>OX392467.1:18230976-19696403 GCA_947623365.1 Achlya flavicornis | reverse complement strand
GGGGTATTTGTAATGGCATTTTGGTTATGACCAGAATTCAGAAATTGTATTCAAACTTTGTTCTTGATTTGGGAAAAAGGTAAATTATTTCACTGAAATTTTGTTGAAACCTTTACTGAAATTTAGATTAGTTTGAGTTATCAGATTATTTTACATAATTCCAACTGTCAATTTAGCTTGATCGTACACCAAAAAGAAGAATCAAAAGGCAAGTGGTTTTTTTGTCCCTCTTCTAAACTCCTTGAAATGAGTCTCTGATTAAAACCATAAATTAATTTTTTTTTATCAAACACAGCATTGTGGAGCAGAAATAAATACTTTGAAAACGTTTAGCATTTTATAGTATATTTATTAGAAAAGTCTATATTAGATAATTCCGACAGTTTCTTACCTGCTTGAAGGATATTTCAGTGTAAATCAGCATAATTCCTAAATATGATTGAAGCAATTATAAATATTTAATTGAATTTATTTCTAAAGTTTCTTCTTTGACAGAGCAGGCAATTGTCTCAATAAATAATTATGATTATCTACTATAATAGGTATGGCGTATTTGTATTATTTATAAGTAATGAAAAGAAGGTAAAAAAGATGGTATATAGGTAAAAATAAAACACGGGTAGGTACAGTAACTATAGGCTTTATTTAATCACATTGTTTTTTACTACAGAATATTTTTTTTTCTTCAAAAAGTTGGTAAGTATACTAAAATCAATAAAAAAATTGAGCAATTTTTTAAAAGGTTTTAAAGATGCAGCCAAAAAATTTAAAAACATGTTCGTATCTATGAACAGTTACATAAGCATACTAGCGGAGGCTAGTGGCTTTGTTTGCTCTAAAATTAATATTTTCAGTAATTTAAAAATAACTATTTTATATTAGGATGGCAATTTAAATAAATCATGGGCTTATTTGATACTCCATACCTGGCTACAAACCATAATCTAGGAGCCTGGATGCACGGACACCCATCCATTTATCAAGCCCAGTAAACGTGCTCTTAACATGTATTGTGTAATACTACCTTATACATAATTCTAATACCATTTCTGAATATATACAGTCCATAAAAAATTGCTACGAGCCCAAAAAAATATAAAATGACCTACTATGCTGCGGATACCCGCTTGGTTATATTTATCTTCAACCTATTTCACACTTTAACAGATTATATCTATACAATTCCTTTCACACAGCAATATTTAGCCCGTGGATAAGTGTTATCCAACGTTGGTGGAATTGGGCCTCAAATGTGGCTTATGAACGCCCAAATCCGCCCAAGATCATAATAATCAATCTATCTATGAATTTGTTAGGCACATGATTAAATATGGGCCGTCAAAAAGTGGCTTATTAACGCCCAACTTCAATATATTAATCGCAAGCTCTCGGGCTGTCTCTGTGCAGTAAAAATGCTACCCGTTTCTAAAGTGCATTGAAGTGATAATATAATTGTGAATTTAGAAATTATAAAATATTATTGGAGTGATAATATAATTGTGAAATTGGAACCAATAAACCTATTGGGCCCATGAGGACTTTGTTGCGTCGCTTCTTCTCCTCATACGGGACTTTTACGAAGCGATGGTATAACGTTGTTTCATTGCCTGCATCCCTACGTCAACTGAATCCTGATAACACATACCGCTGAACACTAATCATGGTGTTCGTATCGCTTGACTGTCGCTGACGCTTATTATATGTGAATAAGTTAGGCACATTGTTGAATATGGGCCGTCAAAAGTGGCTTATTCCAATAATCAATGTATTTGTGATTTTGCGATTGTGAATTGATATTAGACATAACATTTTTTTTATAATTATTGTCAAATCAATCCAAATTGAAATCGAGCATAAGATGGATACCTGGGAACCTATCTCATAAAACCCCATAGGTTACTGCAAATAAAAATCTATGTAGTGGCTCTAGTAATTATCTCACTAACAGGCAGACAGAGAGGCGTTTTATTATATTTTGAGGGTGAGAGTGTAAACCACCAGTTATTTTACCGATAGATTCTTATATTACACAAAACTATTCTGAGACTAAACTTAACTTCTGACTTGCACTTTTAGCTGGTCTATGTAGGTACCTACTATGTCCGAAGTTTTATCCAAAATTCATCCATGCTGGAGTAACAAACATCCACGAAAACATACACTCATCCTCTCGCATTTATAATTGTAAGATAATTTTATTAACATCAATGATTTAACAATATAATAGCTAGTATTTTTTACAATCTAATGGTGCGTCCATGCTACGCGAAGCGACCACGGGCTGAGCTACGAACGAACAGGATTCGTTCGTTGTTCGCGTAGGACGCACCACCATTGCTTCCATAGACGTACAAAAAGTCTAGATTGAACGTCGCCGTATCCGAAACTGTAGCCACTCCAGTATATTATCTTGTAGATACAAGCCTCACGCACACATGTACACCGTAGTATGCCAACCGGTTGTCATCTGTAGGTAATATTGTGTTCACTTTCGTAAGGCGGCACTCCATCCAATTTTTTTTGTACGTGCATGATTGTGTTTTATTCTACTATAAATGTTAATATTTAAAGCACAGTGTATTTAACAATAAGCTCAAGTGTAGTGACTCACACGCACGCTTATTTATTTGTCTTTGACATAAACTATACAAAATATACACGTTTCATATAAAAGCTTCCATTTTTCTTTAGAAATAGGGACTCACTTGATAACTTTTGAAACAGGGAACGACAAATCAGCATTGCCATGCAAGGTTGTAATGTCGCCAGCATTCTGGGAACGTTGCATTCTGGTACGTTTCATTCTTGGAACGTTGGCTTCTGACGGATTGTTCATTTAGATTTTACGTCTTTATATCAACAAATTGTGATAATTGATGACAAAATTTGCGAAATATAAATCCGATTTTGAAATCCGTAATTGCTCTACTCACGATATCTAGTTTTGGACATGGATCAAGCAACACCGACAAGACACCAGTTTTTAAATATAGGATAAGAATGGTATCTTCTCTAGCTCTCACCTTCATAAGTCCACTCTTAAACCAATGATATTAGGTATATTTTCGATTAACACAATCTATGCTTGATACTTGATCTGTATTATGATTATCGTTCTATAATCAACCCCTCTATTACAGGTTTTAAATATATCCGTTACTTTCTAATGTCGTATAACAAAAAGAGCTGGGGCTACAATAAGGGTCATCGCCCACTATATCTTCGCAGCAACGGCCCGGCACCGTCAACTCAATCCAACTACTAGCTGCCAGCGCGCCGCCTGCGAGGTGGCAATTTCACCGACGCGGCGCCGGTGAAATTGGTGGCGCGGCGCTGGCAAGATACCGCTTGCTGGCATCACGCAGCAAGGGAGCGGACCGCTCGCTGGAAGCGTGTGGTCAGCAAGACTAGTGGCTTGTAGCGACAAGTGCGTGCGCCGCGAGGCGTCAACTATTTTTTTTTGTAATTGTAAAATTTACTTTAACCCATACGATTTAAAGGCCTCACTTGCATGGCAAGGTAAATGCCGAGGCGAAGCCGTGCTGATATACTGAGCAACGACCTAAAATTTAATATTTTTTATATATTGTAGCGTAGTCAAATACGAATAAAAACGTGCGCGAGGCCATGCCCCCTCTATCACAAATATTTTCTACTCTACTTCTATTCTACAATAATAATAATAATATATTTTTGATTCTGGCAAGACTAGATAAATATTTTTAACTAAAATAAGTACTATAAATATCCTGGGACATTATTCCCATAGTGGACCAAAAACAAAGCAGAGCTTGTTCTATGGAAACCAAATAACTAATATTCTACAAGATATTGGTTAATATATACTAATATATAGGCTCAGAACAAAATGTTTA
Source organism: Achlya flavicornis (assembly GCA_947623365.1). Lineage (NCBI taxonomy): Eukaryota > Metazoa > Arthropoda > Insecta > Lepidoptera > Drepanidae > Achlya > Achlya flavicornis. Next base: position 19,692,528 of record OX392467.1, on the reverse strand, counting down.
TGCGAACACATATTAATTTGTAGATGAGAATCGAACCCGTGACCTTTAAATATTTTGATGTTAGGCCAAATAAAATTTCTCCTTTTAAAGTTACAATTCAAAAAATAACTGTAATAATTCCGGATTTAATAAAAACGGGTTCCAGATTCCTATGATCTAGGTAGAAATACATAAATTGTTTCCTAACTTTTACCCCGCTGGCACGCGGTTAAAAAATAACAATAGTTTTTAACATAACAGTCCGCGCAGGGTGGCGCAGGTAAGCGGGTAAGTCCGGATTTTTCCGGATCTTCCAGTATTCTCTATGTAAAATTACTTAGATAGACAGATAGTTGTTAACGCTTTTTTGTTACGCCATATTATGATTCGAGTAGTAATAAACATAACTTAAAATTCAGTGTTACAATGGACAGCCTTATCGATAAAAAAGATTTCTACCAGCCAGCTTTTTACTTAGCATCTATACAAGGATTTTTGATAGGTCTAATTTGCTTTAATTTTGTAGATTGTCCATCAAATTTGATTTCAACATCAACGTCACTCAATGGATGGGAAATAATCGAGGAAGTATCATCTTTCTTATCGTTATTATCATTATAAGGACTTAAAGGAGTAACAAAACCGCTGTCATTCGATTTTAAACCTTGAACTTTTATCGTAGGGCTTAAATTCAAGGACATGCTTTTCCTACTCTGAAATATACTCAAATCATCGATATAAGATTTGGGTGTTAATTTTTCGTCTAATTTCTTCAGGTTTTCGTCAAAATCGTGTTTTAATTGTTGTTCGAAAAGCCTCTCCTGTCGGATTTGTTCGTGAGTACTGGCGAAAAATCCGGAATTTCTCCGTCCAGTATCCGTTTCGTGTCTTTTGTATTCATTTTCTAGTTTTTCGTCTAAAGCTTTGAGAGGTTTTAAATCAGCAATTAAGCCAGAATGTACCGATTGTGATTTCTTCATCATAAATTGGCGCCTGTCATTTTCCGATTTGGAATAGTTTGACACTTCCTCTCTTGTTATTTTGGAAAAGAGATTTGGCGTGCTGGCGCCTGTTTTGAAGGGTTTTTTGATGTCTTCGTCCTCATTTGAGAATTTTGTCAATATTTTGGAGCTGAATGTTAACTTTTTGCTGTGGTTCTGTACAATTTTCTTTATTTCGGCCGGCATGTCTTGTTTGTGGTGTGCGGAAATGTACCGGCTTAGTAACATTAGTTGTTGTTCCATACTTTTGTTTTGTGAATCGAGACGCGCTTGAGTTTTCTGATAGTTCGTTATAGCGTCCATTGCAGACTATAAAAAGAAATAACCGTTTATTAGTATTTAGATGATCTTATAAATATATTTTCACAGACACGGAAAAACTTAGGCACCCGAATGTTTGTCCTGGGTAGGAATCTAACCAACGACCTGTGGTGTGGTATAGTTACTAACAGCCAAAATTCAATAAATAGCTTTGTTTGACTTTTTTTTTACGACTTAGTTGGTCAGCAAGCATACGGCCCGCCTGATGCATCGCTCACACGTTATCGACCTTTCTGCCCTCCCCAATGAGCTATGGCGACCTTACTTTAATTATTACTGGGGGTTTGAATAAAAAAAATGGAGTGAATGAATGAGCCACTATGCTTGCAAGAGCATGCTTAAAAACTGGTGGTAACTCCATAAATAAAGAAATTTAATTATGACGATAATAATTTATGGTCAAATTACCGATTGATTGAATGAGCCACCACACACGACAAGCTCAACAACTATTAGTAACTCGGAAGCTTATATTTACACAAGCCTATAGGGGATAAAAAAGAAATAATTGGAAAGATGGACTCCACTCCTATCCGAAATTATTCCAAAATTATTTCGGATATCCGATAGTCTTGTAACGGTTACGGAGATCGATAACATCCTTGATCTAAACTGTGGAATGTCTGTGGTGGTGAGTGAATGAATGAGTCATAACTTACGTCAAGCTCATCAGTCATCCGGTACTTGTCGTCAGTGAGTCTTCTGTTGTCGTCAGTGAGAGCGGCCACTCGCGGCATCTCTTCTCTCAGCACAGCGTACTCTACCGCATACTCGCACAGCTGACGACTTATATCTAATGTTACCACCTATGAAAAATAATGAAATATGTATATACGTATTAGGTTCAGTAACTTTATGTTGGTTTCGTTTTAAGTGTAGCGACATCTATCAGCCACCTATCAGTAACACCGAGATAGTTCACACGCGGAAAGATAGATGGCGTGGCGCCACATTATCCTGCATCGCGCTTGCGAAGTTTACTCGAGAATCTCCATATATACAACTGTCCGACAAGTACAGTTGGACCGCGGTCCTCAGCCACGATAACCCAGCCTGGCGGAAGATCTTCCCTTTTAAATGGAGGTGTCATCCACCTTGCGACTCCATATAAGTATTGTTTAGTAGTTATGAACTTTATTTTAAAAATATACACTAAAATTCTCAGGTAAAGTTAATTATATACCTCTTAATCTATTTGATAAATATGGCAAAATTTAAGACACTCATTCATCCAAAATATTCATCAAATAACTAACTAACTAAATAGTCATTTCAAATAACTCCCGAAAAATATTTACAGTCGAATAAGTACTAGACAGGCCCTCGATTGTCGCATGTCAATGCTTACCTTCTTCATAACTTTATCATAGATCCCCCTCCCCATATCAGGCAGCTTGTGTTTGAGATACTCGGCCGCTTCCTCGCAGCTCTCGCACATCATCAGACCATCTTTGTGAGCCGACAATAGAGCTAGCGACACCGAGAATACCACGTCCAGAGATTGTAGGAAGATTAGATCTGTAAATAGTAAATCAATTTTAAAACACACAAGATTGATTCATTGGGAGAAAAAAAAAACAACGGGTTGCACTCCGGGAGTGCCGGTAGAAGTGAAAACTTGAATATTAACGTTGTGCATTTTGATATTTTGGAATGGTTAGGGAATAATTTTGCACGAATTGCTTTAATGATCAGTTTAAAAGTACTATCATTTATGTGGTAAAATACAATATTCATTTATTGCGCTATCGTACACAAACATGACAATTTATATTACATAAAAAAAATTACACTTCAGAGAACTATTTGGCACGCTGTAACACAAACACACGAAATTTGCGCAAGCGCCCTGCGCCGCCTAAACGAAACAGCAGGCGCAGGCATACATTTTCGCCGCACGGTAGAATGAGAGGGCGATACTTCCTCTCCGACGCCGCGCCGGCGGTCTACTCTCCCTCCGTCTTACGAATTTTCGATCAGGTCACGTGCCCTGAACGCGAGTTTAACATTTTTTACACATCCCAAAAAAAGTGCACAACGCCGCTAAAGAAGTTTTCACTTCAAAAATGGTTAATGTGTGAATGAGTGAGTCCGTGAAAGAAAATTGTATCATATAAGTACCTACTAATATTATAAACGTGAAAATAACACTTACCAAAAACCCTAACAACGAATCCAAGTGGGAATTGACTGGTGAAGAGCGTGAGCATCCAAGGTGCAGCATATAGAGCTGGTGATATGTCCAGCAACTCCAACTTGGCGTGGAGATCCGGCTCGTGGTCGCGAAGTAGTCTCGATAGTTGGTATAACTGGATGAAGAATTTTCACGGAATAAGAAATAGTACCAACGTATAGAAGGGTCGCTCCCTGATTAGGTACGAAAAGAAAGCTATAAACGCTTCTCTTTCTGTCGCACAGCTCTATCTCTTTCTGACACGGGTGTCTAAGGCCAAACCAACATTCGATCTCTCGTTTATTTTGCAAATTGTTATTTTATATTTAAAACTAATTATAAGAAATGTCATATCAATCCACAATGATAAGGATAGCCTGACTCTGAAGTGCAGCTGTTGGAACACATGTAGGTGCTTGACGATAGATTTTCAATTTGAGGGTGGTAGCCAGCCAGGTGGGTACTTTTTTTTTTTTTTTTTATTCCACTAAGTTGGCAAACAAGCATACGGCCCGCCTGATGGTAAGCAGTTACCGTAGCCTATGGACGCTTGCAACACCAGGGGTATAACTCGCGCGTTGCCGACCCTGAAGAAATCTCTTCACGCCCTTTTTGAAGAACCCCATGCTGTACTCCATTGGGAAAACCACGGCGGGGAGCTCATTCCACAACCTGAGCGTCCGCGGAAGAAAGCTCCTTTGAGCCCGCACAGTTCGAAACAATTCTGGTTTCAATGTGTGAGTATGGATTCCCCGTCGATGGCGCGAGTTGCGATGGTGGAAGGTAGCCGTGGGCAACAAGTCGAACAATTCCTTAGAACACTCTCCGTTGTACAAGCGGTAGAACACACATAAGGAGGCAAAGTCTCTCCTCAGACTAAAGGGCTCTAAACCGTTTGTGAGCTCGGGATCGTCAATAATTCTGATGGCACGTCGTTGAACCGAGTCTAAAGGCCCAAGCTGGTATCCAGGTGCTCCCGCCCACAGATGACAACAGTACTCCATATGAGGCCGGACCTGCGACTTATAAAGTTGTAGTCTTTGCCCCGATGTGAAGTACTGCCTGGCTCTGTTGAGCACTCCAAGCTTTTTGGATGCCAGCTTCACCTTGTCTTCCAAGTGACTTCGGAACAGCACGTCGCTGGAATGTCGACGCCAAGGATCCCGATGCTTTGGCTGAAGTTCAAGGAAGTGTTCTGGAATTGTGGAGCCACAGACCATGGGGTTTTCTTAGCGGTGAACGCGCAGGCTTGGGTCTTGGTGGGGTTGAAATGGACTAGGTTTAGTCGACCCCAATCGGAGACACTAGTTAGTGTACTCTCGATTTCAGACACCAGCCGTTCGCGGCTGTCCTCTACCTCGGAACGAGGGATATTTGCACGGCCCGTGTAATGGGTGTCCCCTGTACTGTCGTCCGCATAGCAATGAATGCCGTCAATAGACAGCATATCATTGATATGCAGTAGGAACAGGGTTGGGGACAGCACAGAGCCTTGCGGAACGCCAGCATTTATGTCCATGCTATCGGAGCAGCTGCCGTCGACGACGGCTCTTATGCATCTGCTGGACAGAAAGCTGGCAATCCAATTGCATAATCCCTCGGGAAGCCCGTATGATGGTAACTTCGTTAGAAGACCCCTGTGCCAGACCCGATCGAACGCCTTCGCCACATCTAGGCTCACTGCCAATGCCTCACCTTGACTCTCGATGGCGAGTGACCAACGGTGCGTGAGATACACAAGGAGGTCACCAGCTGAGCGACCGTGGCGGAAGCCATATTGTCGGTCGCTCAACAACTCGTGATCCTCCAGGTATCTCAAAAGCTGCGTGTTGATCACACGCTCCATGACTTTGGAAAGAAGGGAGGTGATGGCGATAGGCCTGTAATTCGTCGGGTCTGATCTGTCGCCCTTTTTGGGCACTGGGTGCACGTGGGCAGTCTTCCACGAAGACGGGACTTCCTTTTTGGTATAGGATAGTGCGAAAAGACGCGTCAATACTGGACACAATTCAGGAGCACACCGCTTCAGCACCACTGCCGGTATGCCGTCTGGCCCACTCGACTTATGGATATCCAGAGAAAGCAGTTCCCGTCGTGGGTACTACAAAGTACCCTACCACCGTGCTATGGTTGCCCATACCGAAAGCTCAAGCTCATTGTACGATTCAATACGTGTACGGTTTTAGAAAAATGTTTGCCTGTTTTCATAGTTTTTTCTCCAATATAATGGATTGTTAAGATCATACCTGTACTTGTAATGCGCTCATGTCTGGTAAATATTGTTTCCTGAGCCCTCGCCGGAACATCAAGTGGCGGAGAAGTATGAAGGCTTCGGCTTCCTCCATCTGTTGATCAAATATTATTACAATTATTATTTATAATAAGCTTAGAATGTTTGTTGTGATGCAAACAAAGTGTAGTCGTCAGGTAGAAAGTTCAATCTTAAAAAATACACAGCTATTTGACCAAATATGTTTATGCCTTTTATGTTCGAGACCATGGAACCATGGGAGTTCAATATACGTCGATTCACTCGTACTTTATTGCCAATCAAGGCTTCCATAGACCGGTGGGTGGGGAGCTGTTTCCGTCAACACATTTTTTTTTATACAACTTGGTCGGTAAACAAGCATACGGCCCGCCTGATGGTAAGCGGTTACCGTAGCCATATGGACGCTTGCAACACAAGAAGCATTGCTCACGCGTTACCGACCTTTCCCCCCTCCCCTATGGGCTCTGGCGACCTTACTCACGCGCAGGAACACAATTTTACACAACATAAAGTTATTTGGCTGCGGTATTCTGTAAGGTGGAGGTACTTCCCCAGTCGAGCTGCTCTTTGAGCGAATAAACGCTATGCTCTCTACCTCTCTCAAATTCTCACATTCTTGGCCATCCAAAGAGGAAACGCTGCCAGCATGCTGCGCAGGATAGCAGGAATGAGCGAATCAGAGTAGAATTAACTATGACTGCCTGTGAGTGAAGTATGTTTGGAGGTGAATGAATGAATAAATGATGAGTGTCAGTATGTAATGATACTTTTTTTAATGGGCTTGCGTGCGGCCACTGACTTAACATAAAGGAGCTATATGATATCGGAGCCTCAGATGAAGGACTCTTACCCAGAAGAAACCTATTCACTCTGACCTTGAAAGTAATAAAAAGTAGTTAGTCCCAGAGTCTTGTGGTTCGGTGTAAAAATGGAGATGGCGGAATAAAAATGTTTAAATGCTGTGCCCACTCAAAAATAAATCCTGAAGAAAACCGAAAGGCAAACAACCTTTTATCGATGGTTGAGCCTCTCGAGTGTCACCTTAATTAAGGACTCGTCTTCGATAAGTCTCCTGGAATGACGGTCTATTACCGAAGAATACTAACTATTAGATACATACATAAAGAAGGGACATCCCCCCCCATCCCAAGAATTGGTCACCCACCGGTGTCTCCCCCCATCGACTAATAGCCACAGCGCTTGCTGCTAGTGTCAGTAACAAAAGCGTAGGTAATTCAATTAGATTGCAATGCCAAATGTGTGGTAATACTTACATGTAACAGTAGTATTCCGGCAACGAAACTTAAACCCTGACAGTACCCTACGTCTGGGTCCAGCAGTGAGTAGGCTTTGAGTAGGTTGTATAGTGCCAGCTGACCTGGCCCGAGAGACGATGCGAAGTACGAATGCTTTGGGAATGTGCGTCCTGTACGGAACAGCATAAGGTTAAATTTGGTTTGTTTTTTTACAACTATGAGTGCTCTGTTGGTAGTCAAAATGAGAAGTGTCAACCATGTACCACCCTCAAGTTGAAAATCTGTTGCCAATTTAGCCGATCTCATCAACCTATCAGTGTGTTCCGACAGCTGCACTAAGGCCAGTTCTTCTAGGCTTTGCGTGCTTACCACCTTCGGCTACATCATCACTTAGGTACTCGTACTATGGTCAGGCCTATGCACAGAAAAAATCATCCATCCCTGATTTTTTTTTTCCTACTTCTTAGGTAGCAAACAAGCATACGGCCCACCTGATGGTAAGCGGTTACCGTAGCCTATGGACGCTTGCAACATCAGGGGTATAACTCGCGCGTTGCCGGCCCTGTAGAAATCGCTTCTGTATTTGCTTTTATATATTTGTTTTTATTTTATTATTTACTTGTTTCTACCCGCGGCTTCACCCACTTCCCGGCATAAAAATAGCCAGTTTTGACCATGACAAATTTCGTCACAATTGGTTATGTTCAAATTAGACGTATTTATTGAATTTAGGCCCTGACTTTGGTACTTATGAACGTTAACAAAATAACAACACGGATCCAAATACAACTTGAACTGAGAAGACTCCGGCAAGAAACTCAGTTTTTTTTTATGTGTACTTAGAAGTATGAGGCACGAATGGTAAGCACAAATAGGCAGTAGTGGGGGCAAGCTCGCGAATGTACACTTTGGGCCAAATACAGTAGCCAAATGACACGCGAGAATCCAATAGACGACGAGCATCGACTGACGAACCAATCGTGTGCAGCTCGGCGCTCCCCTTCTTCATTCCGACAAACAGACCGAAAAATTAACTACTGCGCAGGGGACAATCTGTGCTCACCACTCGTGCCTCTTACTATACAATTTACAAAATATGCCTTTGAGAGATCAAACAAACAAATTCACTAACGGATATATTAAACTATCTGTAACTAACTGTCCCGCGGTTTCACCCGCGTTCCAGGGATAAAAAGTAGCCTATGTCCTTCTTCACGCCATAGGCTATCTGCATGCCATTTCATGATGATCCGTTGAGTAGTTGAGTCGTGAAGGCGTAACAAACAAACAAACAAACTCACTTTCACATTTATAATATACTAGCTGTCCCCCGCGGTTTTACCCGCGTTCCCGGGATAAAAAGTAGCCTATGTCCTTTTCCAGACCATAGGCTATCTGCATACCAAATTTCATGATGATCCGTTGAGTAGTTGAGGCGTGAAGGCGTAACGGATAAACTCACTTTCGAATCTATAATATTAGTATAGATAAACTGACCTAAATCGATGAGTATGCTGTGCTGATGCTTGGTGAGTCCGGCGAGCAGCGTCCTGTAGGGCGTGTGGTAGTCGGGGAAGGGCCGCGTGTCGGGCGGCGGCGAGCGCAGGCACGCCTGCTCCGCCAGGAAGTACCACACGCCGCCGCGGGACATGCGCGGCACGCCTACGGACGGACACTCTATACTATACACTATACACTATACCGTCACCTTCACATACATCATCATCTTCTTCTTATTTTTTTTATACGACTAAGTCGGTAAACAATACGGCCCGCCTGATGGTAAGCAGTTACCGTAGCCATATGGACGCTTACAACACACGAAGCATCGCTCACGCGTTACCGACCTTTCCCCCCTCCCCAATGTGCTCTGGCGACCTTACTCACGCGCAGGAACACAACTTTAAACAAGATAAAGTTATTTGGCTTGTATTTTGTAAGGTAGAGGTACTTCCCCAGTCGAGCTGCTCTTTGAGCGAATAAACGCCATGCTCTACCTCTCTTAGCTTCCTCTCTCTGCCAGTGTTGAGTTATATTATAGTTTTCATGAAATCACTTTCACATAGACCTCAGTCAGTCACCGTCCATAAAAGTCATGTTTTACTACAATGGTGGTCATTGTACTAAAACTCTTCACGGACTTTTTGAGACAACTTGAAAAGTCACGATACACATAATTCATTTCATTTCACTTCACTGGTGCACATGGATGATCTTTATTGGGTAAAACACCACCCAAAATACACAATAAAACTCAAAATACACATTTTTTTTAAAATAAAAATGAATATGCAATGTCACTTTGCAAGTTCCCACCAAAAATTAATCATCATCATCAGCCTATAATGTCCCACTGCTGAGCACAGGCTTCCTTTCACAAATGAGGGTGAAAGGGAATGGGCGATACTTCACCACGCGTACCCGCTGCGGATTGGTGGAGGTAGGCTAGTGGTCAACCTACTGTTGGAATTTTTCAAGCCGCCTAGGAGGCATCCAACTACTAGCTGGGTCTTAGGTTTACTTAGCGATTGAAAATCGGACCTTGGTTACTAGCATATCGGGTCCGGGTAATTTTCGCACAGGTTTTTATCAAAATAGTATGAATAGCTTTGGTATTTCGGGGTTGAGAGGTACTCCTCTCAACCCCTCAAATTACACAATACTTTGTGTACTACAAAGCTAGTTCCCGCACACTATCAACGACTCTTGCAAAAGATGGTGTATCCATACCCTGCATCACAGCCTGCGTCAACATATGCCTGTCGACTTTGGCCATCGGCTGCGAGGGATCCCTGGATAGTAGAGAGTCCCACATCAGAGTAACTCCTGCGTCGCAAGCTCCTAGCTCTGTGTATTCCAGCTTTATGCGGCGCACTGCTGAGGATTCTTCACGTTCTGTAAAGAAGACTTAGATTTAAGAAGTTCCTTAAGCGACTAACAATGCTACCATATCCTAGGCACCATAAGGAGTACATTCACAGAGCAAAAGGTTCCCAGCAGACTGCAGTGTTTCCTATCACCCTCATTTTGTTAGTCATAGTCAATGCCATTTATTTAATTAAGGCCCTAGTAGGGCACAAAGCTACTGAAGTTTCTTTTTTATATACCACTAACATGTCAAACAAGTATACGGCCCGCCTGATGGTAAGCGGTTACCGTAGCCTATGGACACTTGCAACAACAGGCAGGGGTATCACTCGCGCGTTGCCGACCCTGCAGCAATCTCTTTACACCCTTTTTGAAAAACCCCATGCTGTACTCCATTGGGAAAACCAAGGCGGGTAGCTCATTCCACAGTCTGAGCGTCCGCGGAAGGAAGCACAGTTCGAACCAATTCTGGTTTCAATGTGTGAGGATGGACTCCCTGTCAATGGCGAGAGTTGCGATGGTGGAAGGTTGCCGTGGATGCATCAAGTCGAACAATTCTTTAGAACACTCTCCTTTGTACAAGCGGTAGAACACACATAAGGAGGCAAAGTCTCTCCTCAGACTGAGGAGCTCTTAACCGCTTGTGAGCTCGGGATCTTCAACAATTCTAATGTTACCACTAGTTCGTAAATTGGCCTTCAACAAGCAAGAAACTCAGTAGGGTAACAGTTTTATGTATTGTTTTGGACAATCTGACTATATTGGCATTTTAGCTGCGCTTGAGAGCCAGTTCCTTCTAGGCTTTGTGTGCTTACCACCGTCGACCACATCATCACTTACCATAGTGAGATTGTGGTCAAACACAGGCCTATATACAATAAAAAAAAAGAAAAAAAAGAAAAGTAAAATACATAAGCATAAAAACATAAATAAAAAACCATTATAGTCTTCTCTTCACACTGATTCGTTGGCAACTACGAGTATATTAAATCGTTTTCTCTCACCGAAATATCATTATCATTGTTAGATTTATCGATCAATCGTAATGAATCATTAAGCATAATCTTGCCGTGGTTGCGGAACTTGTACTTTAGCGCAGTTAAAAAACAATAGAGTTAGCTATAACTGTGATCTTGACTTACCTTTAAGTTTAGCGTTTTCCTTCTCCATTCTGACCAGCAGAACAGTCTGATCGATGGCCATCTTCCACAACTGTCGAAGCTGCTCTTTGCTGCGCTTGCCTGTAGGTGATGTCAGTTTGCCGAGCAGGTTCGTTGCTAGTTCACCTGAAAGTGTTTCTAATTAATAACTTATTAATAAGGGTCAGGTGCCTAGGCCTGTGTTTGGCCACATTATCACTATGGTAAGTGATGATGTGGTCGAAAGTGGAAAGCACAAAGCCTAGACAGGAGCCGGCTCTTGAGTTCAGCTGCTGGAGCGCACCGCCGGTAGGATCTTGGTAGCCAGTCAGGTGGGTACTAAAAAGTACCCGCCTGACTGGCCTGATCTATTTGCAATGTTTTTTTTTATTGTTTAATGTTTTTGCCCTTGACCGCAATCCCGCCTGATGGTAAGCGAAGATGTAGTCTAGGGTGGACCGCGCGTACCCGTAAGATGTCTGTTCCCTCTGGCCTCGAATAGACCCATGTTATAATTGTCTGGAAACACGTAGTCCGGGAAAGCATTCCACAACTTGGTCGTGCGTATAAGGAAAGAGGAAGCGAAACGACAAACCGGTGGAAACCCTCCCGGCGCCTAGTGGTCCGATAGAAGAACGGGGATGTTTTCGTGGAGAGTCCAGAAGAATCTACGATATTTTTATACTAAAATGCTTGTGGATCTGCGGTATTTAATACCTTCACCCTGAACATCAGGGGTCTGCACCACCGTTCGATATATGGCATGTCTCCACGTCGCGTCCGGTTCAGAGCCGCCCTCGGCCGGCGCCGGACGGGAATCACTCACTTTCAGGAAGCTGTTGGCAACAATAATCACATTATTGATAGCTGGATAACGAGTAGGTATAATTATGAGGGCACAGACTAGATTGGCGGAATACACTTGTTGTGCTGTGGGCCAGTCTACGTTGTATGGCTATCTTAACACCATCGAGGAACAATAGGGAGTAGTAATACCGATCAATCTGATTCCGAAACTAGTCAGTGATTTGTCACTGATTTTGAACAGTAAGAACCAATCACTGCATCGTGTGTTCTTGACTTGGCCAATCAGAGCGCTTGAGTCCTTGTCTTAGCCAATCAGAGTGCATTGTCGATGGTGGCAAATTGGCGGAATAGATTGCAAGCAAAAACGACGTCATTACGCTGGGGGCTCATATACGTCTGTATAAAAATAATCTACAGCTGGTTGTATCTGAACCAGACTTAATATTCTTCTCCAAAGTGTTATTTGGTATAGCGTCACTTTCCCTTCCCCAGAAAAAAATCTTAACTGAAAAGGCAGTTTTATTTTCATACCATTATGGTAGCATGCGTTTTATGGTAAGTAAGCGGTTCCAGTGCAGACTTACATATCCATCATAGGTGAGTTGACAGGTGTGGTGGCATCTTCCTTATTCTCTTCCGCATCCTCTTCGACGAGAGCCATCGAGGTCTTCGGTGAGGGAGACGCTTCTGTAAGATTGTCACAGTTTTACTTGTACGTAGTATTTATCTACTCTGAGGTTTTACTATCTGCAAGTTGGGGTGAAATCATATTTTTTTTTCTGGGTTAGGCGTTAGTTATCTGTTTAGGTGCCTTGTATCATGGATGGCCTTCAGCGCTCGTTGAGTTGCCTAATGCTGCCAGCATCCTTAATTCTTAAAATTGATATATTACATGCAATTCTAAAGTAAATCCCGTATAAACAGATAGAAAGATAGACAAACAGGAAGATGAAGAACGGAGAATAGATGTATAGAAGAATAAAGGGTGGTTTCCGAAGTGATGAATGGAAGGTGACAAATGATTGAAAACAGGCCAACGAAGAGTCAACTTACCAACATCTTGAATAAGTACTGCAGGAGACAATGATTTACTTCTACTGGTCTCTGGTGAGAGCAGTTCAGGTCCAGAAGGTTCTGATGACGTTTCATTTACAAAGCTAGGGAGTGGAGAGGGCTCCTAGAAGTATAGATAGAGTAAGATTATTAACTTCATACACTTTATCTCCGAATAGGATACAGTTAAGAAAACCTTAATTTTGAAGAAGATACTTAAATACACTGAATCTATCTATACTAATATAAGAAAGCGCAAGAGTTTTTTTCTTCGGTTAAACGGGCTAATCTCTGGAACTACCAGTCGGATTCGATAAATTCTTTCACTAATACGAAGCTACATAGTGGCCGAGTATAGGCTTTTACTTTTTATCCACTGAATGCGGGTGAAACCACGGGGACAGCTAGTGGCTTATAAAACTATAAATTGGAACAAGAACCTGTAGCTACGTGTATTCATAAAAATCTTTATCAATATGGACGGATTTTACTTTTGGGTCAATTCCAAACAAAAAACATGGGCTATGTTTGTTTAGTTAGAAAAACAAAAATTAGAATTAGATTTCGAATGAGAATTAGAACTCGGTTATTTAAAAGATTACAATATTCTTAATAACCGGGTTTCACAAGGTAAATTCTTAGTCCCACTTTGTTTCTCATTTATAATAACGACATTTTGTAATGTAACTTGACAAATTGGTATATATACACTATTAAAAATAGAGTAATTACCTTTTTACCGTGTATCAACGTATTCATACTACTCTCATCTCGGCTGGCTCTTCTCTTCAACAGGTGGTCAAATCCGCTGGATAGTGATCGTTTAGCTTTCATGAATATAGTGCTGCCACCTAAGTATTGGTTGAGGAACTCGGATCTGGAAATTAGAAATCCTTATCAACATTATAAAGATTTACGTTATCATTTGCTTCCCTAACAACAAGAGGAATTAAGGCATCTACCATGCGCAACCAATCCATATAGACTTCAAATGCTTTTATATTATTTCCCGGACCTATGGGTATACTCCGATAAATCGTTTTCAAATATTAACCAACAGAATTGCACAAAATTTTATTCTTGTCAGGTTTGCTGCAATTCAATTATTTAGAAACGAATCGGACTATCGAAGGAAAAACACCTTTATAATTTTATATCGTTTTACGTATTATCGTTTCGGTATCGGATGTTTTCACCAAAAAGCCAATGGTGAATCCAGACTTGGATTTGTGATTGTTATAGTAGATCGTGCACTCATCACTAAGCCACAACTTCTTCCTCCATCATATTTCTCAGTAATCATACTAACCTATTCTCTGCGGTATCATGAACATGACGTAGTTGCTTCGCTTCACAATGAGCTCGAAGCAGCATCATTAGAAAAGCGTTGTGTTCGGATGTCTGTAAAAAACAATATTAGGTACTGATTATTGAAGTTCAAAACAATTTATTAAAAGGCCTTAGGCCACTTAAGCTATCACCGAGTTTGATAATCAACCGGGTGATGATAGGTCTGTAGTGATATTATAATCCAAAGCAAGACAAGAGTTGATCTTTCAAATTCAATGGCAGGCACTTATGAAAAGTCTAACTTCTAATACACCGGTATTAGAAGTTAGACTTTTCATAAGTGCGGGTTTCGAAGGGTTGCATTTGCTGAGAAGAGCCGGCAATAAACTCAGCAATTACTCTTTTAAAAAACAAGCTCAGTGAGAAGAGAAGAAGAAAAAGCTCAATCACATTAAAAGTTGATTATGATATTTATGCGGTTACTGTAGCCGATAGACGCTTCCAATACCAGGGTATCACTCGCACGGTTAATCCTGAAAAAATATCTTCACATCCAGAATATGCTTAAAATAAGAAGTTTACCTCATAAATGTGGTTGGTCCCACCCTGGTACTTAGTGATGATGAGTTCCTGCTCATCTTCAGGCAGCTGTTCTATGCGGCGGAGGATAAACGCGTGAGTCTTCTTGTCGTTCATACCTGGGAACCATTATTAAACATAAAATATTGAATGAAAACCCTACGAAATTTCACTGGTTGAATCTTTTAATATGATATAACTTACTTTCAATATCATGGCACAATCGATGGTACCATAGCATGGGGCAATGCTCACACGTCATGTTAGGTGACTTTTCACGAGATTTCTTCAGCAATTCCGCGTGTGCAAGGAAAGCTTGCCTAATAGCTGTAATAAAAAAACAATCATGAATCATCATTAATAGGATATGTGATGTGATGATCTATGGTGAGAGAATCTTATTAGTGTATAAATATAAGGTATTATCGAGATACAAGGTGGATGCACTTCTTTTAAAAGGAAAGATCTTACGCCAGCCTGCGGTCTATATTCGACAGTTTTATATTATGCAGAATGTGGATTAAAACTTCGTCAGCGCGATACAGGATTTTGTGGCGCCGTCTTTCTATCTGCATGTGAACTATCTTAGTGTAACTGATAGATGTCGCTAGAGTTTTAATAAATCAACTAAGAGAAATACAAATAATATAACTATTTTGTGAGGTATCGGAGGAAACACATTCGAAAAAATAGGTAAAGTATTTTGAATGTGCACGGGGGCTGCGCTGGTATTTCGGCTAGTTGCCAGTCCTATAGTATCAATATTTACAACGTAATGTCAAACATTTTGTGTTGTTACACCATTTAATGACTTGTTGTCTAGTGATCAGGTTTTGCACTTTGTGACGAAGTTTCATACATTGTAAACAAGTATCACATTTTACATATAAAATCACATTTCTTGATAAAGTTTCACCCATTGTGACTAACACACGTATCATGAAATGAACCCCAACTTACCATTAACAACCTCGTTAGCGATAGAGTCACTCTCGCACTTAAACACAAAGCAGGCATATGCGTCATTGTTCTCCCGGCAAACGAATCCGAAATGATCCTTATTATTTATCCCGAGCACACAGCTGGCTACGTCTTGAAATGCTCTGTGTAATAGTATCTGTTTCCTATCTGGACTTATAAGACGAAGTTCCGAACGACCGACCTGTGGGATATGAAATGCGATATCAATTATGTCAATTTGATTCTTTTCACATGGATGGATATACTGTTTGATCACAATCTCACCATGTTAAGTGATGATGTGAGAACAGAAAAGAACTGGGTTTCAAATACCTCTGATAGAAATGGTGCTTGGCGACAGATTTTCAACTTGAGGGTGGTAGCCAGCCTGACTGAGATGATGGACAAAAGAACTGAATAGACTATCAATGTCTATCCGCCAATCCTGCTTTACGGCGTTACAGCGTCCTTCTAGGCTTTGTGTGCTTACCACCTTCGACCACATCATCACTTACCATAGTGAGATTGTGGTCAAACACAGGCCTATACACAGTAAAAAAAAAAAAAAAAAAAAAAACTTTGAGATGTAACTCTGCTAGCTATTATTCTGGGGTAAAATTTCTGGCTTTTCTAAAGCCGGGAATTTAATACACCACTAACAGCCGGTGCTATTCAGGACAAATGGAAGAGAAGCAATTGAAATGCTACTTGTATGAGTAAGAGAACGATAGCCTTGATGGCAAGACCTATTAGAGATTGTCCCCGGGATTTTGTATAATACGGGAATACTATTTTTGATACCCGGAAGGTTGGTAATATCTCAGAGTATATAAATACTACGTACAAGTAATATGGACACTTAGATACATATCAGTGGAAAGAAATGGACTGACAACTCTACAAAAACTCGATGAATTGATTCATACTGTTAGAAAAATACTGATGCTTACTTCATCATCATCATATCAGCCTAACGAAGTCCGCTGCTGAACATAGGCCCTCCCCCATTAACTTCCACCTGGAATGGTTTTGGGCCGCTTGCATCCAGCGCAACAGCGACTCTGACCTGGCTGTCGGTCCACCTGGTGGGTCCACCCGGTGGACACATCGTATAAATCATGGCTGTAATAGATAAATGACAAATTCTCACCTGAAACAACATCGTCCTGTTCTGTTCACCAATCAACTGAACTACAGACGTTTTATGACTTATAGTACCAATTGAAGCCGATCTGTCCCTTAAAAACGGCTTTTTTTCAGGCAACGGTACATTCTTCTCATCTAATACGGACTTAATTAATAACGTCTTTGGTTTCTTCACTTCATCATTACGCAATGGACTATCTTGCTCAACCTTCTCTATTGTTGGTGTTAAATTCAAAGGATTTTTTATAGTTGTAGCATTAAGGTCATTTTTGTTTGCATGTACTTTATAAAACTGTGTTATTGACTCAGCAGTTTGGTTTATAATAGCTGTTATATCTTCATGTTTTTCTTCTTTGACTGTGCCTAAATTGTTTTTACTCGGAACATTTAGTATTAGTACAGATGGATCTATAGTTTGATTTGGTTTCTTAATTTTGTCTACTCGTTGCTTTGTGAACATATCAAATTCTTCATCAATGCATTTTTCTTTAGGTTTTTCGATTAAAGTTTCAGCACTTTTCCAGGCATTCCTTTTGTCGGGTTCTAATGGAGTGGTGCTAGCTGACAAATTTTGTCTATTATTGAAACTGTTGGGTGATTCGTTTCTTTTGTAATTTTTGTCATCTGTAAGGTTTTCAGCTGAGTCGGCGCTAGAGATTGAAGTCTGTAAAATGGTTAATGTTACAGCATGAATCACAGTAACACTATTGGTACCAAAGAAAAATACTATCTATCTATCAATTCACAAAACATGTACAGTTTTAACACCAAAATACCCATCCTAGGCTATGATTAAATAATCACATACCCCAGTGGAAGACATCAAGCTGTGACGTCTCTGCATGGCCTTTTCAGCTTCATGCTGTGCAAACTTATTGAGGGCATCGTCTATCAGTGTTTCAGGCACTTTCCTTTGCGATATCCGAACTTTACCTATGTAGAGGACCTGTAAATAATATCGTGATCTACTTATGGGTTACTGCATTTTATTTCCAAGGGCAACGTATTCAAATTCAAATTCAAAAATCATTTATTCAAATAGACCTTCGCAGGCACTTATGAAAAGTCTGACTCTAATACTCTAATACCGGTTCGGAAGGTTGCATTTGCTGAGAAGAGCCGGCAATAAACTCAGCAATTACTCTTTTCAAAACAAGCTTAGATTCATTACATAATATTTACATTCTAATCGCACTGAAAACAATTGCGTGCCCCGGCGCGGCGGCAAAATTACAAAGAAGACTGAATAAATATTTAATAAGTAAATAAATAGCAAACTTAAGCAGACCAGCCCCCACAAGCAGCACCTGTTCACAAGTATGACGCGTGTGGCAGCCGGCAGCAGGTATAAATATTGATTCCTTGTTTATCGGCACGAGCCGAGCCACGAACGAACACGATTCGTTCGTTGTTCGTGTAGGGTGGATGGACTTGCGAGCCTCGAACGAGCGGTCGACTGCGCTCCAACCGTATGTATTGTCCCTAACTTATTGACATTTCAAACTGGCGTTAGTTCCTCTTTTGGCCACCGGGCCAGATAAGTTTGTTGCGCTATAGGCTCGTCGTTACGTCCACACTTGACATCGCGAACAACGAACGAATCATGTTCGTTCGAGGCTCGGCTCATGCTCACTTCGCGTAGCATGGACGCACCATAACTTTCGAAAAAGTGTGTTTAGTCACCAAAAGAATCAATCCCCATGGACTTATCTTTTAACATAACTAAGTACATATTTGACAATTAAAACTGATCAAAGACGATTTATAGTGCACTTATTGCATTTAAAAGGTAATTTTTTTTAAAGGCACTATTAAACTAGTTTTGTATGCTTGTTTACCGACCTCGTAGTGTACTTAATTAAAAAACAATAAAGATTTTACGCTAAGCTCAGGTAGAACGCTCGCTCTTAAAATTAAAATTCTACGGCATTTTGTTTTTCAATTTGTCCTCAAAATCTTGTTGAGGTTGTTTGGTATTCTAAGAATAATATCGTTTACTTTTTTTTTTTTTTTTTTTTATACCACTGAGGTGGCAAACAAGCTTACGGCCCGCCTGATGGTAAGCAGTTACCGTAGCCTATGGACGCTTGCAACACCAGGGGTATCACTCGCGCGTTGCCGACCCTGAAGAAACCTTTACTTTTTTCTTGTAAATATTCAAGTAATTAACAGATTTATAAATATCTAAATATATATAATTAATATTCTGTTCTTTAAGTATACCTAAAGGTATAAGGATTCATTGGAACCCACTTGTTTATTATAATGTATGTAACGATGGTGTTTTGTTTTCCATTCAACGAAATTGTTGTAACTATGCTAACTCGAAATTAAATTCAACAAAAGAATCTACATCCTATCGTGGAATCTATAAATCGACACCCTGTCCCTGCAGTATAGCGGAATAGAGTAACTCGCTTGGTAATAGTGAACTTACCTCGAAGAAGTGTGAGTCCGATAGAGACAGGTCTGCACACAGCGAGGTTAATGCAGAAGCGTTGCTCACACTACGAACTAAAGGTGCTTGAGTTTCACTGGTCCTGAAATAAATTAATAAAGTTGATGAGGATTTTAAAATATAGGGTTTGACTTTTTTTTTTATACAACTTAGTCGGTAAACCAACATACGGCCCACCTGATGGTAAGCGGTTACCGTAGCATCGCTCACGCGTTACCGATCTTTCCCCCCTCCCCTATGAGCTCTGGCGACCTTACTCACACGCAGGAATACAACTTTACACAACATAAAGTTATTTGGCTGCGGTATTCTGTAAGGTGGAGGTACTTCCCCAGTCAAGCTGCTCTTTGAGCGAATAAACGCTATGCTCTACCTCTCTCAAAACTCCTCTCAAACCTCTCTTGACTAAGTATAATTTATGTAAGAAGAAAATCGGAGGAATGAAAATGAAAATATTACAATTGACGAAACTAATTACTAAACTCGTTTAGTACAGTTTCGTTCAGACTCGTCTGATGATTTGTGTTGATCAACTTTCGAGCTAGGTTGAAAACGGGAAGACGCAATGCTGATTCCATAATATAATCAATGCTTCACGAATATTTTTAATAGCCTACTAAATATCGAGAATGCAATTCACTGGAACAGTTCACTAATTCTTTTCAAGGATTTTTACTGAGGTAGCCATTTCTGATATACCTCAGAAGATATGAAGTTTTTATAAGCTTTATGTTGGTCTTACAAGTTGGAATTACAGTTTCCCGGCAGTGAAATAGCAGGGCTGCTCCACGGCAGATGTTCCGTGCTGTTTGCTTGTTGGAACCCCACATTCCTGGTCACGGAGCCGTTGGCTAGGGACCCAGTGGAACCCTTCGGGCTCTGGGCCCCTGGTGATGGTTCCCGCATCTGACCGAAGAGCTCTGTCACCTGGAAGGGAGGAAGAATGTTAAATTAAACAGTATGAATTAAGGGTCATGTAAATGGATTGTATTTACATACACAAAACATAAAAGAAAATAAAAACCCATTTTGGAATATACAAGGCCCTTTTTAGGGTTCCGTAGCCAAATGCCAAAAAACGGAACCCTTATAGATTCGTCATGTCTGTCTGTCAGTCTGTCTGTCTGTCAGTCTGTCTGTCTGTCTGTCCGTCGGTATGTCACAGCCATTTTTTTCTGAAACTATGAAAACTATAATGTTGAAACTGGGTAAGTAGATGTATTCTGTGAACCGCATTAAGATTTTCACACAAAAATAGAAAAAAAAACAATAAATTTTGGGGGTGCCCATACTTAGAACTGTAACTAAAAAATGTTTTTTAATAAAACCCATACGTGTGGGTGTCTAGGGATAGGTCTTCAAAAATGATATTGAGGTCTCTAATATCATTTTTTTTTAAACTGAATAGTTTGCGCGAGAGACGCTTCCAAAGTGGTAAAATGTGTGCTCCCCCTGTAACTTCTAAAATAAGAGAATGATAAAACTAAAAAAAATATATGATGTACATTACCATGCAAACTTCCACCGAAAATTGGTTTGACACAATAAGACATACTTTTACATTTATATTTACTATACTTTTATATTGTTCATACGTATATATGTCAGTAAAATGGATATAAACTCATATGGATCGATCACAGAGAAAAGAAATATAATTGTAAATTAATATAAGTGTATTCTCTTTTCCGTGGGATCGATTCTAGTGGTGATACAGAAAACTAATTATGTATACGGTATGCATCGAATAAGTATATTATGTTAACTTTCTATACACTGTGTACCTAAATAAAGAAATCGCGTGTAGACAAACCCATTAACTAAATTGCCATGGTGTAAAGATCGATATTAGTTGTATACGTAGCCTTGTCCCAATTATGCGGCCAGTGATGGGACAATTATCGATATTTATTTTTAAACGAAAATACAATACAGATTTTTTAAATAAAATAATTTTTTTTTAAAAGTGACTGACTAATTTCACATAATGTACCTATTACATGTTTGGATGTTCATAAAAATATGTTCTGGATTGATACATAGGATAGTTTATATTCTGGGTAAATAATAATTCCCTCGAAAACGCGGGTGAAAATATTATATTATTATTAGAAAAAGACAAAATTTTAACTTAATCCATAATTGTTTAATTGAATTTTGTCGCACACTAAAGACCATTAAATATTATTTTATCGACATAGATAAAATGAAAACTGTGTTATTCACGTCCCTAACCCTACTCACCCACACATTTTCGCGAAAATTTCTATGAAAGCACCATTGAAGAGGCCAATATACATTAGAAAGAGAGAAAAGATATTGACTATTTCTTTTGAAGCACTTTTCTTTGAATTTTTATTCGTGATAGATGGCTTATTTTCTATTCAATATACCTACGTGCCTGCTTTGGTTTTTGCTTTATCACACCCCTAATGGTTATGAATAGGTTTTGTGACAAATAAGGGGCGCTGCCCTTTCCTAAAATAATGCAAAATAACGGTGCTCCCTTTTGGCCCTCAAAGGTGTGGTTCTGAGGTTCTACTTCGAAAAACGTACGAAGTAGAACCTCTGGCATAAATTAAGTAGGTACCTAATCCATTGGGCAGGTTTTTATAATACCTGCATCATAAAAATAACTTAATGTTTGGGAAAGGATAGTCACTTCTAGATGTGAAAGAGCGCCTACAAACTGCGTTAGTAGTTAGGCGATTATTATGTAAATATATTTGTTTAGGTTTTTAGAAAAAAAAAAAAACATATTTTGCAAGTTGGTAAAGAGATCATTCATTACTATTTTATCATATATAATAGTTAATGCCCAGTTTTAATTGGAACGCCTAGTTCTTTTCATGCCAGTGTCCCGTCAGCGCAAAACGACTCACCAAAGTTTTATCGCAATGGGATGAATGCTATAGCAACACATTTTCAAACTCACAACTATTGATTTTATTATATACAACTAAGGTCTTTAAGAACGTCAATCTAGTAAGTCAAGTTTTGAGTCGACATCTAAATATTTGTAAGTCGTTGACCTTATGACATTAGGTTTATTTTCCATTAGCATAGTCTAGTCTAGTCCTAACGCGGATCTAAGTTTTTTTTTCAATTGGCTTGCGGTTGGCCACTGACCAATCCATAATTAAGGACGATGGCGAATAAGATGGAGCACGCTAACCCAGATGAAAACTATTCACTCTGGCCTTGTAAGTCCCTAGATTGTAAGAGTCAGGAAACAAGCATGTTCCACTCCTTGACCACATTATAAATGAGGATGAAAAACGCTGTGCCCGCTAGACCGCTGCTATAGGTAGGTATTCGGTAGATATGTCAAACGTACGGGTGAGCATTTTCCCGGCGTCTTGTGGACAGCAACACACATAATTCTGAAGTAGATAGATATAGGTTAGACTTTGACCAATCAACGTACAGGAAACATAATAACTACCTACTTACTTACAAAGTTACCACAAACAAATCAATGCCATAGCAATAAGCGTTTTTAATTAAAGTGCCATCTGTTGACCCGGTGATGTAAACAACAAGTGGGTTCAGGGTTGTCGCTATTGTGTTTGAATTTGTTCTAATATGTAATGATATAATTTAAGTTAAGAATGAGTGGAGCAATGATTTGATTAGATGCAAATTTAATGATTTTAGTTGAAAAAAAAATATTACAATAAGCTGACAAATGAAAAGATATACAATTATAGGTAATGTATAATTGTATAGTAGAGAATGGGCATATAAAAATTATCTAGGTACTTCATAAAACTCTAACACCGACTCAATGCATGAAATTTGCCACAGGAATTTCTATTAATAAGTAGGTGAGCACTACTGAGCACTAGAATAATCTTTGAAAATTTCACCTCTTATGACCCCTAATAGAGAACTGCGAGACAGACAACAAGTCGTCTACCTATTATTTTTTTGTTTTTTAATATTACAAAATTTTCAAAATACTTGTTTTGGACATATTGTAGTACGTATAATACACGTTGGACGTATAAGAACTATAGGTTTATCTGTTCAGTCTCACAAAATCATCACGTATCTTCAAAAAATATGTCACTAAAAGATCAAAGACTTTGAGTTTAGTTGTAATTCACCAGCTTTCACAAACTTAGTTAGGGTACTATTTAGGTATACTACTCGGGTGTAACCGCGATTCAGCAGTGCTATTCTGTAACGTTCATTTGAAATATCACTTCTGAATCCGCGAGAAGATTAAAGTTTAATATTCTTAAAATGAGTGAGTTCGACACTAGCGCCACTAAGTGATTGGGAAGTGATATGAACTACGACAGGTGAGTATTTTGACGTTACGAATATAATTTTGAGTTCTCGAAACTCACTTCACTTCACTTGGCCATGATTTTATCTTGAGAATACCAATACAATGACAAGCGAGATGACAATCGAAGTGAGTGTGAGTTGCGAGGTGACTTTCGATATGATTTGCCTTTTACAGAATAGCATAGCTGTATTATTAAAAAATCTCGACAAACGCAGTTGACAGCCCTAATAGTCGATAAGGCATCAATTAACGACATCACATCTAACGCAAACAAAAGAGTTTAGAACAAAAACCCAAGACGCAAGATTTTTTTAGCTTTTATAGTAGGTACCAAATGACCTTGTCGTTTTCAAGTTTTAGTTAGTCCACCTAAGTCATTATGAAAACAATTATCTTTACTACTTAGCCGGTTTATCATTCCAGTATATTTCCTACCTGAATAAATAAACTACTCTTTGCTCGCGGCTCTATCCGCATTTTTATGTTTATTGCTGATTGTTTAGAATAAAATGGTCTCTTCTTAGCTTCCGTCACAGAATCCACATAGTGAGGTAGTAGGACCTACTAAATAATAATTACAAGTGTGAAAATAGCTTTGTATGTTACCTTTTCACGCCTAAAACGCTAGGTCGCGACGAAAATTTTGCACGAAAATGTATTATGGTATGGCCATCTGTACCTATATATAAAATTCAAAGTCCTGACTGACTGACTGACTGATATATCAACGCACAGCCTAAACCGCTGGTCCTAGAGACATGAAATTTGGAGGGTGTATTCTTTAGGGATGAAAGTTTGTATGAAAGTCCGTCAGTTTCGAAGTTAGGATCTTAAAATTTTGTGTTTAGGCTGAAGATTGAAAATTAATGTATAGGTGTCTGAGCGTTTGTTATAATTACACCCCCGTAGGGGGGAAAAGAGGGATGAAGTTACTTATGCAAGTCCTTCATTTCCACATTAAACACCACTAAATATATTATTATACAGTGTAGGCATCCACTACCGAAGGATTTTTTGATATTACACTCCTAAGGGAGTAAAAAAGGGGATGAAAGTTTGTATGAAAGTCCGTCAGTTTCGAAGTTAGGATGTTCAAAATTAGTGTTAAGGCTGACGATTGAAAATTAATTTATACCTGTCTAAGCGGTTTTGATAATTCCACCCTCGAAGGGATGAAAAGCGGGATGAAGTTGTGTATTGGATCTCACTGACTAATCAACTACTAACTAACTACTAACTATATCAACGCACAGGCTAAACCGCTGGTCCTACAGGCATGAAATTTGGAGGTTGTGTGCTTTGCAAAGTGTAGGTAAGCACTAAGAAAGGGTTTTGCCGAAATTCCACCCCTGAGGGGGTAAAATAGGGGATGAAAGTTTGTATGAAAGTCCGTCAGTTTTGAAGTTAGGATCTTCAAATTTTGTGTTTAGGCTGAAGACTGAAAATTAATTCATACGTGTCTTACCGTTTTTGATAATCCACCCTCGAAGGGATGAAAAGCAGGATGAAGTTTTGTATGGGAAGTCACTGATATATCAATGCACAGTATTGCACAGCTTAAACCGCTGGTCTTAGAGACATGAAATTTGGAGGGTGTGTTCTTTGTAAGTGTACGTATCAAATATGAAAGGGTTAACATATTATTACACACGTAATTTAAGTTCTTGGTTTTTCATGAGTTTTTATGATTGGGTATTATTATTAATATTTTATTTAGTAAAAGAGCCAATATAGTCATCAGAATATAAAATGCAAAGTCCTGACTGACTGACTGATATATCAACGCACAGCCTGAACCGCTGGTCCTAGAGACATGAAATTTTGAGGGTGTGTTCTTTGTGAAGTGTAAATATCCACTAAGAAAGGTCACGTGTATCATAGTTTTTTCATAAAAAACAATTGAGAGGGAGTGAGAGCACTTATTACGTTTGTTTTTGAAGAAAAATATGTCATTTGTTTCCTGTAGGCCACGCGGGCGAAGCCGCGGGCAGAAGCTAGTTGACTTATATATTACTGTGAAATCATTGTGTATGGTGACGAACATAGGCATAATCGGAAACGCGAGTGAACCCGCGGGGGACAGCTAGATATTACATAAAAAACCCCTAGTAGTGAACTAAAAACCGCATCAAAATCTGTGCAGTGGTTATCTAGTTATAAGCAAACTAACAGGCAGACAGAGACGTCTGTTCAAAAATATAACGAAGGATAAGAATAAGGATAATTTTAGCAATATCCTTATATCGTATATATATATATATATATATATAGGTATAGGCAGAAAGTAGGATGTTGTGAGACGGTGTTATGATGACGAATCATGTTTGTTTGTTTGTTACCTCTTGACTTGAATGGCACAACCCATCGTGATGACAGGGACAGGACAGGCTTCAGGACATTTTAGGATGTCCCAGGATATGTTTTTATACTGGGAACGGAAGCACAGATGGAGCAGCGGGATGAATACTGCCCGTGCGCTATAACTTGAGAGTACCCCGAGTGTAAAGATAAACGCTTATAAAGCGTTTGCGTTAACTATAAATTTGTATGGGAGAAATTAGTACCATGAGTATTCCGCTAGAGGCGCTGTGCCAATTCCTATAGAGAAGTGTCGTAAACGCAAACGCATTAGTAAGCGTATACTAACGTCAATTCTTTACACTTTAATTTATAAACATTATGATAAAACGTGCACGCAAGAAATCATTATGGTGCGTCCATGCTACGCGAATCGAGCACGAGCCGAACCTACAACGAGCACGATGCGAATCCCTTTGTTCGTGAAAAACTGACAATCGCGCTCGTTCGAGGCTCGCAAGCCCGTCCACGCTACGCGAATCGTGCTCGCAGTGTGCTCGTGCTCGGTTCGCCAATCATGGACGCACCAGTGTTTGGTAGGGTACTTTGCTGTTAGGTACCCACCTGGCTTGCTACCCTCAAGTTGAAAATCCGTTGAAATTACAGCATTGCACTGGAACACTAGTGCTTACCTTTAAACTCATCATCAGAATATTTATTTATTTGTCTTTATTTAAACATAAAGTTATGACGACGGAAATGCTAACAATTTCAAAGGTCAATGTGTTCAAGTATCATCGTGACATGTGATGAGTGTTGTCCTCTTCTCTCAAAAGATCCCCAAGGGCATTATGAAGGGAGTTCCAGGGTATTTTTAACATCTGGTGGTAAAGGGATGATTCCTAGGTATAAAATAAAAAATCAAAAAAAATTGGATATTGGTCACTATAGAGTTAAAAGTGTACTCTAACCATTGAGCTATTATCACTACCTACGCATAGAGAAGCTATCATAAGCAAAGGTTATGCCCCATTTTTTTAGAGTCAACTAAAGTTCTCTTTAGCGCTAAAACATTTTTATAACATAATTAGTCGGACATATTCTCGATAACAAAAAACTGTGTCTAAGAGTCGGCACCTCTCACGCACATTTTCACACATTAGTTGCCTATTCTATTAGGAAGACCGAAAAAGAGATGGATGGATTGTGTGAAAGATGATATGGGTAAGAAAGGAGTGGATACTAGTATGACGGATAGAAGAGATGAATGGAAGAAGCGTACATATTGCGCCGACCCCAATTGATTGGGAACAGGGCAGACTGATGATGATGAGTTGCCTATTCCGCGGGAAGCGAGACTCTGTTGCCGTTTACCCACGCTCGTCTAATGTGTGAATGTGTGCGTGCCGGCTTGTACGTACAGCGTGGTGGCCGACTTGAGAGACACAGTTCTTTGTTAGTGAAAATACGTCCGCCTATTTTCTACGTTCATGGTAAATGCATTGTATTTGGCATCAGGGGGCCTACCACAAGCTCTTAAAACAAGGTTAAAATAACCTTATTTGTCTTTTGTCCCTCATTGACATCCGGCGTCAAAACAAGACAAAACACAAATAAGGTTATTTTAACCTTGTTTTAAGAGCTTGTGGTAGGCCCCCAGTTAAAAGACAAAGTAAATACAATTGAATTTACAATTTCTCGTATATACATGCGTTCATAATAGATGGACGGAACGAAATTCTTTAATTTATGTATGAAACTTGAAATTAAAAAATAAAACGCAAATAGAAAAAAAATGAAAACACTTGTATGCTGAAGACGCTGGATCTTTGCTGAAAACACCTATATTGTATGAAAAGTATTATAAGAAGTTATTATAGTGAAAATCTACAAAACATTATTATTACTTTTAATGTTTAACCACCGTGTAATTGCGTCATTTGAACAATAGTACCTAACGTAATGTTGTGAATACAAGCAAGTTGTTATTTCAACTACCAATTTGTATGGAGACTGTAATAAAAAGATAAATACACGTTAACGTTTGTTTATCATGGATAAGCCACGACTTGCATACAGCTCCAATTAGATAGGGTTGTCACACAGAGTATTACAAAAATTTTATGCTACAAGCGTGCGGTCTGCCTGTTGCTGTTACCGTAGCGGGTAGCCTAGGACGGTTCCAACAACAGGGGTATCGTCGCGGGTTGCCGAATTTCTATTCACTACCCTTCTTGTTTATTTCATGTCCCCACTTGCCCCTGTTTATGACTAGAACTTTGTTTCACTTTCAATTTAATTTTTTGGAATTTGCAGTCACACACACACAATCCTAATATAATATTATAAATGCGAAAGTGAGTTTGTTTGTTTGTTTGTTACACCTTCACGTCTCAACTACTCAACGGATCATTATGAATTTTGGCCCGCAGATAGCCTATGCTATAGAGAAGGACATAGGCTACTTTATATCCCGGGAACGCGGGTAAAACCGCGGGGGACAGCTAGTAGCCTATAACGAGTAGTTTCTCCGCGTATGTTCGCGCAAGAGGGATTTTTCGGAACTTTATGTTAATTTACATTTTCCTAACCGGATTATGTTTTCTGGTTAGATTGGGAATGAAAATAATGCATGCAAAAATAACTGCAATTCATAATTAGTATGTGCCAACCCTAAACCATAATGGTAATGCGATACATGCAGAATCATTTTGTGTAACTGAATATGTTAGATAGTGAAATGAAGAGATTTATTATTATTTTAAATACTCTCATGACGAACAGACGGCATATGTACCCAGACAACTAAATCGCAGCTCAATATCATTACTGTGGTGTTGCGGTCGGTAAGGTCGACAAAGCTACACGAAAGGGTCGTACCTATTCAAACAACAATAAATCTAAAATATGTGACTCAGACAATTAGGTGTTTAATTTTACATATAGGTATACATATATGTATATATTATAATCTTACTGCCAAATAAAAAAAGGTACATTAAGGGCCTAGTTTTTGTCTTAAATTAGAAAATCTACAAAATTATGGCAAATTTTGAAAAAAAAATCGCATTTGTGATTGCTTTTAACCTTTCTTTTAACATACATAAGTAAATTCTCTAATTTACTGGTAGGTGATATAACTGCCGTTAAAGTTAAGCATTAGGCATTTAGAGGCAAAGCTTATCACATTCTTTCTGCACAGCTATCTAAAATAAAATAAGGAAATTAAAATGGCGGCCACTCCAAGAGGACATTATTTGAAGATAGTTTTGTCCATGAATTTTTGTTGTATTACACGCCATTAAAATATCGCTCGTCCAAGACCAAACACACTGTAATTTGCTAGGCGTCTCTAGGAGGGGGGGGAGCAAAAGAGTTGTTGGCCCATCTACTGACGGCACAGCGACCTCTCAAACTCAACCTGTTTTCAAGAAGAGTGCTTTTCAGGGTCGGCATCACACGAGCCATCACCGCATCACCCCTGGTGTCACAAACGACTGTAAGCTACGGTAACCCCTTAGCTTAGCATCAGGCAGGCCGCATGCTTGTTTGCCACAGTGGTATAATTTTTTTTTGTGAGGTTCGGTCGTCGAATCCTCTTTGCTGAAGTATCAGATGACCTTTAAAACCGAGTAAACAGTGGGCAAAAGTTAAAAAATTTAAATAATATTTTCATGCCATTAAAATAAGCTTTATATACACTCTCTATTTTATCCAAATATAAAAGGAATTATATACATGCTTAGGTACATAAACATCTGGACGGAGCGTCGCCTTATAAGAAATGAAGCACCCCAAGTATGCCGTCGTCTTGTAAATACAAGGATCACGCATACATGTACACCACAGTATGCCGATCGGTTGTCATTCCCCAATGACTCGTCGACAGTGACAATAAGGCTCAGTATCACTTGTGCCTGCTTGTGCTAGTACCTACCTTTTTTTTCGTGGGGAAATCCTCATAGGATACCTTACCGCCTCGGGGGTAGCGGCCAGGTTATGCCGGACTTGTACCGGCTAAAACCCCACGATGGTCACCATTTGCGCTGTAGAGGGGGGGGCGGGCTCTCGTATTGACCTCGTACCTGCTCACCCCTCCACGCGCGGCGTTTAGATAGCTCGTCCATGGGGAAGTGTGATACCTCCCTCAAGCATCCTCGCTGTGCTATTGCACGATGAGTCGTGACCACATCGACTCATCGTCCTCCTTGGTGTCGCTTTTGGGCGCACAGAGCCCCCGATCTGATTGCTCACGCAAGCCACGCATGACCCCAAAAGCCCCGTTTAGTCACTTTTTACGACAGGCAGGGGAACGCCGTAGCTGTTATTATAAGTCCGAGCTACAGGGCAGGGGGGCCGCGACGACGCACGTTTGCGCCCCGGCGGCTTCGTTTCCGGGTGAGATCGGCCCTCTCCCGTTCCCGCTCAGCAGCCTCCTTTTGGACCATTACGGTCTAACAGAAGGATGCTACGGCCCTCCACACTGTAACCCCGCTCAGCATCGCCGACACGAATGCTGGCAGGAAGAGATTCTATCCGATCTCTTGGACCAATATCCACAGCTTGGGTTCCCACGCAGGCGCAGGGCCACAGATTACTATAACCATACCTCTGTGGCAGGGCCACACAGGGCACACCACGAGCGTGTGCGATGCAGAATCCCCACCGCAGCGGAAGCAGGCCGCCGCGCCATCGCCTCACGTCCGATCCTATACAGATAAGCACCAAAGCACCCATGCCCGGTGATTATCTGTATAAGTCTGTAGGTTAGTCGTCCACCTGCTAGTAGGTACCTACCTACTCAATTTACCCACACACACACAGACATAAGGTAGCAAATATTGTACTTCACTTTCGTTAGTCGTATAAGGCGATGCTTCGTCCAGATTTTTTTATACGTCTATATGCATGCTATAAAGGTTTTCCAATATTTTATTTGTCAATGAAATGTCAAAAGTTTCCAAAGAATTTATGTTTGTTATGGGGTTATATTTATTTGCACTCAAATTAGGACACACAATATCTTACCATATTCTTTATTTTTATGGCCGATGTGTCCGAGTGTGAACCGAATAGAGGCCTATTTGTGGCCATTTTTGATGATTTTCTTTCTGTTAAAAAGAAATCACTGCTTGAATAGAGTACTTATATACCTATAGAGTCGGTACAAGAGAACATTTTTAATTATTTAATAACTATAATAAAATACTTGTGTCAGGACTTTTCCTAAAATCATTTCAAACACCAATTCTTAATGTTAAACATTATCAATAAAATGCAAATCATGTTTTAGAATAATTAATTCATGTTTACGTCGCGTCGCTCCAATATCACTTCACTCGGAAAACGCAAGTTCAATCAATGATAGGGCACGACAGCATCTACAAGCGAGCGCATAACATTGTGAATATATTGAATATATTATGTTTCAATTGACACAAAGATGTTATGACAAGTAGAGCCCTGACAGAAATCAAAGTAGGTACTTTATTGTGGCGAGACAGGTCGCCAGAGCTCCATCAGGAGTCGCTGTGAAATGAATAATCCCATTGATTTATTTCGACAGATTTCTCACAGATGTTTCATTTTAGAACTAGATATTGTAGCTAGCTACACTAAATAAAAAAACATGCAAACTGATTCAAAATCTCTCATGCCCCGTTCACATCTATCCTAGTACCTAGCATTCCAGTCCAGTGATCGACTCCAGCACTGGGAGTAAATTTTCACCCAATCGAAATTGATCACTCGATCGAACAAAATACGTATTCGAACTTTTATCGAGTGTAAATCACGTTACGTTATTCTGGCAATTTCGAGGCCGGCATACATAGAGTCAACTACATAGAGTTTTGAATGGTCGGGACCGTTCGAATGGACTCCACCCCTCGAAAATTTACAGTCAAATAGAACTCGAACCGTACGTTCGATTCGAAGGACGCGAGAATTAGGTGGAATGCTACTGGAATTATGTCAACCGGCACTGGAATATACACATTCTAATTAGCATTCCAGTCCAGTGACTGAATGACAGTCTACTTTCGATTCATGGTGTCCTTATACAGGGAACACCAATACTTCCACTAAGTTACTTACTTCTTCTAACAGTAGTAAATGAATAGTTTTGAGCCCTTTTCCTTTTTTTTTAATGTCAATAGGTTGACAGAACAGGCAGACGGTCCACCTGATGGTAAGTGGTCACCCCTGCCTATGGACATTTGCAATACCAGGGGGATTGCCGATGTGTTGCCGACCTTGAAATCATTGTCACTATAGTGTTACTGCTCTAACAACTCTTAAGACTGTGTCGAGCGAAATCAGTGCGCGGCAAATCGGTATTTACTGCGGGTTAGTGTTGTGTGCGTCGACACGCACACAACAGTCAGTACTCTCGGCTCGGTCGGCCGTTTGCAACCGCACGACAAAAGTCAGTAAGTACATAATTTAAAAAAAAGCCTTGGGGTCAAAACATTATTTTCCACGCAATTGTTTTCAGTGCGATTAGAATGTAAATATTATGTAATGAATCTAAGCCTGTTTTGAAAAGAGTAATTGCTGAGTTTATTGCCGGCAGGCTTCTCAGCAAATGCAACCTTCCGAACCGGTATTAGAGTATTAGAGTCAGACTTTTCATAAGTGCCTGCGAAGGTCTATTTGAATAAATGATTTTGAATTTTGAATTTTTGAATTTTTTTCGCAAAATTTTCAAAAAGTGTCCGCGCCTTGTAGAACACACGTTGAACGTTTCTTGTTTTGTGACCCCAAGGTCTCTCAAATATCGAATTTGAGAGCAATCGGACCAGTATCTAAAAAGTTCAACATGGCGGACACTTTTTCGACATTTTGAGAAAAGATTCTTGTTTTGTGACCCGATGGTCTCTCAAATATCGAATTTGAGAGCAATCGGACCAGAATCTTAAAAGTTCAACATGGCGGACACGTTTTTAAAATTCTTAGAAAAGATTCTTGTTTTGTGACCCGAAGGACTCACAAATATCGATTTTGAGAGCAATCGGACCAGTATCTAAAAAGTTCAACATGGCGGACACTTTTTCGACATTTTGAGAAAAATACTTCATCCGCTATCTTGTGGCGACGGCCATTTTAAAAGTATTACAAATGTTTTTTCGACATTTTGAGAAAAGATTCTTGTTTTGTGACCCCAAGGTCTCTCAAATATTGAATTTGAGAGTGATCGGACCAGTATCTAAAAAGTTCAACATGGCGGACACTTTTTCGACATTTTGAGAAAAGATTCTTGTTTTGTGACCCCAAGGTCTCTCAAATATCGAATTTGAGAGCAATCGGACCAGTACCTAAAAAGTTCAACATGGCGGACACTTTTTCGACATTTTGAGAAAAGATTCAAGTTTTGTGACCCCAAGGACTCACAAATATCGAATTTGAGAGCAATCGGACCAGTATCTAAAAAGTTCAACATGGCGGACACTTTTTCGACATTTTGAGAAAAGATTCTTGTTTTGTGACCCGATGGTCTCTCAAATATCGAATTTGAGAGCAATCGGACCAGAATCTTAAAAGTTCAACATGGCGGACACGTTTTTAAAATTCTTAGAAAAGATTCTTGTTTTGTGACCCGAAGGACTCACAAATATCGATTTTGAGAGCAATCGGACCAGTATCTAAAAAGTTCAACATGGCGGACACTTTTTCGACATTTTGAGAAA
Source organism: Achlya flavicornis (assembly GCA_947623365.1). Classification (NCBI taxonomy): domain Eukaryota; kingdom Metazoa; phylum Arthropoda; class Insecta; order Lepidoptera; family Drepanidae; genus Achlya; species Achlya flavicornis. The sequence continues at coordinate 19,658,943 of OX392467.1, read as the reverse complement.
AATACTTCATCCGCCATCTTGTGGCGACGGCCATTTTAAAAGTATTACAAATGTTTTTTCGACATTTTGAGAAAAGATTCTTGTTTTGTGACCCCAAGGTCTCTCAAATATCGAATTTGAGAGCAATCGGACCAGTATCTAAAAAGTTCAACATGGCGGACACTTTTTCGAAATTTTGAGAAAAGATTCTTGTTTTGTGACCCCAAGGTCTCTCAAATATCGAATTTGAGAGCAATCGGACCAGTATCTAAAAAGTTCAACATGGCGGACACTTTTTCGACATTTTGAGAAAAGATTCTTGTTTTGTGACCCAAAGGTCTCTCAAATATCGATTTTGAGAGCGATCGGACCAGTATCTAAAAAGTTCAATATGGCGGACACATTTTTGACATTTTGAGAAAAGATTCTTGTTTTGTGACCCCAAGGTCTGTCAAATATCGATTTTGAGAGCAATCGGACCCGTATCTAAAAAGTTCAACATGGCGGACACTTTTTCAACATTTTGAGAAAAGATTCTTGTTTTGTGACCCCAAGGTCTCTCAAATATCGAATTTGAGAGCAATCGGACCAGTATCTAAAAAGTTCAACATGGCGGACACTTTTTCGACATTTTGAGAAAAGATTCTTGTTTTGTGACCCGATGGTCTCTCAAATATCGAATTTGAGAGCAATCGGACCAGAATCTTAAAAGTTCAACATGGCGGACACGTTTTTAAAATTCTTAGAAAAGATTCTTGTTTTGTGACCCGAAGGACTCACAAATATCGATTTTGAGAGCAATCGGACCAGTATCTAAAAAGTTCAACATGGCGGACACTTTTTCGACATTTTGAGAAAAATACTTCATCCGCCATCTTGTGGCGACGGCCCTTTTGAAAGTATTACAAATGTTTTTTCGACATTTTGAGAAAAGATTCTTGTTTTGTGACCCCAAGGTCTCTCAAATATCGATTTTGAGAGCAATCGGACCAGTATCTAAAAAGTTCAACATGGCGGACACTTTTTCGACATTTTGAGAAAAGATTCTTGTTTTGTGACCCCAAGGTCTCTCAAATATCGAATTTGAGAGCAATCGGACCAGTACCTAAAAAGTTCAACATGGCGGACACCTTTTCAAAATTCTGAGAAAAGATTCTTGTTTTGTGACCCGAAGGACTCACAAATATCGATTTTGAGAGCAATCGGACCAGTATCTAAAAAGTTCAACATGGCGGACACTTTTTCGACATTTTGAGAAAAATACTTCATCCGCCATCTTGTGGCGACGGCCATTTTAAAAGTATTACATTATTGAGTATTGCAAATTGTTTTGTCATTGGAACTAAAGGTGTATGCAAAATTTCAGCTCACTCGGCGTCCATATCGCTACGGTAACCGCTTACCACCAAGCGAGTCGTATGCCGTATGCTAGTTTACCCAAGTATGAAAAAATGTTTGAAAAAAAAAGATGTGCTTGCAAGATTTGACCTAAGCAAACTAACTAACATTGCAAATGAAACAAAAGTAATATATATTATTTGACTGACTCAAAAAACGAAAAACAAAACTTATGTCGTTATGCTCTTTGAATTAGTGTCCGTACACGTTAGATCGCGATCGTGTGTTTCTTGGTAGTCGTTCCGCAAAGAGACGTGATCTCTCTCTGAGCTCCCGTGGTCGACTAAATTTTCGAGCGCGTATCTCACTTATATATTTAACGTCGCGCTGCCATAGTAAAAATAAATAAATAAATAAATATCCTGGGACATTCCTCACACACGGTCATCTGATCCCAAACTAAGCAGAGCTTGTACTATGGAAACCAGATAACTGATATAATACATATACATACTTTTTGTTTGTAAATATATACTTAATATACATAATTACACCCAGACTCAGGACATACAGACATTTTCATGCACACAAATGCATGTCCTGTGTGGGAATCGAACCCACGACCTGCGGCGCGTAAGGTGAACCTTAACCAACTGCGCCAACTGGCCCGTCATTCAAATGTATGGCGAATTCGGAGCTCATTTTAAAAAAATCATAATAAATCATCTAGACAAAATAATTAAAATATCAGACGCAAAACTTCAAGATTATTTATTAGAGAATTAACTGACTACATTTCTACAGAATATTTCTAAGGAAAAATACACGAAATCTTCTGAATCACAGCACGCATTTTTGAAGATTTTTGCTCAACTTCATATGAGTCCATTAAAAAACCTATACCATATTTCATATTTTTGTTTCGCAAACATTGTAAATACATTATCTGTGGTAATAATTATGTAGATGTTCACGGTGTAAATAAACTATTTTCGTTAATATCAACTTAACCGTAGCTGTCCTTTTGTCACTTTTTGGGTCGACTCCCTCTTAAATTATTGGAATAATGTAAGTAAACGCTATGATCCAGTCCAGCACTGGATTCGGTCACTGGACTGGAAATTGGAATGCTACTGGAATAGATGTGAACGGGGCATTACTTTATTTTTCTTACCGATCTGTGGACATACACCTAGGTACTAACATATTTTTTTTATAAATACCTAATCCAATCAATGTTTGTTAAACAAGGATATAATTTCATGCACTTCATGTCAGTTTGAAGTTTTTTAATATTCGCTGTCAGTATTTAATGGTGCGTCCATGCTACGCGAATCGAGCACGAGCCGAGCCACGAAAGAACCTACAACATACAACGAGCACGATGCGAATCTCTTTGTTCGTGAAAAAACTGACAATCGCGCTCGTTCGAGCCTCGCAAGCCCGTCCACGCTACGCAAATTGTGCTCGCAGTGTGCTCGTTCGTGGCTCGGTTCGACAAGCATGGACGCACCATAACATGCAATGAAATTGCCAGAGCGCGTTGTACATGAAAACAAAGTAGATTTTATGAAAATAAATATTTGTTTCAGGTTTTATTTTCACAACTTTTAGTGAAGTGTACAACGTGCAGTATAGAGCTCCATACAACACTGAAACATCTCCTTTTATTAATTTTTTTCTTTTTATGCTCTATGCATAGCACCAATCATAAAAGCCCGTAAATATTAGTTTCTTTCAATGTGAAGGTCACCGCCTTTTATGAGGAACCCTAAACAAGTTTTAAGTTACTCAAATCAAACAAAATTTCCGCAAGTAGGTATAAATATTACTTATAGGTCACATTTGTTATACTATTGCAAGGTTATTAACGGTTTTCCTTGTAAACTGGTTTATTACTATGATTGTAATTAACAAGTAATTAATGTATAACCATCGATTAATGATATATCCGGATTGAGCGTCGAAGCTGTCCATGCGTCGAAAAAATAACACCTAACAGTAAGGGGCTAAATAAAATAATATTTTATTATGTTTAATATTTTATTAATAGTTTCTCCCGATTCTAATATGGAATTGTTCAATAATTGCTAACATTATGAACGTCACTATGACAAGCAGAATGACGCAAAGCGAGCGTAAAACGTCCAGTATGTACAGGTAGACCATTCTGAAAAAGTTGCGACTGTTTTATATTGTCGCGTAGTATGGCGACGCTCTTTCTAGATATATCAATATCTATGTGTATCAGATGATCCTGAGTCATATAGCACGAATGGAAATGTTATGACAACGAGGGGACAAAAGAAAAGAACCATATCATATTTTTTTACACATGGTAAGAGCTTAGTTTGGTATCAGATGGCTATGTGTATTTCATATAATGGCTTACCATACTGCAATATTGAAAAAAATTTGACGGAACGTAAACAAAAGTGATGCAGGAAATTAAAATCAGTACTGACTGGCACAAGCAGGCACACGTGACACTGAGCCTTATTGTCACTGTCGACGTCTCAATTTGGAATGACAACCGATCGGATTTTATGGTTTACTACATGTGTGCGTGAGGCTTGTAATTACAAGAAGGCTTGGGTGGCTTCACTTTTGGATAAGGTGACACTCCGTCCAGATTTTTCCATGATTGCATAATAGCCGTTTGATTGAAAAAAATGCTGATTGATAGCAGTATTACTCTGGAAACCATCTTTAAAAAAAAAACATATAACTACAGGTAAATTGATTTTTCCAGCCAGTGAAGGCAACTTCTGAACTAGGTCTAAGAGAAAAATGCTGAAACGAGAAAAGTGCTGAATTTTGAAGAAAATAAAAATGCCATAAAAAAATTGATAAAAAATATTGTTTTCCGTAGATTTGAATTTTTTTCATTATTTTTCTTTTTCTCCTTCTACCTCACAATACGAACAAAATTATGTATTTCAATCTCCAAAATTAACCTCTAATTGTTTGCCAGAATGCACGAATGCTGAGCTAATTCTTAAAAAAAACATCCCGTATAGTGATGACACTATACCAATCTACCTATGTGTATATAGATAGCAATATTGGACATGTTCCAAGTATGATTCTCGGAAATAATGCTTTAAATCCCTGTTACCTACCTTGTTTTTGGCGAACGCTCTTTCAGATTTTCCGGGTTTAAAAATAATTCTGCGCACTAAATAATTTTGACGCACTAAGAGACAATCAACTTTATCATCAACAGGAACCTATCGTCCCAGAGAGCGAGCCTTCTATGCCGATGACGCGGCATTCTACACCGCATCCAGAAAACCCAGCTACGCAGCGCTCAAGATGCAGCGCTGCCTAGATGCACTACCAACATGGCTCGCCGCCTGGAGGTTATCAGTAAACGTCGCGAAAACGCAGGCTGTTTACATCGGACCTCGTCACATACTTCCGCCGAAGTTAAAGATTCAGTCAGGTCGTATAAGTCTCAGACCGCGAGATACCTCGGGGTCACGATCGACCACCGACTCTCTATGATCAAGCTCTTCCCGCGCTCTCGGCACGCAGCCTGCCCCTACGTACGAAGCTAGGGGTATATAAGAGCTACGTGCGGTCCCGGCTCACGTGCTGACTAGTATCGCCATTCCAAAGAAATCGCCTCCAACGCCAGCAAAACCTCGCACCGCGCACCATTGTCGCTGCCAACTGGTACGTGAGAAACGATCGCACGTGACCTCAAAGTCAAAAGCATAGAGAACTTCATAGCCCGCCTCGCCACCACCATGTACCGGCGAGCCGATATGTCAAGACAGCCGAATGTGCAGAATTTGGCACCGCTGCATAGCTGGCCGCCAGAAGGCAAGGCGTACGCGCGGGAATTGATAGCGGCCCCGCATTCTAGAATCCACGTGTTACCAATCTTCACCGCCACCCTGCCGGTCGCTAGCCGGGCTTTTTACACCCGGCAGGCGTAATAAGCGCCAAAAACGGCACGAAGAAACCCAGCTGCCATTGTAGCAGGCTTCCCAACCAGCCTCAAAAGCCGCACCAAAGGCCCCGCATGTTTTCACACGCGATCGCAACCTCAACACAGGGGCCATCCGCCCCCCTAGGGGTCGTGATATGTCACGAATCTCCACCACTATTTAGCCACCTTTATCATTGTCCTGGTGTGTTTTGGTGGACTTTATTTTCTATGTCTAAGTCCTAAGTCTGCAAACAAGCATACGGTGCCTTGTGGTAAACGGTTACAGTAGCCCTATGGACGCTTGTGATGCCACGGGTGTGGTACATCCACAGAGAAAAGAAGTGTATTCTCTTTTCCGTGGGTACATCACATGGGACGCTTCCCACACCCGGGGAATTCACGTGTTATCGATCCATCCCTCTCCAATGAGCTTTGGCAACCTTTACTACACAGAGGATCACAATCACAACATTCAACTTCTCGTATATGTTAGTTTGAATCGGGTTTGAATCCTCACGGGAAACTATAACCTTCCTCACTTACAAGATATATTTGTAATGAATGTGTGTGCTAAATCCTCCCGTGGGCATCACTACGAAATCAATCGTGCACTATCTAAATCTAACACCGCACACCACTTTCTCAGTAATAGAGTGGTCCAGGAACCGATTACCTGAAGATGTGGTATCTGCTACCTCAATAAACAGTTTTAAAAACAAATTGGATATTTGGACAAAGATCACAAAACTTGAAAAGTGAACTATGTATAAGTACGGAGTGACTTTCAACACTGTGTGAAATAGACACATCAGCTTACAAGCTGCTCGTCTATAAATAAATAAATAATAAATAAAAATCAAGTTGAGCAAGTTTAACCGCGCCCAAAAATAACCTATGCATTAATTGCTTGTACATCTACGTCACTCTTTATGGGTAATATTTACAAAACAAATAATAATAGTTCATATTTTGGCAGCCATTTCATATTTCTCATGAATCGATGACGTAGATGAAACACGACTGTTTTCTTTTAGCAATGTGTTAATTAAATATTATAAGATAAGCTAATCTCGGTGTCTTTTTAACAATGGAGAGGTTTATAATTGCGAAGGCGTAATAACGTACGACCAACTCGCACGCAGTCTGCCTCAGTTATAGCTGTTATAGTGAGGTTATAGTCTGTGAGTAGAGTACTTGGAAGGTTGGGATTGTTCGTGCGAGTTCGTAGTAGTACGTATTCGCATAATGAGTCGAATTCGTACGAAAACGCATCCAAGTGAGACCGGCCTGACACCCTCACAATCTTAAACAGAGCTATCGCCTAACGTCTAAATGCCATTTTAGCAAAGCGCGGTAACATTCGGCCATATCTGCGTAAATAACGCCCTAGAAGCCCTAAGGCGTCGTCCTCAATGGCGACGATCGTACGATCAAACGATGCGATTTCGTCGCACGATCGCGCTGATGTTCCTGTGCTCGCGCGATGACTTGCGAACTTCAATTAGGACACTCTAAAGTGTTTTGTGTATTTAATCTCGTCGTGCGACGAAATCGCATCGTTTGCTCGTACGATCATTTAGGACGACGCCTAACACTACACGCACACACTAAAACACCATTATTATTTCAAACAACACAATAAAAACAACACATCTATGATAAATGATTTAATCACGTTTTACGGCATTTGACGCAATTAGTCACATAATTTAGAATCGATTAGCAATAGTGTTTTGACGACAACTAACTCTTGGTACAAGGACTTTTTCGTTTGGTCAAAGACCCGCCTGTAAAGAGCTATGTATGGAGCACGATGGATCAAAAGCTTATTCACTCGAGCCTCTTTTCCTAAAATATGATTAAGTAAAAGATAAATCTATATGTAAAAACCTATTTTTAAGAATATTGCAATGCACGTTACTAAGAAGTGCGAGATTTGATATATAGGAAGTTGAAGTTTATACTTAATGGAGTTTTATTTTTTTTGTAAAAAAAAAAAAAAATTGAATTCGTCCACCTTTTGGGAAGAGATTTCCATGTAACTTTACCAGGACGAGGGTTTTTAGAGAGGTAGAGCATAGAGTTTATTCGCTAGAAGAGCAGCTCGCAATACAAAAATAATTTTGATATGTAATTACTAGCAGTCGCCTGCGGTTTCACCCGCGTTCCTGGTTTAGAAAGGAATTTCAAGAAGGTATGTAATTGGTAGATCCCACATGGTTTCGTCAGTAAACAGTAGATCTTGGATCTAATCAAGTCGGCCACCCCTGGAGATAGGACCAAAATCTAGGTGTAGGTACAAATGTAACAATCATATGGATATATGCCTTCTATCTACGCTTTATAAACGGCAAATGGGTACATTTGGCGCTCCAATCCCCTTGGTACTATGTCACACTATGCCCATAGCTGTTTACCACTACGTGGCCTGCCTACCTGTCAGCCTTCGCATTTTTTTGTCGAGGCGCTAATTAGACGTAGAAGTATTTTTATTGGCGGATATTTTGTTATTAAAAACAGGTATTTTGGAGAAGCTCAGAAAAACCGCTTTTTTATGGTTTTGCGTTTAACCACTGACCCGCCCAGACCCTGAAGAAACCTACTCACTCTGGCCATGAAAGTCCCAGATTGTAAGCGTCAGGAAATGTGGCGCGATGGCCATGTTATTGTCTTTTATACGACGATGTCGGTAAGTAAGTTTATGGCCCGCCTGATGGTAAGCGGTTACCGTATCCATATGGATGCTGCAACACACGGGGCATCACTCACGCGTTAGAATATGGAGGGTATTCCCCAGTCGAGCCGCTCTTTGAGCGAATAAACGCTACGCTCTACCTCTCTACTTACGCAAATCCAACAGATTCATTTTGACAGGCTTAGAAAATATATACGTCTAGAACGACCATGCCCATACTACATGATTTTTAAAAAGTGGCCAACTTTGCTACGTCTTATGCTCGCGGTACGTCATTCTGCTTGTCATAGTGAAGTTTAGAATGTTACCAGTTGTTGAAAAAATCCAATAAAATGGGGAAAAATATATTATGGTTTCGATATCTTTGTAAACTACGAAAATAAAAGTTGAATCGGGATAATACATGATAATATAAATAAGAGTAATGGCGCCGATATTAATTTAATACTTATTATTTTTACTTATCTTACTATCGAGTGAAATCGAGTCAACACGAGTCAATTCAAGTTAAATCCAGACAGATCGAGTGAAATTGAGTCAAATCAAGTGAAATCAAGTCAAACCGAGTCAAAACAAGTCAAATCGAGCAAATCAAGTCAAATCGAGTCAAATCAAGTGAAATTGAGTCAAAACAAGCAAATCGAGTCAACTCGAGTCAAATCATGTCAAACCGAGTCAAACCAAGTCAAATGAAGTCAAATCGAGCAAATCTAGTCAAATCGAGCCAAATCAAGTCAAATCGAGCCAAATCCAGTCAAACCGAGTCAAACCAAGTCAAATCGAGTCAAACCAAGTGAAATTGAGTCAAATCGATTCAAATCATGTCAAACCAAGTCAAATTAAGCAAATCAAGTTAATTCTAGTCAAATCAAGTCAAATCGAGTCAAATGCTGTCAGATCCAGTCAAAACAAGTCAAATCAAGTCAAATCGAGTCAAATCAAGTGAAATTGAGTCAAAACAATCAAATCGAGTCAAATCAAGTCAAATCATGTCAAACCGAGTCAAACCAAGTCAAATCGAGCAAATCGAGCCAAATCAAGTCAAATCGAGCCAAATCCAGTCAAACCGAATCAAACCAAGTCAAATCGAGTGAAATTGAGTCAAATCGATTCAAATCAAGTCAAATCATGTCAAACCAAGTCAAATCAAGCAAATCAAGTCAAATCCAGTCAAATCAAGCAAATCAAGTCAAATCGAGTCAAATCAAGTGAAATTGAGTCAAAACAAGCAAATCGAGTCAAATCATGTCAAACCGAGTCAAACTAAGTCAAATCGAGCAAATCAAGTCAAATCGAGCCAAATCAAGTCAAACGAGCCATTTTTTTTTATATTTATACAACTTAGTCGATAAACAAGCATACGGCCCGCCTGATGGTAAGCAGTTACCGTAGCCTATGGACGCTTGCAACACCAGGGGTATCATTCGCGCGTTGCCGACCCTGAAGAAATCTCTTCACACCTTTTTTGAAGAACCCCATGCTGCACTCCATTGGGAAAACAACGGCGGGGAGCTCATTCCACAGTCCGAGCGTCCGCGGAAGTTTTTTTTAATATTTCATTTTAATACAAACTTATTTTGGTGACTGTACTTTTTGTTGTAGGTCCAATATATTGGTATATTGGAATTACCACCTATATACCAAAATACCTAGTATACCAAACATCAAGTCAATCTAACCACTGGAAGTGGGTGAAATTCGACTTGCAAGATTAGGTCCGAAAACATACAAACATTGCAAGTAAAATGAAAGCTTGTAAAAAATACTTGCCTTGCAAAGCAAAGCTACCTTTTTTAATCTCCGGCGTCCCTGCTTATTTACAAAATACATGTAATTTTTATTGCAATGGTCAGAGCCACAGATTACAGAATAAGGATGGAGCGCGCGGAACACGGGAGTGAGGCCAAAAAAGCAAATACAAATTGCAAAACACGTACCTGGTATTCGCTTTTGAATGTGTATTTGCTTTGTTTAACAAACTTTATTTAACAAAAAACACTCCTTTATAAAGAAACTGTGGTTAAACAATGCAAATACAAACTGGAAAACGAATACCAGGTATCAGATTTTCAATTTGTATTTGCTTTTTTGGCTTCACTTTCGTGTTCCGCGCACTCCATCTGAATTATTCTGTAATCTGTGGTCAGAGCAAAGAACAGATTTTTTGGCTAGTTTCCAGAGATCTTCACTACGGCTTTTCCGTATGATGTCTATCCATTGGCTTCTTAAAATTGGATCAATTGGTATTCTGTAAAAAAAGTCTCATTTTCAACTAAAAAACAATTTAAAAACGTGACATCCACTGTCGAGAATGACATCAGTCATTAAAAAAAAAAGACCGCCATTTTAAAATTCGATTCGAGATTTTCACAAAATGGATAATAACTATGATCGAAAAATCCGAAAACGATAAGCACGTCAACTTCGCACACGTCACCGTCGCTTTTTATATATAAGTATCTACATACTCGTATTTAGCTATTGACTGATATTACCATGGGAGTTTCGAGTTCATAAAGTGGCAGGACAGGCAATACGTAAATATGGCGCTTACTCAAAATTATTTATTTTCGAAAAATTTCAATGGCTTATATTGCAGGAACTAATAGGAAATATTGTTACTTACTGATGATAGCTGAGTTTTTTTGTTGATTTAGATCGACCTATGTAGTTTCTGCACACTTTTATCACACAAAAAGACATTCTGGAACAATACACTTTTGGTGAATTTGGTTGTGTCCCAGTGACGTCTCGATTGACACTGAGGGCGGGAAAATGATTTGCGCCCTAACAGTTAGAGGACATTTTTATCTACGCGTAAACAGCTTCGTAGTTCAGTCTTGATATATAATTAGTCAAAGTTGACAGGTTGACGTAATTGTTTTTTTTTTATTGGACTAAGGAGCCATTCTCGATTTCCGCTTTATTAGGCGGAAGTTTTTTGTTTGTTTTTAAACGGGCTTATCTCTCGAACTACCAGTCGGATTCGAAGAAATCTTTCACTAAAGGGAGCTACATCGCTGAGTAGGTAGGTTAGGTAGGTACTTTTTATCCCGAAAACGCGGGTGAAACCGCGGGGGACAGCTAGTGTTATTATATTATACTTCTAGTAAATATATATATATATAAATAACCCATAATATCAGTAAACTATAGTTAAAATTACACCCAGTTCAAATCAAAGACCTAGATCAGTTACAAAAAAAAATATTTTTGGATGGGAATTGAACCCACCACCTGTGCCGTGGCAGTAAAGGTATCTAACCACTACCGTACCATCAACAATTTCATTTACCAAACAAGAATGTACTTCTTTTATTACTACAATCTACCTCCAAATACCTAAATGCCTTTGTCTCATTGACATACAAGTGATACAAGTAGCATACCTACGAATGGACAGACATAACAAAACATTTAGGGTTCCTTGTTTGGTTAGCGAAAACTTCACATGCATAGCGAGACAAGGAGACCCCATCATACCATACTGCTTGTTATATAAGATAATAAAATAAAATACGCACCGTTTTAACACATGAACATCCTACTTCATAATGCGATCACACATGTGTTTTTTGTTTACAATACGACCGTACACCGTAGCGAAATGTACTTGATTAAGTACCATTCGTTCAGAGTTGGCACCGAACTAACAATCTATTTTCATAACATTCCGTCCACTGAATGGAGATATTCCAAATTCGAACGATTTCAAGGTTTATAATGTTCCTTTTTTTGATTTTCAATTATATATTCTATTTTCAAAAACATGTGTAAATTAGTTTTAAATTCCAAATAGAATTATATTCACAGAATTCCTTTTTCAAAGATTTTCCGATAATATGAAAATAACACAGGATGTTCCATTTACAAAAAGTTTCTCCGGCGTTCCAAATTCGAATCACTACACTTTTATCACTGCACACGGTCGTTCACATAATTAAAAGAGGTTGACATTCAAATTGTTCAAAATATGGAAGTACAATAAGTCGAATTCACACGCGAGTAGTATCAATACAGCTCCGAACCAAAATTCCAAGTTTGAAATCGAAGCGGAGTAATAGACGGCCGCTTGCCTCGCTAACGGCGACCACACTGAATGGAGCATTGTCTTGGACAACTTGGCACAAATATTTGTCAAGTACTTGGTAAATTAATTATCTTCAATAAGTTAATTCTCTTGATTAAAAAGTTTAGTTTGACAAGTGGTAATTTCTATTCAATCGGACAGTTGGGTCAGTGTCACGGATGGAACAAGTTTTAGTCGTGCACATCAGCATATGACATGTATCTATGTGTCTTAGTACCTTAACGATTATTAATCTGACTATTAAACTCAGTTTATATGACAGATTTTCGTCTGTGCTCCATTTTTTTATTCAAAACATAATCTAATAATCTGCCTGTAACTGTAAATAATGAAAATAATCAAACCTAAAAATATAATAATAGGCACTTGGTACTTTATGTATTTAGCTGCTTATGAAAAAATAACGTCATTTCTTATGTAGTATACAAACTCGACTCTTATGGCGGTGGAAATAAAATTAGGCAAATTAATTTTGCATAATGATCTAAAGTTCATCATCAATTCAAAATAAGAATATGTACTAATTTTTAAACTCGATCACTTAAAAAAAACACACCCCGTTTCACGACACGATTTGTTTTTATTTTTATTTATTTTTTTGTAAATCCGAATCACTAAAGCGGCAGTCGTTCTGGCCAGTTCATTACTGAATCTTTAAGGTTGATATGCGAATAGATTCTAAATTTATTCATTCAAGGTTGGGAATAACGCAATTGTTTAAATAGGTTATTGATAATAATCAATCATTGTTAATTTAAAGATAAGGTCTAATGTTAAGGACACGATAGCAAGAATAATGGATAAGGTAATCCATGGGGCTGAATCTAGTTTAACTGGATGGTATTATGCAGTTGCATACTGTAAACATTACATAATTTCGTGTCTTTAACAACATAAAGGTCATAAAACCCATCTATAACGCTGTATATTTGTTTGTCACATTATCACTATGCATATATAGTGACAGTGACAGATGACAGGTAATACGAATTAGAACAACACATGGGTGCGCCCGTGGCTTTGTTTATAAAAGGCGCGTTTCAATTCACTAGAGAATCGATGAAGAGTGAAAGAAAGAAAATAGTTTTTATACTAAATCTGGGTATAATTATAGATAGATAGATAGATAGATATATACGAGTGGTCCAAAAAGAGGTACCGTTTAAAGAACTAAGGAGCAGGGTCAAAATCTCTGGTTTATTAGCGATTTTGGACGTTGGCAACAACTAAAACCAAACTTACCTCTTCCACTGTAGAAGTTCTGAACAGATAGCAACCAAGCAGAGCCTCCTTCTCATTGAGGAGTATGTAGAACAGCTCTTCAGGTCTGCCAGGAACTTGGCTGGCCCTGGGCATAGAGAAACATGATATAGGTAATGAATACAAACTAATACCGTTTCTAATAGTCCATATCCCCGTATACCTGATATGTTAGGTAGGAGGGTACTTTGTAGTACCCGCCTGGCTGGCTACCAGTTTCATGTTGATAATCTGGAGTACTTGAGTGATCCGGCAGTTTCCCTTGAGAGTCAGTTACCTTCTAGGCTTGGTGAAGTTCGGCAACACATAGGAAACCCCCATTTATTACTAATGTCTACGGGCAACGGTAGCCGTTTACCATAAGGTGGACAAACCGTCTGCTAGTCAGTCTTCTTCCGTAAAAAAGCGTGAGAAGAGAAGTTAAGAGAGAGTTTAAGAGAGGACATGGCTTTTCCCTTTCAAAATTCGGAGCAGCCCGACTGGGGAAGCAAATCCACGTTACAGAATATCGCAGCCAAATCGTCATCATCTTTAAGGCGATGATAGCGTAGTGACGTTGGATGCCGAGACGAAGGTCCCGAGTTCGAATCCTATGATGAGCTTAAGCTTTCGATAAAGGAAACCATCGAGAGGAATCAAAGCACGGTGTTAGGGTACTAGTACTTTGTAGTATACCTGGCTGGATGCCACTCTCTAAGCACCTATCGGTGTGTTCCGACATTTGCCCAAGGTTTTGAGATGTTTTTCCTTTGACACCACACCCATAGCCATAGCTCGTATCAATAAGCCAGGCCGTCACACATATTTGTCCATATCTTGAAAACCACAGAACCGATTGCAATGAAACTTGCACTGTTCCCTAAGTTGAAGTAAATGTAAACCAATAAAAAAAAATGGTTACAATCCGATCAATATCTTCAGAGATATGCGTGGACAAACATACATACATACATACAAACACCTATGAAAATTTGCATATTTGTTTGGAAGCCCTAATAGATTATCATATGTGAATATATTGCAGTTCCAATAGATATTACGTGTCGAATTGATAATCTCCTTTTTTTTTAAGTTGATTAAAAAATCTGCCCTGTTCCCAATAACTTGGGGTTGCGTCGGCGCAATATATGTCCGCTTCCTCCGTTCTGCTCTACTATCAGACATATATACCAGCATTCACTCCTTTCTTACCCATATCATCTTTCACACAATCCTTCCATCTCTTCTTCGGTCTTCCTCTTCCCGTATGTCAATCCACTTTTATATTTCTCTTCATAAAATTTCCATATCGCCATAAACGGTTCCCGAAAAATATCTCTGGTGTATGTCTCTGGTGCTGCAAGCATCTATAGGTAACGGTAATAGCTTACCATCTTGCGGGCCTCTTACCTCAGAGCATATAGCTATAAAATAAAGTAATCAACTTACCTGATTATATCAACCAATCTGTGGACTATTACTGGCTCGAAATTACCGTTGTAAGCCTTCAGGTATCCATCTTCGATGAAGATGCTGAGCTGAAAACAATTTTATTATTAGAATGATACGGTTGCTTTTCGTTACCTCTTGACGCTTTTTTGTGATGAAATCTGGCACGCGGGTAGACTATAACTTGGAGCCAGTACCCCGAGTGTAAAGAATTGACGTAAGTAAATGCGTTTGCGTTTACGACACTTCTCTATAGGAATTGGCACAGCGCCTCTAGCGGAATACTCATGGTACTAATTTCTCCCATACAAACGTATAGTTAACGCAAAGCATTAGTAAGCGTTTATTAATGTCAATTCTTTACGAACCACAGGCATGCGGTAGCCCCCTGCTCAATTATTTAGTACAAAAGTCCTTCTCTGTCAAATGTCCCTATAATCAGCTCAGAACCCATAACATCCAAATCGAAATTCCTCACTTTTTCATTGATGCCAGTGGCTCTAACCTCCCTGAGGAGCCAAGGAAGCATCGCATTCGAGAACCGCCTGTCCATAGCCGTAAAACCCAGGTACGCCACAGATGTTAGCCTGGTCTTCATTGTTACGGGAACTGTCTGAAACAAAAAAATCAGCTTAGAACCTCAGACCAAGAAAAAATGAAAGACGGAACGGTCTGTGTTCTTAAGTGACGCAAGTAATAGGAAGCCGGCGTTCTTGTTAATACATGGACTCACACACACATAAGACCATAGGAAGCCGATCGGTTGTCATTCCGTATTGAGACGTTGACAGTGACAATAAGGCTCAGTACCAATTATACCTGCTTGGGCCAGTACTGATTTTACTCACGCACACGTAGGAAATTGTTTGCTTCACTTTCTTATTAGTTGACACTCCGTTTTGTTTTTTTTTATATCTCTATGCTTAGAACAGTCATAGAATTTTATATGGAACGAGTTTAAAAAGATCATTTCGTTTGGAGCGTGCGATTAACAACCATAACCGGTTCATTCCGTGATGTCTGTATGTTCAACAGGACCCTTAGGCCGTTTTCATACGAGACGATACCGACATCGTAACAATGTGACCATTTAGCGGACCATACATTTATATGAACCGATTTCACACACGACACCGCACTGCATATAAAATAAATCGTCACGACATTAATCGCAGCGATTTCAGACTATAATATATTGTGTTCGCCAGCGTGACTTACACCACCTCTTATGAATACCTACCACAGGTTACCATCGGAATTACAACCGAGTTTTCAAGTAGGAAGAATTATGTTAATTCTGATAATTTGACTTCATTGAATTTTTTATGTCATAATTATCATTCTGCCTCGCGTTTTCACCAAGCCCCAAGACCCAAGCTCGTAATTTCATACAAAAGTGTTTTCAGCTAAGATTTAAGATAGATTTTCTCGTTATATCAGATTGTACTAATTATTTATGACTAACCACAGCGAGTTTCCTGCGAGTTCTGGTCCAACTCGTCAAACTTTACGGAGGATGCCAGTTTAAAAAACAAAACTAATTTAAATGGTCAAAATAAATATAAATTAATAATATTTTAGATTATTTCTACCAACTTTTGACCACGAATGTCATAGATAATTTTGTTCGTATTATGACGTCGAAGCAGAATATAGAGAAAAAAATGAAAATGTTCCATATACTTAAGTATTTTCGAAAATACATACGTTTTTTTTAAAGAAATTCAAATGCCACTTTTATTTTCTTCAAAATTCTCTGAGACCCTGTTTTTCTCTAAGACCCATACTTATACATACTTACTTCAGCCCATACTGGCTGGAAAAAATAATCTCCCATATAGGTATCAGCATACTAAATACTCAAAGGGTATCAGTGGCCATGTATGTAGGTATATAGGCTGGTTGTAGGTACGTAACCATATCTTTACAACAATTCTAATGTAGCTACATATCTATTAATATTATCTATACTAATATAATAAATACTAATACTAATACAGGGTGTTTGGAAGATGGGTGCAAAGCTGTAAGGCGATGATAGTATAGATCATTTAGACCCTTTTTAGCCATGGTTGTCTAAGACGAAGTGTGAAATTTTTTTTTTACCAATCTTTACTGTAACTAAAAACTGATGACACACATGTTTAGTACATGTTTGTTTGGATTGCTTACAGATTATTTTAAATAATAAATATGAAAAAGAATTTACACATCATCCAAACTGGCTATAATTATCAATTAACGGATAAGTTTCGGAGTTTTGAGCCAAAAACCAGAAAAGATTGGTAAAAAAAAAATTTCACACTTCGTCTTAGACAACCATGGCTAAAAAGGGTCTAAATGATCTATACTATCATCGCCTTACAGCTTTGCACCTATCTTCCCATCACCCTATATAATAAATAAAGCGAAGTTTTTTTTAAAATAAATAATAAAAAATAAAATACCTTAATTTAAAAATATTAATTAATAAATAAAGCGGATGTTTTTTTGATTGTTTATAGTTTAAACGGGCTAATCACTAGAACTACCAGTCTGATTCGAAAAATTATTTCACTAATATGAAGCTAAATTATCCCCGAGTATTTGTCGGAATACAACCTCGATAGTACCTATGTCCCAGTCTATGGGATTACTTATTTTAAATAGAAGAAAAAGAAGTAGTGTGTGTCAAGTCTGTCAAGTGAGAAAATATGGTATAATTGTAAATTTAATTATTAATATAAAATATGTCGGATAAACTGTAAGTAGATTTATTCCAGTACGTACAACCTACCCCAACATAAGGTTATGGGCGATTATACTCGAATGGAGTAAGTTAGTACAAAAAATATTCATTAAAGAATTATGATGAATACGAGTAATACGAATGTCAATTGTTTGCCAATATTGAAAGGCGAAAATTATTCAAACTGGAAATTTAGAGTAAAGTCACTGTTAGAAGCTAAACAGGTAATACAAATTTTAGAATATGACGAAATAGAAATAAATAAAGATGAAAAATTGATTGCTGATAATTCGAAGGCTAAAGCTTTAATAATTCAATGTTTATCGGACAAGCATCTATCTATCATACAAGAATGCTCAAATGCAAAAGAAATGTTTATAAAACTAGATAGCGTGTTTCAACGGAAAAGTGTTTTCACAAAAATTACTTTGAAAAAGAGATTATTAAGTTTGAAATTACAGCGACATGAAACATTAGAAGATCATTTCCAAAAATTTGAAAAGATTATTTTCGAATTAGAAAACATCGATAAGAAATTTGATGATTCTGACAAGATCTGTCATTTATTATTAACATTAAATGAAGACTACGAACACGTTATTACAGCTATTGAAACTATTAACACGGATATAACATTAGAGTTCGTAAAATCAAGATTACTCGACGAAGAAATAAAAATTAAAAATAAGAACGTTGATAATTCTCTCTCTCAACAAAATATATTTAAAGCATCAGGTTCTGGATTAAATTATAACAATAATAGTAACTATACAAGATACAGACGACCTTTTAGAGGAAGAGGTGGTAGAAATAGAGGTTACTACAGACGAGGTAAAAAAGAAAACTTAAATAGTTATATTGCTTTAACTGCATCAGACAACCATGAAAGTAATTTTATATTAGACAGCGGTGCTACGAACCATATGGTAACAGAAAATTTAGAAAAATATATGACTAAAATACAAAATTTAGAAAAACCTATAATTATTACCATTGCAGACGGAAAAGGTTTGATAGCAAATAAAAAAGGAACAATTACTGGATATTGTAATAAAATGAAAATTGATTTTGAAGCACTAATTGTAGAAAATATAACACATAATTTACTATCTGTTGAAAGAATTACAGATAAAGGTTATACAGTTCTTTTCAAAAATGATTCAGTAAGCATAAGAAGAGGAAAAACCTATTTTTATGGCAAAAAACATCAAAATTTATACATTTTAGAAATTGACTTAAAAGTACAAAAGGAAGAGCATGCAAATATTACAAATGATAAAGATAATGATTTATGGCATAAAAGGCTAGGTCATTTAAATAGAAAAGGTTTAAAAATACTGAGATTACCAACTTCAGAAAAAAGATGTGAAAGTTGTATAGAAGGGAAAAGTACACGAAGACCCTTTATATCTAATAAAAGAGAAAGTAAAGAGATAGGAGATCTTCTGCACTCAGATTTGTGTGGACCTATTAATCCAACGTCAATAAATGGCGAATGTTATTTTCAAGTGATGATTGATGATTATTCACATTTCGTAATAATATATCTATTGAAAAATAAGAATGAAGCAGAATATAATATTATAAAACATATACAGCTTATTAAAGCACAATTTGGAACAAAAACAAAGAAAATAAGATTGGACAATGGTGGAGAATTTACTTCCAAAAGATTTAAAGAATCATGTCAACAAAAAGGCATAATATTAGAATATACAAGTCCATATACGCCACAACAAAATGGCACATCTGAAAGGATGAACAGAACATTACTAGACAAAGTTAGAGTAAAGTTTGCAGAAACAAAATTACCCAAAGAATTGTGGAGCGAAATGGTTTGCGCATCAGCGTATGAGCTTAACCGTAGTCCTACTAAAGCATTGTACGGTAAAACACCAGCTTCAATCTGGTATGGATGTAATGATTTGTCAAAACTGCGAGTTTTTGGTTCTAAAGCTTGGACTGTAACAATACCAAAGCCGAGCAAGTTACAACCAAGAGCAAAACCAATGATAATGGTTGGCTACACTGGTTCAGGATATAAACTATGGGATGATGAAAGTAATAAAATTATAACTTCAACAGATGTTATATTTGATGAAACAAAAATTGTTTACCGACCTGAAAAGCAGGAGGAGGTACTAAACTATCCTTATGAAAATATAATAACATTTAATGACGAAGATGAAGACAAATGTAATAAGAATACATCGACACATATACAAGAAAGACAGGAAAGTTTAAATGGTCAAGATGATTCTGATGATCTAAATAATTCTAACTATATGACAGATGATGATGATGATGATGATGATAATGTACACAATGAAAATGATAATAAAATAACAACTAGATCTGGTAGAACTATAAATAAACCAAAACATATGAATGATTTTCAACTATACACAGCATTTTGTTTGATTACAACTGAAAATAATGATCCAACTTCGTACAAAGAAGCTGCAAAAGATAAAGAATGGTTGCAAGCTATAAATAAAGAAATAAATTCATTGAAAAAGTTAAATACATGGCCAGAAGCTTTAGATTTACCTAGAGTAAAGAAAGCTATAGACACGAAATGGATATTTAAAACGAAGGAAAATGGTTTAAAAAAAGCACGACTAGTTGCTAGAGGTTTTCAAGTAGAAAATGTAGACTATTTTAATACAAATTATTCACCTGTAGCTAGAATGAGCACAGTAAGAACTTTTCTAGCACAAGCGGTACAACAAGATTTTAAAATTTATCAGATGTATGTACCGACAGCATTTTTAAATGGTTATTTAAAAGATGACGTTTATATCAAATTTCCCCAAGGACTTAAAGAAAATAAAAAGAAAGTACTGAAATTGAATAGAAGTTTATATGGATTAAAACAAAGTCCTAGATGCTGGAATGAAAGGTTAAATGAATTTTTAGTAAAATGTGGATTACAAAGATCGAAAAATGATTTTTGCTTATATTTTAATAAAAATATTTGGATATTGATTTTCGTTGATGATATTTTGATAATGGGAAAGAAAGAGGAAACTGACAATATAATGAAATTATTACAGAAAGAATTTGATACTAAAAATTTAGGAGAGATAAAGAATTTTCTTGGAATGGAGATACAAAGGCAAGATGGAATATTAAGAATAACACAAACGAAACAAATAGAGAAAATGTTAACAAAATTTAATATGACTGAATGCAAGGAAAAAGATACACCGATGGAGAAAGGTTTAAACATAAATATAACAGAAACAATTATAGAAGTTCCATATAGAGAACTAATAGGAAGTTTAATGTTTTTGAGTACAGTCTCAAGACCAGATATATGCTATGCTGTATCTTATCTTAGCCAATTTTTGGATAAACCAAATGAAGAATGTTGGAAACATGGTAAACGCATATTACGTTATCTAAATGCTACCAAAAATTATGGTCTCCAATATAAAAAGAGTGATGAAATAAATTTAAAAATCTATTCCGACGCTGATTGGGCGAATAATAAAAGAGATAGAAAGAGTATAAGCGGTTGCATAGTTAAATACAATGATAATGTTGTAGCATGGTTCTCTAGAAAGCAAAACTGTGTTGCATTGTCAACTGCAGAGGCGGAATACATAGCAGCATCATTAGCATCATGCGAAGCAATAAATATAAATGGATTATTAAAAGATTTTGGAATAAGTCTTACGCCTACGCTGTATGTCGATAACAAAGGAGCTATTTTTATTTCTAAGGATTATGAGAACAGTAAACGATCTAAACATATCGATATAAGATATCACCATATAAAAGATTTAATATGTACAAAGAAGATGATAATATCTTACATACAAACTGAGAACAATTTGGCCGATATGTTAACAAAATCATTAGCGACTGCAAGACATAAGATGTTTAGAGAAGAATGCAAAGTATTGCTATAATACACACAGATGTGTGAGTATTTATCTAGGAGGAGTGAATGTTGTATTTGATTTTATTTAACGATTTATATGTTACAATGATTTTCACATAAAAATCGAGGAGGAGTGTCGGAATACAACCTCGATAGTACCTATGTCCCAGTCTATGGGATTACTTATTTTAAATAGAAGAAAAAGAAGTAGTGTGTGTCAAGTCTGTCAAGTGAGAAAATATGGTATAATTGTAAATTTAATTATTAATATAAAATATGTCGGATAAACTGTAAGTAGATTTATTCCAGTACGTACAACCTACCCCAACAGTATTATGGGCTTCTTGTTAACACGGGAACGCGGGTAAAACCCCGCGAGACAGCTAGTGTAGTTAAAGGTACATTGATTAGGTACAAAAAATGTTTAATGTAAATATTTGAAAATGTTTGTCTCATTGAGGTCATACAATACCTATAGTGCCTTTGTTTACGGAAATGAATGAAGCTATTAATTTAACCAAAATGAATAAAATCCCATGAAAAACCCATCTTTCGTATAAGAATAACAAATTCAGTACCTACTTACTTGTTTTACAGAAAAGTCAACAAAATCACTACAAAACGCAACAGATTCCAGATTCACTTCACGAATAAAATCAATACTGCACGCAAACAAAAAGGAAAATCGTGTTTAGGTCGCGTTTGAGACTAAAACACACGCCTTTTTTTAACATCCATTGATCAGTCACATTTATTTATTTATAACGAATATACAAAATAACTGTATAAAAACATTTTACGTCTCAATCGCGGAAGGAAAATCATCACACTAGGAAAATTCAATGTACTTGTGTGCGTGGATATCACTAAGGATAATGTAAATGTGTGAGAAATCCTATAACTCTTCTATCTCGTTCTATGTTGAATACACTATGTACGCCATAAGTAACTCTACGTCTAGCAGATATGGTCTGAAAATAAAGCGCACTGAAAACTGAAAACTATCGCTTCGTCGTATCGTTCCTAATTTTTTTACAAACGCCATCTGTAGCAAATACTTCATAGCTTTGAACACCATTCAAATGTAACTTAATTAATCTACTCGACAATAGATGTCGCTCGTATAGCGCCATCTGTTATCGAATAGCTGTATCATATTCAATTGTCGTATGCATAATAAAACACTCTTTTTTATTAGTACGAATTAATTAAACAAAAATGATTCCTTATTATAGTTGATACCATAGACAAATAAGTTTGAAAGTGAAGTTACCTAACAATAAAATATATAAAGATCCTACTTCGATTCTGAATCATTAATTTGCTGTAATTACCTACTGAAGCCATTATCTGTGGTTCCTCCCTTAGGTTCTTACATCATCTATTTATAGAGAAGTTGTAAGGTTTCCTATCACTATTGATTTGTTATAAAACGAACCCGACCAAATAAAGAACACTCCGATACCCTATACTAAACGTTTAATTGTTGAGGAAATTAAGATAATTTTCTACTTAGCAAAATAATTGTTTCCTATTACGAAAGTTTGTCATACGCACATACCCCTGCTTCTTTTCATTGTTTTGACAACCAATTAAGTAGTTCTTAATACTTCCGAGCGACATCAGCGCCACGCATTATCAAATGATATGTGGGTAGGATTGACAAAACACTAATCTATGTGTATAGTAAAAAAAACATGTATTTTACGATAAAAATGATCAAATCATCGTTTCTCAAGTGAAACTATAATAATTGAGTTCATCAAAATAGTTTAAAAATCGTGTTTTATCATGTAAGTACCTATGTTATTTTTACTTTTATTCGGTAAAAAAGCAAACAAGCATACAACCCTGGGCCAGTAGACAAGATGGTTATCGACAATCGTCATCGTTAGTAAACTATCAACCTTTGTATGGGATTGACACCGTGGATTGACATAAGACATTGTTAAAAATCACGTGAAATTTCGATTTGAAATGTTAATCCCATACAAAGGTTGATGCTTTACTAACGATGACGATTGCCGACAACCATCTTGTCTAGGGGTGGCTGGTGGTAAACGGTTACCAGAGTTAGAATATTACAAAGTGACAGCGTTAACAACGTTACTATTAACCATACCTTATTTACTGAAAATAAAGTTGGCTAAACAAGCTAAATCTCTATTTACACCGTTGGTAAACTTGGTAATTACCACAAATTGAATTAAAACACTTTCTCCAATGGCCGCCATTATTACAATTATACTTTTTCTGGTGTTGCCATTCCTCGATATTCAAATACACAATATCAAAATAAACCGTTTTACACTTTCATAATAAATAATGCTGACAATTAATTATAATTAATCAATATTCAATGGTATGAAATTAAATAATATTCAAATAATATAATGTTAATGCTAACATTACCTTGTGTGAAGTGTGACCAGTTTCCATATATATGAAGATGTATTCACAGATTATATCGTACACTATTTGATTAATAGTCCGTCAAAATGTTGATGGATGGAAAATGGATTCCTTGTCATTTGATCTCGGTATTTTTTTTTTGTTAAATAACGTGAAATTGGTATTCATTATTTATGTATCACAAACTATGTACGCGCACTTCGTTTCGAGGCATTTGGACCGTACCGGTGCTCACGGACCGTACTCGTACTGTTTCTCTATGAATATTCTAACTCTATGTGGTTACCACACTTTTAACACCAGGGGCCCAAGTCTGCTATTTCAATTGTGTTCCAATGAACTTTCAGTGGTGTCAAAATTGTGACATTTTACAGTTTTGATAGTCTACTTACTAACGGCAGTGTCATTATGGCACAATTTTGACACCACTGAAAGATCATTGGAACACAATTGAAATAGCAGACTTGGGCCCCAGGAGTTTCACTTGCGCATTGCTGACCTTTTCTTCACACTCTTTTCAACATATTGAGGAGTCGTTGTGCCGGGAGTTGAGAAGGAACGACATTAGGTACGCACTACTACACACACTACACCGCTAGTCTCAGCACTCTGCCAGCACAACGCCATCTCATGGAGCTCTGCCGCATTCATCTATGTTTTGATATCTTCTGTCAGGAATTCTCCTCATGACGGTTTTTCCGCAGACCATTGAATTCCTCAAAACGACGAAAAGGTTAATTCCCCTGGGAGGTATAATAAATGTCTTATAGACGGCGGTGACTTTGCCATCATGTCCACTGGCAATTGCATGTCAACCTTTTGACATTAATATTAATGAATTCACTCAGGATGAGGATATGTTAAAATATTTTATCATTGAGTCAAAGTCAATATCAAATTAGGTCTACCTTTACATTTTAAGCCTTAGTAGGGCACTTATAAAGGTCAAATATATTGAAGTTACCAAGGGTTCGGAAGTCGGCCTTTAGCTGAGAAGAAGCGGCAAGAATCTCGGCAAGGCAAAGTAAGTTTAGTTAATAGGTACACTAGTAGGTTAGTTTTTGTATTTTTTTTTCTTTTCTTCAATGGCGTCACACGGCTTGTGTATTTTGCCAATTTCCATTTATATTATAATTTCTAGTCACAATAAATCACTTTCACATAGTCCTCAGTCAGTCACCGTTCATACAAGTCATGTTTTAGTACAATGGTGGTCATTTTACTAAAACTTTTCACGGACTTCTTGAGACAACTAGAAAAGTCACGATACACATAATTCATTTCATTTCAATTCACTGGTGCACATGTATTAATCTTTATTGGATAAAATACCACCGATAATATGCAATAAAACTTTAAAAATACAAAATCCACGAATTTATGAAAATAAAAATGATAACGCAAAGTCACTCTGCAAGTTCCCGCCTAAAAGTCTTCATTATTTTAACACAAGCTACAGAAACAAGCTTACAATAATAAAATGATACTTAATAGTGAAAAAGAAGGAATGTGACTGTAGATGGCTTCTCATCTCCTCCTTTCGTCTCCTGTCTATCATGATAACGATAATCGGCATCGTGTGTGCCAGTCAAAGAAATGTCCAATTTCTTTGGTGCCAGTTAACAAATTATCTTATCTTCTAGAACTACCAAGAATGGAATACCACAAAGGTTACACATCATCATCAACTGTATCCATAATCGAGTCGAGCGTGGAAGAGAGGTGCGAGCGCGACAGAAGATTGTCATTCTTCAAACAGAACGGTATTCTGAGGCTGAATAGTTCTTCTAGTGGTGATGCCGACATTTCGGCAATTGATAATGAACGGTACGATTTTAATTTTACTTTCTTATAATAAATACTGTACCAAAATGTATGCGGTTGTAATGTAAATCAGTAGGTAGGTCATCTATACACTCTCCCCCTTACTCATAAAGCGCTATTTAACTAATATACTGTTTAAAGGTTCACGTAAATAATGTCACATTATTTGACAATGACAATAGAGTGACCTTTGATTAAGGATACATCCAGATTTGATCCAGATAGTGTCGCAGCTGTGCACGCGTCGATAAAAATACGCTCTAACTGTTAGGGGCTAAATCAAATAAAAATAAATAAAAATGCAAAATAATGATCAATATTTAAATTTCTCCCGATTTTAATTGGAATATTTTAACAACTACTATCATTACGAACGTCATTATGACAAGCAGAATGACGCAGAGGGAGCGTAAAACGTAGCTGTTACGCGCAGCAGCCTATAAAAGTTGGTATGTTTTGTATATTAGTGTAGTATGGCGACGTTCTTTCTAGGTATATTTATTTCTATGAGAGTGACGTTATTTACATGACCCTTTAAACAGTATATTAGTTAAATAACGTTTCATGAGTAAGGGGGTCTATACTAATATTTATAATAATAATATTTAATATTAATAAAATAAAGCGGAAGAGTTTCTTATTTTTTTTAAAAGGCTAATATCTGGAACTACAAGTTGGTTTCGTAAATTCTTTCACTATAGTAGTAAGCTATATTATCCCCGAGTATTATAGGTTTTTTATCCTGGGAACGCGGGTGAAACCGCGGGGGACAGCTAGTGTATGTAATAATTGTGATCAACGCAAGTAAAGCTAACATTTTCCTATAAGGTAAATAAATGCTACAGAATGTTTTGTACAAAACAGCGTTTACCTATTTTGTATATGCTTACAAACAGATGCTTTATTAATGGTTTCCTCATCCAACAATTAATAAATTAATTAATAGGTACAACTAGTACACACGGCTACAGATCAAGCTATACATTTACAGTATAAGCTGATCTCGCATTGTATAGGATTTCCGTACTATGGGAGGTCAGCTTATACTAGAAATGTATAGCTTGATCGGTAGCCGTGTGTACGTAGTATTTATATACTCTGTGGTACAACCATGGTAAGGTATGTCTGCTTTTAATGATATACTGTGCCAGAAGGTAGGTTTATATGTAGGTTACTTTTATAAATAATAAAAGTAATTTTACATTTAACCATTTATTTGACAAAATCTGAATAGGTATCATAATATTGTTATTGTTTATTGTTAAGTTTTGAGAGGTAGAGCACAGTGTTTATTCGCTCAAAGAGCACCTCCACTGGGGAAGTACTTTACAGACAAAGATTTTCATAGGGCATCGTGCCTCTACCCAGATGGATAATCCGCCTTACTAAAGCATGACATTTAATTTCACTCCGCTTGAGGGGCTCCCTGAGCAAATCGCTCTCAGTTCGTACTGCGCACGGCTGTCAAATACTGTCAATTCTCGCTTGTTTATTTCATGTTCCCATAGAGGCGACTATCCTTCTGGACGTTTTAAATTCTTTGTTTACAGAATACCCATAGAGGTGAGTAATAGGTATATAGGGAAAGAATATCGCAGCAAATAACTTTATTTTGTGTAAAGTTGTGTTCCTGCGCGTGAGTAAGGTCGCCAGAGCTCATAGGGGAGGGAGGAAAGGTCGGTAACGCGTGAGCGATGCTTCTTGTGTTGCAAGCGTCCATATGGCTACGGTAACCACTTACTATCAGGTGGGCCGTATGCTCGTTTACCGACCGACGAAGTTGTATAAAAAAAAAATATATTACATATTTTCCAATCTAAACTAATTTAATAAAACTTTTAAAATATGTAAATTTTCCATTGGATTCGGATGAAAATGTTCAGTGAAGCGCCCATATTGTGAAGTAAACGTGCATGGTATCTGATGCATTTTGTATTCTAGCCGTTTTTTCACCGTTTTTCAAGTGTAAATAAATATAGGTACCTAGGTTTTAGCAAGATAGCCAAAATCTATTTCACAATAAAAGATCTCGTTGTTTTTCCTGAAAGTTTCCTCTATGGATGTCCGAGGAATCACTTGAACTGTGAACTTTATTTTTTTAATATTCTGTCATTAAATAAATACCGGGTGACGTATAAGCATATCATAGGATAACATCCTAAAAAAAACATACGCGTTGAACATAGAACCTCCTCCTTTTTAGGGTTCCGTACCTTTAAAGGTAAAAAGATAAGATCACTCTCTTGTCCGTCTGTCCTTGTGTCACCACCGATTTTCTCAGGAACGGGTGGACCTAGCAAGTTGAAAAGTATACCAGATACCAGAGAAAAGGAACTCTTTTATTTAACATAGGATTCATCTGGGTATGTCTAAAACAGTAATCCAAAGTGAGTTTATAGCCAATGGTATGGAGAAGGACATAGGCTACTTTTTTATCCCGGAATCGCGGGTGAAACCGCGGGGGACAGCTAGTTATTGATAAAGCAGATGTGGGTAGGTAAGGTAACACATCTGCTTTTTAAATTTTATGTGTTTTACCATGGTAAATCACATAAGATTAGCAAACGATTAATTTTGGTATTTAATGCATAAATGAAGTTGCAATAAGGTTGGCATTAGTAGTTGCTGAAATATGAGCTGTGACCGACGGACAGGCAGACATTTTTTACCTTTTTTTCGGTACAGAACCCTAAAACAACCAGATCACGTAATGCCACAATTAAAATTCAAGCGTAGAAAGGTCAAGGATGAACGCGTCCGCGCTAAAAAAGTCGAAAACAGTTTTTTTACATAGTGATAAAAGGTAATGGACAAAATAATCCCAAGTCGATACTTTCAGTAGGTTGACTGGTGGTGTAACCTATACTGTTGATAACAAAGTTAACTCCATCAGAAACATAAAGCAATGTCTGTTTGTCAGTCACTCAGTAAC
The DNA here is from genome assembly GCA_947623365.1 of Achlya flavicornis. Classification (NCBI taxonomy): domain Eukaryota; kingdom Metazoa; phylum Arthropoda; class Insecta; order Lepidoptera; family Drepanidae; genus Achlya; species Achlya flavicornis. The sequence goes on along the minus strand of OX392467.1, from coordinate 19,630,431 downwards.
GGTCGAGAATAACAAACGCTTCGAGCGAGACGGCAAAAAAACAGTTTGGTTAAAATGTTAAATGTTAAGTTTTAAGTGCTAAAAAAATTGTGAAAGAAACATTTTGTTGTTTTCGTGTTTATAATATTTATTTTGGTGACTTTTTAAAAAGGTGGTATATGTAGTTAGCAATATTTTTATGGATGAAATAATATTTATAATATCGCGCGATCTATAGTAGGTAGGTATCTATATCTATTCAAATGATAATTTAATTTTGAAATTAATTTGATACTCATAAAATACCTTTAGTTAATTACCTTTTTTCTAAATATTTTTGTTTATCCTAATCCTAACTAATATTATAAATGCGAAAGTGAGTTTGTTTGTTTGTCACGCCTTCACGCCTAACAACTCAACCGATCATCTTGAAATTTGGCATGCAGATAGCCTATGGTATGGTATGGAGAAGGACATATAGGTACTCTTTATTCCGGGAACGCGGGTGAAACAGCGGGGGACAGCTAGTTAGAAATATCCTTCGGACATATCTTCACACATGGCGCAAATAGACACCATCAGGATCAACTTAAATCTTATTGTGATTATTACAGCCTAAATTGTTTTTGTTGCTGATGACCGCGAAGTAACATTTGACCAATTATTTCAAAACTAAGGATAGGCCCACCGGAACATTGTGCAAAAAACTTCTTCAAACAAGTAAACAGTACCGCCGTTTATTTAAAATCGATAGAAATAAATGTGCCTTGCGTTGCATAGGCGTAGGACGTTGTATGTGCGTGCAATACATATAAGAAAATAATAAAAAATAAACTAACGAATTGTTGCGCGTTTGGCCCGTCCTTACACCAGTAATTATATAAGTCAATGCATTTGACAGACAAACAATTCAGTTTAGGGAATGCTGATTTGCTTTGAAAGTTAATGGTAGACTGTAGGCCCTTTTAAACCCTAAGCTGAGTTTAAATAATAATAAAAAAAATACAGGTGGAAAACTGAGCTCGTGTGGTTCTGGAGTATTTCGATTTCCGTGAGAACAAGATCAAAATAGATGAAACGTTTCAAGAATCATCATCATCATCATCATCATCAGCCTTTCTTAAGTCCACTGCTGGACATAGGCCTCTCCCAGAGCGCGCCACTCCTTACGGTTTCTTGCCACCCGCATCCAGCCCAGTCCGGCCACTTTTATGAGGTCGTCAGTCCATCGGGCTGGGGGGCGCCCCACACTACGTTTGCCAAGACGCGGTCTCCACTCTAAGACTCGTCTGCTCCATCGACCGTCGGTTCTGCGGCAGATGTGACCGGCCCATTGCCACTTCAGCTTGCTAATTCGTAGAGCTATGTCGGTCACTTTGGTTTTTTGTCGGATTACTTCGTTACGAATTCTATCCTTCAAAGAAACTCCGAGCATAGCTCTTTCCATAGCTCGCTGACTGACTTTAAATTTTCGGACCAGTCTATGCGTCAGTGTCCACGTCTCGGCTCCGTAGGTCATCACAGGCAGGACGCATTGGTTGTATACTCTTTGTTTCAAGAATAGATCGTGTTAATGGTGCCAAATTCAAATTTTAATCTTCGTCTCAAATCTTGACTAAAGCATTGATTGACATTCTAGAATACCTTAGACCCTGTCCAGTGCTATTTTAAAACGCTCGGATTCGATATCGGAAACGGATTCAAAAACGAGGCAATATTCCGCAATTGCTTTTTAGGGTTCCGTAGCCAAATGGCAAAAAACGGAACCCTTATAGATTCGTCATGTCTGTCTGTCTGTCTGTCTGTCTGTCCGTCCGTATATCACAGCCACTTTTTTCCGAAAGTATAAGAACTACAATGTTGAAACTTGGTGAGTAGATGTATTCTGTGAACCGCATTAAGATTTTCACACAAAATTAGTAAAAAAACGATAAATTTTGGGGGTCCCCATACATAGAACTGAAACTCTTTTTTTTTTTAAAAGAACCCATAAGTGTGGGGTGTCTATAAAGATAGGTCTTCAAAAATGATATTGAGGTTTCTAATATAATTTTTTTCTAAACTGAATAGTTTGCGCGAGAGACACTTCCAACGTGGTAAAATGTGTGTCCCCCCCCCCTGTAACTTCTAAAATAAGAGAATGATAAAACCAAAAAAAAATATATGATGTACATTACGATGCAAACTTCCACCGAAAATTAGTTTGAACTAGATCTAGTAAGTAGTTTTTTTTTATACGTCATAAATTGAAATTCATATCAAATACTCAGGTCTATACTACTAGCATTTACATATAATACCTACAGGTTTGTACGGAACCCTCGGTGCGCGAGTCTGACTCGCACTTGGCCGGTTTTTATTTAATTTCCGAATTAGAATATTTTTGATGTTTCTTTACGGAAATATCAATTCGATTCACGGAAAAGTTTTCAGATATTAAAATAGCAATTGCTGAAATTCGCCTCGGATTTTTTTTTATCCGTTTCCGATATCTATTCCGACGATTTAATATAGCCCTGCAGAAGGGGCGATTTCGCCGCGATTCTCTCGCGCAAATGCATTACGCGCGTACGTAGAGGTACTGACCCCCTAGACAAGATGGCTGTCGACAATCGTCATCGTTAGTAAACGATCAACCTTTTAATGAGATTGACATAAGAGATTGTTAAAATCACGTTATTTTTCGATTTGAAATGTCAATCCCATACAAAGGTTGATCGTTTACTAACGATGACGATTGTCGATAACCATCTTGTCTAGGCGGGCTGACATCATGTTGATTTATTTTCTAAAACTTACTGCTTACTGTTTATTTATTATTACATTTATTACCTTTTCTATGCACGTAAAATCCTATAAAAAACTGACGTACTCTTACTGCCCTTGCGTACCCCTTTTTGAGAAACTTTGAAGGCGATAATAACTTAGTGTTAGTGACGTCGGATACCAAGACGAAAGTCCCGGGTTCGAATACTACAATGAAGGAAAACATCGTGAGGAAACCATAGCACGGTGGTAGGGTACTTTGTAGTACCAATCTGGCTGGCTACCACCCTCGAGTTGAAAATCTGTCACCAAGCAACTCTCGGTGGGTTCCGACAGCTGCACTTGAGAGCCAGTTCCTTCTAGGCTTTGTGTGCTTGTGCTTACCACCTTAGGTCACATCATCATGGTGAGATTGTGGTCAAAAACAGCCCGATACCTACACAGTAAATAAAAATACCATGAACAGATTATCAAAAAAAAATGTTACTTTGCCGAGTTTCTTGCTTGTTCTTCTCAGTTGAAAACCGACTTACAAACTTCTGTAGCGTTGACCTTCATAAGTACCCTACTAGGACCTAAATTTAATAAATGGCTTTTACTTCATTTGTGACTTGAACCCACAGATCATAGAATAGTTCTGTAATCTGTGTTTGAACCTAATAAAAACTTTTCAATGATACAGAAAAGCCTATAATAAAACCTTTACATTGAAAAAAGATTAGTAATGTAATAGTTAACATTACTCTTATGAATCTTATCGTCTATTATCTCTTATCAGGTGTATTGATCCAGGTGGGGACCGCGGTTATCGGTTTATTGTAGTCATCCGTTCATCATTAAAATTTGAAGTGACTTCCACCCCTTAAAGCACTGCTGGTGCCACAGAACAGAAAAAACAGTCTGTTCTGTGGCTGCAATGGTGCACAGTGCAACTATTCCTTGGGCAGTAGACAAGATGGTATTCAACAATCGTTAGCGTTAGTAAACGATGATGATGATTGTATGGGATTGACATAATTGACAACTGGAACTCTTTTCAGACTACCTTAGCGAGAGACATCAGTGTGTTAGGCTTGATGACGTAGTCAGCGACCCTATCCCTGTTACTTTTGGCATTCCTCAAGGAAGTATTCTCGGACCTACCCTCTTCCTGGCTTATATAAATAGTCTCTGTCAGATCGACCTATTCAGGGGCAAGGTACTCTCTTTTGCTGACGATACAGTGTTGGTCTTCTCTGGAGATAATTGGGAAGAAGTATTTGAAAATGCTCGGATAGGCTTTAATACAGTAAATATCTGGCTAAAACAAAACCTGCTGACTCTCAACACTGCAAAGACAAAATACTTAAAATTTTCTATTCGTGGATCACAGGCATATACTGACGAAACCCTGCAAATTAAAGCACACTCACACTCTCTAAATCTCCAACACTGCACGTGTGCTGCCCTTGAGCAAGCTACTTGTGTGCGCTACCTCGGAGTGGAAATTGATAACCATCTTACCTTTATCCCTCATATCACCTTGCTCACACAGCGGATTCGTAGGCTGATATCTATTTTTAAAAACATCCGCAGTGCTGGTAGTGTCAGAGTCATGAGAATGATGTACCTGGCTCTGTGTCAATCGCTTCTAACTTATTGTATATCGGTATGGGGAGGAAGCTGTAAAACCACTTTGCTCCAACTTGAAAGAGCTCAAAGAGCTATACTAAAAGTTGCCTGCTCCCTTCCATACCGATATCCAACCAAGGATCTATATAGAGAATGTCAGGTACTCACAGTTAGGCAATTGTATGCATCTCAGGTAATACTCAACCAGCATCTAATTACTCCCATACAGCCTCCCACACATACAACAAAACGGCGTATCCGCCAAGTGATTAATATGGAAAATTATAACACCTTCTTCATACGCAGGTTTGAGTGCTACTTGGGATGTTTATTGTACAATAAAGCTAACACTAATTTGAATATCAACCAGCTTAATCGCTACAACTGTAAAAAAGAAATAAGAAAATGGTTGTTGGCCCTTGACTATGACACTACTGAAGCCCTACTTAAGCCCAATTATAAAGAATAAAAAGATTATATTTACGCACTTATCACCTACATATAGGTTTATATCTAATATTTTTATTCTCACCAATACAAACACACTCACACACGCACCCCTCACTCACTCATACTCACTAAGATCTTAATACAATTTTGGAATATACGACTACACCACGTACCTATATGAAGGCTTACTTACATACAATGAATAATAAAAATAACGAAATACTATAAATGTAAAAATTTAAGAATCATACATATACATATATATATATATAAATATACGTATAAATAATTAAATATAAATTATAGGAATTGTATAAAATTATAAATTGTGTAAATCATTAAATATAAATTATTATTATTAATTATATAAATTATAGGAATTGTACTAAATCATTAAATTTAAAATGTTTAAAATAGCTAATAAGTTAAGTAATATTATCATACCAAGTTATGTACACTACTTTCCTTGAGCCAAACAGATGGAAGAGCATTACACCTATAATACAGGTTCTACCTAGTTTAGGTGTTACTGCCCACTTGATGCATATGTGTTTTTATTATTATTTTCTATACGTGCATTGTTACCTAATATAAACATTTGTGTCATTTGTTTGTATCGCAATTTTTCTTGTAATAAATTTTATTATTATTATTATAAGAGATTGTTAAAAATCACGTGATATTTCGATTTGAAATGTCAATATCATACAAAGGTTGATCGTTTACTAACGATAACGATTGTCGACAACCATCTTGTCTAGGGGGGCTGGTCATTATTAGAATTTCTATTTGACAAATAACTTTTTAACATTACACTAAGGTTACCAGATCTTTGTAATTTTTATTATTATACCTACAAAATTTTCACCTCTAAATCTTATAAGAGAGTATCGGCTTTCTAATAGAAAAGGTATAAAAGTCAAGATAAAGTCTGGTTTTATAACCACTTACATTGACTTATATATTACTAGCGTAAGGAACGGGCCAACCGCGCGACGAAATGGCTCCAATGCGCTGGCCCTAAAAAGTCATTTTGGGGCCAACGCGATTCAATCGTCATCGGTCCGCGGAACAATTCGTTCGTTTATTGTTTATTTTTTTGTATGTGTTCATTGTACGCACATACAAGGTTATATCGTTCTGCTATGCAACGCGGAACTTCGTAGTTTAATTGATTTTAAACAAATGGCGGTACTATTTACTTGTATGAAGAAGTTTTTTTCCAAAATGTTCCGGTGGGCCAATCCTTAGTTTTGATATCATTGATCACTTACGATTACAAAATACCAATAACCGATCCGCGGTTTCACCCGCGTTCTCGAGAAATATGTTATTTTTACGAGGTAAAAAGTATCCTATATGTTAATCCAGAATATATTCTATCTGTGTGCCAAATTTCATCCAAATCCGTTCAGTCGTTTATGATTGAGCCACAAACATCCAAAGTTTCGCACTTTTCGTGAGATCTAACTGCAGTTTATTGTGGACTAAAATATAACGTCCTGAAAGCTTCGATTCCTTACGATTTCAGGAAAAGGCAAACGTTTATACAAATTCTCGTATTTATTTATTATTTCCGTAGTACCAAAGATTATTAATATTACTACGCAAAGAAGAGACACTCCGAGAATTTATCATCGCCCACTGTTTTCGCTCGCAACGTAATGTAATGGAATGGTGTGACAGCCATCTCCATGGTGTGACTCCAGTAGGTATGTACATCGCGCGCTGCGTCTGTGTTATTCAAAGCATACTTGTATGTTCTTTGCTAAGGAATAAAATTATCAAAAGTTGCAATTATTCACCCTCCTTACATCTTAAACCCGTTGGCTCGTGTCCGATAACTACGTAAATATGAATAAAATAGAATTCCTAGAACTCACAGTATTATAACGTTAAGAGTCCATAATAGCCTAAAATTGTTAAAATACATTGCTACAGAATGAATTTAACACAAACAGCTAAAATGTAGCAGAACACTAATTGATGTGATCATCATGATTTGTAGTTCAACTAAACGATCATAACGACTCTTAATTAGGTTTTTAATATCCTGACAAGGTTATTTACTTACCTCATTTTCTGGTTTTTGTAATAATATGAAAGTATTTTTTTTTATGTGAAAAATTCAAATCCTATGTAGTGAATAGGTATTTTTGTTACTTTTTGACGCCTCAACGGCACACACACACAGTCAATCGTGATGATTTGGCACGTGTGTAGAGATTATAACTTGGAATAAAATATATGATATTTTTTTGAACTGCGAAAATATAAGGTCCATTGAAAACAGGTGAAACCGTGGGCCGGCTCGACAGCGAGGACGCGCGGCGCTACGTCCCATCTAGTCTCGTCCGTCCCTTTCAAGCGGCCCGAGCTGCCATGGTGGGCACCAAATCTTACCGTCCTCATTTAGTCGTAAAACGTAAAAGTCCGTCCCCTCACCCCCGGTAACGCCCAAAGCCCCTGAACGGGGCATGAATCTCGGTTCATGCCCCACCTGGGGCGCTATCAGGTGTAGCTAACTAACTAACTATTAATTAGTTTGTGTTTGTTATCACTCAGCTGCAAAACATACATGCTGGCATACATCATACCCTGGGCCCTGGACTAACATTCAGGACACTTTTATCTCAGGAAAACACGATTCCTCGCGAATGTGGTTAATATCAAGGGAAACAGCTAGTAGGATATACTTTAATGTCGACAAATTCCTACAAATATGGAATTAAAATATTTTTTATTAGATCTAATCTAATACCTATAATAATTGAACTGTTTTACAAAAAACTTACACCGACTTCAAAGTACACTAAGAAGTAATCAAATCCTGATCTGATGACAATGGGACCAAACTAGAAGTGTACCCATCTCAAGAAAAAAATAATGTTGCAAATCGGTTCATAAATGAAGGAGTTATGAGGAAACAAACATAAAAAAAAAACAAAAAAAAAAACAACCGAATTGAGAACCTCCTACTTTTTTTTAAGTTGGTTTACAAAAACCAATGACTACAAATGCAAAAAGAAACGCTAGAAAGTTAAACAATAACGCACACGCTTCAAAATGGCCGCTGTCGAAACTCGTGACGTAATCCACGAACCGGTTCTTTCCAGCTCGCGCCAGTTCACACCAGTTATTCGGAGGTCGATGAACTGTGCCAAAGAACAATATTGTTTCTTTTGGGATTTTTTCAAATAGATATTTTATTTTAACGTTTTCGGACCATTTTAGGTCTTGTTTTGTCCCAACCCCGCCATGTCATCTTCTTTTGATGTGACACTTATTTCTTTTAGTGGTGGAAAGCTGTTCTTTTAAAAAAAAAGGAGATTATCAATTCGACAATTCTAGGCTTCCAAACAAATGTACAAAATTTCATAGGTGAATGTTTGTATGTATGTTTGTCCACGAATATCTCCGAAAATATTAATCGGATTGTAACCATTAAATTTTTATTGGTTTACATTTACATCAACTTAGGGAACAGTGCAAGTTTCAACGAAATCGGTTCAGTCGTTTTCAAGATATGGCCTGGCTTATTGATACGATCTACGGGTGTGGTGTCAAAGGAAAAACATCTCAAAACTTTGGTCAAATTCTGGTGCATTTAGGAAAAACTAAAAATGACAAAAAAAAACTACTTCAATATACACTAAAACGTATGAAATAACTCTAATCTGACACTGATTTGAAGTCTGCGAAAGAGCACGACGTATTCCATTATATTATTCCATATTCGCATTTATAATATTAGTTAGTTAGGATTATCAGAATAGATATGATTGTCGCTTATGTGCAAGGTCCATGATCATCAGTCTGCTATCGAATAATAACAATGCATATGAATGAATAGTCTGCTATGTACCTGCCCCTTGATATTTACAAAACAAAGAGCGAACATTAACACTGTGTTTGGCTTGCAGTTGGCACTCACGCGTCAGGTCACATACATAACATTAAAAAAAAACAGAATTTCAAGTAGGTAGGTATGCTAATGAGTTGGGTCAGTAAAAAAAATAAAAATTGTCACCAAAATAAATATTCTAAAACTACAATACTTAGCCATCAGCAAGTAGCAGTGAAATGTAGTAAAAATGGTTTTATGACGCATACAATTTTTGTATTAAATTACCATTATTATTAAATAAAAATATACAAAACTAAAGATAAAAAGAAATGGCTGGGGTTTTCGTGAAAATGAAGGAGCTCGGCAAAAACAAGAAAGAGATAAACAGTGAGAATAGATATTCTATGGTTTCCTGCAGTGACTTGACGCCAGGCAGCTTGGAAGTATGGGTAGACCTACCAGACGAGATCAAGTACGATCCCTTATTGGCGCCTTTCAAGCATCGGTACGAGCAACAACATGGTAAGATTGTTTTAAATGTATCTAGTCTAACCCTAGTAAAAAGCGTTTATGAGTAAGGCCGTACGTCACTAAGCTGATCTAGTCCCCTCAGTGGGCATGCCAGCGCCAGACCAGCCCTACTAGACAAGATGATTGTCGACAATCGTCATTGTTAGTAAACGATCAACCTTTGTATGGTATACAGAACCCCGTAATGCAATGCGCAAGGCAATGATAGCTCAGTGGTAGTAATGTCGGATACCGAGACGAAGGCCCCGGGTTCGAACCTCACTATGAGCTTGAGCTTGAAGGAAAACATCGTGAGGTAACCATAGCACGGTGGTAGGATACTTTGCTTTACCCATCTGGCTGGCTACCACCCTCATGTTGAAAATCAGTAGCCAAGCACCTATCGGTGTGTTCCAGCAGCTGCCCTGGAGAGCCAGTTCCTTCTAGGCTTTGTGTGCTTACCGCCTTCGGCTACATCATCACTTACCATGATGAGATGGTGGTCAAACACAGGCATACCTGCACAGTAAAAAAAACCTGTTGAAGAGCACATAAAGCCGCAGCCGCTGTCGATCGCTCGTTGAGCTTTCCTCATGGCAAAAGTCTCTTCCGGCTAGCTGGATCACGTGGCGGTAGGAAGAGACTCGTTCTGAACGGGTTACTGGTCAGCGTTTCCTATGTGTCCGTTGGTGTCGAAGATGAGCAGTTTTTAATTAATCCTTCGTTTCTCAATAAACTTTATTTTAGTTCCGAAACTCATTAGACTTCTCTCATTGATTTCTCGATATATCAGTCAGATATTATCCAGCCTCCGATATATAGTGTATCCCTATTCTAATTATGTTAATCCCAAAAATCCTGAATTGAGGAGAACCATAGACAAAATATTGAGGATGAAACAAAAATTATTCAAAGGCCACATTACTAATCTTAATTGATAACTAACTAGATAACCGATCTTTCTGTTTCAGGTAAACTAGAAATATCAGAAATAATCGAAGAAGATGATAAAGCAGTATTCAATGACATAATAAAAGATACATTGTTAAGCGACCATGAAGAAAACCTTAAAGATGCTGGCATAAGGTAAGCGAATAGTAGCACAAGTTTCACTCATAATGTGAATGAATAATTGAGTCTGCTACAATAAGTATAGGAGCTAGTTCTTTTTTTTTAAATGAGCTATAATAAATAAGTAAGAAGAAATCCTGTTCTCCTCCAAATTCTTGGGACAATCCAAAAATATGTATGGAAGTCAAATCAATGTGTTCCGCCAAATTTTATGCATGTCCTGGGTGGAAATCGCACTCGTGACCGGCGGGATAGGTGGAATATTAACCAACAACGCCACATGGCCCGTCCTGAATGCCAAATCTTTATATCATAGACATTTAATATATCTTTATGATAATATCGATACTCTTTATCTTATAGATCAATAGTGCCGTTGGATACAGATATAGACAAAAAACCAAAATCTGCCAAGAAGAAACAGGTAAGAAGATGTAAGGGGCGTAGAGGACGTAGAAATGCGACGTATAGAAATCGTATAGGTACTACGGAAGAATTGCTTTGTGGAGTTGAATCTGTTGAAGCCACAGTGTTTGTAAAAGCTCAGAGTATATAAATATTACGTACAAAAGGGATATAGCCGAATATTTGCACAATATCTATTTTTAAAATAGAAAAGTTTTACATGCATGAATTTGAAAGAATTAAACAAATCAGACAATACGGATCAGGATACGTTTTCATCATAGACTTAGTATATTTTCGCTACGCTAAGCAGCCCTTCAAAGCTTGAATATCACAATATTTATGTAGACTTTGCGAGAGAGAAAGAGACGCATATTTAGGCCCCAGAAGGGCACTTATGAAGGTCTTTGCTGATGTTACCACTGGTTCAGAAAACGGCCTTCAACATTGATATAAGCCAAAAAAAAATGGGTAAGAGACGAGTACTTTAATTTGCAAAAAAATACAAATGCAGATTCGAGTCGGCTCGTATTGGCTTTGAAATATAGATGGTATTTTTCTGCAAATCTTCTATTCCCTAAAGATTTCCCATGGCCCTATTAAATGCAGACACCAGAGGCACTGTGGCCGATGGGACTAAGTCATTGAAACGACTTATTATTTTTTCTGATTTTAGTGGGATCGAGCCCTTCGCATCATAAAACTAACAGCGCTGGTCGGTTGCTGGGCCTTATTAACTATATCACTACTGTTAAACAGAGAAAAAACAGATATAGTATTGCATACGGCTGTCTCTGGTGGTGATATAAAAGGTAATATTTATTATATTAACTAGTTTTTGCCCCAGGGATGCACCCGCGTTCTCGAGCTAATATCGGTCTCCACTGCTGAACATAGGCCTCCCCCATTGCTTTTCACTTCAAACGGTTCTGGGCCGCTTGCATCCAGTGGCGCCCAGCGACTCTGACCAGGTCGTCGGTCCACCTGGTGGGAGGTCGTCCCGCTCGGCGCTTGCCAGTACGTGGTCGCCACTCGAGAACCTTTCTTCCCCATCGGTTATCGGCCCTTCGAGCGATGCACCTGCTAATATACTCTTATAATATTTTTCTACCATTTTGTTACAGAATACAAACTGCAATCAACAGAGGATACTAGGGTTAAATTGTTGGTAACCCTGACTGGTCCTTTTGGCTCCCAATTAAGGAATGACAGCGGGAATCTGTTGCATCTATGGCTGCATCGATCTATTGAGACAGACGGGGAATTCTTGGAACAGGTCAAACCCTTCTTTTTTTTTTTTTTTTTTTTTATACCACTTAGCTGGCAAACAAGCATACGGCCCGCCTGATGGTAAGCGGTTACCGTAGCCTATGGACGCTTGCAACACCAGGGGTATCACGCGCGCGTTGCCGACTCTTTAGCTTTTTCTGTAACAAATAGATGGCAAGCAATAATACAGTCAGTCTGTCCAATGGTAAGCGGTTACCGTAGCCCATATACACTTGCAACACACTTGTATCAATCGTGCGTTGACGACTTGAGAAGTGACTGTGGCTTGAAGAGTTTTTGAGAGGAGTCGCTGTACTGGCAGGGGAAGGTACAAAGTCTGGTCCCCGAACACTGGTAATACGGCGTCTTCTCATGGGTCTCTGGCAACCTTACTCACCGCAGGAACACAACACCACACATTATGTTTCTACCTTGGACATTCTGTAAAGTATTGCCCTACCACTCTTTGTTACGTAGTAAAATTTACAAACAGCACATGCGCAAATAGTCATAAATAGTTTACGAGTTTATCTGTTTCAATTTGTCTACAAACAAAGAACTGTAATTAAACAGGTAATTAATCCCGCTGGTATTGTAAAAGTTAACACTTACCGTTAGGTGTATCGTGAAACTGAAACTACAGTGTCTCCATGTCTCCATGTTGTGTGACCCGGCAAAAGAGACATAATAGTAGTAATCTTTTTTTTTTCATAATATAATAACATCTAAAATATCTTATATATGCATTTTTAAATCCATTACGTCCGACTTTCTACGTCAAGATCCATGCACAAAATTACTATCTGTATAAATAAAAAAAGTATAATTCAAACATTAAAAATAATCCAAGATTTTCTAAAAGTTTATTGCATCTTTGTGGTCCTGGGATCTTATTAATGTGTGTGATGTTGACAATGATGAATGAAATATATTTACTTATTTCAGAACTCAAAAAAATGGGTAGTACAGCTACAACCTGAAAATATCATCGATTTCTCACCTAGTGCTTCGGAATCGAAAATTTTAGTACTTGAAAGTAAGCAGCCCGTATACAACAGACGCGCTGATCGTAGGAATGAAAGTGAACCCGCTATATACGAGGAGCTCAGTGGTTGGGATCGAATTGGACAGAATGGTAGGATTTTAGCAAATTTTAAAACACTTTGCAAAAGGCGATGAAATGGGGGCGGAAATTCCAAGTAGGTTTATCCCTATAGTTTTATAGTGATTAAAGAATTACCCGATATTTTAGGTACAACCACGAACATGACTCTACGTATGTCTACCACCAGCAATGGTACAGTACCACTAACAGTGAGCTATCAATTGAACCCTTTGGATGAAGAAGACGGCATCATCTACGCTGCCATGCTGCTTTGCCTGTTGTATATATTGATTATTTTTGAGGTAATATTCCTTATTGCTATTTCGTATTTGAACCTGATTTGTATAGGCCACTAAACACTTCATTAGCACCAAAGTTTTTTTTTACATCTTGAATCTGTGGTAGACAAATAACTGGCTTTAAAGTATAGCTACTCAACCTGCCGATTCTACCGAAGTAGGTGCTTGACGCTATCGTCAAGCTCATCTTTTTTTAATACCACTAAGGTGGCAAACAAGCATACGGCCCGCCTAATGGTAAGCAGTCACCGTAGCCTATGGACGCTTGCAACACCAGGGGTATCACTCTTCACGCCCTTTTTGAAGAACCCCATGCTGTACTCCATTGGGAAAACCACGGCGGGGAGTTCATTCCACAACCTGAGCGTCCGCGGAAGAAAGCTCCTTTGAGCCCGCACAGTTCGAAACAATTCTGGTTTCAATGTGTGAGTATGGATTCCCCGTCGATGGCGTGAGTTGCGATGGTGGAAGGTAGCCGTGGGCAACAAGTCCAATAATTCCTTAGAACAAGTCTCCGTTGTACAAGCGATAGAACACACATAAGGAGGCAAAGTCCCTCCTCAGATTAAGGGGCTCTAAACCGCTTGTTAGCTCGGGATCGTCAACAATTCTGATGGCACGTCGCTGAACCGAGTCTGAAGGCCCAAGCTGGTATCCAGGTGCACCCGCCCATAGATTGACAACAGTACTCCATATGAGGCCGGACCTGCCACTTATAAAGTTGTAGTCTTTGCCCCGATGTGAAGTCCTGCCTGGCTCTGTTGAGCACTCCAAGCTTTCATTATCTTCATCAAGTCATCTTCATCAGAATCCTCTAAGTATATGCTTCTGAGATGATGATTATGAGTGCTAACTTGTAGAATTCGAATTTGTTACGTTCACAACATTCGACGATAATAATAACTCAGCTATACTGGCTGTAACAGAAAGGGTATATACATCCAAGGGGTGAAGACTAAATCAAGTACAGACTCTCCATAAAAAGTTTCAGCCAAAATAAATTTCTCAAAAATTCCAAGTTTATTGAATTATAATCATAACCAACATGTCACCGCTCAATGATTTGCGTCACTAATTTTCTCGTCCGCGATCTGTGGGCTTAGTATCAAAATAAACCTGTAGGTATATAAGTAAATGGTAGTATAGACCTGAGTATTTGATATGAATTTCAATTTATGACGTATTAAAAAAAACTACTTACTAGATCTCGTTCAAACCAATTTTCGGTGGAAGTTTGGATGGTAATGTATATCATATATTTTTTTTACCGACTTACGAATAGGTTGTGTTTTTTTTTTTTTTTTTTTTTATGTTTGTTACCTCACAACTCCGTCATTTATGAACCGATTTGGAAAATTATTTTTTTGTCTGGAAGGGTACACTTCCCGTTTGATCCCATTGTCATCAGATCAGGATTTGATTACTTCTACGTGCACTTTGAAGTCGGTTTCAGTTTTTTGTAAAACAGTCCAATTATTAGTTTTATCATTCTCACATTTTAGAAGTTACAGGGGGGGGGGGACACACATTTCACCACTATTCACTTTAGAAAAACATTATATTAAAAACCTCAATATCATTTTTGAAGACCTATGCATAGACATCCCACACGTACGGGTTTAAAGAATTTTTTTTGAGTTTCAGTTCTAAGTATAGGGAACCCCCAAAATTTTTTGTTTTTTTTCTATATTTGTGTGAAAATCTTAATGCGGTTCACATTCTTATAGTTTCGGAAAAAAGTGGCTGTGACATACGGACGGACAGAGAGACTGACAGACAGACATGACGAATCCATAAGGGTTCCGAATACTGTAACGGAAAGGTAGAAGATATACCTTACCTTGAAAATATCGCACATATACAACTTTATTGTGAGATTAGAAGGGATTTTGAAAAAAGGAAGAACAGCATGGGGTTCATTAAGAGGGGTGTTAGCAGATTTTTGCAGAATCGGTGACGCGTGAGTGATCTGGTGTTGCAAGCGTCAATAGTAACCGCTTACAATCAGGCGGGCCCTACGCTATTTGCTACCTTAGTAGTATACTGAAAACCAGCTTATAAATTGATTCTCCGTTTCAGATAGTAAACCGCACAATAGCAGCACTGCTCTCATCGTCTCTTAGTGTAGCAGTTCTGGCTATAAGCGGCGCTAGACCTTCGCTATCAGAGCTGGTCTCCTGGCTTGATGTGGAGACTTTATTGCTGCTGTTTAGTATGATGGTCCTCGTTGCTATAATAGCTGAGACTGGTCTGTTCGATTACTTAGCTGTACTGGCTTTTGAGGTAATCAGAAAACAAATGAAACTATGAATATTAAAAAGTTAGGTAAGTTTAGGACCCCTTAAGAAGTTAAGACTCCTAGTCGTGATCTTTAAATTAGGAACCATTTAAGGTTTAATATCGTACAGCAACTACTTTTTTAGCGTTGACAACGCGACACTAAACTATTGTTCTCAAATATTACTTTTGACCTTATTGCACGATGAGAGTTCTAAGAAAATATTAACGAAATGGCTTGCTAACGAAGGGTTGACTGTTAGTGCCTAATAGAAGTAGAGATTACAATTGATTCTACTCATTTTCTTTGTCTTTACGTCTAATCTAAACTTTATTTCCGTGATGTTTTATTTCATCTCTTGCTATAGATTCTTCAATACTGTTTCAGGTAACTGGTGGATGGACATGGCCTTTGATCAACTGCCTGTGTTTATTCACAGCGATATTCTCCACATTCCTCGACAATGTCACTACAGTTCTTCTCATGACACCGGTTACTATTCGGTAAGTTCGGAGTTCAGTTTAAACTCAAGCACAGCTCCACTGGGGAAGCTTCCCCGTCATACAGAATACCGCAGTCAAATAACAGAATGTTGTATTTCTGCGCGAGAGTAAGGTCGCTAGACAGAATCGGGGAAGCGGGAGGCTCAGTAACCCGTGTATTGCAAGCGTCTATATGGGTATAGTAACCGCTTACCATCAGGCGGACCATAAGCTTATTTGCTGACTTAGATGTATAACAACAATTTATTTAACTCATTGCTGGACTTGCTGAGTTTTTTGCCGGATGGTGGTAGCTTTAACTTTCATGAGTGCTCTACTAGGACCTAAATTGAATTTGCCTTTAACAGGTTATGTGAAGTGATGCAGTTGAACCCGGTACCGGTTCTGATGTCCATGGTGGTGTTCAGTAACGTGGGTGGAGCGGCCACCCCAGTTGGTGATCCACCCAATGTTATCATAGCGTCTCACCCTTCTGTTTTAAAAGAGGTAATTAAATAGCGGTGGTTTGACGGGCCAGCTGGCGCGGTTGGTTATGAGTCTGGTTATGAGTCTGGTTAAGATTCCACCTATCGCGCCGCAGGTGGGTTCGATTCCCACAAAGGACATGCATTTGTGTGCATGAACATATCTGTATGTCCTGAGTCTGGGTGTAATTATGTATATTAAGTATGTATTTACAAACAAAAAGTAGTATATGTATTGTATCAGTTATCTGGTTTCCATAGTACGAGCTCTGCTTAGTTTGGGATCAGATGACCGTGTGTGAGGAATGTCCCAGGATATTTATTTATTTATTATTTAGTGGTCCACATACTAATTAATTCTCATTTGGCACATATGCGTATGTAGGTTTCGCTCCGCATTGGGATCTTATGTTTTCTCGAGAAAAAAGATCTTTTATGTTAGTCCATGTTATGATCTACCTGCATGATACATTTCATCACGATTGGTCGATCCGTTGTGGCGTCAAGAGGTTACAAACAAACGTTTTATAAGAAAAATAACAAAAGAGTTCACTTTTCATTTCAGAATATAAATTTTACCACATTCACTCTACACATGGGCGTGGGCATCTTATTTGTGGCTGTACAAACCTACATACAAATACGTTATATGTTTCGGGATATAAACAAACTGAGACATAGCGTCCCTCGTGACATACAAGGTAAGTCATTTTGTTATCTTACTAATGGCCGATTCCTATAATTTACGGACCGTTATCGGTAAAAATTAAGACTTATATCTTTACTAATAATAAAAGAAAAAGAAAGAAAATTAATTTATTGCCACAATATAAATTACAAATAAGCTTAAAATTAGGTACAATATAATATATAAAAATATGATAGGCTCCATGGTAGGGTACAATAGGGTAGGCTCAGCGAATGTAGCGTACACAATATGCCTGTAGTCGGACTAAGATTTTCGCCGAGATAAATAGATACCGAGGAAAAAAAAAAACGGGTCACAAAAATTAGATTAAAAAAAAAGAAAATGAGCTTGAAATACAATATTAATTACTAAAGATAAAAAAAGTAATACAAAGTCCATACTCCCAAATAACTCCACAAAAAATGCGTGTTTGTATATTATGTGTGTGTGTTCTGTGTATTACATAATGCTATGATTATAGCCTGCAGTTTTTGAAAGTAGCCTCAAAGTTATGTTTCTGTCGAACTAGTAAAATAGTTTTATAATTTTTTTAAAATATTATAACTTAGTTTCTTTTTTAAAGGTGGTGGAAGTGTATTCCAGATTTTAGAGGCTTTATATTTGAAGCTACCTTGAAAACGTGTGGTATAGTGTTTTGGAATGGTGAGACCATTTTGAAATTTAGAACGTGTGTTCAGTGGGTGAATGTCCTTCATCCACGTCAACTTCTCGAAAAGATACTCAGGCTTTTTGTTCCAAATTACTCTCTGCGTGATACAAGCTAAATGAATGAAAGACTAAATAATAATAAAAACCTCAAAGCTTTGCATAGCAGACCCTTCCATATGAAAGTAGCCATCACAGGTAAAATTAGCTTACGAAATTATCTATATGCCCCGGGGCTCTACCGCGTAACTTTGGTGGTAATCGTAACGAACACCATTAATGAATTTCATCCAATCAGGGCCCACGAATGGTCATCGTCGCGTCATTCCGCGTGCGCGTCATTGGATGTCTACCCTATCCTATCTGATATGATCATTCCGTCATCTGTTCCTGTCGGTCGGTATTCATAAGACCCTTTCCAGAGTCAGGGGCTCTACCGCATAACTTTAGTGGTAATCGTAACGAAAACCATTAATGAATTTCATCCAAGCAGGGCCCACAGGGACATACCGCGTGCGCGTCATTGGATGAAATAATTAATGGTGCTCGTTACGATTAGCACCAAAGTTACGCGATAGAGCCCCTATAGAGGTCAGCCGGGCCGCCACTTTTTTTTCATGAATCTGTTATTTTTTTCAAATATTCATTCATGTATCTTCTAGTCAACTAGTCATGTCATAGCCATGGAAGTTGGACAGCCCCGACAAATCATCATACTCAGCATAATCATATCCACTGTACAAATAATATAAACATAGGTCTCTAATTACCCCTACCTAACATGATCGTCATCATCATCAGCCAGTGGAGACAGCCATAATTCGGTCCTCCACTTTCCGCATCCACCCACCGCCTGCCAAGTTTCGCAGGTCATCGGTCCACCTAGCGGGGGCTTCCCACACTTCGCTTGCCTGTGCGTGGTCTCTTGTAAAGAACGCGTTTTCGACATGATCATACCAAAATAATATATTTTAACAATTTTAAACAGAAATGCGTCAAGAAATAGGCGTCTGGCGTCGGGCAGCCGCCTCTCTTTCATCATACTCCAGGGATGAAGATATCGTGCGAAGGGCTTTAGAGAAAAAGGTTACGGTATAATATTATAGAACATTATATATGTTTATAGGATCAACACCATTTTTTGTGGGATCGGGTCATTTTCAATTTTTCACCCCTACACCATATTTATGTCCTGAGTATTACGGCAATTGAGTAAATCTCAGTTTTAAGTCGTTATGAACTTTTTGTTGAAATAGTATGAAATAGTCCGGCTATTCTCCGTAATGGCTGGGCCGATTTTGACGGGACTTTAACAGGCAGATAGTTAGTGGATGTTATTTATAAGAAGTAACTAAAGCTACTTTTATTTCAGAAAAATATTTAGGGTTCCTCGCAAAAAAAAACCGTTAAAACCGCGGAACCAGCTAGTTAATACTTATACAAAAAATACTCCCCAAACCCTTATCTACAATGTCTCCATGCGCCAAACACTCTGTATATCTATATAGATTTTAAATGAACTCCATATTTCAGGTTGAGAAACTAAAATCCGCACTTTTGAAACGCGAAGCCGGAGGTGGCCCTTCCAAATCGGATCCCAGATTTTGTTCTACCCTAGCAAATATGAAGCAAAAGGTAAAAAAATAATAGAAAATAAATTTACATTATTTGTTTATTTACATATTTTTTATTTACGTCATATTTCTTTTCTTCACATTTTTTAAACTCTTTATGGCTTTGTCATATTATTGTAGATGCCTACTAACTGCCGTACTCAGAGACTTCAATTAGAATTTAATGACGAATTTAACTCTATCTTTATTTATTGAATAGCTGTAGAAAGGGACAGGTCTAGAGATACACAATTGGCTAGTTTCTTGAAAAATTCTATTTAGTCCGTCATATAAATACATTGACAAAAAATATTAGACACGTATTTTTTCTTTTGTCAATTAAACAAAAAAATACGAGGATATGGGTTGTTGAAGTTCCGCGTGACGTCACGGTGTGGTACACTTTTCAGTGACGTCACGAGCCCCTACTCCCGAACTTTGTCGCGCTTTATCTTCGTCAATTGTTAATGATTAGGTAAAGCAAAAAATACGTGTCAAATATTTTTTTATAATCTAACTGACGGTGTAATAATTTTTTTTTTTCCCAGGAAGCATCCCTATTATTGCACAAACAAATGCAATAATTTTACCATATTTTTTTAATGTTTTTACTATTTTTATTTGCAGTATCGCATAAGAGACAAACAGTTGCTGATAAAGTCTATCGTGTGCGTTTCATTCGTCGTCATTGTATTTTTCCTTCACGCCATACCGGAACTACGTAAGTACCAAGTAGAATGAACATAAACGCAAGATGACGCCATTTTTTAATAGAATAGCTGATATATTCCTCTTTTCTTTTTTTATGATAAATATTTACAGAACGCCTATCTCTTGGCTGGACAGCTTTACTAGGCGCTTTGTTGCTACTCCTACTCGCTGAGAGAGATGACTTGGAGCCAATACTCGCGCGAGTCGAATGGTCCACTTTATTGTTCTTCGCTGCTCTTTTTGTTTTGATGGAGGTATTTCATTTTATATTATTCCACCTATTTTTGTATAAAGATTAGGACGATGCTGAGTATGAATGGCGGTTGCTTGGATTAGAGTTCTTTCTAGACTTAGTTCTGAGATGCAGACGCCTAAGCACAGAGACCTAGGGGATAAGGGGCTGTCGACAATAAATTGACTTCGTTAGATTTCTGATTATTTATAACGAGAACGTAAGCTAATAATTTTATATCCACCACAACGCGCAAAATACAAAAATTGATTAAATTGTTACCAACATAAAGAAGTCAAAAAGATCAAAGATGCAATTTTCAAAGTTTAAGAAAACCATGAAAGCTTTTCGTATCTCGAAATCTACAAAACATGCCCGTATCACAGACTACGTCGGACATATTCTCGCTAACTAAAAACTTTGTCTATGAGAGTCGGCCACCTCTCACGCACACATTAGTTGGTTATTCCGCGGGAAACAAGATTATGTCGCCGTTAATCCGCGCTCGACTAATGTGGGAATGTGTGCGTGCCGGCTTGTACGTATAGCGTGGTGGCCGACTTGAGCGACACAGTTTTTGGTTAGCGAGAATATACATGGGGGTGATTCGGGTACCTCTAAGAGCGCTCTACCACTGGACTTCCGATTGACATTAATTCTTGAGACATCTGTGTACAGTATGGGGCACGAATGGTGAGCATAGATAGGCAGTATTGGGGGCAAGCTGGCGCATGTACACTTTTGGCCAAATCACAGTAGGTAGCCAAATGACACGCAAGAATCCAATAGACGACGAGCATCGACTGACGAACCAATCGTGTGTAGCTCGGCGCTCCCCCTGTTTCATTCCGCCAAACAGACCGAAAATTAACTACTGCGCAGGTGTCAATCTGTGCTCAACACTCGTGCCCCTAACTTTACCTACCTACTAAGCTCATGTAACTCTCTTTTCAATTTCAGGCAGTAGCCAAACTAGGCCTAATTTCCTGGATAGGAAGGATAACTGAATCACTCATATTGAAAGTCGGTGAGGAGTCAAGGCTGGCGGTGGCGTTAATGCTGGTTTTGTGGGTAAGCTTACATAGATGCTTTTGCTTGATCCACCCATCGAACCGCCTGTTTGAAATCTATTCCGTCAATTCCCCACCACAGACAGTGCGCTGATTGGCTCAGCGAAGGACAATTGCGCTCTGATTGGCTTAGAAAAGGACACAACAATTATTGGTCCTTTCTTACTGTTCAAAATCAGTGCTAAAGCACTGACTGGTTGTGGAGTTTTATTGCTCGGTACCTTACTGCTCTAAAGGGATTTTTCCTCGATACCTATGGACTTATAGGAGTATTCCGACAGCTGCACTTGGGAGCTGGATCCAGCTACTTCCAGCTACATCATGACTAACTATGGTGAGACAAGTCAAACACAGGCCTTTTTTAAATTCATAATATTAATGCTTTAATCCCTTGACTTGCGGTTAAAAATACTTTAAATATACAATAATTAAACTGTTTTACAAAAAACTTAACTGACTACACTACGAAGTAATCAAATCCTGATCTGATGACACTGGGACCAAACGGGGGTATACTTCCAAAAAAAGAAAGAATTTTCCAAATCGGTTAATAAATGACGGAGTTATAAATAATATAATAATAATATAATATAATATTTAAAAAAAACGAATTGAGAACCTCCTCCTTTTTTTGAAGTTGGTTAAAAATAAAATATTTCAGGTATCAGGTTTAGCATCAGCTTTTGTCGACAACATACCGCTTACCACGATGATGGTGCGCGTGACGGCCGCGCTGGCGGACCCCGACGGGCTGGGCCTGCCGCTCGCGCCGCTCGCGTGGGCGTTGAGCTTTGGAGCTTGTCTTGGCGGTACGTCGATATTTTCTAGCATTTTTCTGAATGATATTTACCCATGTCAAGTGCAGTAGAATCTCAATTATTTTTATAGATATAAAAAATAAATACATTACAAAGTTTAAAAAATATATGAACCTATGATGTGTTTATAGTTAGTTTTATTTGTCACTTTAATTTCTACGATTAAACTTGCTTAATTTATAATAAAGCGCGATTAAACTTGCTTAATTTATAATAAAGCGCATTAGCAACGAATTAAGTCTAGTTAACTAGGGGTCAAAACTGAATGGTTACCGAGCTGTGTCGGTTCTTAGATTTTTTTGAAAACGACATTATTTTTTATTTCTGAAATATTATTTTTTAATGATCACTCGTATTTCAGCTTTCAGAAAAGTAACAATTAAATAATTAAATTGGAGTAGTTTTTTCAAAATTAATTGTTTAATAGTAAGAAAATTTCAAAAAAAAAATAGAAGAGCCAACACAGTTCAGTAACCATCCAGTTTAACCCTCTAGTTATTTGTTACTAATTGCCTCTTGTATAACCCCTTTCATGGAATAGATTAATTTTCCCTGTCACCCTGTATATTACGATATGATAATAACTCAGTTTGCAAACAGCTGTATAACTTATCTATACGTTCTTTGAGGGTTACATAAATATGTTGTATACCAAGGTTTATTCCAAATGTTGCCCACCAGAGCTCTTCAAACATTTATTCCAATAATCAAAACCTATGAAACAAAATATCTTTTTTTCAGGTAATGGCACACTGATTGGTGCAAGTGCTAACGTCGTATGCGCCGGAGTGGCGGAACAACATGGCTACCGATTTACGTTCCTTGAATATTTAAAAATAGGGTTCCCCATCATGATTGGTAATCTTCTAGTCGCTTCTGTGTACCTATTGTTTTGCCATTGCCTTTTTGAATGGCATTGAAAATAAATAAATTATATTAGTGATTATATTTTACTACACCACTAACGCAGCAAACCAACTCGGTACCTACAAAGTTTTATTTTCGATATAAGTAGGTTCATATTGTTTAGTATTTTTTCCGCAGAGACACAGTTTGTGTACACAGTACACACGGCTACATATCAAACTATGAATTTCCAGTATAAGCTGACCTTTCATTGTACCGAAATCCTTTACAATGCGAGATCAGCTTATATTGGAATTTTTTTGATTGATGTGTAGTCGTATGTACCTAGGTTGGAACCAGGAACCCAGTAATAAATATATGGTAGGATATTATCGTGGAATGTGTTTGAAAGTATAACGAAGCAAAATAAAAGATGTCACACCACCAAACGCGAGAACTAGACATAGGTAGAAAGTCGTGCAAAATAATTTTATAACTATGACGTATTATTTGTTAAATTATTTATTTGCTTTATATATTTTATATAATGTACAATGTTATTTTAACAAGATTTAAAAGTAAAAATGCAGGATAATAAATAACTACAAAATAACCATAATAAATACGAAGATATTTTATGGTCTTTATAAATAACTTTTTTTACACAAAAAGTAATCGTAACGAACACCATTAATGAATTTCATCCAATCTGGGGGCCTACCACAAGCTCTTAAAACAAGGTTAAAATAACCTTATTTGTCTTTTGTCCCTCATTGACATCCGGCGTCAAAACAAGACAAAACACAAATAAGGTTATTTTAACCTTGTTTTAAGAGCTTGTGGTAGGCCCCCAGGGCCCACCAATGGTTTACGTTTACGTGTCGTACTGCGTCATTGGATGAAATCACTCGCAATGTCGACACTGAGTATCTCAATACTGCGACTGTTTCAAAGCAGACTTTTTATAAGCTTGCTTTTAGGCGATAACAGCGAACGGTTCATATTGTGCACGCCACCATTGTAAGTAATCGTGCATTTGCAAAATTACATAGAAAGTGTGAAAGACCTTAAAAATAGGGAAAAGTTAATAAAATCATATTTCATCAGTAGGTGTAAGTATTTATTTATTTACAATTATCATTATGATTTGTACAATTTGTAATTATTGCTGACCGGGAAGACGCTATGTTTTTTGCGCGGCATTCGCTGTGTGGCTGTCTGGACACACACACCCTTAGCACAGTTTTACACTATATTAGAATACTGTGTCCTTAGGGTCTGCTCACACCGAGACGTGAGGCGACGCGGTGCGCACTTTAAAGTAAAACAATGGAATATAAAACTTTATTTAGTAGGTTCCTAAACAAAAAGGTACACATTTCAGGGAGAGAATTCGGATACGCATCGTGGCGGCTCGAGTCACTTATCACGAATTCTCTCACTGAAATATCCACCTTTTAGTGTAGTAAGTAAATAAAGTTATATCACAGTCTATAAAACAATACAGTCGTTCGACGAAGACGTCTGACTGAGCAAAGTGTGAGGGGAGACGCGGGAAAGCCGAGCCCGACCTGCGAACAAAACGATGTTAGTAGCTCGGGCACAGCATACTATCATATACATTTGGCGACGAGATTGAAGGCGTCGGACGACTGTATGGTTTAATAGACTGTGGTTATATTCTATTGCTATCCAAGCTTGCTTCTATTGCGTCGCGTTGCGTCTCGGTGTGAACTGACCCTTTGGATCAAATATTTTATTTTTTATTTTTTTTACGTTCTTATTACAATAAATAAATTGAAATTGATGAGACATAGGACAAAATGGCGTTTTTATTCAGTCACCGAACCCAAACGGTATGAAGATTTCGGCATTTGGATTTGGATTCAAGTTGGTGATGCAAGATTACTTGCACTCTTGCTCGGAAACTCTGAGTTTCCGAGGTTTGTAATTAATGAATATTCTAAAAATATTACTCTCGGTCATAGCTCTCGGCTGTTTATATTTCTTACTAGATTTGAATCCAGTATTTTCTGTTACGATGATTTCATCTCCTATGGTAAAGGTAGTAAGCATTATTTTGGCTCACTATGAAACACTCACGGTGAGGCAACTCGCGTATCACGACTTCGTGCCATGTCTTGTGTAGGGACCACAAAACTCAAGTCGGTTAACGCAAAATGGCACGTTCACAGCATCATGATACAGGATGTTTCATTACATTTTTGCTTCTAAGCAGTCAGTCAATTCTAATGGAATAATTAAAAAAAAAACGACCACACTATAATTATGAGCAGTATCAAATGCAAAACAATTACTGTCTCTTTCATACTCATAAGCTCGATCGCGCGCGAGAGAGACGGACAGACTTTTCATGATGCACATGCAGTGACACTACACAAGTACACAAGCGAAACGTGTAAATGAGTTGAACGTGCTAGCCAACCTATATACAACATTAGTATCGGAGACTTGAGTAGCGTTGTGTACGAAGGGCCAAAATGTTCTACTCAATGTAATCCCACATTACATTTGTATGTGTCTTTAGTAATTTTTCATTTGAAAAGCCCCCGTTGTAGGATACTGGTGATGAAACACTAATCGCGAGCTTGTACTTGTACCTGCACCTCACAGTAGGTAGGCTCTACTGGCTCCTCACCAGCGTGACTGTTCACGTAACTCGGACCTTCCGTCATATTCATATTTACATAATTACTGTCATCTGTGTTTGCATTAGTAAATTGTACTCGAGAGTAGTTTTCTGCAACCGTCTTCTTATATTTTTTATTATTATTTAAGATTAATATGTCAGTATAGTTGAGAGTTGGCTCCATAGCAACGTTGCGATTTGTACACTCCACATTTACGTAGTCACTATCGCCATCATTTATAGAGGTTTTCTTTTTAAGTTTATTTTTTGCTTTGCGTTTTTTATTTATTGGTACTCTATTTTCATAATCGGGCTCACTTTTTTCTGATTCTCTCAATTCTGTGTTATTAGCTTCATTCCACTGAATGGGATGTGGCAGTAGCCTATCGCCAATGTTTGGCAAATTCACGTAGTTCATTTCACTGGGTTGTCTCTGTAACATGACAATATTTTTAGCACGTTGCATTAAAATTTATTTTAATCAATTTAAATCCGAGTAACTGTAGTTAAGATATATGTGTTAAGCTGATGCTGTTAAAGATGCTGAATACACCCAAATATCAGTAATTGATTTTTTCTAATTAATAATGGTCTATGTCTATGTATGTTCGTTATAAGTTTTGATAGTCACCTTTTTCATCTTATGTTTCACAATGAAAGCGATGATAATGACGATGATTATAACCATGCCAATAATGACACTCAGCCATATCATCAGCATTTCAGAATCTAAAAGACATACAACAAACATTTAAAAAATTACTCTTTTATAGAGTGTTACTTCTTATTCATAACAAAGTTATGAAACGTTTTAATATAAAATTCCAAATAAAGAATAAGAATACCGTATCAGCTTTTATTTCATTTATCTATAATTATTTATTTAGAAAGTTGTTTGTATCATGAATACAATCATGTGTCTAAGTATAGTTTACTAATTACCAGTCAACCTATATATAGTACTTTGTAGGTACATATTTGTTGTAAATTTAATGTATGTTGGAGGAGAAGGATTAATTCTTACCTTCATAATTAACTGCACTATCAGTTACTTTATACGTAAGTTTTATAGAAATTTCATGAGTCACATTTGAGTATGTCGTATCTAGTTCATTAATACATTTGATGATTAAATTATCATTGCTGGCTTGTAATAGAATTGTGAGATATATATCTGTGTAGTTATTTATTTCCGTAGTATAAATAATTGATGTATCTGAAACATTTAAAAATAGCTTGTCAGCATCAACATCAGCCATTACCTCCACAGCTAGACAGAGCCCTTTTCCATTTATTTATATATATAATTTAACTACGTCAAATCGCTGACTGAATTCATTAGTGGCACAATTCGAATTTGTGGCATTTTGAGTTAGTAATGAAATCTTGTTCTAAATTCTCACTTACCGTTTAACATCCATTTCAGTTTTGTTGACACATTATTTTCAACTGTTTTTGTGCAATTCATAGTCAACCTCTCACCACTTGTGAACTGGTAGTATATTATTGAGGAGTACTCCGTTTCTCTGTACTGTTTAAGGATTTTACCTTTGTTCAAGCCCGTTACATAGAAATCTGCAAAGAATAGTCTCACTAGGAAATTTAACAACGTTATTTTATATTATTATAAATTTATACCAACAATAAAGTTATACCGATATGCTAACAACCGTATCCCCCCCTTATTACGTGAGATGGCGTTTAAAACAAGTCTTGACAGCAAAACCCGGACTTAAAAATAATAATATATCCGTCAATCCGGGACAATCTTAAAAACACTAAACTTAGCTTAAACCATCTCATGTAATAAGGCAGTTTATGTTTGACTTCAAAAGAAAATATATAAAGAGCAGTGACTGTACATGTAGGTGAGGTAAAAGGACCCGAGATAGCCTATCTAAAGGAATAGATGAATGGTTTAGGTTTTACGATAAACTATCATGGCTCTTTTGTATTAGATTGCGATTGGATGAAACCTACCTTTGTAACAGATTTGGTGGCCATGATGGAGGTTAGGTGAACCGTAGCGAACAAATATTTGTCGCGAATCGGATACTTCTTGAAATACTCTATAGAAAAGAGTAGAGCCACTAGAAAACGCTACACGGACTGGTTTTTTTTTTTTTTTTTATACTACTTAGTCGGTAAACAAGCATTCGGCCCACCTGATGGTAAGCGGTTACCGTAGCCATATGGACGCTTGCAACACAAGAAGCATCGCTCACGCGTTACCGACCTTTCCCCCCTCCCCTATGAGCTCTGGCGACCTTACTCACACGCAGGAACACAACTTTACACAACATAAAGATATTTGGCTGCGGTATTCTGTAAGGTGGAGGTACTTCCCCAGTCGAGCTGCTCTTTGAGCGAATAAACGCTATGCTCTACCTCTCTCAAGCTATGCTCTACCTCTTTCAGCACGTTCACCTCAGCTCCTCTCTATGCAGTTAAAAAACGCACGTGATTAGACGATTGCTGATATACAGCAGGAATAAAGTTGCAGAGAGAACTGATGAACCCTGAGAGCCCTGAGAAACTCCGGCATTTATTGCCAACTACTTTTCGCCAACGGTTTTAGCAGTGTAAACGAGGAAACTCATGTCAAAAAAATCTCTCAAGAAAAAAGTATCCTATTATTCCAAGATTTACTTGCGTGCCAAATGTCATCATGATTGGTTGCTGACAGCTGAGGTGATAAATCAAGGCATACAAATCAACAACTTACCACTCAAACTTTTAATGAATGTAACCCTCACAGTTTGTTTATCATCCGGGTATCCTAACATCGTCGCAGTACAAATAACGTCAGAATAGTTGTCCTTTTTATAGTTGATAGTCATACTGACTTTTAATGGTGCTGATGTGGATTTTCCTGTAAATAATGCAGACATAATAATAGGATAGCGTATCCTGTATAAGAAAATAATACACAGATAGAGAAAATAAAAAATAGTGAGAACGAGAAGGCGACCAACCTTCTCGCTACAGGGATTTTAGTTAAGAACGAAGAAGAAAGAAACGAACGACTTTTACAAGACTTGTGTCCAAATATATAAATACATAATGTTACTATAAAAAACGTGTACACAAGTAAAAAAATTGGATAACCTGATGGACCATACTCGTCAACCCAACAACTTTACATCACCATCCCAAATATTTGAGATATTTCTGTTGACCGTGTTATCGGCGCAATATGAACTATTCACAGCGCTAGGTTGTGGACCATGGGTGTGGATTAGGTCGTCTTCAATTTCAGACTTATTTTACATTAGGGGTTAGGCAATCGATCGGTATCGGTACACGATCGTAGTAAAAGAAGACTGTTACCATAAAGACCAACTGCCTGCTTGTCAGCCTTCTAACATAAACAAGAGCCATGTTATTCTTATGCGAAATAAATACGTAAAAAAAAAAAAAAAAACTGTAAACACAAAATTTTGTGAAACAAAATTGTTTCTGCCGATCGGAATGGACAAAGTTAAAGAACTTACCGCTATAATCCAGATTAAGCAAACGAGAATCATGTCTACTCTCACAGCTGATGTCGATCGTCTCGCCTTCATGGTATACATATTGGTATACGTTGCCAGTAGGTCGGACATACATCCCATTTATATGTAGAGTGATGATACCTGTACAGCAGTGTATAAACTTCAGCCCCCTTATTAATAAATAAGGTGTAAGTCAGTCTTGTAACACCCAGGTATTGAGATAGCCCTTTTTTTATATGATATTAGAAAGTGACAGATATATTTAAAACCTAGGTATTACTCCTATTATTGAATATTCTGTGGTATTACTATTCTTGACTTACACCTTATTTATTAATAAGGGGGTTAGAGTCTGTGTGGTGGACCAGTTGGCTCGGTGGACGTTTGATCTTAGATCTACATAACTAATACTAATTTGAAAGTTTGGATGGTAATCTCCTGATCTTCTGATCCAATCCTAAAAATTTCAAGTTCATCATGGCAAGTTAAAAAATTAATACTTACTTTTTGTATGTGAGCTTTGTAATTGAAATCCAAGTCGTGTCACAGATATGTCATCATTATCTTTATTGGTATAAATACAATCGATGTAGTTAGAGTGAGCATCCTGAGCCAGCTTTAATGTTATACTTATGTCCTCAGACGAGTCACAAGTTTGTAACACTGTTCCTCCTGCAAGCAAGAATTGTTTGACTAAATTCTGATAAAACTGTACGACGTCGGGAACATTTCCATCCGTACAGGTCGGTTAACTAAAGCTGGCACGTTCAACACTTTTACACGTTGCGCTTGTGTATTGTCTGTGAATAAGCGCGCCTCGTGACTTCGCACTGCATGCGCATCATAAAAAGCCTGTCCGTCTCTCTCGCAAGCGGTCAAACTTATGAGTATGAAGGAGACAGTAATTGTTTTGCTTTTGCTACTGCTCATAAATAGAGTGGTATTTTTTTGCATTCGTCTATTAGAATTGACTGACTGATTAGAAGCAATAATATAATAAAACAAACTGTATAGTGAACTTGCATATGTGTCAGTACTGTGAACGTGCCAGCTTTCGTTAACCGACCTGTATGTTGTTGATATCCTAATATTCAGACAAGTTTTTAAAAATGGAAAGAAGGAACGTTATAAGTTGCAAGTATATAATACCGTGTGATTAAAAAGAACACATCTATAAAGCGGTGTAGTCCGTGTAGTACAGTCAGCAACAAAAGTCCATGAATTCCAGATTCAAATCGACAAAATAACTGAAGACACTAAACTATCAAACCAAATGTTGAATCTTCCGCTGCCATCACAGCGACTGCTCTAATCCCTTTGTTTAAAACCTTTTCTAGGTGTGACGAGATTTTTGTAGGGTCGCGTGTACGCTATTGGTATGACAAAGAGTAGACCACGCTTTACCTGTAGCATTGTAATATCTAATCATTGTTGTTCCTGGTTGACTTGGCAATGATGGCTTACAGTCTATGAAGACTGTCTCATCATCGTCAAAGGTATATGTTACCTCAGCATCATAGTTTGTAATAGACAGGTGAGTTCGCGTGGCATCCATCCGTCTGTTGTTCAAGCTGATAGATGCAACAGGATCTGTGGAAGCAAAATTAATGACTTTCAAAAAAAAAAAACTTGACGTTTTTACGTTGCCTGTATTTTGCCACTCAAAATTACTTATCAAAATTTGATCCTGTTTTAAATAACTTTCGACATAGAATTTTACACATTTCCTAAACTGGCTCGTTATTGTATACATTCCCTAGGAACTCAAACTTCATACATTATTATGTAATTATATTAAGTAAATAAAATATGCCTGTATAATAATATGATCATAATTTGAATCAATAGTCCAAGAGAAAATCGTTGTTGAATTTCATGGTTCATATAATAAATCACCGTATTTTTGTGAACACCGTTTATAAACTCCCCGATAAATTGTGAACTGTATGATACTGCTTACAATATAACGTATTAATTTCCAATAGTTTATAATCTATCCATGACAAACCGTCATATTATAAACTGGCATCATACTTGAATGCGTCGGAATGCACCTTGCGCGCTGATTGGTTAAACGTCATGTGTCCCGCGCCATCATCTTTGGTGATACGAAACGTAGTTGATTGTTTTATTGTTTCTTAAAAATAAATATCGATTGTCATATTTAATTTTGATCTCAAATAATTAAACCTACATTTCTTTTATTTAACTCCTCCTCCCGCCTGATGGTAAGCGGTTACCGTAGCCTATGGACGCTTGAAACACCAAGGGTATTACTCGCGCGTTGCCGACCCTGAAGAAACCTCTTCACACCCTTCTTGAAGAACCCCATGCTGTACTCCATTGGGAAAACCACGGCGGTAGTTTCCTATGCTTGTTTTCTAACTCTATGAAAACAGAACGAACTACCGCCAAGACTGATATGACCAATCAGGGACGGTTCACAATATGACGGTTTGACAACGTTAGATTATAAACTATCGAAAATGAATACGTTATATTGTAAGCAGTATGGTACAGTTCACACACAATATATCCGGGAGTTTATAATATCGCTAGGTAGATTATAAACTATCGGTTTTCACAAAAATACGGTGACATATACTACACTATATCACATATCATTAAGTTCATCATTTAGTTTACGTCTAAGCTAAAAAAAATTATGCTTACTTTTGATCCTTAAATGAAATCGAGCATTACACTTCGTAGTCCAGGTCCACAAGCTTGGCCCTGAATAAAATTCGCAACTCCATCTATCGCCATAAATGCTTTTTACTCGATGTATCTACAATTGCAGAACAAAACACACATAATCATTTAAAATTCATCCTACACACGGCTAACATCTAGACAGGTGGAGAAATAGAGCAGATATCCCTTTAGAGTAGTAATGCCGAGCCACATCCAAATCCGCAACTTCTAAGTTTTTTTTTTTTATACCTCTAAGGTGGCAAACAAGCATACGGCCAGCCTGATTGTAAGCAGTTACCGTAGCCTTTGGCCGCTTGCAACACCAGGGGTATCACTCGCGCGTTGCTGACCCTGAAGAAATCTCTTCACGCCCTTTTTGAAGATTTTTGCCCTAATTAATAAAAGACTTAGCCAATCAGAGTGCATTGTCAATTGTGAGGAATTGGCGGAATAGACTTCAAACAAATGAACGTCATTAAGTTGCTGATTTTCATGCCGGATTCTCCTTAGTTGAACCAGTGGTAACCTCAGTAACTTACCACCGGTTCGGAAGGCAGCTTTCAACAAAAGCTACTGCTTTGACCCTCATGAGTGCCCTACTAGGGCCTAAATGTAATAAATTGCTTTGATTTTGACTTTGATTGTGCTTCTTTGGATTAATTAATTGTTCGATAGGTGGAGAGCATTATGAGCTATTATTTTCAGTCTGTTGATGTCGTGAGATTTACTGTTATGTAAGTATAGTTTTTTTAGGGGTTGGGGGTTAATTTGCTATGTTTAATTAATATCAAGGTAGTTAAGATACGATTTTTCAAAGTATTTTCTTTAAATTACCCGAAATCTCCGTTAAATCGTCATAACTTTTTTGTTTATGATTCTTAAAACATGAAATAACTTCTATTGTAGTCTGCAATGTAACTCATTCAAAGTCAATATAAAAAAATGGAGAAATATTCTGTATGTTGATACAGTACAGTATTTTTTTAAACATATTCTAAAATTGACTGCTAGCGGTGTTCGAAATTCAACCATAATTCACGACAAAAAAAAAGTTTTAATAAATAAAGCTTTCTGCATTCCTTGTCCTTATCGTAAACTGCTTAAAAAAGGGTAGGTAGAAAGTTTTCCCTTCATGACATATATAAAAAATTATCATTTTCTATTAAGGTACTTACTGTTGCCTGAAATCTTTCATCATTATTCATTATATTACTGAATTCAATATTCTGCCCGTGTACGTTGTTGCATCTGAAACAAACTAATCATATACAAACGACAAAAGACATTGCTTGAACTCCCTTAAAAACAACCTACTTTCAACTGCCTTTCTCTCGTAGATTTTTATCAAAATCAATGCTCTAATTTTAAAATAATTTTCAGACACTAGCGCTACTTTAAACTTCCTCACCATACTACGCAAGTAGTAATCTTTCCATTCTTGATACTTCATACATCCATCTCAAAATTCTCATCTCAGCTGCATGCGTCTTTCATCCATCCTCTTTACTGCCCCCCAACATTCTGAACCAAACATGGTTCACAGGTTATGGACTTTTATATATATATTTTTTTTATACCACTTAGGTGGCAAACAAGCATACGGCCCGCCTGATGGTAAGCGGTTACCGTAGCCTATGGACGCTTGCAACACCAGGGGTATCACGCGCGCGTTTACCCTGCAGAAATCTCTTCACACCCCTTTTGAAGAACCCCATGCTGTACTCCATTGGGAAAACCACGGCGGGGAGCTCATTCCACAGTCTGAGCGTCCGCGGAAGGAAGCTCCGTTGAGCCCGCACAGTTGGAAACAATTCTGGTTTCAATGTGTGAAGATATATATATATATATGTGGAATATTTTCTTCTTTATCTCCAAAGGCATCCCGTGGATGAAACGTTGTTCTGATTTGATGAAAATCTGACTAGGTAAATGATGACAAAGAGGACCGTGATCATATTAAGGAAACCAACTTACTTTCCATCATAAATACCGATAGGGTTCATAACGAGTATTTGGCAAGGTTCATCTTCAAGTAAAATAGAAGGATATGGTAGAATGCATTCCTCTTCTTTAGGCACATTGATCTTCAATACTGCATTCTCTGAAACATAGTTTCAAAGTCAAAGTCAAAGCCATTTATACAATTTCCGGTTTGTTCCGACTGCTGCACATGAGAGTCAGTTCCTTCTAGAATTTGAGTGCTTACCGCCTTCGGCTACATAAAAAAAACACAGAAAAGAAAAAATGGCCCTATATTCAGTATGTACATTAAAACTACATACTGAAATTGACACAAATTAATGTTAGTTTCATTCAAGTTAAATATTGTATTGCAGTTTTTATGTTTAGCTGTCCCCCGCGGATTCACTCGTGTTCATCGGAATAAAAAGTAGCCTATGTCTTTAGTATAGCTACAGATGATTGGTAGAGTTATTAAGGCGTGAAAGCGTAACAAACAAACAAACCGTGTTACTTTCGCATTTATAATTTTATTATGGATTTATTACCTGTAGACGTAGCCAGTATGTCACTATATAAGATCACAAGGATTATTAAAAACATTTTGGATTTAACTATTGTTATGAGAGTAACTAATAAAATGTACGACAACAACTAAAACCCAAACAGCTTGCGGTTTATTTCAATATTATGAGTAAATAATAATGTTAGGAGGAAAGTGGTTTATTATCCTTATCAGGGCCGTCGTAGCCCATGCCGGGCCCTTGGGCACACAAGAATTTGGGGCACCGTTGGTAAATAAAAAAGTGAATAACAGAAATCAATTTTCGGCTATGACTTTATATTTAAGTTTATTTTAATTGAAAACTAGTTTAATCAGACAAAATTCTTTGACTTTATTAATTGATGAAAATATGTTTAACTGTTTAGAAGTTACAGCTCTTTTCCACATTGGTAAGATAATCCGATTAACATTTTAATTTAGAAATGTTTACGTTAATTCTTACCTAAAATAGAAAAAATAGAGATTTTTATAGTGTAAACGAATATATCTGCCTTTCGGGGCCCCCATGAGAGGTCCTGGGCCCCGTGTGCCCTTATGTTAAAGGCGGAACTGATCCATATGTTGGTATTATTAATAGAGTTAATAAAGCATATTATAACAATTGATGAATTACATTACCACTTATAATATATCTCTAATACCTCAATCACATTGTTTCCATAGCACAAGCTCTGCTTAATTTGGGATAGCTGATGTATGAAGAATACCCGAGGCATTATTAGCTCATGCAATCACCTAAAATACCGCGACGCAATTAACGTATTCAATAACTAGGTAACAAATTAGACGGTTTTAAGTTTCCTTAGAACATACTTAATTAAGACGGAGTAAAAAAAAAACTTAAATGTTCAAATTAAAGGGTCGAATCAGTAGTAAATAAAAAGAAAACTCGATCCGAAGTAGCACCCCAAACCTAGTTGTGGCGTGGCTGACTTTCAAAGCCTGTTGGCTGGAATATTGCACGTGTCAGCGAAACACAGCACTGGAAGTACTCAAAAAATTGGCCGCAAAGTTATAGCCGGTAGCCAGGGCCAATAATATGGCCTTTCGTAGATCTTCAACCATTAAAAAAAGAAAAAACACGGAATCATCAAAAATTCGTCATCATCAACAACGAATCTATCTACTACTATCTGTCACCGTATTTTTCTGAAAACCGTTAGTTTATAATCTAAGTACCTAGCGAGATTATAAACTCCCCGATATATTGTGAACTGTATCATACTGCTTACAATATAACGTATTCATTTTCGATAGTTTAGGTATAATCTAACCTTGTCAAACCGTCATATTGTGAACCGTCCCTGATTGGTCAGTTTTGACGGTACTTCGTTCTATATTCATAGAGTTAGAAAACAAACATAGGAGTTAAAATAAAAGAAATTGAGTTCAAAATTCAATATGTCAATCAATATGGTCAATATCAATCAATATGATAATATCAATATAATGGTGGCGCGGGACACCAT
Source organism: Achlya flavicornis (assembly GCA_947623365.1). Classification (NCBI taxonomy): domain Eukaryota; kingdom Metazoa; phylum Arthropoda; class Insecta; order Lepidoptera; family Drepanidae; genus Achlya; species Achlya flavicornis. Next base: position 19,594,399 of record OX392467.1, on the reverse strand, counting down.
GACGTTTAACCAATCAGCGCGCAAGGTGCGTTCCGACGCATTCAAGTATGATGCCAGTTTACAATATGACGGTTTGTCATGGATAGATTATAAACTATCGAAAATGAATACGTTATATTGTAAGCAGTATGATACAGTTCACAATATATCGGGGAGTTTATAATCTCGCTAGGTAAGTACTTAGATTATAAAATAACGGTTTTCACGTAAAAACGGTGACATATCGATGCTGCAATACGTCGACTGGAAAAAAATGTGCCGCTAGGATTGCGTCATCCCAGCGGAAAACTATTTTGGCGAAAATCTCAATAATTTATAATATAATTTAATTTATATTATACACAAAGAAACTATACACAGTTACACAACGTCATACACTAAATGATGGGCTAAAGTCATATCAAGAAATTCGTCATTATTCCGCTGCGACTACTCACATGCGCCGGAGCTTCTATGTTTGACTAAGTATAACGCAGAAATCTATTACGTGGTCTAACCACGTTATTAGTACATTATGAATTGATACATGTGTGCAAAGGATCATGGCGAGATTTGTACAAAAATATAAAGATTTTTAGAGACGTTGGAATGACGTTATAATTGATCCTTGGTGCCAAAGGAACAACTTGAGCCATTTAAATTTGTTTTAGAACCCCGGGATAAAAATGCGAATTTCTGTGGCATCCTAGCGAATCACGACTATTCGCGACCAAAACCATTATGTTGTTGTTATGTTTTGCGGGGTTTATACAATATTTCATGTATATTAACATGTTGCTGGTAATGTAATCTCAACATTGGAAGGGATTCAATACCCTCGAAAATGTTTTATTTTTTTATTATTATTTACAAATCAATGTATGGAGCTCGCCATGATTCTTTGATTATTAACATTCGAGGCGGTGTTAAGCAGAGAGTGTAATAAATCAATGTACACGAGTGTCATACGAAATTTTTCAACACACTTGCGGGGATAAAAACAGACTTCAATTTTTCAATAATTGTCACATTACGAGCGTGTTGAAAAAATAATTATTTCTCCTCTCTCCAGCGCCAGCAGTTTCTACTCGAAGGGCGTGCTTACCTATATGAGCTTGGGCAAAAGCTATAGTTTCCCGCGCGACCGCGCTATTACTATGGATACAGCGCAATCAAAATTTATTAACGATAACGTTGAAATGTAATCCCTTTATTCACCAAATTACGGGTCTCAGAATATGTCTGTCCGTCAGCCACAGCACAGCCGATTTGCTTCTAATCTACTGGACCGATTACGCTGAAATTGGGTACACATAACCTTGGGTCACAGTAATTCACAATTCACATGTACTGTGACCCAAGGTCTCATTTTTTTATGATTTAGATGAAAATTTACGGGGAAAGGTCTCCTTATGTCCGAAATTACTGAACCTTAAATTTAGGGAAAAAGAAGTTTATGGCCTTCAAATAACATGGTTATCTGACAATAATGTGCGTACAAATATTCATTTGCAGTTTGGAATTAATGGTACCTATAGGCACAAAATGATTATTATTTATTATTGAAATGGGCACGGAGCATGGTATAATTTAGTTTTATATTTCATTTATTTTATTTATATACTAGCTGCCCGGCGCGACTTCGTTGGCGTGGTGCTACCCTACCCTATGGTACTACCCTACCCCACCCTACCCTACCCTACCCTACCCTACCCTACCCTACCCTACCCTACCCTACCCTACCCTACCCTACCCGAATTTTCTTTGCTATAAACCTCACGGAGCCCGAGACCTTTCCAACGAATGCAAAACCGTGGAAATCGGTTCGTGCGTTCTGGAGTTTTATTTATTAAACGGCACAGTAACAGATAACAGATTACACTTACACAAAAACATAAAGAAGAAAAATATATATAATATACCTGCTATCCAATAACAACTGCACACAACTTAAACAATTAACAATTCACAGCTAGGTACCAAGTCTACATACTACGAAAACTATACAAAATAATAAAGACACAAGTACAAATGAAAATTTAACAAACAAAATAAAATATAAAGAAATAAGAACAAAATATATTATTAGCAACTTTTTAAACAATTTTCAATATAGTCCTGCTTAAACCGCCTAAAACTACCGTGAAATAAGTCAGGGAAATCATTCACGCAAGCACAATTATTGTACAATTTACACATCCGAATCAATGGATCATTTTGTGATATATTGTTACGAGCCATTGGGATTTGAAATAATTTAGGTTCCCGTACAGAGCGTGTTGCAATCTTAAAATCTAATTTTGCCAGTAATTGACTTGAAAAACTACCACTAGCTATCTTGTGGAGAGTACATATATCCGACAGCTGTCGTCTATCCGCCAGGCTTATCATATCAAACTTCGACAATCTTTCTTCATAGTTGATTAGCTTACGACGCAAACCAAACTTAGAACACAACATTCTCATGAATCGGCGTTGAATAGATTCGATTCTATCTGTGTGTATATTGTATATGGGTGACCAGACAGATGAGCAATATTCCAATATACTTCGAGTGAGAGATATGTAGAGCACAATCAATGAATTTGGTTTGCAGAAAGGCTTAGCGGTACGAAAAATGAAACCGAGACTTCGGTTGGCCTTGTTCACGATGTAGTCGTAATGTGGTCGAAATGATAATAAGGAATCAAACATAGCCCCTAAATCACGGACAACGGAAACTCTCTCCAAGCTGACCCCCTGGATATTATAATCATACGATATAGGGTTTCTACCCTTTGTGAAGGAGATCACTTGACACTTTCTAATATTAAGACTCATATAATTCTGTATGCACCAATTGTTTATTATTTCGATGTCTCTTTGTAAAAGCATGCAATCGTTAATGCCCTGAATTTTGCAAAATATTTTAATATCTACAGCATATGCCAAGCATTCACTAGTGATAAGTTCCAGAAGATCATTAATGAAAGCTAGAAACAGAAGTGGGCCCAGATTTGACCCTTGTGGTACACCAGAATGAGCCAGAAATGGGACAGAATCGAACCCATACAAAGCCACCAATTACGATCGATTAAGAAGATAAGAGCTTAACCAGCGATGAAGATTACCATGAATTCCTAAGTGATACATTTTCTTAAGTAAGATCGAATGATTCACCCGGTCAAAGGCCTTTGCGAAATCTGTATATACAGAATCAATTTGTGTTTTAGTAAATTAAAAAGAAAAAAAGAGAATTAAAAGATTCACATAGGTAACTTGTGTATATAAGTAGGTTCGTATTTGTTGATCGCCCTGAAATAAATCCATGTTGTTTGTCATTAAGCCTATGCAAGAATTGTTTATACATAGTTATAGCGTCAGGAAGGAAAACCCGACTTATTTTTATATAGTAGATTGGGGCAAACTGAAAATCAGCGCTGGGGTGGACAACAGTGCACCCTAGCACAATGCTGAGTTTGCTACCATTTGTCAGACATGTTTTTATTTTTTGCTTCTTTATGTTCTTGTATTATGTAATGGGTTTGACAATAAATTTATTCTTATTCTTAAATGTTTTTTTAAGTTTGCACGGAAGTGGACCGACCAAGGAGATTTCAAATCAATTTTGATTTTCCTTTAACTTTTATTTGTATTTTTTTTATTACCTTACCTACATATTAACTGGTGTTTCTTGAGTTCTAAAATACAGCCCTACGTTTCGCTTAGACTCCAGATTGATTGAGGTTAAACGTGAAAAAAGTGAACTGAGGTAGGTATTTTTAACTATCCTAAGATATTCTGGGATTCTCTAATAAAGTTGGCTACTATAAGTGTCATATATAATGGACAAATGATACAGGATAATTATATATTTTCCTTCTGGTATTACGATAGGAGGGCAGCACAGTCATTGGTGACTGTATTGTAGGAGCACCATTGTTTTGGCAAAACGAGTTTATACTTCAAATTAAACTAAGTGTAGCATGAAGGTACAAGGAAGAGTAGAAGGTCAACGTTCCCGCGGCCGATCACCCACAAGATGGACAGATCTCATAAAATCAACAAAGTTGTTCCCTCAGTGAATGTACAAGAGAGGAAGGGCATAACGGGTTGTCCCGTTCGAAATTCGGAGTAGCCCGACTGGGGAAGTACCTCCACCTTACAGAAGATTGCAGCCAAATAACACCATTTCAATATGGTGTTGTGTTCCTGCGGTGAGTAAGGTCGCCAGAGCTCCATGAGGAAGCGCTGTGCTGGCAGTGTGGGGACCAGCGGTGTCACACCACCGTTGTGTTGTGCAGGCGCGGCATGTTGTTGCGGCGGTCAGGGAGACCCGGTGAAACAGCTGCCCGCTGGCTGCCCGCAGGTTGTAGGGGTCCCGAGCCCAGGGATTACTTAATCTCCGCCCTGGGAGGCTGACCCGCCGCCTCGCGCATAATCCATGGTATAGTTGGTCGTGCCGGAGGAGGAGACCGGAGTGGACCCGGCCGACTGTATCATGGGGGGACCGGGGGCCCTTCCGACTGCCGCACCAACAAACCGCATCACCTGTCCACCACTCTCGGGGAAAAGCACTGCACTTTGTCCCTTCTGCTGCCGGCACAGTTACTCCTCTCAATCTCTTCAAACCCTTTCAATATAATTAATGGCCAGGAAAAATAAGAAAAAGAGATCATCAGCGGCCACCTCGTCCACATTATCTGTGGACTTCTGCAACATCAGGGGTCTTCACTCTAACATCAGTGCAGTCCACCAACACCTAGAGACTGCACAGCCGACTCTGCTATTTCTCACGGAGACGCAAATATCCTGCCCTGATGATACATCGTATCTACACTACCCCGGGTACAAGCTGGAGCACAACTTTGTGCGCCGTGCCGGGGTATGTATGTACGTCAGGGAGGATATTTGCTGTCGCCGTCTCCATGGCCTGGAAGACAGGGACCTGTCGATTTTGTGGGCGCGCGTAGATCACGGTGGCCACACCAAAGTTTATGCGTGCCTTTACAGGTCCCATAGCGGTGACGTGGACACAAAACGGTTATTTGAGCACCTGCAATTGACGACTGATAAAGTACTGGAGCAGTACCCCTCCGCGGAGTTAGTGATATTAGGAGACTTCAACGCTCACCACGTTGAGTGGCTTAGTTCTCGGTCCACTGACTTCGCGGGGAGGACTGCTCACGACTTTGCCCTGGCCTATGGCCTCTCACAACTGGTTGTTTCTCCTACGAGAATCCCAGATATTGAGAGCCATACTAGTTCCTTACTGGACCTTCTGCTGACTTCGCGACCGGACAACTATGCAGTGACAGTGGATGCGCCTCTTGGGTCATCGGACCACTGTCTCGTCCAGACGCAGGTGCCTTGTGCGCGGCCCGTTACGCTCCGGTCACCCGGGCGTCGTCGCGTGTGGCACTATAAGTCAGCAGACTGGGATGGATTGCGTGAATACTACGCATCGTACCCGTGGAGACAGCTTTGCTTCGCATCAGATGATCCTAACACCTGTGCAGCTGCCGTCGCTGAGGCGATACTGGCGGGAATGGAATGTTATATCCCAAACCCGCTAGTGGCTGCAGGGGTGAAGAAACGACCGTGGTTTAATCGGCCCTGCAAGGATGCTAGACATAATAAGCAGACCTTGTATGAGGCTTGGACCACGGCCCAAGCTAATCAGGACCCTAAAATCTCTGATGCGAAACGCAAATTTAACGCTGCCTCGAGATCCAGTAAGCGAATGATTGCCAGGGCAAAGTTCGATTTCGTCGGCAGAATTGGTGAGAGACTAACTAGCCTTCCCTCTGGGAGTCGCGCTTTCTGGTCTCTTGCCAAAGCTGCTGAGGGAAACTTTTGCCAGTCGTCCTTGCCACCACTACGTAAGCCGAACGGGAACTTGGCCCATAGTGCTAAAGAGAAGGCTGACCTTTTAGGCTCTCTCTTTGCCTCGAACTCGACTTTGGATGATGGTGGCGCCACACCGCCTACCATTCCGCGGTGTGACAGCTCCATGCCAGAGATAAGCATTACCCAACGGGAGGTCCGGCGGGAATTGCTTTCTCTGGACATCCATAAGTCGAGTGGGCCAGACGGCATACCGGCAGTGGTGCTGAAGCGGTGTGCTCCTGAATTGTGTCCAGTACTAACGCGCCTTTTCGCGCTTTCCTACACCAAAAAGGAAGTCCCGTCTTCGTGGAAGACTGCCCATGTGCACCCAGTGCCCAAAAAGGGTGACAGATCAGACCCGACGAATTACAGGCCTATCGCCATCACCTCCCTTCTCTCCAAAGTCATGGAGCGAGTGATCAACACGCAGCTTTTGAGATACCTGGAGGATCACGATTTGTTGAGCGACCAACAATATGGCTTTCGCCACAGTCGCTCAGCTGGTGACCTCCTTGTGTATCTCACGCACCGTTGGTCACTCGCCATCGAGAGTCAAGGTGAGGCATTGGCAGTAAGCCTAGATGTGGCGAAGGCGTTCGATCGGGTCTGGCACCGGGGTCTTCTAACGAAGTTACCAGCATACGGGCTTCCCGAGGGATTATGCAAATGGGTTGCCAGCTTTCTGTCCAGCAGATGCATAAGAGCCGTCGTTGACGGTAGCTGCTCCGACAGCATGGACATAAATGCCGGCGTCCCGCAAGGCTCTGTGCTGTCCCCAACACTGTTCCTACTGCATATCAATGATATGCTGTCTATTGACGGCGTTCATTGTTATGCAGACGACAGTACAGGGGATGCTTATTACACGGGCCGTGCTAATATCCCTCGTTCCGAGGTGGAGGAAAGCCGCGAACGGCTGTTGTCTGAAATCGAGAGTACACTAACTAGTGTCTCCGATTGGGGCAGACTAAACCTAGTCCATTTCAACCCCACTAAGACTCAAGCCTGCGCGTTCACCGCTAAGAAAACCCCATTTGCTGTGGCTCCACAGTTCCAGAACACGTCCCTGAACATCAGCAAAAGCATCGGGATCCTTGGCGTCGACATTTCTAGCGACGTTTTGTTCCGAAGTCACTTAGAAGACAAGGTTAAGCTGGCATCCAAAAAGCTCGGAGTGCTCAACAGAGCGAGGCAGTACTTCACATCGGGGCAAAGGCTGCAACTTTACAAGTCGCAAGTCCGGCCTCATATGGAGTACTGCTGTCATCTATGGGCGGGAGCACCTGGATACCAGCTTGATCCTTTAGACTCGGTTCAACGACGTGCCATCAGAATTGTCGACGATCCCGAGCTCACAAGCGGTTTAGAGCCCCTCAGTCTGAGGAGAGACTTTGCCTCCTTATGTGTGTTCTACCGCTTGTACAACGGACGGTGTTCTGAAGAATTGTTTAAGATGATGCCCACGGCTACTTTCTACCATCGCAACTCTCGCCATCGACGGGGAGTCCATCCTCACATATTGAAACCTGAATTGTTTCGTACTGTGCGGGCTCAAAGGAGCTTCCTTCCGCGGACGCTCAGACTGTGGAATGAGCTCCCCGCCGTGGTTTTCCCAATGGAGTACAGCATGGGGTTCTTCAAAAGGGGTGTGAAGAGATTTCTGCAGGGTCGGCAACGCGCGCGTGATACCCCTGGTGTTGCAAGCGTCCATAGGCTACGGTAACCGCTTACCATCAGGCGGGCCGTATGCTTGTTTGCCACCTAAGTGGTATAAAAAAAAAAAAAAAAAAAAAAAAAAAAAAAAAACACGCAGTGCCGCGAATAGAGAAAGATGGAGAAGTCTCGCAAAAGCCGCAACAAACTCATCAGACGATCCATAACCACGACCACTCCGCCAGGAGTGTACGACTGAGAAGAAGAAGAGCATGAAGGTTTGTGAGATAACTAGACATAACAAATAAAGTCATTTAGAAACTAGAGAATACTAAATCACAGTAAATCATCTAAGTATACAACTCCCATTACAATTATAAATTATTGTTATTATTATAAAACAAAAATAATTGTCGTCATATAGTGCGTTCGAATTGGAGTAATGTCGTTTTTAACAGTTTCAAAATGGGCATTTTTGTATTTGCGTTCGAATTGGAAAATTTCAACAATTTTGCAACTTTTGCCACAAACGATATGTCCCAAATCGAACGATTAGATACAAAAATGACATTTCCATGCTCATCGCCTGCTTGTCACTTGTCTCAACCTACCTTTTTCCTTCAGTTAATCATTAAACAAAGTTAATCTAACAAATTATTCTCTTACCTGTTAGTATTTCTATAAAATTTTATAATAAAAATTAGAATTTTCGCTTCCCGTATGAATTTTCAGAAACTTATCTGTCAGATTCAAAGATGTCAAAATATGATCACAAACGACCCTGCCTCGGAGGTGGGTCAAAATTTGCAGTTCACGATGTCGTTTTTAACTGTTTCCAAGCAAAACGAACGGTGAACGAAAACTGTTCAAAACGCCAATTTCGCCCACAACTTTCCAAATCGAACGCCAGTTGTGATCATTTTTGGCATTATGGACTGTTATTTTTGCTACCATACCCCAATTCGAACGCACCTATAGTTGCATTTCATTCTCATAACTCATGGTCACCTTACTTGATTTACATTGTCATAAATAATATTGTACCACATTTCAAAAACAAATGAGTAATATTTTGAACATCTCTCTGTTGTATATTAGTTACAATACTTTAATTACTGATACTTGTAAAATAACTGTACTATCAAAATGACAATCAAAGTTCTGATTTATCTGGACACAATTCTATGTATTTTGTGTTTCTGTGCCTACGGACAGACAGGGCTGGACTCTGGTAAGTTTTAAGATTAACCATTTCGTTTCGACTCTTCCAGTATACAGAGTGGAACTATCCTATAGTTATCTACCATTTTTATATAATTTTTATTAAAATAATACCCGGGGAATTTGCATTGCGGTACTCACGCATTGCAGACCCGCGCCCCCTCCCCGATTAGCTCTGGAACTTTACTCGCAAGAACACAAAAGTCAGATTTGACTGTGGTATTCTGTAAGGTGCCTCTACCTAAGTACTTCCCCAATCGGGCTGCTCTTTAAGCGAAAAAACGCTATGCTCTACCTCTCTCAAATAATTTGTGAATTTATAATCCACATGGATAGTGAATAGATATTTTTGCTTATGTCAGCTGCTGCTTGTATTATAATTAAAAACAAAAAAACCAAAGCATAAATGGGCAAAAGGGTGGCTATTGCAGCGTCAAATTTTTTATTTAATGAAACATTTGATTTAAATACGAAATGACACACGACAGAGCGATTGCAAATGGAGTAATCGTGAAACTATTAGCCCAGGTCTCAACCCCAAACGCCTATAGTTGGTCTTTTGTAGCATACTTGCGACGCTTGAGGCACTCATGGTATAACTGAAAGACAGCCTTTTGAGAGACGTAGAGCATAGCGTTTATTCGCTCAAAGAGCAGCTCGACTGGGGAAGTACCTCCACCTTACAGAATACCGCAGACAAATAACTTTATGTTGAGTAAAGTTGTGTTCCTGCGCGTGACTAAGGTCGCCAGAGCTCATAGGGGAGGGAGGAAAGGTCGGTAACGCGTGAGCGATGCTTCTTGTGTTGCAAGCGTCCATATGGCTATGGTAACCGCTTATCGTCAGGTGGGCCGTATGCTTGTTTACCGACTAAGTTGTATAAAAAAAAAAAGCCTCCAGTTCTCTTGTGGCTCCTATGAATTTCAAAAGAGATTATCCTTAACAAAATTTTATCTCATATGCTTTCACTTGATAATTTGCGAAATGATGAAACTTTGGCATGCAAATAGCCTATGGCCCTATCGTATGGAGAAGGACGTAGGTTACTTTTTATCCCGGGAAAACTGTGGGGGGGCAACTAGTCCTAACTACCTAATATAAATTCGAATGTGATTTGTACGTTTGTTACGCTTTTACGCCTAAGCCGCTAATCCGATCGCGATGAAATTTGGCAAGCAGGTAGTCTATTAGGTAGTGTATTATGGAGAAGAACATAGGCTACTTTTTGCTCCGAGAACGCGGGTGAAACCGGGGGTGATAGCTAGTAGAATAATAAAAGCTAATGTTTGTGAGGATGGGTATGTGGTATGGATATATTTTTATTTTTTTTACATGGGCATCTGATCCCAAACTAAGCAGAGCTTGTACACACGGCTACCGGTCAAGCTATACATTTCCAGAATAAGCTGATCTCGTATTGCATAGGATTTCCGTACAATGAGAGGTCAGCTTATACTAGAAATGTATAGCTTGATCTGTAGCCGTGTGTACTATGGAAAACAGATAACTGATATAATACTTTACTTTTTTGTTTGTAAATACATACTATACATGATTACACCCAGAGTCAGGACATACAGACATGTTCAAGCACACAAATGCATGTCCTGTGTGGGAATCGAACCCACGACCAGCAACGCGTAAGGTGAAAACCAACTGCGCCAACTGGCCCGTCATATAATATAGTTTTAACCCCGGGAAAACAAAAGATTCCGTGGGAACGCAGGTGAAACCGCGATCAATAACAAAACCCGTTGATAAAGCTTTACTGTGTTATTGTTACAGATACAAGTACATTATACATTGATTTAAAGCGACCCTCTTGCAACAACACGGTATTTACATTGTTAGAAGGAGAGCCAGCTCGAATAAGGACGGAACCACTTTACCTCAATTATGCTTTGTAAGTACCTAAGCAAGACTGTACAGTAGTACCCAACTAATATGGCTTACCGATGTACCTACCTGCGCAGAAGATACATTTTCAAAGCGCGGGAAATGCTATTGGTCGGCAGCTGCAGCCAAGTGTGCGGAGGGCGCGATTTGCGAGTGAGACGGAACTAACAGCTGCAGTGTACTAAGAAACTTATAATATTCGGGCCATACTTTCATTTCTGTGCGAACGAAGATTCACGACGCGCCATATCAGTTGGGTACTAGTCTGTACCTAAGAGGTACGATGGAATCTTCTGCTCTTAGTAACCCCTCTTACCAGCTGACGTGTAATTTTTTTCCAGCTACAACAATAAAAACTTAACAATAAACGATATTTTTAATACAGATCGTAACAAAACATTCGAGATTTCCGTAAGTACCTAAATAACACTAAATACAAGCTTGCTCAGTTCCTCAAGTGTACAGTTGGCAAAGAATTAACGTAATTATCGCGATTGCGTTTTTAGGGTTCCGTAGCCAAATGGCAAAAAACGGAACCCTTATAGATTCGTCATGTCTGTCCGTCTGTCTGTCTGTCCGCTGTATGTCACAGCCACTTTTTTCCGAATCTATAAGAACTATAATGTTGAAACTTGGCAAAAATAGAAAAAAAAACAATAAATTTTGGGGGTTCCCCATACTTAGAACTGAAACTCTTTTTTTTTTTTAATAAATCCCATAAGAATGGGGTGTCTATGGATAGGTCTTCAAAAATAATATTGAGGTTTCTAATATCATTTTTTTCTAAACAGAAAAGTTTGCGCGAGAGGCACTTCCAAAGTGGTAAAATGTGTGTCCCCCCCCTGTAACTTCTAAAATAAGAGAATGATAAATCTATAAAAAATATATGATGTACATTACGATGCAAACTTCCACCGAAAATTGGTTTGAACGAGATCTAGTAAGAAGTTTTTTTTTTAATACGTCATAAATTGAAATTCAAATACTCAGGTCTTACTAACTTTGTTGAAATACTGTTGAAGTTCATCAGATTTTTGTACCTTTGACACCTGATGAACTGAATTTACCGCGATCGGGCTTAGTTAGTCCTCATCTCATGTATTCCTATATATATTCATGTAGGTATATCCAGACACTCTCCGGACTAAATTTAAGGTTTTTTTAAATATGTACTATCTGCCTTTCACTGCCTTTATCCCGGGAACGCAAAAGAAGCCGCAGGGGACAGCTAGTTTATAATATCAGTAAAATAAGCTGTGCACAACAGCTACGCCCGCGTTCATGATGATGGTGATGATGATGATGAAAGTACCCTTAGTCCTTCTCCACGAATTGAACTATCTGCCAAATTTCATTGAAATCTGTCCAGTGGCACGGAATAAATAATAGTAGTAGTACTTACGTCTTTAATCTATGGTAAATTGGTACTGTGGTAGTACCAAGTAATGCCAGTGAAAAACAAACAGATTGACATATCTAGAGGCACGCGGTGGGCGACAGTGACGTAACAGATGCTACCTACATTCTCGGGAACATTTTGGAGATTCTTGCACAAAATCGCTGTATCTTCGTAATTTTTGATCCGATTCAAATATTTTTTTAAAGTTTTTCTTGGTTTTTATACCGCTACAAATCTGCATACTCAACAAAGAACTGAATGATCATCATTATACGTTCAAGGACGGAACCCGCGGTGGGCTATTCAGGCCCGAACTTGGCTGGTTTTATTTCTATTTTTCATTCTTATTTTACTATTTTTAGTTAAATTAATATCACAGTTTTATTTCAGTTAATCGATAAAGACCCTGGTAAAAAAAATATTACTTTCTTAACGCTTAAAGGAGTTGGTGGTGTACCTAATCCCGTAACTTTTGACGGTGGCAACTATTCGGCCATATATTGCGAACCAACATTTCACGTGCGTCTAAAACGTAAGTCTACCGTCCCATTATCAATGTTCCTTAGTAGACCCACCCAAACCAACTTGTGAGTTTTGACAACCAATTATACATGAAAGTAAAATTGGTTGCCAAAACTCACAAGTTCATAACCCTTTCACTGATAAAAAGTTGGACCAAGGCACAGAGGAAGGTTATAGTAATCTGTCACCAAGGGAAGAGAGTGACCGATTACCAACGAGGGTGGTTTAAAAAAAATATATACTTTTCATACATTATGATCTAGCAAGGTTGACATTTTGTAAGAAAAGTGTTTTTTTTTTTTGAGAATTCACTATTGGAAGTAAAAGAAGTAAAAATTGTAAAACTGTAAAAGTTGTTCAGAATGACTAACCCAACATAGGTTTCGAAAATATGCCATCTCGAAATCTCCACCTGTTATAATTTTGAACATGATAGGAAAACGTCATGGTGCGTCCATGCTACGCGAAGTGAGCACGAGCCGAGCCTCGAACGAACAGGATTCGTTCGTTGCTCGCGATTTCAAGGGTGGACGTACTTAACGAGCCTTCAACGAGCCTACAACGAGCGCGATGCGAATCCCTGTGTTCGTAAAAAAACTGACAATCGGGCGGAGCGCAGTCGAGCACGCTACGAATGCTCGTTCGAGGCTAGCAAGCCCGTCTACGCTACGCGAATCGTGCTCGCAGTGTGCTCGTTCGTGGCTCGACTCGTGCTCGGTTCGCCAGACGGAGGTGGTGAGGGAAAATCAGTATTTTTTTATCTAATAGATTGACACTTACCTATACACTATACGGTCACAATAATACTGCTGTTGGATTACCTAATAAATAATAAATAAAATAGAATAAAATAAAATACTATGCTTATACCTTACAAATAATAAAAAACTAATATATTCATAAACACAAAAACTGAACCCAGTCATTTTCACATAATGCTTTGAACGAAAAATGTAGTACTTACATAAGGTGCGTTCGAATTGGGGTATGGTAGCAAAAATAACAGTCAAAAATGACAAAAACGATCACATCTGGCGTACGATTTGGAAAGTTGTGGGCGAAATTGGCGTTTTGAACTGTTTTCGTTCACCGTTCGTTTTACTTGGAAACAGTTAAAAACGACATCGTGAACTGCAAATTTTGACCCACCTCCGACGCAGGGGCGTTTGTGATCATATTTTGACATCTTTGAATCTGACAGATAAGTTTTGTAAAATTCAAACGGGAAGCGAAAATTCTAATTTTTATTGTAAAATTTGATAGAAATACTAACAGGCAAGAGAATAATTTGTCAGATTAACTTTGTTTAAAGATTAACTGAAGGGAAAAGGTAGGTTGAGACAAGTGACAAGCAGGCGATGAGCATGCAAATGTAATTTTTGTGTCTCATCGTTCGATTTGGGAAATATCGTTTGTGGCAAAAGTTGCAAAATTTTTGAAATTTTCCAATTCGAACGCATAAACAAAAATGCCCATTTTGAAACTGTTAACTGAAAACGACATCACTCCAATTCGAACGCACTAATAGATGATATTTTACAGAAACTCCGTTAACGGTTGCAATCAATGATATGGTATTGCAAACAAAGCGAACAAATCTGTCAGTGACAGATCATGATGCTGTTGACTATTACATGTTCAGGGATGGAGAGCTGGTCGACATATCGTGCGGAAAACTAGATGAATATGGAAAGTTAGTACTAAAATACCGAAATATGGAGACAATGACAGTACATAGAGCAAGTAGTAAGTATCTTTATTTTATCTTATTTTAGCAATATATCGAGTCTATTCTTCGCGCACATTACTACCGTCAGTCTTTATGCACAAGAAAATGAATGTGTCGAGCATTGAATTATTACACATAGAAGCAAAGTACACGCGCGAAAAACAATCCATTCAATTGGAGCCATAATGGCTCCAAATGACCGCCGCGCTGTCAGTGTACTGAGTGACGTTTTAGTGAGTGCAGCTCTGAGAAAAATAATAAATATGACGGTTGGTGTAGTAAAATTGTGTCATAATTCATGAGGGAAGAAAGATAAGAATTCTGATGTAACATTCCACAGGCAAGCCACTAATTTTATTGTGTAATTCATCGAAAATAACAAAATGAAAAAATAAAAATACTTCACTCAGATTTCGAGCAAAGTGTTGCCAGCTGTTTTTTGTGCGAATTTGCGTTGTTTTACGTAATTGATACTGATTTTGTTATTAATAAAGTAATTGAGTCCGATAAGTTGTTTCTTTTACTTATAGCTATTATAACCGACTAGCTGTCCCCCGCGGTTTCACCTGTGTTCTTGGGATAAGTAGTTTATAATACTGGGGATAATGTAGCTTCATATTAGTGAAATAATTTCGAATCAGACTGGTAGAAAAAAGAGAATATAGCTAGGAAAATATTTTCAAAGCGGCAGTTGTTCCGGAAACAAATTCAACTAACAGGCTTTTAAAATTTCAATTTTGTTAATGAAAATCAAATACCTAGATACTACTTAATCTTCTTTTTCTATACAACCTATCATATCTGAAACCTATCATTACCAAGGAAAGCTACAAATTGTACGATCGTTCATAGCACTGCACATTATCTTGGTTTATTATGTTAAAATACCCGAAATAAGTACTATGAAACAACTAGTAATAAATAAATAACAGGCCTGTGTCTATAATAAATTATCTAAGACGCAGAACTTTTTAAACTATTTAATTATTTTTATGAATACTTACTTCCAATTTCACTAGTAGGCGAAATCGGAAGGTTAATTTTACCGAAAAATTTCGTTTAGCTTGCAACATTACTCGTGCGCTTGTGTGCGTGTCAGCGAGTGTAATTATATGGTACTCACGCATACATTGGTTGTCAAGTGGCTTACGTGTCGCGAGGATTTTTGTTCGATACTTCGCTTCTAAGCGTAATAATTCAATGGTGTCGAGGCTTTTTGGCGGGAACTTGCAGAGTGACGTAGCGTTGTAATTGTTTATTTTCATAAATTTGTGTATTTTTGGTGGTATTATACCCAATAAAGATCATCTATGTGCATCGGTGAAGTGAAATGAAATGAATTACGTGTATCGTGACTTTTCAAGTTGTCTCAAAAAGTCCGTGAATAGTTTTAGTACAATGACCACCATTGTAGTAAAACATGACTTTTATGGACGATGACTGACTGAGGACTATAATGTGAAGTGATTTTGTGACTGGAAACTATAAAATAACTCGACACTGGCAGAAATGAGCCCTAATTTGGGCTTGATTGCCAAAATTAAAAATAAGAAGAAGAAGTAATGTGTCGGTGCCAAAGAAATTTGACTAAAGCAGTAGAAGGACTGCTAATAAATGAAGCGACTTTTGAATAGCTGTACTCATTACTCTTATTGGGATTCGTTGTGTCAAAAAGAGACAGTTATATATTTATTATATCCTAAAATAGTAAGGTTGTACACTGTTGCAAGACTTTGTTGATCAAGTAAATTTACAATAGGGTTCTGAATACATTAATATCGATATCGAAAAAATTTGGTTTAAATTAAAAATAGAAATGGTAAAAGTTTCCTGGACGAGATGAGGGGTAGAGGAGAAGCCCTTCCCCTCGGTACCCCTCAAACTTGAAGCAAGGTCATGGATTCCGAGATATTCATGGTTGAGGTTTGATATTGTGTATGAGGTTTTTTGCATAAATTCACTTCTGCATCGGCTCTGGCGCTGCGGAAAGTGCAGCTCCTTGCTGCCCTTGCGTAACAAAAAGCAGGCGGGGGCTGCTCTCCCTCCGTGCCGCCGGCTTTTTATATACACTCTAGGGGTAATAGCCACAAGACTACAAAGATTCGGGATGCGCTGCGTTAGTTTTTGAACCGTTTGAACTCACCAGACTAGTACAGAAATCGGTTTTGACAGATGACACACCTTATCTAACCATAGGTGAAATGTCACACGGCAACGAAACGCAACTGTATATCACAAAACGCAAGATTGTGATTTTATTAACACACTTAAATCATTTGATATCTCAAAAACTATGAAGTTGCTTCTTGAAAAGACTTCGCTGAAAGACTCCTTAGATCATCTACCATCTGTAAAAAAAAGAGTACCAAGACCAGCGTCCCGTCTCAGAAAGTTTATCCTATTGTTTTTTCGTGCTTCTTAGTTTGACTCTACTCTAATAAATATTTAAATCAACCACGTAATAAGTTAATCCTCACTAATATTAAAATGCGAAAGTGAGTTTGTTTGTTACGCCTTGACGCATCATCATGAAATTTAGCATGCCGATAGCCTATGGTACGGAGAAGGACACATGGCACTTTTTATCCCGGGAACGCGGGTGAAACCGCGGGGGACAGCTAGTTTATAATAATTGTAAAAATCTAAATGGCGGCGGGTGGCTATGCCAGCTCCCATACAAAAATAAATAGGTACATACTTTCTTCAAGTAGGTACTTATACTATAGACAGTTTACAGATAAGGTTTTAAAATAAAATAAAAATCATTTACGCGTTTATTATTAAATTAATCATAAAACAATATTTTTGTGTACCGTTTAGGCAAGTAATTGTTAAAATAAATTATCAATAAAATTATAAATTTATATTTAAATAAAAATGTCGAAAACACAAACAACGAAAAAGGCCTAAAAACTAAAAAAAACTTCACTTTTTATTTCTTTTTCTGTTTTTGTATAATTCGTATGCCCTCTTCTTTTAGCTATGCACTTCTGAAGACTGGAATGCATGCTCTCGATCATAATGCCTCACGTTTTCAGCTGGAATCTCTTCCCAATCAATTTTCAAAGCGTCGCTAACCCACCGTCATTGGGGAATCTAAAATAAACAATATAATCTTATAATGTAGACACTTTCATAATTTATGGTACTTTCATTAACGGGACGCAACGTAAGGGATGCGGGGGGAAGGCCTTCAACCTGGTTCCCCCAAAGCTTTAAGCAAACTCATGGTTTCCGAGATATTAATGGTTGATGTTGAGGTTAAGTATGAGTTTTTTTGATATAAATTCATTTATGCGCCGACTCTGGCTCTGCAGGAATTACCGCAGCCTAGCTGTCGCCAGCCATTTCATAACGAAACGACGCAAAATAGTGATTTTATTAACAATCTTCTTTCATTTATGTATCGAAAATTATGAAAAAAGTCAAAAAAATACGAAATCCCCGACCAGCGTCTCATGAAGGAAAGTTTATCCTCATTGATTTGTCGATAAGAAATGTACGGCACTATTCGAACCTATACCAAAATATTTAAAATATAGCAATATTTTGGTAATCTAATTTGTTTTAAACATATAATACGCATAATACTATAATACATAAATGTTAGTCTACAATTCTACAAATTATCAAAGCAATCTTACGAATAAAATCCGAAATATGTTCAAAATGCCGTCTTACCGATGAAAGCTAATAATTTCAGATTCATTTTCCTTTCGGTAGGAATGATATTTGCACTCGATTACCAACACACACCATTTTTGTGTTTATCACAGATCACAATTTAATACATTTAGTTTTGCTTGAATCTAAATAAACAATATTAATTATTATCGCGTAGTCGCCGTCCGTCTGCTGTATGTCAACAAACTACGACTAAAATAAAAACAACATCTGAGGGCCAACACCATAGTTCACTTTTAGACCTATTCAATTTGGTAGTACAATTAGACCAAACGTAACCACTGACAACTCAAAATGTGTTACAGAAGGTATGAACAGAAACACACAACTATATCTCATTCCTTTTTAGGGTTCCGTAGCCAAATGGCAAAAAACGGAACCCTTATAGATTCGTCATGTCTGTCTGTCTGTCTGTCCGTGTATGTCACAGCCATTTATTTCCGAAACTATAAGAACTATAATGTTGAAACTTGGTAAGTAGATGTATTCTGTGAACCGCATTAAGATTTTTACACAAAAATAGAAAAAAAAACAATAAATTTTGGGGTTTCCCCATAACTGAAACTCAAATTTTTTTTTTTCATCAAACCCATAAGTGTGGGGTGTCTTGGATAGGTCTTCAAAAATGATATTGAGGTTTCTAATATCATTTTTTTCTAAACTGAATAGTTTGCGCGAGAGACACTTCCAAAGTGGTAAAATGTGTGTCCCCCCCCCCTGTAACTTCTAAAATAAGAGAATGATAAATCTATAAAAAATATATGATGTACATTACGGTGCAAACTTCCACCGAAAATTGGTTTGAACGAGATCTAGTAAGTAGTTTTTTTTTAATAGGTCATAAATTGAAATTAATATCAAATACTCAGGTCTATACTACCATTTACTTATATACCTACAGGTTTGTACGGAACCCTCGGTGCGCGAGTCTGACTCGCACTTGGCCGGTTTTTTATCTTATGGAGTAATCGTATGAAAATTATCTTTTTTTTTTTTTTTTTTTTTTTAATTTAAATGGGCTTGCGTTTGGCCACTGACCCGCCCAGAAGGGGCGATGACGAAGCCTAAGATGAAACACGCTTACCCAGAAGAAACCTATTCACTCTGGCCTTGAAAGTTCCTAGATTGTAGGCGTCAGGAAACACAGACGCCGGAAGCAAGTTCCACTCCCTTGCTGTCCGCATTATAAATGAGGATGAAAAACGCTGTGTCCGTATTTTCGGTATGTCAACAACGTACGGGTGAAAATTTTCCCGGCGTCTTGTGGTTCGGTGTAAAAATGGGGATGGTGGAATTAGCGCAGGAATAATATGCGCTGGCACTGATTGGACAATTTGACCTTCACAAGTGCCCTTCTGGGGCCTTAATTGAATAAATGGCTTTGACTTTGTGATTTATGTAGCGGCGCGCTAAAAACTGAAAAAGCCAAAGAAAAATGTTTGACTTTGGCTGCTCCAACTAAACCAACCACGGAAAAGAGACTGGGAAACCAACTATAAAAAAGATAAAGCTGACTTTATGGTTTTTTTTTATAATGCGAAGTCCGTAACTAGTAAATACTGTATCATCTATGGTCGGTAAACATGCGAAGGTACGGCCAGCTGATGGTAAGCGGTTACGGTCATACGGACGCTTACAACACACGGGGCATCAAAAACCCTCCCCAATGAGCTCGGGCTGGCGACCTTACTCACGCGCAGGAATACAACATAAAGTTATCTGGCTGCGGTATTCTGTAAGGTGGAGGTACTTCCCCAGTCGAGCTGCTCTTTGAGCGAATAAACGCTCTACCACTCATCAAAATTTAGCAGTAGGTAGGTAGGATCATGTCTATTCCCGAACATAAGTTTATGTACCATACTTCGCTACCATCCGTCGTCATTACATAATTATTAACTAATACCCCGGTGCATCTGTTTCATCTTTGCGCTAGCATGAGGCGGGCAATTTGATTTTTTTCTAGTTTTTATTGTTTTTTACCTTCGTAGAACAATCAATATTTTAGTAATTAGCGACCGTAGTAGTTCCTCAAGCTGAAAAAAGATAAATCTTGCCAAGCTTTAGCATTTTTTAAGCTTTTTGACAGACGAAGGAGGGCCTAAAAATAGCGGTCATTTTACAATTTAAAGGCTGTGAACACACAGTGCATAAACACATTACTTTTCTTGTGTATCAATTATGTAATCGTAAAAATCGGACCCAACTCATTAAAGGTGGATGTATTTATGTTTTGGTTGGTTTTTTACCTTTTAATTCTAAAGGTGATTTTCAAGGCAATAATATCACAAATCACAATGATTGTAAGCATGACCGTATCAAAGGTCGTGGGTTCGAATCTGACTTCGACAGCTCGGTGATAGGCTCCAATAATTGCCAATTCATCATCATCATCATCAGCCTATCATGTCCCACTGCTGAGCACAGGCCTCCTTTCACAAATGAGGGTGAAAGGGACTGGGCGATACTCCACCACGCGTGCCCACTGCGGATTGGTGGAGCCAATTGCCAATTAATTTAACTTATCTACTTTTGCTTTTGTCTGTAAACTCTTATTATTACAATTTCAGAATTAAGCACAGCCTATGCGCTCAGACTTCAAGTCAAATTGGAATTACGGGATTCTGGCAGTTATTTTACCTGTAAAATTGAAAACGAGAACGACTTCGCTACTGTGCGAGTTTACTTCCGGCCTGAAAGTAAACCTGAAGATGGTAAGTTAGGAGTAACTGGAACAGTGGCGGAGCTAGGTAACCAAAGACCCTGGGGCAAAAAAATAAATTAGGACCCATGTAGGGCCCCAACTAAACTATTTAAAATTTTCATATCAAGCCATCTCGTTTTTACACCTGGAGCAAGACTACTACATATCTGGATGATGATGGCATGTTCCGCCATCTTGTCCGTCATGATAATCCGTATGAAGGGTCAACAACTGTTTGTTTTTATGCGAAATATTAGGCGCCGATTCCACGGAGAGAGTTCTAGAGTTCCGCGTTCAGAGTTCTGCGTTTCTTTTCAATAACTTTAATAATAGTTTGTAATTCAGAGTCTGAGGGGCCCCCTGAGCTTGGGGGCCCCGGGGCACTGCCCCGTCTAGCCCCTAGGTAGCTACACCACTGAACTGGAAACATTCATACAGTAGTTTGCGAAAACGAAGCCTTGTTAAAGCGCACCACTTCGTATAGCCTATAGTATCGTCAAAATTTGTAACGTCTACTCGATAGCTAGACAGTCATGTTAAAGTCTTCTAAAAAGTTTTCAAAATGATTTAGGATTTTACTGTTATATAAGGTCCTAATAAATTAGTGAACTTCCTCTTGAGGGATGAATGTATAGATCATTAGTAATCAAAAAATAATATTAGAAAAATAATCCGAGGGAAAAAAAATAAAAAATCCTATACTGTCTCTATGCAAATCAAAGAAGCAGCGCGAAGGTTTTTTTTTTTTTTTTTTCCTCGGATTGTGTTTCTAATATTATTTTTTGATTACTAATGACCTATACATTCATCCCTCAAGAGGAAGTTCACTAATTTATTAGGACCTTATATATATATAAGAATATTAACTGTATTAAATAACCTGTTTTTTTATTATTGGCTATATTCAAAAGAAATAATATAATTCTCATGTGAATGAATTTAAATAAAGATGAGGAGCGTCTCTTTATTCGATACTCAAATAATGTGTATTTGTATCAATATGCTGGGCTACCTGCTCTCTAATATACAAGTTACATCGAGGGGGCCAAGTCTATTATTTTTCATTCTGACACGATCCCAGTACAACGTATCTACTAAATTAATAATGGTAGACTACCAAAACTATCAAATCTATAATTATTGACTCCACTGATAGTTCATTGGAACACAATTGTAATTTTATTTTTATTTATTAGGGACAGCAACATCCTTAAACTAAGATGAATTAATATTACATGGTCAAAACTTAAAAATAAAAGTACAACTACAGCTATCCACGTACCTAAATAGAAATATATGCTATTACACATGTAATAGTAGACTTGGGCTGGGACCCCCCCAACCAGTCGCAATTACGCACCTACCTATTTAATTTTACAGATATAACAGTTCGAGTGAATGGATTAAAGTTAAGACCATCAACCGGAGGTGATAAAAGAGTGCTACAGTTTTCATACAAGTTTAAATATGGCGAATCGGTCAAGGTGTCGTGTGAGAAAAGAGAGGGCTTGCACGGCAGTTTACGATTCGATTCAAAAGACGCGAAATGTGAAAATGACAACGGTAAGACACTGACACGCACAGTCGGGCGACATACATAAGTTACAATGTGTACGATAAAGATAATATAACGTGAACTATTTTTAATTTGGTAGATAACGTTCTAAGATTCTTTTACGCGTTCATGGTTTTAACAGGAAAAAGTGAAGCGGCTGATTTGGTTCTTGGCCTCACTGCCAATACCTCACGATCCAGGTTTAAGGGAAGGCATCCCGCTATACTTTTCATACAAAAACTCTGTACTTATTATAGCGTTAACATTTTTCGTTAGATATTTTAAGCAAATATGTATCTTGTGCACTATATCTAGGCAAAAAAAAAAAAATTAAACAAATTCAGTAAAAGTCCCGTAAAACAGCGTTTATCCCAAATTTTACCTGAACTTTGGCCATATCTTTTTGCACCTATAAATTGTAAAAAGTAAATAAAACATCTTGATCCGGCATTGCAAATGTGTTGGAGATTCAAAATAACAAACTTTTACTTCACAAAATTGTATGATTTTTTCACAAGAAGTATACTCCTGGAACAAGTTTAATGTTATGCGAAATCATGAATAACGACCTAGCGAAGCGGCCACTCGTGATCAGCGGAATTTACCGACTGATAACCAACGGCTCTAATGCCGTCTCTCTTTTTTCGCAGTCAAACATTACGTTGGATCAAAGTACAAGCTTTTAGGCTATGCTTGCGTTGAAGTTGCGTGGGCCATGAAGGGTCCCCTTAAGCCCGCTGCGTCGTCGTTACCATGCGAAACATTTTTTGTTATATTTTTATTGTTATAGGGAAATCAACTACGTTATTCACTTTATACTTTGCCTTTCTATGAATTCAGTCGGAGATTTCATGCCCCTGATTTATTTTTCCACTAAAAAGTTATCTACACCCAAATCCCAGAAAAAAAGACCTAGTTTTGTTAACGCACGTTCGAGATGTAGCCAAAAACAATATTACGAATCATTGAGAAGAACTTAACTTCAAAAGTCTGTCGCCAAGAACCTACTGATGTGTTCTGAAAGCTACACGTCATCCTATGCGGGATCAAGTTCCTCTTGAATATTATGCTTACCACCTTCGGCCACTACATCACATCCATAGTTACCATAACTCTATGATCACATCAAAACTTTCCGAGGGTTCCGAACAAAAAAGGTAAAAAAGGAACATTAGTCAATGCAAAATGTCAAGACATACCAGACACTACCCCAGAGCTCCAAAGTACTTAGCGCGTGGACGTCAGCCGCTCTGCCCAGCATCTGACATACAAAGCCCTTTAGGTTATGTTTACTCTGATGTTCTTCTTCTGTATTTAAGAGCTGTGCCCTTGTCGGTGTAGCTTCTTCCACTCTGCTCTATCATTAGCCACATTTTGCACCTCCTTATACGACACGGCGCCTATTTTTGCCTTCATTTGATCTGTGTAACTTATTCTTGGTCTTCCTCTTCCTCCCTTTCCCTCTATATTTCCTTCTATTATGTTTTTGATTTTGTCGTGTCGTATAAGGTGGCCAGACATATTTCCCTTCCTATTCTCTATCGTCTCCATAATGTTCCTTTTCTCTTTTACTCGACTCAATACTTCGTCATTCGTCATCTCTCCGTCCAGCTAATCCTCTCCATTCTCCTCTAACACCACATGTTAAGCTACTCTGATGTTAAGCCTAATATTTATTGATATTTGGTAAGTCGGAATCGGAACCCTCGATGCGCGTGTTACCACTCACTAAACTCGCACATGGCCGGCAGTATTTTGTAAAAAAAAAACTTCCAGGAATACCTAACCCGAACATTCTCAGTCTGCCACTCATATACCTCGCCAGCATCTGGTAGTGAGACCACAAAAATGATAATGACGCTTTGTCTAGACCAGTGTTTCCTAATTAGTGGTACGCGTACCCCTGGGGTACGTGAAGTTGCATCAAGGGGTACGCAAGGTACAGAGGCCGGCAAACAACTTGAGCCAAAGTCGACGAAGTTCGCGCATGTACACTCATGCTCGGCCAATAGCGTGGACGCGTGCCGACAGAATGCCCCCGCGCACCTCTCTTTTCACCAACGACACCTTAAAATCGTCTACTGCGCACTCAAGGTCATGCTCAAGTTGTTTGCCGGCCACTGTATTTACCTTTGCGACGGTGGTTTTTCGGCTATGACAAACTTAAAACCTAAACACCGTCACAGACTTCAACTTGACTTGAGGACTTGCGTGCGACTTAAGCTGACCAACAAACAGACAGATGTTTGGGAGTTATGTTACTAATTTTCAACGTCATTAGACTTCAAGAAAACTAATTTCATTTTTATTTATCATTCCTACAATAAGGGGTACGTGAGATTGAGGTCTTTCTTGAAGTGGCACGCAGGAAAAACTAATTGGGAACCACTGGTCTAAACTAATGCCACAGCTTATTACCATATGTCTAAAGGTAAAACTGTGGTAATGCCATTAGCAACATATTATTGCACTCGTTAATTAATTTCGGCGTTCCATGGTATAGGAAAAACCAACGGTATAATCAATCAAAGTTGTGAATGACCGTACATTTAAAGTTATGTTTAAACCTAAAATATCTAAATAAGTAGTTTAGCGTATATGTTATGAGTGATTTTGTGTATATTTTTATTGAAAACGGGATAGCTCTCTCTGGTCGGACCACTTCAAAGTTACCTATTTATAGTTGTATTATTGTATATTTTTTGTTTCACAGCCTTTTTTTTTTTTTTTTTTTTTTTTATTAGCGTGGGGAAATCCTCATAGGATACCCGACCGCCCTGGGGGGGAGCGGCCAGGTTATGCCGGACTTTTACCGGCTAAAACCCCACGGTGGTCGCCACCTGCGCTATAGAGAGGGGGCGGGCTCTCGTGTTGAACGCGTACCTGCTCACCCCTCCAAGCGCGGCGCTTAGATAGCTCGTCCCGGGGAAGTGCTACACCTCCCCCCAGCACCCTCGTTGTGCTATCGCACGATGGGTCGTGACCACATCGACCCATCGTCCTCCTTGGGGTCGCTTCTGGGCGCACAGAGCCCCCGCTCTGATTGCCCACGACCCCAAAGGCCCCGTTTAGTCGCCTTTTACGACAGGCGACTTTTTTTTTATTTTTTGTTTCACAGCCTACTGTGTTGCGCAGAAGGAGTTTATAACAGACACATGGAATTTGGAATGCGAACACTTTTATGAAAGCCAAAATATATTAAAAGCTAATATACATTTAATTTCCGATGACATGCAAGGTTGGTTTACTGCCCTATATTTATTTTACCTACACAATTGGGATGTTTCCTAGGTAAAAAAAAAAACTAATTAGTCCGTCAGTTAGATTATTTAAAAATATTTGACACGTATTATTTGCTTTACCAAATCATTAACAATAGACAAAGATAAAGCGTGACTAAGTTCGGGAGTGGGGGCTCGTGACGTCACTTGTTACTAAAAAGTGTACCATACCGTGACGTCACGCGGAACTTCAACAATCCATATCCTCGTATTTTTTTGTTTAATTTCCAAAAGAAAAAATACGTGACAAATATTTTTTGATAATGTATATGATGGACTAAATAGTTTTTTTCAGGAAACTAGCCCATTGCCAATCCGATTAAAAAGAGCGAATTTCTTTTATATATTTCTTTAGATGCCGTGATCGTATACCGATTGCATTCATTATTCAAAATAATCCTGGGATATTTTTCACTCACGGCTATCTGATCCCAACCAAACTAAGCAGAACTAGTGCTATGGAAACCAGATATACCTTACAGAATACCGCAGCCAAATAACTTTATGTTGTGTAAAGTTGTGTTCCTGCGCGTGAATAAGGTCGCCAGAGCTCATTGGGAAAGGTCGGTAACGCGTGAGCGATGCTTCGTGTATTGCAAGCGTCCATATGGCTACCGTAACCGCTTACCATCAGGCGAGCCGTATGCTTGTTTACAGACTTAGTGGTAAAAAAAAAAAAAAAAAAATACTTTGATAACTTTCCTTTGTAATTCTAGAATTCTACATCCTCGGGATACCGCCAGACCACATTATGTATCAATATAGACGAAACCAAGAACAAAAAATTATTGAATCGGAATACGAGTATACAGATGGCGAAGTTTTGAATATAACTTGCATGAAGAATAAAGTCTCGCCTAATATCGTATACATGCTACAGTGGGATTTTCCAGGTAAGTGGTATGATGCACTTAAAATTATCCAGAATTCCGTATCAAATCGCACGGCCTAAAACGGTGGACCTAGAGATTTGAATGCACAAAGGGGGGATTTGAAATTTATCCCTAAAAGTAAATTTTGTATGTTTTAGGGTTCTGTACCTCAAAAAACGGAACCCTTATAAGATCACTATTTGTCTGTCTGTCTGTCAAGACCCTTTTTATCAAGAACGCGTGATCAAGATGAAATTCATATGAAATACTCAGGTCTACTGTCCCTTGGAGCTGTGAAAAAATCAAACTTCTAAGCCAACGCAATCAAAATATACAGCCGTTTATGCTGCAAATTTTCGACACTCCCAAGGGAATCAAAACCTACAGGGTACTTCCCGTGAACTCAGAATCTTATAGTACTTATAGCACAGATAAAGGAAAAATTGCGAAAAGCATAATTTTTAGTTACATCATATATTAAAAATAATTTTAATAATTTAAACTTTACCCTTTCCTCATGAACGCTGAGAGGTACTAATTGAAATTCATATCAAATACTCAGGTCTATAATACCTAACAAAATGTATACACCTACAGGTTTGTACGGAACCCTCGGTGCGCTAGTCCGACTCGCACTTGGGTGTTTTTTTTTTAAAGTCATGATGATAAATATACCTTCTGGGATATAAACCGATAGATATATAGAAATAAAATATCATAATCATCATCATCTATATAATGAACGACTATTATTCGAAAATAAAGGCTGTTCACCAATAAAATTATGCTTAGCTTGGAGCGAAATCGGCCTACTGAAAAAAAGTTACGGACAAAAAGTTAGGTACTACATTTGTATCTAAATCCTCCCTAGTGCTCTTATGATATTCTTTCTTCAAATTAAGTAATTCATTGGTTAATAACCGACTTCAGAAAAAGGAGGAGGTTCTCAAATCGGTTGTTTTTTTTTGGGCCATAATGACTATAGACCCAATTATTATTAAAGGTTCAAGTTACCTAACTAATACCTATTTGTATGAATTAATAGCGTAGCCTATATCTGAAATAGCTTCGGTTTCAAATGCGTTCCCGGGATGATAAGTAGCCTATAGCACTCTGGAACAATGTAGCTTCCTACCAGACTGGTAGTTCAGAGATCAGCGAATTAAAAAAAGCAATAAAAGGCACGTGTTCGTAAACAACTGTTTTTTTAATCTTCAGATGAAGATGTACCAGAGAACACAGTGAAGAGAACCCCAATCAAATCATCATTTAACCTTACTTCTGCTAGTCAAAACAAAGAATTGAAGTGTTTAGTATATGAACTTATACCTGACCCACGTGATCCCAATACCGAGACCAAAGAACTATACTTAACAATCGCTGTGAAGTTGACAATGAGAAAATGCACAACGACGACAACGCTGGCTCCGGTAACCAGTAAGTATTCTTCACACTATACTAGACTAGTGGCCCTGTGAGCTGTAGACCTCGCGAGTCTCGATAATTATATGTAATTCCGTTGTCGATTCAGTTTTTACCCAAGGAGGGCTATGGTTTTCGAGTGTATGTATGTCTATTTCTTTGGCACGCTCTGCAGCCTAAACGGCTTGATGGATTTAAGCATATGAGGTGTCGTTAGATTCGTCTGAACTGTGAGAGTGTCACAGGGTATATTATTTTTATATGGCGTCTACGTGTAAGAAAGGAGGGGGGGAAAAACAAAAATTTCGTTATTATAACAATATGGGTATCAAATGAAAGCTTGTGAACAGCCCATTTCATATATGTATATATTGTAATACTTTTGTGCTACCATTTTGACGTAAACTGCAAAAAAACATGTTTAATGCAAGGACAGTAGGTATAGGTACCTACTATATGAACGGTTACCGTACGTAACTCGATGGTCGTTAGCGTTACTTTACCGTACCGCTCATTTACTTACTAAAACTTACAACTCATTCTGTATAAAACTAAAAAGTCTGAAATAAATTAAATTATTAAAAGAAACAAAAAACCCGACTGCGTAAAACAAAAATTAACTGAAAAGAGAAAAACAAGCTTTTCAATCTATAGAATTTGGAATATAACTTGAATGTTATAAGGTCTTGGTTTTTTGTTTCTTTTAATAATTTAATTTGGAAAACCGTATCGGCAAAAAAATCCTATAATTACAGAACTGCTCCTAAAATTTCACGAGAATCGGTTGAGAAATGCGACCTGTAGAGGAGAACAGCCGGAGATCCTTCCGACATCCGCCGGTCATTACGAAAATCATTTTTGTCCAAGCTGAAACGCTGACGCTTCGCGCTCGCTCAGTCAAAAAACGAAAGAAATTTTGTCCGACTCAGTTTGTTTGAAAAGTATAATATGTTATGGATAGACCGAGAGCACAGGGCCGCCAGACCTTACTTATTTTCTGAAGAACAAAATGTATAGAATTGAGGAGTGTTAGTACGTACTTCAGACTTATGAATACCTGCTAACTTGTCCCGTCGTTCAATTTACTGGTACCAGGCATAATTCAAATAGTTCCTTTGGCAACATATATAAAAATCACGTCTCAAAATTTAACAAATGTACCTACGTAATTTAGTTACATAACATACCTGTAAATTGGCCGACGGATAGCAGGTATTCATACGTTTGACGTACGTACTAACACTACTCAATTCTATACATTTTGTACGCCAGAAAATAAGGAAGGTCTGACGGCACTGGGATCTCCTAATAACCGATTAGGTACGTATAGGAATAGGATATTTTTTATGTATTATTGTATCAGCGTTAATTGTTTTCCAGGTACCGATAAGGAAGTAATAGAAAACAACCCAGGTTAGTTACTTGTATGTATATCTTTACATGTAGGTAAAATCGTCTACAGAAAGTATCCATTTCTGTTGACGGACTCCACCTATCACGCAGCAGGTGGTGGGTTCGATTCCCGCACAGGACATGCCACAGAAAAAGAGTAAAAATAAGGGCCACTGCTTGTGTATGTTTGTTTATATATAAATAATAGTTATTTTGCCTTATTTTTCTAGGTCCTAATAAACTAATACTATACGGAATTGGCGGTGGTTTATGCATTCTCATCCTGATCATGACACTCATGGTCTATAGCATCAGTAAACGGAAAAAAGACAGAAAGGTAAATCTATCATGTATTGTGACAGCAGTTAAGAATGGGGCAGCTCTGAATAAACAAATGTACCTCTTGTTGTTGAGAATTGAGAATACTCGGTTCATATTTATAATTAAAATGCTGATCTGATGCTGATACAGTCCAATCAGTTTTGAGAGAGGTAGAGCATAGCGTTTATTCGCTCAAAGACAGCTCGACTGGAAAAGTAGGTACCTCCACCTTACAGAATACCGCAGCCAAATAACTTTATGTTGTGTAAAGTTGTGTTCCTGCGCGTGAGTAAGGTCGCCAGAGCTCATAGGGGAGGGGGGAATGGTCGGTAACGCGTGAGCGATGCTTCTTGTGTTGCATGCGTCCATATGGCTACGGTAACCGCTTACCATCAGGCGGGCCGTATGCTTGTTTACCGACTTAGTTGTATAAAAAAAAAACTACCAATCGACTGCCTCGGTCCGAATATATGAGTAATTACACAGTGACTATATAATATGTCGTTTTTCATCTATGCTATGGAAACGCCTCATGAACGTTTTATGTAATTTATATTTTTCATTTATTGCAGAGAGACAGCAATATAAACTACGAGAATCTGCCCCACAATTCCGATAACACAATGCCTACTCCAACTCAATGGAATGAAGATCAATACGCAAGACCTGTAGACTTACGGGAAGATACAGAAACATACAGCATACCATACAATCAAAAAAATGTAGAAAAGCTGTACGCTAAACCACAACCTAAAATTTTAAGAAGCAAACCAAATGGGAATTATCATAACATAGAACCAACATATAGCGAAGTCGGTAAACTGAATGTCCAAGACTGCAATGATCCCAACTACGCTCAAGTTTTACCCAAAAGCTTAAGGAATAATTTGGAAGCAGAAGACAAGAGCAATTACGCTAATGTTACTAACTCGTCAAATTATGCAGAAGTCTTACCAAAAAATCAACGAAAAAATTATGTACTACCTAAAGATGGATCAAATTATGCTCAAATCGCGGCTGAAGTTTTGCAAAGGTCTGATAACAGTAATAATTATGTCAATCTTAAAAACGAATCAAACTATGCGGAAGTTGTGCAGAGTAGCAACAATAGGAACAAATACGTAAATGTTATTCCAAATAATGAACCCTATGCTAATGTCAACAGTTCTGATTACGCCGAGCCCGCTTATTGCGAGTTAAATATTAAAAAGTAAAAAATAGTTACGTATTAGAGAGTAGGTACTATACTATAGCAATTGAAGAATTTGTGTGATCAACTAACACAACAGCATCTTCAGCAACAACAATTTCATATGGAATAACTGTCTCTGTCAATCTCTCGATTTAATTTTGTTGGACTTCTAGCTGATAGTTTGGTGTTGGTTGCGATTTCTAATTTCTGACTAAGGTTCTTTCATCTATAGACATACACCAAAATACCACCACCAAATAACTAAATGTTATGTGCCTGCGCATGAGTAAGGTCGCCGGAACTCACTGGGGAGGTGGGAAGGGTTATAGCAAGTGTCAGTGTCCATAGGGGTACGGTAACCGAACAGTATAGATAGAGCCACATATATAGGGCCGGCCATGTTCACCTTACCGGCAGGCTGCTCCACAGATTAAAGTTGAAAAACAGGCTACAGGGTGCTGCTGCCTGCTCCATGATGGTCACGCTATTTGCTGGTATGTGGTTGCGTGTTGCTGAATGACCCAATGCCAAAGAAATAGATTATGTCGTAAGCTTGATTCCCGCACACTCAGATTACAGAACCTTTTGTTCTGTAATCTGTGCCCGCACAGGACAAACATTGGTATGCATGAAAACGATTGGTTTATTCTGAGTCGGACGGTACTAAGCTAAGGTAGTATATTAGTAGGTATGTAGAATATCAATTCGAAGTACAAGCTCTTATTTATTTGGACTGATGGCCGTTATGAAGAATGCCCAAAGATATGTATTATATTAAAATTCTAAGAAAACTTTAAGTAGGTATAGGTTTATTTTGTTTGTTTATATTTGCGTGAATGCTCTTTGTTTTATAAAGTAAATAAGTAATTAGATGTCTAGCCAAATACATTATGAATTTTTTTGTCAAGATCTATGGATTTTGTGAAATAAATAAATACATTTTACCTAAGTTATCTTTCAATTTATTTAGGAATCTAATTTATGAAAATAGGAAGATGAGAAAATTTGTATTTACAATGAGGTAACTCATTATAAAAGCTGTAGAGCATGAAGACTTTGAATAGTGAGCTATAGATTTCATTCCTTACTTGTTTTCAACTTTCTACACAAGGTAGGTATCATTTTCAAAAGTCCACCTTGGCTTGATCCAGGTTGTGTTTCATTCTATGTATTATAGAAACAAACTATCGTACTGCACTTAATAGGCTTTGAATGACAGTTGTTTTCTATAAAATATCAGGTGCATACTGTTGTATTGTTGTACAAAAACTGGCTCATAGTGCAATATATCAAATTGCTGAAATAAATGTTCATTGATTGATGAGATACAGTTTGATTAGGATATTTTTCCATCCACTATCTGTCCACCATTTACAATATGCCAGTGACTTTCTGTAAAAAATATCAATTCCACAATTTTGGCCTCTTTTTCATTTTCAATTACTTCTTTAGTTACATTAGGTAAGCAATATTTACTATTCCAAATATGCCGCTTTGACAGACTGAAAGACATTAATGGGCGGACAAGAGAGGGCAGTAACAACAGCTCTGAGCGTCTGAATCTCAGATCGAGGGAGTGTTGAAGACTTCAGGGCAAAAAGTATGTAAGTACCTACCTAGTACAGTAGTACCCAACTGATAAGGCGCGTCGTGAATCTTCGTTCGCACAGAAAAGAAATTATGGTCCGAATATTAACGAAAGAATGCTTAAAACTTACAATCAACCTTAGATCACTACTATAAGGTTCATAATAACTGCAGCTATTAGTTCGGTCTCACTCGCAAGTCACGCCCCTCCGCACACATGGCGGCAGCTGCCGACCAATAACATTTCCTGCGCTTTGAAAATGTATCTTCTGCGCAGGTACATCGGTAAGCCATATTAGTTGGGTTACTACTGTAAGAGGGGTTACTAAGAGGAGAAGATTCTATCGTACCTCTTGGGTACAGTCTTGCTTAGGCAGGACAGCCTATTCATAAAAACTCTGAGAGCTTCATCAGAATACGCGAAAGACTCTTGGTCCAGTATTTACCATAAACGAGCAGTGCGGTGTGCAGTCAGTATATTTGAAGAATGAGCAAATTTGAATTTAAAGTTTGCACAGTGAGTTGATAAAAATGAGAAAGAGAGTGGGGCCTAAAATAGAGCCCTGTGGAACGCCATAGGAACGTCAATTATAAGTTACTATAAATCCATTCCGATCACAGTATTTTATTAACTACCTACTCGTATCTAAATAGAATAATCTGGTAGGTATTTTGTGCAAAAACAGGACAAATTTTATATTATTCAATACACAAACATTCGAAGTAATTCAATATTATATTTTCCTCCGTGTGATATCAAATGAAGTACAGTCATAGATGACTCATACAATAAAGCAATAATTTTAAGTTAAATGGTATTTTTAGTTTAAGTTTATTATATGGTAGGTATATATGTATCATTCGTTCTCTCTCTCTTGTATACCTGTCTCATGATGTGTGTATCTTGTTTTCTCTTCTCTGTTATAACTTTAATACGAGAAAACATATGTTTACAGTTGAAATGACTACTAAAGTTTTGGTGTGTGCTTATATAATCTTGAGTATTTTAAGTGCTTGTGCCTACGGTTTGGATAAATCGTCACAGCTTAATCATGACTCAGGTATGTTTCTTTTCAAACTGTACTGAGGCAAGCTTGACGATATCAATACTTTATTACGGCTTTATTATTTTTCTCTTTAGCACATACCGGGTTTATTATGAGCTTTAGTACAACTCTTGTCTTAGTTAAATTCTATTGGAGATTATTTACTGGCTTTATATAGATTATACTGCCTATTATTAAAAACGAGACTAGTTAAAAAAAAAACTGAAACATCTTAGTTTTTTCATTTTATTGTATTAATAGTATACCTACGTAAATTCGAAAGTATTTTTGTAGGCCTGCCTTTTTCTTTTTGGCATAGGGATAGGTTATTGACGGGGGAATTTCATAGGCAACCTGCGATATATGTACACACGGCTACAGATCAAGCTATACATTTCTAGTATAAGCTGACCTCCCATTGTACGGAAATCGTATACAATGCGAGTTCAGCTTATACTGGAAATGTATAGCTTGATCGGTAGCCGTGTGTACTAAT
Organism: Achlya flavicornis; assembly: GCA_947623365.1. Taxonomy (NCBI): domain Eukaryota; kingdom Metazoa; phylum Arthropoda; class Insecta; order Lepidoptera; family Drepanidae; genus Achlya; species Achlya flavicornis. Next base: position 19,560,583 of record OX392467.1, on the reverse strand, counting down.
TGGAACCCGCGACCTTCGCACCTGCAATATCTAGCGTAATTTTTATATATATTACCTATTTTTTTTACAGCGGAGCACACAAACGATTGGATGATGATGGGAGTTGGTAGTGGCCTATGCATCCTATTGATGATCTTGTCTCTCATTGTCTACACCATCCATGAACGTCAACAAAACATGCAAACAAAGGTAACATGAACAAATAATAACTGTTTACTTTTGATTTTGTCTGTTTTGATTTTGATGTTAAAATTGCTAATATACAGAAAAGTGGCATATTTGTGCAGAGACGTCAGTGCGTTCGGTAGCATTTAAATGATAGATGCGATAAAAATCTAAATTTCACGAACAAACCTGTGAAAAATATAAGTGAAGTCTTTCATGGTTCACACGATGTCATGAAACAACTGTAAGAAGTTAATATGTAGATTCATTTTTATCTATAGGTAATAAAAGTAATAATAATAATAACGACATATAACGAAACCGATATTTTATCTAATTACAGAGTTCCGGAGGAGTCATATACGAAAACCTGCCCGAAAGCCCAGCTGATACAATACCTTTTCCAATTCAATGGAATGAAGAACACTACGCACACACTTCAGACTTGAGAGAAGATGCTGATACATACAGCACTCCACACAATTCTAACAATATAATAGACATGTACGCTCAACCACTACCGAAAAGTTCAAGAATCAATGCCAAAACAAAAGAGGTGGATAATAATGTAAACGAATCAACATATTATAGCGATGTGGATTTACTTGATTTAAACAGCTGTAATGATCCTAAATATGCACAAGTTGTACCCAAAAACCTAAGAAATACTATGAAAGCGGAGGATTTGAATAATTACGCTAACATAACTAGCTCGCCAAATTATGCGGAAGTCCTACCGAAAAGTCAACGCAAACATAATACACTTGGTGCGATACCATCCAGCGACCGATATCCAAAAATAGCACCTAAGCCAAGCAATTCTAGTAACTACAGCAATACTATCAAGAAACTAAATTACGCCGAAGTTATGCATATTAGTAACGATAGGAACAAATACGATAATGTATTACCGAATAATGAAACATACGCTAATGTCAACTCAAACTCTGAGTTTGACGAACCCACTTATTGCGAGTTAAACAAAAATAATTGAAATTAGGTCACAATAAAAAATCGCTCGTCAACGCTTTTACGTAGAAGCTACAATTTAATAGTACATTATGATACATGTGTGTAAAGTTGGTTATTAACACTCGGGGCGGTATTAAGCGCGTGAGCCGCAGGCGAAAGCGATAAGTGAGCCGAAAGTGTCATACGACGTTTTTCAACACACTTGCGAGGAAAAAAGCAGACTTGTATTTATTTAAGTAGATTTTTTGTTAATAATCAACTATACAATGAGAACGTTTACAAATATGGCGCGCAAGTTTTTTTCTTTTTCTATTTTACCCGTTTAAATTAAGAATGCTTGGAACACTTGCAGTTTGTAAACAAACTTATCATAATCGGGATTATACCTATCATAAAACTGTGCGGTAATGTAATGAAAAAATCACTAGTGCGTAATAAGCTGCATTAAGATACTAAAAACGGTGCAATAAATGTCACTTTACGAGCGAGTGTGTTGAAAAATAATATTAAGTATGTAAGTAGCTGTAAGTAGTTACAAATACATTTATGTATTCATCTCTTAGTTATATTAGTAGCTAGTTCGTATACTCATTACTAGATTAAGGGTTTGAATGATTAATGGAGATTTACTAAATTTCCCAATTTTTAAAGAGCCACATATTTTTTGTGGCTTTTTATTATTTTATTCATGCAAGAAAACGCTTACTCACACGAATATGACAACTCGAAGATCGTCACTCCAAATGGATCGATTGCATGATTTTTTTGCGTATGGATCTGAAGAGCCGCCACTTTACATCGAAAGAGCCGCATGCGGCTTGCGAACCGCAGGTTGCCGACCCCTGCTCTAGAAACACCAAAAGAAATCGAGGAAGACAATTCCAGAGATGGGTTGATGATATAAATGCAACAGCGGGGAAACATGGACTAGAGTAGCCCTAAATATAAGAGAATGGAATGAAATGGAGGAGGCCTTTGCCAAAGTTGGGCAAAAAGACCAAGTTGTCGATGAGTTAGCATAGCAATTGAGTCAACAATGTAATCAAAAGTAAATGTTGTGTCTGTATAAAGGTTTATTGTTATTATAGGTAGTCGATTTGGTGATACCGGATCTCCCTGCCGGACTCCTCTGCCTATATCAAAGAAAGGACATTTTTTTTTTACAGTTCTCATAGATGTTACTTATTATACTAATATATGTATCTTCGATACCTACCATGATATTGTAGAGCTTCTTGTATAGAGGAATGTGAGATAGAGTCGCATGCTTTTTGGTAGCCTACAAAGGCCACATACAAGGTAGAGTTGAATTCTTTGTATTTTTCTATTACTTGGCTTAGCACCTGGATGTGGTACATTGTAGAGTAGCTTGGTCAAAATCCGGCTTGTTCAATCGGTTGCTTGGCATCTATTTTTGGTCCGATTCTCTTTAACAAACAATGCGAGAAAAGCTTATACAGGCTTGACATAAGACTTATTGGCCTATAAATAAATAAATAAATATCCTGGGACATTCCTCACACACGGTCATCTGATCCCAAACTAAGCAGAGCTTGTACTATGGAAACCAGATAACTGATATAATACATATACTACTTTTTTATTTGTAAATACATACTTAATATACATAATTACACCCAGACTCAGGACATACAGACATGTTCATGCACACAAATGTATGTCCTGTGTGGGAATCGAACCCACGACCTGTGGCGCTATAGGTTAAGTAAGACTCCACGTCTTAACCAACTGCGCCAACGGGCCCGTCAAATAATAATATATTTCGCTATAATTCGATGTACCTGGTGGATCTCCTCTTTCCATTGCTCTGGTACGGCTTTTTCTTTTGGGATATTAATATCATTTTGGCCAACGGTCGATTAATAAACAAGGGATGGAAGGCACCCATTTCACATGAGATGTTTTCACGTTCTAGTGTAGATCTGGTAACTTTCACCCAGGTAACACTCTGCTTTTCATTTCGACTGTGAGCAAAATAAATAAAGCAAGATAAAATAGAAAAAAAATAGAAATCTCTCTTTCCCGGCTTTTTTTTTGCGGCTTTTTTTTCTGTTAAATACTTAAATACTTCCCCACTTACTCATAAAACGTTATTTAACTAATATACTATGTCACGTAAATAAATTCACTATTGTTATTGTCAAATAATGTGTCATTATTTACGTGACCGTTTAAACAGTATATTTGGCGAAGTTGTGGTGGTATTTCCGCAAAAGCCATAAATAAGAATTGAATTGAAACAGTATATTAGTTAAATAGCGCTTTGTAAGTAAGAGGGTTAGTTTTTAATCATAAAAAAATCAATTAATATAATATTATCGAAGTGTGTGGCTGTAAAGGTTTTTTTGCCATTGCTCAGTAAGTAGGTATAGTTACTTATGTAAGTACTTACGTACTGTAGGTATACTTATTTATTTTTATTATATTTCCGTCCTAGGGTCGAAAAGTATCATTAACAAAATAAACAATGGTCCACTTTCAGATTTACTTTAGGAGGGATTAAAAATAAATAAAACTTATGTAAAAAAAAATTTTTTTTGGCTTATTCTAATTCCCGTTATAGGTATAAGCACCTATTACGGTTTTCCCGCTACACAACGCTATAAAATGGGATTTTAAAAACAGGGGTGTAAAAAAAGAGCTGATCAAGCATTAGCATTCCCTCCCTGGTCCATGTGGTAGGTATAAATAAAATATCCTAGGATTAGCTAGTTTGATGTGTAACCTTCTACTTACCTATCTAGCTAAAGTCCATAATGTCAAAGATGACCGCTTTCTAGCAGGTTGACTGTCTACCTACATGCTTAAAATAAATAAGATTCCTCGTAAATGCGGGTAAAATTACAGGCGGAAGTTATAACTAAATAATATTGGGAAGTTTTGAAAAAAAAAAACATTTACAGACTGGTAGTGCCATCTGTGGGACTTGAGTTGTAACATCGTTCTCGCTTGGCAGGCAGGCGAAACCATTGAATGCAATACTTTCCTTCCTACCTTAATTTTACTACAATGCTACTTCAGATGGCGCCACTAGTTGCAGATGTATCATTCTGTCGCGTACCGATAACGTATAACCTGAACCTGAGGTACGGGTCTGCACCATATACTATTGTAGTCTTTGTTGTGCACTTATGTTACTTGGGTCGCCTGCTCTCACTCAGGATATGCAAACCCGGCCATTCAGATTTTTATCTTATTGCCTTGATTGACTTGTTATTGATGATTTTTGTTTTGTGAACTTCCGAAATGGGGTACAGTCGAGGACATAAATATGTATACACTTTTTGAAATTCAAAAGGAATTTTCTCATGTTTAACATTTAAGTGTTAAACTATTACACAAATCATAATAGTATATGTTAGAAGATTCTGCCTTTATAATAATATTATCTCTTAATTTCAATCAGTAGTTTAAGAGGAAACCGTTGTTGAATTTTACTAAGTGTATACATATTTATGTCCTCGACTGTACCTATGGGGACGGGGATGGATAAGTCAAAAACTACGCAGCATAAAAGAAATCAAATACCTGTAAAAGTTGGAATGTACAAGCTGTGGTACACACGGCACGTATAAGCTGATCTCGCAATGTATAGAATTCCCGTAAAATGGGAGGTCAGCTTATGCAGAAATGTATAGCTTGATCTGTAGCCGTGTGTACAAGTGAAGCCTTTGCATGATATGAACATTTGAACTTGTAGCCCTAGGTACGTACATACTACTTTGAAATTCGGTCCCCCATTTTGGGCCCTTTTGCAAAGCAGGCAGCGAGTCATACTAGGTACCTACCTACTTGTTGTTTGTAGCCATAGAACAATTTAACCCAAAGAAGCGAATGTTAATTTTGTTTGAAATCTATTCCGCCAATTTCCCACCACCAACAATGCGCTCTGATTGGCCAAGTCAAGGACACATGCGCTCTGATTGGCCGAGTCAAGAACACACGATGCAGTGATTGGTTCGCACTGTTCAAAATCAGTGCAAAATCACTTATTAGTTGCGGAATTTGATTGTTCGGTATTACTACTCTCAGGGATGATTGATGGTCGATGGATTTTCCTCGATGTTTGTAGGCAATCGAATCGACCAAAAGGCGCCGAAAGACACAATCTCGCTCTACCCTGATCTAGGACTAGTGCCGGCGCTCGACAACCTGCATAAAAGGAGAAATTGCAGATGCACGCACAGCTTTGCACACATGGTCCATAACATAACTAACGTATTAGGCATCTAGAAAGGGTTCGAACCATAAGGGGCAAAATAGGGGATTGCGAATGAAACCGCGGGGCGTAAAGCTAATTGTTAATTAATTCGACAGAAATTCTCTATAAAACCACTATTCACGATAGACTATCTAGAGAGGTAGTTTGAAGAAATATAAACAAAACAAAACCTTTATTAAACAATATGTGCCAAATCGCTGCCCTTCGGAAGCATTTTATGCAGCACCTATGTGGTTATGTAATTAAGTATCATGGTATATTTTTAACAAAAGAATCTCGGTAACTTGAAACGCCGTCAAAGGTTAAAAAGTTCATTCGGCTGGTGAAACATTTTTTTCTCATTGCATTCGGCGCCTCCGGCGGCACTTTGTGGTCCACTCACCGCGTCTTCCATCTTCGCGATTAAAGAAAAACTGCTCTTTTCTGGTTAGTTAGATAATTGCTCAGACCAACGTTCCGAGCAGATTTCTTGAAAGTTACAATAGAATGTTTAAATGATTAAGCCACAGGCAATTTTCTTTAATACGGGGGAATACTTGGTAGATATAGGTTGACTGCGGGGTCGTGTTACCATTACCATATACCTGCCTACGTGTCGACCAAAGTGTCGACTTACCATAATATATTAGGAACACAACGGCAATTTAAAATAATAGTTTTGTTTCTTATTTGGTATCTTGAAGGGGTCATACATCATCAGCTCATAGGTGCTTTGCGTCTCCACTGCAAAGGCACAGAGCCTATTTTCACAACGAGGAGATTGAGGAGTTTTTTTATGATACCTCTTGGCACAGATTATAGAATAAGGCAGATGGAGCGCGCGGAACACGAAAGTGAAGCCAAAAAAGCAAATACAAATAGAAAATCTGATACCTGGTACTCGTTTTCCAGTTTGTATTTGCATTGTTCAACCACAGTTTATTAATAAAGAAGTATTGTTTGTTACATAAAGTTTGTTAAACAAAGCAAATACACATTCAAAAGCGAATACCAGGTAGGTGATTTTCAATTTGTATTTGCTTTTTTGGCCTCACTCCCGTGTTCCGCGCGCTCCATCTGCCTTATTATGTAATCTGTGCCTCTTGGCTTTTATGCAATGATTTCTAAAGTAATAGGTACCTACATATACGCCAGTACCTAATAGGTATACCTATAAGTCGTAGAGTGAGGATACCTTTCTCTGTCTACGATATGGTACCTACCTACCTAGGTTAATGCCTCTATGGTTTACCAAATTAAGATTTCGAATTATTTATTTTCTTATCTTGTTTTCCTGAAGAATCTATTTTGACTAGTTATACCTACCTAATATGGTGGAGCCCTGGAGCCCCGACAGGGGCTTTGTAACACTGTGACAATTTGAACCATAAGGCCGTTTAAACACCCGTAACGACAACGACACCACTGTGCGACACAGGTACCTACGATAATTCGGCTATGTCGTTGGTTCGGCTATGTAGTACTATTAAATATTCTGTGGTTCGGCTAAATCGTTACGATGTAGCGGACCTTCGAAATGTATCGAAAAACGTCAGGACTTCCACACGGCGCATTGCACGACAACGACACGACACGTAGTACTATTAAATATTCTGTGACGACACTTCTTGTGATCGGTCGGCACTCGTTGTTTTTTTAAATGGTGTCTGTTTACTATAAAGAGTTTTCTAATGGTTTTATCATGAAGAACAAATTAAAATATGTATGTCGTACACGTACATAGTACATATTTTAATTTGTTCTTCATGATAACTTTAATAGCTTTAAAGTTAGGCACTGTTTGTGGGATAAAAGTATTGATTGGGTAAACCCCGTCTTTTCTGGCTCTCCTTATGTAAAACAGGATTGCTAGAAGTTGCCGGCGATTGAAATCTGAACATATGATAGATTTGTACTCGCTAAAACTAATATTGGTAGGTAACTGTCTGCGGTGTCGGTCGTCCTTCGTGTGAAAACGGACAACAACACGACCGTTTGCCATATAGGTACTACCTATCGTCGGTCGTCTATCATCACGGCAAAATTGTGTCGTTATCGTCTTATTTCGTGTGAAAACCAAGTGAAAACACCCTACGTCAGTGTTGCCATACAGTAGAGACTAAAAATCTGTACATGCAACAAGAAAATCCGTACAAAGTCCGTACATGGAATAAGTTCAAAACTCCGTATGAAATCCGTAAAACTCTTTGAATAAAAATAAGAAATTATTATTAATACATGTGTTTATTCATTTTATTAATCATGTCTGCGTTAATTTCTAAATCAAAACACATGTTTTAGATATAAATTCTGTTAGCGATCTTTGGCTAGTTTTGATGTTTGGTAGACTTCATATGTTTAAAAAGGTCTTTTTTGCCGCCACTTCCGATAGAGAGGTCACTTAGACAGTATTTACTAAGGTTTAAACGAAGGGAATTCTTCAAGCCAATTGACGTTGAATCGTTGCATCCTACTAGCCTTTTTCGCAACCACACCCATGATTTAGTTCCAAGTCGACACACAATACAAATCACTGTCAATTTATTATTATTACAAGCCCAAAAAGAACACTGAACAAACAATGCACATCGCGTAAGCAAGCAAGTAAATACTTGTCACGTCAATAATTTTATTCATTATAATCGAAACAAAGCTAAATGTCTTTTTCCCTTTCATTCGCTACCAGGGCTACCACAACGACAAATCATGCTATCATGGTTTCTTTGTCAGTGTTCAGAATGAAACTCAGAACTAAAATTAATGAATGATATATATATATATATATAACTCATTGGTAATTCCCCGTCTCTAGCTTAGTATGCCCAGCGCAAAGTAAAAAAATATGTATAATATTTTATTAAATGGGGTAAATCGAATTGTTATTTGATCATTGTATTGTATTGTCTTGCGCAAGAGAATCAGTGAAAATCCGAACACATATCCGTACGCAATTTTTATCCGTACAGAATATTCAAATTCCGTACGTGTACGGACAAATCCGTACACATGGCAACGCTGCCCTACGTTACGATTTGACAGTTATTTTGAGCACAGAAGTAGGTATCATCAGAAAAACGCTAATCGTCCGCAAATAATTTTCCATTGCAGACGAAATTTTTTAACGAATCCCAAATAACTTGCATTTAATTAATGTTCGCGCAATCTTTTTTAAAATAAAAACTTTACTTTGGTAATAGTACGGTTAAGAAATTAAAAATTCTTTACTGTGGTAATAGCGTTGAAGACAGAGATAAAAACATTACCTTTTTTTAATGCGAACATAATGAAAAGGACGTTTACCCAATTCAAAGTTGTTAATACGTGAGCCTTTTTAAATCGGTCGTTTTACACGATCGAATAGTGGTGTGGGGCAAAAAACTTGCGATTAACTTTTTGACTTAAACCCGTAGAGGTAAAGATTATTATCGTTTGCGGTAGTTTGACGGTTCATGTCGGTCGCCATTTTCCATGATGGCCGAGAGAAACGCGACATCTATAGAGAATTTAGTGAATTTTAGTGTCATCGTGAGCGTGTGTAGCTGAAGTCGTGCGCGTACTGTTTTTATCGCCACAATATTGTTTGCAACCATTGTATAAAGAAATGTGACACGAATAATAGCTAGCCACTGTCATAATTCTGCGTTTTCTACCGCGTCGTATTCTGAACGAGTGTATCTAAAACGGAATTCGTTTTATCACGACTTACGTTAGTAAAAATAATGAATTTAACACGCCGCCGCCGCAGTCTTCTGTTTGAATTGTCGTGAACCTTGTTGTGGGATCGATTTTTAGGTGTTATTTAATGAAATTACTAAGGTGCTTGCGATTATTATTACATGTAGAACCAGTTTCTTAGGACTCCCGTTACGCGGACGGTCTAACTGACTAGCAGTGGCAGTGGCGCGCTTATAATCGATATAAGTTAATAAAAAATGCATATTTTACCCATGGTTTCATAAAGGATCGGGTCAATACTGTGCCGGTACGATTATGCTATACGAATTCGAATGTTTACATGGTTTCATAATGTGGTTTAGTTCATGACTGTAGTGCTTTACTTACGATCTAATTGATTTTGAAGTGATGGTGATAACAATTTTCTTACCAGTTTGTTGTGATATGGAATTTTTACCAATACAAGGTCAGTAAACAACAATAATGATTATTAATTCACTACATTAAATTACAATAAAAACGCATACAATTTTCCTTAGGAAAGAAAAAAAATTACAAAAAAATAACCACTGACGAAAAGAAAACGTTTTTTCTCATTATTTGTTTGCTGGCTTTTTCTTTTCGACCAGTGTTTATTGTAACGATACCTACAACTCTATCAGATAACGCAGGTGTACCTATTTGTAATTTATTCAATAAAGCGCGATTTTTACCTATATAGAAAGAAAGAAAGAAACATTTATTGGACACAACAAAATAGCACAATACACAAAATACAATACATTTATACACAAAACATTATAAAAAACCATAGCAAAATTTCGGAAATTCAATATATCAATTCAAACCATAAGTAGGTACCTAGGTATAATATAACCTAATAGGTATATTTTAAAATGTGTATTGTAAAGGAAATAAAATTAAAAAAAAAAAACATGCCACAGTCAGTTCAAAGGTTTTGTAAGTAGGTAATTAAGTACCTATGTGCATGAAAATATCTATAGTTAGTTTTTTGAATTAGGTAGGGTAAACATACCGGTTGGCCGGCCACTACCCCTTATCGACCACTTCGCACGTTATTTCAAATAATAGACAGTGTTAAAGACCACTCCTTTCTCATTTCACACCATTCGTTCCGGACAAACTTCCACTCAATTGCTGTTTATATTAGAAATGATGAAGAGTGCTTCATTCATATTTAGCATGATGTCAACAACATGTAGGTAGAAATTTGCCAGGTGTCTCTCTTAGTTCACTGCAGTATTGATGGTGGACTGTGCAAATCCTGTGCTCTTTAGATAACTCTTTATTGACACTTAAAATACTGAGACTGGTACTATAGCTGCTAAAATGAGGTGTTGTTTTTATCAAAATCATAACAAAAGATTTTTTATTTGTTATAAGTTGTTAAGTAAATATTTTATCTTCTTTTATTTGAAGCATCTTTCAGACATTGTTTTGTTTTTCATACCTAGTACTAATAATGGTGTCATACCTAGTTAAGTTTAAAGTTAGCAAATATGCATACAGTGCGTTAGTTACCGTAGCGTACAGACACTTGCAATACCAGGAGTATAAATTGCATGTTGCCGACCCTACAATAATCTGTTCACATCCAAAAGAGGTTTGAAGAAGAGAAGTTGCTGTGCCAACAGCGGGTGGCTAGGTACTTTGTATTCTGGAAAATGATGAAATCCGTCTGAAACACAGGTGACAGTGACAGATGATACTATGGGTAATAATTTTTTGCTGATCATATCAAATAATAACCAAGAATAATTGGTCATCAATAATTGTCTTAAATATTTAAATGAATGTTAAACAAATGTCTATACTTAGTATAAGAAATGTGAACTAAACATTAAACAGGCTAGTTGGCATGGTTGGTAAGATTCCATAGGACATACCTACCTAGGTAGGTACATTTGTGTGACATGTTCATGCACATTCACATCCTGCTGGGTCTGTATGACCCAATTCTGGGTGTAATAATGAAATGCCAGCATTTCAAGATTGTGTGTAAATAAAGACTAAAAAGTTTCTTAACAAGTTTCTTGCCGGATTTAACTCAGTTTAAGTGAATTTCAAACTGGTGGTAGTTAACCGTAACATTTATTAGGTGCCTTATCAAGGACTTAACTGAATAAATATATTTTATTTAAGGGAATCAAGATTTGCCTGATTTATTTATAGGTACCTACATCATGGGTAAACCATAAGAATATTAATGTAAATTAAAAATATTTTTTTCTACTAAAAATGCACTTAAAATTTCTCAACTAAATATGGACCTAACTTAATCTGTGACCTAACTAGGTAATGTACCTAGGTAAATTGAAATTGAGATTTTATTAAAACAATCGAAAATAAGGGGAAAAATCTTCGAGACTCGATTCTCGTGATCAATTAACTATTTACATACCTACCTACAAGTTTCTACGGGACCCTCGGGGTGCGAGTCCGTCTCGCACTTCTATTTTATAGTTAGTTCCCTATGTTCAGTTCAAGTAAACCTCATCAGGTTCCATTGCTAAAATGAATAGGCAGTAAGAACCTGTTCTTTTAGTAATTCAAAACTATTGGATTACACTGCACAGGATGCTACGGGCTCTTTGTGTGCTTGCTTAAGCTTTTATAGGTTCCTATTAAATGAATAATAAAATTAAGTATATAAACCTGCATTTAATTATGTACCTACACTACCTACCTACTACCATTGTATTCCTACTACCTATTTTAATTTGCTTTAATACACCGACCAATCTACATGCTACATCTAATGGTGCGTCTATGCTTGGCGAACCGAGCACGAGCCGAGCCACGAATGAGCACACTGCGATCACGATTCGTGTAGCGTGGACGGGCTTGCGAGCCTCGAACGACCATTCGTAGCGTGCTCCACTGCGCTCCGCCCGATTGTTAGTTCTTTCACGAACACAGAGATTCGCAACGCGCTCGTTGTAGGCTCGTTGAAGGCTCGTTAAGTACGTCCACGCTTGAAATCGCGAGCAACGAACGAATCCTGTTCGTTCGAGGCTCGGCTCATGCTCGCTTCGCGTAGCATGGACGCACCGTAACGAATATTCGCATATATCAGTACCTCTACCATGAGTTTTCTACACTAACGTAATCTACACACGCTAGCGACTACGGTGAATATTCTGTATAGCGAGCACCGCCTCTAGTGGACACTTTTGGAAGCATTTCATACAAAATGTGTCACCGTAGTCGCTAGCGACTGTAGATTACGTTAGTGTAGAAAACTCATGGTAGAGGCACTGACGTTCGCAATAGTATTCACAAGAAACGATGCGAATGTTATAAATTACCAATTACCTATTTAACAACGAGTACAGAAATACTCAACATTTCAGTTCCAATGCAGTGCATACGGGAGCATTGTCACTACCTCTCAGCCACACAAGCATTTCTGGGCTACAGAGCCTACAGTTAATCATTTCTAAACAAAGCAAAGTCGATACAATGATACAATGGCACCTTACCCGACCCGAGAATCGAACTCAGAATGACCAAGCTACTGGGGCCCGATTCTGGCCTCATCGACTTCTGTCGCATTAGATATTTACCGAAATCGAAGATATCCGCCATGTTTTTCGCCAAATGTCTACCTAATGCGACATCAATGTTGAAACTGCGAGACACGGGGGGCCTATTCACTAACTGTAAATCGAAATCCTAGGCATATGCTGTAAACAGCGCCTAGCCGCCTATGCTGCTTGAAATTTCGTATAAAATCCTCCTGTACACTCATCTAAAAGTAGCTCACAATAAAAAGAACGAAACGTTACCTGTATAGTGTAATCCATTAGAAGTAGATAGCATTACGTGAGCCTAAATCCGTTGTAGTTGGAATGCATTAGCACTGCGTATCCGATTTCTGACTGCATCCTCGGGGCACGTATCCGAACGTCTTCCAATTTTGTAAATATTCGTTCTCGTACGCGCTATTTTTATTATGATCAGTCTTTTGATAGGATTTTGATTTAAAAACTATTATTGAATATTCTCTAATACTGCAGTATGAGGCACGAGTGGTGAGCACAGATAGGCAGTAGTGGGGGCAAGCTCGCGCATGTACACTTTTGGCCAAATCACAGTAGCCAAATGACACGCAAGAATCCAATAGACGACGAGTATCGACTGACGAACCAATCGTGTGCAGCTCGGCGCTCCCCCCTGCTTCATTCCGTCAAATAGACCGAAAATTAACTACTGCGCGGTTATCAATCTGTGCTCACGACTCGTGCCCCTTACTATACCTACTATAATAAATCAATGAGACAGTGCTACACACTAGTGAAAGAGGAGAAAAGTCAAGGGTACATGCTTCTCTTTTCTTAGTGTGCCCGCATCGCAGGCTTATTTTTTTTTATTATAAATCAATGTCAGCAATCGATGCGGCCTGTCTGGTGGTAAGCCGTCTATGATGCCCAAATTCTGATTTTATTAAGATAAGTGGTATTATGTTTTCTATAAATACATACTTACCTACTACCCGTGCGCGATATGTCGAGATCCGAGTGGAATGCGACTCCCCCGCCTGTTTTCCCTGCACTTTCCTGATGGCACCCATATTGTAACTTTAGCATGAAGCAAATTATCACGCTCCACGTACAATACCCGAGCCAGGCTTCATGACGTGGTAGTACACGAAAGTCAACGCGCAACCGCCGTGCCTTTTTTATTTTTTTGTACGTATAATTCGGTAAACAAGCATACGGTCCGCCTGATGGTAAGCGGTTACCGTAGCCATATAGTATATGGACGCTTGCAACACACGAAGCATCGCTCACGCGTTACCGACCTTTCCCCCCTCCCCTATGAGCTCTGCCGACCTTACTCACAGGCAGGAACACAACTTTACACAACACAAAGCTATTTGGCTGCGGTATTCTGTAAGGTGGAGGTACTTCCCCAGTCGAGCTGCTCTTTAAGCGAATAAATGCTACGCTCTACCTCTCTCAAAGCCTACTACGATAACACGATATTCTGATCATCGTTGTCAAAATATTTACCAATAGAACTGCATCAGCAACACTGACGCGATGTTCGTTTTTAGGGTTCCGTAGCCAAATGGCAAAAAACGGAACCCTTATAGTTTCGTCATGTCTGTCTGTCTGTCTGTCTGTCTGTCTGTCTGTCCGTGTATGTCACAGCCATTTATTTCCGAAACTATAAGAACCATAATGTTGAAACTTGGTAAGTAGATGTATTCTGTGAACCGCATTAAGATTTTTACACAAAAATAGAAAAAAAACAATAAATTTTGGGGGTTCCCCATACTTAGAACTGAAACTCAAAAACTTTTTTTCATCAAACCCATAAGTGTGGGGTGTCTATGGATAGGTCTTCAAAAATGATATTGAGGTTTCTAATATCATTTTTTTCTAAACTGAATAGTTTGCGCGAGAGACACTTCCAAAGTGGTAAAATGTGTGTCCCCCCCCTGTAACTTCTAAAATAAGAGAATGATAAATCTATAAAAAATATATGATGTACATTACGGTGCAAACTTCCACTGAAAATTGGTTTGAACGAGATCTAGTAAGTAGTTTTTTTTTAATAGGTCATAAATTGAAATTAATATCAAATACTCAGGTCTATACTACCATTTACTTATATACCTACAGGTTTGTACGGAACCCTCGGTGCGCGAGTCTGACTCGCACTTGGCCGGTTTTTTATTCTATTGGTAGATATAATTTTGATAACGATGATCGACTAAGAGTACGTACTTAATAACCTGCCTATAACTCATTATCAGAATAGAAACCCATCCTTATAATACGCGACCCAAATTAGTTGCTATCGTCATCATTGATCAACAATCAACAACGTGGTCGTGGGAATATACACAACCTTATCATTGTAGGTTAGAGGCATAGAAATAAATATACCTAGGAAGAACGTCGCCATACTACACAGATATATAAAACAGGCCAACTTTTATAGGCTACTGCGCGTAACAGCTACGGTTTACGCTCCCTCTGCGTCATTCTGCTTGTCATAGTGACGTTCATAATGATAGCAGTTGTTGAAATATTCCAATTAAATTCGGGAGAAATTTAAATATATTAAACATTATTTTGCAATTTTATTTATTTTTATTTGATTTAGCCCCTAATAGTAAGGGGCAATTTTTTTCGACGCGTGCACAGCTTCGACGCTCAATCTGGATGTATATCCTTAATCAAAGGTTAGAGGATAAAATTGATACTAAATGAATAAATAAATAAAAATTATATTAACACACTGTAAAATTATTGTTTTATTTATACCTGGATGGATCTCGGGAATTCATTCTGATAGTATAAGAGAAATCTTTGTTTCCTTCTTAAGCATCGTGTGCGCACGCGCACGGCGTGGTGTGTGATTGGCATTATATGGAGGAGTGCAGAAGGCGAATTTTTAGCCCACTTCTGGAACTAACTAAAGACTAATTAACTAGTGAGTTATAATTAAATGCGTAGCGCCCTTCCATATAAATGTACAGATATGCAAAATGACTCAACAAGACACCTGAATCACGGTACTTTTTTCTTTGGCTTTAAATCCCCTTGCATCCAACTACTTAGATCCATTAGTCCAACTGGGGTAAGACGACCATCATTCAGCGCTCTTTACGTGGATTACGGCCTTGGATAGCTATAGGCAATTAAATAATACTCAAGTCAACAAAAACATCAAAATCAACCCTTAATTAGGGTTGCGGGAACTTGAATGGCCACAATTTTTGCTTCTTTTGTTGAGTTTCTGTGAATCATCAAATCGTGGTAATTCAAAATTTTCCTGTTAGGATCGATAATAGAGAACCGCTCTCAATGCATTGTTAATTTTTTTATACTTCTCAGGTAGCATACGAGCAAGCAATACTGATGGTAAGCGGTTAACGTTACCACACGCTTGCAAAACCAGTGGTATCAATCGCGCGTTGCACACAGCAAACATTTAAACACATCATGAGGAATCCATTGTTCTGTTACTCGAGGAAGAGATAATATTCAGTCGAATATCGCGGCGTGTGCCTTTTGAACTTATGGTTGACCCCAAATTGTAGAGGTGTGTAACTCATCAAAAATACGCGAGCTGCATAACAGCTCACGGCTCAGGAGCGTGAGCCGGTTCAATGACTCAGCTCGCAGATCAGCTCAATTTGTACCTATAGTCCACGATAAGCGCGCACGGTCACTACGTATCGCGCGTCCAATCGAGCCGACTGAGCTGCCGCGATTCGTTCGACTCCGCCGTGCGACTCTTTTCATACTTTAGAGTTGGAATTATTGGTTTTTTATTATATTATCTAGTCATGTCACTTATTTATTTATTGAATTAAATTATTATTAAAAATGTTTTAGAACAAAATAATAATTCGTAGATTAGAATCACAAGAAAAATCTATGGAGGGAGTCGCAGATACAATAGGAGTTGGATTGAGCCGTGAGCTAGTCATTTTGTTGTTGAGCTGTAGCTCAACGGCTCAAACCCTAGTGATCTGATTCATTGAGCTGGTTCAGAGCTGAGTTACACACTCAATTTGGCAAATTGAGTCTTTTTTAGGGTTCCGTCCGAACCCAAAAGCTGCCAAACAAACGGGACCCTATTACTAAGACTCCGCTGTCCGTCAGTGGGCTGTACTCGTGGGCGGTACTAGTGTCTCATGAACCTTTAATAGGTAGACGGTTGAAATTTTCTCAGAATGACTATTTCTATTGCCGCTATATCAACAAATAATAACACCCCGTGTGCGAGTCCTCCTCGCACTTGGATGTTTTTTTTAATTTCATTTTAATAACAGCAATATTTTGTCAGAGAATTTCTGTTTTGGCAGCAGGTATATTACTAGTTTGTTTTCTTTCCGTAAGACCATAATATTAGGTTTAATATATTTATCGAAACAAAATTCAAGTCGTTTACGTACCTACAAAAAGTATAAAACACAAGAAATAGCTTTATTTAAAAACAATCAAATAATAGTCTTCCAATTACGTATCTATTTGTTATGTGAGAAGGAAGATAAAGATCTGAAAAAAACAATACCTAATTCATGTTTTACTTCGATCAGATCTGTGATTGAGTCAGAATATTTAGAGAAAAAACATAAAATTTGGGATTCTTAATCTTTTTTCTATCTATTGAATAAGGAAGAGGGCCATATGAAATAAAAACAATTTTATTATTATATAATTTGGTTTGGTTATCATATTGTTCATAAGAATCTTTTACTCTCGTGTGATTTTTTTTGGGTTAGTAACAGCATTTATGCCCTATATTACCATAGTCGGATCTCATCTATAGGTTATCCTATAAAATTCTTTATAAAAATTCTGTCTGTTAATCTTGTGATATGCTCCTATCAGACAATCTATCCTATCTATCACAATTCCTATCAGTCATTATTAGAAAAAAGTATTACAAATCATGCAAAACTAATGAAAGCTGTTGCTCAAAAGCCCTTCAGGATTCAAGCCCCATCTATGCCTATTCGATTGGATGCGCCCAACGTCATCCTTTCTAGGGTTCCCTATTGAATTCACTGCAATTTAATATCACCTGCTATAAAGTTTGATAAAGCATGGTGTTTCGTCTCTTTCCTTATATAAAGCTTTCTATGTTAAGTTTCTTGTATTATTTTAATAATAATTATAAATCTATACTAATATAATAAAGCGAAAACGAAAAAGAAATTTCTTTCATCCAATAAGCCAGGTCTTGTGGGCACCAGAGAAGATCCCTAGTCTCAGCGATAGCTAAGACTAGGGAAGTTGTAAGCATAGTACAGGAGACAGGGTCTGCAACGCGCGATTGACGCCCCTGGTGTTGCAAGCGTCCGTAGGCTACGGTAACCGCTTACCATCAGGCGGGCCGTATGCTTGTTTGCTACCTAAGTAGTATAAAAAAAAAGATATCCTGTACTATGCTTACAACTTCAGGCGCAACAATCCAAATTTATTTACCAAACAAGTAGAAATGAGTCCCAAGGTTTGAAAACAAAAGATTGATGCGTTTTTATTTAGTACCGAACCCCATATATAACTTCGCATGCGAACGTGCCCGCATTTTTCTCATTCTTCTAAACTTACGGGCAGTTTAACGGGTACGGCGCACCACTATTGTTTAACCACTAATTACGGAGCGATCGAGTCAAATTGCTGCAATTATGTACTTGACTCTACTGTTCAGTAATCCGCAATGAGGACTTGGATATCTGAAGACAGCATTATTAACCATAGCCACACTGGCGAATTCGACAGGTAAACAATGTTTTGTCTGGCTGGATACCTAATAAGGTTATTTACAGCCACTTTTATCATTCTTCATTCACATTTAACGTTATATTACTACATTAGATATCCTAGTTAGGATATAAAACATAATATGCTTACGCATATTTCATTCATCATGTTAAGAGTTTGTAAACAAAGAATCATGGCGAACTCCATACATTGATTTGTACAAAAAAATAAAACATTTTAGAGGGTATTGAATCACTTCCAATGTTGAGATTACATTACCAGCAACATGTTAATATACAATATGAAATATTTTATAAACCCCGCAAAACATAACAATATAATGGTTTTGGTCGCGAATAGTCGCGATTCGCCGGCATGCCATAGATATTCGCATTTTTATCCTGGGGTTCTAAAAATATTTTAAATGGCTCAAGTTGTTCCTTAGGCACCAAGGATCAATTATAAAGTCATTACAACGTCTCTAAAAATCTTTATTTTTTTGTACAAATCTCGCCTTGATCCTTTACTTGAGAAAGTAAAATAGTCTTTTTGACGTCTACTTTTAATGCTCTGTTACTTTATAGTTTATACGAATTCGTAAAATGTTTTGTTATGATGCAGCCGGCTGTTAATATATATGGAGGTACTCTAAGGCTCAAAAGTATTCTTATTGGGTTTCTGAGTAAAGTAAAATTAAAACTGGAATCGATATCCTCTTGAGTTTGAATCAAATTTTAATTAGTGTGCGAACGTAGAATTTCGTTGGCAAACAAGATTTGAAGATGTAGCCATCAGACGTGTCGGAAAGACGGAAATAGGACCAAGGCAGAGTCGGTTGCTATATTCAGAAGACGAGTGAAAAATGCAACCGACGCCTGATCGGAAACATTGGCGTGAGAGAGGCTACAGAAAAGAAAACCGCAGCTAAAAAGCTCATTGGGGAGGGGGGAAAGGGTAGATAACGTGTGAATGATAATACTCCATATGTTGCAAGCGTCCATAGGGCTACGGAACCGCTTACCACCAGGCGCGCCGTATGCTTGTTTGCCGGACTTCCTCTCCTCTGTACGACTCTTTGTTACAAGAGAAAATACATTTGTGTGACCATTAACGTGCTTGATTAAATCTCAAAGGCCACATTTAGGTATTACGCAAGTATGATTAATAACACCGTTCTTATAAAACATAATACGGCTTTTAGCGGACATCTACTTTGGATGGTTTGTTGACAATATTCGGTGTGACACGGGTCAGAAGGCCCGGAAAGTCCAAACAGATGTAAAACGGCTGGCGTACTTTTAGCACTGTTGCATAGTTTTTGACCTTTTTTTTAATTTATTTTATTTCCAAAACTTTACATGTTTTGTTTATTTCGTGTCGCCAAACTACTATTGTAGTTTGTAGGCGTGCACTCTTTCAGTTTTATTGGTAAAAAATTAAATTCTTGAAGACCTAACTCCAAATAACACAACTTATGAGTGTAAATCGTTTTGTTTTTACTTCGCTTGCAATCAATGCTTTGCTATTTGCTGGGTAGTGATCTATAAAAGTTGGTTGTCATACAGACTATCTATTAAGTACAGCAATTTAATAAACAATTTCTAGAAAACAATTTTACGTCTTTAGATTTACAAAACACATGCTATTTCCGCCAGCCAGCACTTAGCTGTATAATAAATAGCGTACGCATGTGCGTGAATCAAATGGCTTATAAAATGTTTATGGGATATATTCTTTACGGCGAGATTTATGGGGGCCGCCGCCGTATTGTCCTCGGCGAGTCTTCCTCGCCGTTATGTAGAAACTTAACCCCATTGTATTATAGTTTACAACCTATTTATTTTGTAGTATAGTTTACAACACCGGCGTTTTAGCTAGATTCTTCTTTCATCTCATTAGCTCTTTTATTTTGTAACAAAAATCCACCAACAATATTTCTTATTAGCGATCGCGGCCTATAATTAAAAAACATTCCGGGATGAAAAGCACTTTAGTGCGTCCATGCTACGCGAAGCGAGTACGAGCTACGAGCCGAGCCACGAACGAACAGAATTCGTTCGTTGCTAGCGATGTCAAGTGGGGACGTACTTAACGAGCCTACAACGAGCACGATGCGAATCCCTGTGTTCGTGAAAAAACTGTCAATCTGGCGGAGCGGAGTGCAGTCGAGTGCGAGACGAAAGCTCGTTCGAGACTCGCAAGTCCGTCCACGCTATGCGAACAACGAACGAATCCCGTTCGTTCGTGGCTCGGCTCGTGCTCGGTTCGCGTAGCATGGACGCACCATCATTGTATTAGAAGTCCACGTTGGGCGCCAACATTTTTAAAGATAGTTTATTCAAATTGAAGCATAACCCTACTCTCTTGTTGTGGGGTAATAGCTTATATCCAACGAGTGCTCGCCCAGCGTCGCTATTTTTGTAGCTTGCCTTTGTTCAACGCTAAGACTAAAGGCGTATCCATTGATGTTTCCACCATGCAATTCCCTGCCAATAACGTCATCGACATAGTTTTAGTGAATAGCAGTACTGCTGTATGTGGCTGTACTAGCAAGTTTGGGTTGATAACTTCAGTTTTATTTTTATAAATTTCCGCTACAGGAGGGAAATCTTTTTCGGCTACATAGAGTGATAGAGTTCTATGTTATTTCCTGAGAATAAACTGCTTGACGGTCGTGCAAAGAGTTGTTAGATTCGCCTTCACCACTTGAAGTGATATATACTTATTTGGTGTCAATGTTAAGTTTACATTATCGTTGTATAAAGTCATTTTAGAAAAATATGTTAAAAATTAAACATAAAAGTTAATTATTGCATGGTATGATGATGGAGTCGTACGTAATTTTTCTCTAGAAGGACAGTTTTAGTTGTTCCGTACCTTTTCTAAATGTACGCAACTGTTTTTTTATTATTTCACTGTATTCTGTTTGTAGCTCCAGTTTCTGAAAGCCCAATTAAAGTTACTTGATGATTGAAAATATTACCATCTCCCGCAATTAAAAGTGATAGGTATTAAACGGAGATTATCATTGATCTGGCCTCTCGAAACCGCAACATTTCTATCAGAATTCCAGAAAATTTCAACAGGTACTACAGTACCAAGTACGCAAACAGAGTTAAGGCATAAGAGCAGGAATTTTCACGTCTCAAGAGGCTACGAGAGCCCTACCTTTACGAGTCAAAGGGCTCGTGTGTTCCGTGCGTGATAAGTTGGATTAACAGGTCCTCGTCGGCCATTGTCCATTCTGTTTCCATCAGTTATTCTGGCGATATGGTTACTTTACGATTTACGCTTCATTGTTCGTCTCGCAATACATAATTTCAGCGTGTTTAGTAACAAAAACCTCTAAAATCGTGAGGCTTTATATAAAAACTATTATTAATTTCGGGCCAGTTGGCGCAGTTGGTTAAGGTTCACCTTACGCGCCGCAGGTCGTGGGTTCGATTCCCACACAGGACATGCATTTGTGTGCATGAACATGTCTGTATGTCCTGAGTCTGGGTGTAATTATGTGTATTAAGTATGTATTTACAAACAAAAGTATGTATATGTATTATATCAGTTATCTGGTTTCCATAGTACAAGCTCTGCTTAGTTTGGGATCAGATGACCGTGTGTGAGGAATGTCCCAGGATATTTATTTATTTATTTTATTTAATTTTATTTTAGGCTGATTCCTAATGCGAATTTTCGATAAAAATGCATTTGGTCGATTGAGTGGGTTTAAAAATAATCGACACAGTATATGTTTCTCGTTTGCAATCAGTGTTCCGTATTATTGATACCGTTAATACTTAGATATTGATTTGATTTACGGCTTTTTTATACTACGAAGCATACAACCCGCCTTTTGGTAAGCGGCTACTGAAGCCATGCACGCTTGCAACACACGAGGCATCACTCACGTGTTACCGACCCTTCCCCCCTTCCCAATGAGCTCTGGCGACCTTACTCACGCGCAGGAACACAACATTGCATGGGCATTGTCTAGTTAACTACAAAAATGTTGCTAGTTTAATTCGCTAACCAACAGGATAAGTAGCAACCACAGACAGAACTGCATAGCTGCATAACGAAACTAGAAATTATGCAGCTAACTGTGAATCTAGGTTGGTTAGATGCATTTATTGACACTGCCGGGTGTGTGTTACGACCTCTTTATACAGTTAATACGCTTTTACGATATATGATATGGAGCCGAGAGGAGCTAATAAATGCCTTACGAGTGCGGATTTCGGACGGTAAAATTTTATATCACTAGATACAGGGTACCTATATTAAGAAAGTTTGTTACGAATCGTTAAATCAAGTCCGACAAAAAATCAAAGTAACCGTCAAAGCCCAACGAATTATGGGCCGGTCACATCTGCCGCAGAAAAGACGGTCGATGGAGCAGAAGAGTCTTAGAGTGGAGACCGCGTCTTGGCAAACGTAGTGTGGGGCGCCCACCAGTATCTATATCTATCGTAATGAACAAATTCAAACCCTCCTCCCTTCACCTTATTTTAGCCACTGGACTTACATAAAGATGTAAACAACGCTCTCTGGTGGACTCGAGAAGTGGTTATGATTTCTGGAGGTAGTCTAAACCTGGCCAACTGTCACTTTCAAAAACACTCGCGCGTATTAAAATCCAGTTCCAGCTGCGTCGAACAAAACTTAACCTCAATTTGGAGCAGTTGTTACATAAATCAACGATCATCAATCAATAAGGTGAATTAACCTTACCAAAATTACGTAAAGTAAAATCGTTTTAAAGTTCTCATTGACATTTTATATAATCATTAAATGTCACAGAAATTGAACTGATTTCTTTAAATACTGAAATTAAAGAGTTTTTACCTTCTAGCGATGACATCATTACCATAATTACAGCATCAAATTAGTAACTCGTGTTACAATCTCCTTACGATAAAAACTCGGAAGACCGGTCCCCAGATCCTAGCTAGATTTATTTTTCGGCCCCAAAAACTCCCTGGTAGCAAATTTCATCGAAACTGAGGTCAATATAATAGGATGAGTCGTTCTTCTCATTAATAAAATGTCAATAGATAGTATGATATGAATGTATGTGCATCAATTTATTGATGGAAATCCAAGTCCATCCTCGGTAAGATTCATGACATTCTTTAGTCATCATCATCATAAGCCTATAATGTCCCACTGCTGAGCACAGGCCTCCTTTCACAAATCGGGGTGAAAGGGAATGGGCAGATACTACACCACGCGTGCCCACTACGGATCGGTGGAGGTAGGCTAGTGGTCAACCTACTGTTGTCGTTTTCAAGCCTCCTAGAAGATCGCCAACTAGCTTAATTACTATCACAATTAAGTGATAACCGGGCCCAACGGCTCGGGCCCAACGGCTTAACGTGCCTTCCGAAGTACGGAACCGCTCGATTTGTAATACCACTAGGTGGTCACCCATCCGGGTACCGACCACGACGGTGGTAGCTCGATAAAGAACGGCTTATCATGCTACACCACGAGCGCTTCTTTAGTAAGTACCAGTAAATAACGTCAATAAATTAAACTGATTTTATAATTTCTATTCCACCTACAAGCGTTCAACAGTTTGCATAAACTTCCAAGAGAATGAATATAGTTCTTCAACAGAATGTTCTATCCAGGCCATGGCTCTTAGCCCTTTGTCGCGCCAAACTTGTATCTTAAAACACCCTTTAAGAATGTAAAGTTCCGAGTCTCGAAACTAAACGCTTGCTAGAGGTGTGCGCAAAAAAGGAGAATAAAGGAGACACGCGGGAAAGGGGTCGTTGTGAAGAGCGCTGTAGTCTAGGGCCCTTCAAATTATACAGGTGAACATGTAGTGATGTCGCCTTATACGCTGTCATTATCGATAGAAAGTCGATGATTTTCATTTAATGTAAGTACATTCTGATTATGGTATTTGAAGTTGTAAATACTTTTGGTCGGCGTATGGTCGTAATATCAGTGATAAATTTCACTCGCAGCACAGGCAAGACTAGAAACAAAGTAAAAATGTCCTGAGAAGTGCACTTACAAGTTGGAAGCAGTTGTTTCGATCTTCACTCACATCAGATAAGTGCCCAAGCAAGTAGAAGTTTATTTATTGGTTTTATAATAATGTGATATTCTGTGTTGAAAAATGTCAAGAGGGTTTGAATAGTCCTATTCTAGATGAAGGAATGTATGTTGTTATGCAGTTGTTGAACTTAAGAGGTGTGAAACTTTTTTTAATTTTAATTAAGTACCTACTTACCATAAACGAAATGTTAAAATTGATCTCACATGCATATGTTAATTTCTATTGACTTTTTTCTAATTGACCTGAAATGTTGTATCAAAATTAATTTCACCTTGAAATTCTTCTCCAATAAAGATACACATAACTTTGCCGTTTTATACATTTCATCGACAACTAATTGTTTGTACGAGACATCCCAACTCTACGCCACTCAACTCGTGTTGGTCGGTAGCAAGATTTTTTCTGCTTACGTCGGTTAAAAAAAAGAAAAAGGTCACGAGGTCACGCCGTGTTTTCGGGAACCGTCCCCGTTTGTTGAGAATTTATAATTTTTGCTCGTAATTTAGCTTCGATCCATATTTTGGCATTGTTGTACGTTCACACGATCAGGCAATATATTTTTCCTACTGACGACCTTGTCGCTGTTTCAAACGCATCAGTTATACAAATCATTCCAGGGATACAAATTATTTTTTTGTTGTAATTATTCCTCTACTTCAAAGGATTTCACAGAACATTCCTTAGATCCGTCCGCTCTACACAGGTCCCTTTTTAATCTGTAAAACTGTTGATGAACCCTGGTGCTACAACAACTTAGTTTTTTTTTTTTTTATACAACTATGTCGGTAAACAAGCATACGGCCCGCCTGATGGTAAGCGGTTACCGTAGACATATGGACGCTTGCAACACACGAAGCATCGCTCACGCGTTACCGACTTTTCCCTCCTCCCCAATGAGCTCTGGCGACCTTACTCACGCGCAGGAACACAACTTTACACAACATAAAGTTATTTGGCTGCGGTATTCTGTAAGGTTACTACTACTTCCCCAGTCGAGCTGCTCTTTGAGCGAATAAACGCTATGCTCTACCTCTCTTGCCTTCTCTTAGTCTGTGCCGTGATTGACCTCCGTTTGACATCATAGTCTTTCCATCGCTTGGAAATACTTTCCGTTATTTAGTTACTTTTATTGGTCATAGCTACGATTCTTCAGAAACTATTGCTAGTACGGCGTCTCCTTTGCTTTTTAGGGTTCCGTAGCCAAATGGAAAAAAAAACGGAACCCTTATAGATTCGTCATGTCTGTCTGTCTGTCTGTCCATCCGTCAGTATGTCACAGCCACAGCCACTTTTTTCCGAAACTATAAGAACTATAATGTTGAAACTTGTTAAGTAGATGTACCTATTCTGTGAACCGCATTAAGATTTTCACACAAAAATAGAAAAAAACAATAAATTTTGGGGTTTCCCCATACTTAGAACTGAAACTCATATTTTTTTTATAAAACCCATAAGTGTGGGGTGTCTATGGATAGGTCTTCAAAAATTATACTGAATAGTTTGCGCGAGAGACACTTCCAAAGTGGTAAAATATGTGTCCCCCCCTGTAACTTCTAAAATAAGAGAATGATAAATCTATAAAAAATATATGATGTACATTACGATACAGACTGCCAACGAAAATTGGTTTGAACGAGATCTAGTTAGTAGTTTTTTTTTAATACGTCATAAATTGAAATTCATATCAAATCAGGTCTATACTACCATTAACTTATATACCTACAGGTTTGTACGGAACCCTCGGTGCGCGAGTTTGACTCGCACTTGGCCTTTTTTCCTTATGCTATTTGGGCGCAATCTTCTCTAAGGTGCAGATACTTTATCAGTCGGACAGCTCCGAATTTGGATCGTAAGAACCCGTTATGCCCTACCTCTCTTACAAGTTTACTATGGTTACCAAGTATACAAGTATGAGATTCATCTGTCAATGACCTTCAAACAATCTCTGATCAGTGCATTGTTGTCTAATCATACATAGTCAACGCATTCGAGACGCTCGGTGATAAAATGAGTGTCGATGACACTTTATTATCGATGCGCTCTTATAATTGGATAGATTGATTTATGGATTTATAAGGGAATAAGGGATATGGTGGTCTGGAATGAGGACATGAAGCTTTTAAAGTGGGCGTCAGTAGAATTTTTAATCCACTTTTTTGGTAAAAGTATGGGTGAAAAGAACAGACTATTTCAGAACTTCGTACTACATATATGTTTATTTCGATATAGGAGGTATCTCTAGTACTAATGATCCGGGTTCTCGGGATAAAAAAGTAGCATACCTATACAATTCGGGGATATGGTAGCTATTAGTGAAAGAATTTTCCGAATCACCCTGGTAGTTCCAGTGATTAACCCGCTAAACAAACAAAAAAATATTAGATGTGATTTTATTTAGTATATACCTATATATGGAGGGGAGGTGTTTGTTAATCTTTACGCAAAAACTACTAAAGATATACCATTTGGCACACAAGTAGAATATGTTCAGAATTATTTATATAAAATATTGATAGGATACTTTTTATCTCGGAAAAACATACAATTCTTCGGGAACTCGGGGTGAAACCGCGGAGGATAGCTAGTATTTCAATATATTAACATAACTTAAATACCTACGTAAGTAACATAACGCCGATAAAATGGTGGCATATAAACAAAAAAAAACAAAAACTAAAGAATTGAATATTAAATACACACAGTAAGCAAAAAAAAGTGTGAACTGCTTTCAACTCGTCATTTTGTTTGCTTTCATCGGTTATCGCTAAGTTTGGACAAAAAAAGGATGTTTTGCCGCTGCTTTAGTAAAAAATACCCGGGGCTAGGACCAGATGCATCTTCTATCTTTGTCGTTTAAGATAGGGTGCTCGATCGAAAAAAAGACAAAAAAACTTTGTATGTTAACTTTTGTATTCTGAAATTCTTTATTGCATTTAGTAACCTTGTTTTGAGGATTACTTAAGTAAAAATCGTTATTGTCTATAAATGTATAATCATATCAATTTACTATCGTGTAGGTATCTCACCAACATTTGGCTAATTGCATCAATAAACTCAATCAATCTTATGAAAACATCCTCGTTCTTCAAATACTTTCATGTGGCAATATAAAAATTAAAGGCCATCGTTGTGAAATAAGTACATGAAGCCACAATTTCTCGTCCTCAGATCATCTTCACAGAACGGAGTCATAAATTTATATTACAAACAGAGGCGTGGACACTTCAAAGACATTCGAGGGACCAAAAGAAACAAATAAACATTGAATATGGAATTACGAACTGAATGTTTCGACTTTGTGTCGACAAAAGTATATTTTAAAGCTGATGATAGGTGAAAAGCTAAGGAATACACTTTATAAAGAGCAGGGGACAAAGGACGGTGCCCCGAGGCACTCCTGCTTAATAGTTTCAGTCTTGTATTTTTCTTTCGAGAATTATATTTGCTTTGTTATTTATTTAAGAATCAAATGAAATGTTTAAAGTAAAATGGTGAATATTGTCATGAAATTATTATTGTAATGTAATTTTTTTAATAATGTCTGGATAATGTTTGGCTTTTTGTACTACTAAAATTACCACTAGCCTACCTCCACCAATCCGCGGTGGGCACGCGTGGTGGAGTATCGTCCATTCCCTTTCACCCTCATTTGTGAAAGGAGGCCTGTGCTCGGCAATGGGACATTATAGGCTGCTGAAGATGATGATGACTACTAAAATTATGGTTTATTAAAAGTTAACTTGAACTTATAATGTAGGTACCTTATATCTATACACTAGTTAGTAATAGTATTAATACTTAATACCTATGTAAGAAGTTAATCCTGGCAAGTAACTTTAATAACCCTAGAACTTTATTCACTCCGGGAAAACCATTTCCCTCCGGTGAAGTGCGCTGGCCGCAAATATCAAATGATTTAAAAACTTTAAAGCTCGCCACGACTCCATTGATTCCATACTTCCGTAGATAAAAGGAGCCGCTAACACGAAAGGGCGGTGAAAGAAAAATAAAATGTCGGCGAACATTAATCATTGAGTTGACAGACGGACGGTGCGTACTAGTTTTATAATTGTGAATGCAATTGTTTCTTTTCCTTTAAACTCCTTGTGAATTTGTTCGTTTAAGGACTAGTGGCCCTAAAAGTGGTGTCATGGTCCCCATGCGTGCAAATTGCTTAAAAAGAGGTACTAACATACAAAGATTTTGCTTCACGTAGTGTATTATGGATATAGATATTTTACTTATTATCCCGGTACAACTATCAGTTAAGCCGAGTCTCTTAAGAAAAAGTCTTAGAATCTTGACATCTCCCCAAAATATTTAGGCTCAACAAATAATTCTCGAAAATTGCTCATCAAAAGATTACATTATGTCAGAATTGGTTCGTTGTCCGTTTGTTACGTAAAGCTTTAGCTACAGATTTTAGTTAGCCATTAGAGGACTCGTCTCGCCTCGGGCATTATCCTTGGCTGTTGTTATGTAGTAACAAGTCAGGAGAATAATTCGTTAACATGTTTTGTCCGGCTCATGACTGTTGGTTTTGTTCTGATAATGAGACGTAATTTTTTTGTGACAGATTTTAATATAAGTTTTTGTAGTCAAATAATTTTCACATATAATTTAATTCATGATTTACAACTGGAAATGTTTAATAATTTTTCACAACTAAAGCTTACTGTAATGTCGTCCTTCAAACCTTTATTTTTTATTAAAGAAATTAGTGTAATTTAAAAGTAAATGAATGACAATATTCTTGGTTCCGTCTCTCATTATGTCAGCCGGGCCGCCCCAGGGCAGCGGTGATGAAACAAAAATACCGGCAAAACGGAGTGGAGTGCACTAATTACTGCATTAGCTTGCCCTTCCACTGTCTTAGTCTGCGAGCTAGCACTAAAAACGAGCCAAATATGTTTTATATTAACATCTATTTCGGTGCCCTTTTAGACTTTTGTGCCTGAGGGTAAAAAAAATACGAAAAAATTCAAATTTCCCGCTTCGTAACTGATGTTCAACCTTAAAATACTACCTACTTAGTAAAATATTAAACATTATAAAAAAAAAATGATACGCTTTTTATCTAGTTATTCCTGCATTAATAGGTAGGTACTTACAACAGTTACAAGTTTGCATCTTTATATTAAATGCGAAAGTGTTAGGCACGCAAGGTAGATCGTAACCTGGAGTAACATATTATGTGGATATTATAATATATTAGGTACTTACACACATTTTCATCCCGGGAAACCATTAGATATCTCGAAAACGCGGGTAAAACCGCGGGCCAAAATTAGTAATCATACGAAGAAGTAACCACCCATCAAATCCTTTAATTTTAAAGCATTTTCGTAAGACAGAAATGAAACATCATCGAATCCACAATGTTTGATACCAAAATGCACTTTCTTTTGTATTCGAACAAAGCAATGTGACATTAAAGTGGACTGTCTCCTAGACTACACGCCATTAGCAGTGCTTTCCGCACTGGGGGTTTGAAGGTAACTCGATATTATTAGGATATGCTTATACCTTTTAAATGTGCTTAAACTAATCCTGCATTACTACTATAGGATAAACTATATGCACCTTATTACAAAAATTGGTTTAAAGGAAAACCAGGTTTTAAAATAGCCTCGTCCCTTTTTATTATATGACGTTAGAAAGTGACCAAATGACAGTAAAACCTGGCTTTACTTTAAACCATGTTTTGTAATAAGGGGGTAAAGGTACTATATATGTATATACTAGACTGGAATAGTTTAGCTAAATGCGAAAGTTATTCTGTTTTTCAGTTACCGTTTGACGCCTAAACATATAAAGGCGATTGCTATGAAATTTAGCACGTAGATAGCGGCTATCTATCTATCCCTCTCCATACCATAGGCTGCCTATGGTATGGACACATGAGCTACTTTTTATCTCAGGAGCAAGCTGGCAGCGTTTCCTCTTCATATCAATAGTTATAATAGTTATAGCTATATCTATCCAAAAGGGTTGAAGTGTACACAGTGTTACCAACTGCTAACTTTACTCAGTATAGCCAGATATTGTTACCCAAAAAAGTTGCTAGAAGTAGCTAAATGTTTCTCAGTAGGTACTAAGATAACAATAAAATTGTTAATTAAAACACTAGAGAATTAAAAATCAGTAAATTAAATAACTTTTTTTTTCAATTAACACAATATAACAGCGAGCATTAGTTTTAAATGAGGAGATTTCTTATGATACCTCCACAGTTTTACTGTGATACCTCTATGGTCAAAATACATGTCAATTCGTGTACTTAAGGTTCAAATTGGTTCCAAATATCAAAATTTTGACAGGTATTTTGACAATAGAGGTATCATAAGAAAACTCCTTATTCCCGGCCACCGACCTATACCCTCACCCAGGCCAATAGCGTCGCGTTTAGTCTTTTGAGACCCAGTGCCCTATTACGAACTCTCGAAAGTATTGAAAAGTAGCTAGGAAAAGCACAAGCAAAATAGCTAGATCTAGCTATAAAGTAGCTAAGTTGGCATTACAGACTACATCAGGTTAGTCTCTATAAGAAATCAGCTCAAAATAAATTACTCATGTATACCAAATATTTGCTACCAAGTTTATTGAATTAAAACCATAACCAACGTGTCACCTCTCAGTGAGGGGCATTATCTTTCACGTCACTTCCTAATGTTATTAGCATAGAATTATTAGTTATTAGTTATTATAAAATTTTCTCTTTCGCGATCTGCGCGCCTTGTACCAATGAATTCGTCTAATTTTATGGATACCCTTTTTGTAAAGGTCAAAAACTATATCATATTGGCGTTATGTTGATCTTCATGATCATTAACTTTATTCTCTCTTTTCAGATAAATCTGCGAGCCGCGAATGTTTTCAAAAATTCCAACCAAACATCCGGTTAGAAGAAAATTAAATTCAATATTATGTGATAAAGAGTGTCCAGTGTAGTGTTTATAGTTGTTTGTTAGTCGGCCATTTTGTTTTGAGAGATGGCCGCCATTTCGGATATGTTTCGAGTGAAGTTGGGCGCAGTTGCTGCACACGTCATCATGCTGCTGACGTTAGCCGTATATTCTTCATACGGTAAGTGGTTTAACTTGTATCATTATACCTATTCTTATATGTATATAATTTATTTCTAGACAGATCCACAGATGTGCTCAACAGATTTAGGTACGTATTCTAGAACGTCAATAAATGCTCAAGAAAACGATTTAATTTGGAATCTGCATCAATGATACCTAGGTTCATTTTCGATTATCACGATCGTCTTTATACTTCATCTAGATCTATACAGTATAGATATACTAGTACAGAGAGTAGGCAAATACAGCATGTTCATTAAATAGTATGCGCCATTTTTTCCCTACATACGATGATGTGACACATCCCCATTGACTGAGGATTGATTGCTGATCACTAACCATGTAGAGATTTTACAGATGATGACAAAATTTTGCACCCACTTATCGCCTGGCATGCTTAGACCGCGGTATCTTACCTAATTAATATCGAGCACGTAGGCCTCTTTTCATAAATGAGGTTGAAATAGAATGCTCAAATACTCCACCACGCATTCCCACTACGGATCGGTGGAGTAGGCTAGCTTAACGACTATCACAATTAAGTGGTAACCAGGACCAAAGGCTTAACGTGCTTTCCGAAGCACAAGTTACGGTCGCTCGAGTTGAAATACCACTAGGCGGTCACCCATCCATCTACCGGTCTTACCGGTGGTAGCTTAACTTTGCCGATCAATTAAGAACGGCTAATCATGCTTCATGACGAGCGCTTCTAATCTTATATAGGTATATATGCAAAATTAATTCAATTCAATAATACCTACTCGTCCCGTTAAAAACAAACTGTTAAAAAACTGTGTGGCAAACTGTTATGTATGAGAACCATTGCGTTGTTTCACTCGTCCCGACCCGAATACTTAACACAAACTTTTAAAAATTTCCCATTGACGTCTGTTTTTCATCAGAAAACGTATCTACGAACCATTAAGTATATATAATAGACCTACTATACAATAACTACCTACTCAAATATAAATAATAGATCTAGAATGCATGTAGGCAATTAAATGTAAATAGGTATGATATGATGGGATGGTCCATTACACGTGAGTAAAAACATAATATTAAATAGCCATCATTAGAAAAGGGCCAAAAACGGCAGCTCAGACATAATAAAATACCTTGTGAGCAAGCACCTCACGTATGTGGCAACAATACACTTTCGTGATTGAAACAAAAAGAAAATTGTAATTTTCTTGAGGTTGCTTTAATAGTTTTTCATCGGCTTTACGGGATAAGGCGTCGATCCCACAGATAGAGTTCTAGAGTTCTGCGTTAACTATTGTGCACACAGCAATCAGTCTAGTCTAGAGTTCTGCAATATTCGCCACCGATCACACGTCATACACTTTTAGGCGCCGCATACAGTGAACGCGAAACGCGAACGCAGAATTCCAGTAGGTACTCTCTCTGTGGGATCGGCGGCGTCTAAATGGTGAAAATAGCTTACCTAAGACCTATTTTAGATCTGTGCAATTGCATCAAGCTGTTTTGGCCAACTGAGACCCAAACCAAAGAATAATAACTACGTAAAGGGACACTGACAGCCCCCCGTGAATTTATCGCCTGCGTCGCTCGAAATCGTTGCCTATTGGCATTGGCTGGCACCAATCTACTACTTCATCTACGTCTTCACTGCTTGTTGTGGATGTGTTAATCGAAGCGTAGGGTGTGGGTGTGCCCAAAATCTCGACCCAATCTATGTTATCGAAAAGATATTCAAAAATATTATTTTAAATGTATCCGCCATTTCTTTTCAAATGTCTTATGAACATTGATGTCGAATACGAAAGAGCCACAGTATTATGTGGTATTATTTTTAAGTATTAACCCCACAAGACCCAAAAGGCCTGAAGCATCGACAGGCATACTATCAATTTAATCGTCTGACGAATAAGAAACGATTTTGGTTTTTATAATAATTACCGGACCACAAAAAAGGTGAACAAAAACGCCACTTGAACTGTCACGACTCCCCCATTTTGGGATCATTATCATAACAATAGCTCGCAATGGACTGCATTTCTTGCATTTTATTTAACCACTCCCATGTTTCTTTTAATGCGTTTTAAATGACCCTCTGACAGTTAAAAAAGAATTTAAAAAAACAAGGAAAGCTAAGCTGGGTTGCTTTATACATCATAAGTTACCTACCTAGGTTCAATATGTGTATAAGTACTTTTGTAACCCAACTAATTAAGGTAAACTAAACATAAAAATATATATATATAATTAAGTACATCCTATAAATTTAACACTACGTAATATTTCAGAGAAATAATTCAATCTGTTTCAAGAGTTAATTAACTACTTACATAAATCCGATTTCTTAACACATTCCCGAAATAAACATATTACCAACATTTAACCCTTACAATGCGGTGGTTAACGCTACTTGTAATAAATACTACTAAAGTCTTGATATCAGTGTTGCCAACTAAACGCGTACATCTCACTCAACCCTTTACACGACCACAATAATTATCCTACTAATTAACCTTGCGAACGCTTGTTCGACCGCTGAATTCAACCAACGCCAAACGGGACTAGACTAGACCATTACACACTTAGAAACTATACCTAACTACTGGTGCTCAAACTTTTTTATAGTTTTTTTGCATAAGATCATAAACATGAGTCATTGAGTTTAAAAAAATAAACGATTACACATGATATTGAATTATTCAATATACATATTTACAAAAAACAAGTCAAATGAGACAGTAAATGTTTGAGATACACAGATCACTCAAACTATGTTGGAATGTAAGCGTGGGCATTCATGTTATGACAACTATGCCATAATGGCGACTTAACTAATATATTATTATGTTTAAGTAGTGTTGTTCGAATTGGCTCTATTGAAAAAAAAAGGAAATAGTAAAATTTTAAATAGGTACCTAATTATAATAATAATATAGGTACTGGGATATATTTCACACACAGCTCTGATCCGAAACTAAGCTGAGTTTGTACTATGGATCCAGATAACTGATATAATTAAAACAACAAAAAAGATAATTACACCAATGTTAGTTCTAGGAAGGAATCTAACACACTACCTGCGGCGTAAAAGGTATGCCAACTGGCCTAACAAATAGTAAGTATCACATTAAAACTCATTAAAAGTATTTTTAACCGACTTCAAAAAAAGGCGGAGGTTCTCAATTCGTTTGTATTTTTTTTTATGTTTGTTTCCTCTTAACTCCGTCATTTATTAACCGATTTGGATTTTTTTTTTGTCTGGAAGGGTACACTTCCCGTTTGGTCCCGTTGTCATCAGATCAGGATTTGATTACTTCTTAGTGTACTTTGAAGTTGGTTTAAGTTTTTTGTAAAACAGTCCAATTATTTATTATAAACTCCGAGAACATGGTTTTAATTACGAAGAGACTTCCTCAACTTTTATCTCACATCTATACTGTCAATGTCATCAACTAAACTTTTTAGTTGTCAGAAACAACACAATTTAATATATGGAATGCGAGTCACAACCGCGAGCACCCATCTGTCATCCCAAATGACAGTTGGAAAAATGAAAATAGAACGGGTTGAGACGGAGGCGCGGACACCGGCGTTAAGTGTTTGAGGGGTTAATTTATTGGCTCTCGGCGGTCGTTATCGTTACGCTCTAATTTTAAATTCGTAACGATGTGTCTTAATGATTCCAAATTTGAAGGTAAGTTATTTTTTTCCTTTTTAGAAACTGCTTTATGTTGACACGTGAAGTCTTTGCTGCCTACTTGGCACGTCATACTTAGCGAACTAATTTAATTTTTACCTTTGTTTTGAATCACACGCACACCGCACCGAATAACACGCACGAGTTATGCGGCCATTGGTCGATAGACACGGTGGTAGTACCATAAGGACTACAGGAGTACTTATTGTCAAGCCATTATGTTGCAGCGACATTAAAATCGCGGGTGGTGTGTGTCTCTTCTTTACATATTAATTAATAGTATTCTTTGCTGCTAGAAGGACGTAATGTTAACATTTCTTTTTCATTCTTTAGAAAATAAATAAATTGCAGCAGTAAGTATAATATTATTTCCAATTATAAAATGCTGACTGAAAATATAGGTACTAAAGAAAGCATCCTATTTTTTTATACGACCAATTCGTTAATCATGCGTACCTACGGCTCATTCTGAGGATAAGCGGTTTCCGTAGCCATAACACGAGGCATCGCTCACGCGTTACCGACCCTTCCCCCCTCTAATGAGCTCTGGCGACCTTACTCACGCGCAGGAACACAACATAATGTTATTCTGTAAGGTGGAGGTGCTTCCCCAGTCGAGCTACTCTATGAGCGAATAAACGTTATGCTCTAGGTAGGTACTTCTATTAAAATTATATTTTACTTCTTCCTGTAAAACATGTGAGATGAGATACAATTCAGTAGAAGTTCATTTGGCACATTGTGGTATGAATGTTTTTGTATAATATGAGCCATGTTTGAAAATTTCTCACGGTTTCTCTAAAAACGGTAAAACTATTTTGGCAAAAAGTATCAATTCTAAAATATGCTAAATGAACTACTATGGTCGCGAATCGCTGAATTATGTACCCATATTTTTCCACGAAGGTAAAAAAAAAACTCGAAAAATACAAATGTCCCGCCTCGTAACTGATGTTTAACCATAAGTTATAAACTATAGCATTGACGTTAGTCTCACTTGCTGCAAACGCAAGAAATATTTGAATCTTAGAATAAGTTGAAGTAGGAAATCATGAAAGAACGGGCGGCACTGCAGACGGGCTAAGCGATTGATAAACAAAAAAACTTGCAATCCCATTCAGGATCTACCGTTCAGTCGCGGGCGTATTCTTCGGAAACGTTCTATTTTTAAATCGTTTCACTGTCAACTGTCAAACTCGATGACAGATGGCGCTAACTGAAAGTCGTGGGATAAGGCGGGGATTTGTGAAAATGCCGCCATTTTGGAGCGTTCTATTCTAAATTAAGCAAGAAGGCACGTTTCGGCTATTAGGAGACGGGGAAGTGTTAAATACGGAATAGGGTGCGCCTGTTTGACATTTTTTTTAAATAATTTATTTGTGTAAGCAAAAGTCATTTTTCAACTCTTTAGCGTTGAGCTTTGCTTCATAATAACCTTTTTGTGGCGAAGAGTTAGGTACAAAACAGAATATCCACGTTTGTATCGAGAAGTCTTTATGCCTTGTGTATAGTTTTCCTAACATGCCATCGCATGACTGCATTTCATGTAGAAGCCATGAGCATCAGCCCGCAAAAGCTAGTGAGTTTCAAGGACTTGACTCTAGAGTGTCATTTGCAGAATAATGATAATAATAAATATTTTTCCCTTGTTAAATTCGCACATCGTCTGCAAAGATTGGGTCAGAGAAGTATCTCGAGGTATTTCCAGTAACGTCAAGACTTGACGGTGAACATCTGTCATTGATGTAATGGGAGAGAGGATTGGGAGTGAGTAGTTGATGCTTTGCTATCAATGTACATAATAAGCTATCTCAAAACAACGACAATCTTAAAATCATGACATCATATAAGTAAATACCAAGCTGATTATTCAAATACGTACACAATCACAGCATTTAATCTGCCTAAAATAACCTTTTAAGATTGAACTTAAAACTCTCCTTACAAGTTTAAAAATTAATGACATGTTCACATAAAATAGTACATGTAAACTTTCCCTACGCTTTAACAAATTTATTTAATCTCTGGGTAAGTTATGTCTTGTTCTTATGCGTTGGGTTTAAAGTGTATAATCCCTTGCATTCATTGAAAAAGAAAGTTGTGCGAGCGTGTCTCCTCAGCGTTTATGAAAATAAGTTTTAAATAAATCCAAGGAGTTTATAATGCAGTTTAAAAGAACATGGCAGCCATGGAGTCGCCTCATGTACTTTTGTAACAAATTAACATTTTGCAAGTAATCTCAATCTCTAAATAGTGCTTGCATACTCACGTCCTCCCGTGTGAAGCAGGGGCGTGTCGCTAGTTCATTTAATAATGGAATAATCTTCATAAATTGATAAGTAGATTTGGGTATCTGCAGCTAAGTATTAATTCTTAGAAAAGTACAATCCAATTGTAATGAAAACCCATGCCTGCACTTCCAAGGAGTAGATTGAACCAGATTGAAGGTACAGCGCATGGTAATAAGGTTGTAAAACTTATGAGAAATTAACCTTTGAAGCAAATAAACATTTTATGCTACGCATACG
The DNA here is from genome assembly GCA_947623365.1 of Achlya flavicornis. Taxonomy (NCBI): domain Eukaryota; kingdom Metazoa; phylum Arthropoda; class Insecta; order Lepidoptera; family Drepanidae; genus Achlya; species Achlya flavicornis. The sequence goes on along the minus strand of OX392467.1, from coordinate 19,522,933 downwards.
ATGCGCTATTTTCGCTGAAGATTATTTTCAAATACACAAAAGAGTATGAGAATGACATAGGAGTTGAGTGTCTTAATTATTTTGTACAAGCAATGGCTACTCCACCACATTTGTTCCATTGATTCATTGCGCTAGGGCGGGGTTCCGTCGAATTTATGACAATCCAGCACCCATCCCGCCTTAAAGGTCCTCAGTTAAGCACTGAGACAGTTTAAAGGTAAATAACTTAAACTTAATAACTTGGGCTTACTTACATTGATTTATTACGCGAAGTTTCAAAACGACTGCGATTAAAGCGGAGCGGTTTTTTCCGGTTCGCATCGGGTTTATCCGCATCCCGCTTGTTTATTTTGGATGTTTAGGGATGAGGACTTTAATTTATTTATTGGATTTATTTTACTGTTGACACCAACCTCCGGTAATGGGAGAAATGTAATAGAAACAACGGTAAAATCAAGTAGACTAGTCTAAATAAAGATAAATTCACAACATTTAAACGCAAAGTAAACATTGTATTCGTATATGTATATTTAAACAAGTATCAAGCTCTCTAGACTGGAAATGTTCAGTGAAAGATAAACGGTGAAAAAATAAAAATGTTTCGACATCATTCTCATGCAGTATTCGACGATAATTAGAAGTTTCAATGAAAATGAAAATTAAAACAGATAGGTATCTGTTTTAATTTTATTATTGCTATTAACTGATTATTATACAGTTGAAGAATATTTTAATAATAAGTCAAATGTTTATGTTATGAATGATACCAATAAATTAAAGACTAAAGAATAATTATCTACTTTAATAAAAATGATCATAATGTATATTACATTTGGGTAAATTATCATCTACAAGAATAATATCTTCCACTGGGGTCCTTTTGAGTGTAATAAATACCTGCCTAATACCTTTAAATAATAATGTTAGGATGAAGTTTATGTCATTTATAAAACAGTTAATGTTTACTTATAATTTGATATGGCTGAAAATAATATTGACTAAGAATTATTATTATGTAATCAATAGGCACTTCTGCTATAGGTGCCTGTAAAAGGACGCTAAGTTCTTAAGTAATTTTTAATAGAATAAGACTTAGTTGTAAAATAAATTAATGAATATTGTACCGCGAAAATGTAATTTTTGGTCCGTATCTAGTTACAAAGATAATTAGGATGCGTCCATATTGACTTTACGTCACAATTCCTTAAGAACAATAAACTCGCGCGTCCTATTTCGCCGCCCTAAAACATCGTAACAATTTATCGACGTCAAAACAAACAGACCGCTGGAAACGTTCGGAAAATAAAAATTAAAAAGTACCAGCCGACTTAGAACGTCCAAGGCAATGAACAGCATAAATAATCAGCCAGGAGTACGTCTCGGCAAATTACCCAGAACGGGCGGGTTGGAAATTGATGGCAACACTGAAATAAGTGCCGCCGCCATGTCAACTATGTTGGCTGTCGGCGAGCGTTCCTTTGCCTGTCGTTTTCTTTTTTTAATGATTCGAATGGTAGGCATTCGAAATTAGAACTATTTATTGATGGGGGAACGGGGTCTTTTTTGTCTTTTTATTTCGTTTAGACAATGTTGCGTAGACTTTTTGGCGGACGCCCCAGACGTGACCATATAGCCAAAGCCTACTTTTTATCAGTGTTTAGGTGCTTTAGACTAGAAATCTTTACGAAAGGAATCGCACCAAGGTTAAAAAAATATTGATAAGCGTTTTAATCATTTCGTTATTTACCTCCGATTGAAACATATTTTTTTTATTTGATAGTATTTGAGACTAGGAGAGTGTAGTGTTCGAAAATGTCCACCTCAGTACCCCGAGTGTAAAGAATTGTCGTTAAAAAAACGTTTACTAAAGCGTTTGCGTTAACTATAAATTTGTATGGGAGAAATGAGTACCATGAGTATTCCGCTAGAGGCGCTGTGCCAATTTCTATAGAGAAGTGTCATAAACGCAAACTAATTAGTAAGCGTTTACAAACGTCAATTCTTTACACTCGGGTTACTGTAAGTCTTTAAATTTTAGTCCGCCTTGTGATCTCATCTCGACTTAAAAACAAACTGATAATATTCCTTGTAAAAGTCTCTTTTAATCGTTATATTGATCATTTTATTTTCTATGAGATAAGACACGTATCAATAGATTATTCTCCATTTAAATACATGACAACAGCATTAAGAAAATATACTTACGAACAATTTTTATCTCACAAATGTATGCGACTTCGTTTTTTATTCGAAACATTCTGGAATAATGTGCCTCCGAGTTTAAATTACTTCTGATTTCACCTTTTTTAACTGACTTCAAAAAAAGGAGGAGGTTCTCATTTCGGTTGTATTTTTTTTTATGTTTGTTACCTCATAACTCCGTCATTTATTAAACGATTTGGATTTTTTTTGTTGTCTGGAAGGTCACACTTCCCGTTTGGTCCCATTGTCATCAGATCAGGATTTGATTACTTCTTTGTGTACTTTGAAGTCGGTTTAAGTTTTTTGTAAAACAGTCCAATTATTTAAACAGGAGGCCGACACAATTTTCTTCGTCAGTCAGTAAACAGCTAGGTTTGTATGAAATTGACATAATGATATGTCTGGTATGCAATGGATCTACGACACCCACATTACATAACAAATTAAGTAGACACGTAATAGAACATACAATTTTCCCACTTATTATTAAAATTAGTTTCATATAAATTCTCGGGCACCCTATAAACTGGCGGCTAAATTTAGCCGATTGGTAATAGCCAGCCAGGTACAGCAAAATACTCTGATTATTATGTTGACCGTATTCGTCCGACATAATAATCAGAGTTCGTTGTTGACGGTCTGACCGTATTATGTTGAGCGCTCTGAATTTATTCCTAACTAGCTTCCTAGGCCCTCCCCGCGGTTCCGGGCGCGTGCCCGGGATAAAAACAAAAACCGGCCAAGTGCGAGTCAGACTCGCGCACCGAGGGTTCCGTACAAACCTGTAGGTATTATATGTAAATGCTAGTATAGACCTGAGTATTTGATATGAATTTAAATTAATGACGTATAAAAAAAAACTACTTACTAGATCTAGTTCAAACCAATTTTCGGTGGAAGTTTGCATCGTAATGTACATCATATTTTTTTTTGGTTTTATCATTCTCTTATTTTAGAAGTTACAGGGGGGGGGGACACACATTTTACCACTTTGGAAGTGTCTCTCGCGGAAACTATTCAGTTTAGAAAAAAATTATATTAGAAACCTCAATATAATTTTTGAAGACCTATCCATAGTCACCCCACACTTATGGGTTTAAAAAAAAAAAAAAATGAGTTTCAGTTCTATGTATGGGACCCCCAAAATTCATCGTTTTTTTTTCTAATTTTGTGTGAAAATCTTAATGCGGTTCAAAGAATACATCTACTCACCAAGTTTCAACATTATAGTTCTTATACTTTCGGAAAAAAGTAGCTGTGACGTACGGACGGATAGACAGACAGACATGACGAATCTATAAGGGTTCCGTTTTTGCCATTTGGCTACGGAACCCTAACTAGCCTTTAGCACTCGGGGACAATGTAGCTTCCTAATAGTGAAATAATTTTCAGAATCGGACCAGTAGTTCCGGAGATTACCTCATACATCCAACTGGTCAGATTTCTTAGATATTTTTCCAATATTAAGGGCAAAGTTTTTAAATTGCAAAATAATTGAAATAGATTTCGCCAATGATTAATGAAAAAGGGCATGCGCCATACAATCCTGTAATGTCTCTCAAGTTTTCGGAAGACGTATTTTTTTATGATGTCTGTATGCAACACATGCGTACCACGTGCGTTTGGATGAGTGAGTAATATAGCTGTATTATTTGCACTTGTTTTGTTATTCTGATCATTGAGTACGTGTGGAAATCATAGCATGTGGTTGTGTACTTTATAAACTCAACTTGAAAATTTATCGCCAAGGACAAGGCAGTTGCTCTTGACTGCTAGTTCTAGCGTTTTTTGCATCTAACTATACCCCGGCCATTCTTCTTTTGACATCAATGATTCATATTACCATTTTATTTCGTAGCTAAATTATTTTAAATAAAAATCGTACTACTTATAAATAATAAATACGAAAGTGATTTTGTCTGAAACCTCTTGACGCCTAAACGGCAGAATCAATCATGATAAAATTTGGCACACAAATAGATCATATCCTGGAATAACATATAGAATTTTATTTATCCCGCCCGAGGAAACATAATATCTCTCATTACACGTTTGAAACGGCGACAACGAGTTATTGGAATAAATAAAAGAATAATCGTCCCCATCCATTTTTTGTTCTCATCCCGATGACATTTTTAAACTGCCAAGTAACGAATGGGTTAAGGATACGGTATCACGTCGACACTAATGAAAACGTCTCTGATTTCATTATAATATGCCCCTTTACTATTCGCTTTACGAGATAGTTAAGCTTTAATGATGTGAACTCTTCAAAAGGATATCGTTGTCGTATTTATTATTCATATGAAGTTATTAAAAAAATGGTTCGGTTTTGGTTCGTGAACAAAGCGCCTTTGAGATCTCTTTGGAATTAATATATCCTTTTACAACATCATACAATCTATAATGAGACTTATGTGTCGGTTCGTTACATTTAAAATACAATTATGCCCGACGTGTTTTCCAAAGCTCTTTTTTAAGATCCTCAAAATCTCCGGCATGCGTACAACAAGTCACCAAAGTAGCTTTCCTCAATTTTATTATGAGCCTGTGTGCATCTGTCAACTATCTCTCTATTTTTTATATAGGTTATTAGGTATTGTCTAATACTAATTATAAATAGATAAAGAAGATTATATAGATTAAAACAAGTTAATAATAGTGGCGACCCCTGCGACTTATTATCGCGACACGAAATGCGATGCTTCTTAGAGTATTCAATCCCACCAAACGGATGATTGCTTGAATTGCACTGAACGTGTATTTTCTACATAATATACGAGACAAATTCCTTTCAGGCACTATTAAGACCATCTTCTGATCAAACTTATTAGCAAAAGCTTATTGATAGTTCGTCAAATACTTAGTCGATGTTGTAACATAAGCCTATCAATATCTGACTTCAAGTCAGAAGGTACCTATTTCCAGTTAGTAAGGAATCCTGCAGACTCAATTGCCTCGTTCTTGGCTTGTAGCCCACCGTGGGGCGTGGTTCTGTGATGTACTGGCGTTTTTGCCCACCCGCTGCCGAGTAGCGATATTTCAAGGCACTCCCTTGAAGTTTTATCTGCCCCGGGAACAGTAGGATCCTTTTTTTTTGATCTTATTGGGAGGCTATTGGTCCGCATATACCTATATGTTTAATTTCTGGAGAAATATGGAGACTCGCACAATTTGAGCACTGAAAGTCTTTTGGTTCAAGCCAGCGCTGAGAGCATTGATGTATCGGTTACTAAAATCGATTTTGTCGACAAATCTGACAGCTCTATGAAGGTATTGTTAAAAAATCCTACTTTATCGATGTTTTAATCGACTATCCATGCTCGGCAGCGAGTATCGACAAGCAGGCAGAGGGTCCACGTGATGAGAAGTGGTCACATCATATGGACGAATTGTTTTCCCTTCGCGTTCCCGGGTCATCTTTGCCTGGGATAAAAAGTATCCCTATGTGTGTATGTATCCAGAACATTATCTGCATGCCAAAATTCGTCCAAATCCGTACATCCGTGAAAATTAAAATATAGAAAGAAAGAAAGAAATATTATAAAAAGCCTAAGCAAATGATGCTCGCTTTCGCTGGCAAGTCGGACAGACTTAGTTTTTAGCATGTGTACACTAATCCTAAATCGCAAGTAAGCAGAAGTAATCAATGCCCTAATGGATACAAATCGCTTGCGGCACACGCTTGTCCCAACTTTAATCACACACACACATAAATTTTCCAAATCCAATTCGTAAGGCTATCACTTACAGGGGAAAATGTTTGAGGGTGGACTCAAACTTGCGACATTTCTTTTGCGATTTGTCGTTTCATTATACGGTCCAGAAAGTGGTCTAATTTCGACCGTAATTCATTATATATTAAAGTTATTTATGAAAAAACAAAAATGCATTTTGCAGTCCTTTTCCATATAAACTCACACTCCGTGCGCGCAATTTGCTTGAAAAGGTTAACAAAGATGGTCTCTTAACTTATTTAATATCTACCTACAGAGTGATGGTTCATGGGGGCATGTGATAATACCTCTTCGGAAAAGTTGGAAGAATAGATATAATGTAACTGATTACTGAACTGCATTCAGTAGCTTATCTTTTCACTCAGAAAACCTCTCGTGACCTTCAGGAACAGCGCGCTAACCATTTAGCCCATTTAGCGCCGTGTAAATTAGCAAACAAAGACTAGTCTCGATATCGGTCTAGGGTCTAATCATGATAATATCATATATGCAATTTAGAACTTATATATTTTTCCCGCGATAACGTGAATTTCGTGTGTGCGACTAAAATCCGCAAGTGTGTAAGACGCAGGACGGTCCGGCCTTATTCGTTTAATGTGGACATCCACGTTGATTATGGAGCATGGAGGGGACAACACATTGTTTCATTAGTTCCCGCGCGGTCAGCATCAGATAATCCCGCTATTTGACCACCACCAGGCGATACTTACTTTTAGATTAACATACATTTGACGTTCTTGCCGTTTTGTATACTTACATGTTAAACATATCATATCGCAGTTAAGGCCTGATTGAAGGAGTTTTTAACCGACTTCAAAAAAAGGAGGAGGTTCTCAATTCGTTTCTTTTTGTTTGTTACCTCATAACTCCGTCATTTATCAACCGATTTGGAAAATTCTTTTTTTGTCTGGAAGGGTACACTTCCCGTTTGGTCGCATTGCCATCAGATTAGGATTTGATTACTTCTTAGTGTACTTTGAAGTCTATTAACGTTTTTGTAAAACAGTCAAATTATTGTTTATAAAATCTTTGATGTACCAAAAATCTCTTCGAAGTTCACACCCAGAAGTGGTTTGTAGACGAGTTGAGAGGAGTGGGAGAGCGCTTCGGTAGCAGAAGGAATAATTCGGTACTGCACCGCCTGGTCCCAAATTCCTCACACACACAGTCTTAATAATTGTAATCTCGTAAATACAACTGCACAACCAATATAACTGCATTAATAAATAATTATAATAAACGAGAAAACCCCATATACTATTCCATCTAATATCAAAGGATCTTAAAAATAATTAACATAGAAAAGAATCCCTAAGAGAATTGAATTGGCTAATGTGAAAGATAACAGTAATGGAAGTGCTCATAAAAAATATCTACCTAACTACAAGTGGGAATTTTTCGGAGCTCCATAAGAAATTGGGATTATTAATTATGTATTAAATTATACGCGTAGAGCTATGAAAGTTGTAGAGGGGGTCGTTACAACTTTACCAAGCTGGACTGATCGGAATTTATCTTTTTTATAAACACTTACCATGGTGAGATTGTGGTCAAAACACAGGCCTACACATAGTAAAAAAAATACGCTCGCGGTGACACTTCCGAGGGGTCATATGTATTCTATGTGTTGAAAACCCACGCTTGCATTTATTATAATATAGTAGGATAATGAACTCTTTGGTTTTCACTTAAAGTTCCAAACAAATAGGTCTTTTCAGTTTTACTACACAACAAAAACCATAACTAGTTTCTGACTGATTATACCAATATTTCCTATCCGATAAAGGCCCACATTACTGAACTTTTAATTCTAAAAGTTATTAAATACTACTTATATATAATGGTAACAGGTATTCCACCACTGAATCCCGAATCGAATAATGATCGAATATTTGTCTACAATCGCGTGGTTGGAAGTTTATAATCATTGTTTTTTTATCAATAAATATGAATCTATTTTGAACCTTAACTCAATAATTTATGATAAAAAATCACTTAGAATTTGCACGTGTCTTTCTGACAAAGTCGCATTTCGATCCCAGCGCACAAAAGATGGAAACAACTTCAAAAGTTACCACAATGAATGTGCCAGGTGATATTTCTATAAAACAATTATTTCTCCTGATTCTGGAGGGCAGTGGACCCAAATTCAATGCAAAACACCATTGGCAGGGTAACAAAACATAACTTTTACAAAGTAGCACAACAAAGGTGTCCCCAAGCTACGCTAACAAACACTAGCGAGTTAGTTACCACTTTTAATTGCCTTTAGTTAGTTTTAACTGGATCAAACCGGTTCTCAAAGTTGCCGCGCGGTTGGAGCGTTATTATGAATGGTGTAAAGTTTTGGTTACCGGCTTACGTGCTCTTAGGGTTATTGATTAACATTGAAGCACCTTGTGTTGGAGTTGGAAACTTACGAGACCGAAACGGTGATGTGATTTTCAATGGGGTTAACGAATTTCTGATCAGAGAGTATATAGATGTAGAGGCTTGCAGTTAGCAGTCGAACAGGGGCCCAAGTCTGCTATTTCAATTGTGTTCCAATGAACTTTCAGTGGTGTCAAAATTGTGACATTTTACGGTTTTGGTAGTCTACTTACTAACAGAAGTGTCATTATGGCACAATTTTGACACCACTGAAAGATCATTGGAACACAATTGAAATAGCAGACTTGGGCCCCTGAGAACTATCCTCGATAGCAGCGGATATCGGTAAATCGTGACTGCGGCCTACAATTTCCAACTGCACGAATGCAAACTGCATGTAAGTTATTTGACTTGCAGTTTGTCTGGATGCTTCCAGACACCTTATAGGATGGTATGATAGTTGATTTATAATTAACCGTAAATATTAAGACGTCATCGTTTCTGTCAATCATTCACAAATCAATATTACCAACCCGTATAAGACAGAAGTGTAGTAGATCTATGGTCAATTGGTCATGTCATGATCTCTTCGTTGTGTTGCGTCAAGTTGTGCCCCAAGCAAGCTTTGCTACCATCTTACGTTGGCTTTTAAAGTTAACTTAAACTTGAACGTTGTCAGGTCTAAGCTTACCTAACTCTATGCAACATGATACCTCTTAAGGAATTTTTAATGTGGATCAAATACCTCAAGTATGCTCGCAGCTTTATTATTACTAAGGTTTCAGTGTCTTAAATGTGTACCTGGCTTTATGTAGTGAAATTTAATTATTTCAGTCTTCGTTTGCGACTACGGGATTTATGTGTAAGTGTAGTGTAAAATAAAAAAAGTGACTGCGGTGCACAGTGCTCCGAAGCAGTTTTTATGGTCTTCAATATAATTTTTAAATAACGTTCACGTCTAACCGAAGAGAGGGAGAACAATCTCAACATTTCTATCCCAAAAAATAACATCGGCGAATTCGTGACTCGATTCGAATTAACATTTAAAAAACAAAACCTGAATAATAAGCTATAATAAAGAGGGATTCCATCTCCACCGTGGCTCTAACAGAATTTAAATTATGATATTACATTGATTGAAATAAAACAAAATGGCCGATCCGAAACGAAAATATGAAATCAGGTCAGGTGGCAAAAGAATTCAAATTTATCGAAGGATCTTGCTGGAATAACTGAAAAATAATTCCAATTACTTTTTTTTATTGATTCGGGACACGAATGGTACTTCTTTCTGATTTTCTTGGATTTGACTGGCTTTACTAAAAGTTTTCTTCTATGATTGCATTTATTTAGAAATTGTCTAACCTCTACATTTTCTGTCAAAACTCGCCGAAGAGTCCGCGAATAGGATTCGCATTCTCACGACAAAGAGAGCATAGTCTAATCGCACTGTGCTTTTTTAAATCTGAAGACTGGCAGAAGACTGCTAGTTGTACAATCTGTAGTGATCCTGCCGTGTTTTCACATGCCGGCCCCAACGGAAGATCAGCGTTGGTTATTCGCACATTCCTACGTTAGCCAACAACGTGCTGAGCTGAGGACTGATTTGTGGCAAAATCTACCTCTTTTATTATGTATTTTTTGTGAACTTGCCACAAATACTTTCTGACAAGCAGGCAAGTGTTCCTGATGACCAGGGGGATTGCCAATGTGTTGCCAACCTAAACAAAGCCTACTAGGCAACTGGCTCTCAAGTGCAACTGTTGGTACACCAGTAGGTGCTTAGTTTAGTTCCAACATGAGGGTAGGTCCTACTACCGTGCTAGCTAAGGTTAAGCTCGTATTATTTTCCATGATCAAAATATCACATTCAGATTCGAATTCGTTACCATTGACTGAGTCCCCATCACATCAAATCGCTTATTGAGTATCCAGAATTTAGATCGTGGAAAAATCTTAGCTTAGTTGTCTAGTGGCTCAAAGAAATGTAAACGATCAACGCATCAAAAATCTTTGCTACACAGAACATACTTATTCACCCCAAAAAATTCAAATTCGCCAAAAGTTTCGCAAAAAGAAAGTGAAAACAATAGGAAGACTTTGTGAGAAAACATCACGGAGGCCAGGACAGGACAAAGGGCAAATATTTGTGGACTAATTATAATTTCTGAATGGAAAGTTAGCATTTCATTAAAGGGGGCCGTGTCAACAGAAGTGATGGTTCGGATAAAAAGAATATGGACGGAACTGTTTTTGTCATTGGAGTTTTGTGCGAAAATTTCATATAAGAAAATTATATTTGCATTATTTTTGACGGGCCAGTTGGCGCAGTTGGTTAAGACTCTGGTAAAGATTCCACATATTGTGCCGCAGGTCGTGGGTTCGATTCCCGCACAGGACATGCATTTGTGTGCATGAACATGTCTGTATGTCCTGAGTCTGAGTGTAATTATGTATATTAAGTTTGTATTTACAAACAAAAAGTAGTATATGTATAATATCAGTTATCTGGTTTCCATAGTACAAGCTCTGTTTAGATTGGGATCAGATGACCGTGTGTGAGAAATGTCCCAGGATATTTATTTATTTATCATATGGATAACCATACCATAGACTATATAGAAGTATATGTATGTATTATGTATATCTATATCTCATAAAAATTACAAGCGTGAAAGATATTTGTGACTCCATCACGCTTTTAAACAGATCAGAATTTGGCACACAGAGAGAATATTTTTTGAATATGATACTTTTTCCCCGGGAAGCAGTAATTCATTCGCGGGTGAAACCGCAGCGCGGAAACTAGTATACAAATATTTCTGAAGGGATTTCATTAAATTCAACCCTTATGGAATAGCATAAAAACTTTATTGCCATAATTTCATTACGAGATGACGCAAACAGACATGCATACACGAAATACTCGTAACTATAGTATGTATCTACGTATATTTAATTCTATTTGTATAATATAATATACATCTATACCTTAGATGCGCAAATCGTAGTATTTAGCTAAACGTAAATTGGACTAGGTTGACCACAATTCATATCACTTATAATAGTAATTTTTTTTTTATCGATAAAGAATAAGAAAGCCCCCTGCGAATGTGATTTGCTGTGCTTATTTAAAAGGAAAAATAATAAATAATTATCAAATATTATTAAAAAAACATGCAATAATATTTAACAGTCTTGAAACACTTGTTTTAATGAACAATGTATAATAATGAAATCACGTTCTGTCCGATTAAAATCGAGATGTAATCGCACATTCAAGTTTACAATTGCCATGGCGTTTTTGTTGCAATGACAGCTGTGAAAACGATGATACGTACACATTACACTCTGTATAGGGTTCGGCCACAACTCGCCATGATGTAAGAGCCATCTCAAAACATATTCTGAAATTATGCATAAATAATACAAAAAATATTATTAAATCTTAGTCAACCTACACTCAGAAAACAATTCCACTATAATATCGACAGTGGGGACACCACAGACCATGTTTCCCAGGATTATTCGGCGAATTCGAGCGTTAACCGTTTGTATTGGATAGGGATGTGTAACAAACTGGGTAATCGATTAAATATGATAAACTTTACATTTAGACGATATTATTTTGAAGGTTTATTGTCTGAGAATTTGCCTAACTTATATTTAGTTTTCGTGATATAAGAGGCCCGTTTTGACAAGAGGGTGTCTCTTCTTGTCGCACTATGTTTGTCTCTTTTTGACACATTGATGTAGATGTGCTGGCAAAGCGGGCCTATTAGATCTCTCCGACTTTACTAAGTCTTTTTTCACGTATACGTTAATTTATCGCGTTGTGATAAGTCTCCTGATCTAAGTATTAACAGCCAAAATAAACTGCATGTTCTATTGAGTCAAAGGCAGTAACAGCAGCTAGAAAGCTGGGCATCCTCTCTAAGGTCAAGCGGTACTTCACGCCTGGGCAGTTGATCCTCCAACTTTATAAAGCACAAGCACACCACGTGGGCGGGCGCTAATTTGTATGAAAATTAATTTTACCATCACTATCGACCGCGTGTGTAATACCGACCACACCGCAGCGATGTCGTAACCATAACGCAACCACCAGCGACACCGTGAACAAGGCGGTTCAAACGTTTTAACATTTTGTAGTTATCACAAGTCACAACGCAACCGCAAAAAGCCGCTGCAACACTATTCACACGTAACCACAGCTTGACTTAATTTGTCGCGATGCTGCCTGTGGTGTGGTTGCGGTACGTGTGAATAGGTTGACATTTCGCACAGTAACGGTACTTCCATGCTACGCGAATCGAGCACGAGCCGAGCCACGAACGAACCTACAACGAGCACGATGCGAATTATTTTGTTCGTGATAAAACTGACAGTCGCGCTCGTTCGAGGCTCGCAAGCCCGTCCACGCTACGCGAATCGTGCTCGCAGTGTGCTCTGTCGTGGCTCGGCTGGTGCTCGGTTCGTCAAGCATGGACGCACCATAACAATAAAGCTCAGTCTCACGTGTGTCAGTACTGATTTTACTCACACAGCAAATATTGTGCTTCTCCTTCGTATAAGCCGAACGTTCCGTCCAGATTTTTTTGTAGGTCTGTGGGTGCCAATGGCTCTTTCGACATTGTAAAAAGGCTTGTAAACATTGAAATAGGCAAAAATCATCTTGAAGTAAGTCTTCTCTATGTTTGAGGATCCTTTTACTCCATGCAATAATATTTCATCGATAAAAAACTATCGATACAAACAGACAACAAACAAAATAGCGGGAGCCCAAGGCGGTATTACGGTGCGGTGTGTTCGCTGCCTTATGCCCTTTGTTATCGAACGGTTGCCGTGTGTACACCCTGACAATGTAGTTTATGATATGTATAATATGTGCATGCAAACCTGATCTTATGCACCAGTGATCCCGTTTCTGCTTTATGCGCCATGGTTCCTAACCGTATTTTGTAATTCAACATCGTTTCTGAATTATCAAGAAGTATTTTTTTTATACCTAAAGTGGCAGAAACTATACGGTTCGCCTGATGGTAAGCAGTTACCGTAGCATATAGATGCTTGCGACATCAGGGGTACGCTATGACTCGCGCGTTGCCGACCCTATCGGGTTTGTAGAGGAGTCGCTGTTCCGGAAGCAGAAGTGATGAAGCGCAGTGTAATTTCGAACTACACCGCTGGTTCTCGCAAACTGACAGCGCAGAGCGTCTCGTCTCCTCCTGGAGCTCAGCGACCCTTTTATTAAATATATAGGTACTTACTTACATGTTTATCCAAAGTATACCATAATATTATTACAGAAATTAGTTTTCTGGGTTCACTAGAATCACCCACAAAGTTTTATTCCACGTTGTTTTGTGACTAAACTGATCAAATATTTAAACTCTATCCTTATAAACTTTTGTCGTAGCACATAATCCGAAAATAGAATGCCATTTAAAATAAAATCATTTGAAATTAGAATTCCAACGGTTGGTAAACTATACAACGGCAACTGCATTGATGAATGAAAACCTAATAAATGTAACAGGTTTCTATATACATATAATATTTCACCCTACACTACCTTCGCCTCACTATCCATTACAGAATAGCTATTTTCTATGAAACCTTAAAAATGTTCTGCTAGGGTCCTTTCTAGGTTGTGTTTCTAGGTCACACTTGGACCGAAATTAATGAAACCCTGTTACGAGCCTGTTACATTATTAATTATTATCAAATTATAGGATTTTGTATGAATTTCACATTACAGTATACGATAATGTTATAAACCTTACTCATTAAACGCTATTTAACTAATACCCTAATTAAATGGTCACGTTACTAATGTCACATTGTTTTTTTGACAATTACGTTTTTTACTTGAACATTCTACAGTATTTGTTGAGTTGGTTGGTATACCTCTTGACGCCTCGACGCTAAAACTAATCGTGATGAAATTTACCACACAGGTAGCCTCCGGCGTGGAGAGAAAAACTTACTTTTTATTCCTGTTACCTACATTTAATAATTAATAAAAAAACATGAAGTTCCACTACATTAGACGGTATTACCAGTTATTCTGTTCCCTTTCCATCACTCGTACCGTCTCGCGTCTGTCTAATGGTTCCAAATTTAAATAGTGCGCCATCACTCTTCAAATGTCAAATTACTTTAATTTTTCTATTTTAATCGTTCAGAAACGATCCAGCTTCAAAAGAATGGTGATGTTTTATTTAAAGTTTCACTTACAAATTCGTAAGATTAGTGTAAGAATGTTTATCGTTTCCTGAAGCAGTTAGCGCTTATTTGGTATTTCCGCACTATTCATGTGTAGATTGATTAGTTTTAGTTATTTTACGTTTTGTTTGTGGTTTCCGAACGCGTTTTTATACGTTCGTAAATTCTTGGGTAATAAATCTGTGGTTCTAAAAGGAAAGGACTCTTTTATGTTTGCGTGATAAAATTGACTTTTTTAATGGCACTGGATGGCCGAGCGATATACAGCCAATAAAGGTGTGTCCGTAGGCTTCCACGAAGTTGACTTGCCACAGGTTTACGCATCTTTTGATACCTCAACTTAATGAGAAGCCATATTCAATGAACGTCGTTTTGTTTTTGTTTTTAAATTGACGAAATAGACTGTGTTACATTATTATTTGTTAAATGTGCGAGAATGTGCCTATATTTATTACTTGTCAAATGTGCTTATATATATGTAAACCTAGTTATTTAAGTGGTCTTATTTTTACGTTTCTAGCTGTTTTTTAGGGTTTCGTAGCCAAATGGCAAAAAACGGAACCCTTATAGATTCGTCATGTCTAGTCTGTCTGCCGTCCGTATGTCACAGCCATTTATTTCCGAAACTATAAGAACTATAATGTTGAAACTTGGTAAGTAGATGTATTCTGTGAACCGCATTAAGATTTTCACACAAAAATAGAAAAAAAACAATAAATTTTGGGGGTTCCCCATACTTAGAACTGAAACTCAATTATTTTTTTTTCATCAAACCCATAAGTGTGGGGTGTCTATGGATAGGTCTTCAAAAATGATATTTAGGTTTCTAATATCATTTTTCTCTAAACTGAATAGTTTGCGCGAGAGACACTTCCAAAGTGGTAAAATGTGTGTCCCCCCTCCTGTAACTTCTAAAATAAGAGAATGATAAATCTATAGAAAATATATGATGTACATTACGGTGGAAACTTCCACCGAAAATTGGTTTGAACGAGATCTAGTAAGTAGCTTTTTTTTAATACGTCATAAATTGAAATTAATATCAAATACTCAGGTCTATACTACCATTTACTTATATACCTACAGGTTTGTACGGAACCCTCGGTGCGCGAGTCTGACTCGCACTTGGCCGGTTTTTTTGTTCATTCTTTATTCGTGCTGCTAAATAAAAATATTTTCTTCTTCTTCTTCTACAAAAAACTTCAAAGTACCTACACTAAAAAGTAATCACATGCTGACCTGATGACAATGGGACCAAAAGGGAAGGATCCAAACAAAAAAAAAATCCAAATCGGTTAATAAATGACGGGAGTAATGAGGTAACAAACATAAATAAAAATAACAACATACAACCGAATTGAGAACCTCCTCCTTTTTTTGAAGTCGGTTAAAAATAAGTTGTGGTCAGCATTTAAACAATCAATTAAAGAAAAGGTATATACATTTACAGGAAAACAGAACATGCTTGTTTTTAAGTGTCACGAGATATCATTTTTCTATCTCCTTCCTTGGGAAGCCAATTCCACGGTCTAATAATTTGACATTATTGCTCTCAAGATTTGCATTATGTTTATATTGTCGGCCAGTTGCCGTCGTTGGTTATACACCCTACCTATCGTGTCGTAGGTCGTGGGTTCTATTCCCACCCACGACAAACATTTGTGTGCATAAACATATCTGCATGTCCTGAGTCGGGGTGTAAGTGTATAGTAATGAATATTTAGTAAGTACCTATACCTACTTTGGGATTAGATAGCACAGTGTGAAGCATGTCCCGGCCGGTCTATTGCGTATCTTTGGTGGTAATCGTAACGAACGCCATTAATTATTTCATCCAATGACGCGCACGCGGTACGACGCGACGATGACCATTCGTGGGCCCTGATTGGATGAAATTCATTAATGGTGTTCGTTACGATTACCACCAGAGTTACGCGGTAGAGCCCCAGGATAATATTATTATGACTTATTATCGCTAATGTTTCGAGTAGTATTCGTAAGTAGGTACCCAAATAAACGTTGTCTATTCGATGTGTGTGTGATCATGCATTCATGTGATGCGGCGTCGTGTGACGGGTCGCTCACTTCCCTCCAATATGGCGAGGAGGGCGATGGCTGCCACACGCGTCATACTTGTGAACAGGTGCTGCTTGTGCGGGCTGGTCTGCTTAAGTTTGCTATTTATTTACTTATTAAATATTTTTTCAGTCTACTTTGTAATTTTGCCGCCGCGCCGGGGCACGCAATTGTTTTCAGTGCGATTAGAATGTAAATATTATGTAATTAATCTAAGCCTGTTTTGAAAAGAGTAATTGCTGAGTTTATTGCCGGCTCTTCTCAGCAAATGCAACCTTCCGAACCGGTATTAGAGTATTAGAGTCAGACTTTTCATAAGTGCCTGCGAAGGTCTATTTGAATAAATGATTTTGAATTTTGAATTTTGAATTTTTGAATCAATCGCATTATGAACGGATTAGCTGCGAGGGGCGGATTCGATGATGTCAAAAGAGATATAATAAACCTATCTGTCCCCCGCGGTTTCACCCGCGTTCCCGGGATAAAAAGTAGCATTATGTCCTTCTCCATACCATAGGCTATCTGCAGGCAAGCAGGATTTAAGCCAAAAATCTCAATTTTTTATCGATGCAAGAAACAAAACTGTTCAATATTCTGTTTAGAAAATGATTGTGAATTAAGCCTCTCCCCTCTCCTCAATTTTGCCCCCTCCCAGTCTTCTCTTACTTAAAATAGTAAACAAGAATTGTTGAATAAACAGAAGGTATCGCGCCCAGTACTGAACCGTGACACAGACGCGTCGCGGAGGCTTAACCGCTGAGCCTTTGGGTATAAGGAGATTGGTAGTATGTTCGACACTACCTACTACAATTTATACAAAATATATACGTAATTTTTTTACCACAATGAAAAATTAAAATAAATCTAGTGTTTTTTAAAAACACTATAAATTATTTATAGTTCTTGCGTATCCCGTAGCGGTAGATGTGCTATGCTGCCGAAAGGCTGAGGGGGCCAACCAGCATCTCTTATGGTGCGTCCATGCTTGGCGAACCGAGCACGAGCCGAGCCACGAACGAGCACACTGCGAGCACGAATCGCGTAGCGTGGACGGGCTTACGAGCGCGATTTTCAGTTTTTCACGAACAAAGGGATTCACATCGTGCTTAGGTTCGTTCGTGGCTCGGCTCGTGCTCGTTTCGCGTAAATCGCGTATCACAGACGCACCATTAGAACAAAACAACGTATAATATAATAAAAAGAAGTAGTATATTAGTATAGATAATATAAAATAGTTTTGAGTTTATCAAACCTTATTAGGTACGGTAATAGGTAAAATATCTAACTATTTATTTAACCATGGGAATTGTAAATGAGCAGTGAATTATAGTTTATTACCACATAATTAAATATAATTAGTAACATAGGTGTTCAGTTAGATTCAGTTGATTTATTAACAAGTCTGCGCTGGGCATGGTACCTACTAGTTCTTTGTGTAAGGATTGTTAGGCTTAGTGCATAATGCCGGAATTAAACAATACTTAAAAATAAAAATCGAAATAGCATCTGACTAAAACAAAAGAAGTACCTGGACCTTGGATCTTGATTATTATACAATTAGCAATACGTTGTCAAATCGGGTGGAACTAGGTAGAGTTAAGAAGGCATTGCTGCAGTGTTACTTCGATATATCAGCGCATCTAAAGGTAATCTTAGGTATACTTTCACACAATAATTTTATTGTCTATACCAGACAACCCCTTGGTGGCAAAACATTTTGTGTAACTAGAAGAAGAAAAAATGAAATTGAAATTGTTATATCCCTGCTAAGCTCAGAATTCATAGTAATATCTAAAAGAAATACTGTCATGACTAAGTACCTGAAAAAAAAAGCTGTACTTCTGCGGTGCCGCACGCTGCGTTGCCATTCACTACCAAATATGTAATCAGGGGCCCAGCGCTATATTTAAAACATTAATATTATAATCTTACATGGCTATCTAGTAATGTTATATATCTTGGAGTCTTGGAATAATAGTTCATGTTGCTACCAAGCGCGCCCTGCAGCTCAGGCGATTAGTAATTTCACAAAATATTTTCTCACGTAGATAAGTCGTGCGTGTGGGATGAAAGCATAACTTACTGTTCAACTATTCAACGTCAAATCTTAACATTAAACATTGAATAAACAAACGCTAAGATATCTGACAATCTAAATTCCCTTTGAGTGTACACTATGGCTAACAAAAGCGTAACCTAAGGCGTGTTCTGACAAGACCTCAGGAACTCTTGATCAAAGTAAATCTTGCGTATGGTTCTGATCCTTAATTAAGCTACGAGCACACTGGGATCCGGACTAACAGATTTTTACCGGATATAAGAATAAGTAGGTACATTATAACTAAAGCAAATTTTGCACCAGTACATGTAGTAGGAGTAATTTTTAAGCTTTCGCAAACAAAATTCACAGTTATAGTAATTAATAATAACAATAAATAAATATCCTGGGACATTCCTCACTCACGGTCATCTGATCCCAAACTAAGCAGAGCTTGTACTATGGAAACCAGATAACTGATATAATACATATACTACTTTTTTAATTACACCCAGACTCAAGACATACAGATATGTTCATGCACACAAATGTATGTCCTGTGTGGGAATCGAACCCACGACCTGCGACGCTATAGGTTAAGACTCCACGTCTTAACCAACTGCGCCAACTGGCCCGTCAAAACTAACTACATAACTGACTACGATCACCGATGCAACTTGGTCGAAACGTTGAGATAAGACAAAATATTAGTTTGATAGTAATCTGGACGCGGTCGCGAATATACATATATATTGTAACTATGAAGTAGGTAGGTACATGTAGCATCTTTGCGTCATTAAATATCATAGATTACAGAGAGTTATTGGATGTTTATGTTCTACTAATAGATCATGAGTAATTATATTGGATGACAATGATGGCACCTGTGTGACTAAGCTGTCATCCAATTTATCCTAAAGGTTTGCAATCTTAGTTCTAGTAACTAAATGAATTGTATGTATTCATGTCGGTTATTTTTTTTTTTTTTTTTTTTTTTTATACCACTAAGGTGGCAAACAAGCATACGGCCCGCCTGATGGTAAGCGGTTACCGTAGCCTATGGACGGTTGCAACACCAGGGGTATCACTCGCGCGTTGCCGACCCTGAAGAAATCTCTTCACGCCCTTTTTGAAGAACCCCATGCTGTACTCCATTGGGAAAACCACGGCGGGGAGCTCATTCCACAGTCCGAGCGTCCGCGGAAGAAAACTCCTTTTAGCCCGTACAGTTCGAAACAAATCTGGTTTCAATGTGTGAGGATGGACTCCCCGTCGATGGCGAGAGTTGCGATGGTAGAAGGTAGCCGTGGGCATCAAGTCGAACAATTCCTTAGAACACTCTCCGTTGTACAAGCGGTAGAACACACATAAGAGGAGGCAAAGTCTCTCCTCAGACTGAGGGGCTCTAAATCGCTTGTGAGCTCGAGATCGTCAACAATTCTTACGGCACGTCGCTGAACCGAGTCTAAAGGCCCAAGCTGGTATCCAGGTGCTCCCGCCCATAGATGACAGCAGTACTCCATATGAGGCCGGACCTGCGACTTATAAAGTTGCAGTCTTTGCCCCGCTGTGAAGTACTGCCTCGCTCTGTTGAGCACTCCAAGCTTTTTGGATGCCAGCTTAACCTTGTCTTCTAAGTGAGAGTCTCTTCGAAGTCTCTCGAGTGTCTTCGAAGTGGTTATCACTCATCTAGGTTTTTAGGGTGAAACTAAATATTCTTCCTTAGCAATTAAGTATTCTTCCATTTTTGTACTTTGTTTGTCACTTATCTACGTGGCAGAGAAGTTAAGTGAAGCGCTCGTGGTATAGCATGATTAGCCGTTCTTAATCGATCGGCAAGTTAAACTACCACCGTAGGGTCGGTACCTGGATCGCTGACCACCTAGTGGTATTTCAAATCAAGCGTTTCCGGTCTTCGGAAGGCACGTAAAGCCCCGTTGGTCCCGGTTATCCCTTAATTGTGATAGTCGTTAAGCTAGTTGGAGGCCTTCTAGGCGGCTTGAAAATAAGAAATAGCAGGCTTAAAAGGCTCCAATTTTAGGCTGATGATGATGATGATGATTATCAGAGAAGTTATATTGTTAAACCGTGGGGAAAAACGCTAAGTGCCATACTTACTGAAGTTCTATCCGGTACTCAAATGTAACGATACATCGGTCCGGCACACAGTGTGTTCTCCACTTAACCTACGTATTTGATATTATAATGTCGAGTAATTAATATAATAGTAGGTGGTTTATCTGTTCGTGTATTGAATATGATACGTGATGTGTTTTCTGACGGTATGTATTATAAACCACATGGCTAATTATGTGCTTCATAATAATGAGTAATAATAATAAAAACAACCGACAGCATAAATACTGTTAAAAATCATAGAAACTACATCATATTAATAAATTATACTAAGAATTACCTATTGGTACTGTATGTACACACGGCTACACATCAAGCTATACATTTCCAGTATAAGCTGATCTCGCATTGTATAGCATTTCCGGACAATGAGAGGTCAGCTTATTTTGGAAATGTATAGCTTGATCTATAGCCGTGTGTACTTACCTATAAGAGGATAATACATTAATTTTGATCTTTTGATGTTACTAGTTGTTCCCGTCGTGGTTTTCCCAATAGAGTACAGCATGGGGTTCTTCAAAAAGGGCGTGAAGAGATGTCTTCGGGGTCGGCAACGCGTGAGTGATACCCCTGGTGTTGCAAGCGTCCATTCCATAGGCTACGGTTTCTGCTTGCATCTTAGTGGTATAAAAAAAAATACTAGTAACCAGGATTTTCCGAGCGGTTCAGTGAAATGTTTTTTGGTAGTGTATGTATGGTCCCTGCATCATGCTGGATCTAGTAGTTTGTATGTGCAAAGAAACTAAGTTTTACGAATTATTACTGTCTTATAGTATCATGTATGACATTATGATACATGTGTGCAAAGTTGGTTATTAACACTCGAGGCGGTTGAGCCGAGAGTGTAATAACTTCTAAAATAAGAGAATGATAAATCTATAAAAAATATATGATGTACATTACGGTGCAAACTTCCACCGAAAATTGGTTTGAACGAGATCTAGTTAGTACTTTTTTTTATACGTCATAAATTTAAATTTATATCAAATACTCAAGTCTATACTACCATTTACTTATATACCTACAGGTTTGTACGGAACCCTCGGTGCGCGAGTCTGACTCGCACTTGGCCGGTTTTTTTGATAATAATCAACCACACAATGAGAACGTTAACAAATATGGCAAGCAAGTTTTTTTTTGACATCGGTGAGCTGTCAAACTATTTTACCCGTTTAAATTAAGAATGCTTGGTCTACACACATTACTTGGAGATTGGAACAAACTTATCATAATCGAGATTATACCTATCATAAAACTGCAATGTAAAGTAAAAAGCACTAGTGCGTAATAAGCTGCATTATACTAAAAAAGGTGCAATAAATGTTTACATTACGAGCGAGTGTGTTGAAAAATTATTTGATACACCTGAACGCAGTCAGGTTTTAGGTGTCCTACTAAATATAAATTTAGATAAGCCAAAAACTAATAAAAAACTGATAATCCAGTTCTCCCCGGGCCCCGGTTCAAACTAGTTGTTAAACAAACATGATATTCGAAAAATTACCGCGCCCGCTCTGCTCCATGCAAGTTTAAAATCAATTACTGACTGCTGCTGGCTCAGGACTTCGCTTCGATATGCATAGAGAGCTGAACATTATCCTCAATAATCCTCACTGTGAGGGGAGGCCTTCTAAACGGACAGAGGGGTGCACCGAGCACGGTACAAAAGTTACGTGTTTTATACGGGTACATACACAGATTTAGAAAAGGCAAATCTGTGTATTGCTTTCTATTGATACACTAGCTTCTGCTCGCGGCTTCGCCCGCGTGGCCTACAGGAAACAAATGACATATATTTCTACAACAATAAAAGAAAACATAACAAAACAACTCCATCCCGCTTCGAGGGTGGAATTATTCGCTGAGACACGTATAAATTAATTTTCAATCTTACAAGATCCTAACTTCAAAACTGACGGACTTTCATACACACTTTCATCCCCTATTTTACCCCCTTAGGGGTGGAATTTCGAAAAACCCTTTCTTAGTGGATTTCATGACTCTAGGACCAGCGGTTTAGGCTGTGCGTTGATATATCAGTCAATCAGTCAGTCAGGACTTTGAGTTTTATATATATAGATAGATATAGGTACTCTACATCAAATATAATAATTGTAAAAGCACGCCCTAGGCACTTCATTCGAGCTATACGATACTAATTAAATTACCTACGCTTTCCTATCCTACCCGACTTTCGTCAACAAAATGCTCTTAATCCAGCGTATTTTAGAGGTTTGACCATTGTTACAGCCTTAACATCGTCATAAACTGTTCTTTAATAATCGCTTTAATTCGTTTAAAACTATATTTCGTTTCAATTTGTAAAATTTATAACTTCGGAAACTGGTACTCGTTGACCGCTACCACTGACTTATATCAGGATCGAAATACCTACCGACCTCACACCATACCAGGAAAATGGCCAACAAATGGCTCAAGTGCCACTGCAGGAACACTCCGGTACTAACTACACAGTACCCTGCCACCGTGCTACGGTTTCCCCACGATGTTTTCCATCACTGAAACCTCAATTCCGCTGTAGGATTAGAACCCACCATCTTCGTCAGGTATTCGTCATTCACAAACAAGCAATAACTGTGTCATACGGAAAATATTCTAAGAAACTTACCTACCTATATCAGGACATGACTGTGCGCAATAAATGATAAGAAATTATTATACAAACTTGAGCGTTCGACTAGCAACAGTAGGTAAATAAAGTTTAAGGTACAGTAGCTGAATGAAAAGGTTCGTCAGTTTTCAACTTGATTCATTCAACGTATCACAAGCACATATTACCTTTTGAAACTGATTAGACATTGTACTGTTATGTTGTACATATGTAGGTACTAATAAAACACAAGATAGGTACTTCCACAGAGACGGTACTCGCTCGGCGGCCGGACAGAGAGTGCGCGGCGAGCTAGCGCTCCCCGCGCCCCCACCACCGCACACCTAACCAGTATTCGTATCTATATATATATTATGTTTGTATTACACATTAGTTCATACACTACAGACATAATACACTAAATTAGAGAAAATAATGATTTTACTGTTCGTTATCAAAGTTCAAAATTATTAAATCAATGTTTGTCTTGTCAACAAGATTGTTTTTATTTTATGTTTTCATAAACTAAAACCTTCCTGTTGGTTTAACCTGCTGCTGTTATTTATGTCAAATTAAAATTGAAAATAGGGCAATGTCGTTATTGCAAAAAATAATACTTATATTTTATTCCGCAAAAGCCATAAACTGTGTTTGGCGTGATGTAAAACAAGTAAAACCTTATTCCGCATATCCTTATTCGATAGCGAACGTCACATTTAGGTCATTGTTAGCAGCACTGTTTCTTCCTGTTAGGAACCTCACTGGTAATATGTTGGTACCACAGGTTGGTACATATAAGAAAATTGATTCTTGCAATCTGGTGCAAGCGAAAACCAACTCTAAGGTGACGAACCTTTTCATTCCGCGACTGTACATATAACCTTAATATAAATGACTCATAGCCTTAAATATCTTGTTACGAGATGATTTTAAATATTTATAAAGCCATTCAATCTTTAGACGCGCAACGGATTGTCAGTTTAGTTCTGCAGTTCTATTGTTTAGTTTCATGACTGATCGGACGGAATATCCTGGGACATTCCTCACACACGGTCATCTGATCCCAAACTAAGCAGAGCTTGTACTATGGAAACCAGATAACTGATATAATACATATGTACTTACTACTTTTTGTTTGTAAATACATACTTAATATACATAATTACACCCAGACTCAGGACATACAGAAATGTTCATGCACAGAAATGCATGTCCTGTTTGGGAATCGAACCCACGACTTGCGGCGCAATAGGTGGAATCTTTACCGTATATTGTACCGTATATCGTATATTGTATTTCGGAGTAGGTGCTTAGTTTGCGATACGCTGTCTGCCACACCTCAGGTCGTGGCTTAAATTCCCATACTGAAGAAACCAGTGCATGAACAAGCCTGTTTTACTGAGTGGGTATTAATATCTAGTAATCTGGCTTTGCCTGCGAAGTAAAAGCCCATTTAAAAAAAAGCTATCTGGTGATGAGCTCCCCGTTACGGTTTGCCCTCAGCGCTACGATATGGGGTTCAAAAAGGGCGTAAAAAGAGCTCTACAAGGTCGGTAGCACATTGGAAATCCACCTGGTATTGCAAATGTCCATAGGCGGCGGTGACCACTTACCGTCAGGTGGCCCGTCTGCCCGCTGGTCAAGCCATTGAAATAAAAAAAAAAAAAAAGTAAGATCACTGGTTGAGAATAATGTCCTAGGTTTATACACGCTGCTCATCGGTCCAACTGGAAAGTGGAAATCTAGTCAAATTATATGTATGGAGACGTATTAGCGTCAAAGAAAGGATCACTAGAGAGGAGATTAGGAACATGCAGTCCATACATTTATATAATTTTGAAAAAAAAAATGCTAGTTATCTTCATAATATTTGTTACTATGCATCACAGGCATCGAACAATTAACCCAAAGAAGCGCAATGGCGTTGATTTTGCTTGCAATCTATTCCACCAATTTCCTACCATCGACAGTGCGCTCTGATTGGCTATGTCAAGGGTACATACGGTCTGATTGGGCAAGTCAAGCACACACGATGCAGTGATTGATCCTTACTGTTAAAAATCAGTGACAAATCACTGACTAGTTTCGAAATCGGATTGCTCGGTATTACTACTCTAAAGGGATCCTCTATGATCACAGTAAGCCAAGTGAAATGAAAAATACTAGAGTACCTACCTAGATATCCTCGCTAGCTTTATGATTATGAGTGCCTCTCGAAGGTGGAGCATCTAACAGTAAGAGAATATAAAATGTAAAACACACTTTATCAAGTAAAACACTAGTCGAGTTATAACTCGAGTCACAGACGACTGGGGGAAGTAGGGATAGTGACCAAGTTATAAGCGAGATGCTTTGCTATCTAAGTTGAACATGCAGTGAGAATATTCAAATTGATGACAGCTTGTCCTCCATAAACTGCTGATTGAACACTGATAAATCATAGCAATGTGTAGTTAGTTTGCTGATTGCACTTTAAACACTTTTAATAGTTGCCATGTAAGCATATGATACAAATAGAAATATTACGAAGTAATTCCTCTATCAGTTTTTTGGGACCGTACGCAAACGGTTCAAGAGTCAAGATATGCTCAGATATGCCATTGTAACGTTGGTTTAGGGTTACCAAAAAATAACCAGAAGGTACAAAGTATATTTAGATAGAACAGGGTTCATGTTCAATAAGTCTGAGTCGGGTTTCCAGGCTGCAATCTGCTTAATAGGATGTCACTATCCTGGTAGGAGAGCACGGGGTCCGTCCGGAGATGGTCGCCTGAAGGTGGCGAGCGAAGGCCCCGTCTTGTCTGCAGGTCTGTAGTCCTGTTGCCGAGCCGAGACAACTTTTTTTTTTTTTTTTTTTTTTAATTAAATGGGCTTGCGTTTGGCCACTGACCCGCCCATAAGGGGCGATGACGAAGCCTAAGATGAAACACGCATACCCAGAAGAAACCTTTTCAATCTGGTCTTGAAAGTTCCTAGATTAGATTAGATTTAGACAACTGCCCGTGAATTGAACTCTTGACCTTATTATTGATCTTAGACTGAGATGGCTGTCGAAAATTGTCATCGTAAACGTCTTTTAAAAAGGCCCCCACTTTGTATCATAGTAAAGATAAATAAACCCTATCACAAGCAGTGACGCCGAAAATATGGTATTGCACCACACCTTTTTTCTAAGTTCAGGTCTCTCCACTTGCACCACACTCTAACATAGGAGTGCCAGTCCAAATACTTGGAGAAGGGAATTGTATTTTTTTCATGAAATTTGCGTTTAGAATATAAAATGAAGCCGGTCGAATGATGAGAATGCTCGGGGCTTGTTGTACTTTGTCTACCTTGCTAGCTGGCACAATGAAATATCTGTCGGTTATACTGGATAGGCGTTACGCTGCATTCCAGAAAAAAAACCATAGATTTTTGAGATAAATGCCTTTAAATTTTCACACGCAGCAAGCGGTGAAGTCATTGGTCGCGGTATTACATTGCGTGCGTCGACAATTAATCGCGGGTGGTGTGAGTGTCCCTTCTTTACGTATTAATAGTATTCTTTGGTTTTGTAGTGAATAGCAGCCGATGCAAATGTCACATTGTAGGTGAGGTCAGAAGAATGAAATTCATTCAAATTTTATCTGTAAACCAGATTATCCGAACTTAGCTGATGTACTAACGTGAGATATAGGTTTATTATCCAAAGATAAGATATGTATGGCCATTGGCATAAAATTTATCGGAACTCATATTTTTTATTCGGAGCTCTAGCTGTGTAGGTACTTAGTCTTTTAAAATGGACTAGCATTTTGACATCATCTTTGCTGTCGTAGAGAAGATAAGAGAACCACTCAACCGCTGTATGTCTGTTCATCTGTTTCATCCATAAATATAAAATTCTTTGTCCTGAATGACTGATACGCTTGTTTATGCTAGGCATCATCAGGCTTACAGATGTTTTCTGATGGCCCAATAATTCTTTGCCGCATCTTGCATCCATTCTGTGCCACATTTCACGTGCAAAGATAGAGGGAAAGTGAGGATGACCCAAGACCAAGTGGAATCTAAACTAGAGGTGTCGTATAAAGAAGGTGCAATTCAAAATAAAAAAGTAGTCGCGAAATCTACACCGACAAGAGCTCCAGCTTTTACTTTTTTATTAAGGGAATCTTGGGGCTTCACTCACGCGTTTCCGACACTTCCCCCCTCTCCGATGACCTTTGATGACTTTACTCACGCGCAGGAACAGGATATTTAGTTATTTGGATACGGCATTCTGTAAGGTGGTTCTCCCCCAGTCGAGCTGCTCTTTGACGCTATAAAATAAATATAGAAGAAGAATTCCACACCTGTTTGAGTAAAAGCCGCCTCCCTAGTGTACCATACATCCCAATTATATTACTTGCCTTCTTGTCGATAAATTATATCGATAAAACACAACACTAGTAGAGGATCACGCTCCTCGTAATGAAATAAGTTGCGAAGCTGTATCGCCCTGTACGATCTCGCGAACCACTTTCTACTAACTTAGGGTTGGAACAAACTACTTTTCTTTTCAATAATAAAATTGTTTTGAAACAAAAGCATGTGCTTCATATTATTTAAAATATAACATTTACTTTAACCGTTTGATGCGTTGATTGAAAATTGAGTATATCCGGGTATATCTTTACTATACGGTATGTAGGTAATTATTTATTTGAAATAACCCCCAATACTTCTATTCAATATGAACAAAGTGGGTAGATGATCATCCTTTTCACTAAAATGACATTATAATTTTTTTGACATAAGTTCGAAGCAGCAACCCTATTACTAACGTATAGGTGCGCTTAGATGTGTGGCACGAAAACTTGTAATATATTATACTTTATTTATTTTGACGTTTGATGTTGTTACCTGTT
Source organism: Achlya flavicornis (assembly GCA_947623365.1). Classification (NCBI taxonomy): domain Eukaryota; kingdom Metazoa; phylum Arthropoda; class Insecta; order Lepidoptera; family Drepanidae; genus Achlya; species Achlya flavicornis. The sequence goes on along the minus strand of OX392467.1, from coordinate 19,494,646 downwards.
ACATCCGTGCGCGCACGTGCCGAATACATTATTATATCGCGCTCAGTTTGAACCGCGACTTCGTCCCAACTCTATTTAATATAAAACAAACAATAAGCTATGTTTGTTATTATTCAAAGTTTACTTCCTCTTTGAACTTCATACTTTTTGGGTAAAAGAAAGGTAGTACGCCGTCATTGGTGCTGATAATATTGTTTACAAAGTAAACTTTGTCTTACTGGGTATCTCTTTCTAACTATGAACATTAGAAAAGGATAAGAAATTGAATCCTGTCTCATTAGTCCAATTGCTCGTTTACAACGTCAATTTTGTCTCCGTCAATTATCGTAGACTGACAGTTTTAAATAATTTCTATCCTTTTTCAATAATGTTAATAAGAAAGAGATAGACATAAGGTGATTAGAATCAGCATCTTGAAGAATGGGAAGTGTGTTAAGTAGATGGATATTTGAAGAAGAGGTTCATATTTATCCCTACTTATGTATCTCGGCAGAAGAAGAAGCTTTCCTGGCCAGCTTGTCTGTGGCAAGCAGTTGCCAGGCTCCTATCAAAATTAGAACCAATACTTACTTAATTATAGCTGCAGATCAGATAGGTAGATAGATACATCTTAATATTTTAGTTGATTATATTTATTATGTATCAGAAAATATCCATAAACTATTATAAAGCATCGACAAATGCTATTTGAGAACTTAGCATCACTAGTGCAGTCACGTACGCGCGCACACATCGACAATTTTACGAAATGAATACAATTTATCGTTTTTATATTTGTGTGTAGGGTTGTCGCGAACTTTTAACGTATGTCTTTGTCGTGGTACTGTAAGAAAAACTTTCTTCTCGCATGTTTGAAAACTTTTTGGGGTCTTAATAGTCCTTTCTTATAATATATTATTGAAGTTAGTTTTAATTTTAAATTGACCTACAGTCGTTATTGATTGATAGAGTTGCGGCTGTGCCATTTAACATAGTGGAAGATGAAAGCGAAAACGCTGCCAGTCTGCTGAGTAGGTATCTTGCCCATTATCAGCGGTAGCGGCAAACTCGAGGATGTTTTTATATGATATTTGCACATATTGTGAGGGTTAATGCCATAATCACCACGCTTGGCAGGCGGGTTGGTGATCGCAGTAGTGATGATGTATCACAGATGGACGCTGCTGCCCGTCCCCGGGTGTATTCCCTTAGTCGCCTTTAAGGACACCCTCAGGATTGGAAGGGTTGGCCTTATTCTATGCCGGGAGCCACACGGCAACCGGGAGCCACACGGCAACCGGGAGCCACACGGCGAACCGATAACCGATGGGGAAGGAAGGTTCTCGAGTGGCGACCACGTACTGGAAAGCGCCGTGTGGGACGACCACCAGGTGGACCGATGACTTGGTTAGAGTCGCTGGGCTCCGTTGGATGCAGTGGAAGTCAATGGGAGAGGCCTATGTTCAGCAGTGGACATCCTTAGGCTGATATGATGATGATGATTTGTACATATATTTTTCGTGAATATGTTTTTGTAATAACACAGTGAACAAAAATCAGGCGAAGTAGCAAGTGATTGAAAGCATAATATTTTATAGTGACTAAGAACAAGATTAGTTACGTTAGACTTATCAACTGTCATATAAGGCCTGATCCATGTATGTATGTATATTTATAAATAATTGGGTTAGGCTAATATGGCGACAAAACCTTGATACCTACTATACTTACTTGTCATAAATATCCACAAGTACTTAGCTCTTCTTTTCATACTTTATATTTTTTTCCTGGTAAAGCTCTGACCGAGGTTAGTGCCCCATTCTGGGGCACCCCCAGGCGTAGTTAAGCCTAAATCTTACCCGGTTGAGAGCCATCTGCACACGTTGTTTTGTCCTCGTAAGGGTGAAGAAGCCATCCGAGGCTAACTGTTTCTAGTCCATTAATACATAATTTCCTGGTCACGAAGCATTTTAAACTAGACTCCTTCCTCTACCACCTTCTTATTTCATTGACTCTTTGCCCCTCAAAATTAACCTCAACCGTATTTTCTTTAAAATTTCATCGATATAAGCTCGGTGCGTTGACCCGTTAATAATCGTATTAACCCTCGCGGCAGCCCTGCCCGACTTAGCGGCACTCTAGGGAAGCCCTAAGTTTACTAAAATTTTGCTACGAAAACATACGGTTCCGTATTATGTCTGCAATCGCTTTTACTAATTATATCAGTCACTTTTTAGTTAAGTTTTCTAATGCGGCTTCTTTTCCATCACTTTTATTCAATTTCTGAGTGCATTGGACATATTATTGGCAAAATTTTATCATTTAACATCTTAGAATAATCAACTTGTGTTAATTTTGCATGCCTATACTGTTATTTGATCTGTCATTATAGTATGTTAAAATACGTCATTATTTATCATTATTTCAATTACTTTTTTATGATTTAAGCAGACTTCAAAAACCCGTATAAAAATAACCATCTACTTTTGAAAATAAGATCTAGTTAGTTAATGCCAGCTGAAACTCAAGTCGCTAAATATTATTAAGGCTCTTAAGAGTGAGTAACTCTATTATAGGTTTGAGTTTGTCATTTTGTTTATTGAGGTAATGACACATGGATAGGATTGACTTGAAATCAGGTTAGGTGACTAAATTACACAACCTATCATTGCAAATTACTTTAGGTAACTATTTTCATATTTTGTGCCGTCGAGTCCAGCTTATACTCTGTGGTAGTATCTTACTTCTCTACGTTCTGAAAGGTATTGTTACCCTTCTTCCCTAAGGAAGCTATAGCAAAGCGGTAGCACAATTTGATGTCCATAGACTTCAGTCAGGTGTAACGGCTGCCTGCTTGTGAGATTGACTTTTAAGAGAATAATAGCATTATTTCGCTCAAAGAGCAGCTCGACTGGAGGAGTACGACCACCTATCAGAATACCGCACGCAAACTGAACGTTGTGTTCCTGCGCGTGAGTAAGGTCTCCAGAGCTCATTGGGGAGGGGTGATGCGCGTGGTAACGTGTCTATAATAAATAAATATCCTGGGACATTCCTCACGTACGGCTCCCAAACTAAGCAGAGCTTGTACTATTGAAACCAGATAACTGATATACTACTTTTTGTTTGTAAATACATACTTAATATACATAATTACACCCAGACTCAGGACATACAGACATGTTCATGCACACAAACGATGATAATATTTCAAAAGTCATACTAAAATATCCACGCGCAATTTACATCCGTACAATTGATGAAACTTCGCAAGAGCTGACTTGAAGTAAGGCAACCGTTATCAAATTATACATGCAAATAACGTTGTGATGGACGTTGTAAGTGATATGCTATTGCTACCGGCTTTGCCTAAGTGATTGTAAGGGCTGCTGGCTTATGAAGGCTCTTCAGAGACTTTGATTGTTTTGTTTACAGATTATGATAGGACAGGTAATATTTGTATAGTGGAGATTGTTGTAAAGTTGAAGAATGGAAATTGTTTTGTGCTGAATCAGATTTTCATTCATCCTATATGTGCGATAACTTCAAAAAAGAGAAAACCACCGCCACCCTCATGAGTCACTGGCGTGAATTGTGGTCTCAAAGATCTAACTTGACGGGCAAGTCAATCCTCACACATTGAAACTAGAATTGTTTCAAACTGTGCGGGCTCAAAGGAGTTCTCTTCCGCGGACGCTCAGATTATGGAAAGCGCTCCCCGCCGTGGTTTGCCCAATGGAGTACAGCATGGGTTCTTCGAAAAGGGTCTGAAGAGATATCTCTAGGGTCGGAAACGCGCACGTGGTGTTACAAGCGTCCATAGGCTACGGTAACTGCTTACTATTGCATCAGGCAGGCCGTATGCTTGTTTGCCACCTTAGCGGTATAAAAAAAAAATTTTAAAAAACTGCTGACCTATATGTTATTATCCAGTAATATTGAATAAAACTGTTATAACCAAAAATGAATAAAAGCTCTAAAGGTTTGCTGTCATAACACATGTTGAAATAAACTAAATTATAAATATCCAGCCAGACACTACGGACGGACTGACAGACTGCCGCGCTTTGTTTGGACGTCTGCCGCGAACGTTCTTCGCGTGCTCGCGCAAACATTTCTGGGTATATCCAAACAGTCGCGCGGTATTCACTGTGTCTGGACACACCCTTACACGGCCAAAGCGAAGAACAGTTTCAGGGGATGATACACGGTTGTCAACCAGCCACCAACCGATTGCAAATGGGACGTGGAATCGGCGACCGACCGAATAGATAGAAACTGTCAACCAAATTGCTTGATACGCTAAAACGTCACTGACTCAATGCCCCCTTGGATGGTGGCTGCTTGACAACTGTGTAGCAGTCCCTTAACCCGTTGGCGCAAGGATGGTACGCGCAACCCATAACTTCATTTAAAGAAAATAATTCTAAGAACTGCTATTCATATGATTAAGGGAGAGGCTATAAATACTGGTACTTATTAATTAACAACAATAAAGAATGTATTCAGCATCTTTTAGCGCGTCTCCATTTAATCTGTGAGTCTAAAAACTGGATGCAAGTGTTAATAAGTTCTATCCGGCAGAACTTCCGTTGAGTCACGATTAATATAACGCTAATTTAACAGCGTTTGTGCGGACGTAACATTAAGTCAAATAGAGGAGTGTTGTACTTTGTACAGATGTAGGCGTAAAAGAAAAACATGCTAGTAATCAGGCAGGTGCTTGACCACAGTCTCACAAATGTATTGGAATTGGATGATTGAAGCGACGGTTAGTTATTTCGGTGGAGGAAATCATGTGAAGCAACCTTAGCGGTGGGTTGGTACTTTGTAGTAGGTACTTGCCTGGCTGACTCTCAAGTTGAAAATCTGTCGGCTAGCACCTACGGGTGCGTTTCGTTGTTGACATAAAACATAAAACACAGTCAAGTTCGATTCTGAGTCTGACTCGCTCAGCGGGGCTTCCGAGTTCAGACCTTCCTTAGACGTATTTTTATTGGACAGGGGGCCAACCACAAGCTCTTAAAACAATATTATAACCTTATTTGTCTTTTGTCCTGTTTTGACGCTGGATGTCAAAGAGGGACAAAAGACAAATAAGGTTATTTTGCTCCCTGGTGTAAAAAACCGGACCATATAACCAAGTTAGATTGTAAAGGATACTGCATTAGTGGTTGCTGAAATATACCGCTGCGACAGACTTACGGAGTCGCTCCATAAGGCTTTCTTATTACTCTTTTGGTGCGACCCTTAACCCTAGAAAGATAACCATATTTCACTGTACACTAAAGATAACCGTACGTCGATTCGACGTGTGCATGTTTTAGTGGGCATATATTGGATTTTGTAAATAATAAGATTTATAAAAGTGATTATTTGTTTAGTATACATAATTATGGTGAGAATGAATGAAAAATATCAGGTTTTATTTATATATTTATTACAAAAAAACTTAATTTTATAAAACGCGGTACTTCCTACCTTAAAAAACTCAAACATTACGGAATCTCTCCGTAAGTCTTATTATTCCAGGTTTTTTTTTTTTAATGTTTTTTTTCTGTATTTGTAAGAATATTACAAATCGAGGAAAAAATATTTTTTGTTCTTTTTGACCTTATTGGACTTAGGGCAGGAGCTCGATTTGTTCTCTCCACAAATAGGATTTTTGCAGTTGTCGCACATTTTCCTTGTCGTCCTTCTAATTTTTGAAAGACAATACGTTCTTTTCTTTGGCTTGGTGCAGGTTCATCTCGTCCGGATGGTCCAGCTTGTCTTTTTTTGGCAATAAAACACTATTTTTTCTGTTATATTGGTCGGTAAAGTAGGCATTTGCTGCCTTGTCTCCGCCCACGGAGTCATCAAACTATTGTTTAGTTTTTTCATAAAATCTCTACGTCTAGATCTCTGTATGATAATACAAGATGATACCCTTCTAATTGTTCTTCCATTAGTAGCTATCCAACGATGATTATCTTTGCCTCAGAGATTTGGACGCTGTGGCATGACAACATTATTTAGAACACTGTACGGAGGGCTTTCAAGGACGTTTTCAGTATCCTGCACGGTGTTTTCCAATAGTGGAACACTCATCTCATAGTTATTGACGTCATTCGAACTTCATCCTCTAGTAAATTATCTTCAGATTCGCTGTCCAAACTCTGAGGATCTTCATCACTTGTTTCTTGCAATTATCGATAGATTTCTGCATTTTCGGCATGTCTTTCTGAGTTAATTATGTTGTTTTATCATAGCCTAAAACCCATTAAAAAACTAATAAATAAATGTACATTTATTCTAACAAAAGTCAGATAAACCCATATTTACTAAAGTTAAAAAAACTCACACTAAAGATAACCATACGTCACTTCGACGTACGGTAGGTAAATATTGACGAAAGTATTGCACTTACCTGAGCGACTCAGGTGTCCTCTGCAAGCTTCGTATGCCAACTGAGTTGGCTGAAACGGCCGATGCCGTGAAGTGAAATTCAAACGAGTTAGAATGATTTTTCAAAATTGGGTACGTCGATTCGACGTAGGTTATCTTTCTAGGGTTAAAAAAGCTTACAAATAATGTTTTAGTACAGAACGACTTTATAGCCTGAAATAAAATAACTGGGCTGAATTAATGGTATTCATAATTAAATTCATATTATTTTTGCAGGGTTGTCACATTTTAATAAATAATATTATTTTCTCCCCAACTTGGTCTAAAATGTAACACTATACGATACGCCATTGTCAATTTGCAATATTGTTCACCGCCCGAGGGTGACGCGCCATTATTATAATATAAATTATTATATTTACTATAAATATTAATGGATATTATTCGATTTGTCAGTTTTAAATAAGTATACTGCTTTGGGTCGATTATAGCTGTAAAGTTTTTGAATAAAATATCTTTTAAAAAGTCTAAATGTATATATAAATATAGAATAAATGGTTAAAAATTTTGTTTTTTTTTTACCTATAAAAATATCATCCTAACTATATAAATACGAAAGTGAGTTTGTTTGTTTGTTTTTTTGTTACGCCATCACGCCTCAACTACTCAACGGATCACCATGAAATTTGGCATACAGATAGCCTACGGTATAGTGTTAAATATTGGGATTTACTATTTAAAGGCAAATTGAAAAAGAGTGCCTGTGGTCGACACAATGACTTTATTGAAAGAGAAAAATTGACAAGTCATAGACTTCTAAAAAGGTTTATGTTAGAATCGAACATATACAGAAGGACATAGGCTACTTTTTATCGCGGGAACGCGGGTGAAACAGCGGTAGACAGCTAGTGTAAAATAGTTTTCATATTATGACGTTTTTGTACTCACAGTTTATTGCATAGCCGTGCATAAATAGGATGCAGCTAATTTTGTGATGTTGTGTTCCTGCGGTGAGTAAGGTCGCCAGAACTCTGAAGAGTCGCCGTGCTGGCTGCTGAAGGCACAAAGCGTGTCATTTGACACTATATACCACTGGTCGCACACTACGAGCACAGCGCCTCCGGGAGATCCCGTTATGACCTAATTAATTATACTCTCTCCTCAACAAATAAGAATAATGGTTGTCGTACATAATATATAAAGGCTCTCTGTGCATTTTATGACAAACTAGCTCTCCCCCGCGGTATCACTCGCGTTCCCCGGGATAAACGGTAGCCTATACTGTTCCTCATGAACGAATCTTTCTGGTAATTGTACAGATTAGCCCATTTAAACAAACTAACAAAAATCTCTTCCGCTTTATTATATTAGTATGGAATAGTATAGATACATAATTTGAAGGTTGGCAACGATTGAGTGATATGAGTGTGTGCTGCTAGCGTACATGGGCTACTAACCGCTTACTATAAGGCGCCTCCCCTAGGAATCTTAAAAAACCCTATTTCAAATTGCTGAAACCCCAAATAGATGTAATTCCGTATACGCACAGCGTAATATTCCGTCCGTAGATCACGTGGCACCAATTATTGGGACAGCGTGTGACAATCATATAATACATTCATATATCATCGGGCGCAACCTAACTGAATTTTTTTGAAGTTTGAATTACACAATTTCGATGTCTAGTGATGTCACTTCGATTAAATATTATCAGTCGATAAAAGTTTTGGAACAGATACCGTATCTTCCACAGTTTAAACTGTATCTTTAGCATAGTCACAAAGAACAGATTTTTCAAAATTTAGCTCCGGATGAAACCCGAAGGGCAGAGTTTTTGTGGTGGAAAAGTTTCTTAGGGAAGTTAGGAACTTATTTTAATTAAATATCCGGATTATAAAAAAGTTTGAGGATTTCTTGACCCAGTTTAACCTTTTGACAGACATTTTAGTTAACTAATCATATCCTACTATTCGAATTTAATTACCTATTATAAATGCGTAGTGGAGTTTTTTTTGTGTTAACTCTTGAGGCCTCAACGGCACAACCAATCGAGATGAAATCACGCATTGTTTGTCTAGCATATAGAGGGACATAGGCTACTTATTATCCTGGAAACCCCGGGTAAAACCGCAATATTGCAATATAATATATTTCTACTATTATTAAGCGTAGATACCTACTCAAATCGAGTGTTTGAGAATCGAACTCCTATAATAGTTGGTCGGTTTAATTTCAAGCACTAACTATCGATATCGGCACAACACTATCGCAGTGCTTTCCCATTATAATAGGCGTTTTGTTTACAATGCCAACTGAAGGGGAATCCGGGACACGACCCAATTACTAAACAACTTATATAACTGCCCCTAACATTCTGAAATCGACTGTGGAGACCTCGCTCTAACAATCACATTCCTTTGATCTTACATGGACTGGCAATACCAAAAAAAAAACTGTAAGATGTAGTAAGTACACTATGACTTCAGAGGGAAATCAACTACAGATTCGTAACTTTAAGGTTGAAATTCGCATTTGTTTTGAATGGGCATCGAGTTGGTTTGTGTAGACAAGTAGTGGTTATGGCTACACAGGATCGATAACGCAAATTGAGTTCCCGTCACCTATCTTCATGTAGGGAGTTGATTTTTTAGGGTTACGTACGGAAATTATAAAATAGTTGTAATCAGGGTTGTCACGTACCCTTAAATACTCTATTGCTAAAATCCGTCAAATTATGTATATGTCCGATGGAGGCAGTATTTCTCTTTGGGCACTTATTTTTACTGACGAATGCATTTAGTCGGTATTAAAGTTATACCCATTAGATAACCAATCAACAAAATTTAAGCCAGCTAGGTGTAATTGTATTGTACTTAGTAAGTGTGTGCATAATTTAAAAATAGCTGTATGTGTGTCTGTGACAGATATAGCTCGGCCGCGCTCTGCCAGTCTGTCGGACAATGTGAGTAAAACGAAGGGACATTAACTGTGTACGAGTTTTTTAGAAAAAAAAAACACCCAGAAATGTCTATGCACTGGATGCGCAGAGTAGGAAGTTGGTTAATAACATACTTTATAGGAAACGTATTTTAGATATTTGAGGAGTTTCCGGCTAAAATACACATGACAGACTTTTGCTCCAATCTATACAAATAAATAAAAAGTATTATTCGATACATAAAACCGAAATACTAATATAAAAAATGCTTCTTTATCTATCTGTTTGTGGTTAACCTCCGAATCTGCCGAATCTTATCACAAACTTGGATTTAACTTTTCATTGTCTATTGGGTGAGACGGCTGAGTGCCAATTGTCTATAGTAGAATACTTGGGCAAAAAGTTATGACGTTTTTGCATCTTAGATAAAACCTAGCTTTTTCAATCCTATACGAATGTGCGAATAACTAGTCAGTCATCTACGGGTTTACTCATTTCGCGTCTCGATTAACTCAAAAGTTGGTAAGTATACATTGGTTCCTTTTGTACTAAAAAAGGATTTTTGAAAATTCCATCCCTAAGTGGGAAAAGTAGGGGGCGGGTGAAAAGGCCGCGGGCGGAAGGCCAACATATTTATCGATCACTTACTGTCATTATCAAACAATGTGACGATATTTACGTGACCATAATAATCAGTTATTAGTTTAATAGCGTTTTATGAGTTCGACTACAAGTAAACAACTGATTACTGACAGGTTGTTTATGACAAACTAAATAATAAACTCTCAACATGTAGGAGAGAAAGCGACACAAACAAATGAATTGCGAGCATCGAGTTAGCCCGACCGCGTTGGGTCACAGTTAAATCGAGTTGGAAATTGGCGAGCTCCCCAAACGGGAACAAGTTCTGTATTAAAACCACGGTTTTTGGTTACACCGTACACGCGGACAATTTGATTCTGTGTTCTTTTTATGTGCGGACTTCAAAAAATTCATTTATGAAACATGTTTTCATATTGGACATGTTTGTCATTCTAATTCCTATACAGAATATTGCTTGCATGTCTAACTAACGAATAGAATCTGGATTAAAATCAAAACGTTTCTCTTATTGTATCAGAAAAGTTCTACAGATTCCCAATTATTGGTGTTCCACCATGCCACACCATGCCATGCTAAGCGCTTAAATATATCTGACAGGCCTTCACATTTGGACATATTTTTCCCTATTTATAATATCTTTAAATAATCCTTACCTTTTTTACCTAACCTAACGAATCAATGTTTTTGTTTCAGGTAAGTTTCATAACAATTCGATGACAGCTTTGTCCACTAATTAAGGTAAGATTCCACACAGTAAGGAATTATCCAAGGATTATCATTGATTACAGTGGGAGTGAATATTAACTGACACACAAAATACGTATACATTTCTAAACATACTCCCCTTATTAATAAATAAGGTGTAAGTCAGTCTTGTATCATCCAGGTATTAAGATAGCCTCATCCCTTTTTGTTTATATGACATTAGAAAGTGACGGATATATTTAATCCTAGGTATTACTATACTTGACTTAAACCTTATTTATTAATAAGGGGGTGTGTGTTTGGCGACAGATATTCAACTTGAGGGTGGGAGCCAGCCAGGTGGGTACTCTACTAACGTGAAAACTATACCGTTCGATATGATGAATCCAAACAATATTGTCAATTTGTGACCACTCTGCTTCCTTTCAATTTTACATCTAATTGTTCACCCACCAAGATAACTAGAAAAGAAATGTCCATGAGATACATTAACTTTAGACACAAAAGACATTTATTTCTATTTCCCAAATCTATACTAACTAATGTGGATTAAACCTGTCCTTGGCACAACGCTCTTTGAAAAATACCTAAAATAGGTACTAGCCAAAATAAAGTTCGTCTCCCTCCCTAGATTAAGATAATGCTGCCATTTGTAAAGTTAATTCAATTATAGTCGACGAGAGGTCGTGAAAGATCTGTGACGTCAGCAAATGGCAGACATCTTTGTTTTAATTATGAACTTGTCAGGGAGGGTTCGATACTTACCTACTAGAAAATGGACTGTATGTGCGGCATTAAATCCACGGGGAGGTATTGAGGCGACCGTAAGACCCTTATCACACGAAGCGTCTCAAAATAAACGAAAATGATTACCTAACTGAAATTAGTAGGTAATCAGTTAGTACCCAAATATTTCACACGAAGATACATAAATTTTTGTCACTTGTCGTCTTAATTCTGAGCATCTTTCCGCGTTTACTATTTTTAGTAATTCAAGTGAAGAGAATAATTTAATAAAGAGGTAAAATTTGTATGTCCTGATGTAGGAGGTAATGATCCGATTCTGAAAATTCTTTCACTAAAAGGAAGCTAAATTATCCCCGAATATTATAGACTACTTTTTATCCCGGTAATGCGGGTGAAACCGCGGGGGACAGCTTGTTATCTTTTGGTTTCGTTAGTAACAAGTAGCGTGGCGTTCAGAACTTCGCGTCACGTGAAACTAGTTAGTAACCCGTTTCTAACTGACAGTGCCAAATGAGAGCCTAGCCTACATTGAAATTCTACTGCTAGCATGTGATTGGTGGGCTATGATAAGTTATTTCAGTAGCAGCAGTTCGTAAGCACACAAGGCTTCAAAGCGAACTGGCTCAAGCGTCACTGCCTGAAGAACATTCAGGCAGTTGCGTGCAAAGCTCAAGTTCATTGCAAAATCAGGTATTCGAAACTTAGTTATCGATGATTTTCGATTAGAGGCTGGAGCGAAAGTAACCACGAGGCCGTACCTAGTCTATTACGAGGAAAGGATGGCTGCAAGAAATTTGATAAATAGGTTTTTAACATATCTATTGCTTTCGCGCTGTGACCGAGCTATCTCGCGCGAGCGCGATAGAGCCAACTACAGCTTGGACTGATTATACCTATTTAAATTAGACGAAATCGCTATTTCGTAATCCCCGGTTTTCTCCTCCAAAACTTGATCGATAAAAAAAAAACAAGAATCATAATAAGAAGGGCTTTGGCTATGTCTGTCGGTTTTCCTTTGTTTTTTTTTATATGCTGATAGGGTGTTAAAAATGGTAAATTTTTGTGATTTTAGAAGGCTCCTAATTTTTATAATAATTTATTTATGAAGAAAAATACAACCGAGGGACATACAGTGGTACCTACAGATTGCAAGGTAGAAAAATCATTGCTCTAGTGTTATTTTCCAGAGAGGAAACTGAGGATTACGTTTGTATGAAACAAACGCCACCAGCATTTCTTCTTAAAATCCAAAATCATTAATATAATGCCTAAAATTAACTTCCTAATTGTGTGTGACATGATAAATATTATAATAAATTAGTAAATATTGCCACTTTCATATTTTGACGGATATCAGGATTAGTATTAATTTGTAATTATGATGGTAGCACACCGAGGCGCAAATGAGCGGGGAAGTCCTGCAGGAGGGCGCCACTCCTATTAGAATACCTTTTAATGATAACTTTGTGGTAGCCCAGTCGTAAAAAATCGTCCGTAAGTAATGAAATTTTTAAGTTTGTATATTTATAGCTTTCCATATAAAATCTAACTCTTCCAAATCTCACTCTCCTCCGTGCACGCAATATTCTTAAAAAAGAGTTCCTACAAAGTTTTATCTTATGTAGAAGATGTAAGGGGAAGGTCAATATGATAATCCTCAAAAAGGCAGGCAGTCTCAGTTCCGTGCTATTAAGTACACTATTCATAGGAAACATTTAAGTTCAGTTGATAACTTGTGTAGTTTTGACCTTCATAAGTGCCACCTAGGATCTACACTGAAAAAAATATTTATTTAACTGTAACACAAAATTTGACTAACAACAACCGAAACAGAGTGACTTGCGAACTAAAACTTACCAGTAACAAAATCAGGTTTGTCTACTTGTTTTCAGATACTTGCAGCTTAACTCATTTGTTAAAAGTAACATTACTATTTGATTATCTTGAATCTAACTGTTATTTATTAACAACACTTCTATAAGTGAAGAATAAAATAAAGGTTTAGCAATAATTAAAAAAACTGATTTGTTACCTGTATTTGTCCTGTTTGATTGATTTTAGGACTAAATTTAGCTACGGGTAACCAAACTCTTTGTTTATTTGTTAATAGTAACGATTGTTACCAGTAACAAAACTGTTTCGTCATCAGGAGCCAATCTCACTTTAGTCATTGGTAACCAGAATAATGTTTCTATTGGTATTATTTTTCTGTTGGGCTTATTTTAACTGCAAACTGCTTTATTATTATAATTTGGTACAATTAGTACACTGCTTAGGTTGGTGTAGCAAAATGGTGGGTGAATGAATATTTAAGGAAAATAGAAGGCAAATTAAACTGAACCTTAGGTTTTTTTTTTTCATTATTTTAACTTAGTTTCTTTTGGAAAGTGGTTCAGTTTAATTTGCCTTCTATTTTCGTCAACTATTCATTCACCCTTGTGTTACATCCTGTATACCAACCTAAGCAGTGTACAATTTGAACCAAATTATTATAATTCAGCAGTTTGCAGTTAAAATAAGCCCAACAGAAAAATAATACCAATAGAAACATTATTCTGGTTATAAAATGCATAGGTAGAAACAATACTTACTAACTAATATGTATTGAAATATGTTGGGTGTTATCAATTAAATTCAAAATGAAATATTGATTCAATATAGATTTATTTCGATTATTACAAACATTATAGCATTGAATTCACAGAATAGGTCATACTGAAAATGTTAAGTGATCAAAATATTTAATAAATAAATTAACTCTCTGTGCCTACCTACCTCAGTATCCCACAATGAATATTATGTTACAAACACTTAATCTATAGATATCTCATTATTATATTTATAAGGATATTAAACATCCTAGATGCATTGTCCAATAACCATGCTCTTGGTACTGAAGAAGGAGGCCTCTTCCTTCATTTCATGACTTAATTTTGATACAGCTCCTGAAAAACAAAATTGAGGTTAGAGGCACGGAGGTTAGAACGGTGGGCAATGTTTTTTATGTTTATGTTTTTTAACTTAAGTGGAATCCGCTTATTAGTTACATAAGTAAAATAGTACTCACACAATTTTTATTAGGTATTATTTCTGATTCAATTGATGGACTCCTGGTTGTTTGTTCTTCTACGGGCGCGCAATCCAGCACAAATAGTGTATAATTTAGTATACAATTTGTATTATTGGTTGTTGTCATCAGCCTAAAAATAATGCATTAACGTTATACCACTATGAAAAAGTCAACAGTACACATTAGGTATGTTTTTTTGACCTGAAAAACGGCTATCATCGTTTTATTTGCTTATTTGCTAAGAGTTTTTGGAAAGTATAGAAAAATATTATTATAAGAGAATAAAACGAAGATGGCCGTTTTTCGGGTCAAAAACATACTGTGCAGTATAACAAAACAAAATTGGTGTGCGAGTAATATACTTACTGTAGGCATTTGTATTCGAAAATGCGTCAGTCAGATAAAATATCTTTGAACATAGCTATTTGTTTTGTTAACTTGACCCTGTGATCAATTATAGGCACCAATTCCTTTAAGTCTTCAGCTGACATTTGCAAAGTGTCCAAGTTTATTCTGAAATTTAAAAAATATTGATATTAAAAGGTGGATAGGGTTGGAGTGCACTTTTGGGGTCGAGGATTTTTGCATTTTATTCATCAAAATCGGTTCATTGATTTAGCTGTAAATGGGTAGTTAACAAGTTTACCTAGCTACGACACTGATGCTGGAGAGTCTGGTTTGGCAATGCCACTCCGCATCGATGGTTTGCCAAGGTCCGCGTGAACTTTTACAGTTCATTGCGTTAAGCGCTTAGAAATATTATCAAGCAAAAATAATTACATACCTTTAAACTTATCAACTTATGGCCAGTCCCCAGGACTTAAGATAGTTCTCCATGTCACTTGCTGGCTCTGCTGCCGCCATCCGATCGAATTCGCTCATATTAGGAGGACAAATATGTCCTGCTTGACCAAATCATTTCTTGACAAACACCATTTATTCAATAAAATAAAGAAAACAAACCATTCAGTGCCGTTTAGCTCACAACTTCACAAGTAACAAACCAAAAAACAACGCGATAAAGACAGGAATGAACGTGTTAGGCGTCGCGTCACATCTTCCCCCACGCCCCGAAAACCTTGAAGGTTCGTTTACATATACACAATCGTTATTGTAATTGTCAACCAAAATGTGTATACTAGTTCAAAAGTCTTTAGGTTAAATATAACAAAAGTTTAGTTGAATTTAGTAAATTGGTTGGTATAGTTTTTATGCCAAACAAATAGGTTAAGAAGTAACACTATTTTTTGTTAATAAATGAGAAATTGGTTTTGTTGCTGCAACCACACTAGTTAGTCTACGTTGTCTCAGTAAATAGTAACTGATAATTAGTTTACTGCTTATCGAAAAAAAATCTACATAACTAGTTTTGGATCAATAACTAAATAATTTGATTACATGTAATTAAAGTTTGTTTCCCGACAACATAAATGACAATTTACATAACTAGTTTTGTAGATCCTTTTTTTCAGTGTAATCTGAATGACTTTGACTTTGTTCCAACTTGGCATGTGGTGAGCACGTCACCACCTCAGAGTAGATAAATACTACGTACAATCACCACGAAGTCAATTGTTCCTGGTCCATCTTGGAATATATCATTAACTAGCTGTCTGGTGCGGTTTCACCCGCGTTCCCGTGATAAAAAGTAGCCTATATTACTCGGGGATAATGTAGCTTCCTATTAGCTCAGAGTAGATAAATACTGCTATTAGTGAAAGAATTTTTCGATTTCGACTGGTAGTTCCAGAGATTAGCCCGTTTAAACAAACAAAAAACTCTTCCGCTTTATTATATTAGTATAGATTAAGCAAAAGAAAGAGCATTCTATCTTACTATCTACTACTACATTATACTTCTATCTTCTAGACTGAACTGATTCGATTATTATAATTACGATATTTCCATTATGGCGTCGAAAATTATTTTTCGTTTACTAATACAAAATTATAATAATAATCTGATTGTGCCCTCAACTTGACTCACTGTCATAACATCAGTATTTTGATGCTCGTCGTGAATTATTCACAAATTCGTAACTCCCTCTACACCCCCCTTTCCTCCCAGGACCCCTATTTGTCGCCTGACATTGCACCCCCGCTGTATCTAAATCATCTGTTGAGTTAATTTTATTTGAGATACTGGCTGAGGACACCGCGAACAGGCCCGTACTACAACGTTCACCGTAATGGTGCGTCCATGCTACGCGAATCGAGTACGAGCCGAGCCACGAACGAACCTACAACGAGCCTACAACTAGCACGATGCCAATCCCTTTGTTCGTGAAAAAACTGACAATCGCGCTCGTTCGAAGCTCGCCAGCCCGTCCACGCTCCGCGAATCGTGCTCTCAGTGTGCTCGTCCGTGGCTCGGCTCGTGCTCGGTTCGCCAAGCATGGACGCACCCTAATATTTTTCAGGATAAAAAAACAAACTCACATTAGTTTTAGACCATGCGATGATAGCCCAGAGTCTAGCTAGAGCATTATAAATAAATAAATATAAATAAATAAATATCCTGGGACATTCCTCACACAAATATGAAATAAAACATCGTGAGGAACATGGTGATAGTTACTCGCCTGACTGGCTACCACCCTCAAGTTGAAAATCTGTCGCCAAGCTCCTATCGTGGTGTTTTGTCACTTGAGAGTTACCTTCTTGGCTTTGTACAGGTCTGCAACACATTTTCCATAGGCGACTACGTTAGCCGCATACCATCAACGAATGTTTTTCTTTAGAAATGTCCGAAAGAAAATTGTTGATAAGATACACAGAGCAAGGAGTCCCAAACGCCTATATAGGGACGAAAACAATGTCAGCCGAGTGCGAGTGTCCGTCAATCTAATATCGACTCTATACCATAGCACTGTATGTCAACATTACTATATGACAAGACAATACATAATGGCATCCGTTGGTGAAACGGTGCCGCCCACTGACACGCCTGAGTATGATGGCATTTGTTGAGCGTCTCTAAGTCATGGGCGGGATTTATTTTCAATGCTCTGTGATAAGATAGATCGATGTATTTTCTTTAATATTACCAAGTTTGTAAACAAAATTCGGCCCGCCTGATAGTAAGCGGTTACTTTAGCCCTTAGCCATATGGACGCTTGCAACACACGAGGTATTCATCCACGCGTTACTGACCCTTCCTTCCCACCGCCACGATGAGCTCTGGCGGCCTTACTCACGCGCAGGAACACAACATAAAGTGATTTGGCTGCGGTATTCTGTGAGATGGAGGTTCTTCTCCAGTCGAGCTGCTCTTTGAGCGAGTAAACGCTATGCGCTCTCTTAGCGTTTTTTTTTTACAAAATCAAGATAGCATACATATGAAAGCCAATAAGTAGGGTTGTTTAATAGATGTAAAAAAATAAGTACAAATAAAACGGAACATCAATAAAATTAATTAACCACATTGCAGTTTCACCCTCCAATTCAAATAGTAAGTTCAACAGCCGTGAAATTGTTACAATTATCATATTTTATTAATATACATGACTTCGCATGCTCATACGAATATATTATGTATGCTTGAATTCATACAAACATTTTTTAACAATTCTTTATTTTTCGTGACGTGGCATGGGTTTTTGGTAAAAACATATTTGTTTTTATTAAAAAAAAAATGGTTTGGATGTTAAACGTATGCTAGATATCCTGTGTGGGAATCGAACCCACGACCTGCGGCGCTATAGGTTAAGACTCCACGTCTTAACCAACTGCGCCAATTGGTCCGTCATCTCCTCCTCCATCTTCTACAAGGTTCCACGATATGTGTTTAACTTTGTTTTCCATAAATCATAGCATATTTAATCACTGTTCTTTTTTTCTCTGTATGTTCTTCACCTCAACAATAATAGTTTTTTGTAATCTGTGGATAGCGTAGTTGGTTTGACTTTGTCTAGGTGTATTTTTCATAATAAGTAATAATCCTCCAGTCGGGCTACTCCGAATTTTTAACGGTAGAATCTCTCTTGAATTTAGAAACAAAGAAATGATTTAATTTGACAACAAGAGCACAAAAAATTATCTTGCGCGCTCAAAGAATTTTTTCTAGTTCCATTTTCCGAACAAGATCTTTGGAGTAATAAAGCTGGCTTTGCACTATGGGATATAATATAATATTTATATAAATATTTATAGTTTGGGATGTAATATACAAAAATGTATGACGGGCGATACAAAATTACATCTCAAGATATAATTTATATAATATTATATCCCATAATGAAAAGGCCCGTATAAGTATAAAATGTTACCTACCGTATATAAAAAGTACAGTAGTAATAATATTAATGTTTAATCGTACCCAGAACGCTCGATCGACAGTCGGTATCATTAATCACTCGTCACAAGGGGGTGGGCACACTTAGAAATACGTTGTGGGGTCCGAAAATAATTTAGCTCGGCGACATATTGCTCGTGGACACGATAAGAGCATTTTTGGAGTTCCGTAACGCACGTGAAATTATTTATTTGATAATTTCTGTTGCTGAACGATATATTGACTATAAAGCTAGGTTTTTGTATAGCAGCAAGTAGTTCTGATTACTTCTGATGAACTGATGATAATAAGTTTTATCTAATTACTTACCCCCTTACTCATAATAAAGTTATCAAACGTTGATTAGCTAAAATTCCGACGTCTTTATCTGATAGGTGACATTTGGTGATCGAAAGAGTGAGACGAGGCACACTTTTGGTTAAAAAGCGATTATGATTAAGGGGGTTAGCCCATAGCACCCCGGGATAATGTAGTGTAGCTATCTATTATAAAAAAGAATTTTCAGAATCAAAACAAAGTTTGGATGTTGGCATTGAGCCATTATTACTACGTATAGAGAAGACGCCACACATCACAACTATGTTCCGTTCAAGGTAGGCCATCCGGCCATACTTGTTGTTGTAGAACGATGAACGAAACGCGTAAGCGCCGTGAAAATCAAGGTGTTTGCGAGAAAAATACTCCTAAAAGCGTTCTGATAGCGCTACGTGTTTCTACTGTCTGCTTAGACGACTAATTATTGTTTCAGCGCTGAAGAGAACTTTATTTGATTAAAATAAAATGGGACAACCTTTGCTTATGCTAGCTTCTCTATACGTATATAGTTATAATAATAGCTCAATAGACTTTGGAGGTAATCTTCGGAATTACTGATCTGATTCTAATCTGATTCTGTTTCCTGGAAACGTGAATAAAACCGCGGCTGCCTCCAGGATTTTTGTCTATTATAGTATCATGTTGTTTTGTTAATGTGTGTAATAATATATGAAGTAGGTAAATGTTTCGTATTACATACTCGTACAGGTAATTATAATTAGTAACGTTTTTTTATATAATTAGGTATACATATAATGTAATACGGTATAGTAACAGAGCTGAGTAACAACAGTGTACACAGTGGCGTAGCTACCTAGGGGCTAGACGGGGCAGTGCCCCGGGGCCCCCAATTTCAGGGGGCCCCTCGGACTCTGACTTACAAACTATAAATAGAGTTATTGAAAAAAAAAAGAAACGCAGAACTCGGAACGCGGAACTCTAGAACTCTCTCTGTGGGATCGGCGCCTAATATTTCGCATAAAAACAAATAGTTGTTAACCCTTGCGGATTATCATGACGGACAAGATGGTGGAACATGCTATGATACGTCTTTTTTATGTGTGAATGTAGTCTTGTTCCAGGTGTAAAAACGAGATGGCTTGATATGAAAATTTTAAATAGTTTAGTTGGGGCCTACATGGGCCCTAGTTTATTTTTTGCCCCAGGGCCTTTGGTTACCTAGTTACGCCACTGCGTGTACAAGAGAAGATGAAATTGGAAAGGTATTTTATAAGATAAATATTTTTTTATATGAAATCCTAGTTTTCTCCCTGCGATTACACCTGCGTTCTCGGGGGATATTATCGTTTCCCGGGATAAAAATAAATAAATAAATATCCTGGGAATAAGCAGAGCTTGTACTATGGAAACCAGACAACTGATATAATACATATACTACTTTTAGTTTGTAAATACATACTTAATATACGTAATTACACCCAGACTCAGGACATACAGACATGTTCATGCACACAAATGCATGTCCTGTGTGGGAATCGAACCCACGACCTGCGGCGGGATAGGTGGAATCTTAACCAGAGTCTTAAGCAACCGCGCCAGCTGAAGGCCAACCACCATGTATTAAAACAACCTTAGTTGTCTTTTGTCCTGTTTTGAAGTCGGATGTCAAAGAAGGACAAAAGACAAGTAAGGTTGTAATAATATTGTTTTAAGAGATGATGGTTGGCCATCTGGCCCGTCAGAAAGTATCCCATATGTTATTCCAGGTTATACTCTAACCGCGTAGCAAATTTCATCACACTCAAGTGATGAAATTTAGATTTTTATTTTATTTAGATGAAACTGAGTTTCACAAACTCACTTTTGTATTTATTATAGTATTAGGAGTCATATAATAGGGATGATTCCTAGGGTTCCTAGGTAAAAGAAATATACTTCTAATTAGTCCGACAGTTGGATTTATCAAAAAATATCGGAGACGTATTTTTGCTTTATCAAATCATAAATATACAAAGACTAGCTGCCCGGCGCGACTTCGTTCGCGTAATACCCTACCCTACCCTTCATTTAAACCTTCCCCGGACTTCCACGAATAGTTCAAACCCAAAATTAGCCAAATCGGTCCAGCCATTATCGAGTTTTAGCGAGACTAACGAACAGCAATTCATTTTTATATATATAGATATAAAGCGGGTAAAGTTCGGGAGTGGGGGCTCGTGACGTCATTTAGAGTATTCTGACGTGACGTCACGCGGAGCTTCAACGCACGATATCTTCGTATTTTTTCTGGTAAAAATACGTGTCTAATATTTTAGATAATGTAAAAGACGGACTAAATATAAATGTTTAGTCGTCTAGTCTATTATAGGTTGTATAACATTGTATTTCCCTGGTCACCTTTAGTATGGATTAAAAAAAACATGTAAAGGGACAAGGGGATGAACCCTTAGGGACGAAGGGCAGACGAGATGGTTGGCTCTCACGCAATCGTCATATTCAAGAAAGGGCAGCATTAGTTTCGTGTGACATTGTATTACAGAGATTAGAAGGGAGCGGTACACCTGTTGTCTTCTTTATACTGAGCTCATTCCACAGTCCGAGCGTCCGCGGAAGAAAACTCCTTTTAGCCCGCACAGTTCGAAACAGTTCTGGTTTCAATGAAATCTTTTAAGGAAATAACAACAAAAAAGTTAAATAAGCCGGGGGTCACATACTAGGCCACAGGTTGTGGATTCGATTCCCATGTACGATGTCTTAGTATAATTAGTTATTTCGTTAAGAGCATCACTGGAGATCTGGTGGACTGTATTGGCATTTTTTTTAATGTTGTATTTTTTTTTTTTGGTCAGGAATAGTCTGGATGTCTGTTGTAACAAATAAAATAAAATTAATTTAAGGAAAATAAGTTAATCTTATCCTTAGTTTTACTAATAAGTGGCCCGAGCGCCATTTTAAAAAACCTTATCAAAAAGCAATAACCGGAAATATCCAAATACCTACTGAGTATATTTTTAATTAAAATAAGTTTGAGGAAAAAATATTGTTACAACCGCTCGAGTGAACTTGCAAGCAACCAACATTCAATAAATAAATCATAAAACATTTGAAAGGGAATCAATCAAGCCATTATTGTGGCCTCAAGTGTAAACCAGTACAATAGTGTTTAAGTGGACTTGAGTGTAAAACGTAGTGAGGGGAATTCTGCAATCATTCGCTTTTCATTTATTATATTGATCAAGTCACTAAAAATATTGTAATATTTATGTATTATTATGTAGGATGTGTATTTTTTTGCACAGTTTAAAAAGAAATACTGCTAGTTGCAAACATAACATTTTTACGTTTTACCTACATTATAGTACTCAGGTATGAGGGTAGTATTTGTTACTCTTTCATTCAATAACTACGTAATGGAATTTGATGAAATTCAGCACAAGGATAAAATATTTTCTAGATTAACAAATAGGATACTTTTTATACAGGGAACACAATAGGTCCCTCGAGATTGCGGGTGAAACCGCGTGCGGAAACGAGTGCTTTATATACATATGATATCGTAAAACTACTTGAGAATTTCTAATTCTTTTTTGAAGCAACGTAAACTTGGCAATTTAACGCGCTTTTGCCCCTTATTGTTACTGTGAACAAATTCGTAAAATAAATATATGATGCAAATGGCTGTTATCATACGAATAGACACTTATTATATGACTCCTTTGGGTGCGTCGAGCCGAGCCTCTGAACGAACAGGATTCGCTCGTTGCTCGTGATTTCAAACGTAGACGTACTTAACGTAGCCTTCAACGAGCGCGATGCCAATCCCTGTATTCGTGAAAAAACTGACAATAGGACGGAGCGCAGTCGAGCACGCTACGAATGGTAGTTCGAGGCACGCAAGTCTGTCCACGCTACGCGAATCGTGCTCGCAGTGTGCTCGTTCGTGCCTCGGCTCGTGCTCGGTTCGCCAAGCATGGACGCACCATTTGATGTTGAACGCAGGTATCAGAAAAGTAACGAACCTCACGCAAGTGACTTTAAACCATTGTAAAGCTATTTGTATGTTTTGCGACACCCTTTCGAACTACAGAACACTAACTCAACTTAGATGGTGTTCGCTGACCCTCCCGCTTGCTTCCCCGCATATCATGCATCGTAGGTACTATCATTGGTAGGTATCCATTACATATACCCATGGGTAGTACCTACAACCATTAGTAATTAATTAGTAAGTAAGACTGTGGCAATATTGTCCAAATCCAAAGTATCCAACCTAGTTTTGGAAAAGATAGCCAATATTAGTCAGATTGTTAAAAAAAAAAAAAAGTAAATATTTAAAAAGTGTAACCTTGCCGAGTTTCTTGCCTGTTCTTCTCAGTTGAAGGCCGACTTACGAACTGGCGGTAACTTCAGTAGCTTTGACCTTCATAGGTGCCCTTCTAGGGCTTAAATTGAATAAATGGCTTTGACTTTGACTTTGAGTGCACAAACTAGCTTAACAATAATCTCGGTAATGGAACCCCAAATCGAACTCACTACCGAACAGATTGCGAACCCCGCCTGCCGCTAAAATAACACAAAAGCCAACAACTCAATCAATTACCCTGGTTACTTGTGACTGTGCATTTTTGACCCCTTTACACAATTACAAATCGTATTTAAGATTTTGTTTAGTTATACGCACTGGGGTTTAAAAACGCCGCGGTTTTGTGGCGTTTTATTAACAAGCATGTCTCGACTACAATGAACTGCTCCAACAGTCTCAGAAGATTGCAACAGTATATGGATATTAAAACATCTTATTTAAAAATAAGTGAACTTTAAATAAATTGATAGTGTACTTAGTAACATTTGAAAAAGTTACTCTTTCCAATTGACACATATACGTTATTGTAAATCGGGGATACACCTCATATTTTTAAGCAAATCTAATAAAACTAGACTTCGACTAACTTCGACATTTCAATCAAGTTGCATTTTACATGACTAGTTCGACGTGCGACAGCTGCGTGTAATCAAGCTAGTGCGTAACCTAGTTAGCAACATATGGCAATAACCGTGTAACGAGCTATCCCCACAATATAGCTAGTCATCTGATTGATTGAGATGATAACGTTTTGTGTTAGTTTTTTATACCACTTCTGATTGAAATGTGGTAATGATTGTAACAATAAAGAGATATTACTCATCGGTATTAGTAGAGTCATTTGTTAACCTTCACAAGTGCCCTATAAGGGCCAAAATTGAATAAATGAATTTTGATTTTGATTTTGATTTTGTATTGGTTTAATGCTGATACTAGCGGTAACCGAGGTTTCACCCGCTTTAAATTAAAATTAAAGGTACATTCGTAATTATCTGATAAAAAAACGCAAGAAGACTTGCCAAATATATATATATATATACTAGCAGACCCCCGCGGTTTCACCCGCGTACGGTTTCAATTTTCTGCTTTTTTTGCAATTTGCTGATTTTTCGAAAACCAATGCACGCCACTGATTATTAGACACAACAAATCAAACAGATATTTTTACAAATTAAAACTAAAAACCTATATTATACCTACACAAAAAAAACGAACTCAATGAATCTTATTTAATTATTATAACAACAAATGAGAAAGAAATTAAATTAACTACAATCAAAATATTCTAATGAAATAGAGAAAATGTACTTTTTTTTTGGCGTTACACGGGTGTGTATTTTGCCAATTTTCAGTTATATTATACCGGGTGTTGTTCTGCATTTGTGCCATATTTAAGGAGGTTGATATTTACCTTGTATAGAACACTAATCAATTATAAAATCATGCTCGTAAAATTAAATATTATATTTAAAGTTTTGTAAAAATAAAAATCGCCCCGTGTTTGACGTTGTTTTATAAAGATTTATAAGATATAGGTTGGTAACCGCTGCGCAGCGGCCCGGTTTCTCCCCTCGCCCCGGATCCCAGACCTATTCTGTGCAGTTATGAAGTCTTATTATGATTTGACGTTAATCACAAATCATCAATAATTGTTTACTTATCAAGCCCAGAATTAATTACCTATTTTATAATAACTAAATAAACGGTTCATAGTTAATGTTATAAAGGACTACTTTTATTTAGGAAAACATCGTGTGGAAACCATAGCACGGTGGTAGAGTATTTTGTAGTATCCGTCTGGCTGGCTACCACCCTCAAGTTGAAAGTTTGTCGCCAAGCTCCTATCGGTGTGTTCCGACAGCTGCACTTGAGAGCCAGTTCCTTCTAGGCTTTGTGTGCTTACCACCTTCGGCCACATAATCAATTACCATAGTGAGATTGTGGTCAAATACAGGCCTATATACAAAAACTAGCTGCCCGGCGCGACTTCGTTCGCGTGGTGCTACCCTACCCTTTGGTGATACCCCACCCTACCCTACCCTACCTTAACCTACCCTACCCTATATGAATAATTTTCCCCGTTTAGCAACATTTTTCACTGATGCTTCGCTCCTATTAGTCGCAGCGTGATGTTATATAGCCTAAAGCTTTCCTCGATAAATGGACTATCCAACACAAAAAGAATCGAACCAGTAGTTCCTGAGATTAGCGCGTTCAAACAAACAAACTCTTCAGGTTTATAATATTAGTATATCTAGATAAAAATAATGAACCGAAATCATCAATATCGAAATAATGAACACTCTTGGCCTTGAAAAAAATAAGTTCAGAACAATGTCAAACAAATCTCAAGCGCACCTACTGAAACCCTTGATTTTTCCTTTCCGAGGACCTAAATATTGTTGGTAGTAGGTATATGTGGTAGTAGGCATCGAGATTTATTGTTATTATAATTTATTATTTCACAAAAGCTATCCAAGATCATGGCAATAAACTCAGCGATGCAATGAATCATGCGCTTTCACATCAAAGGCTTTTACATGCCGCAGTTAAACTCGTAAATCCGCGTTTCCGCGAAAAGTCCATTTTACCGTTTTAATAGTCATGCGTCCGGCTTGCCGTTTTCAAATAGCAGGGTACTGTGACAAATTTCTGGATATTTGCATGCTTTGTTAGATGTATTTCGAAATTAGATTGATTATCATCAAACATTATATGGTTGTTGTTTTCTGATGACGAACATCAGGATTTAAGTGCCCTAAACTGCTAGACAAAAATATAAGGTCCTAATAAATTAGTGAACTTCCTCTTGAGGGATGAATGTATAGGTCATTAGTAATCAAAAAATAATATTAGAAAAACAATCCGAGGAAAAAAAGAAAAAAAAAACCTTCGCGCGGCTTCTTTGATTTGCATAGAGACAGTATAGGATTTTTTATTTTTTTTCCCTCGGATTATTTTTCTAATATTATTTTTTGATTACTAATGACCTATACATTCATCCCTCAAGAGGAAGTTCACTAATTTATTAGGACCTTATATACATAGCATTGGTAATTTTTTCTAAATTGACTAAAATCACCCTCATCATAACAATATTTGAAAATTAAATTACTTTAATTAAAATAATTGAAATGAAATGAAATATTTTTTTATTAAATGAAATAATTTATTCATTCAAATAGGCCTTCACAGGCACTTATGAATAGTCAAACTCTAATACTCTAATGCACGGTTCGGAAGGTTGTTTTTGCTAAGAAGAGCCGGCAATAAACTCAGCATTTATTCATTGATAATAGTAAAATTTTAATTACACTCTAAATATTTGTTTATAAATATATTTCACTATTAAAGTCCTGAAACCATAATAAAATATGATGAGCACAGATGATGAGTTATAGTACTAACAGACAGACATTAGTTTATACATCTTCAAACCTATTATGTAATCCACTTTTCCATAAACGAATAAATGTAACGTACAATATTTCAAAGTCTAGTTATATAATGCATTTTCCATTTTCAAAGTGACGGTATTACATCACGTTGCGGTACAAGTCGTAAAACGGTCGTCAGGCAAAACGCCCGGCAACAAGCAGCGACATAAATAATAATTTATTCTAGTTTCCTATATTTTTTACGGCTCGCAGCACAGCGCAATACTTTTAAGTGACCGGGTAGGTATGTACGGTTTGCAGAAAAATCTATATTACAATTAGAATGTCTCAGATTATGGATTTCAACTGTAGACTTACCCCTTTATCCTTAGGTTATAATAAAGTTAGGAAACGTTGATTATTAAAATTCAGAAGCCTTTATCTGACACGTGACGATTGGTGACCGAAAGACTGAGACGGAGGACACTATTAGAGTGATTTTGTTATAAATTTTTTGTTTTAAATGGCTTTGCGATTTGTAAGTCTACCGCTTGCCCAATTAGCCCATTCACTCTGACTTTGATAGTTATATATAAGAGTGAAGAAATGAAACATGAACAAGATACAAGACAAGATTTCTATAAACCCATGAGTACCAATATAAAATATTTCTGATTCTGATTCTGAATATGTACGTATATAAAGTTCACATCCATACTATCCATACTAATATTATAAATGCGAAAGTAACTCTGTTTGTTTGTATGTTTGTTTGTTTGTTACCTTTTCACGCCTCAACTATTCAACGGATCATCATGAAATTTGGCATGCATATAGCCTATGGTATGGAAAAGGACAAAGGATACTTTTTATCCCAGTAATGTGTTCCTGTGGGATGATTTTCAATGTTAATTTATTTGAATAACTATAACTTAACTATAGATACCTAAATGTATATATCCTACTGCGAAAGTTTGGATGGATTATGTTTGTTACTCAATCACGGCAGAACGGCTGAAATAGATTATAGTCTGGAGTAGCACATAGTTGCTTTTTATCCCGGAATAATGTACCGTTCCCGTGGAATAGGGTTGTTTTTGATTTTCACTGAGCAAGCGACCGACATGATTTTTTGCATAGTGGTAGGTTACTCTTACTCCTTACTCCTTACACTTTACACCTTACACTTTAAACTGTACCCTTTACACTTTACACCTTACTCATTACTCCTTACACCTTACACCTTACACCTTACACCTTACCCCTTACCCCTTACACTTTACACCTTACACTACTCATTCCGAAGTCAGATTGTAAGAAGTAAGATAGTAAGAAGTTACTCCTTACACCTTACACTTTACACCTTACTCCTTACACCTCACTCCTTACACCTTACTCATTCCTAAGTCAGATAGTAAGAAGTAAGAAGTTACTCCTTACACCTTACTTCTTACTCCTTACACTTTACACCTTACACTTTACACTTTACACTCATTCCGAAGTCAGATAGTAAGAAGTAAGAAGTTACTCCTTACACCTTACACTTTACACTTTACACCTTACTCCTTACGTTACACCTTACACTTTACACTGTACCCTTTACACATTACACCTTACTCATTACTCCTTACCCCTTACACTTTACACCTTACACTACTCATCCCGAAGTCAGATTGTAAGAAGTAAGATAGTAAGAAGTTAGATAGTAAGAAGTTACTCCTTACACTTTACACCTTACTCCTTACTCATTCCGAAGTCAGATAGTAAGAAGTTACGCCTTACACTTTACACCTTACACTTTACACTTTACACTCTACACTTTACACTCTACACTCTACACTCTTCAGGACTTACGAGAGATTAGAATCTTTTTTTTTATTAAATGGGTTTGCGTTTGGCCACTGACCCGCCCATGAGGGACGATGACGAAGCCTAAGATGGAACACGCTTACCCAGAAGAAACCTATTCGCTCTGGCCTTGAAAGTTCCTAGATTGTAAGAGTCAGGAAACACAGACGCCGGAAGCAAGCCGGATATTATAGGATCATCAATCTTAATATGAGCAATAGTTAAAAAAATAAGTTTTAACAACTAATATGAGAGTGCACCTTTATAATTACGTAAATTCGGGACAATACGTATTGAAAACTGGCGATTGACGTTTGGGCACGGATGCTAAAGATTGTATTTTACTTAAAAGGTATTAGAGTAAAAGGTGTAATTGTATGTGTATTTTATAGAAAGTTTATCATACCTCGAATCCTAATAATCCCCACTGACCTACCATTTCAGTTCAAGACTCCAGTTTCCAATCAAACTTAGTTTTGCTATTACTATTAACAAATTGCAAGGGCAAAAATTGCAGGTAGCAGGGGTGCATTTGGAAAAGCCATGCGTTTCCCATGGCCAGCTATATGTAGCATATTCGCGTTTTGATTGATAAAATCTATAAAAACGCGGGCGAAGCCGCGGGTAAAAGCTAGTATTGTATAATTTTATACATAAAAAAAAATGTACGTATATGAAGTTCACATATTGTATAATATTTTAAATAGAACATAATACTATATAATGATCTGTGTAGGTACCTATATAAAACGCGCAGGGACAAAAACTGCACAAAAAGCAGTGCAACTCTGGTATTCTAGAACTGTTGAAATTGACGAACTTTTATCCAATAGAAAAAACATACCGAAACGTTTGAGTTTAGTTGAAGAGAGCCAAAAAGCAAATACACTCTTCTTTTCCTTTGAGAAAACTAAAAAACAATTAATTCAACCATCCGACAATATTAAGGCTAGGTACTTTTTTGCAGACCATCCCTTGGTCTTACTGTCTCTGCTCAAGGTGTCGACGTGTTCAGACAGGCACACATAACTCACCTGGCTGCAGTAACCCAAGACACCAGAATAATTGTATACCAGAGGAACGCTGCGTGAGGAACTTCACCGTTAGTATTACTCTTCAGTGGAAATGTTAAAACTCTCGTGTAAACAGTTCGTTAGAGTAATAAGTTAGGGTGGCTAATGTAAATAGCTGAGTAAATAGTCGCTGTTTTATTTTACAGCTATACTACAGATATTCGACCGTAATTCACATAAATAACGTCAAAATACTGTCATTGTCAAACTCAGTATATTAGTTAAATGGCGTTTTATGAGTAAAGACGTTTTTTAAACTATTTACATGCTAAGAAGTCATATTTGACAAGAGGGTGTCTCTCCTTGCCGCACTATGTTTGTCTCTTTTTGACACATGGATGTATATGGGCTGACAAAAGTGCCCTATTAGGAAGGCGCTAGTTTAGCTTTCTGGACTCCTTTTCCATATAAAATTTAACTATGCTTTATCTCACATTTTGACGTGCGTGCAATATGCTTACATTTCTCTTCACGTATTTATATAATAGATTGCTCCAACAGATATCTATTTATATATTCACGAATCTGTTATAATTTTGAGCTATAACCGTAAGTCAGTTTACAGTACAGTTTCTATTAATCGGTAACATTTCAGATCTTATACCACATCTTTTTCTCGGCAAGAACGTCATTGCTTCAAAAGACTTGGACCAAAAAGGTTATCATTGAAAATTACTTCTAATTTATACCGTTTATGACATTTACCATAAAAAAATATTATTGGTAAATCTCATAAACGGTATGAAAGACTAATGATTTTGCTGCGGTTTTTACCAAAATTTTGAGAATGTCTCCGGATGAAAAAGCACTGTGTTTTGTAACCAGTCGTAAAAAGCCTTTTGCTGACTAAACCATACGATATAGATAAAATTAATCTAAAGAATAAATAGATCTTAGGCGCTGCACAGACGGGTGTCCTGTGTCGGATACAAGCAACCAACGAATATTTGATTTCTATAGAACCTGTATGAAATCAGCCACTCTCTCCGCAGACGTAACTCGTGTTCAATCGCCGCTACAGGACACAGCAACTACGGTTTTGCTACGTTTTTGGTTGCTTGTATCAGACACAGGACACACGTCTGTGCAGCGCCTTAAAACGATCTACAGAAAAGGCCGCCAGCATAGGGATGTTTCCTGGGTAAAATTATAATAATTCTAATTAGTCCGTCAGTTAGATTATCATAAAATATTAGACACATATTATTTGCTTTACCAAATCATTAACAATTGACGAAGATAAAGCGCGACTACGTTCGGGATTGGGGGCTCTTGACGTCACTTGTTTGTTACTAAAAAGTGTACCACACCGTGACGTCACACGGAACTTCAACAAACCATATCCTCGTATTTTTTTGTTTAATTGACAAAAGAAAAATACGTAATATTTTTTGATAATGTATATGACGGACTAAATAGATTTTTTCAGGAAAGTAGCCTATTGTTTGCACTTTTGTTTATTATTTGTTATTTTTGTACACTGTTTTTAACCGACTTCAAAAAAAGGAGGAGGTTCTCAATCCGGTTGTATGTTTTCAATGTGTTAAAATTCTATACAACTAATGACCCTATAATAGGGTGTTATTTTGGTTGTGTTCAACTAAAACTGATAAGTTATTTGTGAAGCTTTTTAGTCGACATCCTAATCCAACTGAATATGTTACTTAGAATATATCACAAGGGGAAAAAAATACTCCCTTTATAACAACGCTACTATTAATATTAATAAAATTATATATAGACTGGGCGTAGCTATGGCGGCTCGCTAGTTAACGATATTTTATTTGGGTGTCATCCTTTAAATGCATTTTTCAATTAACCCAAAAATCCACAGGCATTTTCCATTTCCACTTTTTTACATGGCAAGGGCTGTCACATTCACATGCAATTTTCGCTTTATTTTGAGTACGTTTAAAATTGTGTACTCTCTACAAACAATCTATACTTATAAAATGCTTTGTCCTGAATGACTGGCTGATAGATCAACGCACAGCCTAAACCGCTGATCATAGAGACCAGAAACTTGGGGGGTGTGTTCTTTGTATGACGTAGGCATCCCATAAAAAGGATTTTCCGAAATTCTCCTCCTAAGGGGGTGTCAAACGGAGGCAAAGTTTTTATGAGACAACGTGATTCCTTGGTCCAATCTACTTCAAATTTTGCATAAACATTCTTTAACTAAATTGATGGAAGACGTGTTTCGTATTTTATTGAAACTCATCGCCTGACGGTTAAAAAGGGGTAGGTAAGCTTTTATGTGAGTTCAACTTTTTTTTAATAAAATCGCATTGAGTTTTTGAACATTTTAGTCTGTATGTTCCGGTTAATAGCATGTTATAAGGAGTAACTTGCAACGTGTTATAAGGAGTAGCGAAAAAAAAAACCGTACGCAGATGAAACCGAGGGGGTCTACTAGTATACAAATAAAACCGAGTAGAAAAAAAGGAAATCCAATTTTATACACAGATAACGGCAAACAAACCTCAAGTCTTGCAATGCGGCCGATGGCCGGTGGAATCCCGCAAAGCCCGGGATTAAGGGATTAAATCCCGGAACGCGTCGATACAATCTCGACACAATGCCTCTGAGCTAGTGGGTTGTAATCAAAAACGAGGAATTTAGTAAAAATGGTCTCATCGCAATTATTTTTGAACAAACGAACATCCTATGCTACTAATATTGTATGGATAATTGTTACTCGAATTGTAAGCGCTCGTGGTGTAGCATGATTAGCCTTTCTTAATCGATCGGCAAAGTTATGCTACGTCTGTCGTGGTCGGTACCTGGATGGGTGACCGCCTAGTGGTATTTCAAATCGAGCGTTTCTGTGCTTCGGAAGGCACGTAAAGCCGTTGTTCCCGGTTATCACTTAATTGAGATAGTCGTTAAGCTAGTTGGATACCTCCAAGGCGGCTTGAAAAATACCTACCTCAACCAATCCGCAGTGAGCACGCGTGGTGGAGTATCTGCCCATTCCCTTTCACCCTCATTTTTGAAAGGAGGCCTGTGCTCAGCAGTGGGACATTATAGGCTGATGATGATGATGATGATGATGAATTGTTACTCTTTCACGCATAAACTACAGAACGGGTTTGGATGAAATTTGGTACACAGAAATAATATGTTCTATTTATTATTAACACAGGTAAAATAGTTTTTATCCCGGGAAAACAATAGATTCCTTGGGAACGTGGGTGAAACCGCGAGGCAATAATTAGTTCGGTAATATTTCTTTCTTCTTCTTTTAAGTTACTCAATCATGGAGTTTTTCGATATTGATATCCTGGAATTCAATATTGGTTTACTAATTCTAATAAAATAAATAAAAAAGATATTTTGAGGTCTGGAGTACTTATAAAAAACCTATGAAAACCCTCAATTCCCTCCAAAGATATTTAAAACTGCTGGGCAAAAATATACCTAAGATAGTGATATAATTTGTAGCATTAGCAACCCTATGCACGTCCCAGATGCAAGCCTTAAGGACGTTGCGTCGCGTACCATAACAAGTGACTATTACCAAACTAATACCTACTTCCTGACTCGCCAAGTGAATTATATAGCTTCACTAAAACCTTGTGGTAGGTAAGTATACGTCGACAATACCATAGTGGTAACATAATAAATACAACATATTCTGAGTTTGATTGCTTGTTACTCAATCAGGTTGTAATGGCGCCGAGATACTCTGGATTGTCTTCGTAATCTTTACCCTCTTTATTACATGAGATGGTTTAAGCCAAGTCCAGTAAAACCCAGGTTTTAAGAGAAGTGAGATAAATCTTGGGTTTTGTGCTAGACTTCCACCATCTCACAATATGGGGTACTTTAGGGGATAATCGTAAAACGGGGTTTATGGTTTCTTAATAACAGGGACCTTTAACAAGTTTTTTCTAGTGTTGTACTGTGCTTTGTTTGCTCTCCCCTGCCTTTAATTTGAAAAGATTCTTGCAGGGTGAGTGATACCCTGGTGTTGCAAGCGTCTATAAGCTACGGTAACTGCTTACCATCGTATACTTGTATGCATAATATTTATAGCATATTTTCTGAAATCTAAATAAATAGGGCTGCCATTTGCCCATCCCCACATACACCAAGATAACAAAATTAAACAAAACGTATTACGAATTCGGCACGCACTAATTTGTCTCTGAAGATAACTCGTTCCGGTTTGCGTTTGTACTCAAAGGCTCACGCAACGATCCCATAATCCCGGGACGCGGGATAGTGTCGCGTATAATCCCGCGATTTTATCGATAAACATACGTCACTCACTAGTGGCAGTGATTATGTCGATGTTCATATTGATACGTACAGAGTTGTACGTACGTACGCACGTAATACGTACATTTCTGTTTTGTAATTAGATATCATAAATGCGAGAGTGAGTTTTTTTGTTTGTAACGCCTTCACGCCTCATCTACTCAACGGATCATCATGAATTTTGGCATGCAGATAGCCTACGGTATGGAGAACGACATAGGATATATTTTTATCCCGGGAACGCGGGTGAAACTGCGCGGGACAGCTAGTAATACCTATAATAAATTCGAAAGTGAGTTTGTATGTAACCTCTTGACGCCTCAAGGGCTCAACCAATCGTGATGAAATTAGGCACGCGGGTAGATTATAACCTGGTATAACATATGGGATTCCTTTAAGCCCGGGAAAACAAGATCCTCGGAGTGCGGGTTAGACCACGAGGCAAAATTGACCTTATATCATCTACGTACCCATATTTCTCACAAATGTTCTCTTTTACATTTTCCTCTTGCGACAAACATCCTAAAAAATAATAATTTTCTTAATTTAACCACGACTAGACTTATCACAAAACGCCATAATAACCACAAGTGACAACAACATCGAGTATCATACATTAATCTGCGACTCGTTGCAAGTGCTCCGTGCAATGTGAACCGAACGACTTATAGAAGGATTAAACGTTACAGATTAAAAATAAATTCCTATTGAAGCTTCGAATTAGCGCTCCAATGAAATATTGCCTTTTTAATTGAAAGAAAAATCTCGGTACCATTGTGTCGGAAATCAGAATCCACGACGCTGGTAATGCCAAAGTTATTTTTAAATGCATTCACTTGTGGCTTGGGAAATAAAGATAAATCTAATTAATATGCAAGATTTCGAGTTTTGAATGATGCACTCTAAGGCTCTTCACAGACGATAGACGGGTTAGTGGAAAATAAACCTAATGTCATAGAGCCACGTTCCAAAATCAATTGTTCTCGACTTGAACTTAGACGTTCTATAGAACGGACTTATGTCTGCTTGTATGTAAGATGTGCTACCCCTAACAGAAGGACATACAGATAATGTGAAAGGGTAACACATTTTATCCTTTATCAAATAGAGCCGCCATTCCAAATTTGAAATAGCAAAAGAAACCCTTTATATTTTCGCGCCAATAACTATAAAAATGTCCTCTCGTCTAGACAGGCAGTAAGCTGTCTTTAAAAATGCATGAATTATATCCCGACATGCTGGGCGACTGGCGCTGTATGACATAAAAGACCTTGCACATGGAACTGAAATATCGCCGACGATACGCAGTTATGGCTTGGTTCAGACAGCGACACGTCGAATAGGAAATAATGGTTGTCAGGAATTACTCTTTAGCTTCTCCGAAAAACTATATAGATAAAAAAAAACTGTGGCCATAATTATAATCCTCAAACTCAATTTATCGACCAATTTGACGTTATTTCGGCGATAATGTATTCAGTATTTTTCGTGAATAATATTTACATAATATCTCAACTATAATGTTACAAAGTTGTTTGTTTGTTTATTAATTGGATGTAGGAGGAATTCTCAGAATCCTAGATTCTGTTTTTTTTTTCACTATTGAAGCTACGTTGTCCCTGAGTGTTATAGGCTAGTTTTGATCCCGGGAACGCGAGTCAAACCGCGCGGGCCAACTAGTAATTTCAAGTGGTGTTCTTTTGTTAGTTTCTTCATCTTCAACTGTGCCACTTGATAGATCCTAAAAATAATTGCTTATTGCATTCGCTTCCCGCATCATAATGGCATAAAAATTCCCCATGCCCCAACATGACAAGCATAAGCCGGTAAAGACGACAGCCAAGCCTCAAGATTTTCACGTCACATATCGCAGTGAAACGCAGACAAGTGTAAACTCGCCGCGAACTCTCTAGGGTGTATCCCCTTGCAGTAACAGGCCAAGAAGAAATATGTCCCGATGTGGTAGAAACGACACTAAACTCGCGTCAACCGATGTTTTGACTCGAATGAATAGTTTAATACATTTAAGTGCTGACGCTCTGAAATGCTCGGAATACGGTGTAAATATTAATGTTTCCAATACTGTACAGTTGACCGGGGCATTTGCTATCGTTTTATTTGCCCCTTAAGGAGTGATATTTGATCTTAGATAAGTGAACAAAATGCAACCCAATTTTTCTCGTGCACGGAGGGTTCTAACTCCAACTAAATTTTGTGCACTATGCAACTGTTTACAGTTTACACTGGCTTTACACTATTTTAACCCATTGGCTCGAAGGATGAGACGCGATCTATCATTATTTCACTTGAATAGCAAGCAGTTCCTGGAATTATATATTTTTCGTATGTATTGGACGCGCATCCCACTTACGAGCCAGGTTAAATTTAGTAGAGTCGAAACTATTATCGACTAAAAACTAATTGCATAGATCTAATCCAATTGCAATGCTCCAAATAGATTTAATTACATTAAACATTAATTAACCACGTCAAAGCAATTGAATAGTAAATTAACCACATTGAAAATCATGAAACAAATTAAATGTATCAGTAGATATTTGACTAAACACCGTACTGGCAACATTGACTGCAACACAAATGCGCCGCCATTGTTTCGCGCACAAATTGATCTGTCAACAAGCCTATTGCCCCGGGGCGGAGTGTATGTGAATATTATTAAAACCGGACCAGACGCACAGCAAACAAAGAGACCTAGCGAAAGCGGAAATAACTACTTCAATTATTTGAACTGTATTATTGTGGTACCTTCCACTTGGAACGGTTTTGGGCCGCTTGCATCCAACGGAGCCCGGCGACTCTGACCAAGTCATCAAGATGGTGGGAGGTCGTCCCACACGGCGCTTTCCAGTACGTGGTCGCCACTCGTTAATGGGAGAGGCCTATGTTCAGCAGTGGACATTCTTAGGCTGATATGCTGATGATGATGATGGTATTTTGAGGTATTCTATACTAGGTTCCAGTTTCACCTGAGGGATCTATTGTTTTCCCGTACTAAATCATATCGTTAATCTTAAACATATTCTGTGTATGCCAAATTTCATTCAAATCTGTTGAGTAGTTTTTCGTTAAAAGTAACAAATATTCATACATCCATCCTCATAAACTACGCTTTATAATTTCAGTAGGACTTGCAACCCCGGCTTCGCACGACTGGCATCTTACGAAACCTTCCTCGAGAGTCAAGGGTGGCCCGTGTTAAAACGTGGGACAAAAATATGTTATTCAGAAATGAGTTAGAAGAAATAAAACTCTATGTTAGAGATCGACGGTTTAGTTTCAGTAATTGCAATCTAGAGGTTCATTGTTGTTGCACTTGAATTAGTAGACATCATGGCAATAGGCTCGGAACTAATTTTGCCGACTAAGCTTCGTGTGCGAAATGTGGTTAAAAACTTTAGTAAATTAGCTTCGTTTTTTGGAGTAGCTAAGTGTGAATCAAAGTTGAAGTCAAAGCCATTAATTCAATGAAGGCCTTAGTAGAGCACTTATCTACTACCTACCTACCAGATAAGGCACTTATGAACGTTAACAAATGACTACACCGGTTCCAAATACAACTTGAACTGAGAAGAGCCGGCAAGAAAGCCTGCGGAAGCGTGAGAAGAGATTTTAGTCTGACTAAACTTCTGGCAACACCACCATCTAACTGCCAAACATTACGTTTTACAACCGGCTAAAGAACCCCTCGCAATTTCTACAATAATAAAAGCATAATGAATTACACTCGAGCGGTTACAGATAATACAACATTATCCCGCGATTCTGTGCGAATAAAGAGCGCTACGGTGAGGGGAACTGAAATAATAAAATAAAAATATAACTAAGGAATAATTTTATGTGGGTTGATTGACAGATAAATTGAAGTACCTATTGGAATAATAAAAGATATAATAATGTTAGGATATTCTCATGTTATTTCTGATGTTCGATGTTTTTATGGTTCCGTATAACCCTTTTCACATAATAATCCATCCATTCTGAGATTTGTAGTAGGTATTGATGAATAGCATTTTAATCTATTTATTACGTACTAGCTGTTCTCCGCGGTTTCACCCGCGTTACCGAGGTATCGTGTTTTTAACCGACGAAAAAACGGAGGAGGTTTACAAGTCGACGCGTATATTTCTTTTTTTATGTATGATCACTTATAACTTTTTACTGAGTAAGTAAGTAGTCCGATTTTGATAATTCTTTTTTTTCCGGCATCAAAAGTATTCCATGTGTTAATCCAGTATATTCTATCTGTATGCAACATTTCATTAAAATGTACATACAATTTACTTTGCAAATACATACATACATAAATACTCACAAATCAGGATAAGCAGACATGTTCATGCACACGAATGTATGTACTGGGTGGGAATCGAACCCACAACCTGCTTCGTGACATGTAGAGGTCTACCAACAGCCTCGTCATTGTCAAAAAAGGGCGCTGTAATAATTATAATAAGAAAAAGTAAATCCGCAACCCGCGACACCCCTATTGGCATTACATCAAGTAAAAGTAGCGAACCAACCGAAGTTATTTATTTCCACTGCCAGTGAAATGGCAGTACTGGCACGCTGGCATTACCTGGCATTAGTGGAATTTGCCAACAAAACAATGGGGGCATCGTGGGGCGTGTTTCAAAACAAACACTAATATTAGAGGAGAACTACGCGAAAGTATGCTTGTGTGAGGTTAATACTTCTGGGAAACGTATGCTCTGGTTACAGTGGTAGAACTGTGTTCTTTCATTATGTGTTAGTCTCAAATAGTTTGTAAACATAACTTATTATATTTATTTAACTAATTGTATGTAAAACAACACTGTCTACTTACTAACCTAAGTATATTGCTCAGTCGAGACCTATTCCTGGCATCACGCAACATTGTATTTTTGTGTAATTTTTTAATTGGTTGTTCTGTTTTTTTTTATTCTTGTTTTTTTTGTAATTTCTACAGTCTTTAATGTAATGTGTGTTGGCCTGAATAAATCTTTTTTCTTTCTTCTTTCTATTTAAAGAAAGCTAAATAATATGTATCATTCTCACGTTCAGGAACTGTCCCTTGTAAGAAAGGTACTTTTAATTCTAATGTCATCTTACTAATCTCACTAATATATCATGCCATCTCATCTCACTTCTCACCTTAATATCTCATTAATGCGAAAGTTCATCACGCAGAACAGATTTGAAGAAATTTTGGTACACAGATATAAAATGTTTTAGATTTACACTATCAATTAATAAAACTCTTAACTTTATTGTAATTCGGGGGTTAAAAGTTAATATATAATTATTTCCGCAATAAAATAACAGAATTTAGGTAAAGCAAGCATTGGAAAGTGGGTCAGCGGTAACCGAGTTATAGGATTGATCAGCTCGTTTGCTTGCACTGGCAGGCTCACGAGTTTACTCGATTTGTCACTCATTGCGTTCGCGTTGCATCTACCCATGAATCAATTATATTATGCGACATTCGATGATTGCATTTTATCAAAAAAATATGTGACAGATACTGTAAAAGCGCGACTTAGGGAATACACCAGTGGACGGGCAGCAGCGTCCATCTGTGATACGTCATCACTACTGCTATCACCAACCCGCTTGCCAAGCGTAGTGATTAAGGCAATACCTCCTGTACATGACTACACAAACACAGAAGTGGAAATCAATGGGGGAGGCCTATGTTCAGCAGTGGACATACATGGGCTGATATGATGATGATGATTACTGGTTTACCACAGCGTTGCGCTGAAGGGTTCTTCAAGAAGGCTTAACAAGAGCTCTTCAAGTTCGGCTGCACATCAGCTATACACCCGATATTACAAAAGCCCATAGGCAACGGTGACCGTTTACTTTCACATGAACAGTCTGTACAATAACTGCTTGTCTCCGATCGATTAAAAAACCCATAGAATAAAGAAAAAAACCCAATACTTTTTAATTAATCCAAATAATCAAAGGAAAACAAAATTAGAAAAGAGTTCCTTTTTCAAAAGATGATCCCCGATCCCCGTTAAAACAAACGTAATATTTCTCCACTCGAATAATCGATTATTGCTATTAAATTAGAAACGTATTTCTCGATTGAGCGGATTCGGTGGCATTCGATTATCTCGCTCGGCCAGTTGGAGTCTAGCTGAGTGAAAAATTTTGTCCTAATAAACGTATTAAGTGAGGGTTGGAGATGGTACACGCGGAAATGTTGGGATATTCGACCTTTATATGGTCTACTAATTGACACACTTGTAGTAAACATCCTGACAATTTACGAACATGTGATATTAGATAAGGTTGCTCTAAATTTAGTAAATAACATTTTTATGGTCACCTAAAATATTAAAGTTACTGTTTATTATCTATTCTGAAATTTTTATCCAGTGGTTAGACTTACTTCATAAAACAATTTTAATAATATTGAAAATATTCTTTGAATTATCTAGGTAAGATACTACTTGCTTTTTAATTTACATGTAAAAACAGAAGCAATCTAACGAAGCCAATTTTCTCGATTCGCAATCTCTATTCGGGATTCGGGTCAAACTCACCGACCGTAACCGGTACGCGCACTTTAAAATAACTCTGCTGGTAGGGGTTGCCATATTTTAATTTAGCGATAATCGAGCTCGCCCTATCGTAGGGTTACCATACGTCTGAAAGCACGTAAAGCCGTTGGTCCCGGTTATCACTTAATTGTGATAGTTGTAGGCCTTCTATATAGGCGGCTTGAAAACTCCAACAGTAGGTGTGGTGGAGTATCTGCCCATTCCCTTTCACCCTGATTTGTGAAAGGAGGCCTGTGCTCAGCAGTGGGACATTAATAATAATAATATCCTGGGAAATTCCTCACACACGGTCATCTGATCCCAAACTAAGCAGAGCTTGTACTATGGAAACCAGATAACTGATATAATACATATATATACTTTTTGTTTGTAAATACATACTTACACCCAGACTCAGGACATACAGACATGTTCATGCACACAAATGCATGTCCTGTGTGGGAATCGAACCCACGACCTGCGGCGCGTAAGGTGAACCTTAACCAACTGCGCCAACTGGCCCGTCATTATAGGCTGATGATGATGATGATGATGATTGTATGTAATATTTGCACGCCACCATAGCATACAATTTAGAAATCCATGTTTCTGGCAAATAAATATTCTTTATCTTTATCAAAAGGATATTTAATTGCCTGACCAAATGTTGACGATCTTCACTTTTTTTTATTTTTCTCTTA
Source organism: Achlya flavicornis (assembly GCA_947623365.1). NCBI lineage: Eukaryota > Metazoa > Arthropoda > Insecta > Lepidoptera > Drepanidae > Achlya > Achlya flavicornis. The sequence continues at coordinate 19,453,469 of OX392467.1, read as the reverse complement.
GTTGAATAGATCGGAAGAATGAAATAAGTCTGAGTGAAAAATCATTTTGTTTTATCCGTACCTTTTTTGCATATGGCTCAGGTTTTCGTCAGGACTTTTCATATATCGAAATGGTAACCCTAGCCTATTGGCAATATTATTTTGCAATTTTGTTATGCCTCGGTACGCGGGTCGTGATTGGCCGATTGTAAAGTTTTAACCAATCACAGTGGGGTTAACATTCATGAGTAAACACGATTGGTTTTCATTTCTTTTTTTGTAAAACGAAAACTAGATTTATGCAAATGAGATAGCCAAAACATTTTTTGAGGTCTTTCGTGGTTTATTAATTAATTTTCCTTTCAAACATATCTTTACATTACAATACGAAAGCATAAAAAAATATAAAATTAATACGACTTCATAAGATAGACGTGTGTCCTACTGATTGGTGTATGAAGAAGTAAAATTAAAACAAATAGCATTATAATTAGAAGATGGATTAGTAAAACTTTAATACTTTCTACAAAGATACGGGCCGCCTGACAGTAAGCGGTTACCGTAGCCAATAGAATCTTGCAATACTAGGAGCCGACTGCAAAAATCTCTTCACACCCGGAAGGGATCTGAGGGGTTTTGAGGAGTCGCTGTGCTGGAAAATGCAGACCAATATTCCCTCCAGTGTATATAATTATATGCCCTATTCATTAGTTTACGTACTACCTTCCAGCTAATATGGCGTGAATAAAAATATATATCCTGGGGCATTCTTCACACGGCTATCTGATCCCAAACTAAGCAGAGCTTGTGCTAAGGAAATCCGATAACTGGTATACTACTTATGGATTTATTTTGTAAATACATACTTTAATATAGAAATTACACCCAGATTCATGACATGCAGACATGGTCTTGCACACAAATGCATGTCCTGGGTGGGAATCGAATCTACGGCTTGCAGCGTGGTTGGTAGGAGTATAGCAACATCTATCAGTACACTAATGTCAGGTTTCTATAAACAAAAACGAATCGTTTTGATTACCAATGGTAGGTTTTTGTATTGCCAAACTGGGCATACAGATAATTTCGTAAGCTAATTTTACCTGTGATAGCTACTTCCATATGGGAGGGTCTGCTATACAAAGCTTTGAGGTCTTTGCTTCATTATTTAGTAAAGATAAAAGTCTTAATTTTAACCGATAACGGTCCGTAAATTATAGGAATCGGCCTTAAGATAGTTAACACAGAGAACCTGCATCGCGCTTACGAAGTTGCATATAGGTACACAACTGTCCGACATGTACAGTTGGACCGCTGTCCCCAGGCACGACGACCCAGGCTGGCGGAAAATCTTCCCATTTGAATGGAGGTGTCAGTCATCCACCTTGCAACACAGAATGGATAATAGCACCTCCATAGGGGCGTATTACCACGCCAACTGGCTGGTCGTGGAATTACAAACATAAAGTCAAAGCCATTTAAGCTCTATGACAGCCCTATGAAGGTCGAAGTTACTGAAGTTACCAGCAACACAAACTTCCGCGTTTGAAGTATTAAATAGTAGAATCACTCAGTGGGGTAGTTTAGTACAACTGCTGCGAAAGTAAACATTGAACTATAAACGGATGGGAATTCGAGATAGGCTTGGTAGGTTCGCGGCGCCGGAACACACCGTGACGTCATCGGCGGAGCCATTTCCGGTCGCCATTATCCAATCGGAGCGGGGAAATTGTTCCGTATAGTGTTTTTGTGTATTTTAACCTTATTTGCGGATTAAGAAATATATGTCTAGTTTTCACCGGATTTCACCCGCGTTTTCGAGGGAACTAATATTTGTCCGGGATAAAAACTATCCTATATGTTATTCCAAGATATGATCTACCTGCATGCCAAATTTAATCACGATTGGTTATGCCGTTGAGGCATCAAGAGGTAACAAACAAACTGACTACCTATCGCATTTATTATATTTTAGTTGGAATTATTCATCTGCATCCAAAGGTCCGCAATGAGACATTCATAGTTGAACGAAAACGACGGATATAGCTCGTAGAGTTAGTAAGCTGAAGTGGTAATGGGCAGGCCACATCGCTCGAAGAGCCGATAACCGATGGGGAAGAAAGGTTCTCTAGTGGCGACCACGTACTGGAAAGCACCGAGCGGAACGCCCTTCGACCAGGTGGACCGACGACGACTGGTCAGAGTCGCTGGGCACCGCTGGATGCAAGCGGCCCAAAACCGTTCGAAGTGAAAGTCAACGGGGGAGGCCTATGTTCAGCGGTGAATATTCATAGGCTGATATGATGATGATGATCATCCAAAGGTTGTCTTAGCGATACGGCCGCCAATTGCGCAGGCATTATAAAAGTAAACTAATTTGGCTGAAACTTGGCACATATAATATCCTAGATTAACATATAGGATTTTTGTACCGGTACGGAAGCTGGTTTTTTCACAACATCAATATACAAAATCATTTCGATGCCTTTTTTTTTGTTTATACAACTTACTCGGTAAACAAGCATACGGCCCGCCTGATGGTAAGCGGTTACCGTAGCCATATGGACGCTTGCAACACAAAAAGCATTGCTCACGCATTACAGACCTTTCCCCCCTCCCCTATGAGCTCTGGCGACCTTACTAACGCGCAGGAACACAACTTTACACAACATAAAGTTATTTGGCTGCGGTATTCTGTAAAGTGGAGGTAAGAACTTCCCCAGTGAATAAACGCTATGCTCTACATCTCTCAAAAGACCTCTCTCTCTCTCTGTAGAGCGTAGCGTACCGCAGCCAAATATAGTTAAGTATACCAAAATATACAATAATGTGACTAATTTCCAAATTTCTCTTCATTCCAGGTAAGTTCCCGGTTTGGAATAAAAATATTCTGCATCTGGGAATTACAGGTGATTTGAGGTGGTACTTACTTGTAAGTTATATAATAAGGTACATTACTAAGATGTTAGTTTCTGTCTGGTGTCTGACATAGGTATGAATACTTACATTTCAGGTCACAGATCAAATAAATGTACACAACAATGCAAGCAAAACCACAGTACATGTTACATACAGTGCTAACGGTCAATCTGTTCTCTTGGCACAGTTTCAGCAGTCGTTAATCGCGCTTGAACATAAAACTAGTGTAGTGTCTAGACAGACCACTGGTCATATCTGATTTACTTAAGTATTATGCGCATAAATTACATGGGTAATGTCACTTGGTTCTTGATAAGAGTCAGGACATCTTATAAATTCGCCGGCTAGCAATTGATGTCCAAAGGGAGAATCCTCAAAATCAACTTTGACCTTACCTCTTATAAATTTAAATAAAATTAATATCCTGGATATTTTTCATGAACTTGCAGACATGTTCATTTGTTCATGCACACAAATGCATGTCCTGGGTGGGAATATAACGCATGACCTGCAGCGTGATGGCCAACCACGCCAACAGGCCCATCATTTGTTAATTATGGACATAAAAAATCTGTTTTTTATTTATTCAAGTTCTTATGCCACCGGTGTGGTAGGTTCCACCCAAAATTGGGTAAAAATGACGTATAATCGGGTTAAATGGTTAAAATTATAATCCTGGTAAACGCAAATGAGCCTTAGTAAAATATATAATCCCAAGAATTATTTCTATACAGCCATTTTTCGACTTTGTTCTCATATACATAGACTTGTGATCAGCATGTCACAAGACTCAGAAGTCGCAAACTACATAAAATCAAAGTTTGAGACAAATCACCGAAAGGCTGAGCGGGTTCCTTTATCCATTTGTCTACATAAGCGATGTATTTGTAACATGTCCTTACAGCAGATATGTTGCAGCGGCTGAAATATTATCTATTCTAGTAGGGGCAGCGCTTCAGCGCTTGTTAATTTGTTTTCTCTGGAGCCGCGGATCGATACGCCGAGGGCGTGCTTATGGGAACAGTCCCATTGTTATGTACGAGATGGTTGTAAACAATACTTTCAGTACGTATGTACTAATTTACAAAATTACGTTAACGTCCTTCATATTGTTTTGATACCCACCATTCTAGATTACGCCATCGCCATTCCTTAATTGCCATGAATTATTTTCTATTAATATTAATAATTACTTTCTTGAACTATTTTCTTTTATATTTCGCTAAATATAGAGCTCAAAGTAAAATTCTATGGGTATTTCAAATTTGGAATTTAGGTATAATTTCCAAATTTCCAAAGTGTTACTTGTGGATTTACCTATATGGGAAAGACATTATGTTTAGCTGCGTACATCTCCAGAAATCCCGTACCTACCTTCGTGGTGGTAAGCGGTTACTGTAGGCTTATTGACGTTTGCTACAGCAAAGCCCTTCCCCCTCCCCTCCACAATCTATACCGACCTTACTTACGCGCAGCACCACAAAATTCAGCTGTTGTTTGGCTGCGGTATTCTGTAAGGTAGAGGTACTTCCCCAGTCGAGCTGCTCTTTGAGTGGAAAAACGTTATGATCTAACTCTCTTAGCTCATTGGCTCGCGGTTAAAAATATAACAATGACATCAATTGTTATAATATGACGCGCGTCCTTCGCGAGAACCGACGGGAGTCCAATAAATAAATATGATACCTGAAATGAGTATACTTTTATATTGTTTGTTTGAAGATTAGTTCCTAATTTTGCCGCAACATGGCGATTATTTGTCTTTTTTTAACTTTAATTAATAAAATTATTAGAAGCTTTCCTCAGGTTTCCAAGTTGTCACAATAGAGCCGTGTCGTGGTAGGACAATGGACACGCGCCCTCTATAGCGTGTCTACGTGCCCTTAACCCTACGGTGCTTGTAATTCAGTGCGGCGCACAATTGTGTTAGCGGGCACTGTTTCATGGACTGGGTTGAGCCTTATTGCCTCTCTTGTTCCTTGCTTATTCGCTATGCAAGGATTCTTCAGTCTTTTTGGGGTCTTTAGTTTACCTTTATATGGTTGATTCATTGTGGTTAGGCTGAAGATTGTTACGGGTCACGGTACTCTTGGTACATTACATTTTACTGTGATAGTTCTTCTATATTTCCCACAATCTTATCCCTTCTTAACATGAGATAGTATGCAGCAAGTCTTGTAAAACACAGGTTTAATGATAGCCTCTGCTCTTTCTTTGATATGACGTTAGAAAGTGACACAAAGATGTTAATCGTCATAAGTGACCTATGATCGATGTTACTATCAATTTGAAATGTGCCAATGTCCCTCTTCATTCCGACTGTTTGCCAGTGTAGCTGGCTTCTTCTGTATCTGCGGTATTTCTTTAAACTATTCTTGGTAAAGTGATTTGGCTAGGTCAGTACTGAAAGATTTCGCCACACAAATTACGAATGGTTCCAGTATTAAAGAAATTAAATGCCTCTACAATGAACCTTAATAAGGTTGTAATAAATTCCATTTTTATGATGAGGATGTCAGCTGTTTGAATACCACAATCCACAAAGGTGTAACCGAGAGCCACAGCGATTGTTGGAAAACCTGTCGAATAAATATTGATAGGGTGACGTCATATTAGTGTTTGACCACACTGGGCGAGGCGTCGATCGCTCCCCCGGCGACATTAAACTCGACTCGTGTGTACTCACCTTAATGATATTGAGGTTCGTCGGTAAACACGTGGAAAAACATATATCATACCTACAGAGGTGGTGTACATGAAGGGTTCTGTTAGGGATCTTCTTTTATTTTTTAGCTAATGCTCAGCGTCGTTGTACAAATTGGCAAGTTTTAGTGTAGGTACAGGTTTTTTGTAGAGGATCTTTTCAGCTGCTTATTTTGCTGATTGTACCAGTGTAGAAACCTGGGGACCAACCACCATCTCTGAAAACACTTAATATTATCCTTACTTGTCTTCCGTCCTTTTGACATCCGATGACATAGAAGGACAGAAGACAAGTAAAGTAATTTTGTAAATTTTTTACATGACCGACCGAAGTCACTATATCTGTCTGTAACCTCAGTTAGACTATTCGCTCTATCTCGACTCCTAAACACGTAACCCGTTTACGGTAACACAAATTTTATTGAATACACACAAAATCTAAGATTCAGTACACACGTATTCAAAATCAATTATCCCAATGTAAAGGCACGTACACACGAACCACTGATTAGTAAGTGTGCTCGCTGCCTTATTAATATTCCCTATTCGTGTGCGAGCGGTTGTGTTGGGTGCTTTACGCCGCGTAAATGGTATTATTGTACTAGTGAGTGCGATCTGAATGGGTTCGTTAAAATATTTTGTTATTAGCATGAGGTGAGAAATAAATTAAAAAGGTCTGAATAACTGACACTTTTATTTACAACTGTACAAAATACAATCCATATATAGAAAATACAAGTCTGCCGCTGCTTCCGATTAACGGCAAGGTTCCCAGAAGGCTGGCAGCATTTCCTCTTTGGATAGCCAAGCTGATACATTAGCGGAAAAAGCTCCCCGCCCGCATGGTCTCCGGAGGTTCGATCAATTTTGCTAACATTGTCATGGTCATGGTTTGAATTGAATAGGTGTTATTTAAAATGTATTTTAAAAAAATTAACTGTCCCGGGACAAAAGTAGCCTATGTTACCTACTCTATGGTCCATAATCTATCTCCATGCTAATTATTACGCGTCGATCTGTTGCATGAAAGAATGACTCACCAACTACGCTCACCAACAAACTTACCCTTTCGCTATAAATATATTATCAGTATTGGGCCAGTTGGAGTGAAGGTTAGATAACCTGTTACGCCAGGTTGTGGGTTCGATTCCCATCCTGACAAACATTATTTACATTCAAATGCAGGCCCGTGTGGCCTTTACTACTCCCTTTGCTATGGTTTCGTGCCTCTTGCATCGGGCCCAATTTCCTCAAAGCCTCTGCCACCAATATCTTCAACACTTTCAGTCATTAATTCATAACAAAAACCCACAGAAATAAATAAGTCTCTAGACGAGACTGTTACGAGAGCTCCATGAGGAGTTGTGTTGGCAGTGTTGGGACCAGCCAACAGCGACTCTTCTCAATACCTTGACATACTCCTAATGGGTGTGAAGAGTTTTCTGCAGGGTCGGCAAAGCGCGAGAGATACCTCTGGTGTTGCAAGCGTCCATAGGCTACATTAACCGTGCACCATCTGGTAGGCTCTAAGCTTGTTTGTCAATTCTATGGTAAAAAAAATATATAAGAATCTGTGATTGTATTTAATTTTGTCATGCAATAATAAATCTTATTCCTTTCTATAATTGGTTGATATATATATAGTAACCACGAATCAAACAGCAGATTGTATCACGGCCATAAGGGTGTGGGCCTCATTTCACCGTGCGACTGTGGCAAAGTGCCCTAAGGGCCTGTTCCGACTAAGTGGTTCGCGCATGTGCGACGAAAGTTGTGCCAGTAGTGTGGACATCGCCCATTGTGGGCATGAGTGTCCTTAATTAGTTCGTACACTACAGGGCGAGATAACGGCACGCTTCAACTACTTGGAAATGTTTGCGAACACTTCAAAGTTTAGAAGTATGAAAATGTGTAATTTATGGTAAATATACGTATGTTTTATTACTAAATAGTTCAACATTTCTTTACATTCTTTCCGGCAACCGATTTCGCCTACCTATTTGTTGCAAGCTATATTTTCTTTTCTTTTTTATATGACTAAATCAGTAAACAAGCATACGGTAAGCGGATGCCGTAGCCATATGGACGCTTGCAACACACGAAGTACCGCTCACGCGTTTACAACCTTTCCGCCCTCCCCTATGAGCTCTGGCAACCTTACTCATGCGCAGGAACACAACTTTACACAACATAAAGTTATTTGGCTGCGGTATGCTGTAAGGTGGAGGTACTTCCCCAGTCGAGCTGCTCTTTGAGCGAATAAACGCTACGCTCTACCTTTCTTACTTGTGAACATGCTTAACTTTCGAATACGCACGAAAAGCGACATACCCCCTTACTCATAAAGCGCTATTTAACTAATATACTGATTAAATGGTCACGTAAATAATGTCACATTATTTGACAATGACAATAGAGTGACGTTATTTACGTGACCCTTTAAACAGTATATTAGTTAAATAACGTTTTATATGTAAGGTAACTAACCCAGTTTTGTACTATTTAGAGATTATTTATTTATACTTCCACACACACTTATCTACTTTTACAGGGTAGATACACAGTAGATATATCTATCAGTACTAGCTCTTCATACAAACGGCCGGAACGCGAGTCATACCTACGCGCCACGATTTCGGTTCGCTTTCGGTTGGCAAACAGTTGCGAATGCGCTGCAGTGACGAACGAACGGTGTGATGGGTTTGTAAGCAGTAAGCGTGCGATTTATGACAAATATTCATTGAAATAATTAAAATAATTACAAGTAAGTACAATTACTTAATATGACAAAGAGAAATTATAGTAGACTATATTGTGCTTTTTTGGTTGCTTGACTTCGTCAATAACATAATACCTACCTGAATTCATAAATATGGATGGCTGGCTTGGGTGAAAAAAGTGACTACCTACGGTCAGGTTAAAAAAAAGTAGTAGTTCCTAGGCTAGGCTTTCTACTTACTACTTATGTATGTACTTAGCTATTTACATATATTTATTGAATTAGACGAAATATTATTATAAAATGATTGTGAGAGTAATAAATGGTAGGTACCTGTACCTAGTAAGATTTACATAATAATTTACTTTTTAAGTAAGATTTTGCAGTAGGTAGTTAGAGGTTTTGATTGCTGTAACGCACACGCGATGTAATGGTTGATATTAAGTAACGTTTGCAACGGTTCGACATCGGATGGGTGACCAAAAAAATTGTTATTTCGATTTAGATTATAGAGTATTCGAGTATCTCCGTGCTGTAGGTAATGGGGTCATAAAAAAATATATATTACTCGTCTGTTTCTTACATTTTATTGAACACTTCCTATTTCATTCACAAAAAAAAACATTTTATCAAATAAAAAATATGATTAAGATCACAAAACTAGACAAGTAGGTAGATGAAATTAAAATACTATAGGTGGGCAGCCCTTTCGCGTGTTCACGTACCGTGCTGCTGTAGGCAATTATAATCAAGAAAAGGGTCGAGTCACTTTACTGTTTGATATATCTACTGTGGTAGATACATAAATACAGTGGTGTCCTATTATATATTACAACATTTAGGTACCTACCTACTTAAGTTTCCGTGTAATACCTATACTATACTTTGTCTTGCGAATTACAATTTTAGTATTACTTTTCTTTTATCGTCCGCGAGTGTATCAGCATTATGTGTACAAAGCTCTGGCCGCGCAGATATTACCGTTGTCTGAGTTTTACTGCTCGCCTGGCTTTTATGGTCATCCGCGGTATGTAAACTCTTCCTCGAGAGGGATCCGTTCCTCCTATTACCTCTTTTGTTTACTAAATGTAATTCAAATCAAAAAGTCATTACTAATTACATCACATCTTTTTCTTACAAACAATACCTACCTATTGAAAAAGGATAGAACATATTTAAAGCTGTCAAATTAGTCTGCCGTTTTCTTATGTGGGAAAATAGACGAAACCAACTTTGATGGTGACTAAATTTATTTTGAAAACAAGCAATTGGACTTATTTGATAGGACTACATTTGTTATGGTGCGTCCACGATACGCGAACCGAGCACGAGCCGAGCCACGAACGAACAGGATTCGTTCGTTGTTCGCGTAGCGTGGACGGACTAGCGAGGCTCGAACGAGCGCGATTGTCAGTTTTTTCACGTATACAGGCGCATAATATCCAAATTCTTTGTATACAGGGATTCGCATCGTGCTCGTCGTAGGTTCGTTAGTGGCTCGGCTCGTGCTCGGTTCGCGTAGCATGGACGCACCATTACATGCTTTTCGTATTTTCTTTGTTAGAAGAGATATAATGATACGAAATTAGTTTATTTGTAACAGAATAAGCACCATTGTCAATTTTACAACATTTTTACCCTGCTTAAAGTGCAAACCTCAGTCTGAAGTTTAGACATAGTTTAAATGCATTAGTCTTGCTAGATCGACGCCAAATACATCAGAAGATAAGACACTACCACTTTTAAGTAAAATACTGGTCCTAATTCTAGTTCCACATTCAATCTGAGACGAGCGCAAATGGTACTCTTCGTTGATTAGGTTACCCGACAGACTAGCTGTATTAGAAGTGTAAGGGTACTTTCATAATGAAGTGTGGAAACGCTGCGATTAACCCAATAGACGCCAGTACCGCAGGCAAATAAATTATCGAGATTTAAAACAGAAAATGTTAGTAGCTCTCCGAGATCCCCTTTTACCTTCTGAAGGGTTTAATTTCCAAAAATGCTTTCTTAATGTATGGCTACATTATACACTTGAAATTTTGCGTTGTGCAAAATTTCAAGTTTGTTGCCCTAGCGGTTTAGGATCTGGGTTGATGAATCAGTCAGTTAATACAAGTTATTATATGTATAGATTTATTTCGAATTTCGTATGTTTATATCAAAATGACCCTTGTGCAGTTCAAAACGAAAATATTTTGTCAACTAATTAATTACCTTAATTCCACTTACTAAGCAAATAGCCTTTCAATTGGCTTAATGAACACTTGAACCGAGCGTCCTTTGAGACTTAATTTTGATACAATTTAATAATAAAACAATTCATCTGATGGATATGAACTTTAATCAAATAGAGATTTGGGTTTTTGATTATATTACTTTATCAGACTAATAACATTATAAAAAAAGTTATTCTATTTAGTCTTTAGTCTAGTTACCTACTCCTCCTGTGATAATAAAAAAAAAACTTTTTATTGAAATTGAAGTCAAATGAATCATCAATGCAAGAATAACACCATATAATATTATAAACATTTTTTAGCACCTCAAAAAATAATCGCAGCATTTCGTAATGGCCGGCATGAAACCCCTTTTACTCGCAATAAGACATCAATAGGAGGACCACTAGAGGCGAACCACACGGTCCAAATGTAGACTGAAAGGGCCTTAACTACATTTGCGACAAGTCTGCAGACAGGACCTTTATAAAAGGACCTCTATTCAAGATACCACTGAAAGTTCTAACCATGTTTTAGAACGTGCTAGTGATAAATTCAATAAAAGGTACAAATATTATCTGTACAGAAGGCTCACTCCCTAATGTGTTTAGGAATAAAAACTTGCCTACAAATGTCTCTTTCCATCGCATAGCTCTATCTCTGTATATAACAATAAATATCAGGTTTTATTAGTTAAATTGATCGTCATAGTGTTAAGTATTAATAAAACTGTCACATAAAGAAACGAAAATACATAAAGCAGTTATTAATATTTAATAATGTATAGCTCTATAAGTGCCAAGACAAATCAAGACATTGTAGTTGTTGATTACTGTAGCGATCAAATATCCTGGGACATTCCTCACACACGGTCATCTGATCCCAAACTAAGATAAATTTGCCCTTCACGGAAATATAAAATAAAGTTGTTACAATACGTAATTTAACAAATAATAGAAAAGGGATCTTCGTGTCAATGCGCATTACACAAAAGGTCATCAGATTTTGGGCAAAGAGAGAAAAGAAAATTTAGCACAAAAGCATAACATAGGTGCATATTTCACACCATAAAGATTTCTATGAGGCCAAAAAGCTGTAGCATACTACAGTGTGAGACGTTGCAGCACTGATTGTTTAGCAAACTACAATTACCACCCAAAAAAAACCGCATTAATTCCTCAATTCTCTAAACAACAAATAAAGCGCATGCACACAACAAAGATTCATCTAAAAGGCCTCTCGCAATGAATAGGCCACGAGAGGCAGAAAACATAGTAATGTCCCACTAATGTCGGGGCCGTGTGATCCGAATACCAATGGCTACTCGGATAATATATTTACAAGATCTACTGTAGGTAACAGTCACGAGAGCAGAGCGATTTTGCTTAAATACGTAAGCAAGAAGGGATTGGTAGGACTGAGCTCATTGTGTCAAATTCAAACAATATCTCGCTCATGAGCTAGTAGTAAAAACAACAATCGGTGTGTTCCGACAGCTGCACTTGAGAGCCAGCTCCTTCTAGGCTTTGTGTGCTTACAACCTTCACCTTCACGGATAATTTTTCTAATATTATTTTTTGATTATTAATGACCTATACATTCATGAATGAAGCGCTCGTGGTGTAGCATGATTAGCCGTTCTTAATCGATCGGCAAAGTTAAGCTACGTCTGTCGTGGTCGGTACCTGGATGGGTGACCGTCTAGTGGTATTTCATATCGAGCGTTTCCGTGCTTCGGAAGGCACGTAAAGCCGTTGGTCCCGGTTATCATTCAATTGTGATAGTCGTTAAGCTAGTTGGATGCCTCCTAGGCGGCTTGAAAAATTCCAACAGTAGGTTGACCACTAGCCTACCTCCACCAATCCGCAGTGGGCATGTGTGGTGGAGTATCTGCCCATTCCCTTTCACCCTCATTTGTGTCTAGGAGGCCTGTGCTCAGCAGTGGGACATTATAGGCTGATGATGATGATACATTCATACCCCAAGAGGAAATTCACTAATTTATTAGGACCTTATATTGATTTTTTCTAAAAAGTACTGCGACTTTATAGCAAGATCATTCATATCAAATGTCGATGGGTAAGACTAAATGGAGTGATTGTGAAGGATGGTATGAGTAGAAAAAGAGTTAATGCTGTTATAACAGATAGGAGGGATGCATGGAGAAAGCAACTAAATAGGATATATGTTGGCAGATTTATTGTTTATTTAGAAATAAATCAAACAATTTCTAAGAAACGCAGCCTTCCGTAGGTAGCTTTAGGTATAATGCGAGTAAATGTTGGAACAACCTCCCTCCATTAATTCGTAGTCTCCCATCTAAACACGCATTTAAAATTAAGTTAAAACAACATCTTCTTGACAATCAGATGTAGCACATTTATCTTCATTTCATTATTATTCGTTGTTTATGAGCTTATGTAAAAGTAAATCTGTTCTGGATTATCATTCTAATCTTAAATCTCAGAACCTGAGCCAGATGATATTGTTTCTTTTTGTTACTGTATTTACCTCTTTTTATTTTCATCTCTTTGTCTTATACCGGCTGTACTCACATTAAATTAATTTTATTATAATTAAATTGCTCACTATGTTTATCGCTGCACCCTCATTTAGTTTATGTTCACTGTTCATATAAGAATTTATCCATATAATGGTTAATATGTTTTTATTATTTGTTCGATTATTTTAATTTTAAAAAGAAAAAACACTCGTTGATCTCTTCCTACTGATTTTCGTGACGCACACTCACGAGGCGCCGGCAGAATATCAGCGTTGGGGGTACCTCAACAGGCTGAATCGGCCGCCTTTTCTTTCCGAACACACAGATTCAATATTTATTTATACTTTATTTTACTGTTCTATTTTTATATTTACTATTCATTTGTGTTTTTGGAAAAATAAAATAATTTTCTTTCTTTCTTTTCTTTCACACGAGTATGTAATTATTGCACAGCTTCTGAAAGAAAAAAAAAAACAAATATTATAAAACTCATCAGCTCAAACCGCTACCATGTATAACATAGACCCAATCCTAAGAGGTAATAAGAAAGGGGTGGGGGCTGAAGGGTGTAAGGAAGGAGGCATCTTGTTGACTTGGTATTTTCCACTGACGTGCCATCGCTACAGGAGATTACTCACGGTCACAGAGAATACGACGTTCCAGGGGAGTTTAGAGAAGATGTGGTGAAGAATTATTTTGAAATTACGGGCGTTTCGTCTAAAAATACTGGGTGGAAACTTCTAGATGTCTTCTCAAAACCTAAATTGAACAACTTTGAAACTGCGCTGGCTGTTTTATTTTACATATTTTTATCGAGTTGATACGATACAAAAGATGTATTGGCATACTAAACCGAACTTTTGTTATTTGTCTGTCATCAAATGTGGAGCAAATGTCTAGTTATTTGTATGTTTAACTGCAGAACTGTTCGTAGCCTTTTTTACCATTGTCTATAACGGAATTGATGATGATGATATAAACTCACAAGAAATTGAGAAGAAGTGAAAACAAGGCTGTCACACACGGCACTGCTTAAAGAATACAAAATTATGGGTTTTTAGTCATTATGGCCCACTTCCCAATAAAAACCACATTTAACCAAATATAAATTAACATACAAAAATATACAAAAAGTAATACATGTATTATATCAGTTATCTGGTTTCCATAGTAAGCTCTGCTTAGTTTGGGATCAGATCACCGTGTGTGAGGAATGTCCCAGGATATTTATTATTGTTATATATATAGATTTTATTGGTACTGTAGACTTGTGATCAGCTTGCTGTCAACAATTCAGAGAAAATTCCAGTCCCGGCTCAACAAGTCCCAACAACTTTTACATAATTTCAAAACAACAAGGAATAAATAAACAATGAATGACGCCAAACAAAAACTATGGAGAGTGAGTATGGAGTCCTAAAGTTTATACTCGTATAATACTTTGTAAGAGGTTTTCCCTGTAAGTTGATATCATTTTTAACTTCACTATTGTTTGCGAGTTTAGTACCTAGTTGTGCCGGTGACAGACGAAGATATTGTCGTAGGCAAGCACTTTAGATACAATGTTACTTGTTTAATATTTCTCATATTGTTTAGTTGTGGACCTTCTGAATGTGAATATGCTTAAGAGGTTTAAGGTTCAGTTAAATAATTATGAGGTCAGCTGTCGGGGCTCGGGTTCAGATTAAGTGTCAGATGAAGTCTCAAGAATAGATCGTGTTAATCTAAAATAAACCTTATAACATTGGTGCAGGATCCAAATTCAATTGTTTTAATCTCGACTTAAAACTTAGCATTGATGGACGTTCTAAAATACGGACTTAAGAGAGTCCAGGATCAGTCATAAAATACTATTTATATAGCAAACAAGCATACGGCCTGCCTCATGGTAAGCGGTTACCGTAGCATATAGACGCTTACAACACCAGGGGTTTTCTTTGATACGCGCATTGCCAACCCTGCAAAAAACTCTTCGCATCAGAAGGAGCTTGAGATGAGTTGCTGTGCCGGCAACGACCACGGGAAGCGGTGAGATTTGGTACTACACCGCTGGCTCCCAAATTTTCGCACTGTCGACATCGATAAGACGTGTTGCGAAAATCATGGCGGTCTTCTGTCAAAAAAATATATACAGATATCTTTATATGCCATGTGTTTTGGTATGTCTTTGCAAAATTAATGCCGAAACGTGAAAATCGAGGCCCTGGTAAGCCCTGTTCCCCGGACACTGCCAGCACAGCATCTCACCGCAGGAATACAACACATTAAAATAATCCAAGGACAGACTTCAGGGGTAAACCTGGCTAGCCACATGTTGACACTTAAAGAAACGTGCCATGAGACTATTTATCCCCACCCCCTCCCTTAAGGAAGAAACAGGTAAAGATACCTTTTTAAAAGGTTTTCCATGTACCGTTTTTGTATGGTAAAATATTTTAGTGCCGCCTATGTACACTCATATGTATGTAATATGTATTCATGCTTGAAATATTGGCAGATTTTATTACATCTTGTACCGATTGGTTTTATGCAGACTCCCTCGTTTCATATTGTAGTATTTGTTGGTCGTTTCAGGTACTAGTAGGTTTTTTATTAGGTACTTTATTCTCACGGCAAGGGCGTTGTTCTTAGAAATGTATACCAGCGGAGAAAATGGATTCAATTATCTATGTCGAGCTCACGGTTCGTGTGAAAACCAGAAAAGTTATTGAAAAAACCGGCAGTGTTGATGGTAGTTTTTTTTTTTACAAGGTCTAATAAAAAGGGATAATAAAATAACCCTAATAGGCTCTGTACCCCAAGTGTAAAGAATTGACGTTAATAAACGCTTATTAATTACGTCCTTTTATGACATCCGACGTCAAAACAGGACGAAAGACAAGAATGGTTACGGCTTTGCCTGTGCTGTGACAGACAGGCGGACGGACTGACAGACAATTGGTACCTACCGGCACTTAATAATACATTCCAATCATCGTAAGGAATCCTAAGAATAGTTATTTTGTCTAATCTTAACCTCGTAGTTGTGCAGTTAAACATTCAGTTCATTTCCACTTTCCATAAACACAACATCGGCTCTCAAGTGAATGCGTGAACATAAATACAGCATGCTGTTAATTACTACTCGGTAAACAGCTCCTTACGTGCACTAAACAGATGATACCAGAAGGACACGTTCAAAAACCACATATACCTACATTCATTCACAACACACGATGTTAGTTTATTAAGCTGGAATTGCCTGCAAATGAAACTTAATCCTAGAACCGTTCACTGGGGTGCTGGGGCACCCCATACTAAAATAATCGTAACTTTGACTTTGGAAACCAGTTACTGGGACTTTTTTTTATTAAGCAAAAGTATTAAATTAAGATTAAAAATATGACATAAAATCTGAATTTGAGCATTTTGCATTGACTTTCGCCTGATGCATCAAACAAATTGGTATTGTTCACGAGTACACCGTGTAGAGTTCTAGGGTTAAATAGAAGTACTTCTCTTTTTTAGAAGATATATATTTTCCAAGGCTATAATATAAACTAGTTCTCCCGGTTCTCCTATACAAACTAGTTCTTACTCAGATATAGTACTTGAACTACTGCAAATATCTCTTCAAACAGACAAAAAAAAACCTGTAGCATCAACTACGACTGACCACTAATGCATCGACAATTTATCGACCTTATATAAAAATAATGTATTTATTTTTATTTTATTTTTCAGAAGAATTACAGCTTTTTGACAGTAATAATAACAGTAACAGATAACAATATAGGATTTACATTTACATATTGTAAATAAAATATAGGTACGTATTAAAACAAGAGAAATCCTCAAAACTTTCTAAAGCAACTCATCAACGAAACAGTAGTACAAGCAACGTTTGTAAGCGAATAAATAAATAAACTTTTCAGACTCGTAATTCCTATTTTTATTAATATTATATTTATTGCATTATAAGACGCACATCCCATATCGGCGACCCATCGGGATTCTACTAACATTATATGTAAGAGCGGTTCTTCTGGTACGTATCTTATTAGTGGAACACGTGGTACACGCACTTAGTTGCAGTAAATTGAAACTCATTCAGAGTAAACAGAGTCAAAAGAAGGCGGGGTATACAATTTATAGGTTAATATAAAGTACTTTGTAGTACACGCTTCACGCTTGGCCACTACCAAAAAAGCTGAAAAGCTGTTGCTAAACACCTCTAGGCATTGTATAGGTTGGCAACACATTGGCAATCACAAAATGTCAGTCCTGGGTGGGAATGGAGACCTTGACCTGCGTGCTTACAAACTACTTACCTACTGCCTATTTAGTTCACACATAATACTTATTTGAAGTTCTATAATTAATTACCACTTTGCCCCCGACGCCATAATAAATGTTTCGCTCCATCTATTTGGAACCGCCGCGCGCCGGCCGCGGCCGGTCGATCATCAATATTCCATAAATTAGCTCTTATAACCTATTCTGGGCCTATTCAATTATTTATCAGCGTAGATACGTCTATCTATCGTATTCAAAAACTACATTAATTTAATTGGTTTAAACCCTTAACTGACAATTATTTGAAAAGAGCTTGTCTTGTAGTTTGAGAATAAATCTAATCTAATCTGAAACCCAAAAACGCGTTGTTTTCCGAGAAAATCTCCGAAACAGCTGAACAGATTTTGACAGGACTTGCATAGGCAGGCCCGGAGTCCGGACGTAGAGAACTTTTTATAAAGTGTGGAATGAGCACTGCTTGTTTTTACTCGGCATCTTCAGAATCGGTTTCAAAGGCTGCGTCTGCCAGCTTTTCAAACTCGTGACATACGAACGCACACTCATAAAATAAATGTTCAGATAAATCTAACAGTTTCCCGCTTTTATACTTAAAACTTCGGCCCTTTAGAATTGCCGACAAGGCATTGCGAAATGTCCATTTTTTAGTCTACCGCAGTTGCCCCATGGGGCTCGGCGATACAGGGTCTTTCCATTTATATCGGTGCCGTATTGCCCACCGGGGCATACCCGCTTGCCCGTATTCCCTACCTATGCCTGGTTAGCCGGGGCCGGGTTGATGCCCTTGGAAGTTTTTAGGGTTACTTTAAAAGGATTGCGTATCAACGTAAATGTATTTAAATAGGAGATGAAGTCACCAAAATACACAAAAAGTTTTTCCGTTAAGTACTTCAAAGATTTTCGTTCTGGCTATCGCGAGAAAACTCGAAATTGTACAAGTGTATAAATGTTTGTCGCTACCTGGATGGGTGACCGCCTAGTGGTATTTCAAATCGAGCGTTTCCGTGCTTCGGATGGCACGTAAAGCCGTTGATTCCGGTTATCACTCAATTGTGATAGTCGTTAAGCTAGTTGGATGCCTCCTAAGCGGCTTGAAAAATTTCAACAGTAGGTTGACCACTAGCCTACCTCCACCAATCCGCAGTGGGCACGCGTGGTGGAGTTTCGCCCAGTCCCTTTCACCCTCATTTGTGACAGGAGGCCTGTGCTTAGCAGTGGGACATTATAGGCTAATGATGATGATGATGATGATAAATGATAAGAAGCAGTGGGTTTTTATATTAAGCCTTTCAGGCTTTCGTCAGGTGGTAATTTAAAACTATGTATAATAAAGTGTAATTTTGGTCAATAAATAAATATAATAAACTAGTTCCGCCCCGTGGTTTCATCCGGCTACCCGGGGGAGATATTGCTTTCCCGGAATAAAAAGTACCCTATGTGTTAATCCAGAACATATTCTGTCAGAGTGCCAAATTTCATTCAAATCCGTTCAGTAGTTTTTGCGTGAAAGAGTAACAAACATCCATCCATACATCCATATTCACAGTCTTTTGCATTTATAATATTACTAGCTGTCCCCCGCGGTTTCACCCGCGTTCCCGGGATAAAAACCCTATCATTTTAAACCTCTCACTTTTTTTTTTTTTTTTTTTATACCACTGAGTTGGCAAACAAGCATACGGCCCGCCTGATGGTAAGCAGTTACCGTAGCCTATGGACGCTTGCAACACCAGGGGTATCACTCGCGCGTTGCCGACCCTGAAGAAACCTTTTCACACCCTTTTTGAAGAACCCCATGCTGTACTCCATTGGGAAAACCACGGCGGGGAGCTCATTCCACAGCCCGAGCGTCCGCGGAAGAAAGCCCCTTTTAGCCCGCACAGTTCGAAACAGTTCTGGTTTCAATGTGTGTGGATGGATTCCCCGTCGATGGCGAGAGTTGCGATGGTGGAAGGTAGCCGTGGGCATCAAGTCAAACAATTCCTTAGAACACTCTCCGTTGTACAAGCGGTAGAACACACATAAGGAGGCAAAGTCTCTCCTCAGACTGAGGGGCTCTAAACCGCTCGTGAGCTCGGGATTGTCAACAATTCTGGCGGCACGTCGCTGGACCGAGTCTAAAGGCCCAAGCTGGTATCCCGGTGCTCCCGCCCATAGATGACAGCAGTACTCCATATGAGGCCGGACCTGCGACTTATAAAGTTGCAGCCTTTGCCCCGATGTGAAGTACTGCCTCGCTCTGTTGAGCACTCCAAGCTTTTTGGATGCCAGCTTAACCTTGTCTTCCAAATGACTTCGGAACAAAACGTCGCTTGAAATGTCGACGCCAAGGATCCCGATGCTTTGACTGATGTTCAAGGAAGTGTTCTGGAATTGTGGAACCACAGACCATGGGGTTTTCTTAGCGGTTAACGCGCAGGCTTGGGTCTTAGTGGGGTTGAAATGGACTAGGTTTAGTCGACCCCAATCGGAGACACTACTTAGTGTACTCTCGATTTCAGACACCAGCCGTTCGCGGCTTTCCTCTACCTCGGAACGAGGGATATTTGCACGGCCCGTATAATGGGTGTCCCCTGTACTGTCGTCCGCATAGCAATGAATGCCGTCAATAGACAGCATATCACTACCAATGAACGAAATTATTAAATCTACGAATAGACTTTGTGTGCAAAACTAATATGGCTTCTACATTATAGCTCACGGGGGTCAACCACAAGCTTTTAAAACAAGGTTAAAACAACCTTATTTGTCTTTTGTCCCTCTTTGACATCCGGCGTCAAAATAGGACAAAAGACAAATAAGGTTATTATAATATTGTTTTAAGAGCTTGTGGTTGGCCCACTGGTAATAATAAATTTAATTTGTAATAATAACATTATGTTTTTTTTTTTTAAATAAAATACTTGACTATTAGGCTTCCCTAATATGTTAAGTCTAGGGGCGCGTAATCAATCTCAGATTCCATATAACAACAGTAATGCTCCTATCTATGGTAATATAAAGAGAGAGTGAGAATTTTGTGAGTTTGTGTGTATGCGGAGGGTAATCTCCGGAACTATTGATCCGATTCTGAAAATTCATTCACTAATAGCTATACGCTACTTTTCATCGCGGGAATGCGCTTATAATTATTCTCAGACGATGTCAGTTTCGTAGAAAGAACCATTCCCTAAAAGGACCATTGTATTATGTTACAATACAACACGGAATATATTCTAGAGACAGTAATATTATTTATGAAAGTTGGTACACAAACAGGAAGCGGATGTGACCGAAATCGCGCGAATGGAGTAGCCCTCGAACCGACGGTAAAGCGATTTGTCAATAGTTGTCGTTTGCACGAACTAAACGTTTTGATCCTTGCGTTATAGCTTTTCATTACTGTGTTTGATATCAATCTCAACAAATTACGTGATCATGTGGACGGCGGTGATAAGCAGACAAATACTAAAAGGGAATTGTCTCCTGTTGGAAGTGTGGAACACACTTGTAGGAGCTTGGCGATCTTGAGGGTAATAACCAGTTTGGCGAGCAGGGGGGTTTACCTTCTACAAAGTACCTACCTACTACCATGCTGTCTATGGTTTCTATTCCTTTATGACGGCATTCGGCGTCACTGCCACTGAGCTATGTAGTAGAATTATATATCAACCCCCTTACTCATAAAGCGCTATTTAACTAATATACTGTTTAAATGGTCACGTAAATAATGTCAAATTTTATTTGACAAGGCATTTAGAGTGACGTTATTTACGTGACCCTTTAAACAGCATATTAGTTAAATAGCGCTTTATGAGTAAGGGGGCAAGCGTTACAGTTTGCAGTACTGTGTGTGCCATCTAAATAAGTATCAAATTGTTTTCGACTAGTACATTTAGGTCGACAACAAGTTTTGATCGTCACTACGCATCGTTAAGTGATTGGCTCTTACGCTCGATGGACAGACGGACTGGATGATTTTTATATATTCGTTTTTATATATATCAAAAGAATTGATATCATGTGGTAGGTTTTTTGTGGCATGAGCTTGTGTTTGACAAACAACATGGCATTTACATGGCCGAAGGTGGTAAGCACACAATGTATGGATGTAGAATTCCTATAATGAAATCCTATGTCTATGAAGAAAATAGAATACATAAATATCAATAGAGCACTCTTTATCCTGCGGTAAGTAATACCTATCTCAGCCATATATCTGTCTTAAGAACCCATATATTATTGTTTATGCTATCTATTGGCAAAAGCCAAGCGATTTGCTACTTTATTTCTTACCAGTTAAAATTGAAGATGCTAAACGGAATTGATGTGCAAGATTTTTGCATGTAATGTCGCAGACACTTCGCTAAGTCAGTGATTTAGACAAATGTCTGGCTCGGGTTGAGTCGGCGAAAGGTAATGTGGATCGAAGTAATATAAATGTGAGGGATACGTGATATCGCTGTGCGTTGCGATTTTGAAGATGTTTCCATAAAATTTAAGCTGTGTATATTTTTTTTACATATATTCGTTCGTACGATTTTGAGTTCAGTATGTTTCTCTCTATAAGCCGTACAAAAATTTTATTGCTTTAGTCACGTATACAGAAATGTTTACCCCTTTTCTTTTGCGACTTGCTAGGAGAAGTTTACCCTCACTAATGGA
This sequence comes from Achlya flavicornis, assembly GCA_947623365.1. Classification (NCBI taxonomy): domain Eukaryota; kingdom Metazoa; phylum Arthropoda; class Insecta; order Lepidoptera; family Drepanidae; genus Achlya; species Achlya flavicornis. The sequence goes on along the minus strand of OX392467.1, from coordinate 19,431,490 downwards.
GAAAAAGACCCTCAGAGAAAAAATGCTCATTATCCGTTGAAAAATAAAAAGGCATAATATGTAGATGCTAATCACAGCGGAGCGCAAAATCCAGTGTATTGCGGATACTGTGACCTAAATATAAAGTTTATTACACATGATTGCAGACCGGGGGCACCGGGGCTGGCACGGCTCTGTGCGGGCCCCGGACAGCGACGTAACGTAACTTAAAGCACTCGCGGATATAAAGCCGAAGCTACCGCCGAAATATTGATACTGACGCTGAATTATGCTGTTCTGAGTATATTGGGTTGCTTTGTATGCGATCTAATCCAGAATTTGGTTAGGCATTGAGTTTGTCTTGTTGACAAGATTATATTTTATTAAAATTTGAGCTTAGACAAGAAGAGAGTTCTTTAGGACATCTATATCTATCAAATCTTTTTCTATAATCTTATCACACATGATATGCAATGGTGGATGGATATTATAAAGTTGGGAAGACTCAATGATATGCAAATGATCATCAGCATTCATAACCAGTAGTCTAGGTAGGTACGTGGGTGCTGAGCCTCCAGCCTTTTGCCAATCACTTCTGTTCTGTGCCGATCATATTCAGGTCTTTCCTGACTTTCATGCAATCGACCCATCTAGTCTGCCATCACTGCCGATCCATTGGGAATTGTATAGACCTTTTTTTATTTATACAACTTAGTCGATAAACAAGCATACGGCCCGCCTGATGTTAAGCGGTTACCGTAGCCATATAGACGCTTGCAACACACGAAGCATCGCTCACGCGTTATCGACCTATCCCCCCTTTCCTATGAGCTCTGGCAATCTTACTCACGCGCAGGAACACAACTTTACACAACATAAAGTTATTTGGCTGCGGTATTCTGTAAGGTGGAGGTACCTCTCCAGTCGAGCTGCTCTTTGAGCGAATAAACGCTATGCTCTACCTCTCTTAAAAACCTTCGATGGAAAATTAACCCTGAGATATAACGCTACATAACAAAGAGATGTTATGTAATCTAGAAACCTATAAAGGCAAAACAGCTCGCAACAGTTCAATGCACAGGTAATCGGCGAGTATTTTGCTCAGGACTTTGTCATGTTCACATTTGATCGTTTTTGCGTCTCCAATAAATAAATAATGTCGTCGGATTCGTGCCGGCTTAACCGCGATTCGTCACGCAAAGGGGAACTAACGTACATGTAGTGTAAACCGTGACTCTGTCTGTGTTTAGCACTGAATATTTAGCAAAAATAAAATTATATCTTAATTGCCTGAATGCTTAGATTTTCGGTAGAAGAATCTTTATTAGTCGATTTCTTGTATACAAAGCTTTACCGAAATATTCTTAAATTAACAATACCATCAATTTGTACTTTGTAAACGGTACTCATGTATTTGTAAAAGATAAAATTGAAAACCCATATAGGTAATTCCCAAAATCTGAATTGAAATTATTTACTAGAAAATACCTTCGCATGTATCAAAACAACCGTCTCATGGAGACCATCCCTTAGAAAAGGCTTTCATACTTTCTGTATTGTTACTGATCATTATAGCAGAAAGACAATACGATTTTACCGTTATTACGGATTGCCGAAAACATTGCAAAGGACCAAACTTTCAGGAAACATTGACGGAATGCTCAGCCATTCAGTTACGTAAGGTACTCCGTGATTTCGTCGAGGGAAAAAATATTCTAAGATAATAACGATAGGGATTATAATAACTCGTTAGGTCGGTGGGGGAATACTAACGAGTGGCGCAATCGAGGAGTGACGTAAGAAACGAGCTTCAGAATATAATAGTATACTAAGTAGTCTGGTTGGATAAGTATTAGATGGTATTAGAGGCATAATGACTGTTGTAGACCCATTGCGTTGTTGCGAATGTAGACCGTTTCATTAGACATTCTTACTGCTTAATACTTTTACAATTCATCATCATCAGGGGCACGAACTTCGGAGGTATTAAGGCCGAAGTCTGCGACGTAGGCCCAGTGCGTGTTGGAACTTCTGGCAGATTTACCATGCCTTTGAGTTTAACTCCTTGCGCTTTCTCATGTTTTTCACGCTAGTCAGTGGTACATCCGTATATAACTCAGTTAGTGGTAGTAGTGAGTGCATTTATTTGCATATAGGTAGATGAGATCAGCACTGAGGCACGACAGCCATTTAACTATTTAAAAATTAAGACAATACATAGTAGGTATATCTATTATGTATGTGTATATATTGTGTGTACACAATTATACATCGACATTCATCTGGTATGTTTTGGTGATCTTTCAAAGTCGATCCCGCGCCAGTACAAATCTAATATATCATAGTGCTAATTTATCAAACAATTTTTTTTTTCATAAAAACAGGTCATTAAGTTTACAACCGAGGACCGTAACGATTTCCCTTCAGCTTTTAATGTGTAATTGATTGACATATAAACTGTTCACAATCATATGTTTTTGGTTCTGAACATTTGTCAAAATGACCGTTTTTGTTTAATAGCCGCAACACGTGTTTATTACTTCTGGTATCTACTGATGTATCCAGTGACTAATGAATTTTATATCGACACACAACAGTGTCAGGCCGATGAAAGCCGATCTATATTTTATTATAGGGGCAGTACATACAAATGACAATGACATTTGGTTTGTTGAAAAAACACAAAATCTAAGTTGTTTTACTGTGACAGTTCCTAATGTGAATATTAAAATAATATTGTCGTTGACATCAAAATTGCTACAGTTACTTTCTGACTTAAAAGTTAATTCAGATTCAAAAAGTATTTATTCAATTTAGGCCCTGGTAAGACATTTGTGAACGTTAACAAAATGACTACACCGGTTCCAAATACAACTTTAACTGAGAAGACTCCGGCAAGAAACTCAGCAAGTCTTTTGTTTTTTAAATGTGTACCTAGAAGTATTACAATTTACAAATATACAACAATAGCCTGCGAAGCGAACAATTCATTCAAATGCATTCTTGTCACCTACAAAATCAAAAACATTATAGTACCCTTTTTGCATAGCTTCTGTTTTACTATCTTTTTAAATTATCTTTTTATTGGATTTCTTTGGGTACTTTATTATAGAAACGTATACATTGCCCCTTGAATGAGTTTAGGACTTTGCTGAGCCGAGCTAAAGGTACAGCAAGTTTGTGCTTATTTCTAGTGTTCAAACTATGAGTGTCGCTATTCTTAGGAAAGTTATTTATGTTTCTCCGCACATGAATAAGATTTTCATATATGTACTGTGAGTTGTGACGACACTGTCATTATATTAAAAGATTTAATTTGTTTCTCAAAGAATCTCTAGGCCTTATTTTATATATTGCGCGAACAGCGTTCTTCTGCAGGATAAAAATTCTACTGATGTCGGCACCACTCACTACCCCAGAGGACGGAAAGTAAGGGCAGGTCGTCAAATAAATTGTTAACTTTACATACGTTTTTTCACAATGACGTATTATTAGTATTTTTTGCTAATCTTCGTCCGTCCATTCCGTCGTTTTGTCACATAAAGAGGAACGAAAGAGAAAACAGAACTGTCAATTTCTGAAACAACTCGGAGTTGACGCCATCTTTAAAATATACTCGTAGGTACGTCAAAGTGAGTTGTAACACAACGATAGGCTGACGTTCATCAATATTTAATGGGGATAAATATAATGACCACCAAAAATAACGTGTTGACCTATTACCTAAAAAATACTATATACCAATCAGCAAAAAAATTAAATCTAAACCAAAAATAGAAAAATATTAATTAAAATTGTAATTATTGCGCTATTTTTACCTACACTCTTTGATTGCCATCAAATGTTCCTATACTACCAAATACAGTGAGTTGTGCCGCGGTATTACACAAACAGCAGAGATTTTTTGGCTTCACTTTTATCGCGGGCTGTGTTCTGTCTGAACTTCTTTTACGTCTTTGCATGTAGAGAAACAAAAGTATGAGTATCCCGAAATAGACCTTAGCAAAGTCAAAATATTTCATACATTAACATTTAAAAAGATATAGAGTAAGTAGATTGACTAACAAGTAGCTCATCATCTGCAATCTAAAGGAAATGTTCATGTAACCTATTTCAATTTGCCATCATCATTGTACACTGAGCTTTACATCGAAAGTGGTGTGTGACTAGTGACACATTGTTTTAAGTGGCGCTTGCTGTCAGTGAGTAGATAATCTCGCGAAAGCCCGCAATTAATATTGACGGCGACATGGCACGACACACCGCACCGGATCGATATATACTACATACTCAAATATTTATATTGTTAGGTACAGTTGTTTATTTATATTATTATGTATTGTGCGCTGTTTCACCCGTGTTCCCGGGATAAAACGTGGCATATGTCTTTCTACGTAGGCAAATTTCATCGCGATCAGACAGACAGTAGTACTTTCGCATTCATAGAAGGTAAAGATTTTACTGAAATGTCTCCAAAAATTTTAGTAAAACAATTAGATTTTGCCCAGCGTAGAGGCATGGAAATTTGAAATTAAACAAAATACATTAAAGTATTACCTGCATAAATTATTACATACCTATTTTATTGGTAGAACTCTTTTTTTTTTAATACCACTTAGGTGGCAAACAAGCATACGGCCCGCCTGATGGTAAGCGGTTACCGTAGCCTATGGACGCTTGCAACTCCAGGGGTATCACGCGCGCGTTGCCGACCCTGCAGAAATCTCTTCACACCCCTTTTGAAGAACCCCATGCTGTACTCCATCGGGAAATCCACGGCGGGGACCTCATTCCACAGTCTGAGCTTCTCTCTCTATTTAAGCATACTCTTTCTTCTGTAAAAAAAAAGTATTTACCAACGTACAAAACCAATTTATCGATAGTTATAAACGTCTCGATAACCAACACATCACTAAACTGTCATCGATGACAGATTAAAACGTCATCTCACACGGTTTTGACGCGGCGCGCGTAAAGTCTACGCCGACAGCCTGTCAATCGCGACTATCGAGTGACGCCGCCAAATTAACTCGGATGCCCACACATTTTGCTAGACGAAAACTCGGAACTGTCAAATTGTGAACGTGAGGATGACTTTATAATTCATTTGCACAAACTACCTACCCACGGTTTGGGAAAATATTTTTAGCTTATGGCACAGAGATCCTTTTTGAGGGGTAATGGTGCTGATTCTATTTGTACAATCAATCATACAAATCGCGCTATCTCTTTCCTGAAAAATTACCCAACAACAAAATAGAATAACTTTTTAGAATAGAAATAATTTTATTTGACAGTAAAACAATCAACTATACTAATACATACTTAAACTAAATTATAAATAATTTATTATACTGCCAAAGAACCTCTCAGCAATATTGTTGTAGTATTAAGCCACAACGCTGATTTTCAGCGGCAACCTTAGTTGACGTTTTGACGCCTCTACAGTATGGATGCTCTTAAAATAAGAAAAACAACATGCTAAAATGAAATATAAAGAAATTATAACAGTGAGCAGCAATTAACACAGCATAAATAAATAAGTTTTCTAAAAAATAATAAATTAATCTAAAAGATAATAAAATCGGCCACAATACCTCACCGTACTTGCAGTTAAACTGCGAATCTCGTAATTTTTATTTTTTCAACTCGTAATTGATGTTTATTAACATATTTACAACAAATATGTACAAAATACATAAATTTCCTCGAGTTTAATCTTCATTTTAAAATTGTTCTAAGAAAATCCTGAATCAAATACACATAGTAAGTCAATGCAGTGTTATTTTATTGTGCCCCATTGCGCACAAGTTATGGTAAAGAGGTTTCTTTGTGTTGTTACCTTGGTATGACAATGCACTCAGCCTTCGTCCTCAGAATATCCAGCCAGTATATCTTTGAAATTCGTAATTCACTTGTAGAGTCCGTAAACAGCTTACGGACTCTTTGGCAATGGGTAGGCCAAATCTCTAAGAGCTAAATTGTGAAAGAAAAGCGGGCGTGGCCACCAATACGACACGGTTAGGGTTCTTTTTGCTATAACTTATAGGTATTTCGCAAAAATCTTATCATAGTTAGTGATAGTGGTCCAAAGTGGTTTCCAAACAAAGAGTAAGGTAAACGCTGGTAATGTCGACAGTGTCCCAATACTCGTCAGATTGTAAAAAAATGTCAATAACTTAATTCTACCAATATCTTACTAAAAGCATTTTATGCCAACATATTAACAGTAATATATTCTATAATTAGAATGACAACATTTAGTCAAAAATGTATTGGCTTCAGAATACAGAGCGATCAAAGGTAAGCACCTCCAAATTTTGCATTTTTTTGTGAGTTTAGCTACTGAAACTGAATCCCGGCTTACCACGTTAGGGTTCATGTCTTGCTGTATCGGTCGACATTTTTATAAGTATGATTATTTTGTGAAGTAGTCAAGTAAACTATCCAACGATGTAACCCATAATATTGTGTTATTTTTATCATTTGGTATTTTTTTTCGCGTATGACAGGTACTGGTACCTATTAATCCCTGTTTGTACTAGAACTCGTCAAAATTAATACTTTTTTGACGAATACTGGGACACGTTTGAAAAATTGCATGTAATATCGACATTGTGTTTTATTTTAAATGTTATACGGAGTTTGAATCGAATTGTTGTCAAAACATATTTCTTGATAACTAATTATTAGATCTTTATTTATTTTTCTATATATGGGGTTTTTATATACATACTTTTTGGTATTAATTACGAGGTTGTCGAGTTTAGGTCTATTCGTTTGTGAGTACGTACAACAGAATGACCTAGAATTCGTCAGAACTTTTTTTATTAATGAAAAAGACAGCAGCAGCATTTATGCAGCAGTAAGAGAGGAAGGGCATAACGGGTTGTCCCATTCGAAATTCGGAGTAGGCAGACTAGGGAAGTACCAAGTCAAATAACGCTACTTTAACGTGGTGTTGTATTCCTGCGGTGAGTATGGTCGCCAGAGCTCCATGAGGAAGCGCTGTGCTGGCAGTGTGTGGGGGCCAGTGGTGTCGTACCACTGGTGTGCTGTGCAACGCGGCGTGTTGTTGCGGTGGTCAGGGAGACCCGGTGAAACAGCTGCCCGCTGGCTGCCAGCAGGTTGTAGGGGTTCCAAGCCCAGGGATCACTTAATCACTTTAACGGGAGGTCCGGCGGGAATTGCTTTCTCTGGACATCCATAAATCGAGTGGGCCAGACGGCATACCGGCAGTGGTGCCGAAGCGGTGTGCTCCTGAATTGTGTCTAGTATTGACGCGTCTTTTCGCACTTTTCTACACCAAAAAGGAAGTCCCGTCTTCGTGGAAGACTGCCCACGTGCACCCAGTGCCCAAATAGGGCGACAGATCAGACCCGACGAATTACAGGCCTATCGCCATCACCTCCCTTCTCTCCAAAGTCATGGAGCGTGTGATCAACACGCAGCTTTTGAGATACCTGGAGGATCACGAGTTGTTGAGCGACCGTCAATATGGCTTCCGCCACAGTCGCTTAGCTGGTGACCTCCTTGTGTATCTCAGGCACCGTTGGTCACTCGCCATCGAGAGTCAAGGTGCGGCATTGGCAGTGAGCCTAGATGTGGCGAAGGCGTTCGATCGGGTCTGGCATAGGGGTCTTCTCTCGAAGTTACAAGCATACGGGCTTCCCGAGGGGTTATGCAAATTGGTCGCCAGCTTTCTGTCCAGCAGATGCATAAGAGCTGTCGTCGACGGTAGCTGCTCCGATAGCATGGACATAAATACCGGCGTCTCGCAAGGCTCTGTGCTGTCCCCAACACTGTTCCTTCTGCATATCAATGATATGCTGTCTATTGACGGCATTCTTTGCTATGCGGACGACAGTACAGGGGACGCTCATTATACGGGCCGTGCAAATACGCCGTCCCTCGTTCCGAGGTGGAGGAAAGCCGCGAACGGCTGGTGTCTGAAATCGAGAGTACACTAACTAGTGTCTCCGATTGGGGTCGACTAAACTTAGTCCATTACAACCCCACCAAGACTCAAGCCTGCGCGTTCACCGCAAAAAAAACCTATTGTTTGTGGCTCCACAATTTAAGAATACCTCCTTGAACCTCAACCAAAGCATCGGGATCCTTGGGGTCGACATTTCTAGCGACGTTTTGTTCCGAAGTCACTTAGAAGACAAGGTTAAGCTGGCATCCAAAAAGCTTGGAGTGCTCAACAGAGCGAGACAGTACTTCACAGCGGGGCAAAGGCTGCAACTTTATAAGTCGCAGGTCCGGCCTCATATGAAGTACTGCTGTCATTTATTGGCGGGAGCACCTGGATGCCAGCTTGGGCCTTTAGACTCGGTTCAGCGACGTGCCGTCAGAATTGTTGACGATCTCGAGCTCACAAGCGGTTTAGAGCCCCTCAGTCTTAGGAGAGACTTAGCCTCCTTATGTGTGTTCTACCGCCTGTACAACGGAGAGTGTTCTAAGGAATTGTTCGACTTGATGCCCACGGCTACCTTCTACCATCGCACCTCTCGCCATCGACGGGGAGTCCATCCTCACACATTGAAACCAGATTTGTTTCGAACTGTACGGGCTAAAAGGAGTTTTCTTCCGCGAACTTCCATGGAATGAGCTCCCCGCCGTGGTTTTTCCAATGGAGTACAGCATGGGGTTCTTCAAAAAGGGTGTGAAGAGATTTTTTCAGGGTCGGCAACGCGCGAGTGATACCCCTGGTGTTGCAAGCGTCCATAGGCTACGGTAACTGCTTACCATCAGGCGGGCCGTACGCTTGTTTGCCTTCGTACCTTATTGGTATAAAAAAAAAAAAAAAAACTCCGCCCTGGGTGGCTGGCTGACCCGCCGCCTCGCGCATAATCTATGGTATAGTTGTTCGTGCTGGAAGAGGAGACCGGAATGGACCCGGCCGACTGTATCATGGGGGGACCGGGGACCCCGCCGACTGCCGTACCAATAAACCGCATCACCTGTTTAGCCATCTCAGGCTATAACACTGCACTTTTCCCTTTCGCTACTGGCACAGCGATTCCTATTAATCACGTTTCAACCTTTTTAAAATTATGCCAAAGAAAAATAAAAGAAATGGCAGCGGCCTCCCCGTCCACACTTTTGGTGGACCTTTGCAAAATCAGCTTCACGCTAATATCAATGCAGTCCACCAACATCTTGAGGCTGCACAGCCAACCTTGCTATTTCCAACGGAGACGCAAATATCCTGCCCTGATGATACATCGTATTTACACTACCCCGGGTAAACGCTGGAGCACAACTTTGCCCTGGCCTATGGCACAACTAGTTCTTTCTCCTACGAGAATCCCATATTGAGAGCCATACATACTAGCTACATACTGAACCTTCTGCTGACTACGCGACAGGACAACTATGCAGTGACAGTGGACGCGCCACTTAGCTCAACGTCACTTGGCGCACGGACCACTGTCTCGTCCGGACGCAAGTGCTATGCGCTCGATCTGACTCGCCCCGGCCTCCCGGGTGGCGACGTGTCTGTAGATTGGGATGGATTGCGAGATCTCTACGCGTGGAGACAGCTCTGCTTCGCATCAGATGACCCTGACACCTGTGCCTCTAACGTTACTGATGCGATACTGGCGGGAATGGAATGTTATATCCCAAACCCGCTAGTGGCTGCAAGGATGAAGAAACGACCGTGGTTTAATCGGCCCTGCAAAGATGCTAGACAAAATAGGCAGACCTTGTATGAGGCTTGGACCACGGCCCGAACTAATAAGGACCCTAAAATCTTTGATGCGAAATACATACGAAGCCTAATCCCATCCAATGCCATCAAAAGGAGGAGGGGTGATGGGAGGCAGCCTTGTCGCATACCAGCATACACGGCGATATCCTCAGAAATGAGGCCATCGCTTTACAAGAATAGTTCTTATAGAAGGTTTGAGTAGTTGTATTAATTTCAGCGGGAGACCAATGTCATGTAGCCTACTAGACCAATGATCTAGCTAATAGATAAGCTCAATTCAACGTATCAAAATCTTTTTCGAAGTCGACGAAAGTAAGGCTCCCTCTACTATTCTGATGCTTGTTCCAATATGATACGAAGAGTGTTGATCATGGAATAAGGTGTTTTGTTTATTCCATGACCGTGCTCAATTTTCAATGATACCTCTATGGTCAAAATACCTGAAATCAAATCGTGTACTTAAGGTTCAAACTAGTTCGAATTATCAACAGTTTGACAGGTATTTTGAGCATAGAGGTATCATTGAAAATTGAGCACGGTCATGGAATAAAGCTTCCAGAGATTCCGCCATTATAACTAGGTACATATATCTTTAGTAAAGATTTGGTTTGGTAAGTCTCATCCTCCATCGCATTGGTGAAGAATTTCGGGAAAATTACGTCATCCTATCTCACAGACTTCTGCATTTTGCATCGCTATAGACTCTGACACCGCCCATTTCGATTGAATCGAAGGCTTACTCATAGACCGCACACGTCAAACATAATGGCCGATCACTCTCCTCAGTTTTCTGTATAATCTGGCGGGCCTTTGAATGTGGTTTATTCGTGCACTAGAAAACATCGAGACGATTCATTATTTATGAATCTCGAAAACTGCTTAGTATTAAGAAAAATTCAATTTTAAAATGAAAATAATATGAACTTTACCCTTAAGCAAATAGAGTTCAAATTGGTACTCAAAATTGACGAGTTCTAGGACATCTTGACGATAACTAGTACAAATCTGTCGGATACTGGTACAAATGGCTTCTTTTTATTAGATCAAATATTTGATTACTTTATTGTTTTTCAATCATTATAATAATATATTTATTGAAAGGAGTAATAAATGATGAACCTGTCATAAAAAACAATACTTTACTAAGTTTACTAACTACAACGTGGCAGAGCTGTAAACACAGCAAAGTTCAAAAACTGACGAGTAATGGGCCGTTTACCTTAAATGGCGTTTGTGGTGGCCGATACACAAGATTCCATGGAATCCAGACCAAAGGTCCTGGGGCAAAAAATAAACTAGGGCCCATGTAAGTTGTCCGTCATGATAATCCGTATGAAGGGTCAACAACTGTTTGTTTTTATGCGAAATATTAGGCGCCGATCCCACAGAGAGAGTTCTAGAGTTCCGCGTTCAGAGTTCTACGTTTATTTTTTTCTCAATAACTATTTATAGTTAGTAAGTCGTCCGAGGGGCCCCCTGAACTTGGGGGCCCCGGGGCACTGCCCCGTCTAGCCTCTAGGTAGCTACGCCACTGATGGAATCTTTCACCCATACGTTGTTACCCAGTATACAGCGTTTCCCATCCTCATTTAGGTATAATGCGGACAGCACGGGAGTAGAATTTCTTACCGGCGTTTGTTCCTGACTCTTACAATCTTTTCTTTCAATGCCAGAGTGAATAGGTTTCTTCTGGGTAAGTTTGCTACATCTTAAACTTTATCATTGTTCAAAAAGATTAATTAGCTATCAAGTGTAGTTGCTGGATGTCAGGTGCAAGGTGCTGAAAGAATAACTCTTGCCTGGAAACCTTATGCTGGAAAACTTTGTGTTAGCACAGTTAAAGTGAGATCTTGGTCAAATATAAGCAATTCAAAGTATTTAAATACATTTACATACTAAAACTTAATAAAGTTTATAAAATGCGGACAAAGGTAAAATGTAGTGCCAGAACTCATTAATGTTAACGAAAAACGTCTCACTCCCAATTTTATTACACAAATTGTGTACAGCATCTTAATTGTACTGGGCAATAAAAATAAATTGTAAACGATAGCAATTTGGTTAAATTAAAGTTGAATTAACCGGTTATTTAAACTGAAAGCTGTTTAAATTGAACCTTAGTCTGAGTGTTTGAACATTTGAATTATTGGACAAGTTAAACAACTCATCGTAGTCCTAATGTAGATGGGTAACCGCTCACATGTAGCCAATAATACTATTTGCATTCAAATACATGTCTTGGCGCAAGGATCTGTGAAATTTCACTTTGTGATACAAGTTGGCAAATAAACTGCCCACCTAGCGGTGAGCGGTTAGCGTAGCCTATGGACGCTTGCACCAATGGGGGCATCACGCTTTATAGACCCTACCCCACTCTCTGATGACCTGTTTTTACCTTTGATGGAAAGAAGTGATGTGTTTGAAGGTGGTAGGTACAGCTACCAAACCACATTAGTAGGAATTGGAGACAGGTTTTCAACAAAGGGGAAGTTCATCCAGGCGGGCACTAAAAAGTACTCTTAATTCGCTATGGTTTGGTTCACGATGTTTTCCTTCACCGAAAGGTTGCTGCTGCAGGTATTCTTATAAACTACGGTTTCACCTGTGTTCCAGAGCGAGCTTATGGACCGACATTCCAATATTAAACGTCCATTCAAATATTTATCTTTGACCTTCCAAACCAAAGGAAATATTTCTAGAATTTTCCCTATAAAATCTTTTAGCTCATAAAATATGCTGGTTGACAGAGGTATTTCCATAAAGTATGTTTAAAATCCAGCTCCTATGTATTCGGTATTCTTTACGATAAATCCTGGGGTCTGCGCTCGTACACTGTAAAAACAATATTTGTCATAGTTTGATAGATGTTTTACTGTTAGGGATGGGACTGTAAGACGTTTATCGATATCGAATACTATATTATCATACCTAATATAATATAATAAATCTGAAATTCACTGGCACTGACATTCATCACCTATCGTGATGAAATTTGGCCCGCAGCTATATTATAACTTGGTATAGCACATAAAATGATACTATTTATCCCTGGAAAACATTAGATCCTTCAGGAATGGGAGTAAAACCGCGGGCGAAAACTAGTAGGTCCATACATTCTGAACGAAATTGTTTTGCTAGGCAATGATTGTATTGTTTTTCGAAAAGATCAAGCAATTTTGGCTTCACAACCTTAGAACCAAACAAATATATTGTTTCTTGGGTACATGTTTAAAGAGGCTAATTTTATCTTAATATATCCTTTTTGTTTTTTTTTGTAAAAATGACAAATAAAACATCAAAGTCTATCGATGTCGATACTCCTCTCCAAGATCGGTTAACGTCACTACGAAGCAATGGCATTGCGGCCCGCGTTGCAGCCCGAGACAAGAAAAACGTCTTTATAACACACCTGGGCGCCGCTTACATCTTACGGACTGTACTGCTATCTCAACTTCTTAATACTTTAAGATAAAACTGGGTATTTTATAAGTGATGTCATTACCTAGTTCGTTCTTGTGAAAATATTACTTAGGACTTGAATTCACTAAACTACAAGAATTAAATTAAATAAATTATGATTTTCTGGAATACAACTGTCATTTCAATTTAACACTTACTTAAAAAGTGACTATTAGTCTTATAATATCCTATAATATCCTGGGACATTCCTCACACACGGTCATCTGATCCCAAACTAAGCAAAGCTTGTACTATGGAAACCAGATAACTGATACAATACATATACTACTTTTTGTTTGTAAATACATACTTAATATACATAATTACACCCAGACTCAGGACATACAGACATGTTCATGCACACAAATGCATGTCCTGTGTGGGAATCGAACCCACGCCAGCTGGCCCGTCAACATAAATATAAAATATTTCCCTAAATATTTCTCGAAAAAGCCTAGAACATAAATTATCTGTATTTTATTAAAAATCATACCTAATTGTGATTGAAATTGTATGTAATAATTGTATCAATAATCTTGGAGAAATAATTATGTGAACATACTGAAAGTGAACAAACATATTTTGAAGAGATTCCTAAAAGTATCAAAATCACTCGATCGCAGTATATTACTAGTAGAAGCAGGTGTGTCGACCGCCACCTCAAAAACAATTATCTTTATATTAATTTAGGGTCGGATTTGTTTTTATTTGATATACTGCACGCTGTCAAATGCACAAGGGGAGATGCATTAAAAGATTGAGAACCTTCAGTAAACAAAATTGGTTATTTAAATAAGTACCTCACGGCTTGGTTTACCTGCTTGTCTAGAACATTAGTCTTATCTATAAGGTAGTTATAATTAAAAAGAATATACCCCATTATTAGATTACATATGACTACAATTACCTATTAAATATTTACGATCGGGGAAAAGTAGGTACTTTTTTTTGTAAACAAGCTTTCTCCCGTAGTTTCACTCGCTCTCCCATTAGTATTCTACGTCCGGTTGCCAAATCTAATCAGTAATTTAAAGTGCAGCCGCCGAGAGAATGTGTTTCTGACAACTGTTCATATTGGCCAAATCACGGAGACGGCTAATCTGATTATGATCAAACTTCACTAAGCTATGCCTATGAAAATACTGACCCTTCCTGTGATAGTCCCATCGCAATAGGATTAGCCGTTTCTGAGAATAGCTTATTAACAGGTGTCAGAAAAGCATTCTCTCGGTGGTCGCACTGTACCTGTGAAAATCGTAGTAAACAGACGAATTTCTATTAAAAAAAAAAGAACTTGCCGAGTTTCTTGCCGGGAAGTCTTCTCAGTTTAAGTGTATTACGAACCGGTTGTAAATTCAACTGTATGTACCAACTTAACGTTCATAAGTGCCTTACCAGGGCCTAAACTGATAAAATTACTTTTTTATTTTTATTTATGTCAAAAGGTGACAGACAGACGGTCCACCTCATGGTAAGTGGTTACAATCGCCTGTTTATATATAAGAAATATTAGGGCATTGCCAATGTCGACCTTCACAAAGCCACAGCTGAAACATCTGGTAGGTACTTGGTGACAGATTATATACTTGAGGGTAGTAGGCAGCCATGCGGGTAGCCAAAGTACCCTATTTGCTATAGTAGATAGAATAACTTCTAATATGATATACGATAACGATATTCCATTCTGAAATTTTTGACTCTAATGGAACCAAAATATCAAACTACCTTCACTAACAACAAGACTATCAAGCTCACAAGTGATTCGAGATGACAGTAAGTACAGTCGCTACGAGACGTGGGATCGTATTATACAATTGTGACTGTCAAATACAATTGTCGTACAAAATTACATGCACTTGATATCCAAGTCGAGATTAACTTGAATGTTTCCCCTCCGATCGCATGGCATTGGTTATCGCTATTAAGGACTCAATTTAGGAGTACCTATACTACTATTTCAAAGAAGAAAAAGAAAATAATGGAAAAGTGTTTTTTTTTTTTTTTTTTAATTATGTATAGGCCTGTGTTTGACCACAATCTCACCATGGTAAGTGATGATGTGGCCGAAGGTGGTAAGCACACAAAGCCTAGAAGGAACTGGCTCTCAAGTGCAGCTGTCGGAACACACCGATAGGTGCTTGGCGACAGATTTTCAACTTGAGGGTGGTAGCCAGCCAGACGGGTACTACAAAGTACCCTACCACCGTGCTATGGTTTCCTCACGATGGTTTCCTTCACCGAAAGCTCAAGCTCATTGTAGGATTCGAACCCGGGACCTTCGTCTCGGTATCCGACGTCACTACCACTGAGCTATCATCGCCTTTATTTTTATATTACACAATTCGGTTTTATTTTCCTAAAAAAAAACAGTATTCAATATTTAAAATATAAATCAACGTCCAATACAGTCATTGGTGTTGACTTAACATCAATCATATTGATTTGTCCGTTTAATTATTATAAATTAAATAAAAAATTAACCCCCTTACTTATAAAACGTTATTTAACTAATATACTGTTTAAAGGGTCACGTATATAACGTCACTCTATTGTCATTGTCAAATAATGTGACATTATGTACGTGACTATTTAAACAGTATACCTATTAGTTAAAAAGCGCTTTATGAGTAAGGGGGTAAATTAATTACGGTCGAATTTTAACCACCGGTTGACAAATAGTAATAAAATAAAATGTCCCAGGTGTATAAAGGAGACTTGACAAAACTTAACTCGTAAGTGATTCCCTTTGCAGCATAAGAGGAAACCTCATTACTCGTCATGTGAACATTATGTGAAATGTAATTAAAATACGTCTAGACTAGACATCAGCGCCGTGGGTTAATAAACAAAGTTTAGCATTTCAGTTATTATTTCACAACTGTGTGACTGTCACATACAAGGAAGTGCTGCGGTTTCACTCGCTAAGGAAATGTATGTAATGAAATAAAATATACTTTATTGAAAGAAGTGTGTGTAGTTTAAGAATATCGGCGGCCATATCGTATCATATCATAGTATTCAAGTTTAAAATCCTATCGTACTATATAATAAATGCGAAAGCTAGTGTGTTTGTTATTTACCTATTGACGCCTCAACGGCATTAGCAAAATTGATGAAATTTGGCATATGAGAATTTGGCAAATTTCAGTGTGGTTGGATTCTGAGGTAGCGTAAGATGTTTTGCTAAAATATGCATTGCAAACCCTTCATAGTCTATAAATAGGCTCGTCTTGACACGGGTGTATCTTCTTGTCACACTATGTTTGGTTGTAGGAGGTAATCTCCGGGTCAAAGTCAAAATCAAAGCCATTTATTCAATTTAGGCCCTAGAAGGGCACTTATGAAGGTCACATTTACTGAAGTTACCACCGGTTCGGAACTCAGCCTTCAACTGAGAAGAATCCGGCAAGAAACTCAGCAAGGTTACATTTTTTAAATATTTTTTGGACAATCTGACTATGTTTGGCTTTTTTTTCAAATAATCTGTCTGCTGATGTGATATTTCACTGATCGGAAGCAACAGTATCCCTGAGCGAATACTTCAAGAGGCTACTTTCTATCCCGGGATCGCGAGAGATAAGTCTTTGTCCAAAGACATTTATCTCTATGCCAGACTTTGCTATTTAACTACACAGAAAAACTGACAAACGTTGCGCGGTTACATATTAGTTGGGACAGGGATATATTAGTGTTAAAAGCTTTCCAGCTAAAGTTGAGGACTTCTGCTCCCCAGCGGGCCATAGTTTGAATTTAGTATAATAATTTTCATTTGTATTCCGTTTTTGAGCAATTTCCTTTACGCGCACATTTAACAGTTAAATTCAATATCTATTTATAAAATTTATTTTTTGCTCGCTTTCGCTCCGATATTTCAATACTAGCAGTCCCGCGCAGTTTTACCCACGTTGCCGGGATAAAAAGTAGCCTATAACACTCTGGGATATAGCTTCGAACAGTGAAATAATTTTTATAATACTTAGGATCAGTAGATCCGCAGATTACTCACAAACGAAACCGAATTCGCACTTTCTTTCGAGCAAGCTCAGACCAAGAAAAAATTAAAGACGGAACGGTCTGTGTTCTTAAGTGACGTATTAGGAAACCGGCGTTCTTGTAAATACACGGCCTCACACACACATATAGACCATAGGAAGCCGATCGGTTGTCATTCCGTATTGAGACGTTGACACTGACAATAAAGCTCAGTACCATTTGTGCCTGCTTGGGCCAGTACTGATTTTACTCACGCACACGTAGGAAATTTTCGGCTTCACTTGCTTGTAAGGTGCGAGCAAGTTGCTTTGATCGTGGTCACGAGTGGACTGCATGGAAACTGCGAATATCGGCTGTTTCATGAACGAACTTGTTTCCAACTACCCGCAATTAGTCTAGTGAAACGTAACTGTCACGATCACGGCTCACGTTACTACTGTATCAATCAATAACGAACATACTCGGAACGAAAGTCACGGCGCGAATTACATATATTTATTATTAGGTAAGATAACCGGGTCGCTCACTTCCCTCCAATATGGCGAGGAGGGCGCTGGCTGCCACACGCGTCATACTTGTGAACAGGTGCTGCTTGTGGGGGCTGGTCTGCTTAAGTTTGCTATTTATTTACTTATTAAATATTCAGTCTACTTTGTAATTTTGCCGCTGCGCCGGGGCACGCAATTGTTTTCAGTGCGATTAGAATGTAAATATTATGTAATGAATCTAAGCTTGTTTTGAAAAGAGTAATTGCTGAGTTTATTGCCGGCTCTTCTCAGCATATGCAACCTTCCGAACCGGTGTTAGAGTATTAGAGTCAGACTTTTCATAAGTGCCTGCGAAGGTCTATTTGAATAAATGATTTTGTATTTTGAATTGAATAACTCAAGGATAATTTTACGTTTGGCGCAAGCTTTTTCTGTTTCGTATGTACTTTAGTTATGCATGAGGAAGAGTATATTTTCAAATGATTCGCGTAAAATAACGCGCCACATTCAAATAGTTCCCAAGTCGCCAACATCAAAGGGTACGTACGTACTCGTAAATTGGTCACAAAGTTTACTCGTACTAGACAAACATACATAATTGTCGATTAGTTTCGTAGATAAAGCTCCCACAGTGCAATCACACTAATGGTCGACAAATCAACTGTACTGTTTGTTTGTAACCCTACTCTAAACTTACACACGGTCAATGAGAATGCTGAGCTAGGTTTTACTTTGTTGTACAAGCTGTGACTACTGTATGTGTGTCAGTCATCCATGACTGGACAAAGAATACTAAGTATTACTACGCAAAGAAGGGACACTCATTGTTCTTTCCAGCTCGTTTGAGTTTGACAGACAGGTGCGTACTTACAAAGTTCCACCGTGTTATGATTTCCTCACGATGCCGCGATGTTTTCCTTCACCAAATCCTCAAGTTCATTTAAGTACTCGAATCCACAACCTTCGTCACAATGTTTAGCGCCACTGAGCTATCTACTACTTGTGTGTTATAATTATTCTGAATGTATTCTACATACATGGATATCCTCCGTCCTGTTCCGTCAACTAGTTCATGGGTCATAATACCTTAATTTAATTAAAAGCCCAGTAAAAGTGATTAAACTCCGTCAAAACACTTCATAATATTTTCCGGTGCATTTTCATTAGCTTCCAATATGGCGGTTGTTTGCGCCAATATACAAAATGGCGCCGGTTTTATTGCCACGCTTGAGAGCTTGTTTACTCATTGGTTTTTTACGTTATTATACCATTTTATCGCTTGGTAAATAAGAAATTTAACTGTCGGTTTTTTAATAACAAAACATTCCAAAATAATTTCTCCATCTGATAGCCATGGGTTAAATATGTCACCAAGCACCAAGAAACTTATATGATATATAGATTTATTTACTGTATTGTTATGACAGCTACTTTTGACAGGACCCTGCGCGCTGAACATCTTCGGCCAAATCATCACCATCCAGTGATACGGTAAACGCAAACCCGACTAATGTTTACTAAAATTTTAGTAGAATAAAACCTAGATTATCTGAAAGTAGCTCTGTCTTTTTTTTTTTTTTTTTTATACCACTTAGGTGGCAAACAAGCATACGGCCCGCCTGATGGTAAGCGGTTACCGTAGCCTATGGACGCTTGCAACACCAGAGGTATCACGCGCGCGTTGCCGACCCTAACCCTGTCTGTTACTTTTACACGACTAAACCGCAATCAAATTTGGCACCCGGATTATCTATGGAGAAGATAGGATACTTTTTATTCCGATAACGCGGGTGAATCCGCGGGGACAGCTAGTTTAAATTATACTTTTGGTAAACGCTCCAATTTCACAGGTAGGTGTTTTCTTTCAGTCAATTTATTCTCCGAGCTATTATAAGCTAACATCAATGCAAAATTAATTAACCTACCTACGACCTTTTTCCATATGAGAAAATGGTTCTTACATTTTATAAACTGTTATGGAAAATCACTCGTTCGTAACGCTCCATTCCGATTTAATGGAAATTAGCAAATACGTGGGTCCCTTTCTAATACAGCGTTCGATTCAGGTGTGAGTGGGACAGGTAAATGAGTGTTCATTAGGCATTCAGAAAATTAAACTGAATCATATTTCTCGTCGTGTTTAGAAAGGACCGCTATATGCTATAATGAACTAAATTATAATTAATAAAATGCAATTTGCTGTACTCTTTCGAGTCACATGAAATCTGTTTTTAAATTGGAACAAAAATTTTAAACAATTCAGATTTGGATATTTTAAAAATAAAGAATGAACCACCAAAATGCTTATTGCTCTTAACGTCTTAGCATTTTAATATTTTTAAAAGAAAACTGCAGGCCCATATTATTGACAACACTACCATTATAGTATTTAATGATTTTTAATCTGTAATACACATCCAGTCTTATTTTATACAAATACTTACTTATTTCAAGACTTACGTAACGCATACTGGTAACTTTATTATAATTATTTATACTTTCTCATATAAGTGAAATGTAATTTCTTTAGAGATAATAAATTCTTTAAACCTAAAAGGCCACCCCGCACCCGTATACCTGCAGATGCATTCCGCAGATAGGACACTCGAAATCATTAGTCACCGGACGATTAACACTGTTATTTTTCTGTTTATAATTAATTAAAAACTTATTCAAGAGAAATCAGTAGCAGTTGGGACCAATAGTCCCTCTCACTTTTCTTATTCTTAAAACATATGTGAACAAAGAAATATAAATTGCCCCTTGACCGACATTATGACCTATAAATATAGAATCCAGTTAACCCTTTTATTTGACAGCTTGGAACCTTTCGGTCACGATTATTAAAAAGTAAAGCTTAAATAAATTAATAATATTTAAATGAATGGTTCCATATGCAATAACAACGTCCTGAGCGCGAGGCGCGCCGGAAATATGATTAAGAAAACCTTTGACGAGTGAAGTTTATTCGATTATGTGCTAGTTACAATAACGTAACCTACTTTAGTCGAGGTGGTTGTGCTGATCAAGTTATTACACTTTTGCTCAAAATGTTAATGGAACATATTTTACCCGGTTTAAAATAGTAAGAATGAGTGCAGGGGCGCTGGTCCCTGATCCCATGTCCCATTTATAAAGTCAATCAAAGTTTTGAGTATTAAAACAATTGATTTTCGAACCTAAGGATAAATTCATGAGGTTTATTTTTAAAGTTACTCTTGAATGGTAATACTGTGATTGTTTTGATTCTTGTTGTATAATACAGGCAGTTTGGAATCCCGAAAAAAAATATCTCAAAAGTCCTGCCGAGCCCCAGGGAGGTAAAATAATATCGAGAGAAAGATAAAGCATTGTCCTTTTAATTATTCAATTACATTGCCAGATTTCATTAATATTTGTAAATGACAAATTGAACAGCAAATAATTTCAAAATGGCCGCGAGGCCCCTTCACAACTTTGACATGCATTCATAAAGACGTAAAGGGCGCTAGAAGATTTCCAAATTAATAACTCAATTGTCTATCTGTCCGCCTGCCACTGGGGTGATTGTTTATCAGCGTTGCAATCTCGGGAACTAATTGTTGGCAATTTAATAATTGAATTTGTTTTATTCACCTCCTAAGTGCATGGTGGCAGACATCTTTGAGAACCATAATTCATTTATCAATTATGGAATAGCAGACAGATATTGTGGTTGCTATACCTACAATGGGCTTGAGCTTTCGCAGTCAACCACATTTGGCCACATTGTCAATTTAAATGAAAAGGAACTCTTTGTAATTGGATTTAGGTTTCATCATGCAGGTACAGTCGCGAACTTTAATTTGGGACCCATTGGGACAGTAAGATTTACTTCTTTAGCATGTTATTTGGTAATCTTTTATATGACAACAGGGGCTTTCAGATATCACATAATTACTATTGATTTGCAGCTTTCGATCAGTAGGGGAGCCCAAGCGGGGATTTCGGGATTTAGTAAAGCGCGGCAGATTAATTTACAGGGGAATACCTTGTACCCGGTTAAGTACCTCCACCAAATATGAGCCCCATATATAAAGACCTATATTTAAAAAATATTTTTTTTTTGTAAGTTCCCTCTATTTAATCGCCAGATTATGAGACAGCACGTCTAGGACATAAAGATGAACCATATGTACGATATACAGGATGTTTTAGTTAATTTAGAAAATAAATTTTATTTTGAAAAAAATACAATATATCCGAAAATACTAATTTGTGTAAATAAATTTTAATGGCATTTTTATTTTCTTCAAAATTCAGCTCGGGGTTCCTTTCAGCATTTTTCTCTAAGACCTGTAGTTCCGAAGTTGCCCACATTGGCTAGAAAAAAAAATTCAACCTGTATATCTTAATCTGATGCGCTTGAGTATGGCAAATTTTTTTTGCACATTATAATAATGGCCGCGAGTTTGCGTCACATCGAAATCGTCAGAATGAGAGCTTTTTTTTGGTTCACTTAACACACCCCCTTAGAAAATCTGACGCACTCGATATTTATTAATTTTTTCACTTTCAAATTTTCATTTGAAAATCTATAGCATTTTTAGTAGTAAAGTCTCAAATAAGACTGTATAGCATATATATAGCATTTTTAGTAGTAAAGTGTCATGTCAAGTCTAGAATAACAAAGGATTTTCATTTGTTTTGTTGAGGTGACAATGAGCGGACGTATCGGTGCTACTTGAGAATAATGCAATTTTATTGTAACTACAATAACTTATTCCAAATTCAATAAATGTAGCTAAATAAAATGTAAGTTAAATGGTTCCGTATAGAAAAGTTAACAGTACTAGCTGTCCCTGCGGTTTCACCCGCGTTCCCAGGATAAAAAGTATACCTATAATACTCGGGGATAGTGTAGCTTCCTAGTAGTGAAAGAATTCTTCGTTTTTTTTCTCTGGTAGTTCCAGTAGCCCGTTTAAACAAATAAAAAAAGAAACAAACTGTTCAGCTTTGTAATACACACAAAAACCTCTGGTTTAAGCGTCTATAGGCTACGATAACCGCTTACCATCAGGCGGGCCGTATGCTTATGTGGTACCTTGGTAGTAGAAAAGCTTTTGATGATTATCATAATAACATGGAATCTACCAATCTGCTCTAGGTCCTCTGTGATCTTTTATAACACGGTACCCTAAAAATCAGCACATAATGTGTAATATGACGGAAACGTTATGCCATACAAGAACGCACACCTGGCTTTGCCCGCATAACAAAAGATTACCGCACAATGGTGTAGTGGTAATGTTTTATACATTACGGTAGAATAAGGCATAGGGTATGAGCTGATTGTATAAAAAATTTCGTTTAATCGCTTTTTAATCGACATAAAATATACGTTCATGAAAATATGGTAGTACTTTTGATACTCATTGTACTTGATATCTTTCATAGTATATTTACGTAAGTTAAGGCGCGGAATTTAGCAAAGTATATTTTTTTAAATAAATAAAGAAAATATTTGTTTCAACAGACTCCGTAATAGATAGGGCCTTCTATGCCTCCTGATTGATCTTTTACGTAGGTTTATGTGTCAGTCCTTTTCGGCCTAGATTATTCATTGATAATAATATCCTGTGGGCCTACCGCAAGCTCTTAAAACAATATTATTATAACCTTATTTGTCTTATGTCCTTCTTTGACATCCGGCGTCAAAACAAGACAAATAAAGTTTTAATAATATTGTTTTAAGAGCTTGCGGTAGGCCCCCTGTTCTAATTACTTATATTATTATTTATTTGACAGATGTCTTTACATACTACTGTAGGGCGTATGTAAAGACATCTGTACATACTCGATCATTTTTAGTTTTTGAACTGCGCTCGTTTCTGTTTTCTCAAATTATTGTTGTTTACTGCTGACGCCAATTAGGTAAATTTTCTATTTAAGTACTATACATCAATAATTACTAACCTATAAACGCTACGCACCATGCTACGTGATGAAGCATGATTAGCCGTTCTTAATCGATAGGCAAAGTTAAGCTACCACCGGTGTGGCCGGTACCTAGATGGGTGACCATCTAGTGGTATTTCAAATCGAGCGTTCCCGTGCTTTGGGACGCAAGTAATCACTTAATCGTGGTCTTCGTTAAGCTATATAGTTGTAGGCCTCATAGGCGGCTTGAAAAATCAGTTAAAAACAGTAGGTTGACCAATAAGCCTACCTCGACCGAGCCGCAGTGGGCATGCGTGGTTGAGTATTGCCCATTCCTTTTCACCTTCATTTGTGAAAGGAGGCCTGTGCTCAGCAGTGGGACATTATAGGCTGATGCTACGCGCCTATAACTTAGCCAGTTTTCAAACGCTTCGCGTTTATAACTTCTGTCAAGTCCCGCCTTTTATATGTGGTGTAAATTAGAAATACTGAATAAACACAAAGGCTTAGTAAAGGCTGGCTGTTCTAGATGTTAATTGTGCCCAGGTCTATTGTTTTACACCCTGTTAGTCGCATGGCCGGTTTTTAGAGCTCGCAGGAATCATTGAGGACACTCCTACTCTATTTTTAGGGTCAACAGTCATTGAAAAATAAAAACAATTAATTTCTTAGTAATTCTATGCTTAATTTTATAAATTATTTGTTTCCTGGTGCGCCGTTTTTTGGCTATTTATATGAATAGCTACCCATCTCTATTTAATATCGCCCTGATTGTTCGAACTGTGTGAGCTGTTTTCGCGCGGATAACCTAATTTATAGACGTGAATACGGTTTTGTACGGCACATGTGGCGGTGTTCAATTACCATCAGACCAACTGCCTTTTCACGTACTGATATTGAACTCCTCGTCTCGTTCCAGGCGGCGGCTGCACGTTCCCCGAGGGCTGGTCGGGCACCTGGTTCCAGTCCGGCTACCCGGGGCTCATCAGCATCAACAGCACACACATACACTCCAAGGGGGAGTGCACGGAGACTGATGCCAACGACAAGTTCCTCGTTTATGAAAGGTACAGTACAGTTACTGGGTTTTTTAGGGATCCGTACTTAAATAAGGTACCCTATAAGGTACCGGCTTTGTGACATAGAGTAGTAAGATCATTGTAATAAGGTTTATTTTTACATTGAATGTTGGAGAGCCATCCTAACACGCTAACAAGAAGTGAAATGTAAAAAAGACACATTCTTTCAATACCCTAAAGTTCTTTTTTAATCGCGATAAAAATTAGCTCTCCTCTCCGAGCCGGTCTGTGCGAACGGACCCTCACTGTCATGTAACAAAGGATGGTACTTTCATATTATAGCATGTAATTGGTTCGTTTAGAGTACGATGATGACATACCCCTGTAAAAAGTAGAATACAAAAACGTCTTGAACATAAAACCCAGGTTGTGAGACCGTCCCGGCTCTTTGTTATGTAATAAAAATCCATTTATTAATATGAATATATGAAATATTTCCAGGAACGAAGACTGCTACAGATGCATGGTGATACACGAAAAGCATAAATATGTGTTACAATTTAAAGAAAGTAAGTATCTTAATTTTATAACATATCAATACATTCATTTCAAATAGATTGCTCTGCGAAAGTATTCCTCTTAGTTTTTACCTGTTATTCGTACCCGGCGTCGCCCGGTTGAAATTTCCGACTTTACCGGTGGATTTTCCAAAAAAATCTTTCATACAAACAACAAAAAAGAAAACAGCCAAATCGGATGAGCCGTTTTGAATTGATGCTCTTACATAGATGTGGAAATTTATTCTTAGGGTTCCGAACCCGAAGGGTGCCAAACGGGTACGTCCGTCCGTCCGCCCGTCTGTCTGTCAGAGGGCTGTATCTCATGAACAGTAATAGCTAGACAGTTGAAATTTTCATAGAATATGTATTTCTATTGCCGCAAATAATAAAAACGAAATGAAATTAAAAATTAAAGGAGGCGTCCAGCATACAAGAAACTTCTTTTTTGTGCGCTTTTTGTTTCATAGCAAAGGTGAGTTAGTTAATATTGTACGGAACCCTCCGTGTGCGAGTCTAACTCGCACTTGGCCGGTTTTAATTATTCATACACGGTGACTTTTGAATCGTTGTTTCGCTAGAACAAACGTTGTTCAGACCATGGTCTACTCACATTCTACAGCATCACATGTATTATATTCTTATTTGTAATGTTGCGATTCCAGCATACTGCTCCCAGAAAGACTCGCTGTCATCGTTATGCGAGTCGATCACGGGCGACGCGGCGCTGTTCTCCATGTTCAGGAAGGAGCCGCGGCCGGTGCCCCAGCCATGCCCCTTCCATCCTGCGCCATTCACCTTCTCATACAATCGGTGAGCATTTTAATATCGCACCCATTATCTGCGTGGTGCTAAGACTATGAGTAAACGGCAAACGAGCTGCAGTGTCCTGGAATGCCATTGCCACGTGTAAGCCCCCTCAGCTTAACTTATAGGTATATTGTTGGTATTCACCGGGAACTTATGAATTGTCTAACTCTAACGGATGAAGCGCTCGTGGTGTAGCATGAGTAGCCGTTCTTAATCGGTCGGCAAAGTTAAGCTACCACCGGTGAGGCCGGTACCTGGATGGGTGGCCGCCTAGTGGCATTACAACTCGAGGGTTTTCCGTGCTTCGGAAGGCACGTAAAGCTGTTGGTCCCTGTTATCACTTAGTTGTGATAGCCGTTAAGCTAGTTGGAGGCCACCTAGGCGGCAACCGTGGTGGAGTATTGCTTTCCCTTTCACCCTCATTTGTGAAAGGAAGCCTGTCAGCCTCAACAAGAACTGTTTATACTGATTTAGTAAATACTTATTTCCACTCTACTGTAATTGCTAATAATGTCAATCGTCCAGAGAAGAGCAGATTTATGCTAATTTTAGGACATTTTGACCTCGCGCAATACAATTAGCTGTAACTATTTAAGTACAAAGAATATGTGGTAATTTTACTTAGTAGTTGATATACAGTGCATATCCTTTTACATACATTATAATGTAGGAAAGTAAATAATTGTTCATTCAAGGCGTAAGATCTTAACATCAAAACAGTCAAACAGGAAGTAGCAGGATATAGCAAGAACTACCAGAAGCGATTATCTACCCATATTAATGAGCTCACCTGTCAATTGCGAGGGATTGGTAGTCTTCAATTAAGAAGACTGAAGAGACATAGCGTCCCGAATCTGACCTCTAGATTCAACTAAGAGTGAGAGTTTAGTCGCTGCACATAATCTCTCTTTAACCCAGACTATTCCCAGAAAATTAAATCGGACATAATTGGCCTGTTTTACTAAAAACTTAAACCACTTCAAAGTACACTAAGAAGTAATCAAATCCTGATCTAATGACAATGCATGGGACCAAACGGGAAGTGTATCCTTCCAGACAAAAAAAGAACTTTCCAAATCGGTTATTAAATGACGGAGCTATGAGGTAACAAACATTTAAAAAAAACGGATTGAGAACATCCTCCTTTTTTGAAGTCGGTTAAAAAAGGATGGCTTATTGTTCAAAAACAGATTGCCATGAAGCAGCAATAACAGAAAAAAAAGGCGTAATATAGTCTGTAATCGTTATGTTGGCTATATGATAGTGATATAATAATATAAAATGTATGTGTTTTGTGTATTGTGTAGTGGCACGGGCGACTGCAGCAGCCCGTTGTCCCGCGCGGAGGCGTGCACCGACGACTCGCGGCTGCTGCTGCGCTACATGGCCTGCACCGACGTGCCCAGCACTGAGAGCAACGGTAACGTTACACTACATACCTTACATATCACCTGACGCCTTCATCACACAATAATTAATATTACTACCGTACACATCTACATCTAAAAACGCATCTCTTTCGGTTTTAGTAAACTTCAAGCTGTCCCCAGATGGACCTATTTTTTCTGGGATAAAAAATACTCTATGTGTCAAATCGTGATACCAATACACAATGTTTCGCATGAGTAATACTAGATGTACTCATATATGTTGTATTGTAAGTATATTGTGTGGTGTTGTAGTGGAGGAGCTGGTGTGCCTGGCGACGTGGAAGGAAGGCTCCACGCGGTACCTGGTGGGGCAGCTGCAGCAGGTGCAGCGGAGAAACACCATCGCCTCCGATGAAGACACCTACAGGTAACCCTCATGTTAACAGAGTTAGGACAAGTCTCGTCTCTCGATCAAAATTCGGAGCCTGGGGAAGAACCTACCTCCTTAATGTGTGGTGGGTAAGGTCGCTAGAGCTCCATGAGAAGGCGCTGTGCTGCCAGTTTACATGATACTGCGTTTATCCCTTCCGCTGCCAGCAAAACCGACTCCTCCAACCCGTTCTGGGTGTGAAGATATTTATGTATTGGCAGGAAGTTGAAAAATCTGTCGCTAACAGTGTGTTCCGGCACACACTCCTAGACAGGTATCACTCCACTCCGCGTCTAGGTACTACGTCACGACAGTCCGAGTGATATGACAGCTAGAGTGGTGACGGACCTATGTGATGAGACACATTAGGGTTGCAACCTAAAAATCTACTATTGGTTGCGAACCGTGTCATCTCCTTCGCCCGTACGCATCCTTATTAATAAACAAAAACTATGTTGCTCATTACATTAAACTTTTGTGTAATGTAATATTCCAGATGCTTCATCTACAAGGGTCAGCACAGCGACAAGAGCATGACGTACAACATAGCTCAGTCCGGCGACGCCACCTGCAACGGGCTAGCCTCGCCCACCGACGGCAGCCGAACCATGAAGCTCACCACTAGTATGTATCAAAGTATATTTAGTCTAAACTTGTCAATAGTCACAGTTATAACAAATTGTGTGTATCTAGTAGTTTTCCTTTAGTTTTATTTTCATGACAGACTTAAGTAAGTCCTGATTACTGAAGGCCTTTGCTTGCGGCGGCGTCGTGTGACGGGTCGCCCACTTCCTCCAATATGGCGAGGAGGGCGGTGGCTGCCACACGTGTCTTATGCGTGAACAGGTGCTGCTTGTGGGGACTGGTCTGCTTAAGCTTGCTATTTACATATTAAATATCGATTCAGTCCTAATTTTTAGTTTTTCCGCCCGGGGCACTATTGCTATCAGTTCGATCAGAATGTACGTATATAATAAATCTAAGCTTGTTTTGAAAAGAGTAATTGCTGAGTTCATTACCGGCTCTTCTCAGCAAATGCAACCTTCCGAACCGGTATTAGAGTCAGACTATTCATAAGTACCCGCGAAGGTATATTTGAAATAAATGATTTGAATTTTTAAAAGGCCATATATTCAATACAGGCCCTCGTAGGGCACTTATGAAGGTCAAAGCTACTGAAGTTACCAACAGTTTGGAAGTTGGCCTTCAACTGAGATCATTGATAATGGTGCTCATTCTGTTTCTAATCGGACTAATCTTATTTTACATCCTTTTCTTACAAATTTAATTGAAAAGGATAGGAAATAGTTAAAGCTTAGTTCAACTATTTGTTTTCTGCGTGAATTTTTACTCCGGTCACTCACGTAAATGAAAACGGGACGTATACAAAACTTGACAGGACTAAAGTTCTTATGTTGTTTCTTAAAAAGAGATATACTAAGACTGAATTCGTTTGTAAACAACAGATTCCGCACCGCACCATTATATCGTTATTGATAGACTTCATCCACATAGCTCTTATATATTAGAGAGACTGACGCATTGTAGGTTTCCATGTCAGTCGCGGTTAAGTGAACACATAAATCATGGTTTTATCCAAAACGCTGTCCTGTGCAATCGTGACATGTAACCATCGCAGTCCAATAAGAGTATAGACATCCAAGTATGAATGAATGAAATGAAATATTCTTTATTGTACAGGTCGGTTAACTAAAGCTGCCACGTTTCAACACATTTACACCGTCTCTCTCGCGCAAAGTCAAGCTTATGAGTATGAAGGAGACAGTTATTGTTTTGCTTTTGCTACTGCTCATAAATATAGAGTGGTCTATTTTTGCATTCGTCCATTAGACTTGACTGATTGCAAATTTATGAGTACTGTGAACGTGCCAGCTTTCGTTAACCGACCTGTATAGACTGACATATAACAAGTAACAAAAGTACACATTAAGGAAGTTATACAATATAGGCGACCTGATCGCTTAAGCGATCTCTTCCAGGCAACCTTTGGGTACAGGAAATAATTTCTAAAGTTGGCAGGTTGAGCATCTACCTACATATACTACAATATATACGAAATAAACTAATACTATATATACAAAAATACTTTGAGAAATATTAAAGCTATATACTAACACTTACATAAATATGTAAATAAAATAAATACTACTATTACATAATAACAGTAACTAAGGGAAAATAAAAATGAATTAAAGAGAGTGATAGTAAAGTGTGCGTACTTTTGTTATTATTTACTGGGACATTGTTTGTGTGAGTTTATTTAGCGATGTGTGGACTGCATGGTAAAGCGGCTCGACCAATCCCTAATTTAGACAATTATAAATTGATCGGAGTAACTCTGGGTTTGATTTTGACACATTCGCAGCTTGGTCCCTTGGTTTATGAGTAACTGTGTGTAATTGATGTATTGTGTATTGCAGGCGACGACGAGCACAACCGGTGCCACTTCCCCGGCTGGATCGTGGACCACCACAAGTGGTTCAGTCTCGACCACTCGCACCAGTACCACTTCACCACTAAGAATGCCACATTGAAGGTATTATTTATTCTGGGAAATGTGCTGAAACACTTCTCAGTATACTTTTCCAGGGTTACAGCAATAAACTATTAATAATAACAGGACACATAGTCCATTTAGCCATGTGTCCTTAAGTTTGACATTCAGTAAATTTGCCAAAACCTGTACTGGCGCTTTATTGTTATTGTGATGCAAAAAGAGCTCGAAATTCCGCATGTCATATTTTAATTTTTATATTTTTAGAAAATAGTTTGACCTCTTTTTAAGGATAATGCGCGCACGGAGAAGCATAGTTAAGTTTACGTAGAGAAAGAGAACAGAATAGTTCTCATTTCGACCAATGGGCGACCATTAGTTTTAATGAGTTTTCAACACACTCGCTCGTAAAGTGACATTTATTGCACCGTTTTTAGTATCTTAATGCAGCTTATTACGCATTTGTGCTTTTTACTTTACCGCACAGTTTTATGTTAGGTATAATCCCGATTATGATATGTTTGTACCTCACTGCAAGTGATATGTGTGTAGACGAAACATTCTTAACAAACAACAGTAACATAAAACAGAATGACAGCGCATCGCTGAAAAAAAAATCCGGCGTGCCATATTTGTTAACGTTCTCATTGTGTGGTTGATTACTATCAAAAAATCTACTTAAAAATATACAAGTCTGTTTTTTTCCTCGCAAGTGTGTTGAAAAACGTCGTATGCCACGCGTGTGCATTGATTATTACACTCTCGGCTCACTTATCGCGTTCGCCTGCTGCTTAATACCGCCTCGAGTGTTAATAAACAACTTTGCACACATGTTGACGGGCCAGTTGGCGCAGTTGGTTAAGATTCACCTTACGCGCCGCAGGTCGTGGGTTCGATTCCCACACAGGACATGCATTTGTGTGCATGAACATGTCTGTATGTCCTGACTCTGGGTGTAATTATGTATATTAAGTATGTATTTACAAACAAAAAGTAGTATATGTATTATATCAGTTATCTGGTTTCCATAGTACAAGCTCTGCTTAGTTTGGGATCAGATGACCGTGTGTGAGGAATGTCCCAGGATATTATTATATGTATCATAATGTACTATTACGTATCAATACGCTATAATGTCGTTTCAGATAATGAAAGTGGACGGTTCGTTCGAGGAGAAGCGGCTGGTGTGCCACTCCATCCTCGAGCACCGCGACAAGCAACACATCAAGCTGGTAGCGCATGTCACACGGGGATGGTAACTCTAACATTTATTTTTCATCTACAAAGAATTTTATGGAGAAGCCGGCTCGAAGGACCATTATTTTAGTGGTGAAAACCCTTGTGCACCAAAGTACAACTGCTTGAGGCAACAAAGCCTGCGCTGCATGAGATGAAATTGAAAAATAGGTATTTGAAGAAACCATTGCCGTCGCGCTGCCCCAAGTCTGCAGCC
Source organism: Achlya flavicornis (assembly GCA_947623365.1). Classification (NCBI taxonomy): domain Eukaryota; kingdom Metazoa; phylum Arthropoda; class Insecta; order Lepidoptera; family Drepanidae; genus Achlya; species Achlya flavicornis. The sequence continues at coordinate 19,399,801 of OX392467.1, read as the reverse complement.
ATAGAGTGACAGCTGCAGCTCAAACCGATTATTTAGAGATCGACGTTTCGTATTCCCCCTTTTTCCTCTTCGAAAACTGAACCGTTCAATTTACATTAAAATTTAAGAGTTGTATGCTCCTATTTTTTAAACATAATCTTTTCGAATTTGTGTTGAAGTCCTTTAATCACGGCGTTAGAAATGTGTAATTTTTTGTAATTTTTGGAGCGTCCTATTTTCTTTACTAATTAGTTGCTGAAAAAAATGACGGACGTGTCTACAGCAACATACGGCAAGTTAAGCTACCACAGTCGTGGTCGGTACCTCGATGGGTGACCGCCTTCTGGCATTTCAAATCGAGCGTTTCTGTGTTTCGGAAGGCACGTAAAGCCGTTGGTCCCGGTTATCACTTAATTGTGATACTCGTTAAGCTAGTTGGAGCCCTTCTAGGCGGCTTGAAAACTCCAACAGTAGGTTGACCACTAGCCTACCTCCACCGATCCGCAGTGGGCACGCGTGGTGGAGTATCTGCCCATTCCCTTTCACCCTGATTTGTGTGCAGGAGGCCTGAGCTCAGCAGTGGGACATTATAGGCTGATGATGATGATGATATCTTCTTAGATGATGTCTTACTTTCTATGTGTATGTAGTTGCGTTGTGTTCTTCTTATTTTTAAGTTTCGCAACCAAGCTAAATTAGGGCTCATTTCTGCCAATGTCGAGTTATATTATAGTTTCCAGTCACAATAGATCACTTCACATTGTAGTCCTCAGTCAGTCACCATCCATAATAGTCATGTTTTACTACAATGGTGATCGTTGTACTAAAACTTTTCATGGACTTTTTGGGACAACTTGAAAAGTCATGATACACATAATTAATTTCATTTCACTTCACTAGTGCACATGGATGATCTTTATTGGGTAAAATACCACCAAAAGTACACAATAAAACTCAAAATACGCAAATTTATGACAATAAAAATGAAAACGCAACGTCACTCTGCAAGTTCCCGTCAAAAAGTCCTCGTGTTGTGTTACTTTAGAATAAATGTCTTTTCTTTCTTTCTTTCATTTTTATTTTTTAACCGACTTCAAAAAAAGGAGGAGGTTCTCAATTCGGTTGTATTTTTTTTAAATGTTTGTTAACTCATAACTCCGTCATGTATTAACCGATTTGGAAAATCTTCTTTTGTCTGGACCCTATATACACCCTACACTTCCCGATTGGTCCCATTGTCATCAGATCAGGATTTGATAACTAGTTTGAAGTTGGTTTAAGTTTATTGTAAAACAGTCCAATTATGTGTTGCAGCGAGTCGGGTCACGTGTGCCTGCAGCTGTTCCGGCGCGCGCGCGGCGTGCTGCAGCTGCAGCAGGGCGCCGCGCTGTGGGACGCGCCGCACGACGCCTGCGCCGGGACAAGCCCGCACAACCTGCCCTACATCACGCTCATCAGTCAGTACCCCATTTAATCACATACTGCCTATCTGTGCTCACCATTCGTGCCATTTTTTTGGGTTAGATTGTTTGCTATCTCAAGTGTAATGTGTCTCATCTAATGTCACTAATATTATGACTATGACTAACCATACACTAGTATGGTTGTTTCACGCATAAACAGATTATAATGAAATTTGGCACATGTGTAGATAGATGGAGTAACCTATGCGATACTTTAACCCAAGAAAACATAAGATCTCTCAAGAAAGCTGTTTTTTTTTATGTTCATACCCAAATAATCCCATTATAAAAGGTTAGGTATAGAAGGTTTTATAACCTTTATTGTATACTAGCTGCCCGGCGCGACTTCATTCGCGTAATACCCTACCCTACCCTTCATTTAAACCGTCCCCGGACTTCCACGAATAGTTCAAACCCAAAATTAGCCAAATCGGTCCAGCCATTCTCGAGTTTTAGCGAGACTAACGAACAGCAATTCATTTTTATATATATAGAAGATTTTTATTATTTTAAATTTTTGGCTTTACATACCTACCAACTTATACGGTTTATTTTAATTTATATGTTTTATATTTTATCATGTTTTAGGTACAGTGGGTTTTTTGCCTGAATAAAAGAATATTATTATTAATTTTTTTTTAAAGGTACCTAATTTTTTATTTACAACAAATATGTACAAAATACAATCTATATTTACATAATATAATCTATATATAGAAAATTTCCTCAAGCCTGCCGCTGCTTCCGATTAACGGCAAGGTTCCCAGAAGGCTGGCAGCGTTTCCTCTTTGGATAGCCAAGCTGACGCGTTGGCGGAAAAAGCTCCCCGCCCGCTGGTCTCCGGAGGTCTCGATCAATTTTGAAGACAAGGTGCGAGCAAAACGGCGAGCTTCTGACCCCCATGGTCCCAAGGTCTCGACCGCAAAAGGCATAAAAATATAATTGGGTCCAATCGATGCATATTTTTTGAATTTTGAATTAATATTAATAATTATTATTAATTATTATTATAAAATATGAGTATAAAATGATATGTTGTACTTGTTTGTTGCAGCGACGTCGCTGTCAGCCAGCCGCTGCCCGGCGGCGCTGGTGGGGCGCTACTCGGTGGCGAGCGACCGCCCCGACCGGGACCGCGCGCGCCGGCAGAACACGCTCGCACTAGGTAACATAACAACACATATATGTCCATTTTAACCAAGACGGTAACGTAACATAAACACCTATGCCCATTTTAACCAACCCGATAACGTAACATAAACATGTATCCCCATTACCCGGTAACGTAACATAAACACTTATGCCCATTTTAACCAACTCGGTAACGTAACATAAACACCTATGCCCATTTTAACCAACCCGGTAACGTAACTAATCACCTATGCCCATTTTAACCAACCCGGTAACGTAACATAAACACCTATGTCCATCTTAACCAACCCGGTAACGTAACATAAACACCTATGTCCATCTTAACCAACCCGGTAACGTAACATAAACACCTATGCCCATTTTAAACAAACCGGTAACGTAACATCCTATGTAAAAAAGGGTTGTATCATTGTGTTAACTAGGGTCAGACTGGCCATATAGTCGAGGTGGCGTTTGCCAGCCGGGCTCTAGTCTGCGCGGGCTCCCCACGGTCCTGGCGGAAGATAAGGTAGGGGGTCTACGTAAAATAGGGCCCGGACCTTGCGACATACTTGCAAAGCGGATAGTTCATACATACTTAGAGAGAAATTAAACAGAAAAACAATTCCAATAGTATTCTATATACTTTATCCGGACCCGGGCTTGTGGGGAGCCAGTCCGACCCTGGTAGTAACATATTGTAAAGTGTATATGAACGTCAACAGAGTCGTCGGAGGGCGTGGGCATAGAGGGCGTCGGCGTGGAGGGGTCGGAGGGCGAGGCGTGCGCGGGCGGCGAGTACGTGACGGCGAGCGTGGGCTGCGGACACACGCAGGACACCATCGAGCTCAAGTCGCCCTGCGCCACCACAAGTATGTACACATACACACACACCTCTCGTACTTTTAAGATCTTACTTGTACTTTTCGAACCAATATTAGGCTAGATTTTATGCATATATGCCTACCAAGGTTTATTTGAATAATTACGAATTGCTTGGTCCTAATTTATCTGCTGATGCCTTTTACGGTGTCGTCACCTTGGGACCATAGGGGTTCAAAGCTTCGCAAATTTTGTTACCTCATAACTTCGTCATTTATGAACCGATTTAGAAAATTCTTTTTTTGTCTGGAAGGGTACACTTCCCGTTTGGTTCCATTGTCATCAGAACAGGATTTTATTACTTTTTAGTGTAGTTTGAAGTCGGTTTAAGTTTTTTTAAAACAGTCCAATTATTATAGATACTATTTTGTAAATATGTTAACGTTTTTGTATGTAATAATGAATGTGTTTGATGTGTGCAGTGTACACATGCTACGGCAGCTGGTGGGAGGGCGGGCTGGGGTTCGTGGTGGCGGCGCCGTCGCCGGCCCCCGCGCCGGGGCCCGGGCAGGCCTCGCGCGCCGCGCCGCATCCGCGCACCTTCTGCTTCATATACACGCTGCACACCAACAACGGTTACTATACACATTTATTATCTATACAGGGTGTCCTGGAAATAAGGCTCCAAATTATAACCCTTGATTGCCGAGATGATGCCCTATAAGAAAACGTAAAATTTATGCAGAAAAATCCCATGGTTTTAGATTTTTTTGTCCGATTACTAAGGCCCTAGAATGAATATGATAGTTATTGTGGTGTTTGTGATAGATTCGAGCCCGTTAGCGGGTGGCGGCGAGGGCGGGGGAGGCGTGAGTACCGCAGGGGCCGTGCAGCGCGTGTCGCTGTGGAGCGCGGCCGGCGCCTGCGACCGCACTCTCAGGGCCGCCACCCACGCACACCACACGCCCCCGGACAACGCCTACAACCTCACTATTAATGGTATGTAATAGATTCAGTACCGCAGGGGCCGTGCAGCGCGTGTCGCTGTGGAGCGCGGCCGGCGCCTGCGACCGCACTCTCAGGGCCGCCACCCACGCACACCACACGCCCCCGGACAACGCCTACAACCTCACTATTAATGGTATGTAATAGATTCAGTACCGCAGGGGCCGTGCAGCGCGTGTCGCTGTGGAGCGCGGCCGGCGCCTGCGACCGCACTCTCAGGGCCGCCACCCACGCACACCACACGCCCCCGGACAACGCCTACAACCTCACTATTAATGGTATGTAATAGATTCAGTACCGCAGGGGCCGTGCAGCGCGTGTCGCTGTGGAGCGCGGCCGGCGCCTGCGACCGCACTCTCAGGGCCGCCACCCACGCACACCACACGCCCCCGGACAACGCCTACAACCTCACTATTAATGGTATGTAATAGATTCAGTACCGCAGGGGCCGTGCAGCGCGTGTCGCTGTGGAGCGCGGCCGGCGCCTGCGACCGCACTCTCAGGGCCGCCACCCACGCACACCACACGCCCCCGGACAACGCCTACAACCTCACTATTAATGGTATGTAATAGATTCAGTACCGCAGGGGCCGTGCAGCGCGTGTCGCTGTGGAGCGCGGCCGGCGCCTGCGACCGCACTCTCAGGGCCGCCACCCACGCACACCACACGCCCCCGGACAACGCCTACAACCTCACTATTAATGGTATGTAATAGATTCAGTACCGCAGGGGCCGTGCAGCGCGTGTCGCTGTGGAGCGCGGCCGGCGCCTGCGACCGCACTCTCAGGGCCGCCACCCACGCACACCACACGCCCCCGGACAACGCCTACAACCTCACTATTAATGGTATGTAATAGATTCAGTACCGCAGGGGCCGTGCAGCGCGTGTCGCTGTGGAGCGCGGCCGGCGCCTGCGACCGCACTCTCAGGGCCGCCACCCACGCACACCACACGCCCCCGGACAACGCCTACAACCTCACTATTAATGGTATGTAATAGATTCAGTACCGCAGGGGCCGTGCAGCGCGTGTCGCTGTGGAGCGCGGCCGGCGCCTGCGACCGCACTCTCAGGGCCGCCACCCACGCACACCACACGCCCCCGGACAACGCCTACAACCTCACTATTAATGGTATGTAATAGATTCAGTACCGCAGGGGCCGTGCAGCGCGTGTCGCTGTGGAGCGCGGCCGGCGCCTGCGACCGCACTCTCAGGGCCGCCACCCACGCACACCACACGCCCCCGGACAACGCCTACAACCTCACTATTAATGGTATGTAATAGATTCAGTACCGCAGGGGCCGTGCAGCGCGTGTCGCTGTGGAGCGCGGCCGGCGCCTGCGACCGCACTCTCAGGGCCGCCACCCACGCACACCACACGCCCCCGGACAACGCCTACAACCTCACTATTAATGGTATGTAATAGATTCAGTACCGCAGGGGCCGTGCAGCGCGTGTCGCTGTGGAGCGCGGCCGGCGCCTGCGACCGCACTCTCAGGGCCGCCACCCACGCACACCACACGCCCCCGGACAACGCCTACAACCTCACTATTAATGGTATGTAATAGATTCAGTACCGCAGGGGCCGTGCAGCGCGTGTCGCTGTGGAGCGCGGCCGGCGCCTGCGACCGCACTCTCAGGGCCGCCACCCACGCACACCACACGCCCCCGGACAACGCCTACAACCTCACTATTAATGGTATGTAATAGATTCAGTACCGCAGGGGCCGTGCAGCGCGTGTCGCTGTGGAGCGCGGCCGGCGCCTGCGACCGCACTCTCAGGGCCGCCACCCACGCACACCACACGCCCCCGGACAACGCCTACAACCTCACTATTAATGGTATGTAATAGATTCAGTACCGCAGGGGCCGTGCAGCGCGTGTCGCTGTGGAGCGCGGCCGGCGCCTGCGACCGCACTCTCAGGGCCGCCACCCACGCACACCACACGCCCCCGGACAACGCCTACAACCTCACTATTAATGGTATGTAATAGATTCAGTACCGCAGGGGCCGTGCAGCGCGTGTCGCTGTGGAGCGCGGCCGGCGCCTGCGACCGCACTCTCAGGGCCGCCACCCACGCACACCACACGCCCCCGGACAACGCCTACAACCTCACTATTAATGGTATGTAATAGATTCAGTACCGCAGGGGCCGTGCAGCGCGTGTCGCTGTGGAGCGCGGCCGGCGCCTGCGACCGCACTCTCAGGGCCGCCACCCACGCACACCACACGCCCCCGGACAACGCCTACAACCTCACTATTAATGGTATGTAATAGATTCAGTACCGCAGGGGCCGTGCAGCGCGTGTCGCTGTGGAGCGCGGCCGGCGCCTGCGACCGCACTCTCAGGGCCGCCACCCACGCACACCACACGCCCCCGGACAACGCCTACAACCTCACTATTAATGGTATGTAATAGATTCAGTACCGCAGGGGCCGTGCAGCGCGTGTCGCTGTGGAGCGCGGCCGGCGCCTGCGACCGCACTCTCAGGGCCGCCACCCACGCACACCACACGCCCCCGGACAACGCCTACAACCTCACTATTAATGGTATGTAATAGATTCAGTACCGCAGGGGCCGGCGGCAAATTAAAGTGGAACTTTCTAGATTATCAAAACCTCTTGATGTACGCCTTACTCTAGTGAAAAGTGGGTAAAACAGTATTTATAGTAAACGTCACGTTGCAGGTACATGCGAGCAGAGTAGCAAATACAACAGTCTGTCTGTCCGGCTCGCGCCCGCCGGCCTTCTAGTCCTCGCGCTAGCACTCTACGCTAGATGATACCACAGTCTCCTCTGTTAGTTACTGCACACGTTTTGGATGGGATTTGATTAAAATAACGTGTATACATGTTCGCATGTTTGGGACTAATCGTGGGCTCTTAAAGGCCTTTTTGGAAAATTATTTCGTCTTTAGGCTCATTTTAAAGCTTGGCTCTAATTTTGACTGGTTAAATTTTGAGCTTAATCTACTGATTGATGCAGATGCGTCTAAGGTCCGCAGCGATACTTTTAGCATCAGCGATTTTGCGGCTGCATCGGTTTTGCGTTTGCCAAGGCAAGTCTGCTTTGGCCCTAATGCAAGGCTTTAAAGCGATGAAATAACGTGTGATGAAATAGCCTCAAAAAAGCTTTTTAAGGCTTCAGACCCAAAGCTAAGCCACCCAAAATGCCTTACAAAGACCTTTGTTTCGTAACTAGATGTGATTTTCGTTAATTTTCCTATCAATATCCATCCAAAACTTGACTTGTAACAATAATAGTGCATTTTATTATAAATTAGTGTTGCTTTTATTGTGATAAACAGTGCATTCGGAATAACAATTTTGTATGAACCAGTGGTTTCCGTATTATGGGATGTTTCTTTAGTTGTGATTGTCAGCAGCTTTTCTTTAGAGAGTGAAAATAATAATTTATTATCTACTTATTTATCTTAGGAATGTGGTAACATTATTAGTTATCTGTCAAAGAAAATGAAAACTAAAAATGTTGCCATGTACAGTCAATATAATAACTATTTTGTGGAGGATTTAATGACAATAGGCGATAAAAAATCCTAAGAAAATATACAAATAACTGGTAATGAAGTCGAATCATGTGCCGAAAGTTGTGAGTTCGAATCCTGCAATGAGTTTGAGCTGGTGAAAGAAAACATTGTGAGTAAACCATATCAATGTGGTAGGGTACTTTGCAGTACCCACCTGGCTGGCTACCACCCTCAAGTTTAATATCTGTCGCCAACTACCTGCCAGTGTGCCGAACTAGTTAGTCAGTAATTCCCGGAGACGCTTGCGGTGTCTAACCTACATCCTCTCGAGTACTTCCTCTCTATCTATCCTCTTTAGAAGCTCAACTGTATTACAATGTTACGGTAACCGCTTACCATTAGGCGGGCCGTATGCTTGTTGCTACCTTAGTACTATAAAAAAGGACACGTGTAGATTGAATTCCAATCTCTGATTGTCACAGTCCTTCACAAAATAGTTAAAGCAATTAAAAATAAAAGGTAAATGATTATATTAGTAGCCACATCCCCGCAGTTTATTTAAAATAATATAAAGTGTTTAGGAGCCTCACAGATTTACCTAAAGGTTAAGTTGTAGTCTTGTTGCAGTGCGTGCTTTCACGGACGCACACGCCTTTTTCACAAGTGAAAGTATACTTTATTGTTAACAAGAATAAGAATTAAGTCCGTGGGCATCGTCCGTAAAACCGCGCACAATTATGCTGTCCCACTGTGCTATCCGCACGGTGCGTGATTTCACAGACGGCCAAAGGGATGAATTCCGCCATATTCACAGCCCCATATCTAATTAGATTTTTCGCCATGAATTGCCACATTGTTAATCAGATAGGCCAGATGGCATGGTTGGTTAAAATTCCACCCATCACGCTGCAGGTTTTGGGATCGATTCCCACCTGGAATGCATTTGTGTGCATGAACATATCTGCATGTCCTGAGTCTGGGTAAAATTATGTATATTGTATATGTATTTACAAACAAAAAGTAGTATATGTAGTATGTCGATTATCTGGTTTCCATAGTAAAAGCCCGGTTTAGTTTGGGACCAGGAAGCCGCGTGTGAGGAATGTCATGTCCCAGGCATATCCCAGTTTTTTTTTATTCAATTCATATATTAAGCACATTATGAAGATGCGATTGTGACAAAATAAACGCCCCTGTTCTTTTTGCTATACCCAAATTATTTATGTGAGTATATTACCATCTTTCATTCAGATTTTATTCAGATCCTAAACATGCACTCAAGGATCCACGTCCGTGGAATTACGCACAACGGGACGCCTCAATAATGTTTTAAAAATAAATCCGCTCTCCAATATAGATGTTAGCTACAAATGATTTTAACACCCATACCCAAGTCTAGTAAACTCAGGTTTTAAATATATCCGGCGCTTGCTAATGTCATATAACAAAAAGAGATCATAAAACATGGGTTTTACAAGAATCGACTTAAACCTTCATTTGTAATAAGGGGGTTAGGGTCAGCCACGCTGATTCGCGACGTGAAGCGACGCGGCGCGCACTTTTTAAGATGGCGATACTGAGACACAAAATGGTATACATTTTGTGTCTCTGTATCGCCATCTTAATGTAATGTATATAAAGTGTAATGTATACCATTTTGTGTCTCAGTATACCATTTCAGTGGGTGAATCGTGACGTCTTGAAATCTATCTATCTAATCGGGCTATCTGAATAGTGCGCGCCGCGTCGCCTCTCGGTGTGAACTGACCCTTACGCGTAAAAGTTCGGTAGGCTCTCAACACAAAATGTATTTGAAAATATGACTTAATCCATATGAACATAAGGAAAAAAATAATTAAATATTGTTTTAAACTATATATAAAATCTCAGTGATATCATCATTTACCTTTTAATTTGTTGTATTTAGGTTAGATTGTAACTATACAATGTTAAAATGAAACGAAAAAAACGTGATCCATTGTAAATAACTAAAAGGTATAAAGAGGAATGAAGTGACGGAGAAAATATTACTAATGTTAAATTGTATTTTAAATTGATTTTCTAATTTTCAAGAAGTATTAGGCGGCATCAAATGTAGGCTCCGCCATCTTTGATATGTAAATGATATTACACCATGACTTTATACAATTTATAAATAAACATACCTCTCATTTTGGCAGTCGGCTAAAAAACTCGGTCCATTCACTCTTAACATCAAACAGGCGGAGCTGTTTGTAACGATATACATAATAATTATATTATTTATAGAAAAAAACGCTTTTAAAGTATACATTTATATTGTATGCTAAAATATTATACAGATTAAAAAATTAAGACTTACATTTAATTAGATAGACATAAATGTAGACGAATTATGCTCAGCATTTTTATTTACTACGTTTTTTTATGTAACGTCCATATTTTTAGCTGACAATTTGTTTTATTGTGTTGAGGATTCAACTAAAATATATAAATTAAATAATAATTAATACCTGCGACAGTTGTTCAAGTGATAAGTCTATGATTGGTAGTATAATGATACAGATGAACCTTATGGTAAACGAATAAGGTTTATTTTCATAAAACTCAGACAACTGTTGCAGGTACCTATCAAGCCATATTTTACGAACTATTATGACTACAGCAGACCGGAAAAAGTTGTGTTAGGGTTCCGTAAATTTAACCCTTCATATGAACGAGCAAAGAGTTGCCTAAAGCCCTAATCACACGTAGCTAGTAAAAGCAGTCCGTCAGTACAGGTCGGTTAACTAAAGCTGGCACGTTTCAACACATTTACACCGTCTCTCTCGCGCAAAGTCAAGCTTATGAGTATGAAGGAGACAGTTATTGTTTTGCTACTGCTCATAAATATAGAGTGGTCTATTTTTGCATTCGTCCATTAGACTTGACTGATTGCAAATTTATGAGTACTGTGAACGTGCCAGCTTTCGTTAACCGACCTGTAGCACATGCTAACAGTAGTATTTAATTTGTTTTGTTTACCGTGTATAGGCGTTTCTATGACCACAATGGTAAGTGATGATGTGGCCGAAGGTGGTAAGTAGATAAGTAGCACGTTACTAACTACATTGTTTCAAATTAAGCGGAGTGCTGGTCGCCACGCTTCTATTAAAATAATACCCCCATAACTAGTATAAGTAGACGTCATGGCAAGGAGCTTGGAACAAATTTTGTCGACAAGTGATTAAAATGACTGACGTGAGTAACTTCATAAACTATCAAAAAAAATGCAACTTGAATGAATATGAATATGGCATGTTATTCACTGTTCAATCAAAGCTTTAGATTCCTCTGTCAACATATCTGATCGATAGAAACATCCTCATTTTCTAAAGTGGGTGACTAATTCTAAATGATCCCACCCCATGGTTGAATCCTTAGACAATAAGTAGTATTTTCATTATAATTAGTTGGTATATCCATTTTACTTCGCAAATATCCACTTAGCTTCACGAATCTTGACCAACAGTAGCATAGAACAAATATTGCTCATCAAATAAATAGTTTGAAATTTTATTTGTGATAAATTTTACTTTTAAGAATGAAAATGATATGTAAATAATTCACTCGTAACATGTTCCTGAGTCGAAGTTTAATTTAATCACTTTTGTTTTGTGATAACAGTTTTAGTTTTTAAGCCATCGAAGAATTGAAAATGTCAACGCTTGCCTACAGTAAACCAGTACGTTATTAAAAGAAATATTATTAAAAAAATGTAGCCCAAAAAGACTATTGTAAATAATTAGCTGTATGATTTATATATGACAAATCATATTTTATAAGTGTAAACGCGTTTTTAATAAAACATACAGGAGGAAAGTATTAATTTTTAAATAACTGAAGATAATAAATAGCTATAGATTTGAATGGAATATAATGAGACGTTTAATACAGCTATGTTATAAATAAATAAAAATATTCCTTTTAAATTATTTGACTAAAAGTGTTACGCGCACGGAATGTTAAAAACGTAATTTCACAATTTAGACATTAAGGTCGCTTCATGTCCTTTTATTTGTTTTCTTAAAATAAGTGAATTTTCACTATGTGAATAAATTGCACTAACGATTTATGTAAAAAAAACTAATACTCTATGGAAATTGTAATTAGTCTGCTTGTAAATATATTTTTTTATGTTATATGTTTTACTTTGTGATATCAGTTCTCAACGTTTTATTGCAGTACTTTTTAGGCAATAAGATTTTTTTAATTTAATTTTTTTCGTTTTGCTTTCAGTTTTTTTTTAAAACACTTGATCACGCCACGAGATACGATTTGTAACTATTAATGTGTAAGCCTATTATTATATTTTGATTACTGAAATATATTTGAAAATCAAAATTTTGTTTCATTTGAATATTCCCTTTGCTTCAGTTTTTTTTATGTTTAAGTTTTATCTTTCTTCACTCCTCCATTTAGGCTAGGAATGCTTTTCAACGCGCGTTACTTATTACCTACGACTTAAAAAAGTGTCAGCGTGCGAACACGTATAGGAGAAGTCATACGTTCTACTCGTAACGTTAAAAATAACGCGTGTTGAAAAGCGTTCGTGTTAACGTCCTCTGTGCGTCCAGAACCTACCAAGTTTTCTATTCACATAAGTACCTATAGTTACCCAACAGAAATATTTTAAGTTAAATTTTCAATTTTTTAAAGACAAATAAACATGACTTTAGGGTTCCGTAATAGAGTAGTTTTTTTTATATAGCGAAATCCTCATAGTACCTATACCCGACCGGCCTAGGGGGGCGCGGCCAGGTTATGCCGGACTTTTTACCGGCTGAAATCCTGTGGTCCTGCTGCGCGTAACAGCTACGTTTTACGCTCCCTCTGCGTCATTCTGCTTGTCATAGTGACGTTCATAATGATAATAGTTGTTGAAATATTCCAATTAAAATCGGGAGAAAGATAATTAATGAACATTGTGTGAACATTATTTTGGATTTTTATTAATTTTTATTTGATTTAGCCTCTAACGGTTAGAGGCTATTTTTATCGACGCGTGCACAGCTGGAACACTATCTGGATGTATCCTTAATCAAAGCCCGCACTATCAAAGATTTTTCAATTCAAATCTATAAGAGCGATATCGAAGAGAACATCGCAAAATCAAATATGACATTGAAAGACTTGACGTTTTTGAATAATGACAAGTTTTTTGAAAATGAGTTAGATTATTTAGTTTATGGTGCTCGACACGATGCGTATAATTTGTATGTGGTGGAGGTAAGTTATTATACATATTATACATACTAGCTGTTCCCCGTGGTTTCATCCGGGTTCCCGGGATATAAAAAGTTATATGTCCTTCTCCATACCATCTATTCTCGTGATGCAAATTTCATGATGATGCGTTTAGGCGTAACAGAGTTACTTTCGCTTTCATAATAAGTATTTAGCAAAGGTATTTAGTATATTATTAAACCGTACTGTACCGTTATTCGAAGCCTAATATAATTGAGAGTAGCGTTCATTTCCGGTTCGTAATTTGTCGTATACATCCGCTAACCGTCCACCAATCAGAGTCATTTCCGGTCCTTTCCCGTTTACCCCTTCCACCGATACTAGCGCCACCGAGGTGTGTTGAGTTTGTTACTCGATTTTGAATTCATTGGCGTTTTATTTCCCGCCTGAGGCGGTCATAGCGTGCCACGTACGTGCTCGGAGACCGACTCACTGGTAACTATAGTTGTATACAATATAGTGATAGTGATTAATATCACTCTAAAATTATCGGTGAGATAATAATTGCTTTGGTAAGTAATTTTATTATATGAAATATAAACCTTTCTTTAAGGTTAGTTTTTTTATAACGGTATTACCGTTCGAAAGAAAATTTCTTTATTTAATTTTGCAGTGGCGTGTAGCACGCCATCTTGAATTACAAAACGTAACTTTGAATATCATGATCGCTTTCTTAGTTTTTTGTGCTTTAATATTTCAATAAAGGTTAATAAAACCATGTAAAGCATATATTTTATAGTGTTTGCTTCTGTACTGTAGAATATTTAAATATTTTAATACCACGTGGCAACGTAACTACGTGGTCTGTGTGTTTTAGATATGGAAGCTAATAAACCGTCTACCAGTGCAGCAGGGACAGAGGAGGGATGTCGAGTTTTATCGGGAAGGTCAACTGGCAAGGTCAAGGGCAGGAAAAGGAAACAATCAAGCTCTAGTGATACTTCATCAACAGATTCCAGCTCATCCTCCGATGACAGCCATAAGCTTCAACAAAAGAGTAAACGTAAGAAATCAATACGTCACGATCATAAGTTGGATCATTTAATTTCTATTGTGAACCAACTTCAAAATCAAGTTGCATCCACATCCAGGGATAACATTAGCCCCGACAATCATGATAATTGCCATCATGATTATATTGATTCCAATGTTAGCGGGGACCTTTTTGACAATGAAGAGCCTAAATCTTCAACACCAAATAGGACTGAACAACTTGACTTTAAGCTTCTTGTTAGTACTAAGGTTAAGGAACCTACTGTTCCTCAAACTTCGGATGAAATGCTTCAGCAATTAATAGAATTGCAGAAACTACAGCATCCGGATTGGGTTAACGTACGTTATGCTGACGTTCAAAAACTTTGCGTACACACGCCCGGTTTCATCAATCTCGAACCGAATGAAGAAGTGAAGCGTTATGAAACTTCTAAATCTAATGCTAATATGGAAAAAGCTTTTGCCAGCATCACTTTCGCCCTTTTAAAACAGCGCGAGGCACTTCAAACTGAGATGCGAAATTTTTTACTATGGGCACAATGTCAAGATTCATTGAACTTTACAGATATTCACTCAAAGATTAATGAGATTTTTTCAGCTGGTGAATACTGCAAAGCTTCGAGTGACACTGTTCAACTCGTGTGTGGTCACAGAGCTGAACTAATTCAGCATAGGAGAGAGGGTATCCTTGCATCTGTAAAAGACCCTTACCATAAAAGCGCCTTTCGTAAGGTTCCTCCTTCATGCTCAACTCTTTTCGATCCAGAGAAGTTCAGCTCCATTTTAGAAAAAGCGGGTGGTGTTAAGAAAGTTTTCTGGTCAAAAGAAAAGGATCGCTACTCTGCACCGCAGAACGATCCTGGAACATCAACCCAACAACATACGCAGCCCCCGGCTCATAATAAAACTAAGAAATCGTTCTTTCCAAGTAAAAACAATTTTCAAACCCACCAGAGGAGGACAGGCCAAAATAACTCAAACTCTTCCCGAGGTAGAGGAGGTAAGTACACTGCTGCAGGTCGTGGCGAATCCTCTCACAAAGGACATAGATCACACTCTCCTTTATTCCGCCGGGATAAGAGAGATCAAGCCAAAAGAAATTGACTCACCGAGTCGACCATTTCGTGCCGGACAATTGCGCCTATTTTACAAAAACTGGGAATGCATCGGGGCACCGCCTCACATTCTAAAAATGATACGTGGATATCGAATCCCATTCAAGTCGAAGCCGCCTCTATACGTACCAAATCTGCAACATCACACACCTTATTCAGTAACGACCACCGTTGTAATCAACAACATGTTGGATCAAGGTGTACTAGAAACGGCGGACAGCAGTCCCAGTTTTGTCTCGACGATTTTTCTACGGCCAAAAGTCGACGGCACGTCAAGGCCGATTTTCAACTTAAAGAACCTGAACAAATTCGTCCACGCGGACAAATTCAAACTAATAAACGTACAACGTGTACCAGACTTCCTTCAGGGCTCGGATTGGATGGCCAAAATCGATTGCCACCAAGCCTATTTTCACGTGCCAATTCTAAAGAGCCACCGAAGATTTCTTCGGTTAGTTTATGCGAACAAGGTACTTCAAATGACCTGCTTGCCCTTCGGGCTCAGTTCGGCACCAAGAGCTTTTGCGTGCATAACAAATTGGGTTGCCCAATACTTGAGGAGCAAAGGCATTCGGATTCTTGTGTATCTCGACGATTTTTGTCTCGCAAACCAAAATGCCGCCATTTTGCGCAAACATGTCCAAATCACACTGGATCTACTGAAATTCCTAGGTTGGACAATAAACATGGAGAAGTCTATTCTCGAACCACGAAAGGTCATGGAATTCCTAGGCGTCGTCTGGGACCCATGGAAAAACCGAAAGTTTCTTCCGGAAAGACTGTCCTCGAGGTTAGAAACTCAAGTTATTGCCTTACAAACAAAAGGAAGAGCCTCCTTGATAGATCTGCAGAGAATTATAGGTACAATGAACTTTGCCAGTTTTGTTGTAAAAAGAGGCCGCTTACAGTTCCGTGCGCTGCAGTCATTGGCCAACAGGGCTCTGAAACTACAATCGGGGAGGCAAATACCCTTGTCGGCAATAGCAATGACGGAACTATTCTGGTGGCAACAAAACTGCAGAAAAGATTCGCAGCTTCATCAACCACACCCGACACATTGCTTGACCACAGACGCCAGCGATGTAGGCTGGGGTGCCAAATTAGACAACCAAAGTCTAGAAGGAACGTGGAGTGTCAAACAACAGAACCTTCATTGCAACCACAAGGAAATGTTGGCTATTTTAAACGTATTACAAGATCACGCTCCACACCTGAGTTCGGAATCGCTTACAATACAATGCGACAACAGGACCGTAGTGTCATATCTCCGGAACGAGGGTGGTACCAGGTCGGCGTCGTTAACAGAACTGACCAGACAGGTTTATTTGGTACTAGACCGATTTCATATTCAAATTCACGTTTACCACATCCCGGGAAACTACAACGGTCACGCAGACAGTCTGTCTCGCCAGAAGTGTGCACCAGAATGGCATTTACTACCACAACTGACTCGCGTAGTGTTCGACAAGTGGGGATGGCCAGTCATCGATCTTTTTGCTTCTCACCAAGCCCACGTGGTAGATACCTATTGCACGCTCGACATGAGCGACAGAAAAGCAACCCAACACGATGCACTGAGCACGACTTGGAATTTCCCATTAGCTTGGGTGTTCCCACCACCGCATCTAATACCAAGAGTCCTAGCTCATTTGAACAAAGCCGTAGGTACATACCTTGTAGTAGTACCCCGTTGGGAGAAGGTTTACTGGAGACCAGACTTGAAGAACCGAGCACTAGCTCCACCGTTCACAATCAAGAACCTAGCGAAAGTTCTGGTGGATATGTCCACAGGTTTCCCACCTCCCAAAGTTCACCAAATGAGTCTGGAGATTTGGAAATGTGGGGGTGGAATAGGCACTTAGAAAGTTGGACAAACGATCAAAAAGCTTTGTTGTTGTCAAGTTGGCGGAAATCGACTATCAAAACTTACAACCCCGCTTGGACCAGATGGTCTACATGGGCAAGAAATGCAAGCATTGATATATTCAACCCAAACGGATCCGATTTAGCCAGATTTCTCATTGATCTCCACCAAAAGGAAGGCCTTTCACACAGCACAATTTTGGTACATAAGTCCGTAGTTGCTACCTTTGCAAATATTGACAACAGAGAAAATTTGAGTTCCCACTGCTTAGTAAAGCAGGCGTTAAAGTCGATCGCATTAGCTAGAGAAAAACCATCTAAACCACCTATCTGGGATACTGAAGTATTAATACACTTTTTAAAAGACAAATCCTCGGAGTCGACTAATCTTTTTGAGATTTCTAAACGCACGGCGACTATTCTGCTTCTGTGCTCTGGAAGGCGTGTACATGACCTGACACTATTAAAGGTCTCACCAGATTATTGCACATCGGGCGAGGACTTTATAGTTTTCCGACCAGAATTTGGATCGAAAACTGATTCACACAAACATAGGCAATCCAACTGGAAGTTTACTGTAAACACTGAAAATAAATCTCTGTGCCCAGTACACTGGATAAAGCTCTTAATTAATTCAAATTCAAGTAGAAGACAAGCGTCAAAATCTGACAAATTATTTGTTACTATAACGGGAGCTCCGCGACCCGCTTCACAGACCATTATTGCAGGATGGATTAAAAAGCTTCTCCACGAGGCAGGAATCACAGCTACTGCAGGCAGTCTTAGATCAGCGGTGGCATCAAAAAATTGGGTCGAGAACTTTCAGTTAGATGATATCCTGGCAAGAGGTAATTGGAAGTCAGCAGATACGTTTAAGAAGTATTATTGCCGGGAAATCCAAATCAGTCCAGCATATACCTCTTCAATTGTTTCTTTATTCACTCCAACTGATGATTGATCTTTAATTATTATATTTCATTAAAAATATAATGATAACATACATTTTCTGATTATGTGATTGTTATGATACTTTTATGAGTATAAATATATTGTGTGTGTATGTAACTACCTGGTCTTTTCATTCGAAGATTACCCATTTTTAAATACTTAACATTACATTTAAATCACATTGGCTGTCTATCCCTAGCGCCACCAGGCGAAAACAAACACGTCTCTCAATTATATTAGGCTTCGAATAACGGTACAGTACGGTTTAATAACAACGTTTTACCTACCAATAAAACGTTTATTAAACATACTTACCTTATTCGAAGCCTAAATTTTTTAAACCACCTGGTGACATTGAGTCAATGAATTCAAAATCGAGTAACAAACTCAACACACCTCGGTGGCGCTAGTATCGGTGGAAGGGGTAAACGGGAAAGGACCGGAAATGACTCTGATTGGTGGACGGTTAGCGGATGTATACGACAAATTACGAACCGGAAATGAACGCTACTCTCAATTATATTAGGCTTCGAATAAGGTAAGTATGTTTAATAAACGTTTTATTGGTAGGTAAAACGTTGTTATTAACGCACATTCAAAATATTGTGTTTTGTGGTATTAAATAGGTAAATTCGTATAGCCAAATTAAGTCCAGTAGGTATAATAAATATAATTCAAATCAGGGTTGTTGCGGATATCAGCATCCCATGCTGATTATGAGCATTGTTTTCAATATCAGCATCAGCATTAGGCAATCGAAGCTGATTTTATTTCTGATATTCTTTCAGGTCGTGATTTGTAACTTACCATTTATTTAAAATGCCTAATTAAATTATCACTTATAGTAACAATTTCGTACTTGGATATACGTACAGGGTATCACAAGAATTAGTGTAAATCGGCCAGTGGTAGATAAAGCACTCTAAGAGCTACCCGAACCTATTAATGTTGTATAGTTTGTATCGCGGGTGCTCGCGTATACTACACCAGTTAATTACACTTGACAAGAGCGTTAAAAATCTAGTTTTATATTGATTTAGTAAAATATGGAATTTTTATTTACAACAAATATGTACAAAATACAATCTATATTTACAAAATATAATCTATATATAGAAAATTTCCCCAAGCTACTTTACTTTACTTTTTTACTTATATTTAAAATTAAATTTATTTGCTAGGATTAAATAAATAACAATGACTTATAATCATAATATTTTTATTATAAAAAGTAATTTTCAACGAGCATTATTAATATTATGCGAGGCGTTAAATGCTAGGTCGTGTTTCCTTTTTCTATTTTTTTTTGCGGTATGTGCTGAAGCTTAATGCCTTTCTAAAACTGACAGCCGAATTGCTGTAACAAGCAATTCGGTCTTTATTTATCAACGTTTTCTAATTAGGGCGATGAAAAATATTTTTTGATAATTCAATTTATTTTCATCACCATCATCATCAGCCTATAATGTCCCACTGCTGAGCACTGGCCTCCTTTCACAAATGAGGGTGAAAGAGACTGGGCGATACTCCACCACGCGTGCCCACTGCGGATTGGTGAAGGCAGGCTAGTGAAATGAAATAAATTTATTTGCTAGAATAAGTGTGACAAAATAGTGATGGTACAATATTATGGAGTTCCAAGCTTACTCTACCGAGCTTCGGTGTGCAAATATTAAATATTTTTATGACATAGTTCTAACGGATAGACACTAACTGTAACAAATGCAAAATAATTAAATAAATTCAAATTAAAAATAATAATTAAGCTAAATAATAACAATAACACAAATAATCGTTACAAATTCAAAGAACCATTCAAGTCTCATGTCAAATTAATAATAATGTAAGTGGTCAACCTACTGTTGGAAATTGCCATTGAAAATGTGCCATACAAATAAAATGTAATCTAAGCTTAGCACTTAATGTGACACATGCAAATATGGCAGACTCGATAAACTTTTTCCTTGTTCAGTGGGTAAGTAAATGATTGTGCTAATTATAATCTTCGTGCAAAAGATTTCTAATAGCTCAAAGAGCGATGAGACTTATTACCACGAAGGTGGTAAGTAGATAAGTAGCACGTTACTAACTACATTGTTTCAAATTAAGCGGAGTGCTGGTCGCCACGCTTCTATTAAAATAATACCCCCATAACTAGTATAAGTAGACGTCATGGCAAGGAGCTTGGAACAAATTTTGTCGACAAGTGATTAAAATGACTGACGTGAGTAACTTCATAAACTATCAAAAAAAATGCAACTTGAATGAATATGAATATGGCATGTTATTCACTGTTCAATCAAAGCTTTAGATTCCTCTGTCAACATATCTGATCGATAGAAACATCCTCATTTTCTAAAGTGGGTGACTAATTCTAAATGATCCCACCCCATGGTTGAATCCTTAGACAATAAGTAGTATTTTCATTATAATTAGTTGGTATATCCATTTTACTTCGCAAATATCCACTTAGCTTCACGAATCTTGACCAACAGTAGCATAGAACAAATATTGCTCATCAAATAAATAGTTTGAAATTTTATTTGTGATAAATTTTACTTTTAAGAATGAAAATGATATGTAAATAATTCACTCGTAACATGTTCCTGAGTCGAAGTTTAATTTAATCACTTTTGTTTTGTGATAACAGTTTTAGTTTTTAAGCCATCGAAGAATTGAAAATGTCAACGCTTGCCTACAGTAAACCAGTACGTTATTAAAAGAAATATTATTAAAAAAATGTAGCCCAAAAAGACTATTGTAAATAATTAGCTGTATGATTTATATATGACAAATCATATTTTATAAGTGTAAACGCGTTTTTAATAAAACATACAGGAGGAAAGTATTAATTTTTAAATAACTGAAGATAATAAATAGCTATAGATTTGAATGGAATATAATGAGACGTTTAATACAGCTATGTTATAAATAAATAAAAATATTCCTTTTAAATTATTTGACTAAAAGTGTTACGCGCACGGAATGTTAAAAACGTAATTTCACAATTTAGACATTAAGGTCGCTTCATGTCCTTTTATTTGTTTTCTTAAAATAAGTGAATTTTCACTATGTGAATAAATTGCACTAACGATTTATGTAAAAAAAACTAATACTCTATGGAAATTGTAATTAGTCTGCTTGTAAATATATTTTTTTATGTTATATGTTTTACTTTGTGATATCAGTTCTCAACGTTTTATTGCAGTACTTTTTAGGCAATAAGATTTTTTTAATTTAATTTTTTTCGTTTTGCTTTCAGTTTTTTTTTAAAACACTTGATCACGCCACGAGATACGATTTGTAACTATTAATGTGTAAGCCTATTATTATATTTTGATTACTGAAATATATTTGAAAATCAAAATTTTGTTTCATTTGAATATTCCCTTTGCTTCAGTTTTTTTTATGTTTAAGTTTTATCTTTCTTCACTCCTCCATTTAGGCTAGGAATGCTTTTCAACGCGCGTTACTTATTACCTACGACTTAAAAAAGTGTCAGCGTGCGAACACGTATAGGAGAAGTCATACGTTCTACTCGTAACGTTAAAAATAACGCGTGTTGAAAAGCGTTCGTGTTAACGTCCTCTGTGCGTCCAGAACCTACCAAGTTTTCTATTCACATAAGTACCTATAGTTACCCAACAGAAATATTTTAAGTTAAATTTTCAATTTTTTAAAGACAAATAAACATGACTTTAGGGTTCCGTAATAGAGTAGTTTTTTTTATATAGCGAAATCCTCATAGTACCTATACCCGACCGGCCTAGGGGGGCGCGGCCAGGTTATGCCGGACTTTTTACCGGCTGAAATCCTGTGGTCCTGCTGCGCGTAACAGCTACGTTTTACGCTCCCTCTGCGTCATTCTGCTTGTCATAGTGACGTTCATAATGATAATAGTTGTTGAAATATTCCAATTAAAATCGGGAGAAAGATAATTAATGAACATTGTGTGAACATTATTTTGGATTTTTATTAATTTTTATTTGATTTAGCCTCTAACGGTTAGAGGCTATTTTTATCGACGCGTGCACAGCTGGAACACTATCTGGATGTATCCTTAATCAAAG
Organism: Achlya flavicornis; assembly: GCA_947623365.1. Lineage (NCBI taxonomy): Eukaryota > Metazoa > Arthropoda > Insecta > Lepidoptera > Drepanidae > Achlya > Achlya flavicornis. The sequence goes on along the minus strand of OX392467.1, from coordinate 19,377,659 downwards.
CCCGCACTATCAAAGATTTTTCAATTCAAATCTATAAGAGCGATATCGAAGAGAACATCGCAAAATCAAATATGACATTGAAAGACTTGACGTTTTTGAATAATGACAAGTTTTTTGAAAATGAGTTAGATTATTTAGTTTATGGTGCTCGACACGATGCGTATAATTTGTATGTGGTGGAGGTAAGTTATTATACATATTATACATACTAGCTGTTCCCCGTGGTTTCATCCGGGTTCCCGGGATATAAAAAGTTATATGTCCTTCTCCATACCATCTATTCTCGTGATGCAAATTTCATGATGATGCGTTTAGGCGTAACAGAGTTACTTTCGCTTTCATAATAAGTATTTAGCAAAGGTATTTAGTATATTATTAACGCACATTCAAAATATTGTGTTTTGTGGTATTAAATAGGTAAATTCGTATAGCCAAATTAAGTCCAGTAGGTATAATAAATATAATTCAAATCAGGGTTGTTGCGGATATCAGCATCCCATGCTGATTATGAGCATTGTTTTCAATATCAGCATCAGCATTAGGCAATCGAAGCTGATTTTATTTCTGATATTCTTTCAGGTCGTGATTTGTAACTTACCATTTATTTAAAATGCCTAATTAAATTATCACTTATAGTAACAATTTCGTACTTGGATATACGTACAGGGTATCACAAGAATTAGTGTAAATCGGCCAGTGGTAGATAAAGCACTCTAAGAGCTACCCGAACCTATTAATGTTGTATAGTTTGTATCGCGGGTGCTCGCGTATACTACACCAGTTAATTACACTTGACAAGAGCGTTAAAAATCTAGTTTTATATTGATTTAGTAAAATATGGAATTTTTATTTACAACAAATATGTACAAAATACAATCTATATTTACAAAATATAATCTATATATAGAAAATTTCCCCAAGCTACTTTACTTTACTTTTTTACTTATATTTAAAATTAAATTTATTTGCTAGGATTAAATAAATAACAATGACTTATAATCATAATATTTTTATTATAAAAAGTAATTTTCAACGAGCATTATTAATATTATGCGAGGCGTTAAATGCTAGGTCGTGTTTCCTTTTTCTATTTTTTTTTGCGGTATGTGCTGAAGCTTAATGCCTTTCTAAAACTGACAGCCGAATTGCTGTAACAAGCAATTCGGTCTTTATTTATCAACGTTTTCTAATTAGGGCGATGAAAAATATTTTTTGATAATTCAATTTATTTTCATCACCATCATCATCAGCCTATAATGTCCCACTGCTGAGCACTGGCCTCCTTTCACAAATGAGGGTGAAAGAGACTGGGCGATACTCCACCACGCGTGCCCACTGCGGATTGGTGAAGGCAGGCTAGTGAAATGAAATAAATTTATTTGCTAGAATAAGTGTGACAAAATAGTGATGGTACAATATTATGGAGTTCCAAGCTTACTCTACCGAGCTTCGGTGTGCAAATATTAAATATTTTTATGACATAGTTCTAACGGATAGACACTAACTGTAACAAATGCAAAATAATTAAATAAATTCAAATTAAAAATAATAATTAAGCTAAATAATAACAATAACACAAATAATCGTTACAAATTCAAAGAACCATTCAAGTCTCATGTCAAATTAATAATAATGTAAGTGGTCAACCTACTGTTGGAAATTGCCATTGAAAATGTGCCATACAAATAAAATGTAATCTAAGCTTAGCACTTAATGTGACACATGCAAATATGGCAGACTCGATAAACTTTTTCCTTGTTCAGTGGGTAAGTAAATGATTGTGCTAATTATAATCTTCGTGCAAAAGATTTCTAATAGCTCAAAGAGCGATGAGACTTATTATTATTTATTATTTGAGTTAAGTGGTTGTTTCAAGTCTTTCCAGAGCTTGTATCACTGCGACCAGACTAGATCTATTGTGATCGCCACGTTAATTAAATTTCACTGCCAAGACCTACAGCTTTGATAAACTGCACAATATTCTTGGCAGGAATGGATTTTACGCCAACTGGGTGTAACAGGTGTTTCCCCAGATGAGTATTTCGTTTAGGCACAAGTGAACAGCACTCACACAAGAGATGTATTGGTGTTTCATCTGCCTCACGGCAGAATCTGCACAACCTCGAGTCGTGAACACTGATGGTGAACAGATGTTTGTTCAATCCACAGTGCCCCGTTAAGGCTCTCACAAGTATGCGTAAGTTGTTTCTACTTAGAGATAATACCTCTATTGTAGACTTTTTATTAAAGGCCTTTATAAGTGCCTTAGAATGGTTCATTCCAGGAGCGATTAGAAGGATTATAAGTTTTGCCAGGCTTTTAGGTACACCACAAATTGGCTCGGGCCCATAAGGGGTCCCATTAGCTCTAGCTTTAGCTAGTTCGTCAGCTTTTTCATTACTGACGATTCCTGTGTGTCCAGGAACCCACCGCAACACAAACCTGTTCTTTTCGCCCAGGTGGTTTAGTAGGTCCATGCAGTTTTTAACTAGCTTAGAGTTAATTGAATCGGAGGCCAGTGCTAAGAGAGCTGCCTGGCTGTCCGAGTGGATATATATTGTATGGTTGACGTGATGCGACTTAACCTAACAACATCATCGCAGGCATTGTAGGAACCTTAATATTTTTCTAATCTGACTTGCGGCTTATACTTTTCAAAGGGTTGGTATTTTGAACTCACATGTTTGACTGTTTTACACAACTTAAACCGACTTCAAAGTACACTAAGAAGTAATCAAATCCTGATCTGATGACAATGGGACCAAACGGGAAGTGTGAGTTTGTCTGGAAGGGTCCAGACAAAAAAATAATTTTCCAAATCGGTTGATAAATGAAATAAAAAAATAAAAAAAAATACAACCGAATTGAGAACCTCCTCCTTTCTTTGAAGTCGGTTAAAAATAGCTCGTAACTACCTATTATAATAGTTAGTTAGTCATAAACCGCAGAAGCGGCTGATTATTGTTAATATTCGAATATTCCTTGTTGCCTCATTAGTAACGAACATAAAGTTAAGTGAATTTAACATGTTGTTTGTGCTTGTTGTATTATATTACAATATCATCCTCGCAGGAAGCGCAGGTACCTATTTAATAACTAATAATGTGTCTACGGTTTAATTTTGTGTTTATTAAAAGATGGTAAAATCTCTGCATTGATCTTGGGTTGGGAATAGATATTGAACGAAAAGTCCCGCGCTAATTCGACTTCACCCACGTCTAGATTATTCTACGCTTCGCCATGTCACTGAACAAACATACGGCACATGTGGTGGTAAGCGGTTACCATTGTCATTAGGACGCTTGCAACACACGGGGTCACACCCTGTTGTTATCAACCCTTCCCCCTCCCCCATGAGCTCTGGTGACCTTACTCACGCGCAGGAACACAACATTAAGTTATTGACTGCTGTATTCTGTAAGGTAGATGTATTTCCCCAGTCGAACTGCTCTTTGAGCGAAAAAATGCTATGGTCTGCCTGTAATTTACAAATACAGAATAAAAAATAAATAATTCTTATTTTAATTGTTATTGCTTTTGAATCCGATAAGGTTTTCAAACAATTTTATGAGATACCTACTAGCGTTCCACACGCGGTTTCACCCGACCTTTTTTTTTTCCTCCTTCTGGACCATCACTGTCTCCCAGAAGGAGGCTACGGCCCTCCACGCCGTATCCCCGCTCAGCATCGCCGACACGACTGCTGGCAGGGAGAGATTCCGACCGATCAGGTCGACCAGGATCCGCCCGCTCGGGTTCCCACGCGGGGCACACCGCGTTTATTGCTTTTGATTTCGATTAGGATTAGGAATTCACACAATTTTATGTGATTCTGTCATTTCACCCGCCCTGGCCTCCTGGTTCTTAGCTACCTCCCCACCAATTTTCATCCAAATCTGTTCAGCCGTTCTTGAGTTATAAATAGTGTAAGGAACACGACTTTCTTTTACATTTGATAGATTAGGGTTATTATACGGCAAATAACGGAATGCATATTCATTCTAATGTAAGTGTACCTATTTACATACTTGTATGCTTGCTCATTTTAGGGACACCTATAATGGAGTTTAAACTGTTTCCCTCTGAGAATAACCAGGAGTGCCGTTCCACGTATACGACGATATATGAGGGTCAACCATTATTAATACGTTATAGTAATGCGTATACATTAAGGTATGATATTCTTAAGTTTTATTTTGAATTTCTAATAATTCACGTCACGTAAGTAAGAAAATTGTGCTTAGGGGCTTCTACGATTGGTCTGGCGGCTAGCAAAAAGTATTGAAATAGTTCCCCGAGTATCAAATTATAAAATATTATTATAACAGTACTACCTGATTATAAAAGACATCTCTCAGAATTTAAGAAAAGTACGTATAATGCACATAACTGGTACCTTTGATTAAGGATACATCCAGATAGAGTGTCGCAGCTGTGCACGCGTCGATAAAAATAGACCCTAAATGTTAGGGGCTAAATCAAATAAAAATAATTAAAAATGCAAAATAATGTTGCATATTTATATTTCTCCCGATTTTAATTGGGATATTTCAACAACTACTATCAATATGAACGTCACTATGACAAGCAGAATGACGCAGAGGGAGCGTAAAACGTAGCTGTTACGCACAGCAGTCTATAAAAGTTGGCCTATTTTATATATTCGTGTAGTATGGCGACGTTCTTTCTAGGTATATTTATTTCTATGGCTGGTACCTGTAAATTCGCCGACGCGTCGGGACAAGTTAGCAGGTATTCATACATTTTGTTCGTCAGAAATTAAGGTAGGTCTGGCGACACTGGGATCTCCACCTTATAATATTGGTAGGTCTGCACAATACACATGATTATGTGGTTATTACATTAGTAATCGCAAGACCTACCGATGAAATGCGACTTTATAAACTTGTACTGTTTTTAAGATCCTTTTTAAACGTTTATTTTAATACAATTATAATAAACGTTTATAAAGGATCTTAAGGATTTTGATATAGAACCGCGACCATAATTACACTACGTTTGTGAATTACATTGCGTGCTCAATACGAACTAAGAGAGTTACAAATCTAATGGATTTCTATGAGAGATAGTTACGCTGTGATCACCCAATAAGTAGTTGTGTGATATAAATGTCAGTGGGGTATGAATGGGAGTATCCATGTGGCTAGAGACATGATACCCTATTTTGCCAAGCTTTCCCACGTTATTTTCACTCCCTATCTAAAGCCAGAAACCCTATGCGAATAATTAAATCGTCCCTAACATCTCTACTTAGCATATTCTTTGTTTTTTCAGGTGTTTCGACTGGTTTAAGGAATATCAAATTACAATCCAAACAATTACAACAAAAAACGACATTTCTGTAGCAACAGTAAGTTCCTACGCATTTTTATAGCCGACCACTGCGCCACAGAGGATTGAAGGGAAACTGCGCTAAGCAGACTGCTCATAATCGCTGTACAACTGGCATATGGCATGCACTTCTCGACTCACGGTTGATATAATAAATTAATGTGTATATTTGATTGTATTTTAGGTGGATAGAGTACCAAATTATGGCAGTAAATGGACCTGTGAATTTTGGGACAATAATAACAAAGGTTTCGTTAGAACCTGCATAGCCAATTTTCATTTACGGACAATAAGTAAGTACAGTATGAGGCACGAATGGTGAGCACAGATAGCCAGTAGTGGGCGCAAGCTCGCGCATGTACACTTTTGGTCAAATCACAGTAGCCAAATGACACGCGAGAATCCAATAGACGACGAGCATCGACTGACGAACCAATCGTGTGCAGCTCGGCGCTCCCCCCGAAAAATTAACTACTGCGCAGGTGTCAATCTGTGCTCACCACTCGTGCCCCTTACTATACGTAATTGTTTTTGACGAAGTATAATTAACATTAACGGACTATGTTGTGTGTTCAAATTAGAGACTCCTGACAGTGTCCAAAAAAATATTTGGACATCTTTGTATAAAAAAACACACTATTATGTGTAAATTGAAAGTCTTTATCGTTTTGGGTGTAGCAGTAAGAAGTTTTTGACAGTACTATAGGGTGCGGTTTTCACCCTCTACATGGGTCCTACCCAGTATCCCTAAGAAGAGAACGAAGATTTCCTGAAACTTAACTCCGGTTGGGTTCAGCTACCTACCACGCCATGTTCTAGCCTCTACAACACGTAGAATTGTAGATCACTGTTTTTCATTTTGACTCACAGATCCTAAAGCACAACTCTTGGTAAACAACGAGCAAGCAGTCGCCACAACAGCTGATGCAATTGTATGGCAATATGACGCTGTGACTTCTTACTCGTTTCTTGAAGATGAAGCGGTCTTCATCGTGTGTCTAGGGCCGAGTGATTCGGGCTCGGCAAAGATAGGACATTCTAATATCAGAGGTATTTATGATTTATAGTTTTGTAACCCACACAAGTGTTCTACCGTGGCAGAATATTTTTTTATTTCCGTTTTATTGTATAAGTTCCTTTGCTCAAATAATGAATACTGTCTGTATTTTAGGACTGTACACCTTCAAGACAAATTACTTAAATAAACGAATGTCCATTTTTCTAAAACTTACCGAAGAATATGACAGAAGCTTTATTGATTGTATATTCAATGACAGAAGCGATACATCAGTGACTCGGCTTTATTTAAATTTACAAGATCCAGCCACTCCTCAGAGTAAGTACATAACTAAACATCATATTCTTGATCCGCCTTGCTCGCACACTTGATTCAGTAGAATGTTTCTACTTTAGGCTAATGGAATATGGAATGATCTCTCCATTACCGTTTTCCCTCAGCGCGACAATATGGGTTTCTAACTACCACTTACATGAAAAAGTTCACATGCAGATGGATAGATGACATAACAAGATCCGGCATCGCACTGACTAAGTTTAGACTACGATCTTCATAATATATATTTATACAATATTCCAACAGTACTATAGTTGGACGGCCGTCCCCATACACTATGTCCCACAGTCCCAGCCTGTCACTTTTAGATGAAAGAGTCATCCAACCCTGCTCCTCCTTAGGTTCGACATAAAGTTATTCAAGGTTGGCAAAAAATATTCAGAGGCGGGATGATGACCCCTTACCATCAGCTGAACCATATGCTAGATAACAACTTTATAACATTAAAAAAAAAAACATCGGAACGTGCTTGGCAACAGATTTTCAACTTGAGGGTGTGTAGTCAGGCGGGTACAATAAACTAATCTTACACCGTTTTCAGTGGTTTCTTCGCGATGTTTTCCTTTACCGAAAGCTAAAACTTATCGTAGGATTCCAAATTTTCAAAGCCATTAAATTTGCCACGTCAACCCAGTCTTTACCACTGAGTTTTCATCGTGGAGAGACACCGGGTAAGAACCTAAAATATTGCGAGAATGTGGTCAAAGTGTGCACGCAATATGGCTCTACATTGCAGGCCGACACTTTCGTATCTAAAGCTCCATAGTTACACTTGAAGTGTGGACACTGTTGTTCAGGTATAATCAGTCTACGTATCAACGGGCTGAAAATTAGAATCCCACCTGACACCATCAACTACAATCATCAACACATATATTACGAGGAGGAGAAAGCTCAAATAACTTGCGAAATTAGAAATGACACCAACTTATATTTGAATTTTTATTATAAAGGTGAGTACTTGTCTCAGTCATATAATCAAACGCCATAGCCATCATCATCAGCTGGACATAGGCCGCTCCTGAGACACGTCACACCCTTCGTTTGATCGCTCTCTCCATCCAGTTCATTCCAGCTACCTATATTTGTGATATTTGGTACTAAAATCAGTGTAGTCTCTCTTTTCATCTTCGGTAGACGTGACTTGACATGCTACCTAAGCTTGCTATTTAATACTGAGTTATATTAATCTTTAAATACTTGAAATATTTGGAAGATATATAAAAGACAACAAGGCCAAAAATAAATACGACTTCTTCTTAATTTACTATCCAATTTTGATATAGAATCTTAGTTGCTAAACCTGTAATTGTACTTCTTACAGATAATTGGCAAACCAAAAGTGATCCACATAAAGTTAACGAAACATTATTTTTTAAAAATTCGAATAGCGTGGTGTATTTCATATGTGCTGCAATAGACAGAGTAACAAACTATGCTAAAGAAACTATAAATGTAAAATTTATTAAAAATCAAGATGGTAAGTAAGCATGAGAGAGAATTTTAAGCTTTAACTGAAAAATATCTTGAATAAAATTTATATCTCAGACCCCAAGGCCTTTGACTGTTTGGCAAACCGCGCGGGCGACGAAAACAATAGAATTATTTTTTTACCGCAAGTCAAGGGATGTACAATTTAATACAAATGTTCTTTTTTTGCAGACTTCTATGTCACTGGTCTGCTTGGTGGTAACATACTAAAACAGTATCCAGAAAACAGGAATTCATTAGTGATATATTATCAATACACTGATGGAGAGCTGTTGAATCTGACATGCACAAAAAAAGTTACCAGTGACTTTACTTTTGAGATACAATTGACATTAGACGGTAAAGTTAATTATATACCTACCTATCATATCTTTAACATCCTAGATATCTATTGATGCAGTATCTTTATTTCCAAACGTTCTGTATCTAGAGGGTCTAAGTCCGAACGGAAGCCTATTATTGTGGTCTAGTAACTCCTAAACTGAGTAAGTATGTAAGTACTGTTTTGAAATCGGTAAAAGAGTGTGCAACGCTTTGTTAAACTGTGTTCCAAAGAAAACCACAAATAAAAAATACTAACCCCCTTATTCATAATCGCTTTTTAACTAAATCAGTGTAATCGTGTGCCCCGTCTCACTCTTTCCATTACCAAATGTCACGTGATAGATAAAGACTTCGGAATTTTAGCTAATCATCGAACGTTTGATAACTTCATTATGAATAAGGGGGTTAGTATATGGTCCTACCATTTTCGCTAATTTCAAAATAGATTAGTGCAAAACAATTTTGGAGTAATTTTTAGTTAATTTTTTTTAGTAAAGTTTCAATTATTTTTATGATTTTATTGATTTGTAATTTAGTCATTTATTATACAAATATGTTGTTGATGATTAAACCAAAACAATTCAAAATGCATACATCATACTGTGTGCATTTTGAATTTTTAATTAAGTAGATACAATTATTATAATGCAGGCACCTTCATTGATTTGATTGGGATAATTGAATATAATTCCAGATATTTTATTTGATGCAACCATTTCAGGCAAGAATGTACATTCAACGAACACTTATATTGACAGTAAAATACAGAGATATCACATATTTATTTTACAAGCCGGAAACTCAGTTATCAAATGTATGGGGCAAGATGCGAACAATTTTCAATATTCAATCACCATAAGGCTTATATACAAAAAAACAAACCCCATAGTGAGTCCCGATAATGATAACGGAAAAAATGATAATGGCACCAATAATGGGAACGATGCCAGTGGCAACAATAATAATGGCAAAAATAATGAGAAAGGTGGCAGTGGCAACAATGATAATAGCACCATTAATGAGAACGATGCCAATGAAAATAATGAAAGTCTTAATCTAAACGGTAAAAGTACCTATATTTATAGCAATTTTATTCACATTGTTTTTATTAGCTATTTTTGTTATTTTATGCAGAGGCTTGAGTTTAACCACAAAGCTTAGAAGACTGGTTCTCAAGTGCAGCAGCCGAAACACACCGATAGGAACTTACTTACGTGGCGTTCTACGCGATATAATTTTGAACGTTGAGGATGATTTTCAGCCATGTGGTTACCTACCTGCTACAAAATCTATATAAACATAAAAATAATATATCTATAGAAACTTAAGGACAATAATCTTATTTCTTTTTATTGTTCGTTCGCCTTTTTATCCTGGTCTAAAGCTACCTTTAGAAGCCTTGCACATACACAGTTTATTTTATATCGAGTGTGCGGAGTTTCATGAGACCCTCGATCGGACTATCCACCGTGAGTTGGCACCAGAGTGCATCGCGGGAAGGGCTTCGAGTTTCGCCCGCAGATTCATCGTTGTATCTACCGCCAGTCGGTGAAAGGACCGAAGGGTCTATCATAATGATCCATTCAGTTGGATATCCAACATCATACAATTTAAGGCTTTGAATCCTCAAACATAATTTATATAATAATTTTAACTTGGCTTGGGTCTTTGCCAAATGGTTTTCAGGTTAATAATTAAATTTAATTATATTTTCAGTATTCATCACTAAACATTGGATTACCTTATCTGTCGGTATCGGGACGCCAGTAATTATCATCATCGTAACTTGCTTAGTCTTCAAAAACAAGATGAATAAGGTACCTACCTAAATATCACTTTTATTTTCCTCTGTATTTATAGTTTCCGTTTCGGCAATGAATAGCGCATGTGGGCTAAATTTATATTACCATGTATAGCAGATATAGCTTCATGTTGAGTCATGTATCGACTTGGTCCTCCTAAAATAAGTTTTCTGTTTTATTCTGAACGTATTTTCCAGGAACAATCCAGCAATAGTAACTATACAAATGTGCCCAGCAGAGGAGACCCATGCAATGAAAGCAGACAGTTAGGGGCTCCTAATCAACAACTATACAGTAATGGAATGATGAACCATGATGACCAAATAGAGCCGGTTCTTCACTACGCTGAGATAATGCCAACGAATAATAAGGCTACGTATACAAAAAACAATACACCCGAATACGCACAGATATTATCAAAAGACAAAAAAACAAACAGAAATGAGAATGATTACGAGAATATATCTAATAGTACAAGATATGTAAATTGTCAAGATGGTAAGGAACATGCAGAACCTACGTACTGTGAGGTGATATCAACACGCAAATAGGGGTTTACTACAGGCAATGAAAGAAAGTAAAGACATTTATTTGGAACTCACACAAAAAAACATAATTAGAAGTACATTAAGAGACGCTAAAGATTTGTGTGAGGCCAACTGCAGCGTGAGACGTTGGAGCATAAGTGATTTTCGGAAAGGGCCAAAAGTGAGAGCATATAAGACAAACCCTTATCAAACTACTGAGATTTTATATAGTGGCCACCTTGCCCACCCTTAGGTATAAAAGACGGCACACTATTTCTGGCAACCCCTTACGAGGCGTCAGAGACCCATCTGCGGTAGGTCCTGCCGCCAGAGTACTCGCCCCTGGTACTCATTAAAAATATGTGAGTCGCACCGTGATCACTCACTACCATTTGTCCAGAATGGTACCAGAGCTGTTAAAGTTGCTAACCACGCGCACCCCACTAGCTGCGCCCGCGCTAGTACTTACGCAAGCGCAAGCACCAGCGCTAGCACACCCTAGGGTGCTCGCGGATTCAATCCCCGCTGGGGACGCCAGAGAAGCTGACTGCCATTTCTCCATGAATGGTACCGGAGCTGTCATGCGCGCTCACTTCCCAATACGTATACACGCATCTACCCAATCCCTACAGCTGGGTTGCCGGAAAACTAATCCAACGGGTAGCCCTCTACTTTCTATCCAGGAAAGAACCGAAGTTGCAGTTCACTCACAGGAGCTCACTTCCTTGAGGGTTACTCACTAAACCCGCGTCTGACCACTAGTTGGCCCTTTGCCTTAGGCCGGTAACTTCAGACACTTGTTGCGCGCGAGGAATAACGCTCGGTCACACACTACCGAACAGACAACATGCCACTCCTCTGCAACCACCAAATAGACAATCGCGAGACCTTCTCCAATGTCAGGTGCCGCCTTGAAAAAGGCGGTGGGCCTACCTGGGGGCTTACCACAAGCTCTTAAAACAAGGTTAAATTAACCTTATTTGTCTTTTGTCCCTCTTTGACATCCGGCGTCAAAACAGGACCAAAGACAAATAAGGTTATTTTAACCTTGTTTTAAGAGCTTGTGGTAGGCCCCCTGACCCCGTTCCCTTATCCAAACACCCGCAGTTCTAGCTGTGAACCCCATCTGTTCGGGTACTACAAATGTGGGCTGTTGCTTATTAGATAATTTACGATTGATAAATCGATCTCTAACATTACCAAATCTACACGTGTTGAAGGAAACGTTATATTTTTCGCGCATTTTTTGTGCGGCGCGGAGTGGTGCATTGGCGCGATCATTTTTGCGCCGACTTTTTGTCCATCATGTGCGTTACTGCTGTGGCAGTAGGCTTAGTAAGCCACAGAAGTTAAGTAGTTAGGTGTGGGTCAATGAAACCACTATTATAATTAAATAATTTAATCCTGTTTCCGCCTACAAGTTTGGTTAACAAGAGTATAGAGGAAAACTGGCCTGACGAGATGCTCGGTAGACTTCGAGATGGAAGGTATGCAGCCTTCTACTGCAGCGGCTTCGAGAATATTCTCAGCTGGCTGACCTCTGGCAGCCGACACTCCTTCTCTTCTTCAGACACGAAGATAGGGAGATAAGTAGGTGAAAGGTGATCCCCAGCGGGATCAAGAACACTTAAGTATTTTAAGTTCGACTTCAACTAGCCGTTACAATATTTTTTAAGTATTGAGTGTGAATCACAGGACACAGTTTTTGCTTGCGAACGCAGAGAGGGTTGCGACGTAAAGTGACGTTGCAAAATCGACGCACCGTCAGTCGCCACCGCTCGTTTACGTTCGGTCGCACTCAGCGATACGTTTTAGGGATGCGCAGACGCGGAGATAAGTAATTCAAAACCCGTAACAATAAATATAATAATTTTGGGTTCCGTATTATATTTCTTAGTTATGATTTATTTTATTTCTTTTATATATTTAGTTGTAAGTTAGGTACTATGTGTGATAGTAATAATAATTTTAGTATGTATATATATCTATGTAGTTAAGTTCACTTCTCCAGTATTCTATCTTATTATTAGTTCGTAAGTTGTATCCTAGCATACAACGTTACACTGCTTAGAATTGTATAGGTTCTATTTTCACAGACTAAAAAGTGCGCCACGGATAGTTTGTCGTCTGTACTGCACCTAAGATTTACTACATATTATATGTATATTAGATAGTTTATTAGATAATTTTCTGTATTCAATGTGATATTAATATGAAGTATGATTTCTTTATAATGTTAAGCAAATGTTTATAGATAAGGAAACCATTTTGTGAACTAAAAAACATCATATTTTCTTTACTTACTCCTCGAATATTTACATAAAAGTATCGCATGATTTATATATATATATATACCCAGGATATTACTGACAGACTGATTCATAGTATGTGAGCCCCAGCGGTTTAGGCTCTGCAATGCAGAAACAAACAGCAGGAGACTGTGCAAACTTGAGCTTTGCACAGTCTCCTTTTATTATGTAGGCATCCAGTAAGAAAGGGTTTCTGGAATTTTAACCTTTAGGGGGTTTTTGTTTGTATGAAAAACCTTATTACTTCGGTTCATTATGAAACTTGATTGTTTCATAAAAATGCAGTGATTAGTTAAATAGCGTTTCTGTAAATTTCGCCCACTTTTTGGACCAAACAAAACATACAAAATTTTGTAGAATTCGAGTGAACTGTAGTCAACTGGACAATTATGGTAGTTACCTACCTACTTATTTATGAGCTCGGATCCATTGTTTCAATTAGTTTCAAAAGCTATTCTTGTATTGACTATAGGTAAAAAAAACACAGTAATATTGTTTTTCAATTTATTATTTTTTCAATATTAACCAATAAGTTCCCTTAAGCAGTTACAGTTTATAGCATAGCATAGGTAGGTATCTTAGAACAAGTAATATACAGCGCGTTTGTGGTACATTGGTCCCGCGAACAAAAACAAAACCAAAAATATAAGCTTAACACTAAATATACCATCGACAATGGAACCAAATATATAATATTTGCTCGCAAGACCAAAGGTAAATATTAAATATAATTTTAAATATATCTTACACATGTTTTGCACAAACACATATGATTATTGAAAATGTAAATATATGGGCTGGTTAATCTTTCATTCATTATATATTTTTAATTACAAAATATATAAATATCAACGATTAATGTTGAAGCGGGAGTCAGCGTTCATTTTACTCGATAAAAAATTATTTTGTATACAAAAATTACATTTACTTTCGCATTTGTATGTAAAATATACGTTAAGGGATAACCCCCCTTACTCATAAAACGTTATTTAACTAATATACTGTTTAAAGGGTCACGTAAATAACGTCACCCTATTGTCATTGTCGAATAATGTGTCATTATTTACGTGACCCTTTAAACAGTGTATTAGTTAAATAGCGCTTTATGAGTAAGGGGGTCATTCATTAATATTATGATTAAATTATGAAGGCGTTTCTATAAATTATACTTTGCCTTATTGAATGGTATATGGTAGCTACATACAAAATGTACAACATGAATGATATAAGCTTATTCCATTCATATATTAATATTGTTAGAGCGAAGTGATATGTGATGATCAGGTCAACGGTGATGATAAACAACTTTTACTTTCCTCTGTCCATTATTAAAATTTCACGTTTAAGAATGCCGAAGAAAAACATAACTTTATTCTATGCTAATAAGGTTTATTTTTCTTTGAGATTCTTAAACGTCAAACAGAAATATAATGGACAAGGTATAAGACTTGAAATCGCGAAAACATAAAAGAACCGTATACAACTCAAATAGGTGTCGTCTCAGTTAAACGATATTCCTATTTTGCGAATATGGATACTGTAGGTAAATCCCATGATATTTATCACTCATAATTTGGAAATTTGGTTTGGCTTTTTAATGCATGTTATTTAGTTTATTATAGAATAGGAGAATTCGTACCATTACCATATCTGTGTCTTTCGGTAATGTACCGAGTTTTTTATTTATATAAAATTGAAATAATAAACATAGTGGTGCCGATTCTATTGTAAATCGCACTAAACTAATTTTAGTCACATCTCTTTCTTACGAACATTATTGAAAAAGGATAGAACGATAGATGGCGACTAAATTTATATTGCATTGGACTAATTTGACAGGACTAAATTTCTTACATCCTTTTCTTATGTTCCTATTTAGAAAGAGACATAGTGAGACTAAAATTAGTACAGTTGTAAACAGCAGTATCAGCACCAGTATCTTCCTCACTTTATTTGAATCCAACCATTGTGAAATAGTCCTATAATTTTCACATTTGCAACTGCAAAACAATAGGCACCATACGATCGCACATTTCCTTACAAAAAGCACACAATTATAACAATGATTTTTACAAATTACCTATCTAATACAATGTGAATCATTTTTGGTTAAGAATAATCACAATAACGTTGACCAGCCTTCGACATTTAAAACATAACGGCATATGTGTAAAAAAGAAACAGGACGGACTTGTACGAAGTGAAGCACCTCAAGTATGCCGGACCGTCCAATACACGCCTCACGCCAATGAAATTATATACTAACGTACAGTAGTACCCAAATAATATGGCCTACCGATGTACCTGCGCAGAAGATACATTTTCAAAGCGCGGTAAATGCTATTGGTCGGCAGCTGCCGCCAGGTGTGCGGAGGGGCGTGACTTGCGAGTGTGACGGAACTAACAGCTGGACTGTATTATGAAACTTATATTAGTGATCTAAGGTTGATTGTAAGTTTTAAGCATTTCGTAAATCTTCGGGCCATACTTTATTTTCTGTACGGACGAAGATTCACGACGCGCCTTATCAGTTGGGTACTACTGTAACTGGAATGCATTCTTGGTATTGTACTTTATACAAAACTAAACTTATAGTTGAGATCTATAAATTCGATATTCGACCATGGCTTGTCTGGAAAGAAAAGCGGTCCGAGGGAGATAGAGCGCGGGTGCCCTTTATCCCTTTCACACTTTCACATCGAATGTCAACTTTTGAGGCAGGTCCAACCATTGACATATATAAATAAATAAATAAATATCCTGGGACATTCCTCACACACGGTCATCTGATCCCAAACTAAGCAGAGCTTGTACTATGGAAACCAGATAACTGATATAATTAATACATATACTACTTTTTGTTTGCAAATGCATACTTAATTACACCCAGACTCAGGAAATACAGACATGTTCATGCACACAAATGCATGTCCTGTGCGGGAATCGAACCCACGACCTGCGGCGCAATAGGTGGAACCTTTACCAGACTCTTAACCAACTGCGCCAACTGGCCCGTCGATATATTACTAAGGACCGAGAGAGACAGACTTCACCCGCGTCGCTGGCTCCCTCGGACCGGGTTTTGATCGGAAGTGCACATTCCAGTTACGTTAGTATATAATTTCCTTGCCTCACACACACAGTGTGCCGATCGGTTGTCATTCCGTATTGAGACGTCCACAGTGACAATAAAGCTCAGTATCACTTGCTTATGAGGCGATTCTCCGTCCAGTATTTTTTGTACGTAATATGTATACTGGAATGTTTTGATGTGCGTCCATGATATAATATTTACTTCAATCACACCCTAAAAAACAACAAATTTACTTAAATAATAACTACTTAATAAAATAATAATATCCAAAAAGTATATTTTTACATCTTCTGGAAGTACTAAGAATATTTACATAATGATTATTAACGATAACATAAAATGAACAAAAATATTGCATACATATAACATTGACAGAGGTTTTTTTTATATTTATGCGACGAACACAGCACGTTTTTTTTAATATAAACATATTGACTGACCCAAGAGCGACGGTATAACAAATAAATAAATTAATCATATATATGTTTTTTAACTATGATAGTCGTGTGTTTGACTACACCTTGACGATAATTTGATATTGTGACCGATGTTGGTAAACACACAATGCTATGGGAACTGGCACTCAAGTGTCGGAAGCCACAATTCGGTGTAATCCGACAGATTTTCGTTCAATAAGACCTGGGCCACAAGAATGTCATAGAAAAAATAACCTTGTTCCTTTACAATAAGTTTAATATTTGATTAATTATGATGATACATACGACTCGTATTGTATGCTGATAGGGTTACTTTTTCAATTACATTTTTAAACTTTACCTGGGACCTTATTTAGGGCCGATTTTTCAAGATAACCCTCGGATGAGCTAGTCCTCTGATAAGGCTATCAAAAACCTATTCCAGTTTCAATTTAATAGGTAGAGATACAGCTCATCTGGCCATTGAAAAATCGACCCTAAGGTCATAATTCATCATAAGTCGAGCTTCCAAAATACAATAGTTGTTGTAGTTAAGAATATTGTTTACAATTTTTATGTAATAAAATTTTAAGGAAAATGCTCTAAGAAATTTTATTTTACACATGTTCTGAGTATTATTGTACAACATGATTGTTTCACAATGATTCATTTTTGGGATTCCTACCTCAATCAACAATTCAAATATGAGGAAATCAGGGAGCAGGGAGTCTGCCTGCTTGTCGACGTTTTGGCAAACTCCAATAGTAGTTTTATTATTCAAATATGTATTATGGCTATTAAAAGACAAGTGATTTTCTATTTCAGATACGAATTGAATGAATTAAAGCGTTTAAAGTGACATTCGGATTATGAGTTTAAAAATAATTAAAAACTGTATCTCTAAATAAGGTCCTACAAAATTAAGTAAGAGATGAACGTATAGTTCATGAGTATTCATTAAAAATATTTAAAAAAAAACGTCGTAATGATACAGTATAAGGCACGAGTCGTGAGCACAGATAGGCAGTAGTGGGGGCAAGTTCGCGCATCTGCACTTTCGGCCAAATCACAGTAACCAAATGACACGCGAGAATCCAATAGACGACAAGTATCCACTGACGAACCAATCGTGTGCAGCTCAGCGTTCCCTTTTTCATTCCGCCGAACAGACCGAAAAATTAACGACTGCGCAGGTGTCAGTTTGTGCTCACGACTCATGCCGGTTACTGTACCACTTATACGGTCTATTTTGCAGTGTGATATTGTGTGAAATGAAAAAATAAATATTTCTTTGCAAAAAGGGCTGGAGAACCGAAATTTCAAAGTAGGGCTACATGTATGGATAGTTACTTATTTATGTCCCAGGATATTTATCTGGTTTCCATAGTACAATCTCTGCTTTGTTTGGGATCAGATAGCCGTGTGTGAGGAATGTCCCACGATATTTATTTATTTATTTTATCATTTCGGATTTTCTCATTATCCATACGAAGATATAATTTTGCTATACTTTTAATAAATACTTATGACCTATATTCTAACACTTCATTTTGTATGACCTTATACAAGAAGTGTGTAAATGGACTTTCGCGCTAAAGTCCCAGGCTATATGGACTATTTATTGGTTATTTTTTTTACGGTCGCAAGTGTCATGGCTCAAGATATTATCAACCAAGTGCAATTCATTTTGTACACTATTAACATAGTAATAAAGTTGATTCCGGATAGTTGCACGACAAAAGTATTTAGGAAAAATGCCTTAGAAAATATACGTAATTGAACGACCAATAACGATACATGCGGTGAACTATGGACCTTATCCCTCACCATAAGGTAATAGATTTGAAGATTGTATGTCCTTGTATACATATTTTTTGTCATAGCGAGATTTAAATGAGAACACTAATATATTCACATAAGGTTGATTATACATTTTGGCTTTCGAGTATTAGGAACTGTATCACCGCGGGCCCCATATCCGTGATTAATATGTAAAAAAAATAGAAATGTACATTTTGTTTCATGCAATTATACGAAATCAACAAAATAAGCACCTGTTTAAATTAATAGAGCAGTAATAAAAAGGGTCAAAAAAGTAGGATTTTCTTTTTTTTTTTTGCAAAAATACAGCGATACATTTTTTTTCTTTATGGCCTTAATCTAAGTTGTAAGCTATATTCAGTACATGTCGCGATTGTTTAACATTTTAAAGTACATGGCCGGTTTCATTATTTTTATATAGGTACTTGTTCTATAACATATACGTCATTAAGCTTACTAAATACAGCTAATATGTATACTTATAAAAACAGATTTTGCTACAATTTTGCTTGTTTTTTGTATTTCGATACCAAATGTCAAAATCGTGTACGCGAATTTAAACTGTATTAGCTATTGTGTAAAAGCGGTTATTGCGTGCGCGATGTTGACAGATAGTAGTTTGTACACAGACTGGATTTTTAAACTTTAAACCTTTTTTAATTGATCTTATCTTTAAATCTGCAGCCTGTATAAAAAGCGTCTTTGGCCTATCTCGGACGCAAATGGAAGTACGCCAATCTTTTTAATTTTTTATATATATCTTCAAAAAAGGTGTCGAGGAAGCTTGAGTGAAATCTATTTTTGTTAATATTTGCAATTTGGAAGTATAGTCAGTTCGAATTGTTAAAAGCTTAAAGAAGAAACTTGACGTCTTAAACTTAAATTTTTTTTCTAAATTAACTATTCACAAATTGTAACATATTAGGACAACTGTCTCAAAATGCCGATTCAACAATAGAATACACATTTTCAACCAAAGTTGAGTAACAGTCGCATTAGGGGTGATTTTGGTAACTAATCATTCAGGCTCGGCACACACTAGGACGAAATCGGCAAAAACAGGTCACCGTTATCATTTTCTATATAAAATACTAAATATGTTTGGCCTTCGACTGACCCCAGAAAGAGTTATGAGAACGAAGGTGAAGCACGCTTGTTCAGAAAATATAGTTTTGGGTCTCAAGGTTCTAAATGTAGACTAAATTCAGCATTGCAATGTTTGTTATTGATTTATATTTTTTAAACGGTATTATAAAAAAAAAGAATCAATATTGTTAAAAGCATAGCTTGTGTGTAGTTAATAAAAATTAAATTTCCATCTATTTCGTGCAATTTAAATGCCAATAGTAAAATATGGTAAGTGACGTCATAGGACTGGCTCTTGTTATTTATCCTTTTGCCGATTTACGCCTAGTGTGTGGTGGGCCTTACAACCTCAGTTAATTATGTATGACATTTAACTAATACTTCAAACCCCATCTCAGTTACAAGTTATTTGTGATAAACATAGATATATATAGACATAGATAACGCAAGTGTACCTATTTCGAGCCTATAAATGCCGCTGCATAAGTGTAAAACACTTATGTTGCCACCAATCCGCGCTAGTCAGATGTCAGATTGGTTTTGTAAACACTATGACGTAGAAGGCAGTCTAAAAATGGCTAGCTTGGTTATTAAAGATCTTTGATATATCCATATCTGCGCACCCAGAAGAAAACTGGCACTTTGACTGACCAAAGAGTATAAATTCAGACGTGATTTCAAACTAAGTTGACCCTCACGCGATGGATGTTGCCGGCGATGCGACATCTCGGTCGCGGGCGACTATCAAGTCGCGGCGGTTGTCGCGCAACGAGTTGTTGCGTCTCAACTCGTCTTTGATGGAGATGTCTCGTGATTCGAGACCCCGCCGAGGTGATGAGGTGGCTTCGCGGCATTCCGATGATGAACGCTTTGTGTGAGTGCCTGTTGGGGTTAGGATTGATTAATTAAATAGCAACTTTTAACGACGAATTCGGGTTTTAGATACGAGATGACTATCGATTTAGCAGGATTTTTTTAATCAGAATACCAAATCCCTATGAGAAATGTCAAAATACACACTCGGCGTAATTCTCTCCACTTCCGTCATCACTCGTTGACGCTAGTGTCGAGTTCACTATTTAAAAATAATTTAAACTCATATTATAGTAAGGGGCACGAGTGGTGAGCACAGATTGACAACTGTGCAGGGGGAGCGCCGAGCTGCACACGATTGGTTCGTCAGTCGATGTTCGTCGTCTATTGGATTCTTGTGTGTCATTTGGCCAAAAGTGTACATGCGCGAGCTTGCCCCCACTACTGCCTATCTGTGCTCACCACTCGTGCCTCATACTGTACCTCATTACTCAGGAGTGATATTGTTTGCAAATTAACTGCAGCAGGGATGTTATGGAGCTCCGTAACCGTAACCGAAAACATCGCATATCCGTAGTAAAAATTTATCCGTAGCCGCCCGAATCTGATATAAATTTTCGAATAATTTCTGAAAGGGGCGGAGTCTAACTGAGACACGTTATGGACATGTTTTTGCCCGGCCGAGCCGCATTCTTTGATTCTACGAAATGATAACATTGAAACTTATATCCATAACCGTATCTGTAACCGGTAAAAAACTATTGATATATCCGTACCCTTATTCAGATCCGAAATTTCATATACGTAACATGCAAGCTCAAAAAAAAGTTTTGCAAAATTAAATCTTACAGAAACGTGCATTTGTTTTTTTTTGTCCACAATAAGTATGATATAGTAAGGGGCACGAGTCGTGAGCACAGATTGACACCTGCGCAGTAGTTAATTTTTCGGTCTGTTTGTCGGAATGAAGAAGGGAGCGGCGAGCTGCACACGATTGATTTGTCAGTCGATACTCGTCGTCTATTGGATTCTTGCGTGTCATTTGGCTACTGTGATTTGGCCAAAAGTGTACATGCGCGAGCTTATCCCCACTACTGCCTATCTGTGCTCACCACTAGTGCCTCATACTGTACCCAATTCCTACATAATGTTCTAAGAAAACTCACACAAGTGAGAATACACATGCCTGTAACTTGCACAATGGAATAGCTAAAAAGCTGGAGAGCTGCTTCTTTCATGGGTAGATATGTTAAATGGCATGCCTGTACCTGACAAAGAAGGAGATTTCACGACATTTGAACATAAGGTAGGGGACGTGGATGGCGGTACATCTTGCAACTCTAGCAAGTGACAAGCATGCGAGAGGAAGCAAATAACATGCAAGTTTATATGCATATGAATTCAGTGTCATTGACTAGCACATGCCGTTAACTAGCAAGCAAGCTACTGCTCCATTTTACAGGTACTTGTATTCCCGTCTTTAAGCTGGTGTGGTTTATGTATCTTAGTAACTTACAGCATCGAGTTATAGCAATTAATAATTCTTTAATCTTCCGAGTTGAACCTGATTGATGAAAGCACTTCATTCAACCACTGGATGCCTCGAGTTTGTACAAATAACAATAATAACGCTCGGACTGTGGAATGAGCATGGGCTTCAAAAAGGATGTGAAGAGATTTCTTCAGGGTCGTCAACGTGCGTGTGATACCCCTGGTGTTGCAAGCGTGACTCTTCAAGCGTCCATAGGCTACGGTAACTGCTTACCATCAGGCGGTCCGTATACTTGTTTGCCAACTTCATCATCATCATCATCAGCCTATAATGTCCCACTGCTGAGCACAGGCCTCCTTTCACAAATCAGGGTGAAAGGGAATGGGCAGATACTCCACCACGCGTGCCCACTGCGGATCGGTGGAGGTAGGCTAGTGGTCAACCTACTGTTGGAATTTTTCAAGCCGCCTAGGAGGCATCCAACTAGCTTAACGACTATCACAATTAAGTGATAACCGGGACCAACGGCTTTACGTGCCTTCCGAAGCACGGAAAGCCAACTTGCCAACTTAAAGGTATAAAATAAAAACTAAAAACCAACATATAGTAACCAAGAAACTTAGGAAGAGATATTCAAAAAGCAGACGAAAAGCCATAATGTATAATGGGCTATGTACCGTGCAGATCTCGTCCGCAGCTCATGATCTCGTGGTCGAGCGAGGCCGAGGCCGGCTCCGCGGCGCGCCGCCCGCGCCCGCTCGCCTGTCAGTCACCACACCTTATATTGAACTACTACCACACACATCGATCTAAATAGACAACGCGACTGTATAATATATAATAATAATATTATATAATAATAATATCCTGGGACATTCCTCACACACGGTCATCTGATCCCAAACTAAGCAAAGCTTGTACTATGGAAACCAGATAACTGATATTGAGTCCTATAGAATCAAAAGCGGATATCTGATTTTTTACAAAATGTTGGCAATTAACGAAAAACGTTTGTACTTCATTATATGGCAATTTTTAAATAATAATTGTTTGTTTATGTATCTTTTATTATTAATAATAATAGAAAAAACACAAAACACGATGTGGAGTCAACATCAAAGAGACAAGTGACGAATTTTTTTTACAGATTGCCGGTTTTGATTCTAAACATTGAAGATGGCCATATTTGATTTTAAGGCTATTGCAGATATCCATATTTGATCCCCACTAAACGTCAGATCGCAGTATTTGATTCTAAACAAACTAGAGGTAAAACAAGGGTTGTCGAAAACAAAAAAAATGTTAATTATTATGTTTTATTAAAATTACTAACGAAAATCGGGGTTTAAGGCCATCCCAAACATAAAAGTATTTACCCGACTGACCCGGAAGGAGGGTTTTGTTTTTCGAAAATATGTATGTATGTCTATTTCTTTGGCACGCTCTGCAGCTTAAATGGCTTCATGGATTTGAACATATGAGGTGTCGTTAGATTCGTCTAAACTGTGGGAGTGGTAATAATCATAATCTCCCTACAATGAAGAGTCGGTATTGTTTAAATAAATATGTTTATCTTCAAAATTATATCTTAGCAGTTCACTACTGAAACGAAACAAAAATAATATTGACTAAACAAATGCATAAATACAAATAAATAAATGCGAGATAAACAAAAATAAAATATATAGAATAAAGTGCGAACCCTAGACAAGGTACACACCTCATTCGTTTAGCTATATTTATTTTCCATTTATCCGGATTCTTTTGGCTTTTTCGGCCAAAACAATTATTCACAGGTGTTGGGTAACAATTCAGGATTATAATTTCACATAATCTGTTTAACTTCAGCAGCAGAAACTTTAATAAATCAATAAAATCAAACAGTAAAAAATAATTAAAACACGTTCACCACGCAAACATAATGGACGCCTGTGATTGGTCGAGCGAGCAGTTTGCCATATTTGATTTTGAATCTTTACAGAAGGCCGGATTTGTTACTAATCTGTTACTTTTGAGTTGATTTTCTATGGAAGATAGTCATCTCTGATATGGAGATTATAATTCGTTAGAAAGTACTTAAAATTTTGCGTGTTGCCTTATTCACAGTTCATTTTTACCAAAAACGTCAGTTAGCCGGCTTTGATTCTATAGGACTCTATAATACATATACTACTTTTTGTTTGTAAATACATACTTGATATACATAATTACACCCAGAATCAGGACATACAGACATGTTCATGCACACAAATGCATGTCCTGTGTGGGAATCGAACCCACGACCTGCGGCGCTATAGGTTAAGACTCCACGTCTTAACCAACTGCGCCAACGGGCCCGTCGAACGTATGTACTGCGCGTCCCAACACCTGTACCAAAGGGCGAGCAATTCTATTCTTTTAGTCACTGTTTCGCGCGGACAGGGAACTCGCATAAGGCATGTCCACCAGAGATCTGTAGCGAGGGATACGTGTTTCGCTGACAAATATGATCGCTTCATTTTCACGTTTCAACTTTAATGCCAGCATAACTAAAGCGCTCTTGTGACATTATGTTAGGTCTAAAAAAGTATGATGATGATAGCTCAGTGGTCACTTCGGATGCCGACACGAAGGACCCGGCTTCGATTCTACAATGAGCTTGAGTTTTCGGTGGAGGAAAATATCATGAGGAAACTATATAGCACGGTGGTAGGGTACATTGTAGTACCCACCTGCCTGGCTACCACCCTCAAGTTGAGAATCTGTCACCAAGCACCTATCGGAGCACTTGAGAGTCAGTTCCTTCAAGGCTTTGTGTGTTTACCACCTTCGGTCACGTAATCAGTTACCATGGTGAGATTGAATTCAAATACAGGACTATACCTAAAAAGTAAAAAAAAAACGCGAACACAAAGATGGAATATGACGTCAAAGTCAAGCTTATTAGTAACAAATTGGGCGTTGAGAGTCGAAGCGTGTTGCAGGGCTGTGATAGGTGGCCGAGGTGTAGTGCAGGATGGGCAATGGGCAAGCTTTTTTGAAGCAATTTCAATTGCCCTGGCCAGTCCTTCTTTGACTAAACTTTTGTCGTGTCACTTAAACATGAATTTTAGCCATATTTCGAGTTTTAGCGAAAATGTGGTTACGCGATCTTACGGCAACGAGCACACAATAGTAGTAGGTAAAGTAATCCAATATTATTGTTTTTTTAATTGTGTTCTTGAGTTTCCTTCCACTGAAGGTATCACTGATCCTCGGCGTTTGAAACGGTCCAAATTGGCAAAAATAATTATATAAATTGTAATAGAAGACCAAAACAAAAATTACTATGTTTAGAAACGTTATTTGAATCCATTTCGACTTTTATTTTGGCTATTAAACATTAAAGCTAGTACGCGAGTAGATGTTTGAAATTAAACCTTAAGATGTGCGTGACAAAGCACATTATTGCTCAAATATACTACAAGCTGTGATTGATAAATACGAAAAAACTTGCGACAAAGATTGTTTAGTTATATTTTACTAATCTTCATCATATAAATGGAGAAAAAAACTCATAGGGATGTGGCCGGGGTAAAAAAAAAACTAATTAATCCGTCAGTTAGATTACAACACCTCAGCGGTTCAAATAAGGGATCTCATACACATTATACATGTCTAAAATGACACTTACCTTGTATCCACTAGAACCGCTCGTTACCGAGGAACTCGACCCTAGCGGATGTGTGCCATTCTGTCCAATATACAAAGTAATTGAAACAATTTTCTTTATAAAAGACATATAGTAAGGGGCACGAGTGGTGAGCACAGATTAACACCTGCGCAGTAGTTAATTTTTCGGTCTGTTTGGCGGAATGAAGCAGGGGGGAGCGCCGAGCTGCACACGATTAGTTCGCCAGTGGATACTCGTCGTCTATTGGATTCTCTCGTGTCATTTGGCTACTGTGATTTGGCCGAAAGTGTAGATGCGTGAGCTTGCCCCCCACTACTGCCTATCTGTGCTCACCACTCGTGCCTCATAATTAGCGTTTCCTGACTCTTACAAACTAGGGACGTTTAAGGCCACAGTGAATAGGTTTCCTCTGGTTAAGCGTTTGAATTTGAATTTGTTTTCTATATATAGGCCTGTGTATGACCACAATTTCACCATGGTCAGTGATGGTGTAGCCGGCGGTGGTAAGCACAAAGTACAGAATTACGACAGATATCCATGTTTTTCGCCAAATGTCTAATCGACAGCGATGTCGAAACCACAATAATTAGGCCCCAGCCCCCGCAAGCAGCACTTACTTCACAAGTATGACTCATGTGGCAGCCACCGCCCTCATCAAAATATTGTATTGAAATTAGTGACCGGCCACACAACCCTTACATACATAAATAAACGTTTTATATAATGTTACCTGATCAAGTTGGTCTATGGAGGTATGGCTGGTGGGACTCTTGACTGTGTCGAACACGGAGGAGTCGCTGTCGTGGTCCGACTGCTGGTGCGGCGTCTCGGGACTGTCCGGGATTTCGCCGGCTGAGAACATTAATAAATAAAATAGTTTACAGTTTTATGGAAATGTAGTGTAGTATTGTAATGTATATTATAGTGTGTTTTTTTTTTTTTATTTTTTTTTTATACTACTAAGTCGGTAAACAAGCATACGGCCCGCCTGATGGTAAGCGGTTACCGTAGCCATATGGACGCTTGCAACACACGAAGCATCGCTCACGGGTTACCGACCTTTCCCCCCTCCCCAATGAGCTCTGGCGACCTTACTCACGCGCAGGAACACAACATAAAGTTATTTGGCTGCGGTATTCTGTAAGGTGGAGGTACTTCCCCAGTCGAGCTGCTCTTTGAGCGAACAAACACTATGCTCTACCTCTCTTAAGTGGATGTGTGCAGTGTAGTGTGCAATGTTGTGTAGTGTACAGTATAGTGTTGTGTTATGTTATATATAACACAACACTATACTATAGAGTTATGTATTTTGTAACAAAAGTTATATTGTATTGTGCAGTGTAGTTTGTTCTATAGAATATCATAGTGAAGTGTGTAGTGTAATATTTCGTGTACTGTGGTGGCTTTATTGTAGTATATATAGTATGTATTGTAGTGTGTGTATTGCTGTGGGCTTGATAGTTTATAAAATTGTGTTCAGTGTGGTGTATAGTGTAGTGTAGTATGTGTTGTAGTGTGTGTATTGCTGTTTGCTTGGTAGTTTATAGTGTAGTGTGCAGTGTAGTGTACAGTGTAGTGTAGTATGTTTTGTAGTGTGTGTATTGCTCTGTGCTTTATAATTCTAAGTGTAGTGTGCCGTGTAGTGTAAAGTGTAGTGTAGTGTAGTATGTGTTGTAGTGTGTGTATTGCTCTATGCTTTATAATTCTAAGTGTAGTGTGCAGTGTAGTGTACAGTGTAGTGTAGTATGTGTTGTAGTGTGTATTGTTCTATGCTTTATAGTTCTAAGTGTAGTGTGCAGTGTAGTTTAAAGTGTAGTGTAGTGTAGTATGTGTTGTAGTGTGTGTATTGCTCTATGCTTTATAATGTATAGTGTAGTAGTGTGGTGTAGATGTAGGTGTGTTACCGTGCGGATGCATGGCGCGGCGCTGGTGGCGCGGCGAGGGCGGGTGGAGGGCGGCGGCGGGCGCGCGGCCGGCGCCGGGCGCGCGGCACACGGCCGCCTGCACCACCTCGCACACGCGACGGAACCGACGGATGTTGCCTAACAACAACCATATACACTTTTTGGCGGGAATTCGCAGTAAGGTTGCGTTTTTTTTTTTCACACTCGGTCATCTGATCCCAAGCTAAGCAGAGCTTATACTATGGAAACCGGATAACTGATATAATACATATACTACTTTTTTTTTGTAAATACATACTTAATATACATAATTACACCCAGACTCAGGACATACAGACATGTTCATGCACACAAATGCATGTCCTGTGTGGGAATCGAACCTGCGGCGCAATAGGTGGACTCTTAAACAAACGGCGTCAACTGGCCCGTAATTTATTGCGTATTATCAGTGGTATTTTATCCAATAAAGATCAATCAATGTGCACCAGTGAAGTGAAATGAAATTAATTGTGTATCGTGACTTTAAAAGTTGCCTCAAAAAGTCCATGAAGAGTTTTAGTGCAATTACCACCATTGTAGTAAAAAATTACTTTTATGGACGGTCACTGACTGAGGACTGTAAAAGTGATAATTATTGTGACTGGAAATTATAATATAACTTGACACAAGCAGAAATATGTCTTAATTTGGATTTGGTTGCCAAACTTAAAGTTAAGAAGAAGAACAACAAGATAACACTCAATCACACTATACAGGGGGTTACATACAATTCACCTGAACTACTTGTATGTACAGCGGTCGGTTGGGTACTGCCGTCTGTCTTGATTGCATGCATTGAATTGTGCCCGCTAGCTTATGTCAATAAAGTCATATGCGACAAAACAGTTCATTTCGTTTTATTTAAAAACAGCATTTTTTATTACTCCAATTTTTATTTTAAAATATGTTTTTAGACAAATATATAATGTATACTTTAAAAAAATAAATACTAAAACAATGTCGTTTGCCTGTAAAATTTTAATCTATTTAATAAAAGAGGTATCTTTGATATTTTTTTCTCTGTTATAAAATCTAAATAATTCCCACCAATATCTTCAATGCGTCGTCTTAATATCGAACTTTATGCATCCAAATGTGGATAATGAATAATAAATTTCACCACAATCTGGGCGTGGTAAGCACAAAGCCTAGAAGAATTCTATTCTACATTAAACATACCTGATAATAATGTGAATGTGATAGCATATAGGTACTCTTTGCCGTTCTCTCCCGGCGCCTTGGTGATTGTAGATATGTCCACCTGAAAACATATACATACTTTCATTTCTAATACGTTTTTAATAATAAATGATTTTGACTAAATAAATCATGATTAAAGAGAATCGTATTTTGAGAAGTATTACAAAAATTGTTCGCTTGCTTCCTTCACCCTTTAGTGTTCACAAATTATTACTTAGCATAAACATTTAAAAAAAAAAACAAATTGACTTCCTTAATATTTTTATTGGTCACGTTACAGAATACCGCAGCCAAAATTACTTTATGTTGTGTGTGTACGCGTGAATAAGGTCGCCACAGCTCATCGGGGAGGGGGGAGGCTGGTAACACATTAATGATGACCTGGTATTGTAAACTTCCATAGGTCTATGGAAACCGCTTACCACCAAGCAGGCCGCATGCTAGTTTATGCGGCCAGGCCATAAATGCGGGTGACGCCGCGGGGAATACCTAGCGTGTAGTAAATATAGTGGGTAATTACCTGAAACCTGACATGCCTCTGGAACATGGCGGGCGCATTAGACCCTCTCTTGTACTCCACTCGGAACGACATAGGACTGAGCACGCTGTGAGATAACTCCGCTATCTGTTCCAAAATTATAAGAGAAAGTGTTTGAAGTCATTTGCAATATAACACAGTGTAGTGCAGTAGTGTATATGTGGTGTAGTATAGTGTAGGAGTGTGTATGTAGTGTAGTGTGTAGTGTGCAATGTAGTGTAGTAGTGTGTAGTGTAGTGTGTAAAGTAGTGTAGTGTGCATTGTAGTGTACTGTGTAATTTAGTGTAGTGGTAGTGTAGTGTGTAATTCAGTGTGTGTGTAATTTAGTGTAGTGGCAGTGTAGTGTGTAATTCAGTGTGCAGTGTTGTGTAGTGGCAGTGAGTAGGGTACTGTGTAGTGTGCATGTGTGCAAAGCAATGTGTAGTGTAGTGTGTAGTGTAGGGTGTGGTATATTGCATCACATCACCTACAGGTATAGTATATGCAGGTAATCCAAAGAATCTATATTTAATCATGGCAGAATTTAAATAGACCAAAATCGAAACCTAAAATGCCGTGTCTTGTCGTGTCGCTCCAATGAAGTAACGCTCCTTAGCGGAATTGTATTGATGACCGAGTTGCACGCGCTCTTAGTTTTTCCTAATAAATACACAACACTCACACTAAGGAAGGCGTGTATAAGGTCCGCCTTGACAGTGGGCAGTGGTTTCCCTTTAACAAGGGCCGTGAAGGTCTCCTCCTTGTCAGCGCTTAGCAGAAGTGATCCGAACCACGACCGCTTTGTTAGCTCGGGGGACGATTCCGGCGTCAGGTGGACCTCTTCTGATGACGCTGGGGATAATAAATAGGTCGAATAAATGAAAACAACGTCAGCCGGGCGGAAGCTAGTCGTGTGTAAATAGATGGTGTTACCTTGCATTTTCCTCCTATGGAACCTGGGTGAGCCGAGGAAGGAGTTCTTGATGGTGGCCAGGCGCACGCGCCACGGCGCCGCCGCGCCCGACCCGCCCGCGCCGACACCGCCTACACCACCCACACCCACACCCACACCCACACCCACACCCACACCCACTCCCACTCCACCCACACCAACCACATTACCACCACCCACACCTGTATAAAGAGTACACTTTCAAAAGCAATCTTACAATACAGTTTGATTAACTAAAGCTGGCCTGGCACGTTCAGAGTAGTGAGTACTAATGCAATTATAGAACGAGATTAAAACTCAGATCAAGTATCAAGAATCGTCATCATCAGCCTATAATGTTAGAGTTTTCAAGCCGCCTAGAAGGCCTCCAACTAGCTTAACGACTATCACAATTAAGTGATAACCGGGACCAACGGCTTTACGTGCCTTCCGAAGCACGGAAACGCTCGATTTGAAATACCACTAGGCGGTCGCCCATCCAAGTACGGACCACGACGGTGGTAGATTATCATGCTACACCACGAGCTCTTCAATGAAGAATAGATCGTGTTAATCGAAAATAAACCTAATATCATTGGTGCAGGTTCCAAATTAAATTGTTTTAATCTGGACACAAAACTTGAATTGAGCGTTCTAGAATACAGACCTATGATAAGTACATAGAAATAAATATACCTAGAAAGAACGTCGTCATACTACACGAATATATAAAACAGGCCAACTTTTATAGGCTGCTGCGCGTAACAGCTACGTTTTACGCTCCCTTTGCGTCATTCTGCTTGTCATAGTGACGTTCATAATGATAGTAGTTGTTGAAATATTCCAATTAAAATCGGGAGAAATTTAAATATTGAACATTATTTTGCATTTTTATTTGATTTAGCCTCTAATTAGGGGCTATTTTTATCGACGCGTGCACAGCTGCGACTCTCTATCTGGATGTATCCTTAATCAAAGGATAAGTATTGGATACAAATATCCGATTTACACACTCATCAGTTAAGTTTCAACACTATCGAAAATGACATAACTCGCTCTTTACGTAATCAATGTGTAAGCTGGCAACACTTACCCGTGATAGTGCCAAGGTTAGGGAAGAGGGAAGGCTGCGCGGGCGACTGCGTCGTGCTCCCCGTGCCGGGTAGAGACGACCTCTCGCGACCTTAATACAATCATTTGTTTGAATTCGTGAAAAGCTTCAAAATATCATAAACGATATTGATGGGGGGGGGGCACCACAAAAAAGAAACTCAAGGCTAAAAGAAACCTTATTTATTGCCACCAGCATTATTTTTATAAATTCATTTATCTTAAAAGTAAATAATTCATATATTTTGGATAGTAAGGTTCAACTCACACCAAGACGAGACGCAACGAGACACGAATTATTCGAAATCGATCTTTTTTTGCAAAAAAATCTGTAGTAAGGTGACGTTTTAGGACATAGACACCTTTGTAAATTTTTTTCGTATGAGGGGCTGCAATCAAAGTATACAGGTTTCAACGTGCGCCACCATTTAAAAAATAAAAACAAAATTGAAAACTGTTTTACAAAAAACTTAAACCGACTTCAAAGTACACTAAGAAGTAATCAAATCCTGATCTGACAATGGGACCAAACGGGAAGTGTACCCTTCCAGACAAAAAAAGAATTTTCCAAATCGGTTAATAAATGACGGAGTAATGAGGTAACAAACATAAAAAAATACAACCGAATTGAGAACCTCGTTCTTATTTTGAAGTCGGTTAAAAATGGGGCCTGATAGGTATACCAGGCTCCGAACAAAAATCTTCGAACCCCTTTGACACGGCTACACGATGCGCAGCGCGAAACAGTTGCATCGTCACTTCGCGTCACTTCTCGGTGTGAATTGACCCTAAGCAACTGACATAATAAAAGAACACAATTTACGAAAAAAAAATCTACAAATATTTTACCTCTGTGCGAGTGGGAAGGACTGTGTGGTCTGACAGCGACGGAAGACCCTATTAACGGCGACTCGTTTATAATGATCACCGCCTCGCCCGGCTCGCCACCTTTACGATAATACATTTAAAATTTAAAGAAGCACAGACAGACATAACAGAAATATAAAAAAAATGAAAGGCACATTTATTAGACACCACTTTAGTCAAATTACCACAGACCAGACAGCATTTAGGCTCATATTAGCTGGATATCCGCGTTCGCCAAGCGTATACAAAAGTAGAGAGAGATAGATAACACTTAATTGTTACTACACCACTAATGATTACAAAACATTTAAAAAAAATTGCGATAGAGTTACAATGGGCGGCCTATAAATAAATAAATGAATGTTTATTTGTCTCTTACTTAAAAATAACATAATAAAAACAAAAGAAAAAAGTCATAAACAAAAGCAAAGACAAAAAGGTCTAGTGCTCAGCCATGGCTGTAGATAGGCATATCGCACAACCGCTGATATTCTGCACTAGCCTGACATTAAATGATGAGTCTGCATTAAATTATACGATATATAAGATTGAAACAAATTTAAAATAAAAATAAAAGTAATAAACCACAAGTAATGAAGTCCTAAACTAGCCCATAGATTGCTTTGAGATAAGCCAGTTGTAGCATTTGACGCGGAAGCTAAACGTCATCGTCAGTGGCAAGTTGCGTATTGGTGGTGGAATGTCGTTCCACCACTTGGATGCTGCGAACTTAAAGCAACCTTTGGTCTTTACAAGTGATATCTTAGGAAGATAAAGTCTACTGTCACGAGATGCGGCCGACCATTTGAGCTTATTGTTTAAATATGATGGAATTTTATTTTTCCGCAGTGTAAAAATAATCTGGTAGACTGCCAGAGGCAACCTTTGGATGGAGAGCATAGACCTAACCAATTAAAACACGCCGTCTGCCCCTGCTCCCCGGCCTACATTTTACAATTATGCTCTCTTGCAAAACCTAGTTGATGTGGCTTCTAAACGCTCTGGTCTGTGATAATTACACAATAAAAAATGCATCACAGCAAATATATAAAAGAAATACAATAGAATTGTCCTAGTTGAGTCTAAAAAGCTCAGCATGTGCTGATTTACAGCTGAGCTGTGCATTTATGTGTCAACCAAGTTCCATCTATAAAAAGAACAAAGAAAAAGAAATAACGAATAAAACAAAACCTACATAAAATACAACAAATTCAGTGATATTGTGTGTCTGTGGTATGGATTTGAAGTTAGTACTCACTAATATTGAGACTGATGGTCGGTCCTGTTGAGTTAGCTCTCTGATGGTGATGTTCACGGATAGAAGGGGAAGCTGCAAATCAATGTTAAAGTTCATTAGGTATGTATTTAGAAATAGGTGTATATCAGTTATCTGGTTTATATATGTATGCTTAGTTTGGGATCAAAATAGCCGTGTGTCAATAATGTCCCAGGATATCATTATAAGTGTCCACGAGGGAGCCACGCGGGGTTATTCCGGATTGGCGTTTTTTACTTTTGAGCTTAATTTCTAAGGCATCTAGGGTCGATTTCCTTTGTCACACAGACAAGTGATTTTACATAAATAAATAAATATCCTGGGACGTTCCTCACACTAAGCAGAGCTTGTACTGTGGAAACCAGACAACTGATATTCTACTTTTTGGTTGTAAATACATACATAATATACACCTACACTCAGGACATGCAGACATGTTCATACACACAAATGCATTTTATGTGTGGGAATCGAACCCCACGACCTGCGGCGCGATTTGTGAAATATTAACCAACCGCGCTAACCGGCTCGTCAATATGAAAATACTCGCTACAAAATATTTAAAATTAAAAATAGAAATAACAAACTCACCAAGAGGTGATCCAGGAGTGGCAGGCGTACCACCTAAAGATGATACCCTGTGGGGTGTGTGCCCCGCTGAAAATATATCACAATAATAACTATTGTATAAATAAATTGAAGATATAAATGTATGTAGGGTTGCCATCCGGCCGGGTTATCCCGGATCTGTACTAGAGGGCGTCCGGACAACCTCCCCGTTCAAAAGTTTTCAAGTTCTTAAAAGAGAAGATTCTGTTTAGATTCTTGAACAAAAAATTATTAAAAATAAATAAAAAGTCACGTATTTTTTACATTGACATGTCCGGTATCCAAGCTACAAAATCCGGGGTTTTCGCACTTCTTGTCCTGGTTGCCAAATTTTATAGATGGCAGCCCCGAGTGTGTGTAATATAAGGGGACTTTTTGGCGGGAAATTGCAGAGTGACGTAGCGTTTTCGTTTTGTTTTCATAAATTCGTATATATTGAGTTTTATTGCATATTATCGGTGGTATTTTATCCAATAAAGATTATGATCTTTAAATTCATGGGCACCAGTGAAATGAAATGAAATTAATTATGTGTATCGTGACTTTTCACCATGAAAAGTTTTAGTACAATTACCACCATTTTACTAAAACATGACTTTGTTCAGTGACTGACAGTGCAAACTATGAGAAAGTGATATAATATAACAATTATTGCAGACTATAAAAGTGAAAGTGATATAAATTGATGTATGCGACTGAAGGACTTAGTATCCATGGTCATGAACAAATATAAATAAAATCGGTCAAGTGCGATTCGGACCTTGACACGGAGGGTTCCGTATAATATGAACTAAATCAACTTTGCTATAAAAAAGACGTTTTTTGTATGGGCGCTCCCTTAAATTTTATTTCCTTTTATTATTTGTTGAT
This sequence comes from Achlya flavicornis, assembly GCA_947623365.1. Lineage (NCBI taxonomy): Eukaryota > Metazoa > Arthropoda > Insecta > Lepidoptera > Drepanidae > Achlya > Achlya flavicornis. Next base: position 19,342,803 of record OX392467.1, on the reverse strand, counting down.
ATAGCGGCAATAGATATACATGTTCTCTGAAAATTTCAGTTGTCTACCTATTATCGTTCATGAGATACAGCCCACTGACAGACGGACGGACGGACAGCGGAGTCTTCGTACAGTAGTACCCAACTAATATGGCTTATTGATGTACCTGCGCAGAATATACATTTTCAAAGCGCGGGAAATGCTATTGGTCGGCATCTGCCGCCTTGTGTGCGTAGGGGCGTCACTTGCGAGTGAGACGGAACTAACAGCTGCACTGTATTATGAACCTTATAGATAGATAGATAGATAACTCTTTATTGTACACCAAAAAACAAAAACAACATCATAACAAAAGTACTTAAAATTAATTACTGTACAATGGGCGGTCTTATCGCTAAGAAGCGATCTCTTCCAGACAACCTTTGGATGGACCTTATAGTAGTGATCTAAGGTCGATTGTAAGTTTTAAGCACTCTTTCGTTAATCTTCGGGCCATACTATCTTTTCTGTGCGAACGAAGATTCACGACGCGCCTTATCAGTTGGGTACTACTGTAATAGGGTCCCGTTTGAGTACGCAACCCTTAAAAAAAGTAACATAAGGGTGTATACTGACTTGGCGGGCTGTGCGAGAGGTGATCCGTGGCGGCGGGCGAGGCGCGTCCCTCCGCGCGCCGCCCCGACGCGGACCTGCTGCGTGCAAACCTGCTTATACTACACCGCTTAGTAAATAAATCAATATATGGACTATTTGGCGGGAACTTGCAGAGTGACGTAGCATTTTCATTTTTATTTTCATAAATTTGTGTATTTTGAGTTTTATTGTGTATTTTTGGTGGTATTTTACCCAATAAAGATCATCCATGTGCACCAGTGAAGTGAAATGAAATGAATTATGTGTATCGTGACTTTTCAAGTTGTCTCAAAATGTCCGTGTAGAGTTTTACTACAATGACCACCATTGTAGTAAAACATGACTTTTATGGACGGTGACTGACTGAGGACTATAATGTGAAGTGATTTATTGTGACTGGAAACTATAATATAACTCGACAGTGGCAGAAATGAGCCCTAATTTGGGCTTGGTTGCCAAAATTAAAAATAAGAAGAAGAAAGAAATCAATATATATTTTTTACTTATGAATCATTCTGCCTGCGTAGTAACTCATCATTTCAATGAATACTTAAAGAGGAATTCGTTTTTGAATTTCACTAAAAGTATTCGTGTCCCAAAATTCAACGATAAGTCGGCACCAGAGACCTGCTTATAACTACTCAAGAAAAATATATCTCAATTTTTTTTTCCCGAGAAAAACACCTTAAGAAATATATAACTACCAAGACCAAGCTTTTTTAAATATTTTCGTATTTTCTTTGTATCGGTAAATTAAGTGTCACTGCTATCCACCACAACCCTTAAAAATTCCAGAATGCTAGTAATTTTCACACAAATATCAATAAAAAAATATATGTTCTAGTACTTTTATGTTTTTCAATTTTGGGACACGTTGTATATATTGATGTTCTCGACTGTACTCGGTACTCATCAGGACTACACACTACACATTATCCTCTGCCACCTGTCCCCGATTTTCGATATCCATTGAAAAACATAAGCGGATATCTTGGATATTCTATACATTTTGACAGAAGACCGCCATGTTTTTCGCCAAATGTCAATTGCAACATTGATGTCGAAGCGGGAATTGAGACTCCAGGGCGACCAAATTGGACCGATGTGTGTGATTCTTATAGACTACATACAGGTCGGTTAACTAAAGCTCAACAAATTTACACGTTGCGCATCATGAAAGGCCTGTGCGTCTCTATCGCGCGCGGTCAAGCTTACGAGTATGAAGGAGACAGTTATTGTTCTGCTTTTGCTATTGCTCATAAATATAGAATGAGTTTTTTTTTGCATTTGTCCATTAGAATCGCCTGACTAATTAATAAATAAATATCCTGAGATATTCCACACACACGGTCATCTGACCCCAAACTAAGCTGAGCTTGTACTATGGAAACCAGATAACTGATATAATACATATACTACTTTTTGTTTGTAAATACATACTTAATATACATAATTACACCCAGACTCAGGACATACAGACATGTTCATGCACACAAATGCATGTCCTGTGCGGGAATCGAACCCACGACCTGCGGCGCAATAGGTGGAATCTTTACAGACTCTTAACCAACTGCGCCAACTGGAAATTAGAAGCAATAATGTTATAAAACATACTGTATCGTAAACTTGCATAAGTGTGAGTAGGAACGTGCCAGCTTTAGTAAACCGACCTGTACTTTACATTATTTTAGTATAGGTATGTTAGTTAAGGATAAAAAAACTATGAAAACTATTGTTCAACCTAATTCCACCATCCCCATTTTTACACCGAACCACAAGACGCCGGGAAAATTTTCACCCGTACGTTGTTGACATACCGAAAATACGGACACAGCGTTTTGCATCCTCATTTATAATGCGGACAGCAAGGGAGTGGAACTTGCTTCCGGCGTCTGTGTTTCCTGACGCCTACAATCTAGGAACTTTCAAGGCCAGAGTGAATAGGTTTCTTCTGGGTAAGCGTGTTTCATCTTAGGTTTCGTCATCGCTCCTTATGGGCGGGTCAGAGGCCAAACGCAAGCCCAGCTAATTTAAAAAAAAAAAAAAAAAAAAAAAATGAGTCTATTTATTCGTATCTCATAAAAAGACTGAAAGCGAAAAAAAAACTCACTCCCAACTAGCGACATACAACGGGCGAAAAATGACTAGCCTACATTAAAAATACTAGAATATTCAAATCCTGCGTTATTCTTTACAATCATTAATCTACTAAACGAGATCAATAAAATACACACAGATTAGATATAGTTTCACATCACTTACACACATACAAATGTAGAACAAACCTGAATTGTGATCTTCTCGGTGTGATGGGCGACCCTTCGCTGATCTGACCAAAATGTGCTGATTGACCGTTCACCTGAAATTTCATTTTTTGTTTTAAACAGTAACCGAAAGATGTTATGTTTAAAGTAAAATCATACAAATAAGACGATGCCCACGGCTACTTTCTACCACCGCAACTCTCGCCATTGACGGGGAGTCTACCCTCACACATTGGAACCAAAATGGTTTCGTACTGTGCGGTCTCAAAGGAGCTTCCTTCCGCGGCCGCTCAGACTGTGGAATGAGTTCCCCGTTGTGGTGCACCCTAGTTGAGTACAGCATGGGGTTCTTCAAAAAGGATGTGAAAAAATTCCTGCAGGGTCGGCAACGCGCGAGTGATACTCCTGGTGTTGCAAGCGTCCATAGGCTACGGTAACCGCTTACCATCAGGCGCGCCGTATGCTTGTTTGCTACCTTAGTGGTATACAAAAAATAACACTGATCCACACAAACCAAACAATAACAATAGTTCACATGCATTTTTTTTTACACGCGGCCATCTGATTCGAAACTAAGCACTGGAACTGAGAAAAGCCTTATAATATAAAGCAAATCACACACATCGATACACGATCACGTTCTAGTACGTTTACTATTCTGATGTGATTGGCTTTCTAGATAGCACGTATTGTTTAACTAATCAACTATGGATTAAACATGAGATTAATCAACTTTAGATTAAACATGTGATCTAAATTAACACCAGTGTATCCATTCACTACTAACATTCAATATCTCAGCCTTCCGTTTTTGCCATTTGGCTTATAACACTTTACAGACCTCGTATTGGGTATCCTATGAGGATCCTATCCTATCCTTAAAAAAAAATAGGTGTGTGTGTTGTTTACCCTGCACGTGTCGAGTCGTTTCCTGGGCGGGTCGACCGGCGGCGGCGGCGCGGGCGGGCGCGGCTCGTCGTCGCGCGCCGGCCGCCGCCGCTTGCGCTCCAGCAGCAGGAAGTATATCACCTTCTCTGTGTTGTGACTACACACACACACACACACAACACACTTGTACAACCGTAACAGGTGATTTCGAGATGGCATATTTTCGAAACCTATGTTGGGTTTTATGAATTTTCATACAGAATGTCAACCTTGCTCGATCATGTTTTTTTTTTTATACAACTTAGTCGGTAAACAAGCATACGGCCCAACTGATGGTAAGCGGTTACCGTAGCCATATGGACGCTTGCAACACGCGAAGCATCGCTCACGCGTAACCGACCTTCCACCCACCCCTATGAGCTCTGGCGACCTTACTCACGCGCAGGAACACAACTTTACACAACATAAAGTTATTTGGCTGCGGTATTCTGTAAGGTGGAGGTGCTTCCCCAGTCGAGCTGCTCTTTGAGCGAATAAACACTATGCTCTACCTCTCTTAAAAATGAAATGTGATGTATGGAAAGCAAAAAAAAAATTGAGAATTCAGTGTTGGTCCCATAGTAAAAGTTGTTCAGCGTGACTAATCCAACATAGGTTTCGAAAATATGCCATCTCGAAATCTCCACCCAGTATAGATACAATATTACAGAACGATAGCGGTATGCTACGGCCACACTACTGTGATATGGCATTAGTTCTGGCCATAATTAAAACATAACTTAAGTGTAGCCGCGGCATATAGCCATAATTTACAATGCCAATATGGCATATGGCGGTAGGCAATCCGCTCCGGCGGCGGTCTTCTTTCGCATATCAAAGATTACTGCGGTAATCTAATTTTAAGTAAGTTTTTTTAAACTCATAGTAGGTTCGAATCCTACAAAGAGCACAAAAGTACCGTTTCCGTGAAGGAAAACATCGTGATGTAACCATAGCTTGGTGGTACTTTGTAGTAGCCCCAGGCTAGAAAATAAGCCTGAAAATGCTACCGACTAATCTAAAACTTATGTAAATTAAACAAATTACGATTATAAATTAAAACAAAAATAACGGGCTTAATAAATCTGAAGGGAAGGTTTAAAATGAATACTCACTGTGGACTTAATAATTCTTGAATTAACTTTTCACGTTGTTTGAAACATCCCAAACTGCATATTGCCTGAAAGAGAACAAGATTTTATCAACAATTTAATATCAGATTAAAAATGCATTGAAGTTAACTGGCTCTCAATAAGACACAAAAATGCATAGATACTTGAAAATATAAGGGATTTTATATAATTAAAACTACAGGGTGAAAACATTTGACAAATTTTAAGTGATGGTTCTATTACTGATACATATTAATTTGTGAAGTTTTAAACAAAAACCGAAACATTAAAAAAAAAATGTTTTTCTCTTTAGCCATTCTTGAAACTGATTTACAAGCATAAAATAAAACTTTAACAGACAGGTCTAATAACATATCATATTAATAATCCCATAACACTGTTGTTTAAACATGTATCAAGCCGCAATTTATTTGTTTATACCTGGCCTCTATGTGAATCCCGCACCGCGCACCGACAAAAGGAGTGTTTTTTTTTGTACATAGTGACATTCAGACTAACTTTTTATTAATCTATATAATGAGTGTAACATTTATTTATTTATTTATTTATGATACACATGCAGCTAAAAGCTGATTTCGTGTATATCACTGCACTTTAGTCTTTAAGTACTTGTCGAGTCTATTTTTAAAAGAGTTCACTGTTTTTGCACTGATAACTGTCTCTGGTAATTGATTTCCATTCTGATAATTGTTCGCAAACGACACGGTTAGGCATAAAGTGTTGGCGGGGGTTACTTTTGCTAATTGATCTTGTGATTTTAAGGGAGTGCCCTCTGAGATTGTAATTTTTGTTCATTGTATATAAATTTTCAAGTTCTTGCACATTATAGTGCCCAGTTAGTATCTTATATGTCTCTATGAGGTCTCCGCGTTGTCTTCGTTCCTTCAGGGTCGTTAAACTAAGTTCCTTAAGACGTTGATCATATGGTTTGTCTTTTAAACCAACAACCATTTTGGTAGCCTTCCTTTGAACTTTTTCTAGCATGTTAATGTCCTTTTGAAAGTATGGGCTCCAAATTTGAAAAGCATATTCCAATAGTGGGCGGAGATATGCCTTATAGATTTTCAAAAATAATGGCTTGTCAATGAATTTGAATGTTTTCCTGATCATGTACGTTATGGAGTTAGCCCTTTTGGTTATTTGCAAAATGTGAACATCCCATTTCAAGTTATTTGTCATTATAACTCCTAGATCTCTCTGTGTTTCAACTGATTTCAGGGGTTCTAAGTCAATTGAATATGACAAATATGGATTGTTTTTCCCAATATGCAAGACAGTGCATTTCCCGGAATTCAAAGTTAATAGCCAGTCTTTTGTCCACTGAGTTATGCGGTTCAGGTCATCTTGAATTTTGTTGTGAACATCCTATGAAATTTTGTCAAATGATACCAATTTCACCCTGTAGTTAAAAATAGTGTTCGCGAGGGATTAAATAACTTCAAAAGTATCATATATGCCATATTATGCTACGATTTATCTGCATGCCAAAAAGTGGCCAAAGTCGCGCCGGGCAGCTAGTATAAATACAAACCTGTAAAACATCGGGGTCAATAGCATCAGCCGTGGGTAGTACCCTTGTCTGAACCACCTCCATCATGGGAAGTTCTTGCTCCAACTCCCCACGACCGCCGGCGGTCACCCAGGGGTGTCGGGTTATTTCTGCAAGCTGGAAAGAGCGATGCAATGTGGACTGAAGGTTTTTGATATAAGGCAGAATTTCGCAAATAAGGGTATGTCAGTTGCATTTAGGAACTATGGGGCAAGATTTACATTATGATGACTTGAACTGACTCAAATTGTACTGTTAAACTTGACACAAATTTTAATATTTGGTAAATAGAATTAAATAATATAAATGGCGTAGCATTTTTTTAAGTAAATGAAAATGGAATCTCACAGTCATTCTCTTTTCAGGGTTGACTTCAATCATTCCTCGTAGGAGCTGCTGACAGTCCGGTGGCACAAAATGTGGCACGTGGAACACTCCACGTTTCACCTGTAACCACAAATGTATAGTTGGTACCTTTGTAATAGCAATATAAATAAATAAATATCCTGGGACATTCCTCACACACGGTCATCTGATCCCAAACTAAGCAGAGCTTGTACTATGGAAACCAGATAACTGATATAATACATATACTACTTTTTGTTTGTTAATACATACTTAATATCACCCAGACTTTGTACATACAGACATATTCATGCACACAAATGCATGTCCTGTGTGGGAATCGAACCCACAACCTGCAGCATGATAGGTGGAATCTTAACCAACTGCGCCAACTGGCCTGTTAAAATAAAATATTAATGACATATATTATAATATTAATGATAATATTATTATTATGTAATAACATAGGACCATAGGTAATTAAGCTAATAGATCAGCTTTGGGGGCAGGACTTGTTTAATAAGTTAAACTAAGAATATTTGACAATCCTATGTGTAAATAACACAAGAAATGCTACATTTGGTCAGTGGTAAGACACATACTGAAATAAGAATACTGAGAAAAGTTTTAACTCATCCTCCAACTCCACATTTTATCCTTACATGTATGCATATTCTGAGCGCATCGGATCAGATTATTTTTAAGTACTTCTTATCTCAACCAACATCATATCATCCAGTTTTTTAAGTATACCAAATATTATTTTATTCCCATAAGATTGCATGCTTTGTTTGGATGTTTTTAATCTGTCCATGCATTTTTTTAATAATATGTTTAGTCTCCTCTTCCAGTCAAAGTCAAAGCCATTTATTCAATTTAGGCCCTAGAAGGGCACCTATGAAGGTCAAAGCTACAGAAGCTACCGCCAGTTCGTAAGGCGGCCTTCAACTGAGAAGAACAGGCAAGAAACTCAGCAAGGTTACATTTTTTAAATATTTATATTAATATTTACAGTGCTATAACTTTCAGATCATTGTGTATTCTTTGTAGTAGCCTATCTACTAAATAGGCTATGTGATCGCTATCTGCCTGCGTGACTTTCATCGTGATTGGATGAGCAGTTAAGGTGTGAAAGCGAAATAAACAAACACACATTCCAATTTATAACATAAGTAAGAATAATCCGTAGGTACCTTTTCGAGTAATTGACGCAAATTATCATCATCGAACGGCAGCGCACCCACCAGCAAGGCGTAAAGGATGACGCCGCAAGACCACACGTCTGCGCGACGACCATCGTATTTTTCACCCTGAAATAAAACATTTCAACAAAAACTTTTTAGGTACAATACCTACTATAAAATTCAAATCAATATATTCAATCGTTCGTATCGTATAATTTGATTGTTGATTGAAGTTTTGTTTTTTTTTTTTGCGTTTCCGTTACCATGGCAACGTCAACGATTGGCTTTACAAGAAATTAATAACTTTTGATATTTTAGCAGTTTGATATTACTTGACGTGAGATTACTTTAGATAGAAGGTATTTTATTTTTATACAATAATTGAATAGAATTAATTATCAGTACCACCAAGATTAGAAAGTAGATTAGACAGAAAAGGGCATGCATCCTGCGTGAAACAGAACGCCACGCTACATTAGGGCTGCATTCCGAATTAATGATATAATCGCTGTAATCGATTTGAGCGTGCTTAAACCCGTACCGAATTGAAATAATGACAGTTAAGATGTCCCGTGAAACGTCATAGATGACGTCATAATATCCGCCATCTTGCGCTCACACCGACCATGCCCTAAACTGATATCACCGTGAGCGCTGTCAAAAAGTGACGGTTAGTTATTGGGTTTTCGGCAAAAATCTAATAAGATTTTTGGTTTTCCATATGGCAAAGATACTTTTTATGATTTTATGAGTGAAAAATAATAAAAAATGCGGATATTCCTTTCTGCGACTCAACTAATAAAAGATATAAGGAGTTCTAGCGCATTTTTAACTCAGATTTTAATTATATTCTCAAATGTTCTGTTTTGAATACTGTGAGCGCGATAACGGGCGTTCCAAATTGTTGACAGTTCTCAGCTGTCATTATCGTGATATCTAACTCGGTACGCAAATTATTGCTGTGAGCACTGTGAGCGATATTATTTAATTCGGAATGTAGCCTAGGTAGGTACATTTCTCTCCCCATGTTGGCAAAACTGCAGCAACTAGCCCATAATTCCTAACAAAAAATTATCCCCAATACATGGGTATAAGTTTGCACCTCGCCACTGCCCAACCTTTTTTGATGATTGTTTTCAAACAGTGATGCTTGCTGATTCTGTTGTTTACACAAGGAACAAGAAAAGGATGTAAGAAGTTTAAGTAGACCTGTTAAATTAGTCCAATTCCTTATTTTTAACATAAGTGGCCATCAAAATTGGTTACGTCTATTTGCCCGCAAATCAAAACGGCAAAGATTAATTTGATAGCCCTAAGTAGTGATATGATAATTAGTTTAGTGCGATTAACAACAAAATAGGCACCACTGGCGGATTGGATTTACTAGCAGGCTGAGCAGGCTGAGTAGGCTTGTTGGCGAGGGTGGTAGATTTAAGGGTAAGGTAGAGCTGAGGACCGTTTCTTTAAACATAAATTATTAAAAAAAAAAAGATCACAGATACTACAATAATAATAAAAAAAATGTTAATTTATTCACGTTTAGTCCACGTTCGTAATATCCCAAAGGCTTCATAGCCTCAGTCAGTTAGATCTAAAAGGATCTCGCCCAATGTTCTATAGTACATGCTATGCACACTCGTCACAGACACCAGCCTTGACAGAGTTCTTTTCTCTAACCATCTTGTTAACGCTCCTAGCATACGTTTGTCAATCATCACTCCTCAGCAACCGAACCTAGAGGTGCCCTTGAGCCTGTAAGTTGTATCAATTATGAGAGAAAGCTACTAGGGCTATTTATGAAAACATCTAAAACGAACTGTGTATCACCAATAAGAGAGATCGAGGGCCCCTTATTGGCAAAATTGTAATCATCTATAAAATAAGAAATGTAAAAAAGTGGTATTTTTTTTTTGTTAGTGGCACCACTATTTATTTGTCAATACCATTTCTGTTTGACAACCGACAATTGCTATGCGACCAAATTTGAACACCATTAACTGTCAACTGATACAAGAGATAGATATATGAAAATCCCGTCATAAGAACGAGACAAAACTCATTGCTCATTGAAAACTAATTTATTCGAAGAATATTGAAAATTCATAACGACCGACCGTTGCTATTTGTTTGATAGATCCGTTAAAAAAAATTAATACGAAAATAAGTTGTGAAGTGGACTGTGATAACGAAAATTAGTGAAAATGAAGTCTGCTAAATCAAAACAGAGACTAAACGAAATGCGTACTCCAGCCAGGAGTCGTCAAAACCTCGCTTCTGAGAGGGACCCGGTTCAAGTTTATTGCAGACTTCGGCCCATGCAAAGAGACGTGGATACTGCTTGTATGAAGATTATATCCTCTACTACATTGCTATTAACTCCTCCACCGACAGCTTTAACTTACAGAAATGAGAGTAATAAAACTATGAAGTATACTTTCAAAGAAGTTTTCCCGCCCGAAACTTCTCAGCAAGAGGTTTTCGATAAAGTTGCTTTACCATTAGTAGAAGGCCTCATCAGAGGTAAAAACGGTTTGTTATTTACATACGGTGTGACTGGCAGCGGAAAAACGTTCACGATGACCGGAGACCCACAAAATTGCGGTATATTGCCTCGATGCCTGAATATCATATTCAAAACTATAAACGAGTGCCAAGCTCATAAATATATTTTTAAACCTGACAAAATGAACATGTTCGACATTCAATCGGAAGCTGAAGCGATGTTGGAACGACAGCAGGAATTACACAAATTCAAAACTGGTAGGAAAAATAATTCCAACCCCAATTTAGCCATGTCTTCGACAGAAGTCACCAAAATAGGTGGCATCAATGATGACAATCAGTATGCTGTCTTTGTTACGTATGTAGAAATTTACAATAACAGTGTTTTTGATTTGTTAGAAGATGGTCCACCGGTCAGTAAAAATTTACCGGTGAAAATCATACGTGAGGATGCTGCACATAACATGTATGTCCATGGGGTCACTGAGGTTGAGATCAAATCGGCTGAAGAAGCATTTGATGCTTTCTATTTAGGCTTGAAAAGAAAACGGATGGCTCACACATCTCTGAATGCAGAATCAAGTAGAAGCCACTCTGTTTTCACTATTAGATTGGCACAAGCACCTGTGGATGAAATGGGTGAAGCTGTGATTCAAAATAAAAAATTCCTGTCCATTAGTCAACTTAGTCTTGTTGATTTAGCCGGCAGTGAACGGACAAACAGAACCAAGAATACAGGACAAAGATTGCGTGAAGCTGGTAATATTAATAAGTCACTTATGACGTTAAGAACTTGCTTGGAAGCACTAAGAGAGAACCAAGTCACTGGAATGAATAATATGGTACCATATCGTGAGTCTAAAATCACGCATCTGTTTAAGAACTTCTTTGAAGGTGAAGGTCAAGTACGTATGGTAGTTTGTGCTAATCCACGAGCTGAGGACTATGATGAAACAATACAAGTCATGAGATTTGCCGAAATGGCAGCAGAGGTTGAAGTTGCCAAGCCACAAATCATTGATGTTGCTTCAACTATTGGATTAACTACTGGCAGACGTAAAGCTAACCGTCTCTTCAACACAGCACGTGACAATCTCATCAGGCCTGAAGCAAGAGACTTGGAATTGGATCTAGGCCTTGTGTATAGTCTTGGAACTGACTTCCCGAGCTTGGAAATGAATAGTTCTCAAGCAGCTCATATTATCAAAGAGCTGATGGCACATTTGGAAATGAGGATCAGCCGTAGAGAGACATTGAAAAGAAGCAAAGCTATAAAAGATGAAAGACTAAGATCAGCTATATTAGATTTGGAGAAAGAGTCTCTGGAATTGAGGAGTGAAAATTCTTCTCTTAGAGGACAGTTGGCGGCAGCAGAACGTAGAGTCAGAGCTTTGGAGGAACGTCTCACTCACACTGAAAACACTGCTTCAACCCACCAAAGGAAGCTTACTGAAATGACTGAATACACATCCTCACTGAAACGTGACTTGCAAGAAAAGGAGTTGTTGCTTAGCCAGAATAAACTTGAAAAGGAGAAACAGAAGAAGATTCTGGAACGTAAATACAATCACAAGATAGCTGCTGAACATGAGAAAGCAAAAGAAATAAACTGTGAAAAGGAAAGATTGAAGAATGCCAATGATGAAAAGGAGAATCGCTTGCGTATTATTGCTGAAGCATTGCATGTAGAAAGAGGGGACAATGGTGATTCATACCCGAGAAATACAGACATGGGAGCTCAGACTAGCGCAAGAGACTACACGCCGGGATCGACGCCTCGAGCTCTTCCCACTCATTTACTGACGCCATTTAGCTATGTTCCCCAGACAAGGGACACACCTGCATCTTCACGGCGTGGCGTAGCGATAGCGAACCCAAGACATCGCCGATCGCTTTCCGCAGAAGGCCGCGGATGGATCGAACACGCGCCAAACAAACTCGTCCCAATGGGCACCGTGATGAAGCCCAGTATAGCCAACAGTAAAGTAGTAAACAAACTAACCAGTGTTAAGGATATAGCTAACTCAAAAGCTTCGAAATACTGTCTTATATCACAGGAACAAGATACCGATGGGGAGTTGGAAACTAAGCTGTATAAAGGAGATGTTGTTCCAACGTGTGGTGGTGGCGCGCAAGTGATTTTCAATGATGTTGAGATGCTGAAACAGTTTTCGCCTAATAGAGAGTCTTCTAATCGACTCTCAGGTACTACCTGCGCTCGGCACTCAGGTAAGAGGCGTGATACGGCCTGCTCTCCGCCTCAAACACCTTCGAATACTAGTAAGAAGCAGAGAGTTGATGATGAATAGGTGTTGAAAATGTTTTAGAATCAATGTAAGGTTTTATGATTCAAAAGACGATTTGTACGAGCATCATTTGTGAGTAACTCTCAATACCTTTTAGTGCACAACTATCAATAAAACTATGTTTAAACATATACCCCCTTATTAATAAATAAGGTGTAAGTCAAGTATAGTAATACCTAGGTTTTAAATATATCCGTCACTTTCTAATGTCATATAAACAAAAAGGGCTATCTTAATACCTGGGTGTTAGACCGACAAAACTGACTTACACCCACAGACGTATGAGTAGTAGGTACCTACAACTCATACGTCTGTGCTTACACCTTATTTATTAATAAGGGGGTTATTGTACACTTTTCCATTTATATCCATTATTATGGTTAATATTTTAACGATAAGTTTTCAAGATCCCTCATAATATGCCATATGTGTGATTCTTTTTTTTTTAACAGAAGTGACTGTGATTGTAAACAACCAAAAGTAATTGCTCATAAATAAAAATGTAAGTACCATTTTTTTTTGTAAGTTTAACTTTAGAAATAGTCCTAGATTTATTAATAATCTAATATGTACTTAATTAAATTAATTATTATTATGATTAAACATTGGGAGTTCCACTGCAAAAAGATATTGGGTAATTGACAATATTTTTACACTAGATAGATCCAAAAATACTATCTTTACTCATATATATTTAATGCGATAAGATTGTCTTCATATAGAATTTTGACTTTGAAATGATTTCCATTGTTATGTCTCGCTATGTGTCTATGGACAACGTACCTACCGTACAAAACTAATTAAACAAACTCAGTTTTGTGGTTCTATAATTAAATTTTACTGAGCAAAATCAATCGGGTTTTTTTTTTGGAACAGTAAATATTATTGGTGTTATAAGTTAAGACTGTTAAAAAACAATCGGAGGGATCTTTGTTTTATTTTGTTCATACTAATAGTTGGTTACTTTAGTCTGATGCTCAAAATTTAAAGAATTACTTTATCTTGCAGTGGTACTTTCATAATGTCTTTGTAGCTCTCATAAAAATTAAACAGATTCGCTGTACTGATTTAATTCACCAGTGAAGCCGGAAAAAGAGGAATGTATGCTAACCAACCAATTACGTTAATTGTCTCCAATGCCACAGTTACTAAAAACCAGTAAGTAGTAACTCAACATCTCATAAACTTTATAGCTTACCATTTGTATCTGATACTTAAAAATGTCTACCTCATCACATTCCATTCTCTGAATTTAATGCAAACATAACTTGGATCAAAAATTAAGACGTAGTGACGTTATCGTAGCCAATGGTTTGGCAAAGATCGGGGGCAAAGACAAGTAAAATGCTAAGCCAATATACACAACATTTGATAAAAAAAAAACACTTGCGGAATATCACCGTTGATAATAATATATGTATAGCTCTTGCTGCAGGCTGGCTTTGTGTATCTCATGTATAATACCAATTGAGCTACTGTACCAGTAAAGATATTTATGTACTACGTAAAGGAGTGAAGACATTCTAACACCCTCTATGATCAATTGGTATGACGGGCGGATTATTTAACTTTAATAAAATTTTGTTAATTAAGTTGTAGAATTGTGTAACTATGTATAAATCTACTAAATGTAGTACAATGCCATTTTGTGTGTATTAAAAATACCTTTGTGATGGTGGAATTTTGTTTTATTTTGTTGATAATAATTATTTTATAAAACATACTGTATGACGTACGGCCATGATAGATTGGTGATGGCGAAGTCTGAGGTCATGGGTTCGAATCCTACAATATACTTTCGGTAAAGGAAAACATTGTGAGAAAACAATAGCAGATGAGGTGTGTAACCCGCAAGATGAATAAATGTCGCCAGCTGCACTTGAGAGCATGTTCCATTCTAGGCTTTATGTACTTTACACATTTTGCTATAGGTATTATGTCTTAGCATGGTGAAACAAGACTATTTATTATCGTAGAAGAGGTAGATGCCTAATAAATTATAATTTAATTGTTGAATGTCAGAAAAGGTTTCATTGCATAGAAATACAGATCTGTTATTATTTTATACCTTATTTTTAATTACCTACCTAGGATATTTAATCAATCGTGAAAGCACTTACCCTAATGACTTCTGGACATGCATAATGTGGGCTGCCGCAAGATGTCTCCAAGAGAGACCCTGCAGGCTGGAGTGACGCCATGCCGAAATCGGCGATTTTTATGTTGTTCCGCTCGTCAAGGAGCAGGTTTTCTGGCTTGAGGTCTCTATGGCTGGAATTATAGTCCCACTTGATTAGGAAGATGATAGAAAAGAGGCAGGTAAAGTTAATATAGAAACAAATGAGCATGTTTTTGTATGTTCGTAGATTCTAGCATTTTTACGAAATATTTTAATATTAATGTTATAACTACTCAACAACAGATGGCGTTACTGATTTCAGTACTTAAAAATAAATGGCCTATAAATAAAGAATTAATAACATACTTACCATATAGAATGACTATGACAGAAATCCAATGCGGATATGATTTGTCTGAAGAACCTTCTTGCTTCCTTAGGAGTTAGACGGCCTTTCTTCACTAAATAGTCGAATAATTCACCACCACTTACATGTTCTAGTACTAAATACCTGAAAAAGTGAATGTTTTAAAGATTCCCCTCTGCAAACCAAAATTGCATAATAAATACTATATTTAAGTAGTTTTAAGCTGTACTGATACGTACAAATATTTCTTATTTTCATAAACATCAGACAGCCCTAATACGTGTGGATGTTCTATCAATTTCATAATTGCTATTTCTCGCTCCACCTAAAAACAAAAAAAATATTATAAGCTTTGCTTATATCAATATACTAATTTCTAACATCTGATCTAATAAAATAATTAGTAGCAGAATTACCACGTACTGACATCTACCATCGAATAGCAGAATTATAGTAATATACTTGATATTGCCAGTATATAAATACTACGTACAAATATTGCTATTCGATATAAATCTTAGACGACACTTTTTGTTTTTTTTACACTGACATCTATTATCGATTAGCAAAACTAAAATTAATTCAAGTTGGCAAGTGCATCTCATAATAGTTTAGCTATCGGATAATAGATGGTACTAGTTAATTTTTGATATTTTTTTTTTTTTTATACATTTATTTACAAGTGCTTTGTAAATTTTTACCTTCATCAGTACAGATTCGCTTAGTTTTTCCCTGTTTATTATTTTGATAGCGACTTTCTTGCCGGTCACACAATGTACACCCAACTTGACTAGACCTGAAACAAACAAAACATTCTGATCAAAATGCGGGTCAAAATTCTTTTGTCAAGAAAAACAATTGTCAGGGAATGTCAACTCGTAAATAAAAGAAAGACGTAAAAAGCTCAGAGCTTTAGGATGCAATAAAAACATTTTGTAGTGGATGTACTTGGTACCTACATATTTGGAATTGCAGAGGACACTTTCGGATTTTTCATGACATGACATGAATTTGAGATTGCTCTTAAAGCTTCGGCCTCTTATATTTCCACTAAAACAAGGTTCCTGCCTCTTTAAATAAAACTAAAGAAGGTATAATAAGAAATGCATACCTACTGTATTCTACCTACCTACCTACTATATACCTACATATCAACAACTAGGTACCTAAATACCTAGAATGACTAGTTCGCTCGTAGCTATAGGTAACAAAAAGTCCGGCGCGCGGCGCACAACCCTATCTTTCACACAAACTTTTTGTAAATACCGTATTTTTGTGAATAGGTACCGTTAGTTTATAATCTACCTAGCGAGATTATAAACTCCCCGACATATTGTGAACTGTACCATCTGCTTACAATATAACGTATTCATTTTCGATAGTTTATAACACAGATCACAGAATCTGTCGTTGTCAAACCGTCATATTGTGAACCGTCCCTGATTGATAAGTCTTGGCGGTGCGGTGGTTCGTTCCCTATTCATAGAATTAGAAAACATATATATATAGGAGTTAAATAAAAGAAATGCACATTTAATTGTTTGAAATCAAAATTAAATATGTCAATATTTTTTTTAAGAAACAATGAAAACAATCTACTACGTTACGTTACGTATCGTAGAAATGGTGGCGCGGGACATGACGTTTAATCAATCAGCTTTCAAGGTGCGTTCCGACGCATTCAAGTATGATGCCAGTACCTATTTACAATATGACGGTTTGTCATGGATAGATTATAAACTATCGGAAATTAATACGTTATATTGTAAGCAGTATGATACAGTTCACAATTTATCGGGAAGTTTATACGTAACTGCCTAGCTACATATAGCTTACATACATACTCCTTCTCCTTGCATCGTATGCCTCATTGCCGAGGGACGTGCGTGACCCTTTATTTATTTATTTATCGCGGACTATCGCTCGCCATCTGGATCGATCTTTTGGTGTGCGGATACCAGCACAGGCACTGGTGTCCAATGCAGAGCGTATTTGGTCAGATCTGTGGGTCAGACCAACGCATCGGACTTCGACCCCTCGGCCTCTTTCCCTCCTAATTACCTTGCCAGTAATAAGCAACTTATCAAGATCCTACATACTAGAGCCAGACAAATTACACTAATCACACAATCATGGATATGGATTCCAGTTACATTACTTATTGTCACAACACACATTGTTCGAGCGAAAGCGCTATCCGATTTCTATGTTTTTAGACCTTGGATTTTTTAAGAGGTGTTAATACCTCAATAGTGTTAATAATAATAGAGGTGTAAGGAGGGTGAAATCGGCAACAATCAACACGTAGTATCCCCAAATGTCAACCTCACCTGCCCGTGGTGCACCCTGCCGCTGACTGACGAGGCTCTGACAACCGACCGATGGCAGGATAACCATCCAAAGTTAGATCAGCTCTAAATACTTCAGACCAGTTACGGGCAGCAGCGTTACCTGTGCGAGAGAGCTGGTCTGGTTCTGCGGTAACTAACCCCATCGATGTGGGAAGAGAGATGAAAGTGTCCATGCGTGAGATGGGCTCTAGGTCTGTACTATGGGCTTCTGGTTCCGCCGCACGTGTCGAGTACAGCTGTCCATAGAAGCATTCAACTTCCGCAAGTATTAGAAGTAGCTATCTATACTGCCGTTTCGCGGCTTTGAGTTTCGTCAGATGGCTACTCTCAAGCCGACTGACAAAGACCTTCTACGACAGCCGATTTTGCTCTATCGCAGCCATAATAGCGCGTGTTTTGGCGCAACGGAGGTCTATTCGTATATTTTTCATGATCAGCCTGTTGAGAGTATCGTGGGGAAACCATAGCATGGTGTTAGGGTAGTACCCACATGACTGGCTTGGCTACCACCCCCATCTTGAAAATCTGTCCCAATCGGTCTCAGGAACAGGCCAGCCAGTTGCTTCTAGGCTTTGTCTGCTTACCACCTTCGGCCACATCAACACTGACTATGGTCAGATTATGGTCAAATACAGACACACACATAGGTATAAAAGAATATAAAAAGCCGTGCTTGCTGACTTTTATGCCGGAGTCTTCTGAGTTTAAGTGTATCGCAAATCGAAGGTAGAGCCAAATGTAACGTTCATAAGTGCTTATATGGCCTAAACGAGTTTCAGTTTAGTAAATAGTTTTAGTACCCCACTAAGACGCAGGGATATATTCGATTTCGCGTCGGCATTGTTGTATTTCTTCTTTTAAATGTCATTAAATGGCAATTATCTCTTTCGTAAAACACACTTGTTGAGTTTGTATTTCGAAACATTAATTCCATTCAATTAGTTTACTTTTTAATACGGCCCATTATAATGTGGAATTAGTCCATAATATATTTACCGTTATCCCGCATTTGAATGCAGAAGTCATACAATACGTACAATCTTTCATATTTCATATATTGGTAGGATTAGTAGGATAGGATAACATACAGTAGGATAGAATAGGAGCGTATAATAAAAGTGTTTTTACAGCTCTATATCAATTGCGATCATCGAAGATATTCGATCGCAACTATACGATGATACAATCATAAGGTATTTTTCAGTGTAGTGTACACAGAGAATTGTGTGTGTAATTTCAGTCTGGGTTAAAAAAAAATCTGCATTTTTTTTTCTGCCATGATTCATTTTTTAAGGTAAGTTTCGTTTGTTTTGTTAAACTGCGGCTTTACGTTTTAAAATTACGTCATATACTTAGGACCTATATGATTACCTATCCTATATTATAGGTAAACTTTTTCAAATTAAATAATATGGCTAAAATACTCAGGTCTTCTTTACTATATTCTTCTTCACCGAAGATATTAACCGCGTATCTGCAGAGGGATCCGTGTAGGGACCAAAACTCGTTCTTATATTTTCAGCCTTTTATGCAAACATACAAACTTTCATATTTATTAGGTAAATTAGTGAGGTGGGAAGACATTTTAGCAAGAATCCTTTTTTTTTTTATTAAATGGGCTTGCCTTCGGCCACTGACGAAGCCCAAGATGAAACACGCTTACTCAGAATAAACCTATTCACTCTGGCCTTGAAAGCCTAAGTTGATTGTAAGCGTTAGTAAACAGACGCCGGAAGCAAGAAAGATCCTAAAACTAAATGAAATATTTATTCATTCAAATTCATTCAAATTTTTTCACAGGCACTTACTAATACTTAACACGTATAGTTCGGAAGGTTAATTTTGCTGAGAAGAACCGGCAATAATCTCAGCAGTTACCTACTTACTCTTCTGCAAATTTTGCCTACTCAAAAACAGCTTTATATAAAAATTTAAGTTCCTGCGTAATTGTTTGGTAAAATATGTATTTTAATAATTCTTTCTTTACATCAAATATGTACCTATGTACAAATTACAATATAAACTAAACTAAAACTATATAAAGATTATAAAGGCAATATATACATTGAAATAATTATGAATAAAAAACTGCAAACTTTCTTTCTACATATTTATTATATTTTATCTTCTATGCTTTGTGTGTTTACTTACCACCTTGAGCCATAGCATTACTTACCATGGTGAGATTCTGTAGTAAAAAATAAAAAACTATAAAACTAGCAATCACGCACGTTCATTAGCTAAACTGCCACTCATACAGACATACAATCCGTTAAACACCTATCTCTCACCATGCCTCAAACGATTCACCATAAAATATCCCATGAAACGCCCGGGTGTTTTATGACCTTCCTAAATAGAGAAAACACGCACGGGGATAAACTTGGTGAAAGATCGTTTCGTTGCTTTTTTTGTGTCGAATAAACGAGGACTTGTCGGAAAACGGTAGAAATCAGGAACAATATCTACTGTTTCATATATTTTATAATTATAATTGAATTTATTTAAAGATTTGGATTCACTGTATACTAGCAATATACATTCAAACTCTAACTTCTTGCCTAGGTCAGGTTAATTATTTAAGTGCAAAGAGTATCTTCTGAATAATAACCTTTACAGACACGTATTTTACGAGAACTTTTTGATCTGGTGCCACCATCATCTTTCTACCGTCGCACTGCTCGCCGGAGATGTGGAGTTCATCCTCACATCCTCGAGCCGCCTCGATCGTCCACACAACGTTTTAGTCGGACGTTCTTACTGCGGACCATTAGGATGTGGAATGAGCTCCCCATTACGGTTTTCCCTCAGCGCTACGATATGGGGTTCTTCAAAAAAGGCGTAAAAAGAGCTCTACAAGGTCGACAACACATTGGCAATCCCCCTGGTATTGCAAATGTCCATAGGCGACGGTGACCACTTACCATCAGGTGGCCCGTCTGCCTGCTTTTCAAACTGTTGACATAAAAAAAAAAAGTGTATTTTCAATTGTGGTCCTTAGTTAATAAAACCTCAGAGTATATAAATACATAAAACTAATATAAAATCAGTCAAGTACTTGTCAGTTACTCACAATGTAGGGTTCCGTAGAATGAATGTCCGACGAATACGGCACCAAACCCGCTCAATTGTTAAATCACCCTTGTTAAAGAACGGTAGCCCTACGGCGACCTTATCAATTCGTAGTTACAATAATTTACGCTATACGTCAGCAATTTACGCCCTTATCGCTTTGAGAACGCAAAGTTTCGTTTAAATAAAAGCGTTGTCCATTAATTATAGCGTAGGTTCTTGTTAAAAAACACCTTATCTGATGAAAAGTGTACCTATAGCCCTGGTTTTGGCCAGTACCCCGGTTGTGGCCACTTGCAATTTTGAAAGTCAATAAATAAGGCGTTGAAACCGGACTCGTTTATTGTCCATGGTAAATAAAATCTTTGATTATGATCGCTTTTGACGAGCAATTGTAGTGGCGCCGCGCCGTAAGTCTATTCTATAAGAACTTTTTTGTGACATTGTAAAGGCAAAACTTATAATTTCAGTTAATTTCCATTTCATAAGAGCGAACCTTGGTAATTAATCGATAAATATCTTGCTCATATTTTTATTTGTTGCGTTGATTATAATTTAAGTATACTAAATGAATGTCTAGGAACTTTTTATAAATGTTATTTTGGACTTAATCTTTACCTTAGTTTCCAGTTAGAGGAATTCATTGCCAATGGGTGGCCTGGCCACAACTGGATCAGTAGTGATTTTACACTTTTCATTCCTATAATATATAAGTAATAATAAAAAAAACCTCTCGATACACACTTCTACAAAACCTAAAAGATAAATAAACTGATTTATTAATAAGCGATTTTTTTATATAAAAATCCTTAAAGTGGCCACAACCGGGTTCTTAGTTTCTTACCCTACATAACCCCAGGGTATTCTTGTTTCAGCATACTACTGTTATTCTCGATAAGCTTAACCAATAGCTTGCCGACAGCGAACCAGCACGCGGCGACAATAGAGGCGGTACCACCGAATGTATCGCTGTCACCGATAACCAATAGACTAAATAGAAGTGAAAACTTTATTAATAATAGTAAGTATCTTATTCTAAGTGGTGACGTCGAATGTCGTGGTAAAAATCTTGAGTTGTAATCTTAAAATGAGATCTAGGGTTCGCTGTTTTGAAACATCGTGAGGAAACCATAGCAGCACGGAAGGCAGCCTACCACAGGACTGCCACCGCCTGCCTGGCTACCGCCGTCATGTTGAAAATCTGGGTTCCGACCATTGAGCTATTACGTATAGAGAAGGCGCCACACATCACAACTATGTTCCGTTCAAGTTTGGCTATCCGGCCACACTTGTTGTCGTAGAACGATGAACGAATCATGTAAGCGCCGTGAAAATCACGGTGTTTGTGAGAAAAAAGCGTTCTGATAGCGCTACGTGTTTCTACTGTCTGCTTAGACGACTAATTATTGTTTCAGCGCTAAAGAGAACTTTAGTTGACTCAAAAAACATGGGACAACCTTTGCTTATGATAGCTTCTCTATACGTAGTAATAATAGCTCAATGGTTCCGACAGCTGTGCCTACATTTTATATTTACTGTCAGAAAAAATTACGATATGGCTTCCTTGTCAGTTGTTCTCGGTAAAAGTATCGATTAAAAACGAGACATTGAATTGACATTATATGAATTTAGTCGTTCATACGATTCAAGGCAGCGCGCTGCGCAGTGTTGTACCTAATGTACAACTAAGTAGTACACTAGCAGGTACATACACATACTCTAGTACAGTCACTCTATCTTTTCAAGTACCTACCTACACTGGCTACACCTAATATGGGCGGGCATTGAACCTCTGTTACGAACTCAGAACAATTTTACGAAGTGCTAAAATTAAAAAAAAGCATTTAAAAAACGAACACTATCTTTTGTTTTTTTTTTCATGTATGAAGCAAAGGTAAACATGTGCTGTGATTATTTTAAATAATAAAGCAGAGTTCACACTCCTGCGGGTCGCGGCTAAACCGGTCAGGTTGCCGGTAACGTCGGGCATTATTAATGAGTTCTGTCTGACAGTTGGTTGCTCGCCTTGTGAAATTCAGCCTGGTAAAGTTGTGTCATATCTTATAATTAATGTAAAGTTTCATTCTTGTGATGGCTTACGTAATAGTTTTTCAACTGACAATCAAAAAAGGATGTTAGATATTGACTGAAAATTAAGTTTTCAGATTTGGTTCAAAGAATAAATTAGAGAGAAGGATGATAAAACAGTATTTAAATTCAATGATCACTGATTAAATGTAACTCATTGTCATTTTTGGGTTTTTACCTATAGAGTATACATTTACATAATTTGTAGCATGTTTATACTGTATAATCCCCGGAAAGTGTGCTCTTTGGCGACATCCGGCGGCCTGTCATCCTGCCGGTGAGGTGTCAGGTCATGTTTGCTGTCAAACGAGAACTTCCGATTCGATTTCCACATACGAAAGAGGTCGCATATTTGCAATTCTCACGACTTGTACATGTACATTACGCGATTTATAACGAACGTCGTTGCGGGTTGGTAGGAATATTAATAACATAAGATTTAGCTTCAGGAAAAAAAATGGTAGTAGGTATGTATATACAAGTATTTTTTATCTCTTTGCTGTTGTGTTAGAAAAAAATAAGAGTTTCTTATCGTCACTGAGAGACTTTATTTATTGTCAAAACTCAATTGGCCTTGAGAGAACAGACGGCTTTTTCACCACCGCAGTTGATCGACAGAAGCGGCACCCACGTATTTATTTTCTAATTATTGCATTTTGAATATTTGTTATATTTTTTTTATACCACTAAGGTGGCATCAAGCTTACGGCCCGCCTGATGTTAAAGCAGTTACCGTAGCCTATGTACGCTTGCAACACCAGGGGTATAATTCGCGCGTTGCCGACGCTGATGAAATCTCTTCAAACCCTTTTTGAAGAACCCCATGCTGTACTCCATTGGGAAAACCACGGCGGGGAGCTAATTCCATGGTCTGAGCGTCCGCGGAAGGAAGCTCCTTTGAGACCGCACAGTATGAAACCATTTTGGTTCCAATGTGTGTGGATGAACTCCCCGTATGGCCAGAGTTGCGATGGTGGAAGTTCGCCGTGGGCATCATGTCGAACAATTCTTTAGAACACTCTCCGTAGTACAAGCGGTAGAACACACATAAGGAGGCAAAGTCTCTCCTCAGACTGAGTGGCTCTAAACCGCTTGTGAGCTCGAAATATGTAATAAAGGTACAAATATCAAATAAAAATAAGTACCTATTAATTCAGCAAAAAATACTCTTTGTTACAGATCCATTTCTAACGAACTCTCTTCTGCAAGCTCTGGTCGAAGAATCTGAACACAAGAAACGAGTGCAGAGATACAGGGATGTCGCATGAAACCAATTAATGTTTATTAAAATATAAGCTCGACTAGAAAAAATGTTGTAGTCTACAAGACTTGCTAAATTCAATATAATGTTCTGGAAAAGCTTTTAGTTCATTAAGACTTGAGTCCAATTATTTTGTATTTATGAAGAGATTAAAAATATAATGAAGTTTGTTCTGGAATGTCTATTAATTATCTGTATTTTTTCTACTAAATATCCAAGTCAAAGTCATTTAATTTAGGTCGTTGGAGGAACTTCGAAGATCGAATAACACTGATATTGCAGGAGCAACGGTAACCGTTTACCATCAGCCGGGCTGTATGCTTGTGTGCTACATTAGTAGTGTAAAACAAAATGGATATGGATTTTAAATAACTGATAAATGAAGTCCCAAATGTCATTGACGTACCTATTTAAATGGGCTGCGGCTTGCGTTTGGCCACTGACCCGCTCATAAGTGACGAAGACGAAGCCTAGGATGGAACACGCTTACCCAGAAGGAACCTATTTACTCTGGCCTTGAAAGTCCCTAGAATGTATGAGTCAGGAAACACAGACGCCGGAAGCAAGTTCCACTGCCTTGCTGTCCGCATTATAAGTGGAGGATGCAAAACGCTGTGTCCGTATTTTCGGTATGTCAACAACATACGGGTGCAACTTTTTAGAATGGGGATGGTGGAATCAGATTGAACAATGGATGGATGGGATGGATGGGACTTTCACTAAGCTATGCCTAAGAAACTGAACCTTCCTGTGAAAGTCCAATCGCAATAGGAAAGCCGTTTCTGAGAATAGCCCATAATTATGTCAGAAACGTATTCTCTCATTCGCCGCATTTTAGTTCTCTGTACACGTTGAATACTCTGACGAAGTTCATAGAACCTATGGTTTAATTTTTTTCTTTGTACCTAGTCTAAACTTAATCAATAAAGGCAATAATTGGACTGTTTTACAAAAAACTTAAACCGACTTCAAAGTACACTAAGAAGTAATCAAAACCTGATCTGATAATAATGGGATCAAACGGGAAGTGCACCCTCCCAGACATAAAAATAATTTTCCAAATCGGTTAATAAATGGCGGAGTTACGAGGTAACAAACATAAAAAAAAAAACAACCGAATTGAGAACCTCCTCCTTTTTTTGAAGTCGGTTAATGAAATATCGTTGATTGCATGAAGCTTAAAATAATTACATAAGTATGTTTCACGAGTATTGCCAGCCAACAAAATAAAGAGCACATATAAATAATCACAGCAACAGGCGGCTGGCACGCAATAATACTTTTACCTCCTTTCTTACATCACAAAGTGGAACTTTGCCCTTTTGCGTGGCACTGAGGTTATTGGCTCTCAAATTTGCCGACGCGACGACGGGTCAGCGCATATTTGTCGAAAAATATTATACGAAATACTTACATGTCGTCTGGGTAGTTAGCTAGGTTAGTTAGTTTTTTAAGTCTATTAAAATATCATCAAGTTATTCCATGTGCTTTATTAGAATTACTTGCTTTTCACACGTGAATACTGCTCTTGAGAGAAAAAAAAATATGAAAAATCATTTCATACTCTCTACTACTTCTATTAAATTCATTAACGCATTTTTTTTTGTAATTATAAATCTTAGTTTTATTACCAACATTTGATTTATGTAAGTAACTCATGAAAACGATTTATATAAAAATAAACAGTACTTATATTTACCTGTCTGACCCTTCCCTAGGGTTTTCTCTAATCTGAACGGCCCCACATACTGGTAGGCCTCGGAGGCCGTCGTCGAACCTCCACTCTCCATCTTCACGCTTCACCCCTCGGCATCCAATCATAAACAACACGTGACATATCGCGCTCAAACGCACACATCCGGTCATATGTGCATCGGGGTGTAGCACTGGCTTAAAACCGCCATATTGGATCGGCTATTAAAAAAGTTTGAAATGCAAACATCGAAATATGGACGGTCATGCCTCGCTAATGTCAATTTTAGGTATTTTTAAAGCACACTTCACTTTTGTTTGTATTAAATTTTACACTGCTTAAAACTTTGTTTTTATTTGATTTCAGTGCCACACTTTGCCTGTAATTCAAAATTCAAAATCATTTATTCAAATAGACCTTCGCAGGCACTTATGAAAAGTCTGACTCTAATACTCTAATACCGGTTCGGAAGGTGTAATATTAAGTCCTGTCTTATGTATGGTTCAGAAGTTGGGCAGTAAAGGAGACGGATAAAAGACGATTGCTAGCAGCTGATATCAGAATGTTGAGATGGATGTGTGAACAAGAATGCATAAGATTAGGAATGAATACGTACATAATTGTGTGCATGAACATGTCTGTAAGTCCTGAGTCTGGGTGTTATTATGTATATTAAGTATGTATTTACAAACAAAAAGTAGTATATGTATTATATCAGTTATCTGTTTTCCATAGTACAAGCTCTGCTTAGTTTGGGATCAGATGACCGTGTGTGAGGAATTTCCCAGGATATTTATTTATTATTTATAAGAGGAAGTTTGGAAGTAGCGTCAGTGACTGACGAGTTGGGAGGGAACCGATTGTCGTGTCGGTCATGTTATAGGGATGAAAGCCATGTAATGAGTAATGACGTGACTATGAGAGTTATGTAATAAAATTGGAAAGAAGAGAAAGACCAAACAAGAGATGTATTGTGTGAAAGATGATATGAGTAAGAAAGGAGTGAATGTTGGAATGACAGATAGAAGAGCTTTCTAAAAGAGGTAGAGCATAGCGTTTATTCGCTCAAAGAGCAGTTCGACTGGGGAAGACCTCCACCTTACAGACTACCGCAGCCACTTTGTGGTGTGTTTCTGCGAGTCAGATCTCATTGGGAGGGGGAAGGGTCGGTAACGCATGAGTGATGCCTCGTGTGTTGCAAGCGTCCATAACAAAGCTACGGAAACCGCTTACCATCAGGCGGCATACAAAAAATGGAAGAAACGGACATTTTTCGCTGACTCTACTTAATCAGCCAAATGATATGCTATTAACATATTTATGCGTATTTAAATATTTTGTCTCTTTATTTATTCAATTTGGAATGAAACGATAAATAAATACCAATCATTATTCAGTAAAAAATCAGTTCGCCATTAAACGATCGTCATTAAATTTCCCTTCCCGTATTTACGTATAAGTTAATCGAATTGAATGCAAACTGAGGCGCGGTCGGAATGAAACAAAAACCGGACCGACCCATGTTTGTCATTCAAACTAACCAGGGTTCATGGATACGTGCCTTAACTGGACATTATAAAGCACCTTGCATATAGGGTGACTGCTATAGTAATTGGCCACCCCATAGTAATTGACCACTCATGACAAAATAGAAAAAAACAAGATAATGGAAGCATGCACGTGAATGAAAAAGACAAAAAGTATTCCTATATCTATCATACTTTCATTTTAGTTCATAAAATTTGACCTAGATGGCATTAACTGCATTGGAGAGGTCAGTTTCCAAAAGATTAGACAAATATGGGTGGTTTGTTAAGAAAAAAATAAGGTAAGAGTCTTCGAAAAACTTGATTTGATAAGTAAATTATCAAATCAAGTTTTGTAATGTGTAGTATGTAATGCTTGAATGTTTTATGTTTCTGTTGGCATATTATGTAAAGCTTAATTCAGTGCTATTTAAAAGGTTTTAAACATATAATAACATCAAAAAAAAAATACCGGCTAATAACTAAATATAAATTTGGATGAATTCAGTTATTGGCATACCCCGGCCAATTACTCATTTTCCATTTTATGTATTTTCAAAGCAGATTCAACTTTATAAAGGTAAAATATACGGTGCATAAAAATCCTACAGTTCTCAGATCAATATTTCAGTTATTAGCCGGGGGGGCCAATAACTGAAAAGTAAAGTGGCCAATTACTGAATATATTATTTTAAAATTCTTTCAGACAGTTTCAACATGCCAAAAATACCGCAATACAGAAAAATAACTATTAGGAAAAGCTCTAGAAGACGTAGGGCGAGGTATATGAGTTCGGACAGCCGCCAAAAAGTATCCTACCTAGTATAGTAGATACCTAGAGAAAATGTTCAATTTAAATTGAATCGATCGTATAGCAAAAGCAAATCTGGACCAAAAAAGCAAGCAATTTTTACCTGGCTAGAGAAGAATAAAAGCAGTTAGAAGAATGGCTGTGTGAAATAGGGAAAAGAGGCTTTCCTAGGGATGCAGAAGATATTCAAGTTTCTGTCCAAAACTTTCTGAATAAAAACCCCAGAGAAACCCTTCAGTCAAAACAGACCTGCAATAGGATAGTTAAAAGATTTTCTTCACAAAGCAGGCGAAGGTGTTACGCAGGCTAATTCGACATCAGAAACTGGTTTAGTCAAGTCATGGATCAGCATGAGTAAGGTAAACGTAATATTCAGAGGCTACCTTACCACATATCAGAACCAGAGTATCAAAAGATTCTGAAGGACAAATCCAACGAAAAGTAGAAACTAGAAGAAGAACAAAAACAAAAAGAATTGGGAAAAAATAAGAAAATTAGAGGAAATTAAGACAAGAAAGTTGGAAAAGAATGGAAAAATTTGATCTAGTTCTTCTGTGGTGAAGACTTTTAAATTAAGATACGAATGTGGCCAAGTTTTTCACAATTCATACATTCGTAAATCTCATCTTATGCATATACCTCAGGATTAAATTGTCAATTTCTTATGCCACAACTGCTTTTGTATGGAAAATGATGACAGTCATTCTGATAACGAAAAATGTGAAAATTACTAAGAAAATGGGGATTTTTTTACACAGGACAGAAAGAATATGGTTTTAGCTATGTAAAATTTTAAGTAAAACTTAACAAAAGTTAATAATTTGATAACATTTTGATTTTAAATTGTTTGGCTAATAACTGTATCCTGATATGACAATTACTGTAATTTCGTGGCCAATTACTAAATTTCATAGGTGATTGAATTTGATAAACCTTTTTATTAAATAAATATGTGATTTTAGTGATACCTGTTTTATTTCCTGTGACCTTATTAAATTCACTTTCAATTGGTATATCACAGGTGTATGTATCTTTATTACTTTATTTTTTATAGGGGTTACAAGATAAATTTTAGCTTAAGTGGCCAATAACTATAGCAGTCACCCTACCTACTTTTCATGGCCTTACAAAAACTAATGTGAAAGTTGATGAAGTGACTAAAAGCGTCATAGTATAGTAGAGAGAGATTGTAGGTACTCTCAATTGCTAGTATTTATTTTTTAGAGTGCAGCTGGCTGAACGTTTGAAGCTACTCTCGCCCTTTAGACGTCATTTTTAAAATAAATGCCGTTTTTCAGAAAATGACGAACGCGACAATGATGTGCCGGAATGTGTCTCGACGTTTTCGTAGCAATGCTACGATGTAGCACTCTCGTAGACACATCTACGGGTTTATTTGCTACGTAGATGAATTTATCATAATAAATTAACTTACTTGCTTTTTAGGGTTCCGAACCAGAAAGGTAAAAAATAAGGCGATGGTTTAATTGGTAGTGACGTCGGATACCGAGACGAAAGTCCCGGGATCGAATCCTACAATGAGCTTGGGCATTCGGTGAAGGAAAACATCGTGAGGAATCTATAGCAGTATAATAGCACGGTGGTAGGGTACTCTGAAGCACCCTCCTGGCTGGCTACCACCCTCAAGGTGAGTTCTGTCGCCAAGCAGCTATCGGTGTAGTCAAACAGCTACACAGTAAAAAAAAGAATTTGGAATAGTTATAAATAATCTTTCCAGATATATTGCAGATGAAAACATTTTTTCATCAAAATTTCAAAGCGGGCTCTTTGAAAATTTCAACTGTCTACCTATTACGATTCATCAGACACAGCCCAGTGACAGACGGATGGACAGCGGAGGCTTAGGAATAGGGTCCCCTACCTAGCTAGATTGAGTAACAACCAGCCGCAAAACTATTACCATTTATATTAGTACCTAACCTACAGTAGGTTAGCCATATGGTATAGCCATGAAACGAGGTCCACAAATGATCTGGCTAGGTTGTTACTGTGAAATAACGATGTTCTGGCCTGCCGCCAACCTTTCAAATATTCTACTTTTATCGACAATACTTTAGATATATATTTTCTACATACTAGCTCTCCCGCTGGAAAAAACCGTCTCACGATTTTTGAAATCCCTCTTTAGTGGATACCTACATAAAAAGGAACCTGCGGTTTCTGAGCGTGTCAATCAGTCAGTTTCTCGTTTTATATACAGCCTATCCCAGGGGTCGGCAAAATTTTAAGACAGTAGAGCCAAATTTATAAATTACAAAAGAGCGAATGATTTTTTTTCTAAACTGAATAGTTTTCGCGAGAGACACTTCCAAAGTGGTAAAATGTGTGTCCCCCCCCCTGTAACTTCTAAAATAAGAGAATGATAAAACTAAAAAAAAATATATGATGTTCATTATCATGCAAACTTCCACCGAAAATTGGTTTGGACGAGATCATGTAAGTAAGTAGTTTTTTTTAATTTCGTCATAAATTGAAATACATATCAAATACTCAGGTCTATACTACCATTTATTTATATACCTACAGGTTTGTACGGAACCCTCGGCGCGCGATTCTGACTCACACTTGGCCGGTTTTTTAAATTATTGTATTCATGCAAGAAAACGCTCTCACGAATATGTCAACTCGAAGATCGTCAGCACTCCAAATGTATCCATTGCATGATTTTAATAAAGGGTTTTGATAAAATTATAATTTTTTGCGTATGGATCTGAAGAGCCGCAACTTTACATCGAAAGAGCCGCAGGTTGCCGACCCCTGGCCTATCCTATAAGCTTCTCCATGCCATAAGCTGTCTACGTGTCTACCCACCACCTCTGCTCCGATTAGCTATGTCAAGGACACATTAAACATTTATATGCAGTGGTTGGTCCTTACTGTTTAAAATCAGTGCCAAATCACTGACTAGTTGCGATTGGATTGTTCGGTATTACTGCTCTAAAGTATTTTTTCCTCGATGAAAGGTCACTTTCCCTCACCATTCCGAAGGCCATCTGCGTGTCAAATTTCATCGTAAAAGGTTCAGATGTATTATATAGATGATTTATGAAAAGGTAACAAACAGACGGAGTTACTTTCGCATTAATAAAGGTATAAGTTTAGTAATTCTTCCTTGTCATCATGAAGCATAAGTTTATTCGATTTGGAAGGTCAACGATCGGGTATCGTGACGTCACGGCAAACAGCTCGGTACGGGATATTATTTCAAACAACTAATATTATAAACTAGTTTTTTCCCGGGGCTACGCCCGCCTTCCCGAATACCTTTTGTTTTCCAGAGAAGATATGTTATAAAGTATCCTATCTATTGAAATTTGGCTTGCAGATAGAATGGGATACATTTCATTCAGTTTTAGCGCAAATTTCGCGTTTATTAGCGCATATGATAGTAGGACAACTAACTTTAACTCAAAATCTTATAAAAATCGCCATCCAATACTCTCTTCTCTACGACTCTGACCAGCGGGCCTACTCATCGGTACGTACGTACCACCGAGCTAAGAAACTAAGGGGCTGGAGACCCCTGGCTGACAGTCTGTCTGATGGGTGTGGGTGGGAGACTTTACAAGCTTTCTGTTACGTTGTTGTAATTCGAGAGATTTGCTTCCAGGTTTTGTGATGTGGCCAGCCCATTGCCACATCAGCTCACTGACTTTGCTAGTTATTTGTAACTTTTTTTTTTTTATACCACTCAGGTGGCAAATAAGCATACGGCCCGCCTGATGGTAAGCGGTTACCGTAGCCTATGGACGCTTGCAACACCAGGGGTATCACGCGCGCGTTGCCGACCCTGCAGAAATCTCTTCACACCCCTTTTGAAGAACCCCATCCTGTACTCCATTGGGAAAACCACGGCGGGGAGCTCATTCCACAGTCTGAGCGTCCGCGGAAGGAAGCTCCTTTGAGCCCGCACAGTACGAAACAAATCAGGTTTCATCATGTGAGGATGGACTCCCCGTCGATGGCGAGAGTTGCGATGGTAGAAAGTAGCCGTGGGCGTCATCTTAATCAATTCTTCAGAACACCGTCCGTTGTACAAGCTGTTTTATTTGATTGATTCAGTAGTATTTTTGAATTTAAATAATTTTCATTCCGCTTTGATGCCTAGATTTTATTGATATAATTAATAGGTAGATATTATCTGGGCAAGCATGTTAAATCTTCATAAGTCATTTAGGTACTGATAAGAGGCTTATGTACTTTCCGGGAAGTAACAAAAACCTTAATTGACTTTTTTGAAATCAGACTTTTTGACAATTTATATGACTTTTTGTAGTAAGTCATTAGATAGAGCGGGAACTATATTATCATACTATTCAGGTTTTTGTATAAATTTCCATTTGACACTATCGATGTATACGACAAGAAAAGGTTTTAAATATGTAAGAGTGTGCGAAGACAGCACTCGATGCGTTACAATCGATAAAACAAACCTATGACTAGCAATATGTATTCTATAAATGACTTTACATTTATACTTTACATAAATCTACTGTTAAATATTAAATTTAGTAACACAACTAAAGTAAATAAATATGGCGTCTATTCAAGGCCATATTAATGTTAAAAAAGAAACAATTTTGAAGTCAAATAAATTTGAATTAAGAATGAAATTTGAAATGTAATTTAATATTTGAATTTCGATTTTTTTTGCTCAAATGATATTTTTTAATGAGGCACTGAAATCTGGTTAAGGTATTAAATCCGGTGTATATTTGTCTATGATAATTTTGTCCGCAACGTATTGGCCACTTACTAAATTATTTATGCACTACACATGTATGTAATAAACACTGCTTTTATTCCGCATACAACGTTTCTTCTTGTACGTCACAGGAAAATCAATATAAGTTGTCGTACCATCACTCGCTTTTCACCACACTCCGCGACGTGTATCCGAATATATGAACACTGGATGATTTTATGTACATTATCGAGTTATTATTTTCTAAAGTATTTAAAAAAATATTGTAAAGCGTTACATAATATTGTAGTTTAATTGAAATGTTTTCCGTGCGAACTCCGTGTGCGTGTCGCTCGGGTTTAGTCGGCTAGCGTCGGTAAATTTCGGCTTTGGGGTGGGAAAAGTGTGACTCATTTTAACCCTCGAAGGGTGGCTTGCGTTCCATTCTACGAAGTATTCTGATGACATTACAATAATTTGTTTGATGAATTCTATTTTACAATACCTTTATTTTATAGCTATTATTTTCAATACAATAATTATATTTATTTTATTTCACGGTCTTGTATTTAGTGTGTGCAAATATTTATCATAGCTAAATACGTGCTTCCGAATAACTTTTAAGAGTGTGCAGGTTCACGATGTTTTCCTTCACCTCTGCTACAAAAGTACTTTTGCAAAAAACAAGCTTGATGCAAAAAAAGTAAACGTTTTCTTTCTTTCGTAGCTATTTCGTAGCACTGTAGCAGTTACCTTTATTACGACCTAGCCGTGACCACCAGTTAGATGGGTGACCATTATTTTTAATTCCCTGTATGGTAATTCCTTGTACATTTGATTATTCTATTCAAAATAAAAGTTTGTACCCTTGACAGTAGGACGTAAGACTTAACAATCATTATACTTTTGAGGACGCAATTAAATATAAATAAGTATAAAATTCGATTGTATCGATGCAAATCATTTAATTTATTCTGTTGTTTGATAATGTTTAATTAATTAAGGCGACATTTTGACTTCAGGGGCTGACAACATTTAGGAACACCTTGTAAATGGTTTGATACTTTTAAATTACTTTTTAATATAGAGTAAAAACTATTTATTAATCATCTTTTGATTTAGGATTGGTTGATAATGCTTGTCATGATTTCGAGATTTCTATTTCACGGATTTAAATTTATACTAAGACAATTTGATCAATTGTTTAACGATTGTGTCGCACTTTGTCATAAATATTTATTGAGACATCCAGAGAACAGCGGGAGCTTTTTCCATCATTTGCTTGGCTATCCAAAGAGGAAACGCTGCCAGACTGCTGGAAAGCTAGCAGCAGCAGAGTTCTATATACAGATTGTATATTAAACATAGGTATTCTGTTGTAAATATACAAATATGATCATTTTTATTCAAACACGCTTTTTAATTGCCATGTTTATGTCGTATTAAGGAAAAAAAGTCGTCATATGAAGAGTTTTCTACAAAACTGTGTTATAAGTTGAAGTGTTTTACAATAAGTTATCTGAAAATCGTGACACAAATTAAGAGAAATGAACATAGAGACAATCAAGTGTATTTTATTAACAGAAATTAAGTAGTTAATAAAGCCTCAAATTTATAAAATGTTTGTCACTCCTGACTAAGTGATTCGGATGGAAAAATCCATGAAGCAAAAACCATTGTATTTTATACATTGCGAGTTCATTTTTGTGTCAAGATACCCACCATTCAGTTGATCTCAAAAGTAAGTTCAAAATTGTATTATCCAAAATATACTCGTAAAAACACTTGTCCTGAGTGACGCACAGCCTTATTCTCAGGGGGTAGTAACAAAGGATTTTAGGAAATTCCATCCCTAAGGAGAAGGAAGCGCTCGTGGTGTAGCATGATAAGCCGTTCTTAATCGATCCGCAAGTTTGGCTACCACCGTCGTGGTCGGTGGCCGCCTGGATGGGTGACCGCCTTATGGTATTTAAAATCGAGCGTTTCCGTGCTTCGGAAGGCACGTACAGCCGTTGGCCCCGTTTATCACTTAATTGTGATAGTCGTTAAGCTGGTTGGAGGCCTTCTAGGCGGCTTGAAAACTCCAACAGTAGGTTGACGTCTAGCCTACCTCCACCAATCCGCATTGGGCACGCGTGGTGGAGTATCTGCCCATGCCCTTTCACCCTGATTTGTGTGCAGGAGGCCTGTGCTCAGCAGTGGGGCATTATAGACTGATGAAGATGATGATCCTTCAGGAGGCAAAACGATTTTTCTTCGTTTCACGTATCTTAATTTCTAACCATACCAATTTTTATACACCCAACTTTTAAAATTTCGTGTTTTCATAAAAACTTTCATGTTCTTTTTGAACCACCCATCCACCAACACATCATCCAAATTTCAAGTCTTTAGGTCCAGCGGTTGGGCAGTACGTAATCTATCCGTCAGTCACTCACAAAGGCTTTATCTCCGTATTTTTAGTATACCAAAGAACATACCGTAACTGGATTTTATAATGAAAATACGGTTAGTATAATTGAATTAAAAAAGCTGGTTGTTTTGAACCACTGTTTCATACAAAATTGGACATAATACTGTTTTGTCACAAAATATAATAAAACTACTGTCTTTGTAAAAAAAACAGCACATGACATAGGAGTTGCATGTTACATAGATACTGGTGTCTGATTTGATTAAACATGAGATGGTTTAAGATAAGTCTGGTAAAACTCAGCCTTTAAGATAGCCCTGGCTCTTTTTGTTATATGACGTTAGAAAGAGACGGATACATTTAAAACCTGGGTTTTGCTAGACTTGCTTTAAACCATCTCACGTAATAAGGGGGATGGAGATCGATTCCAATAGTGATCTTGAACATAGGTATTTAAATTACTATACATTCATTTATTTTTCTTTTCACAATATTAATTTATTTTTATAAATATTATTAATAATTACACAGCTCAAAATGACGTCCTATGAACAAATAAGCAAGGACCGCTACAAATTGCTGACATCTCGCTACGAAAAATACGCCTATAATCTGGACAAGCCTGAACTGGAGCCCATCAGAGTGTTCGATCCTCTCAGCAAGAAGCAGATCGAGGAGTTGGAGCTCATCAGGGAAGTCAGCTTGGACTTGCAGAAGAAGAAGGAAGAAGATAAAGCTGCTGTGAGTCTTATCCTTGAAAATAATAGTAGGTAGATAAGTAAAAGTATCCTCCTTACCATCAACTCGTATTGCTATACCTGAATCGTTTTTGTATCAATATGTCACTATATATGGAAAATAGTCGCATTTGACAGAAAAACATTTCAGTAGGTAATGGCGAGCAATATGCAATATGCAATGCAAAGGCAATATGGCGAGGAGGGCGATGGCTGCCACATGCGTCATACTTGTGAACAGGTGCTGCTTGTGGGGGCTGGTCTGCTTAAGTTTGCTATTTATTTACTTATTAAATATTTATTCAGTCTTCTTTGTAATTTTGCCGCCGCGCCGGGGCACGCAATTGTTTTCAGTGCGATTAGAATGTAAATATTATGTAATGAATCTAAGCTTGTTTTGAAAAGAGTAATTGCTGAGTTTATTGCCGGCTCTTCTCAGCAAATGCAACCTTCCGAACCGATATTAGAGTATTAGAGTCAGACTTTTCATAAGTGCCTGCGAAGGTCTATTTGAATAAATGATTTTTGAATTTGAATTTGAATGTTGCTATAAGGTACCTACGGTATGGACGGTAGGCCTCCTAATCTAATAGCGTGGCAAATTACCCAATTTACAGCTTCCACAAAAACTGTCAAGAGAAGCTTGTTAGATTCTTATGAAAGAGATCATCTACTTTTGACGCTGACTGTACCAGGTCTACTGGATAGGTCCATCTGAATAAGGGCAGATGAAAGGCTCCATAAGATGAAAGTAACAAACAAAAATCTTTAAAATTTAGATATAAGACCCAATATCAGTAGGTAACGTAATTTTTATGTTACAAAACTTACAGAATAGAAATCTTCAGAAAACATATTTGTAGCTTCGACAGGAACACGAAATCGTAAATTTCAAACGGTTGATTTATAAAAGAAAACTGTAGCTAATCCTAGATTCTGTTTTCAGCAATTAGCGAAACAGCAGGCAGCAGAGGAAGAAGCAGAAGCGGCTAGTAAAGCGAATGACGCTCCGGAAGAGGCCCAGAAAGAGGGTGAAGAGAAAACTGAATAAATAATAATGATGTCGTAGTTTAATATATCAGTAACAAAAAATCATTAATTTTGTATGTAAAAAAATCTAAATAAAATCTTAACACTTATATATTTAAATAAATAAACCAAATAAGAAAATCTATCCTTATGTATGTACTTACCTTGGTAATACCCACCAACTACGTCAGTCCCTGGGCACTGTTGGATGCAAGCGTCCCAAAACTGTTCAATATGAAAGTCAATGGGGGAGGCCCATGTTCAGCAGCGGACATCCTAATGCTTATGATGATGAGTTGCTTTATACAGTAACCTAAAATGCTAAAAGTATTATTGAATTTCAAACGGCATTTAACGGTAGGTTACATGATTTGATAGATCTATCAGGATCAGTCCCCGTAGACAAGATGGTTGTCGAAAATCGTCATCGTCATTTCAAATCGAAATATCAAGTGATTTTTAACAATCTCTTATGTCAATCACATTACAAAGGTTGATTGTTTACTAACGATGACGATTGTCGATAACCATCTTGTCTATTGGCCCAGCCCCTCTAGACAAGATGGCTGTCGACAGTGAAATGTCAATCCCATACAAAGGTGATGGTTTACTAACGATGACGATTGTCGATAACGATCTTGTCTACTGGCCCTGGATAGGATATAATTTAGATCGTTCCAAAGCTTAAAATATAGAGCCTGTGCTTATGTGTAGGTAGGTACTAGGTACCTACTACCTAACCTTTTTTTTTTTTTTTTTACGTGGGGAAATCCTCATGGATACCCGGGCACTCCGGGGGGAGCGGCCGGGTTATGTCAGACTCCTACTGACTAAAACCCCACGGTGTTCCTACATGTCGCTGCCGGCTGGATATACGGGGGCGCCGAAGCATTCGTCCGCGTATCCAGCAGCGACGGCCTGATCGGAGGCCTCCTCTTCGTCGACGGCAGAGACCGGAGCTCTTGTCTCCGCCGTCTCCTCCTGAGTAGCGTGCGGAAACACACGCTCCACTACTCGGGCCCGATGTTGATGGGCGGCAGACTCCCCCGAGTCCGCCACCCTTGGGCCCATGTTGGGGGGAAGGTGGCTCAAAAAAGCCGCCCTCCGACGCCCGGTTCTCCTGCGGCGGATAGCCAGGGTGGTAGTGTCCTCCCTGTCACGTTCCGCTGCCTCCTTTGCAAGCATAACTCGCTCGCAAAAGGAGTGGAGTGCGTCCCACGATCTCTCGCTGTCAACCACAGCGCGAACCACGCTCGGCAGCGAGAGATCCGTCCCCACTTCGGCGCAGAGCTCGCTGCGCTCGCTTGCCCAGGCTGGGCACGCCTCCATGGTACCTACTAACCTAACCTAACCCAGTTCAAAATGCAGCGCAGAGTCCGGATAATTACACGAAATTAACTTTAGGTTACGGGAGCCACGACCTATGTTAATGCCATCTACTATTGAGTGGCTGAAACTTAATCACTGCTGTCAGCTTTTACTAAACGCTAGATGGCAGTTTACAATAAATAACTGCTTTTTACACTACTAGATGGCGCTGAAAAAAGGATGTGCGAAAAGTTTGAATTAATAAAGTAAATACGTTGAATTAAACTGTTTATAATAAAATTAGTACCATAGAAATAAATTGGGATAGGCCAGCTCTCTAACGTCCTACAGGCTTCTAGCTCTATACCAATTAAATTTAAAGGTAAATAAATTTATAATGTATTTCAATCCTGGCCAAGCAATGTATGGGTCAAACAAGAATATCCAATGTTGAAAAAAAATAGAATTCATTTATGTATTGAGCAGCAGTCAAAATTATTTCTGGAATCAAACATATCATTAAACAATAGGAAATAGCAATAAAATGTAATTGGAAGATTAAATACAAAATACATTTTATTGAGTTAGCATAAAAAAGTATAATTATACCATAATAATACATTATATTATGTTTATACGCATTAAAACTAAGAGTTATCTGACATAACTTCTTCATCCTCATCTTCAGGCTCGGCTAAGTCCGGGTGGCACACCCTGATATGAAGGTTAAGGTTAATTTTAACGATGAAACTTTTACCACACGTTAAGCACTTATGCGGTCTCTTCACATCGTCATCCACTGTAGGCGGATGAGCTCTGGTCATGTGCGTTCGCAACAATGATGAATGCATTGTACGGTCACAATGCGAACATTTCACATGACAGTCAATAGGCTGCCCCTCATGGGTCTGCCTATGTTTTTCCATAGTTATTTTTGATACAAATAACTTCTGACAAAAATCACATTTGAAGTTTTTAACTTTAGTATGTTTCTTCATGTGTATTTTCAAGCAGTTCTTAGTAGGAAACATTTCATCACATTTCGAACATTTGAATTTCTTTATATCGTTATGTAGCTGCATGTGGAGTTTAAGATATGCTTGGCCGGTGAAACTTTTGCTGCATATTTCACAGTTTATGGTACTTGTTAATGAATGAGTTTGCATGTGGCTTTTTAAGAACTGTGCCGCCACAAAGCTGCGGTCACATACTTCACACAAGAATTTCTTGGAGGTAGAGCCCTCATGTTTGCTCCTGTGTATGTCCAAGTGATATTGAGAGTTCACTTTGACATCGCACTGATCGCATTTGAATTTGCGACGTTTCTTCGGACCCTCTTTCACGACCGGCGGCTCCGGCTCCATAATGGGAGCGTCTTTATCGTTTCCATGGAACTTTTTATGAAGCATCAGATATTCCATTCCTTCAAAAGTTAAATCACACACATCACACCTATATCTAGCGTCGTTCTGCTGTTGTTTCATCTCGTATGTAACGTTTTCGCTATTGTTGTATGTCTCGGCCATTTTTTCACGTTTAACAGAGCGGATATCGTTTTGTTTGTCGTTATTCGCCGGCTCCATCACACTCTTCATCCAATGGTCCTGTATTCCGACGCCAGACTTCGTCTCCATTTGTGGCGCAGTGACGCTACGGGCGCATATTAAGTGCAGTGCGATATTGATCCATATATCACGACTCTTTGCAACCAAATTCGTGTAAAACCTGCGAATGCAGCGATGGAAACGCTAATCGCGCATTGTTTACGCGTTTTGTCGGAGATTTTCACGTTATAATCGGCGGTAACACAAAAGGGAGCCTTGTTACAGTACCATAAATTCCAAAAGAGAAGCGATGCGCGATGGTTTTTTTCGGGCGGTTCATTGACAGTAAACTTTTTGTAGTTGACAAGTTTACTGTTGCCAGCACATAAAAATATTTATTCGGTTATGTAGTAGATTGTAGCTCTACACGAAATGCTTGTAGTCTAAAGCCGGCTACTCACACCACACACCTGCTGCAGTGTAAATTTCGGATATTCCTTTCCAATTCCAATTTTGGCTCTAAATACCAGATTTTGCCAGTTCTGGATTTAGGCGATATTACACATTTAAGGTATCGGTTCGCAACTGACCGCAGGCAGCAGCAGGCGACAATGTCACCGCGTCACAATACAAACACACTTTCGCATTATTTATTATATTATGCTTAATTGAGGAGATCTATTTTAGCTTTTATAATAAGCTCAATTATTTTGTAACTATAATATTATACACTGTGATGCTGTTCGATCTCTTAAAAATAAATAAGTTATGTGTCTTTAAAAGAATCACGAGGCTAATGGCATTCAAGAATTTCAGCGATGAAATCCCAATTCAGGGTTATCCACCTTATGGAAATTCTTCTCTCTTTCGATGCGTTCGGCTCGGATAAGTGTGCGTTCACCTTTAGGGAATACGACTTGTCTATCGTACTATCGCTCATTCAATTAGAGGTGTGTAACTCATCAAAAATACGCGAGCCGCATAACAGCTCACGGCTCAGGTGTGTGGTTCAATGACTCAGCTTGCAGATCAGCTCAATTTGTATGTACACACGGCTACCGATCAAGCTATACATTTCTAGTATAAGCTGACCTCCCATAGTTCAGAAATCCTATACAATGCGAGATCAGCTTAT
The DNA here is from genome assembly GCA_947623365.1 of Achlya flavicornis. NCBI lineage: Eukaryota > Metazoa > Arthropoda > Insecta > Lepidoptera > Drepanidae > Achlya > Achlya flavicornis. The sequence goes on along the minus strand of OX392467.1, from coordinate 19,301,822 downwards.
ACTGGAAATGTATAGCTTGATCTGTAGCCGTGTGTACAACCTATACGTATCTATCTGCGTATCGCGTATCGCGCGTCGAGCCGAGCTGCCGCGATTCATTCGAATCCGCCGAGAGACTCTTTTCATACTTTAGAGTTGGAATTATTTAATTTTTAAATTATCTAGTTATGTCACATTTATTTTTTGAATTAAATTATTATTTAAATGTTTTAGAACGAAATAATAATCCTTAGATTAGAATCACAAGAATAATCTATGGAGGGAGTCGCAGATACATTAGGATTGAGCCGTAAGCTAGTCATTTTGTTGTTGAGCCAGGCCTGTCCCACTCCCATGTTTAGGTACGATCGCGCGCACGCGGACTACCGGAACAACGCTAGTCGGTTGCAACGCGCACGCAGCGCAAGACGCGTGTGGGTATAAATACCTACGTTAAAGTGTTTACTGTTCTTTTTTTAACACTATCTTGTGTAGATATCGTTGTTTTTATAGTTCTAGATATTTTGTTGTTGTTTCATTGTATTGTCCTAAAGTCCTTATTATAATAATAGGCCCGTTTTGATAACATACCAGTGTGTTAAAAAGAGACAAAGATAGAGCGACCAGAAGAGACCCTCTTGTATAAACGGGCCTCTTAGACCTCGAAAACTCATGTGAATGATTTTTAACCCACTTCAAAAAAAGGAGGAGGTTTCTCAATTCGACCGTATATTTTTTAACCGACTTCAAAAAAAGGAGGTGGTTCTCAATTCGGTTGTGTTTTTTTTTACCTCATAACTCCGTTGTTTATTAACCGATTTGGAAAATTCTTTTTTTGTCTGGAAGGGTACACTTCCCGTTTGGTCCCATTGTCATCAGATCAGGATTTGATTACTTCTTAGTGTACTTTGAAGTCGGTTTAAGTTTTTTGTAAAACAGTCTAATTATTTTTATGTGTGTTCGCGGATAACTTCGTCGTTTATGAACCGATTTTGACGATTTTTTTTTTAGAAACTGTTAGTAGTTTCAGAATAGAGAGAGTTCCCTCTTTAAATATACAGTAATTCTACCTTACAACTCTTAGAATAACTAAGATTTAACATACCACTATTTCAAAAATCAGTAGAACAATATTCAGACAAAATTTAACAATTCTTATTGTTATATAGGTAAGTAACTCAATATATCCTTTTTTTGGTTAATTCTTTATACATTTTTCTAGAACAAACTTCTTTAATCAACATGAAGATTATTAAGAACAAATATTGTGAATTTCGGCTGACGGCTACTGGACTAGGTAATCGTGCCGTTTCTTGTCGCGTCGTCAGTCATTCCAGATTTGATAAGCATGTATGTTACTAAAACCCTTCCCCAAAATAGTTGTATTCAGTTTCGTAGACAGAATACACATTCAGTATACAAAGTACGTATAGGTCTAACAACTTAGATTAAAGTATGTAGACATTTTAAAATAACTTTCTGATCTAATACTAGTTAGCTAGGATATTTTAAATGTCATTGTTCACGAAAGGAGAATAGCATAGAAATAAAATAAACACAGAGAATAGTAATAGGACATACATAGGCGATAAGGAAATATCGAAAATTCATAATACGTCATTAGACAACCCTACCGTAACACGTGCCGCGTCACACAGGATAGAGTTATACGATAGAAAGAGAGGGAAGTTGTAGGTGAATATAATTTTAGGCGCGCAGCGCTGCGCGAACTGGATTGCGCTTTATTCTGTCGTTCCAAGAGTCGATTTTTGTTTAAATGTCGTTTTCGAAGTGGGTTTTCTGTACGTAGTACTATTAAATATTCTGTGGTTGAGCTGTAGCTCAACAGCTCAAACCCGTGTGAATCGTGTGATCTGATTCATTGAACTGGTTCAGAGCTGTACCTCTACCATGAGTTTTCTACACTTATGTAATCTACACACGCTAGCGACTACGGTGAATATTTAGTATAGCGAGCACCGCCTCTAGTGGACACTTTTGGAAGCATTTCATACAAAATGTGTCTCCGTAGTCGCTAGCGACTGTAGATTACGTTAGTGTAGAAAACTCATGGTAGAGGTACTGAGTTGCCTTGCTGAGTCCTACATTGACAACGTCTGGCGACCCTATCTATGGGCGACCCTGCGTTACAGTTGCATGCTTATTTATTTCGTATCATAGTATCGTATCCACAAATTATAAAGTAATATGTAGATACTATATGTAGGTAGGTACAAGATCGTATCGTACGTAGACTGAAATAGGTTTCTCTGCTACGGCTTATATAGTCGCCATATCCCCTATAGTGGTCTGTGGTAGTCGCGCACAAACTTATCTGGTCCGGTGGGAGACGAGGCGCTGTTATCACATTTGGTTGAGCAAACCAGCGTAAAAAAAAATACTAAACTGTAAATAATTAAACATTATTTATTATTAAAAATCTAAATTAAGTATTTACAAAACGATTTTAACACTAAAATATGAATATTCAAATTTGATGGCAGGTAAACTGGTTAGTGGATTCAGCAAAAAAACTTGTGAATACATAGTAATAATTGCTCAATGCATGTGAAATTGTTCTTGTTTTGTAGTTATTACCTGTTTTATTGTAGGTAATTTAATTTTTCCACCCATTTAATATTGAAATATCTACCTAACTAAAGACGATTGACTAGTTCTTTTGTAATGAAGGTGATAGGTTCTTCCCAAGAACATTTTCTTTGTATTTCAGCTTTTTTACATTTGTAGGGTCATCTAACATTTCCTCATCTGTTAAACGATCTAATCGCTGATCTTGAACTGGCTCTGAAATGAAAGATGGATATTGATAAATGTATGGATGGAAATTGTTCCAGTGTCTTGTGGTGTTGGTCTCCTAACATTGAGATAAGGGTGTCCAGCTAGTACTTGCTGGCTCTTCTCAGCAAATGAAACCTTCCAGACTGTTGAAATAAATGATTTTGAATTTGACTTGGTCCATCCCAGAGGTGGTAGCAGTACCTGCACAATGGAACTTGTGCTTTGTACAGTTGCATTATTGTATCTGTCCTGCTGTGAAGTAAATGTTGCAGAGGATACAAATGTTTTGGCCTTTGTAGCAGTGCCTGTTCTAGCCTTGTAAATAGTCACAGTACTAGAGTGTATAAGCTCAAAAATTGATAATTATGAACTTGGTTATTTGTATGAAATATAAAGACTTGTCCTTTTTATTACAGACATATCTTTTTGTGCCATGGTTTCAGTCAGTCAGTCAGTCACTGTACCATTTTCCTTTTTAATATAAATATGAAGATATTATGTCTAAAATCAACATACTATTATAAGGTGTATATTTATCTGAGAGCAGACTTTCTAAATTGTATCCTATGACTCCCACAATAGCTGCAACAGGCAGAGTCAAATATGCTACGTTACCACGCAGGAATTGCATAAGAATTGGCCACATCTGAAACATTTCAAATTGTTGTTAAAGCTCATTCAGAGAACAGTTTTAAAAATAGACTTGTTTTTCATGAGGACAAGTGCACTGAAATCATATACATGCATCAGCTTAAAGCTACCCTAGCTTTAAGCTGATGCTGATCCTAGTAATATAATAATTGCTAATGTGAATTTGGTACTTGTTACCTCTTAAAGGTACAACCAACCAATGCTGCAACCAACTAATGTGCTTATGCACTGAATAATAACAGTACTGACCAATCACTGCCTCTAAATGTTTGGCGTGGCCTTGACTTAGCCAATCAGAGCACACTGTTGGTGGTGGGGAATTGGCAGAATAGATTTCAAACAAAATGAATGTCATTGCACTTCTTTGGGTTAATTGTTTGATGCTGCCAGTATAATCAAGATTTTGACATTTTTTTTGGCAAGCTTCTCCTATCTTAATCAATAGCCTAGCAAATTCACTCCATACACCCAGTATAGTTTCTTTTATTTTTGTAGTAGTCCTTGCAATTAACAGGTACTATTTTGGGCTGTGCTTCTTCAATAGTGGAGGCACAGATAGTATTGCCTAGGTGTTGTACAAATCGGATCTATATCCCCAATCACTTTTCAAAATAACTTGACGAAAGAAACGAGATTATGAAGTGCAGTGATGATGATTCAAAGTTTGAATATTATGTAAGAAAACTCAGTAAGGACCATAGCTCAACCAAAGATGTGAAATTGATAAGGTTATGTTATTATGATGGGTATGATTTTGAAGTACTTTTTTATAAAAGGGTATTTATCTAAAGATACTACGTACTTTTGTAACAAAACTATTTTCGTGCTATTTGCTTTATATCCACAGTTTATATCGCCGGATCACAAAGATAATGGTAAACATTAAAAAAATTACTTGACCACTGACCAGTATTGCCAGTGGCAGATAGTCAAAAGCAACATGAACTCAAAAAGAAACATTTTCACATGAAAAGTAACATTATCTATTTAAGTAGAAAACGACACTGTTGCTGTAATATGGCACTTTATTTCACAAAAAAAATATTTACTTTATTTACTATTTGTTAAACTTGGAAAGAATCGTTAAAATTGTTAATTCTATAAGTATGAAAAGAAATCCAAACAATCATTCTATTGCTATGAGCTATCTTTTTCATTCTTCAAGTGTGTTAAAGAGAAAGAAAAAAGATAATGTCTAAAAAAAAAGCCTTTATTGGCAAATTCTACAGTCTGGGAGAAAAACGCTGAACAATGCGCATAAAAAAAATGTTTTAAGAAGTTTTATGTACTGATATTATTTATCTGTGCATAAAACTGTCAAATTTATAAACATAACCTCTATCCTATATAGATTTGTAGCGAACTAGAAAAACATTATTTATATTTACAAAATATGTGAAATAATATAGGAAATAACGTGGCTTGACAAGTTTCAATTAAATATGTCTCAGACAAAACTATTTTACTACCCTTCAAACTTATGTCTCATAAAAAAACTCATAAACGATTCAAAATATTTACGTAATGATTGGCATGTTTTTATACGAAATAATAGTTCAAATGTTGCAAAAAAGAAGACTGCGAGCTCTGTTTACCGCACTATGAATATTTTCGATAGGAAAGCGAAGATTTTGCAGCGAGAGAGGTCTGCACAAAGAGAAGACTACTATTTATCAGAATATATTCGAGAAGAGGTGGGCTGGCGGACTGCTGATAGAGTTTTTGATATAAAACGGACGTTTAAGAATGCTGTTGAGATCGGTATGTTTTACTATTCACTCCAACTACTCTCTGAGTTGAGAGTTAAGGCTAACTAAGGCTACACTCCAATTAAAATATTACTATTAACAAAATCAGTTCACTTACGTAAATTATTTGTCAATGACTTGTTAAGTTTTTAACAAAAAAAATTGCAGACAAGAGAAAACACTAACACCATGTCAACTTTGTTTAGCAGATCATTTTTTTAATTACAATCACAGTAGGCAGACTTTTTGATACTTTATCAAATAATTTACATTATAACAAGGCTATGCTAAGAAGTCATATTTGACAAGAGGGTGTCTCCTTGCCTCACTATGTTTGTCTCTTTTTGACACATCAACGGTCCCTACTACCGTTGATGTTCAATGCATTAAATGCAAAAACTGAACATTCGTTTCCGCATTCGTGTCTGTGAAAGTCAATAGTAGATATTCGCATTCACATCTGCAAATGTCAATAGTAGATATTCATATTTGTGTCCGCAAATGTTAAAAAAATGACATTTGTTACAGCACCAGTCCCTACGTAAAAACAGACGTCTGAATATACATGTTTTGAACATATCTGTTTGTACATAGGGATTGTCGACATGGATGTATATGGGCTGTCAAAAGTGACCTATTATGAAGGCCCTAGTTTAACTTAATTCATCATAATATATCAAACCACTAAATTTGTGTATCTTCCAGGAGCATCTCGTGGCTATGTATCTAGACATTTTCAGCCGGATAGTGTTGAGAAAGTGACATTATGTGATACATCACAGACACACTTGGACAAGGCTATTGTAGGTGATGGAGTGCAGTTTGAAAAGATTATCATGGATGAGGAGAATATTGATGTATGTCACAAAAACAGCTTTTAGCTGCATGTCTATCATAAATAAATAAATGTATATACTAGCATTCGGAACCATGGTTTAACTTAGGGGATCTATTTATTAAAAGTATTGGCTAATGTAATCTATCAGTTACACTGAGACAGTTCAAACACAGAATTATAGATGGTGCCACAACATCCTGCATCACGCTTATGAAGTTTTCTTGGCGATCTGTATATATACAACTGTCCGACATATACAACTGTCCGACATATACAACTGTCCGACATATACAACTGTCCGACATATACAACTGTCCGACATATACAACTGTCCGACATGTACAACTGTCCGACATATACAACTGTCCGACATATACAACTGTCCGAAATATACAACTGTCCGACATATAGAGTTGAACCGTGGTCTCCTGGCACGATGACTCGGCCTGGCGGAAGATATTCCCTTTTAAATGGACGTGTCATCCACCCAATTTTCTCTCATTGGTTGTGCCTTTGACGCATCATGATGAACTAACAGACAAATGAGCTTTATTATTTAATTATCGTTCGACAGTTGTAATTTACCGGACCCTTTAGATTAACAATCAATGTCAATCTGTGCTCACGGCTCGTGCCCCTTCTTCTTCTTCTGTATTTAAAGAGCTGCGCTCTTGTCGGTGTAGCTTCTTCCACTCTGCTCTATCATAAGCCACATTTTGCACCTCCTTATATGACCCGACGCCTATTTTTGCCTTCATTTGATCTGTGTAACTTATTCTTGGTCTTCCTCTTCCTCGCTTTCCCTCTATCTTTCCTTCTATTATGTTTTTGATAAATTCGTCGTGTCGTATAAGGTGGCCAAACATATTTCCCCTCCTATTCTCTATCGTCTCCATAATGTTCCTTTTCTCTTTTACTCGACTCAATACTTCCTCATTCGTCACCATCTCCGTCCAGCTAATCCTCTCCATTCTCCTCCAACACCACATTTCAAAGGCTTCCAGTCTTTCCCTATCCCTTTGCGTCATTGTCCACGTCTCACACCCATATAGTGCTATGCTCCAAACGTATGTTTTAATAAATTTCTTTTTAACTTTACTTGATATTTTTGCCCTGAATATATGTTTTTTATTTTGAAAAGCTTGCTTGGCTATGGCTATTCTGCTTTTAATGTCTGGGGTACATCTAGAGTCACTGGTGATAATGCTTCCTAAATATTTAAATGTTTGTACTTGCTCTAATATGTTATTATTAATTTTGATTTGGCCGCCGGTAAATGGTTTTTTCGATACTGTTAGAAGTTTTGTTTTACTACTATTTATTTTCATGCCGTTTGCTATAAAAGTTTCATTCATACAATTGAGTAACAGTTCCAGATCATTTTCGTGCCCCTTACTATACTAAAATATATCCATGTAGGTACTTAATATTTTCAGTTGCCAGAGAACAGCGTAGACCTGTTAGTGTCGTCTCTGGCATTACACTGGGTGAACGACCTGCCTGGATGCTTCGATAGAGTCATGAAGTGCTTGAAGCCAGATGGTGTGAGTCAAATTGTTTTGTACTACAAGTCTATGGCTATTATCAACAAACGCGAGGATTCTCTAGAAATGCAAGGCGTACTTATTAACTTTCGACTTAATTTCAATGCCAAGAATGTCGATATTCTGATAGCAGTGAAAACTTTTTATTTTTTAGTACTTAGGTGGCAAACGACATAATGACTGTTGGCAAGCGATTAGTGCGGTTACGTGTACGCTTGCAACACCAGAGTATCTCGCGCGCATCTCACAACCCCTTTTTAAGTGGGATTGGTCGGAGTTTTTATGATTGAATTATTGTTCGTTTACCCCAGGTATTTATGGCGTGCGTATTCGGTGGTGACACACTGATAGAGTTGCGACAATCTTTGCAACTAGCCGAGACGGAGCGATGTGGCGGCATATCACCGCATGTATCACCTTTCACACGTGTGAGGGATATAGGCGGGTTGCTTACTACGTGAGTGACTTATTTATTTGATTATCTTTTTACTAGCTGTCCCCCGCGGTTTCACTCGGGTTACCGAGGTAAAAACTAGCATGTAGCACTCGGGGACATCTTAGCTTCCAATTAGTGAAAGAATTTTCAGAATCGGAATTAGTCCTATTATTAATCCTAGAGATATAGTCTCTTTAACACGTAGGAGCGGCTTCACGCTACAAACAGTGGACGTGGACACGATCAACATCTGGTACCCGAGCGCGTGGCACGTGATGCACGACGTGCGAGCGTTAGGAGAGAACAACTGCTTGTGCTCCTAGTGATATAGTCTCTTTAACACGTAGGAGCGGCTTCACGCTACAAACAGTGGACGTGGACACGATCAACATCTGGTACCCGAGCGCGTGGCACGTGATGCACGACGTGCGAGCGTTAGGAGAGAACAACTGCTTGTGCTCCTAGTGATATAGTCTCTTTAACACGTAGGAGCGGCTTCACGCTACAAACAGTGGACGTGGACACGATCAACATCTGGTACCCGAGCGCGTGGCACGTGATGCACGACGTGCGAGCGTTAGGAGAGAACAACTGCTTGTGCTCCTAGTGATATAGTCTCTTTAACACGTAGGAGCGGCTTCACGCTACAAACAGTGGACGTGGACACGATCAACATCTGGTACCCGAGCGCGTGGCACGTGATGCACGACGTGCGAGCGTTAGGAGAGAACAACTGCTTGTGCTCCTAGTGATATAGTCTCTTTAACACGTAGGAGCGGCTTCACGCTACAAACAGTAGACGTGGACACGATCAACATCTGGTACCCGAGCGCGTGGCACGTGATGCACGACGTGCGAGCGTTAGGAGAGAACAACTGCTTGTGCTCCTAGTGATATAGTCTCTTTAACACGTAGGAGCGGCTTCACGCTACAAACAGTGGACGTGGACACGATCAACATCTGGTACCCGAGCGCGTGGCACGTGATGCACGACGTGCGAGCGTTAGGAGAGAACAACTGCTTGTGCTCCTAGTGATATAGTCTCTTTAACACGTAGGAGCGGCTTCACGCTACAAACAGTGGACGTGGACACGATCAACATCTGGTACCCGAGCGCGTGGCACGTGATGCACGACGTGCGAGCGTTAGGAGAGAACAACTGCTTGTGCTCCTAGTGATATAGTCTCTTTAACACGTAGGAGCGGCTTCACGCTACAAACAGTGGACGTGGACACGATCAACATCTGGTACCCGAGCGCGTGGCACGTGATGCACGACGTGCGAGCGTTAGGAGAGAACAACTGCTTGTGCTCCTAGTGATATAGTCTCTTTAACACGTAGGAGCGGCTTCACGCTACAAACAGTGGACGTGGACACGATCAACATCTGGTACCCGAGCGCGTGGCACGTGATGCACGACGTGCGAGCGTTAGGAGAGAACAACTGCTTGTGCTCCTAGTGATATAGTCTCTTTAACACGTAGGAGCGGCTTCACGCTACAAACAGTGGACGTGGACACGATCAACATCTGGTACCCGAGCGCGTGGCACGTGATGCACGACGTGCGAGCGTTAGGAGAGAACAACTGCTTGTGCTCCTAGTGATATAGTCTCTTTAACACGTAGGAGCGGCTTCACGCTACAAACAGTGGACGTGGACACGATCAACATCTGGTACCCGAGCGCGTGGCACGTGATGCACGACGTGCGAGCGTTAGGAGAGAACAACTGCTTGTGCTCCTAGTGATATAGTCTCTTTAACACGTAGGAGCGGCTTCACGCTACAAACAGTGGACGTGGACACGATCAACATCTGGTACCCGAGCGCGTGGCACGTGATGCACGACGTGCGAGCGTTAGGAGAGAACAACTGCTTGTGCTCCTAGTGATATAGTCTCTTTAACACGTAGGAGCGGCTTCACGCTACAAACAGTGGACGTGGACACGATCAACATCTGGTACCCGAGCGCGTGGCACGTGATGCACGACGTGCGAGCGTTAGGAGAGAACAACTGCTTGTGCTCCTAGTGATATAGTCTCTTTAACACGTAGGAGCGGCTTCACGCTACAAACAGTGGACGTGGACACGATCAACATCTGGTACCCGAGCGCGTGGCACGTGATGCACGACGTGCGAGCGTTAGGAGAGAACAACTGCTTGTGCTCCTAGTGATATAGTCTCTTTAACACGTAGGAGCGGCTTCACGCTACAAACAGTGGACGTGGACACGATCAACATCTGGTACCCGAGCGCGTGGCACGTGATGCACGACGTGCGAGCGTTAGGAGAGAACAACTGCTTGTGCTCCTAGTGATATAGTCTCTTTAACACGTAGGAGCGGCTTCACGCTACAAACAGTGGACGTGGACACGATCAACATCTGGTACCCGAGCGCGTGGCACGTGATGCACGACGTGCGAGCGTTAGGAGAGAACAACTGCTTGTGCTCCTAGTGATATAGTCTCTTTAACACGTAGGAGCGGCTTCACGCTACAAACAGTGGACGTGGACACGATCAACATCTGGTACCCGAGCGCGTGGCACGTGATGCACGACGTGCGAGCGTTAGGAGAGAACAACTGCTTGTGCTCCTAGTGATATAGTCTCTTTAACACGTAGGAGCGGCTTCACGCTACAAACAGTGGACGTGGACACGATCAACATCTGGTACCCGAGCGCGTGGCACGTGATGCACGACGTGCGAGCGTTAGGAGAGAACAACTGCTTGTGCTCCTAGTGATATAGTCTCTTTAACACGTAGGAGCGGCTTCACGCTACAAACAGTGGACGTGGACACGATCAACATCTGGTACCCGAGCGCGTGGCACGTGATGCACGACGTGCGAGCGTTAGGAGAGAACAACTGCTTGTGCTCCTAGTGATATAGTCTCTTTAACACGTAGGAGCGGCTTCACGCTACAAACAGTGGACGTGGACACGATCAACATCTGGTACCCGAGCGCGTGGCACGTGATGCACGACGTGCGAGCGTTAGGAGAGAACAACTGCTTGTGCTCCTAGTGATATAGTCTCTTTAACACGTAGGAGCGGCTTCACGCTACAAACAGTGGACGTGGACACGATCAACATCTGGTACCCGAGCGCGTGGCACGTGATGCACGACGTGCGAGCGTTAGGAGAGAACAACTGCTTGTGCTCCTAGTGATATAGTCTCTTTAACACGTAGGAGCGGCTTCACGCTACAAACAGTGGACGTGGACACGATCAACATCTGGTACCCGAGCGCGTGGCAAGTGATGCACGACGTGCGAGCGTTAGGAGAGAACAACGCGGCTCGCGCGCGGCCGCTGCGGCTCAATACAGATGTGCAGTTTGCCGCTGCGGCGATCTACGATGAGATGTATGGGAAGGTTAGTTAATGACTTGAGGATATATGTCATTTTGTCTCTTCTAAATATGGAGATTTAAAGGTTTTTTTTTGCAGGACTTTCCCGAGCACAATTCCCGCGGCGTCCCAGCAACCTTCGAAATCATAAACTTCCTAGGCTGGAAACCAGATCCCTCACAGCCCAAACCAATGCAACGGGGCACTGGGGAGCTATCTTTGAAAGACTTACATAGAATCGATGAAATTGTACGCGATACTAAAAAAGTTACTTTAACTGAGGAAGATATGAAATAACTCGGAAAGCACCCTAATGGTACAAAACTGTAAATAATAGAAAATGTTTTAGAATAATCTTTATTTATTCTTACGTAAAGTTAAATTATTTAAGTTGTTTTTGATTGAAATGAAATAAACTTATGTTGTGATAAAATTCTTCACAGAGTCACATTTAACCATCGACATAATATAATAGTCGATGCATTTAACAGACTTTTAGGCTGCATTCCGAATTAATGATATAATCGCTGTAATCGATTTGAGCGTGCTTAAACCCGTACCGAATTGAGTAATGACAGATTACGTTGTCCCGTGAAACGTCATAGATGACGTCATGATATCCGCCATATTGCGCTCACACCGACCATGCCCTAAACTGATATCACCGTGAGCGCTGTCAAAAGTGACGGTTAATTATTGTGTTTTCGGCAGAAATCTAATAAGATTCTTGGTTTTCTATTTGGCAAAGATACTTTTTATGATTTTATGAGAGAAAAATAATAAAGAACGCGAATATTCCTTTTTGCGAGTCAAATTAAAAAAGATCTAAGGAGTCCTAGCGCATTGTTAAATGAGATTTTAATTAAATTCTCAAATGTTCTGTTTTGAATACTGTGAGCGCGATAACGGGCGTTCCGAATTGTTAACAGTTTTTAGCTGTCATTATCGTGATATCTAACTCGGTACGCAAATTATTGCTGTGAGCACTGTGAGCGATATTATTTAATTCGGAATATAGCCTTAGTTTGAAAACTATATTTCAAGTTCTGAAATATATAATGCATAATTAATTTACTCTTTTATTATACGGACTGACCGCTTTCGTTGTGCTGCATTATGGGTGGTATTGTCCGCGTAGGGGTGTAAATTATGCACCACCAAGACATTATGGGTGGTTTTGTCCGCGTAGGGGTGTAACTTTCATCCACCACCAAGACTTAACGCTACCTATCACTTAAGAATAACACAATATCTATGAATATCATCCAATCAGAGCCCACGAATGGTCATCGTCGCGTAGTACCGTGTGTGCGTCATTGGATGAAATAATTAATGGTGTTACGATTACCACCAAATATACACAACCGACCAAAGTTATCTAATACGGACATACGATGTGCAACTTTGGCTGTCCCTATGAACGAATCCTAACTAATATTATAAATGCGAAAGGGAGTTTGTTTGTTTGTTACGCCTTCACGCCTCAATTACTCAACGGATCAAAGGCATGCAGATAGCCTATGGTGTCCCGGGAACGCGGATGACACCGCGGGGGACAGCTAGTAACAAATAAAATCCCACTTCGCCTATAGAGCGTTATTACAATCAACGTAAATGTTTTATCGGAACATTAGATTAACTATAGTTAGGCACTTATATTAAAATTTTACTGAGTAGGTATTTCAAATAAATGGTATGGTCTGTCTAGGTTTTTAATGTTTTAAAAGCTCATGTTAGCCCTCTTTACGTTGGATGGGGAGGACTTTGGATGCAAATGAGGGTCCTTCAGGCGTGGTACGGGGAGGACTTTGGATGCAAATGTTGGTACTTTAGGCGTGGTACGGGGAGGACTGGATGCAAATGGTGGTACTTTAGGCGTGATGGGGGAATGACGTAGGATGCAAATGAGGGTCCTTCAGGCGTGGTACGGGGAGGACTTTGGATGCAAATGTTGGTACTTTAGGCGTGGTACGGGGAGGACTTTGGATGCAAATGGTGGTATTTTAGGCGTGGTGCGGGGAGGACTTTGGATGCAAATGGGGGTATGTCCTTTAGGTGTGGTGCGGCGAGGACGTTGGATTCAAATGGGGGTAGCTTAGGCGTGCGGGGAGAAATTTGGGTGCAACAGGGGTAATTACCCCCCAAAAAATATCCTTTTATGGGAACCTGGGTTTTTGTCTAGAATATACAGCGTTTGTGTTTTGGCTATAATTTAAAACTATTGACTATGTAGGATACCACAGATTAAAGACAAAATCTCGAAAATATCGAATCTAGGAAATCTATTATTTATCTCATATACACCATCTAAATTTATTCGTTTTAAATATCATTTTGTTCTACTATTAATTTACAACAGTTGTACTAAACCAACAGATCTAAGTTTAGGACTTGAATTTAGTCCCGCCTGTGGGATTTTACATACAACTTGTATGTAAAAACTCATTCCAAAGTTTAGTAAAACACAGTTTTTAAATATATCCGTCACTATTTAACGTCATGTAATAAAAAAGCCTTTCCTAAACCTCGGGTTTGGGGAATTTGAAGGTATTCATCTAGTCAATAGGGATATTTCATTACATCAGACCAATCAGACACGGAAAAAATGGCACGCTAAGTTTCACACTATTTAATTAAAAGCGGTATCTAAACTTTTCTAAATCTATAAAATTGTATGCAGAAGTTACGTCATGATACTGATTAAACATCATGCAACTTAAAAATATTAAAATGCAGTTCTACGTTTAAAAAAAACTTCATTTTCGCATTTGTCCTTATATTTTATTGTTTGTCTTGGGTAATTTTAAATGCTGAAGCCAAAATACCGATAGATCACTCATTCACTTCGGTCCTGTTTTTTTTTTTTTTCATATGCCTAGTTATGGGACGCGCGGCCCGACTGGGAGCCTTTATATACTGTAGATATTGTATTGGGGCAGTGCTTCGTACGTCCATTCTTCATCCGATGAGTTTGGTTCGTCGTTCTGTGATGTGACATGCAATGGAACTGGCTCTGGATCTAAAATACCAAAAAGAAAGGAAAGCATTTATTTATACTAAGTACACATCATATTTTGTAATATTTTAATAAGCTGTATTATAAATAATAATTGAACTGTTTTACAAAACAACTTAAACCGACTTCAAAGTACGGGAACCAAACGGGAAGTTCCAAATCGGTTAATAAACGATGGAGTTACCTCATGGTAACAAACATAAAAAAAGAAAAAAAATACAACCGAATTGAGAACCTCCTATTTTTGAAGTTGGTTAAAAAAGAAACTCTGTGGTGGAACTTCCGTAACATTCCTGGTAAGAAGTATTAATATTTACCTGGCAACGGTGGTTTGGTAACGGGGAGTGGAGCTGAAAACAAACGTAAACAAATTATGTCTTGAGTCAAAATATGTGGCTTGGCCGTTTAAAAAAGTAATGAACAGTGAATACATTTTTCACCTTTCTTCCATGTGACGGTAGCCAAGCCACATATTTTGACTAATGTGTGTACAGATTGTGAAGTTAGGGCTTGTAGAGTAAGGGCATGTAGAGTTATAAGCTTGGCTCTACATGAGATCTGATAACTTTTTTACAGTAAAAGCCATTATGTCTTGGCAACATTTTACATAACAATGTTTTTGGTGGGATCATTTATAAAGTAGTAAAGAAACTAAATAAATAATTTTCATCAAAATTTCCATAACTATTAATTATTGATTTGTTATTTTCAAATGAAAATTATTCTACTTTATTCAAAAACCTTAGTATTTGATACCTTTTCCCACTGAGAAAAAGGGTCTTGATAGACGTCTTTACAACAAAGTGATCCGATGAAGCGCTCGTGGTGTAGCATGATTAACCGTTCTTAATCGATCGGCAAAGTTAAGCTACGTCTGTCGTGGTCGGTACCTGGATGGGTGACAGCCTAGTGGTATTTCAAATCGAGCGTTTCTGTGCTTTGGAAGGCACGTAAAGCCGTTGGTCCCGGTTATCACTTAATTGTGATAGTCGTTAAGCTAGTTGGATGCCTCCTAGGCGGCTTGAAAAATTCCAACAGTAGGTTGACCACTAGCCGACCTCCACCAATCCGCAGTGGGCACGCGTGGTGGAGTATCGCCCATTCCCTTTTACCCTAATTTGTGAAAGGAGGCCTGATTATGATGATCCTATTAGGGTACCGTTTTTCCTTTTTTAACCTTTAGGATGTTCCTTATGACACTAACCTGGCGGTTTCCTCGTCTGTCTGTTGTTGCTGGCTGAAGGTCGCTGGATCACTGGTGACTTGGGTGTGATCCTAGGCAGTGAGGGAACCGCTGCGGGTGGAGGTGCGGCGATAGGCTCCACCTCCGCCGGCTTATTTGCTGCAACTGAAAAAAATATAATATGTAATGTACCGTAGCGTTACAAAATATTTGCTATATTAGCCTCTAGCACAGTATAAGAGGAACCGTATGTCATCTTCGTACAAACGGCTGAAACGCGCCTCAATCTACCCTCTGTATACGCTCCGTACAGACCAGACGGGGCGCGAGAAGCTTCCGCACCGATGCATGTTTGTTTGCCTTTAGAGAGGGCGGGCGTACGTTAATTATCCCAAGGACTCTGCCGAGATAACATACTGTTCCTCTTACGACATACCCTTGTTGGTCAGACGCGGGGTCAGTGAGTACCTCTAACCCTTTAGCAGTGAGTAATCGTGTTGCAGCTCCGGAACTTTCCTGGATAGAGAGTAGAGGGCTAACCTACCTAGATCAGCTATCCGGCGAACCAAGTGTATTACATTGGGTAGATGTGTAGGTGGATGCGCATTGGGAGGTGAGCGTGCATTATAGCTCCGGCACCATTCTGTAAAAATGGGAGGCAGCTTCTCTGACGTTCCCAGTGGGGATTGAATCCACTAGCAAATCCTGCGCGTGGGGAGCGACTTTAACAGCTACGGTACTATTCTAGACAAATGGTAGTGAGTGATCATGGTGCAACTCTTATAATGAGTACCAGAGTGGATGCTCTGGCGGCAGGACCTATGGCAGATGGTCCCTGACGCTTCGTAAGGGGTTGCCACACTTTTAAGGGTCAGGTGGCCACTATAGAAAATCCAAGTAGTCTGAGGGTTTCTCTTACGTCTACTGTGCTTACAGCTACACCTATTAGTTACATATAGAAGTTCACACTCCAATTGATAGATGGCACCACAAGATCCTAAATCGCGATAGCGAAGTTCAAGTCAATGTTCTGTATTCGGGACGATGACCAAATCTGGCCAGAAGATTTGGCTCATTTCAATAGAAGAGTACCACCTAACTGTCCCATAAGCTAACGTCCAGAGTTCTTTGCCCTGCGGCTTTGTTTAAAATGTCCTACCATTGGCATATCTAGGAATGTTTTCCAAGGGTGGCCTGTCCCAAAATCCAATGCAATGTATGCGAAAGTTATTCATCCATTTTTGTAATGTACCATTTTGGGTTGGCAGCCCAAAATCCTGCACCACCAGACCATTCTGGGCTGGGCACGGCCCACCAGTCTCCCCCCTATATTAATTATGCCAATGTATAGTACTACCTACCTACACATATTAGGATTTAGGATAATGCAAAAGGCAGTTGTTATCGCAAATTAGCATACAATCTGCTATGTTTAAATTAATGTCCTTGGGGACGGGCCATGTAGAAATATCGTGTTAACTTACCATCCCTTCTCTTCTTCAATATGCTGTCCAATTCATTGACCATCATTGGAGGGTTTGAATCTGCAGGATGAAAATATTAATACATTTTTAAGTATGAACGAATTTCAAAACAAAACTACTAAGCATAATTACGCACCACAGTAAATAAAATTGTGGTCAAATCGAAGCTTGGCAAATTAATGCTATCGAAAAGAAGTTGTATTAATCTTACCATTTCGTCTTTTCTTCAATATGCTGTCCAGCTCACCAGCCACGCTAGTATTTGGACCTGTGAATATAACACAAAGAATATATCTTTAAATAATAATTCTGACGGGTCACACATTTTTTTTTATTTTTTTTTGTGGGGGTTTAAGTTGGTTCCTGGATAGCTTAGATTCATAATTGGACCCGGTAGGTGGCGCTGTAATCGGGTTCCAAGTTTTTTACTACGGTCCTGTGACAGTAGGTAGGTACCTACCTAGTGTAGGTATGTAGTGTCACCCGGGATATACCTACAGGGTATCGGGGCAAAGTCCAAACTGAAAAGAAAATATGTGTCAAGTCTCCAGTTTTTAACCGTTGGTAGGAAAATTATGCTTACCAGATTTCTTCGGTTTAATAGCAGGTTTCTCAGGCTTTGCAGGTTTAGCATGTTTTTCTACCTTCGGAGGTTTTTCCGCCTTTGCCGGTTTCTCCACTTTTGCAGGTCTTTCTATCTTCGGTGGTTTTTCTGGCTTTGCAGGCTTCGATGCTTTGGCAGGCTTAGGTTTTTCCGCCTTAGCCGGTATTTCTGGCCGTTTAGCTTGTGATGGGCGTTCCATCTGCTGACCAGGTGAGGTAAGCGGTATGGGAAAGACTGCTGGCAATTTGTTTGCTATGGCTGGTCGCGCTGTAAATTATATTATTTGTCATATCTTATGCAGATACAATGATACATTCACTAATCGAAGCTGCGGGAGAGTTAAGTATTTCCAACATCGAATTTGCTTGGCCATCCAAAGAGGATACACTGCTAGTTTTCTGGGAACCTTGCCGATGATCGGCAGCGGCGGCTGTCAGCAAATAGGTCATTATGTAAATTAAATGTATTTTTTAGAAAACGGAACTTATTTAACTAACAACCTCAGAACAAGAAAAAATGAAAGACGGAACGGTCTGTGTTCTTAAGTGACGCAAGTAATAGGAAGCAGTACATGGCCTCACACATACATATACACAATAGCAAGCCAATCGGTTGTCATTCCGTATTGAGACGTTGACGGGGACAATAAGGCTCAGTACCATTTGTGCCTGCTTCGGCCAGTACTGATTTTACTCACGCACACGTAGAAAATTATCGGCTTCACTTGGTGACGAACTTGGTGGCAAGGTGGTCCGTCTTGATTTTTTTATATGTCTATGCTAACCCTTTATATACTTACCTAATGCTTGATAAGGTGCTAGCCAGTTTATAGCATAAGAGAGTCATGTATTTGAATCCTAGGTGCTTGAGTTTTCGGTGGTGGGAATCATCGCGACGAAACCATAGCATGGTGGGCAGATAGGTTGTTTTCAGTTTTTGAGGTTACTTGGTGATGATGCGATAAAAGAGCATACAATAAGTCCTTACCGCGAATATGTCCAGCAGGGGGTATCATAGGAGGTGGTTCGTAAGTATTATCTTCGTTCTCCACTTCTAAAGAATAAAATAGAATAGTTCTCGTTAGACTTCACAAAGATACAAAAGAAATAAGAGTGCAGTGTGGGGGTGTGTGTGTATTA
Organism: Achlya flavicornis; assembly: GCA_947623365.1. Classification (NCBI taxonomy): domain Eukaryota; kingdom Metazoa; phylum Arthropoda; class Insecta; order Lepidoptera; family Drepanidae; genus Achlya; species Achlya flavicornis. The sequence goes on along the minus strand of OX392467.1, from coordinate 19,283,055 downwards.
TAGCGTATGTGTTTTTATTGGTCGTGTGTGGTTATGTATGGGTTGTGTGTATGTATGGTGTGAATTGGGGTGTGGGGGGGGGGGGGGGTGTGTGGGGGTGTTTTGGTTGTATTATTTACCTTCATAAGTTTCTTCACAAGGCAGAGACAGTGGTGGGCGATTTTTCATACGTTCAGCTTCAAGTCTGGATAGCTCTGCACGAAACGTAATTACTTTATACAATTTGAAGGTTAGTAGGGATGGGCCGGTCGGTTTGTTTGTTACATCGAGGAAAAATCTCTTTAGAGGTAATATCGAGCAAATACTAGTCGCAAAAACAGGTAAGTGATTTTACACTGATTAATAACAGTACCGACCGACCACTTTAGTTATATGTGTCCTTCTCTTAGCCAATCAGAGCGCATGTGTCCTTAATTTATCCAATCAGAGGGCTTTGTCGTGGTGGGAATTGGCGGAATAGATATCATACAAAATTAACTTCATTGCGTTTCTTTAGTTTACTTGTTTGATTGTTTGGAGTATACCAAAGGAGATATTATACCACTCGAGCAGAAATTTTTGTGCATGAACATGTCTGTTTGCCCTGAGTCGGGGTGTAATTCATTATTTAAGTATGTATTAAAAAGTAGTAATGTAGTAGATAAGATAAATATGGCGGAATTAGTCCCCAGTTTCATAAGGATGGTAATGATATAGTTTTTAATGCGAATATAGCACAGTGTGTGGCAATTCGAAAGTTATGAGTTTGAATCCAATAATGAGCTGTGCTTTTCGTGGGTACCTACTCTACTACATATCTTTTGTCCTGTTTTGACGTCGGATGTCAAAGAAGGACAAAAGACAAGTAAGGTTATAATAATATTGTTTTAAGAGATGGTGGTTGGCCGTCTGGCCCTTATTATTTTTCTGAAAGCGGACCACTTTGAGTTAGGCATGTGGATATACGGGAAGATGAAGACCGGAAAAGAGATAGATGGATTGTGTGAAAGATGACATGAGTAAGAAAGGAGTGAATGCTGATACAGAAGCATACATATTTGGAATAATTGGGAACAGGCCAGCATGATGAAGGACCATTTCATACTTCCTCTAATGAATGTCTTGTACCTAGTGATATGTTACGGTCATCCTCTGGTGACGACGGTATAGTTGGCAATAGGGGTGCTTTCTCCAACTTATTTGACCCTGAAACAAAGCGGAAGTTATCAAAAAGGCCCCGGTTTTGAGAATCCTGAACATCATCTTTAAAGATATTAGAAAAAAATATCAATGATGTCAATCCTATAATGTTACACTACACAGGCCTCTTTTCACAAATAAGGGTGAAAGGGAATGGGCAAATATTCCACCACTCTTGGCCACTGCAGACCGGTGGGGGTAGCTAGTGGTCAACCTAATGTTGGAGTTTTCAAGCCGCCTAGGAGGCCTCCAACAAACTTAAAGACTATCACAATTATGTGATTTCTGGGACCAATGGCTTTATGAACTTCCGAAGCACGGAAAAATGATGTCAATTCGAGGTGATGATAGCTCAAGGAGAGACTTCGAATGCCGTGATAAAAAGGTCGTGGGCTCGAAACCAACAGAGCTCGTGTTTCGAGAGCGCAGCGTCGAGAGGAATCCATAGCAACTACACGCCTGGCTGGCTACACATTCGAGTTGAAAGTCTGTCGCCAAACACCTTGGTGTGTGTGTACTGTAGCAGGCAGGTTTGGTCCAATCGCCAAACAGGGGGTCAAGCAGAACCGTTCGATATGAAAATTTATCGGGAGATAGTGGGGTGATCCTATTGCTGAATATGATGATAATCATGTGATCTTTTAGTTATAAACTAGGGAAGTTATCAGGATTGGAAAGCTCTTTTCTAGTGATAAACTAAGATACCTCCTTTCCGAGGCAAAGTGTCGATCGCAGGTGGCGGTGGCGCATTATCTGCAAAATAAATAAATATAAATTATTTACATTTTAATTCTTTGAAGTTTTCATGTGTGTGATAATAGTTTCACATGTAGGTATACCTGTTCTCTACGTCGCCGTTTAAAATATATCGGTCACTTTCTAACTTCATAAAACAAAAAGAGTCGGGGCTCATATCATGTTTACTGCCTTATTTATTAAAAAAGATTTTTAACCATTTCGAAATAATACTAAAAATACTAACTTTGTAGTCGAATATCTTCGAGAGTCTCGTAGATTCCACTGTCACCTCTCCTTGTAGTCTTCGCAGCTCTCTGGCCAGGAGTCAAGCTGTACCGTGCTTTGAAAATTAAAATAAAATAAATACAACCTTAATGAAGGATGATCAACCTTAATAATGGAGTCTATTGGTGGTAAATTCAACTGTATGTACCAATTTAAGGTTCTTATGTGCCTTACCAGGGCCTAAACTGATTAAAGGACTTTTTGATTTGATTTTGATTTATACAGAATGAGTTGTATGTATTAGTAAGTAAATGAGTGGTACGGTAAAGTAACGCTAACAACCACTCATGCGAAAATCGATATCGCCAAAGTGTGATGTGTGTAATGATGATGAAGATGTGTATCACATGATGACGAGATGTGTCCGGAACGAAGTCATAAGAAAACAGCTGGGTGTCGATATCGACTTGTCAGACCCTTTGTCCGATAGAATAATCTCGATTTTAAAAATTGTTAAAATTGGCCTTAAGAATAGAAGTGATTCCTTGTAATTTATTTAATAATGATTGCTATAATTTTTTGTAAATTGTACAGAGTGTCATATTCGCACGAGCGAATAAACTCTAAAAATTAAGATAAAAAAAAAAAAAAAAAAAACAACCATCGCAATCGCAACTCTGTGAGTTACGTACGGGTCTTTACTGTGCGTACCGCTCAGTCTACTGTCCTTGCATTAACCGTGGTTTATAGTAAATTATGATAAGTACATGTGTGCAAAGTTGGTCATTACAGACGAGGCGATATTAAGCAATAAGGTAGCCGAGAGTGTAATAATCAATGCACACGCGTGTCATACGACGTTTTTCAACACAATTGCGAGGAAAAAAACAGACTCGTATTTTTTTAAGTTTATTGATAATCCAATAGTTACGAAAATAAGTTTGTATGTTTGTTATAGGTTGACTGGCAATTAGTAAACGATACTTAGACACACGATTGTAATCATGATAACAAACATGTTGTTTGTTATGGTGAGTACAATCATGTGTCTAAGTCATCGAAATAGTATTACCCTAGAATAAGGGCGACAGCTTTAAAAACCGCCGAAGAAATAAGACCACGGTGTCGCTATTTCAGTTTGAGTAGGTCCACGTTTGAACGTAGAACATTCATTCATGAGTGACATAATTTTGTTTTATTGAGTTTCCAAGCGGCCACTTTCACGATGTTGTCTTGTACGTAACCCTCTAGACAGAAGATAATTATATCGATGGTCTAAGTAATGATTACTAATTACCAGTCATTATATACACCACCAATCGTGATGAAATTTGGCAAGCGAATAGAGTATAACCTGGATAATATAATAATGTTTTTTTTCCAACTAGTGAGTGCAACTTCTGAACTACAGGAGAAAAATGCTGAAAGGAACTCCGATCAGAATTTTGAAGAAAATAAAAATGCCATTAAAAAACGAAAAAGTAATGTGTTTTTGATTTTTTTTTCATTTTATTTTTCTTTTTCTGCTTCTACGTCACAATACGAAATAAATTATTTACGACAAACTTGGTCACAAGTTGCTAGAAGTTATCAGAAGTTATGATCGAGAAGTTGAGAACCGATGGTATACTTAGTGCAAGAATACTATCTCTATCTCTACGTACGTAAAGATGGGACACTCATCCCCCGCGAATTTAGGTAAGGAAATAACGAAAATGTGAAACTGAAGACAACAATATTTTAAAAGAAATGTTAATGTTAGCCTTGTAACTTACCGCCATCAGATCCGACCTTATTTCCAGGCTTAAAATTTGCACTCCGAAGAAGTGATTGTTCTGAAAAATAAATAGTAATGATATATTTATTTTTTGGAATAATAATTCATAAAATACAATCTATATTTACAAAATACAATCTATATATAGAAAATTTCCTCAAGCCTGCCGCTGCGGCAAGGTTCCCAGAAGGCTGGCAGCGTTTCCTCTTTGGATAGCCAAGCTGACGCGTTCGCGGAAAAAGCTCCCCGCCCGCTGGTCTCCGGAGTTCTCGATCAATTTTGAAGACAAGGTGCGAGCAAAACGGCGAGCTTCTGACACCCATGGTCCCAAGGTCTCGACCGCAGAAGGCATAAAAATATAATAATATAAAATATTTATTTGCACTATAATTTGAGTTACCAACATAACTGTAGATTTGGGGAAATTTTCTATATATAGATTGTAATTTGTACATATTAGTTCGTTAGTATTCTCTACCAATCGTTTGATATAACAGAAAAAAGTCTTTCTATTTTTCATAAAAAATCCTCTAAAATTGTATAAATTACAAATGTTCGTAATAATTCAATGTGTAATATATGTTGTCTTTTCTTGACTCTCGCGCACGTCAACTAGTTTGTGAGCGGGATAGAGAACTTCTGAGAAAATTCTGAGTTAGAACCAAATAGAACAAATAGACTGTCAAATGCCATGCAGTCTAACTATCCTGCACAGTAGGTACCTACCTTTTTTCTTGAGGTATATGATGGCTGCTGTTTGGGCCAAAATCACGATGATGACTAAAATTCCTACACCCACGCTGATGTATACCCATAATGGCACATAATCTGAAAACCGAAAAGATTTTACTCTCACCTTAAAAATGAAACCTTTATAAGATCACTCTGGTGTCCATCCGTCTATCATAGACGTTATTTTCTTTTACACTACTACGTTAGAAAACAAGCATACGGCTCGCATGATGGCAAGCGAGTCTCGTAGTCTATAGACGCTTGCACATCAGAGGGCCAACCACCATCTTTTAAACAATATAATAATTCTTATAGCCTTACTTCTTCTGTTTTTTTGACGTCAGGATGTCGAAAAAAGACGCAGGTACTTTTTGTGTTTAATGGGCTTGCGTTTGACCTTCGACTGACCACATGAGGAGTTATGTCGAGGCCGAGGATGTAGCACGCTTACCCAGAAAAAGCCTATACACTCTGGCCTTGAATACACCTATAACCTAGATGAGGTTATAGGTGTCTTGAAACACATACCCCGGAAGAGAGTTCCACTCCTTTGCTGTTCATTTAAGAAACGATGAAGCGAAGCGTTGAGTTGAGACCTGGTTATAATATTACCCCCTTACTCCATAAAACGCTACTCAAAATACCAGGATACCACTGCTGAAGTTACCTTATCTTCGGATTCATACTCGGACTCTTCAATTCTTCAATCACAGTATAACTTATAAGGCTGCACTCCTACAATAAGCTTGAGCTGTCAGTGAAGGAAAACATCGTGAGGAAACCATAGCACAGTGGCAGGGGACTTTGTAGTACCCGTCTGGCTGGCTACCACTCTCAAGTTGAAAATCTGTCGCCAAGCACCTACCGGTGCGTTCCACTTGAGTACCCTTCTGGCTTTGTGTGCTTACAACCTTCGGTCTCATCATCATTGACCATGGTGAGATTGTGGTCAAAAACAGGCCTCCACTCGCATAAAAAAACATCATATAGGTACCTTGAGGTTTTATTTCAACAGCGATGTCGCAGGAAGCCTCTGTATAGGTATTGTTCTCGTAAATTTTTATGGGTTCTTTTTGAGGTTTAATATTCTTTAAGGTTAGAAAATTGAATGTCCAGTTTCCAGAATAGTTGGTTGTCACATTCGGGAGCTACAATATGAAATATAATCCTTACATACACAAAATATGTATGATATTTTATATGCCGATTTTGTGTACTTTTATTAGATTTTATTGTTAGAGAAGAGTAACTAAATATGGGCTACAATTTTGTTTTTGGGTAAAAAAGAAACATTATATTTTTTTAATGCAACATTAGTCCGACATATATTTTTAAAGAGATCAGTAAGTAACAGTTTTATATTCAAAGATCATAAAATTAAATCAGCTGGGGTGTGAATACGAGCGAGGTTATTAGGCCGAATGAATGCAATAGAAATTAGTCGTTTGTAGCGCCTTTCGTCGTTTGTTTTCGAGAAATGTTACCAGCCCATATTAAAGCTAGTGGGCTAGTGGCCACATTTACTTACTTTCCTCTAATAATGAACATTGGACAAGTTATAGAAATGTAAGCTAATTAACTGTTACAAACAGTTATGTTTACTTTTTCTTTGTTATTGGACGTGACACATATAAATATTTTGTAAGTTCTCATGAAGTGATCTTTTGAGTACCTAGAGTTTATTTAAACCTTATAAATGATTTTACTTTCATTATACAAATTATCAAGTAATATTCTTACCGCAAAAATCACATCACCATTTCCTGTGTCAATTTTTCTCCACTCTTCCCTTTTGTCTAATAGTGATATTGATCTGCCGTCCTTCTTTGTAATGAATATTCTGAAATGTGCATATTTAAAATATTTTAACTTACACACGCGCCTTACGCGGTAAATTTTTGTTAGTTCGGCAACGTCCAAGCGTCCAAGGCTTCAGTAACCGCTTATCACCAGACCGGCCGTAAGTACTTGTTGAAAAATTGCGCGTCGGCGACCCTATTTTCACTCACACCCTTCTTCAAGAGCGGTTTGACGAGGTGCTGATATCTTGTGCCGGCAACGCAAGGGACAAAGCGCTGTCTTTTAGTATAACTTGCCTGGTCCCGGCAGAGCGCCTCCTCATGGACCTCTGGTGTCTTTCTTCACCGCTCGAACAAACACCACATAATTATTAGTACACGACTATCTCGATGCCAATCTTTATGTCCGAGTTTTTGACCAACCACTAGAGTGTAAAAATCCATAAGAACACATGAAACAACTGGGGTCCAAGTCTGCTATTTCAATTGTGTTCCAATGAACTTTCAGTGGTGTCAAAATTGTGACATTTTACAGTTTTGATAGTCTACTTACCTACTAACAGCATAGTGTCATTATGGCACAATTTTGACACCACTGAGAGTTCATTGGAACACAATTGAAATAGCAGACTTGGGCTCCTGGGCGGAACTAAATTATAGTTGTTGTGACGAGTAAACAATTTATGAATTTTTACTTATAAAATTGTGCATTCTGCTGTAGTTTTGCAGCTAAACTGTTAACCGCAGTTTATTTATATATTTTACCTATTTTAACGATACGTCTAGCTTGTACTTGTGTTTTAATACCTACTTGTTGCTTTGTCATATTTTAACTGAGCAATATAAATAACTGTCCATAATTTGTTAGTAAGATTACCTACTTAAAATTGTGTTAGTAGGTACATACATAACGAAGTCGCAATGTTTCGCTAGGCCCGTTCTGATAGGACAAATATCCATTTACCCAAAAAAGACACGTATTAGCACAGTATATAAAACCATACAGACGTCCTACGCCTTTGATCTCGCGGAAAATGCTGACAACGTCCGACAGTATGATGGCCATACAAAGTATGCTGTGTCCCGAGCTACTAGCATCCTTTTGTTCGCAGGTCGGGCTCGGCTTTCCCGCGTCTCGCCCCTCACGCCCCGCACGATTGCCCTGTCTAGACGTCTTCGTCGAACGACTGTATGGTTTTATAGACTGTGCTTATAGTGTGACAAGATGAGACACCCTCGAGTCATTAATCTGTGCTCGTGTCAAAACGGTCCTGTTACATTGTGATGGTTTAGTTTTGTCACGTAAAAGTGTTTGTTATTTGACAAGGCGACATACATTTTAGAAGTTATGAATATGAAATTTGATAAATATGTAAGAAGAAGACAGAAAAAGAAAGGGGCGGATTGTAAGTATATAAGTAAGAAAGGAGTGAATACTGGTATGAAGGAAAGGTATAAGGGTGAATAGAAGAACCGTAGGTTCATATTGCGCCGAACATAAATAACCAGGGCTCCGATTCTCGCATCTTCGACGTTAATGTCGAATATATATTTAAGGCGGATATGTTAATCTTATATATAAAATTCTCGTGTCACAATGTTAGTTACTTTACTCCTCCGAAACGGCTTTACTGATTTTTACCAAATTTTATATGCATATTCAGTAGGTCTGAGAATCGGCTACTATCTATTTTTCATACCCCTAAGTGATAAGGGTAGGCACCACGCGAACGAAGTCGCGCCGGTCAGCTAGTATTAGTATAGATTTTGACCGAAGACCACAATGTCTATTCGACATCTATGTCTTAAGCGTGTGAATTGGGGCACTGAGGGCCAACCAGCATCTCTTAAAATAATAAATATTTGTCTTTGACATCCGAAATCTAAAAGGGATCTGTCCTTTTTGCCGAGAGAGAGAAGATAAGTAAGGTATAGGTATTTGAGATTTTGGCTGGACCCCAAGGCAGACGAATGGTGATAGGATGAAGGAAAATACAATTTAGAGTTAATATAATACATACTGTCCCCAGTTGATAGTATTTGCGAAAACTGATATAAATTGTATAGTGTCTCCTTCATGAGCTAGCACCTTAGCCACTTCTTTACACATTATCGGCTTATCATTTTTTAATTCAAGTTCTATCTTAACTTTGATGTCAGCTGAAAATAAACAAAAATAAGTAATTTTGAGAGAGGTAGAACAAAGCGTTTATTCGCTCAAAGAGCAGCTCGACTGGGGAAGTACCGCCACCTTACAGAATACCGCAAATAACTTTATGTTGTGTAAAGTTGTGTTCCTGCGCGTGAGTAAGGTCGCCAGAGCTCATAGGGGAGGGGGGAAAGGTCAGTAACGCGTGAGCGATGCTTCTTGTGTTGCAAGTCTCAATATGGCTACAGTAACCGCTTACCATCAGGCGGGCCGTATACTTGCTTACCGACTTAGTGGTATATAAATAATAATTACCGTTTGTATTGAATTAAACCTGAATTCGGTTAAATAATTACGAATTATATCTACTAAGGGATCGATTTTAAACTCGTAACATGTCCGATCCCTCAGTGAGAACGTTTTACTAATTAAGATATTGAAGAGCCTTTGGCCCTATATGGCCTAACAAAGTAGCAATTTCTGTCTGTTTGTTACCTCAGTTCTTTTAACCACGCAATAGACTTTGATGTGGTTTTAAACATAGTTTAGAGAATTTCTTTTTACATGAATTTAGAGAAATCTCGATTTTTTGTAATATACACTTTTTGAGCGCTCACGCTAAATATATTACTTACGTCAACTTATTGCACCACAGAATTGTAGGAATTTAAAAGACCTACAGAAAATTCTGCGATAGCAAATGTCCATCTTCTAAAGGTTTTCCTTGGAATACTACCTTACCACTTTTGTCTTTCATTTATGAGACCAAAACTTATGAGTTCTTGGTGAAGCTGTTCTGGATGTCATGGTGTTAATCAACGAATAAATTATGAATGGATATTCGGGAAAAAAACCCAAAAAAGAGATGGATGGCTTGTCTGGAGATATGAGTAAGAAACGAGTGAATGCTGATTATGAATAGACGGGCCCAATGGAAAAAAACTTAGGTATATACTCATATTGCGCCGAAAAACACTAGCAACAAATAATAACAACGCCATATCAATAGACATCATGGGCAAAGTCCGTGTTTCTGAAGGCACGTAAAGCCGTTGGTCCCGGTTATCACTTAATTGTGATAGTCGTGGAGCCCTATTAGGTACCTTGAAAGCTCCAACAGTAGGTTGACAACTAGCCTACCTCCATCCACCGATCTGCAGTGGGCACGCGTGGTGTAGTATCTGCCCAGTCCCTTTCACCCACAATTTGTCCGAATTCCGCCATATTTTTCGCGAAATATGTAATGAGGAAAGCATGAGAATTGCCTTTCAACTCTAAGCCATGCATAAAAAACAATACAAACAAAGAAATTAGTATGGTAGATTCTAAAAAAATATTGTTTTACTTGAAGCATACGGCCCGCCTGATGATAAACGCCTACTGTTGCCTATATTTACTTAGGCACTTGCATCACTAGAGATATAACTCGCGCATTGCAGATCTTACAAAATCTCATGACACTCTCCTTGAAGAACCCCACTCAAAACTCCACGGAAAACCGCTAATTGTCTTTCATAATATTTATTCCAATGAGAACCCGATTGGATTCTGAAGAAATAAATTCCGATCCCAGTTCCAGTGGATTCTTGATAGTCGCCCCAACATCATCATCATCAGCAGCCTATAAATATCCCACTGCTGAGCACAGGCCTCCATTCACAAATGAGGGTGGAAGGGAATGCGCAGATACTCCATCACGCGTGCCTTCGGCGGATCGGTGGAGATGGGCTCGTGGTCCACCTACTGTTGGAGTTTTCAAGACGCCTATTAGGCCTCCAACTAGCTTAACGACTCATCACAATTAAGTGATAACCGGGACCAATGGTTTTCGACGCTATTGTAGCCTACCAACATTGTCAATAGTCAATTTTGAAACCACTGAGTTCATAAGCAGACTTGGGCCCATGTTATCTCTTCGAGGATACTGGTCTAGGGTTTTTTCTATTTATATTACAAAGATCAATGTAAATTACTTTTTCTAATTTCATGCGTCAAACGTAAACTTTTTAATAATTAATCGAAAACTTACCCTTAGCGTCATGTATAAAAAGAAAACAAATGAAAGAGACACACACTTTTGAAAAAGGAGTCATTTTTTAAAATAAATAAATAATTAATCCATAATTAAACACATAACTGACACAGGCGTTAGTCGATTGAATGTTGACTCATGAAATTTGAGTGGCAATATTTCGGGTGACCATGATGTTGAATAGTTTAGGACACTTCAAAAATATTTTCAGTGAAATTTCTTACCATTGTTTATTATAATAAACATAGACATATAAAAAAATCAAGACGGAGTGTCACCTTATAAGAAAGTGAAGCAAAAAATTTCCTGCGTGAGTAAAATCAGTACTGGCCCATGCAGGCACAAATGGTACTGAGCCTTATTGTCACTGTCAACGTCTCAATACGGAATGACAACCGATCGGCTTCCTACGGTCTGTATGTGTGTGTGAGGCCATGTATTTACAAGAACGCCGGCTTCCTATTACTTGCGTCACTTAAGAACACAGACCGTTCCGTCTTTAATTTTTTCTTGGTCTGAGTATTCAACATACAAATGTAGAAAATTAAAAAGCTAGATTCAATTGTAAAATATTCCATAATAGATTATTGGTAAAATACTACCTTACCAACATAAACAACAGCTTTTGTTCTATAACTTTAAGCAAAAAATTCAAAAAGCATTTATCGAAAATAAACTTTCAAGATTTCGTTGTTCTACGTAGCTACGCCTCCAATGCATTGCCACACAGCATTTTACTACGCGTAGAGTTCGTAAAATTTAGAGTTTTGAATACAAGTATGTATACAGGGGCAGCGGCGGCCAGTGCGGAAAATTCAAAATTCAAAAAATATGCAACGATTGGACCCAATTATATTTTTATGCCTTTTGCGGTCGAGACCTTGGGACCATGGGGGTCAGAAGCTCGCCGTTGTCTTCAAAATTGATCGAGACCTCCGGAGACCAGCGGGCGGGGAGCTTTTTCCGCCAACGCGTCAGCTTGGCTATCCAAAGAGGAAACGCTGCCAGCCTTCTGGGAACCTTGCCGTTAATCGGAAGCAGCGGCAGGCTTGAGGAAATTTTCTATATATAGATTATATTTTGTAAATATAGATTGTATTTTGTACATATTTGTTGTTAATCAAAATATACCTAGCATGTATTTATATTTTTGTATAAACGTCTGATAAAGTAAAATCTGATGAATTATTAAAATTCATAGAAAAAAAGTTTTTGCTTATGATGTTAGTTATATAGTTCTGAGAGGATGTTACTGTTTTTCCAATAAAACTGTATTTATGATTTAAGAAGCTATTTTTTTCGACTCTTTTCTAAATAATTAGGGGTGTGCAACAAAAACTGAAGCGCTCGTGGTGTAGCATGATTAGCCGTTCCGATTAGATTAATCTATCGGCAAAGTTAAGCTACGTCTTTCGTGGTCGATACCTGGATGGGTGACCGCCTAGTGGTATTTCAAATCGAGTTTCCGTGCTTCGGAAGGCACGTTAAGCCGTTGGTCCCGGTTTTTAGGGAGGGGGGAAGGGTTGGTAACTCATGAGTGATGCACCGGGTGTTAGAAGAGTCCATAGGTGGTCGCTTGCCCCCGGGCAGGCTTGTTGGCCGATTTAATGTATAAAAAAAATAAGCATGAGGAAGGTCGATTCAGACAACATATACTTACACAAGCCATTGAATTCCTATCTAAAAGAAAACCCAGACTAGTCCATAAAAGTAACAGACATCTGGTCAACCTAAAATAAATTCTATAACAACAGGATAAAATAACCATTTACTTGATTCATACATTATCCTCTTTTAGTTTACAGCTCTCTGTAAATAGATGAATTGATTTGTAAGGTCATTTATACCTCACGGGATAGGAACGTGGTGGGTACGATACGATATCATATCGCGTGGCATAACGCTATTTTGAGTTTTTGATGAATATTACTGGCGTATTAATTTATTACATCAATTTCAAGCGTATGAGACCAATTTTGTGATTTGCGCATGAGGTGAACCTATGACAATAGATTTATTATTCATTTAAAACGATATAGAACTATGCATTGGTTACTTAATTACGAATATTCGTTATTTATTGATAAGGAAGCAATATATGGTTTCAAATAGTATAATCAGTAAGTACATAGAATAATACATACACCGCCTTCGTCACCGACGCGGCGACGATCAACTCCAGCTATGGTTTTGTCTAAAAAGTCGTCGAGTCCGCGTAGCGCTGCCGTAGACTCGACGGCGGACATGATTAGTTTAGAATTTCGTTGGAATATGAATCGTCTTTAAATGATAATTACGTCCGCCACTGTACTAACCAACCACATTAAAATACCCTATAAAAATTTCATTATACTACTTGAAGTAGCATAATTAAGTTTCGTTTCTTATACGAACAGCAAAGGAGTGGAACTCTCTTCCGGGATCTGTGTTTCCCGTCACCTACAACCTAGATGTATCGTGCTACATCCTCGGCCTCGTCATAACTCCTCATGGGGTCAGTCGAAGGTCAAGCAAGCCCATTTAAATGCTCATAATCACGAAGTACGAATTACTATCGCCTTTTATTTAATAAATAATAACGATTATAATAAGTCAAACCCATGGGGATTCCCATACAAGATACCTAAATAATTATGCGTTGTTATATTTGTCTATCTATCTCAAAATCATGATTAATAAAAGCATTTTTCTAGTAGTTAGTTACTTATAATTTTCCTTTATAACTTGTTTTGAATTTATAACTTCCACCTATTTTGGAAATCATATTTTTTAAACGTTACAGGTTGCCCGCGATACAGGATTATCCTAGTGCGGGGACCATTGTTTAATTATCTGTGTAATTTTTTACTTTTTAAAATAAATTATTTAATTTGATTAATTGATCATTTGATTATTTCGTTCATATCCTGTACTAATAAAGTCAGAGAGTCAGAAGTTATGACGGTTATAAAATTAATATATTCATCATCATCATATCAGCTCATCGATGTCAACTACTGAACACAGGCCTCCCCCATTGACTTCCACTTCGAACAGTTCTAGGCCGCTTGCATCCAGCGGTGCCCAGCGACTCTGACCGTTCGTCGGTCCACCTGGTGGGAGGTCGTCCCGCTCGGCGCTTTCCACTCGAGAACCTTTCTTCCCCATCGGTTACCGGCTCTTCGAGCGATGTGGCCTGCCCTTAGCCCCCAGCTTACTAACTCTACGAGCTATGTCCGTCGTTTTCGTTCTTCTACGAATGTCCTCATTTCGGACCCTGTCACGTAGAGAAATTCCGAGCATAGCTCGTTCCATAGTACAATAGTCAACTATATTATTAACTAGCTGTCCCCTGAGGTTTCACCCGCGTTCCCGGGATAAAAATTAGCCTATGTCTTTTTCCATACCATAGGCTATCTGCATGCCAAATTTCATGATGATCCGTTGAAAGGCGTGAAGGCGTAACAAACAAACTCACTTTCGCATTTATAATATTAGTTAGGATTATTTTCTCCATTTTCAAGTAACATTTGAATGTGCCTAATTAATAACAAAAGATTAACCCTAAAAAATTGTGTATATTGGAAAGGCAGTGGCTTATGCCTATACTGAACTCGAGCGAAGGAAAATATCGTGATAAAACATAGCTAGCTCCCGGTTAGCAACCAGCCGGTAACTGCGCGCCTGTACATGTCGATAAATATAAAATACCTAGTAAAACGACATGATAGGTATTGTATACATACATAGCAACATCATAACGACACAGGCCTATCTAAAAACAGACACAATATCTGTTCCATAGGGTTTAGTTTTCTTCCTAGCGGATGTCAGAAGAACTCTTGTATCTTCCTATGCTGTATCATTTCACACAGTGTCAGCACGTACGTACCCTACAGCAAGGCTACCGCGTATCTTTGGTGGCAATGGTAATGAACACCATTAATTGATTTTATCCAGTGCCGCGATACGACGAACACTATTGGAGGGCCATCATTTCAAAATCTTGGCCAAGCTTGCTACTAGAAATTTGCAATACAGGGTGAATGTATGTCACTTTTACAGCTTTACTTATAAACGTTACTTAAAATTTAACTAACGTTTAAGTACTACTAAGGAAAATTTCTTACATATAAACGTTACTTAGTACTAATGAGTTACTAAGTAGCGTCTCTTAGTAGCTGTCAAACTAATCAACGGCCGACCCTTGTTTAGCGCCGTATTAGCACTTTAAATGTATGTGTACTTGTTGTAAATAATAAACGAATATGAGAAAAAAAACTATTCAAGGCTAGGGCGCCGCAACAGAGTCAAAGGGACATCCCCTTTGACTCTGTTGCGGTACTGACCTTCATAGGTAAGAAAAAAAATACTAATGACCACATAAGTACCTATGGCTTTTGGCAGCACAAACATACACACAGTAATAAATAAATGTAAAATAAAAAGTAAATGCTATTTTAATGCAGTAAAATACCTACATTTATTGTGTGCGTATTGCTGTGTTTACACACCCAAATGTTTGACGTCATGACGTTTCAAATTTCCCCAAATTTTATTGCCCGGTGAATTTTCACGTCGCTTGGAGCGACATCTAGCGGTGGAAAGCTTAGTTAACTAATGTTAAATGTCTATGCTTCAGCTATGCTTTAAAGAAATATTGACAAAATGTTTTATTTTATTTGTGGTATT
The DNA here is from genome assembly GCA_947623365.1 of Achlya flavicornis. Taxonomy (NCBI): domain Eukaryota; kingdom Metazoa; phylum Arthropoda; class Insecta; order Lepidoptera; family Drepanidae; genus Achlya; species Achlya flavicornis. The sequence goes on along the minus strand of OX392467.1, from coordinate 19,267,753 downwards.
GAGAGTTTTTTTTACATACAGGTTGATGTTATTTTGATAGGTGTTTTTTTTTTATTATGACATGAGTTATGTACTTTTTGTTTACGTACAGGCTGATATTATTAATTTTAATATGATATGAAAGTCAATTATATTAAATGTGATTTGAATTTAATGATAATGGTTTTTCAGGCGGTTTTCGTTGACCAAGGTGAAGAATGTCGCAGTGGCAGGTGCCTGTTTCACACCGAAAACGGGGTTATGTTAGAATTCATAGTTGAATGTTGGAATCCCGCGTTTCACTGTCCTATTATAACATGAGAGCAGACGTTTGGGCGGCACGCCCCACGCATGCGCGGTTCAGCCAACCCTGCTATCCCAGCCAGACGATGACAAGATGGCTGACGACTGACGCGACTCCGAATTGATTTTTTTTCCACACACTCGATTAAATACACCGTTCGCAATAAACATGCCAGTACAACAGTGTTAATACTAAAATAAAACGCATAAGTAAACCTACCGCGCGGTGTAAAAATAAAACGTACAGCGATCATAACCTGTGATTAGTGTGCCGATTTCATGTTCAAGATATCATCAGTTCCTCATGTAATTGAAGTTTTTGTCATCAAAACGTTACGTTAACAAATGGTTAAGAGACTTGTGTGGTTTTCGTTTGCGTTTAATTGTGATATAATCGACGGTACATCGGCCAGTGGACGTAAGTACATCACACGCCTTGCATCAATCTAAAGAGCTGCTTTAACACAGTTTGTGTGACCTAAAAATCTAGGTGTTAATGCAGTTAGTAACAGCGTCGCTCTGCTTAACTCATGTCACTCTATATTTTTCTACATGCCGTGAATAAAAAATAAAAAGCATTGGCTGGAAAACAAGAAAATGTAATAAAAATAAAAATTAAAAGCTGACCACAATGTTTTAGATCGTTTTAAATATGGAACGTGAAAATGACATAACGTTAATGAGTAATAGATTATGTTCAGTGATTGGTGAGCGAGGTGGGTTTCCCAGAATTTTTGGAATCCTGTTTCCGTCTCGCTCGGTCTCGCGTGTTTTGTCCCCCTCTAAAGATGTTCCTGAATGGGTGTTAGGCATGCGCTGTGGAATTTCGGGTTGGGACGTCTCGGAAAAAAGATTTCGGTGACTTTTCATAGGCGTTTGGTTAACCTAAATGTGATATTCTTTTATGATTCTTTTATATATTTTTATTTTCTGTTTTTCTCTTATTATAACTAAGGCATTATTATATACTGAGTAAACAGCGATGGTTATTATTATTTATGGCGAATATTTTTAGAGGCTGTAAAACTATATAGAGCAAAATTTAATGAGTTATATAAACTGCCTGACTGACGAGGCTTTAAAACAGAACTAGATACGTAAAACAGACAAACTCGATCATTTATATCGCATAATGCTATATATATTTTGATGTTGTGATTTATTCATTGCTATATTAATGAACTAGGTATTATCTATTAGTAAGTTATTATTCCTAAGCAATCTTTTTTCTAGTTTAACAATGGATTTAATAGAGTCACACAATTCTTTAAAGCCTGTAACATTTTTTTTTTAAATCTTATTTTTTTTATATCGATTTAAACCTATATTTGTTTTTTGATAATTTACAAATTTTTCGGATAAGGTACTGAGGGAAATAGTGAATGCTTCTTGGTATATCAGAAACGTTGACCTCCATCGGGACCTAAAAGTAGAGTTCGTGCACACAGTAATTAAATAGTATGCAGAAGCTCATCAAAACCGGCTTCATCATCATGTGAACGTTGAGGCAATCCAACTCCTCGATCACACAGATACAGTGAGATGACTTAAAATAACTAAACCGTTTGAGTTAGTGTAGCGTTAGTTATAATAGTGTAACGTAGTCCAAGTGCTATATACTTATAAAGAACACAAGAACAATGTGTCTTCCCCTTAATAGAGACAATAAGAAAAGTGTTAATAGACACATCCTTAGGTAGGCATAGTCACTGTACTCCACGAGCGCTTCATTACTTATTAGCGATACATTACTTATTAGCCTAATGAATAAAGAAGAAAGAAGAAGATTTTTTTTTTATAAAAAATTGTACGGGTAGTGAACTATGCCCCAAATAACCTAGTTGGGGCAAAGCCGACAATGAAAGTTCAGAAAGCGATATATTAACCTTCGGCATGATGGTGTTCCACTTATCATAATTCATGGGATGCCCTTGGGATTCGCGTGGCAGGCACCTGTTTTAATGTCATGTTATATTTCAAACTATAGTTATAAAAATAGGCAAATGTATCTGGATTATTCTGGATGTCTTTATTTGTATCTTGTCTGAATTGGAAAATGGTGACAGAAAAACTAGTTTAATGGCGTGACTTTCAAGAGGTTTAAGCTTATGGTGTGTTGGTAAGATTCGTGACGATAAAAGGTACCTATTTGATATTGACATATTATTAATGACAACAAAATTATTCAAAAGAGGTAGAGAATACCGGTATTTCGCTCAAAGTACAGCCTTACAGAATAGCGCAGCTAAATAATTTTCGGGATTGGGAATGTGGAAGGGTCGGTAACGCGTGAGTGATGCTCCGTGTGTTGCAAGCGTATATACGGTTGCGGTAACCGCTTACCATCAGGCGGGCAGTAAGTATGTTTCTTTGCCTAATAGTATATAAAAATATTGTAGGTATTGTAGGTTAGCGGCCTAAGGATACTTGTGAGGACTATGCCGGTTTTCATGGTATAATGTTAAAAAGAGTGTTCTCATGGTTTTTGGGGCTGCAAAGAAATATGCAGAAATAGTGACGCCAGTTAGACTGGTGTGCCTTTAGATAGGGTTTTTTTTATACCACTAAGTCGGTAAACAAGCATACGGCCCGCCTGATGGTAAGCGATCACCGTAGTCATATGGACGCTTGCAACACAATGAGCATCGCTCACGCGTTACCGACCTATCCCCCCTCCCCTATGAGCTCTGGCGACCTTACTCACGCACAGGAACACAACTTTACACAACATAAAGTTATTTGGCTGCGGTATTCTTTCTGTAAGGTAGAGGTACTTCCCCAGTCGAGCTGCTCTTTGAGCGAATAAACGCTAGGCTCTACTTCTCTCATAAGCACCAATTCAAGTACCTTGGACACCTATTGTCTCCAGACCTCAGAGATGATGAAGCCATTAAAAGGGAGCGAAGGGCGCTGTCTGTGAGAGCGAATACGATTGCCCGCTCTTTTTATACAAGCAGCTTGTGGGCTCTTTTTACGCAAAAATCTTATGGTGCGTCCATGCTGCGCGAAGCGAGCACGAGCCGAGCCTCGAACGAACAGGATACGTTCGTTGCTCGCGATTACAAGCGTGGACGTATTTAACGAGCCTACAAAGAGCGCGATGCGAATCCCTGTGTTTGTGAAAAAACTGACAATCGGGCGGAGCGCAGTCGAGCACGCTACGAATGCTCGTTCGAGGCTCGCAAGCTCGTCCACGCTACGCGAATCGTGCTCGCAGTGTGCTCGTTCGTGGCTCGGCTCATGCTCGGTTCGTCAAGCATGGACGGTGCTCTTCGCGTGCAGTATAATAAAGCTTTCAGCGTGCTGATGGGGCTGCCTCATTTCTGTAGCGCATCAGGGATGTTTGCTGAAGCTCGCGTTGATTGCTTTTATGCTATAATGCGTAAGAAATGCGCAACCCTGGTTCGCAGGGTGCGGGCCAGCGCCAACAGCATCTTGAGCATGATTGTTGGCAGACTAGACTGCTCTTTTGTGAATCACTGCTGCAGGGTTTCAGCTGGAGCGGTATCCTTGAAGCAGTGATTCAAATTGCACTAACATGGTCTCTAAGTCTTTTATAACAAAATATGCGTAATTGAGCTTGAAATAAATATATTATTATTGTTTATGATACACTCTATATGTCGATATTTTCAAAAAAAGAAAAGTTCGAAACACAAAGAACGTTCTTACCTAATTTGATTTTAACAGACACTGCCTAGTGTCTCATCGCATTGCATAGTGACAACTGCTCGCGTTAAAAGGATGACATAATTTTCATCCTCCGTAATGTAATTGATGACGCCAACATGTAACATTTAGTGACACATTTTACATTAAGGTAAATTAAAATCATAGAAATAAATATACCTAGAAAGAACGTCGCCATACTACACGACTATATAAAACAGGCCAACTTTTACAGGCTGCTGCGCGTAACAGCTACGTTTTACGCTCCCTCTGCGTCATTCTGCTTGTCGTAGTGACGTTCATAATGATAATAGTTGTTGAAATATTCCAATTAAAATCGGGAGAAAGTTAAATATTGCACATTATTTTGCATTTTTATTTATTTTTATTTGATTTAGCCTCTAACAGTTAGGGGCTATTTTTATCGACGCGTGCACAGCTGCAATACTCTATCTGAATGTATCCTTAATCAAAGCATGTAACATTTAGTGACACATTTTAAATGAAGGTAAATTAAAATAATCATTTTTTTCCTACTTATTTTGATGAAATCAGTTCAATTTTACAATAGTCTAAATAACGGAATATTAAAAACCATAACTAGATTCATGACAAAATTGAACAACAAGAATAAGCAAAGAATAAAATAAAAAATTAAAAATTGTATATAGATTCACATTGGGTGCATTTTTCGCGAAGTAAAACATCTTGTAAAAATCGAATTCGAGTATTACTCGCATAGAATTAGATAATTTTACGAGAATTCAAAATTTGATTTATTGACATAAAGTAAATGCTATTACATAAATGAACTTAATTCAGCCTGAAGAATTTTTGTCTACTCATTCAAATTGTTAAAATCATTTTGTAAACTAATATTTAATGGTGCGTCCATGCTACGAACGAGCACGATTCGCGTAGCGTGGACGGGCTTGCGAGGCTCAAACGAGCGCGATTGACAGTTTTTTCACGAACAAAGGGATTCGCATCGTGCTCGTTGTAGCATCGTTGTAGGTTCGTTCGTGGCTCGGCTCGCGTAGCATGGACGCACCTTATGGTGGTGGTGATGTGAACATCTTATGATGTTCACATCGACCTAAAACATAAATCTACATTGTATACCCTTATATTTCAACACTATTGCATTACAACTCTAGCTGTGATTGTTGACCCTAATAATAATAGGATGATCGACAAGGTGGGACATGCCGCGGTGTACACGTAGTCATATTATAGGTCATTAACCTATTGACATATATTTTCGAGTGACAAATACGTGATAATTTTTGTCGAATAGAGATACAGGATGTGAAAGCGTATGCTTGTCAAGTATAAAATTGAGAATTTCTGTAGTTCCATGGAATGTAAATATATACCAAATAATATTATAGAGAGAAGTTTGTTTGTTAGTGTGGGTGTAGGAAGTAATCTCATCTACTGATCAGATTCTGATAATAATTTCCCTAATAGGAAGTTCATATTGGCCGTGCTATAGAACATTTTTCATTCCGGGAACGCGGGTAAAACCACGGGCCGCAACTAGTTATCAAAAGTATCCTGTATATTAAGAACATTCTGTGTGCCAAATTTCATCCAAATCCGTTCAGTAGTTATTGCGTAAAGCAGTAACAAACATCCATACATCCTCACACACTTTCGCTTTTATTAGAATTGTCAGAATGTAGGAAGTAGGATTTAACATTATGTAATAATTTCAGCACATTTTATAATCGCTGCCCGGCACAGTGACTCCTTTCAACCCTCTTTTCAAACCTCTGTTGGGTGTGAACTACTCCCTCTCCCAAAGACAACCTTTACATTTATTTCAGTAGCCAACTTTCCCAACCGAAGCAAAGTCTGGCATATTATTCCTGACAACCACTTACAGTAGATCTTGCCGCGTTGAAGCGTCTACCCTGGTACTCTAGTGAGAGTGGCACCGTGATTTCTCACATTTATTTGTCCAGAATGCTACCGAAGCTGATAAAGTCACCACATGCACTCTGTAAAGTGCTAGCGATTCAATCCCAGCTGGGGATTTCAGTGAAGCTGACTATCATTTCACCAGAATGTTGCCAGAGCTGTAAAGCACACTCACCGCCCAATGAGTATCCACAGAACTACCCTTATACATGCAGCAGGGTTGCCATAAACTTAATATGATTTATATGTATAATTTGAGAGAGGTAAAGCATAGCGTTTATTCGCTCAAAGAGCAGCTCGAAGTACCTACCTCCACCTTACAGAATACCGCAGCCAGAATAACTTTATGTTGTGTAAAGTTGTGTTTCTGCGCGTGAGTAAGGTCGCCAGAGCTCATAGGGGAGGGGGGAAAGGTCGGTAACGCGTGAGCGATGCTTCTTGTGTTGCAAGCGTCCATATGGCTACGGTAACCGCTTACCATCAGGTGGGCCGTATGCTAGTTTACCGACTAAGTAGTATAAAAAAAAAAATTGCGGGGTAGCCCTCTACTTTCTATACAGTTCCGCTATAAGGGTTACTCACTACACCACTCGTCTGACAATCAAGCAGCCTTTCGCCTTAGACTGATAACTTCAGACACTTGTTGCGCATGAGGAGTGATCATGCCCCTTTCCTGCAATGAACCATAAATAGCCACCAAGCAGTCCAACCTCAATGGTTGAGTTCTACTAAAAGGTAGAGGGTATCTAATCTACTCTACTCCCGTGGTACCCTGATCCAAACAGCCGGACCCGCAGTTCCAGCTGCGAGCCCCATCTATCCCAGTATCTAAAGATAGGGATTTGGTTGTGAACTGATTTTCGCAGACAACGCGTGAGCAATACTCCTGGTGATGCAAGACTGTTAGGCTACGATCACTGCTTACCATCAGGCGGGACGTATGTTTGCTGGCCACCTTAGCAGTATAAAAAAGCCCTGGGTAAGTATGGATTTTGAGTTGCTGTATTTTTTATTGTGTCATGATATTCAACTGACAATTTACGGTTAAAAAGATGAAAAGAGAAGAGCTCTGTCACCGTTGTTCCGTAGAAAAATAGTTTTCATTTTTGACAGCGTCTGTAGTTACATTGCAATGAACTATAAATTCACATTATGAGCCGTTATAAAAATATACTATTTTATATGAACTATGGAGAGGTTTGATGCTTCACTACGTTAGTACTATTATTTATTATGTGGCTTCACATACTCATGTCTATTGAGGTATGTCAGGCGTTTACTTTAATCACTATTATATTTACGTTGCTTCCAAATTAATTGTTTGCTTGTTTGCTATGTTTTTATATAAATAACTTGGTAAACAACCGCACAGCCCGCCTGGAGTTACGCGGTTACTGTAGTAATATTGCTTGCAATACTGAGCTACGCCGGGGCATCACTTTCGCGTTACTGACCTTCCCCCCTCCCCGATGAGCTCTGGCGATGGAACTACTTCTCGAGTCGAGCTGCTCTTTGAGCGAATTAACACTATGCTCTACCTTTCTCAATTTATGTCCAAATATGTAGTACATTTCAAGATAGGTAGTTAACAAAATTCGTATTAGGCCAAATATCGCTCTGAATTTCAATGGGTCACCCAGCTCCGGTATGCGGTATGCGGAAAGAAATTGATGACGTATTCATGACAAAAATGAAAGTTACTATAGCGTTTGTCAAATAGCATGTTACGTGATTACACATGGCTCCAGTGAACATGCTATGAGTTATAGTAACTTATATTTTATATTATCTTTTAATTTATTAAAAGGACTAATAAAAGACTTGTAGCTTTGTCTACGATAGGATAATGAAGATAAAAAAAAAAAGTTTAATGGTCTTGATGAGACGAGCTCAATGGCTATTCGCATCCGCTTCGAAGCAGTCCAAATTGTAGGTGTTAGACAACACAGGAAGTATATTCAATTCCACACATTTGCTGTTTACGACACTTCTCTATAGGAATGGGCACAGCGCCTCTAGCGGAATACTCATGGTACTAATTTCTCCCATACAAATTTATAGTTAACGCAAACGAATTAGTAAGCGTTTATTAACGTCAATTCTTTACACTCGGGGTACTGGTTTTTGACAATGTACGGATGGAAATTCGGCGCAGCTTGCAGTCGATGAAAAAGGGTGAAAGTGGAATCTGATCGTAGAATTTCTAGTTAACTGTGGGTTATGCGTTGACCACATCACTTTTTAGTACCCACCTGGCTGGTTACCATCCTCAAGTTGTTTTTTTTTTTTTTATTAAATGGGCTTGCGTTTGGCCCGCCCATAAGGGGCGATGACGAAGCCTAAGATGAAACACGCTTACCCAGAAGAAATCTATTCACTCTGGCCTTGAAAGTTCCTAGATTGTAAGTGTCAGGACTCGACTCCCTTGCTGTCCGCATTATAAACGAAGATGCAAAACGCGGTGTCCGTATTTTCGGTATGTCAAGAACGTACGGGTGAAAATTTTCCCGGGCGTCTTGTGGTTCGGTGTAAAAATAATTAACTAAAATAATATAATCTGTATATATAAAATTCAAAGTTCTGACTGACTGACTGACTGACTGACTGATATATGCACGCACAGCCTAAACCGCTGGTCCTAGAGACATGAAATTTGGAGGGTGTATTCTTTGTGAAGAGTAGGTATCCACTAAGAAAGGGTTTTTCGAAATTCCACCCCTGAGGGGGTAAAATAGGGGATGAAAGTTTGTATGAAAGTCCGTCAGTTTTGAAGTTATAATCTTCAAATTTTGGGTTTAGGCTAAAGATTGAAAATTAATGTATAGGTGTCTGAGCGTTTGTTATAATTACATCCCCGTAGGGGGGAAAAGAGGGATGAAGTTACTTATGCAAGTCCTTCATTTCCACATTAAACACCACTAAATATATAATAATACAGTGTAGGCATCTCCTAACGAAGGATTTTTTGATATTACACTCCTAAGGGTGTAAAAAAGGGGATGAAAGTTTGTATGAAAGTCCGTCAGTTTCGAAGTTAGGATGTTCAAAATTAGTGTTAAGGCTGACGATTGAAAATTAATTTATACCTGTCTCAGCGTTTTTGATAATTCCACCCTCGAAGGGATGAAAAAGCGGGATGAAGTTGTGTATTAGATCTCACTGACTAATATATCAACGCACAGGCTAAACCGCTGGTCCTACAGACATGAAATTTGGAGGTTGTGTGCTTTGCGAAGTGTAGGTAAGCACTAAGAAAGGGTTTTTCGAAATTCCACCCCTGAGGGGGTAAAATAGGGGATGAAAGTTTGTATGAAAGTCCGTCGGTTTTGAAGTTAGGATCTTCAAATTTTGTGTTTAAGCTGATGACTGAAAATTAATTCATACGTGTCTTAGCTTTTTTTTAATAATCCACCCCTCGAAGGGATGAAAAGCAGGATGAAGTTGTGTATGGGAAATCACTGATTGATATATCAACGCACAGCTTAAACTGCTGGTCTTAGAGACATGAAATTTGAAGGGTGTGTTCTTTTGAAGTGTACGTATCAAATATGAATGGGTTTTTCGAAATTCCACCCCTAAGAGGGTGAAACGGGGGTTGAATTTTCTGTGAAACATATTATTACACGTAAGTTCTTGGTTTTTACATGCTTTTTTATGATTGCGTATTTTGTAAATAAAAAAAATGTTTTGAAAAGAAATATAAATATCTGTATAATATAAAATTCAAAGTCCTGACTGACTGACTGATATATCAATGCACAGACTAAACCACTGGTCCTAGAGACATGAAATTTGGAGGGTGTATTCTTTGTGAAGTTTAGGTATCCACTAAGAAAGGGTTTTTCGAAATTCCACCCCTGAGGGGGTAAAATAGGGGATGAAAGTTTGTATGAAAGTCCGTCAGTTTCGAAGTTAGGATCTTCAAATTTTGTGTTTAGGCTGAAGATTGAAAATTAATTCATACGTGTCTTAGCTTTTTTTTGATAATCCACCCTCGAAGGGATGAAAAGCAGGATGAAGTTGTGTATGGGAAATCACTGATTGATATATCAACGCACAGCTTAAACTGCTGGTCTTAGAGACATGAAATTTGAAGGGTGTGTTCTTTGGGAAGTGTACGTATTAAATATGAATGGGTTTTTCGAAATTCCACCCCTAAGACGGTGGAAACGGGGGTTGAATTTTCTGTAAAACATATTATTACACGTAAGTTCTTGGTTTTTACATGCTTTTTTATGATTGCGTATTTTGTAAATAAATAAAATGTTTTGAAAAAAATATATAAATATCACAATATAAAATTCAAAGTCCTGACTGACTGACAGATATATCAACGCACAGCCTAAACCGCTGGTCCTAGATACATGAAATTTGGAGAGTGTATTCTTTGTGAAGAGTTGGTATCCATTAAGAAAGGGTTTTTCGAAATTCCACCCCTAAGGGAGTAAAATAGGAGATGAAAGTTTGTATGAAAGTCCGTCAGTTTCGAAGTTAGGATCTTCAAATTTTGTGTTTAGGCTGAAGTCTGAAAATTAATTCATACGTGTCTTAGCATTTTTGATAATGAAATTTTTGAAAAGTAACTGATATATCAATGCACAGTATTGCACAGCTTAAACCGCTGTTCTTAGAGACATGCAATTTGGAGGGTGTGTTCTTTGTGAAGTGTATGTATCAAATATGAAAGGGTTTTTTGAAATTCCAACCTCCGTTTCACCCTCTTAGGGGTTAAGAGGGTGAAACGGGTGTTAAATTTTCTGTAAAACATATTATTACACACGTAATTTATGTTTTTAGTTTTTTAATTATTAATACTCTATTTTGTAAATAAAAAAAATAAAAAAAAAACATTTAAGAGGGAGGGAGAGCACTTATTATGTTTGTTTTTGAAGAAAAATATGTCATTTGTTTCCTGTAGGCCACGCGGGCGAAGCCGCGGGCAGAAGCTAGTGGGTTTATAATTTTGGTATTCTTATCACAATTTAATTACACATAGAATCATAATCGATCCCGATCGGAGCGCGCGTGGTGTGCGGATCAACCACGGTACCATTCTGGACACATAGCAGTAGAAATCACAACGTGCGACTTGCATATAGCATCAGATTGTATGCTTTGGCAGCTGGTTCCTGTCGCATTGAAGAAGTCTCGGTAGTCAAAAGATGGTTTTCCTGATCTGGGCATCGACCCAAAAACTCTAATTCGCTAGGCCATATTTAATAAGAGTAAATAGGAATGTAGAGCACTTTGTGGTATAGTTTTTGAGATGTTAAACCCCATTGTCACCTTATCATTGTGTGAATGAGACGTAGCCTCGGTGCAAGCTATGAGATGTTAGCGGTTTTTGAAAACGCGTGATTAGTTTTACTTGCTGTAATATGTTACGAAAAACTGTTTTTTTCCTATGCGACATTTTTAATGAGTTATGTTTTTTTTTTGTATACTCGGCATACTCTATTTATTATTCTATAAGTAATAATTCAATGTTTGACTTTGTGGTCAATATAAAAAAAACAATGTTATGTTTTAGTCAGAAATTAAAAAATAGTATCAGGGATTCACTTAATCACATCTACAAAAAAAAAACCCAAGAAATATTTATATATTGATGATAATTTTCTGTCCGTATTTTGTCATAAATTAAGGATAAATACACTATTTTACATAGACAATCAATTAACGTCATGTGTAGGTATTACATATTTCGCGTCTCATTAATATCTTTGAAGCAGTGAAATTAGATGTTTTTTTTTTAAAGATACAAAACATTTTTTACTATTCTGCATAAATTTGTTTATGTTAGTAATTTTTTCTATTAATGTCGTAAATGTGTTAAATTGTGCAATTTTTTTGCAACTAATAAATGTACCATTACATTTTTTTTCTAAAAAAAACAGTATAATACTCAAAAATTAAATTGCTGCCCGCTACCGCCTGTGGCCGGTTACATGGCCCACTTACGGCCCGCAGTCGGAACGTACTGTTTTCACTGGCAGTCTCTATTTGTACCGCCACAGTAACGGTACACAGTGACTGACCGATTCGGTATCGTATTGGTACAGTTGTGGTTCCTGTGACGTATTTATGTGAATCGATTGTGTTACTCGTGATATTTTTGGTGTTGGAAACATTTTGTACCCATTTTTTGGTATGTTATTTTTTTTCGTAAGTTAAGTTTTGTAACTTTAGTTTTTAGAGAAATTTTAACAATTTGAAAGTTTAGGATAAATGTGCAACTTTCATTTAAAAGTTTGACCAATAAGTAAACTTTTTATATTTACGGGAATCTACATTTTAAGCTATCCACTTTCTTGAATTCCATGTTTTAAGTATAGAAAGTAAAAAATAAACGATGTACACATTAAGTAACAAACTTCTAGATATTTTTAATTTTAGTCACAAAAAATCTACTCACTTATTACCAATTTATTTTATCGACACATAAATTGGAGTAAAATTACCGAATAAATTATCAAAACTCATGATAAAAGGACGACGTAATCTCGAAGCGAGAAAGCCATTTCTTTAAATAAAATATCGATTCGACAACGTCCCTAGAATCGAAGACATTTTACGTAAGGAAAATTTACGTAGGGAAAGCTGAAGGCTCCTACAATGACGTAGGATAAGCTGCTGATTTCATCATCATAATCTTCATCATTCATCTATCACTTTTATTGTAACCCCCTTAGGGATGGAATTGCCAAAAATCCTTCCTTAGTCATTGAGCCATTATTACTACGTATAGAGAAGACGCCACACATCACAACTATGTTCCGTTCAGGTGAGGCCATCCGGCCACACTTTTTGTTGTAAAACGATGAACGAAACGCGTAAGCGCCGTGAAAATCACGGTGTTTGCGAGAAAAATACTCCTAAAAGCGTTCTGACAGCGCTACGTGTTTCTACTGTCTGCTTAGACGACTAATTATTGTTTCAGCGCTAAAGAGAACTTTAGTTAAAACTAAAAAAATGGGACATAACCATTGCTTATGATAGCTTCTCCTACCTAAATAATACCTCAATGTCCTTAGTACGATGCGTTTATAAAAAGAACCTTACGATAAAATTTCAAAGTTTCTAACTCTAGCGGTTTGGGCTGCCTGATGGCAGATCAGTCATACAGTGAGGACAAGTATTTTATATTTTAAAGTATTATAATTAAATTACTTTAAAATTTAATCACATATTTCAAGGTTTTACCTTAAAAGTAATACCGTCAATATTTTCCTATTTACGTGTATAGTGATTGATTGTATTAAACGAATTATATCAATGGCGAGAATATTACCCAGGCATGCAAGGCATGAGATGTCTAACCACGCTTATCGGCTTGTGCAGTCGCTTAGTCGGTCTCTGATAATAAAGCATTTTCAAGGAAAATAACAATTTTTTTCCTCATAATAATAAGACTATTACAAATGTTGGTGAAAAAGTTACGAATCTAAACTATCCTGCTAATATTATAAATGCAGAAGTGAGTTTATTACCTCATAACGCATCAACAGCTCAAGTTATCGTGATGAAATTTGTTACGCAGGTAGATCCTAGGGAAAACATCCTAGATTCGATCGAGATAGATTGCTGATAATATTTGTACTATGTATTTATGTAAATAAAGATTTATTATTATTATTAAAAATATAAAAGTTTAAGTTAAATTACTTATTAGGGCTCCGTTGGTATATTTGGGATAAGAAAAAAAAATTATAAGTCGTATAATATGTAATAATAGAGTCGAATTTTCAGCAGTTGCTGTCTATCAACTTATTATGATGAAGAAACTGAAAAATCTGTCGCTAAAAAGCTATCGGTGTGTTCCGACAGCTGCACTTGAGAGCCAGGCTTGTGCTTACTGTAATAAAGGCCCTTTACCCCAATTTTCGTGACAATGTAGTTATGCAATCAGTGCAATGGGCGAGCTATGATAAACTCTATCATTATCTCATATTATCATTATCAGAAGGCATCATTGATAAATCGCAGCAGAAAGTCCGACATGAGTTATATAATCTTTAGATAAAAAGTGAACATACAACTTTTTGGTGTTTTTTTATGTAGTGTGTTTGCCGACAGTTTCACCGAGGAATGTGATGATGTGGCCGAAGGGTACTTAGTAGTACCCACCTGGCTGGTTACCATCCTCAAGTTAAAACCTGTCGCCATGTACCTACTAGTGTTTTTAGACAGATCATATATTATTACATAAAAATAATGGTAAAATATAATAAAGCGGAAGAGTTTTTTTGTTTGTTTGTTTGTTTAAACGGGCTAATCACTGGAACTACCAGTCGGATTCGAAAAATTATTTCACTGATAGGAAGCTACATTATCCCCGAGTATTATAGGCTACTTTTTATTACGGGAACGCGGGTGAAACCGCGCGAGACAGCTAGTAGTAAATAAACTACTGAATGCGCGTTACAGAAGTCTTCGCGCATTTCAATGTATTTAAACATATTAATGACGTGTTTTTGATGAAAACTTTAATGTTATTTTTCTCTGAGACTGTTGAGGGTCCGGCTCTTATATACCTACATATATTAACACATAATGATATTATTGTAGTACTGTTGTAATATTTCACTAAAAAGCTCTACATCTTCAAACCACTCTAAGGTATTTTTTTTAAATTGCAAAAAAAGTGTCACCTAAATATTTCTTGATGTTTTGCAGTTGCAATTATTATAATTGCAAAGATAAGGCGTGGAAAGCCTATATTATAAGAAATGACTGCTTACTGCAATATTCAGGGGGCCTACCACAAGCTCTTAAAACAAGGTTAAAATAACCTTATTTGTCTTTTGTCCCTCTTTGACATCCGGCGTCAAAACAGGACAAAAGATAAATAAGGTTATAATAATATTGTTTTAAGAGCTTGTGGTTGGCCCCCAGGGCGTTACTCTTTAATTTACGTCTATGTACCTACGCTTATATTCGCGCGAGTTTACGCGTCTTAGAGAATCCAATATATATATGGATGGATTCTCTAAGTTACGCGTTCTCGGTGTGATTGAGATCTCTGAAGCAAAGCATAGGAGCAATCATCTATGGTGTACTGTACATATTCGGCCTCTAATATACCTGGTACTGTAGATAATATATTACGAGTGAACTAAAAAGAGGTCTGATAGAAGAATGAAAAAAAAAAAACAAATTGTTGACTGCACTCCTTATACTAATATACTAAGTTCCACACCGCGGTGTCACCCGCGTTCCCGGGATAAAAAGCCTTTTTAATTTCATCAGTATTTGTGGTTCCGTTGAGAAATTAGTACCATGAGTATTCCGCAAGAGGCGCTGTGCCAATTTCTATAGAGAAGTGTCGTAAACGCAAACTAATTAGTAAGCGTTTACACACGTCAATTCTTTGCACTCGGGGTACAGCCCCCCTAGACAAGATGGTTGTCGAAAATCGTAATCGTTAGTAAACAATCAACTTTTGTATGGGGATTACTTACTGGGTACAAACATTTCTAATTAATGCGTCAGTTAGACTATAATAATATTACACACGTTTCTTTTTGCCAATTAAATAAAACAAAATTACGAAAATATGGCTGTGTTGTAGTTCCGTGTGAGACGTCACACCGTGACACACTTTTTACCATACTGTGACTTTATGTGGAACTTTAACACACCATAATCTTCGTCATTTTTATAATGATAATGTAAATGACGGACTAAATCTACTAATCTTTTCAGGAAACTATCCTTCCCCACATCGAAATCGGTGATGACGACGCCCTATGGTGCTGATTCCATTGGTTACACACTAAACTAATTTAGTCTCACTATCTCTTTCTAACAAAATAATGTATTATTTTTTGTCCTGTCAAATAAATTGGATTGCATGTTTCCAACTATTATTTGCCATCCAAATGGTCGCGACTACCGTTAATTAATGACAATGGAATATTAATTTCCCGAAACATTTATGTTGCGATGAATATTGAAGACGGGCGTAAATTTACAGCTTTAATTTTCTATCCTTTTCAAATAAGTCATTAAAGAGATAAGATATGGCATTTACAACAGAATCACCAGCACTATTCTCATCTTCGTTTCTCAAATATCCCAGTAGGAGGTCGTCAGTCCACGGAAGTGACAGTCACTTCGGAAGTGGAGTGGGTTAAGAAGACCGGTTATGACTTCCACTGCAGCACACGGTCAGATATTACAAAATTCTTACTAATGTTATGATACGAAATGTGAAAGTGTGTTTGGATATGTTACTTAATCACGTCTACGTTACGATTGAGTTGTGGATGATATAAACCATTGATTTTTATGGTGCGTCCATGCTTGGCGAACCGAGCACGAGCCGAGCCTCGAACGAGCACACTACGAGCATGATTCGCGTAGCGTGAACGGGCTCGCGGGCCTCGAACGGGATTGACATTTCAAATCGAAATATCACGTGATTTTTTACAATCTCTTACGTCAATCCCATACAAAGGTTGATCGTTTACTAACGATGACGATTGTCGATAACCGTCTTGTCTAGGGGGTTGGCCCGTCAATAGAGATAGCGTAGCGAAATCCTAGAAACTCCTACGCATGTGAAATTACCAGTTCAATAACTAAGCTACGACGAATGTGCACAAACAATCGATACATTCAATATTTCGGTGGTACAAACAAACAAACTCACTTTCGTTTTCTTAACAAACTGGTTTGTATAATTGCGATCACGTTTTGAGGAAAACATCTTTTCTCATAAACCAAAAAACGATGTGCAATTTTATGAATGAAAATAGCTTTATCGAATGGCAATGGAATTATTCGTTTTTGCAAGTTGCAATCTTTTATTCTTTTGACCTACTTAGGTACGTTTGACCACAATCTGACCGAGGTAATTGACCAATGTGGTCGGTTTTAACGGCCTATACTAATAACCTACCAAAAAAGCGGCTAGAAAAATCTGACAATAAAGCCCTTAGTGTGTTATATAACATAACTAGCTGTTCCCCGCTGTTTCACTCGCGTTCCCGGGATCAAAAATAGCCTATTAGGAGCTATTAGTAATAATCATTTATGAGTCTTCCGCTTTATTATAATAGTATAGTTAGTGAAAGCATTTTTATTTATTTGTTTTAGTTTATTTATTTACATAATCAAAATCAAATTCAAACCATCAAATCTATACCTTTTAACGTTTATAAATACAAAGAAAAGTAGTCCCTTATTTATCTTCTATTAGGTTCATCTATCTTTCAGAGAGGTAGAGCATAGCGTTTATTCGCTCAAAGAGCAGCTCGACTGGGGAAGTACCTCCACCTTACAGAATACCGCAGCCAAATAACTTTATGTTGTGTAAAGTTGTGTTCCTGCGCGTGAGTAAGGTCGCCAGAGCTCATAGGGGTGGGGGGGAAAGGTCGGTAACGCGTAAGCGATGCTTCTTGCAAGCGTCCATATGGCTACGGTAACCGCTTACCATCAGGTGGGCCGTATGATTGTTTACCGACTAAGTTGTATAAAAAAAAAATATATAACCAAAGATTTAATGTCATTTTTACGACATTTTTAAGATACACAATTCCGTAGTTAATTTATTTTTCGGCGACTTGGATGCAAAATCTGTATTTTATTATAAATGTGAATCTTTCTTGATTTCGTATAGTAAACACCACAGGAGTAAATCTGGCGCTTACTACATTTGGGCATTGCGCCTCTCGTAGAATTCTGATGATGTAATTAATTTGTCTATAACATTTTTTTAAAACGCAATCTCATTGGTAATCTATTGGTAACATGACTTCTTTTCATTCAGTAGACAGCACGTAAGGAATTCTGTGCAGAAACACGCGTTGTCAATTTGTATGCTGTAATGCGTATATCTATTGCGCAAGGTCAAAGAATAATAAATAGTAGGTACGACCGTACAGAAGGCTCACTCCCTAATCAAATATTATGAATGAAAAGATACTTAAAACGCCTCTCTTTCTATTGTAAAGCTCTATCTCTTTCGGACTCGGGTCTTGAAGGAGCCAAGCCTTGCAGGCTCCAGCGCTAACAGCATCCTTAGCATGTGCGTAATTACGAGACTACTCTTGGCAGGAGCCTGGTAGTACTCATTTAATTTAATAAGAGTAGGCTTAGATACTGCAAGTTCATTAAATATTATGAATGCGAGAGTCATTTTTTTCTGCGATGTAATGTATGTCCATGCTTGGCGTACCGAGCTTCAGCCGAGCCACGAACGAGCACACTGCGAGCACGATTCGCGTAGCGTGGACGGGCTTGCGAGCCTCGAACGAGCGCGATTGTCAGTTTTTTCACGAACAAAGGGATTCGCATCGTGCTCGTTGTATGTTCGTTCGTGGCTCGGCTCGTGCTCGATTCGCGTCGCGTGGACGCACCATTACCGAATACCGCAGCCAAAGTTCCTGCGTGTGAGTAGGTCGCCAGAGCTCATCGTGCAGGAGGGAAGGGTCGATACCGCTTGAGTGAATCCCGGGATGCTCCATGTGTTGCATATGGCAACGGTAACCGCTTACCATCGTGTAGGCCGTACCTATGCTTGGTCTACGACTTGGACGTTTTAAAAAAAGCAATATTCATCATGTTTAAATGAACATGAATATGAAGCGCTCGTTGGTGAAGCATGATTAGCCGTTCAAAGTTAAGCTACCTCTGTCGTGGTCGATACCTGGATGGGTGACCGCCTAGTGGCATTTTAAATCGAGCGTTTCCGTGCTTCGGAAGGCATGTAAAGCCGTTGGTCCCGGTTATCACTTAATTGTGACAGTCGTTAAACTAGTTGGATGCCTCCTAGGCGGCTTGATAAATTCCAACAGTAGGTTGACCACTAGCCGACCTCCACCAATCCGCAGTGGGAACGCGTGGTGGAGCATCACCCAGTCCCTTTCACCCTCATTTATGAAAGTAGGCTTGTGCTCAGCAGTGGGACATTATAGGCTGATGATGATGATGATGATCATAGGTTTAATCCCAATAAAACTTTTGAATTACTCATAAACGCGATAAAACGGTCTAGACGCAAGTATTTAATAAATCGTTTAGAATACCAGTGATGTGAAGTCACTCGCTATGATAGGTGTTAATAAACACAATCCCGAATCAATATTTATGAGAGAAGAAAGTGAAAGTTCTGAGTCACGCGAGACCGAGATATTACTCACGTCTGTATTTACCTCCTGATTTCCTTCTGTTACTTGTGAAGCTTTTAAAATACCATGAGCTATTCCAAATTTCTTTAGCAATATCACTCCATAAGCCCAAGTCTCTTATTTTATCTAAAAAAATCATTCTGATACGATCCTACTTCAAAATCCCTTATTAAAACTCGATTGCCATTGAGCAAACGTTGTGTACACACGGCTACAGATTAAGCTTTACTTTTCCAGTATAAGCAGATCTCGCATTGTATAGGATTTCCGTACAACGGGAGGTCAGCTTATACTAGATGTGTATAGCTTGATCTGTAGCCGTGTGTACTAAATTAATATCCCACCAAAAACTTGTGTAAAATTTTGCCAAGTCATATTATGGCTCGCACTGTCAAAAAGTTGTCAGATCTCATGTAGAGCCAAGCTTATAACTCTACATGCCCTTACTCTACAAGCCCTAACTTCGCAACTCTACACCTTAGTCAAAATGTGTGGCTTGGCCGTTTCGCTACCGTTACATGGGAGTAAGGTGAAAAATTTATTCACAGTCCATTACTTTTTTGTTATATAATTGTTCTTGTAGTAGTGCGTACCCCCTGATTGGTTTTTACACTATTAAATTGGTAGACTAACAAAATGTCAAATCTGTAAATTTTGATAACTACTGATATTTCATTGGAATACAATTGTAAGCAGATTTGAGTCCCTGAATCCACGATGAGATTAACATTTCATATTCTTCAAATGAGTGAATTCGACACTAGCGCCAAGGAGTCATGTCATTTCTCATAAGGATTTGGTATTCTGAAAAAGCTCCAAAATGAATGTCTTTTCTTTTTATTTCTTTTCTTTGTTGTCCCTGTACCTGTACGAAAGCCAGTATAATAGTCTCTATAATAATTATAAACGAGATTTTTATTTTTATCTTGTTGTTTTTGTGTTGATGCCTTTTCTAAATGTCTAAAAACCTGCCAATAAATATACTATAGTCAGATAGTCAAAAACTATTTGACAAAAATTACTTTGGTGAGTTTCTTGCCAGTTCTTCTCAGTAGAATGCAGACGTACTGGTGGTAACTTCAGTAGATTTGAACTTCATACTACCTAAACTTAATAAAAAAAATGACTTATAAATGCCTTTGTATTCCTTAAATACCTATATCCTGGCAGCATCAAAATTATCACGTTACCAATAAGGGGATTTTGTCTAGACCAAATTAACCTCACAAGTACACAAGTCACACCATGTTAGTATGCATAAAATAAACTGCGGTTGTATCTAGGTGTCATAAATACTTTTATGCGCCTTAGTGGCAGTACAGTAACTGCATAATACTCGCGTGAGGTCGAATCAAGGCTAAGGGCCATGCAAATGTGAGTAGTATTTTTACTATTTTTCCAGTATTTTTTATAGTCTATTTATTTTTGAAGCTTTACCTAATATAATAAATGCAGAAGTGAGTTTGTTTGTTAATCATGTCGCCTGTACCAATCATGATGAAATATTTGCTCAGCTCGACTGGGGATGTACCGCCATCTGAAAGAATACCGCAGTCAAATAACTTTTGTGTTCCTACACGTGAGTAAGGTCACCAGAGCTCATCGTGGGAGAGCTCGGTAACGCGTGAGTATTGCCTCGTGTGTTGCAAGCGTCCATATGGCTATGGTAACCGATTACCATCATGCGAGCCGTATGCTTGTTTACCGACTTCGTAGGATAAACAATACATAGAGGATAGTTTTATCCCGCGAAAACAGTTTATACCTTACGTTTTATAGGACCAAACTTTATGGTGGTGCGAGAGCGGTAAGTGGACTGTATTTAGCGGGTGCCCAAATTGTAAGGCAGGGCTGGCTGGCACTTCAATGGTGGACCGGAACAAATACCTATCTTTTCTCCTTACATTATAAAAGGTCGGACTAGCACAAAAACATTAATTTAGAGCCTGCATGGGCTCCTTGTAGCAGCATATTTAAAAGTCCCTTTCTAAATACTAGTATAGGCATGCGTCGCCACTCGTTTCGAATACATTCATAAATAGCTTAGTCGGTTACTGTCATACTAAACGAGGCAGGTACAGTCAGCCGCAAAAGTTAAACATCGCATTATTATTAGAATATTATTTAAATTCATACCATTGAATGTTGATATATTATAATTAGTTTTTTTTTTTTTTTTTTATAAAAACCGGACGGCGACTTGTAAAGTTGCAGCCTTTGCCCCGATGTGAAGTACTGCCTCGCTCTATTGAGCACTCCGAGCTTTTTGGATGCCAGCTTAACCTTGTCTTCTATGTGACTTCGGAACAAAACGTCGCTAGAAATGTCGACGCCAAGGATCCCGATGCTTTTGCTGATGTTCAGGGACGTGTTCTGGAACTGTGGAGCCACAGCAAATGGGGTTTTCTTAGCAGTGAACGCGCAGGCTTGAGTCTTAGTGGGGTTGAAACGGACTAGGTTTAGTCTGCCCCAATCGAAGACACTAGTTAGTGTACTCTCGATTTCAGACAACAGCCGTTCGCGGCTTTCCTCCACCTCGGAACGAGGGATATTGGCACGGCCCGTGTAATAAGCGTCCCCTGTACTGTCGTCTGCATAACAATGAACGCCGTCAATAGACAGCATATCATTGATATGCAGTAGGAACAGTGTT
Organism: Achlya flavicornis; assembly: GCA_947623365.1. Lineage (NCBI taxonomy): Eukaryota > Metazoa > Arthropoda > Insecta > Lepidoptera > Drepanidae > Achlya > Achlya flavicornis. The sequence continues at coordinate 19,246,093 of OX392467.1, read as the reverse complement.
GGGGACAGCACAGAGCCTTGCGGGACGCCGGCATTTATGTCCATGCTGTCGGAGCAGCTACCGTCAACGACGGCTCTTATGCATCTGCTGTACAGAAAGCTGGCAACCCATTTGCATAATCCCTCGGGAAGCCCGTATGCTGGTAACTTCGTTAGAAGGCCCCGGTGCCAGACCCGATCGAACGCCTTCGCCACATCTAGGCTTACTGCCAATGCCTCACCTTGACTCTCGATGGCGAGTGACCAACGGTGCGTGAGATACACAAGGAGGTCACCAGCTGAGCGACTGTGGCGAAAGCCATATTGTCGGTCGCTCAACAAATCGTGATCCTCCAGGTATCTCAAAAGCTGCGTGTTGATCACTCGCTCCATGACTTTGGAGAGAAGGGAGGTGATGGCGATAGGCCTGTAATTCGTCGGGTCTGATCTGTCACCCTTTTTGGGCACTGGGTGCACATGGGCAGTCTTCCACGAAGACGGGACTTCCTTTTTGGTGTAGGAAAGCGCGAAAAGGACGTTAGTACTGGACACAATTCAGGAGCACACCGCTTCAGCACCACTGCCGGTATGCCGTCTGGCCCACTCGACTTATGGATGTCCAGAGAAAGCAATTCCCACCGGACCTCCCGTTGGGTAATGCTTATCTCTGGCATGGAGCTGTCACACCGCGGAATGGTAGGTGGTGTGGCGCCACCATCATCCAAAGTCGAGTTCGAGGCAAAGAGAGAGCCTAAAAGGTCAGCCTTCTCTTTAGCACTATAGGCCAAGTTCCCGTCCGGCTTACGTAGTGGTGGCAAGGACGAAATGAAATGAAATGAAATAATTTATTCATTCAAATAGGCCTTCACAGGCACTTATGAATAGTCAAACTCTAATACTCTAATGCACGGTTCGGAAGGTTGCTTTTGCTAAGAAGAGCCGGCAATAAACTCAGCAATTACTCTTTTCAAAATCAAACTTAAATTTATTACATCAGATGTTTCCTGGAGAGCGAGCGCTACACCCAAGCATTTTTATCATTTAAGTATTCGGTAATATTGTAGTAAGCCTTCTGTACTAAAGCGGCCTTAATACATTCCTTAAACATATGTGACGGTAAATTTAAATTTTTATTAGGGATCTTATTATAAAATTATATACTCAGTCCTAAAAATGAACTTTGCACTTTTTGGAGTCTATAAGCAGAGGTCACAAGTTTATGCTTATTTCTAGTATTAAAAGAGTGCACGTCACTTTTTTTTACAAAAATATTAATATTCTGATGTACAAATAATATATTTGCATAAATATACTGCGATGCTACTGTGAGGATACCTATATGTTTAAACTTATCTCTGAGGGAAGCTCGAGAACTCATATTATAAATAGCTCGCACTGCTTTTTTTTACAAAATAAAAATGGTTTCTATATCAGCAGCTTTACCCCAAAGTAAAATGCCATAAGACATAACACTATGAAAATAACTAAAATAAACTAATCGAGCTGTGTCTACGTCTGTTAGCTGTCTAATTTTTCGAACTGCATAAGCAGCTGAACTGAGCTTTCCCGAAAGACATGATATTTGGTTGCCCCATTGAAGTTTCGAGTCTAAAGTAATCCCTAAGAATACTGATGATTCAACAAGACCTAAAGGTTCATTATTTAGGTACTGACTGGCAAAAGTTTCCCTCAGCAGCTTTGGCAAGAGACCAGAAAGCGCGACTCCCAGAGGGAAGGCTAGTTAGTCTCTCACCAATTCTGTTATTATAGTTATTAGCACTATTTATTATGAAAATGTAAAACAGTTTATTTTGATGATGGCAACACCAGAAAAGGATATTGCAACAACGGTGGCCATTGGAAAAAGTATTTTAATTCATTTTGTTGTAATTACCAAGTTTACCAACGGTGTAAATACAGATTTAGCTTGTTTAAGCCGAATTTCTTTTCAGTAAATAAGGTATGGTTAATTCATTGCTTAACTCTAATAGGTACTGCTTAAATGATCACGTTAATAACGTGTTTTGTTTAACAATTAGCTTGATAATAGAATCATTCTTCATTAAAAAAAACACTTATAATTTGAGAATTAAGATTAAGATTCATTGATTACACTTAAAGAACGACTTTGAAACATAGTGTCATATAGTAGGTAGATGCCTAATATGCGAGAGTAATTGTTTGATGTGTCAAAAAAAAGATCTTTACCTTAGTATGTAAGGTATTGTATGTAAGGGTTATCCTAGTAATGTAAGTTAAAAATGCTTAAGTTTTTCGATGTTTGTTATTAAATGACGCCGAAATGGCTTATCAGATGTGGGTGGAACTTAGCACAAAGATAGATTGAACTTCAGATAAGCATAATTATCATCATCATCAGCCTATAATGTCCCACTGATGAGCACAGGCCTCCTTTCACAAATCAGGGTGAAAGGGAATGGGCAGATACTCCACCACGCGTGCCCACTGCGGTTCGGTGGAGGTAGGCTAGTGGCCAACCTACTGTTGGAATTTTTCAAGCCGCCTAGGAGGCATCCAACTAGCTTAACGACTATCACAATTAAGTGATAACCGGGACCAACGGCTTTACGTGCCTTCCGAAGCACGGAAACGCTCGATTTGAAATACCACTAGGCGGTCACCCATCCAGGTACCGACCAAGACAGACGTAGCTTAACTTTGCCGATCGATTAAGAACGGCTAATCATGCTACACCACGAGCGCATAATTATAATACTTTTAAATTAGGGTCGGCAACGCGCGAGTGATACCCCTGGTGTTGCAAGCGTCCATAAGCTACGGTAACCGCTTACCATCAGGCGGGCCGTATGCTTGTTTGACACTTTAGTGGTATAAAAAAAAAAAAAAATTAGAAAACTTATACAAATACTGCGGGATGATAACAAAGTTTCTCAGTATTTTGTTTGCTTTAACCATGAATATCTTTTTTTCCCATGGAATCCAGACTTGGTGTCATACAATGAAATGATGTCCTCAATGAGGTCAACAATCTCCACCATAGCTTATAGTGCTACGTTCTGGGGATGCGTTTCATGCAAATGGACCCATTGTTCTTTATGTTTAATAATTTGTATATTAATTTATATAATTGTTAATGATAATTTATTAACGTAATCTTTATTATTCTTTTATTTCGCTGAATAATTTTATTAGAAACCTACCTTTGTTGAAAATGTGTTGTAATTTAGAATAGTAATTATTTGTATAGAGACATATAGTAGGTATACGAATGGCCGAAACGGAACAGGGACATTCCATTAAACAGGACGGCCGTCTGTTAGCATTAACATTATATTATTTAATTTTATACCATTGAATATTGATTAATTATAATTAGTTATTAGCATTATTTATTATGAAAATGTAAAACAGTTTATTTTGATATGGTGTATTTGCATATTGAGGGATGGCATCACCAGAAAAGGATATTGCAACAACGGTGGCCTATGGAAAAAGTATTTTAATTCATTTTGTTGTAATTACCAAGTTTACCAACGGTGTAAATACAGATTTAGCTTGTTTAAAGCCGACTACATTGCTTAACTCTAATAGGTACTGCTTAAATGATCACGTTAATAACGTGTTTTGTTTGACAATTATAGTGAAGTGATCGATACATACGTGCCCATGTCAATAGTATTTATTTTTAAAGTCACCGTGTCGGTGCAATCCAACCTCCATGGTTGTAACATGACTGGTTGACTAGACGAGACATACCGAAATGTTTAATATTTGAATAAGACTGACAGACGTTCAAGGATATCAATAATAAGTGACATGACCAGATGAAGACTAGCAGGGTGGTTGGCAAATGTTCTCGTTATCGGGAAACTGATAGCGAGGCTCTCGTAAGTTTTTATAATATAGGTATTGTGTAACTCAAATGACGGCAAAATTTAAAATTATTACAATTAACTTATTTCAAATGATCTCTATTTTGACGTAAAAGTTACACAGTACCAAAATTATAACAACATACGAGACCCTCGCTAACGGTTACGCGATAACGAGACCATTTGACGAGACCATGCAGACCCTGGAAAAGAAGAACATATACGAAGACAGACCGAACTGACCGTTCAAGACCATTCATACCGAATTCAGGCATTTTTTTTGTTTTGAGTTGAAGAAGTATTTTACTGGGGTATCACGCGTTGCCGACCCTAAATCTAGTTAGTCTTCAACTGAGAACAACCGGCAAGAAACTCTGCAATAGATCAAAATAACCTACATTTTACCAGTCGTGTAAAATTTTACATATTAAGTGCATGTCTGTCTTAAGCTGCCAACGATTGTGTAACCTACAGATGCAATAAGTACATAACATTTATGTGATCGACTGTACACGACATCGCTCATCAACTGACCACTTTCACCGCAAGGTCAATGACTATTCTTTTTTTACGCGCACCGACTACCATTCCACTCCAAGTATTAAAATTGAATATCAAGCTGACTTCAACTTTATATAAAGATGATAAGAGTAGAAATTCGCTTGTGCAAAATTTGGCGCACTTTAAAAAACATTTAGCAATGCGTAATGGTGTCACAGTATGTGTTTGAGCTAAGATAGTAGATCATGTTCTTAGAAATAGTTGGTTCAGGGTTTTATTATTAATTTATGGAAGTACTTACTTCATAGTTTTAAACTGACTACTCGTAGGTATCTACGGTATTTATTATTATACTCTTTCTTATTATGTTATTCTACCGCTACAAGCGAAAGGGCGATAAGAAATTTATTTATTAAGTACTTATTTTTTACATCTAAAGGATGATTAAATATAGGTTGGTAGTCAATAACAAAATACCGTGGTTTCCCCACGATGTTTTTCTTCAGTGGAAACTCAAGGATTCGAATCCAAGACTTTCGCCACGACTTTCATACCTACCGCTTTGAAATCTACCTTGATTTATGTGAGTAGAAGTACCAGAAAGAAGGTTCCAATATTTTAAGCTTTTTTTAACCGACTTCAAAAAACCCATTATTTTGTTTTAGGTAAAAAAACACATTATTTTTGTTTCTGCAGCTAAAACTAAAATAAACTTATTTAAAACTGTCTTCGTAAATCTCAATTTGATAGTGTTGTTGAACTTTAACAATAGTTCAACAGTTCTGTTGTTCTACTGCTAGAAGTGAACCTTAAAGAACTAGGTCAAATGAGCAATGACTCGCAGCTACAGTAGGTACTCGATTCATATTGAGACATCCGTTTCCGCCACGTCCCGGCTTTCGACTAATGTCAAACAAGTTTAAACAGGCTGAATTCGATCAAATTATGTTTATTTAATTGTTAAAAATATGCACATGTGCATCTATGTCAATGCTTGTCCCGTAGCCAGTAGCATAAAGTTAGGGTATTATTCAATACTAAACACTAAACCAAGCACCTTTATCGGTGTGTTTCGACTGCTGTAGTTGAGTTCCATGTAGGCTTTGTGTGCTTGCCAGCTTCGACTGCATCATCACTTCCCATGGCGAGATTGTGGTGACATGCCTATTTAGAACGTCTTTAATCTGTGCCTATATGCAGTAAAAAAATTTTTGTTGTGTCTTGATATCTGTTCAATGTAATAAGGTATTGTGAACCATTTGAGAAAGAAGTATGAAATGATACTTTTTGTAAATGTGTGAGCATGTGAAAATGGTATCCTGGCTCAAGTAGAAAATCTGCAGCCATGCACCTCTTTTTAATGTAGGGAAAACCTCATTGGATACCTGAAGCCTCGGGGAAAATGTTTTTTTGTTTGCCACCATGGGCCATTTCATCACTTACCATTGTGAGATTGTCGAACACAAACCTATGCATGATAAAAAAAAGGGAGGAGTAGAATTAGGAAACATGTTATGCTGACTCCATTAAACGTCGATCGCAGTCGTTATTGTTACGCTTTTGTGCGTGTTTATATTTACTATAGCATTATTATGTAGATGTCTTACAAAATACATGGCGACTTTCTATACCTATGAATGTACAGTACGCGCCAGATAAGTGTGCCCGATGGACGCTTGCAACACTAGGAGCATCACTCAATGAGCTCAGTACCCCGAGTGTAAGGAATTAACTTTAATAAATGCTTACTATCGCGTTTGAGTTAACTATAAATTAGTATGGGAGGAATTAGTACCATGAGTATTCCGCTAGAGGCGCTGTGTCAATTCCTATGTAGAAATGTCGTAAACGCCGACTCATTACCAATGCCCGTGTACCAATTATGTTATTCCATGATGGGGATACCTATGTGGCAAGTTTCATCCAAATCCGTTCAACTGTTTATGCGTGAAAGAGTAACAAACGACCATACATCCACCCTCACAAACATTTGCGTTTCTAAACTTATATAGTAGTATAGCATTTTGCTGCGGTATTCTGTAAGGTACTTTCCCAGTCGAGCTGCTCTTTTAGCGAAAAACCGCTAAACTCAACTTCTCTTTGTATGTATAACTTATGTAGCGACCCACGATTAGTTCCGATTTCGTCCACGCGCAGACATTTCTGGTGCGCACTGTACACGACGTAGCATACGATGCTATGCGTGTAATTCAGGACAATATTGTCGCAACCCTGACGTTACATTAATTGTTATATCATGTTTCGTGTTCCAATTTAAATATAACCCTGAATTTATACTGGATTACGTTTTTATTGTATTGATTCTTTTAACTCTTTAAATATACCTTGCTTTCTGCCACGGGGTTCCAACCGCCATGTTCTTAATTTAAAAATCCTAGGATGCCTGTTTTTTAAGGAATCTGTGTACAATAATGTGATCTCGAATAAAAAAAACCGGCCAAGTGCGAGTCAGACTCGCGCACCGAGGGTTCCGTACAAACCTGTAGGTATATAAGTAAATGGTAGTATAGACCTGAGTATTTGATATTAATTTCAATTTATGACCTATTAAAAAAAAACTACTTACTAGATCTCGTTCAAACCAATTTTCAGTGGAAGTTTGCACTGTAATGTACATCATATATTTTTTATAGATTTATCATTATCTTATTTTAGAAGTTACAGGGGGGGGGACACACTTTTTACCACTTTGGAAGTGTCTCTCGCGCAAACTATTCAGTTTAGAAAAAAATGATATTAGAAACCTCAATATCATTTTTGAAGACCTATCCATAGACACCCCACACTTATGGGTTTGATGAAAAAAAAAAATTTGAGTTTCAGTTCTAAGTATGGGGAACCCCCAAAATTTATTGTTTTTTTTTCTATTTTTGTGTAAAAATCTTAATGCGGTTCACAGAATACATCTACTTACCAAGTTTCAACATTATAGTTCTTATAGTTTCGGAAATAAATGGCTGTGACATACACGGACAGACAGACAGACAGACAGACAGACATGACGAATCTATAAGGGTTCCGTTTTTTGCCATTTGGCTACGGAACCCTAAAAAGGGTTTAACGACCTTATAGTAACGTAAATGCCTACGTAACGTTACTCACTATCATTCTCAATATTGAACAGTTCGGTAACTTCTAAAGGTGCGTGTACGCTACGCGAAGCTAACGCGAGCCGAGCACACCTAGAGCTTGAATTCGCGTAGCGTAGACGGAGTTGCGAGCCTCGAACGAGCGATCGGCTCGCGCTGTCAGTTTTTTTTTCGAACAATTCGCATCGCGTTCGTGTTATAGGCTTGTTGTATGTCCACACTTGACATCACGAGCGACGAACGAAGAGCGGCTCGGTTCGCGTAGCGTGGGCCGCAACTGTAGCAATTGATAAGTCCTTCACTCGTTGCTGATGAAGTTTCGATGATATTGAGTTACCGTCACGTTGTCGTCCTACCGAAGCGACACGAGAATACGAATTTTAACGATAACGACGATATTTGGTTGTTGTTATATATGTTAATCGGACGAATAGGCAGGTACAGGCACACAAATATGTCATAATTATAATGGTTTATTGGTTACTATATACTTCAAAAGACATTTGGCAAATGATGTATTAATATCAGCAGCTGCAGCTGGTATGAATCATCATTATTATGAACTGCAGCGGGAAACGGTCGTTTGTTAAAATAATAATGATTTCAAGATGCTTCATTGCATATTGCTTATTTACTTCTCTATATAATATAACGATAACGTATGTTGCATTATATTCCTTAGTGTATATTTATTTACAACAAATATGTACAAAATACAATCTATATATAGAAAATTTCCTCAAGCCTGCCGCTGCTTCCGATTAACGGCAAGGTTCCCAGAAGGCTGGCAGCGTTTCCTCTTTGGATAGCCAAGCTGGCGCGTTGGCGGAAAAAGCTCCCCGCCCGCTGGTCTCCGGAGGTCTCGATCAATTTTGAATACAAGGTGGGGGTTAGAAGCTCGCCGTTTTGCTGGCAAAACGGCGAGCTTCTGACCCCCATGGTCCCAAGGTCTCGACCGCAAAATGCATAAAATATAATTGGGTCCAATCGATGCATATTTTTTGAATTTTGAATTTTCCGCACTGGCCGCCGCTGCCCCTGCAGCTTTACAAGTAGCCGGTAAGTGAGATGGCGCGAGTGTATCGACACATGTGGCATCCCACACCAGCGACTTGCCGACACTCCAAGGGATCAAAGACATACCATCCGGTCTCTTGCCATCGCCCCGCGCAATAACGTATGTTTGTTTTATTTTTCTACTTATGCAAGGTTACTTGTTCTTAGCCCCGAAAAGATTTTCTTTAAATAAGTGAAAAGAGTAAAAACTGCCAAGTGCGAGTCGGACTCACGCACGCAGGGTTCCGTAAATATGTTTCTTGTATGGCTTATATTTTATTTTTTATTTTATTTTTATTATTTGTTGCTGTAGCGGCAATAAAATACATATTGTGAAAATTTTAACTTTCTGCTTACCTATATATTACGGTTTTAGAGATTCGGTCCACTGGCAGACAGATGGACGGACGGATGGAGAGCTTCCGCTCCATCAAATGTCTCTAAAACTAGTTTTAAGGTCCCATTGGCACCCTTTGCGTACCCCAAAAAGAAAAATAGCGAAAAATTAAATACTTATAAATGCTATACTGGCAGGAATACGCGCTGCGCTGCTGCGCGCTGCTGCGCTATTCTGTAAGGAACAGGACTCGTAACGTAATGTCTCCTGGAACTGTTTATTCTGACGTTGTGCTGGCAGGGTAATATAGTACCAGCTACCAGTCAAGTAGTACTAAATATTGTCCCTTCCGGTATCGACTCATCTCAACTCCTATTCGTCACCCCTTCTGGGGTAGAGACATTTTTGCAGGGTCAGCAACGTGTTTTTTTTGTTCATGGCCATGGATTCAAAGTCCTTCAGTCGCATACATTTTATTTATAATATCACTTTCATATACTTAGTCCGCACATTAACTTTTACCTATTCTGCATTATTAGTCACCGTCCAGTCATGTTTTATTAAAATGGTGGTCATTGTACTTTAGTACAGACTTTTTGAGACAACTTGTAAAGTCACGATACACATAATTCATTTCATGTCACTTAACTGGTGCACGGATTGATCTTTATTGGATAAAATACCATTGATAATATGTAATAAAACTTAAAACACACAAATAAAAAAAATAAAAAAACGCAGCGTATCTGCAAGTTCCCGCCAAAAAGTCTCAACAACGTGCGATTATAACTCTGATGTTGCTAGAGTAACCGCTTACCATCACGCGGGCCGTATGCTTGTGATAACCTTATGGAAATTTTGTCTTAAATGTGTCATACCTTTCTAAAAACTATAAGGATTGTCGTAATAAATCCATCTGGCACATCCGTTCGTGCTTTCTAAGTAAAGTTTGTGTTTGAATACTTTCACCTTTAACGTAAGAATAGATGTGGAACTCCGATCAAAATGTTTAGATAGTTACCTACGAGTATGCGTTGAATTAACCGACTATGCGCTAGGGCTGCACATTATGAATAAATCAACGTCAAGGTTATTTTTTAACCGACTTCAAAAAAAGGAGGAGGTTCTTAATTCGTTTGGAAAAATATTTTTTTGTTTGTAAGGGTACACTTCCGGTTTGGTCCCATTGTCATCAGGTCAGGATTTGATTAGTTTTTAGTGTATTTTGTAGTCGGTAATTAAGTTTTTCCTTTATTTATTTACATCTTGTAGCATCAAGTAATATTACACTTCACAAGTAGCGATCAAAAACGTTTCAGGTTTGTCTATCACTGATTAGTCACTTAAACAATAAATATTTTTTCTTATTTTAATGAAAATGTAACAGAAAAAGGTTATAAGCAGAATTACTTTCTCAAGTATCTTTATCTAAATTCAAAGTATTGTGTGTTGAAAAACCTTACTTGAGAGTCTCTTGCCAGTCTATCATCGTTGGTAACATCATCACGATGGGATTGTTGTGAAATAAAAGCCTCTGTATTGTAAATTCCAAATTTCGTTGTCTTACTATAGACTACCTATTATATATACAATTTAATAGAATCAAGTTTGGCGCCTCCGTGAAAGTAACTTTGGATTTTGAGTTAGAGAACATAATTATACGTATTCTTTAAAAAACCGGCCAAGTGCGAGTCAGACTCGCGCACCGAGGGTTCCGTACAAACCTGTAGGTATATAAGTAAATAGTAGTACAGACCTGAGTATTTGATATTAATTTCAATATATGACGTATTAAAAAAAAACTACTTACTAGATCTCGTTCAAACCAATTTTCAGTGGAAGTTTGCACTGTAATGTACATCATATATTTTTTATAGATTTATCATTATCTTATTTTAGAAGTTACAGGGGGGGGGACACACTTTTTACCACTTTGGAAGTGTCTCTCGCGCAAACTATTCAGTTTAGAAAAAAATGATATTAGAAACCTCAATATCATTTTTGAAGACCTATCCATAGACACCCCACACTTATGGGTTTGATGAAAAAAAAAAATTTGAGTTTCAGTTCTAAGTATGGGGAACCCCCAAAATTTTTTGTTTTTTTTCTATTTTTGTGTAAAAATCTTAATGCGGTTCACAGAATACATCTACTTACCAAGTTTCAACATTATAGCTCTTATAGTTTCGGAAATAAATGGCTGTGACATACGGACAGACAGACAGACAGACATGACGAATCTATAAGGGTTCCGTTTTTTGCCATTTGGCTACGGAACCCTAAAAATGACTAGCTATTATATTACAGTTAAAGATAGAGCCCTGTGACAACAGACAGACTGCCTAGGCATAGTAACAGGATTCCGTTGGGCACGGATCCCTAAAAAAGAACAAAGTACAATACAGTTTCGAGGAGGGTAACTGTAAACATCAGTTATCCTTTCCGCACAAAGAACTGTCCACTCTGCGATAATCTCAAGCACTTTCACCAGGGGGCGGTGGCCAGCATGAGGATCCACGCATTCTATACCGGTCGCGGGATTACATACGCACTTAGCCGTGCCACAGTAGAGCCATTAGCAGTGGTATAAATCACAGATTAATACTTTTTATTTATATAGGTAACTTAAGACAGAGTAAATAAAAAATAAAACCTGACCAAAAGAATTAAAATTTCAAATAGATCAAATTGTCAGTCTTGGTAATGTATGTTTGTCCGTTTCTTTATTCCAACATAACTTCTAAATGCATGATTTGAAGTGTGCGTCAAAGTGTAAAAGTACGATTACAGTAATGTTGGAACTGTTGGAATGATATATTTTTTAACGAAGTCAAAGTTAAAGGCCGTTTATTCAATGTAGGCCCTAGTAGGGTACTTACGAAGGTTAAAACTTCTGAAGTTATCACCAGTTCGTAAGTCACCCTTCAACTGAGTACAGGCAATTTCTTTTTTTATTAACAGTTTTTTTCTATTAATTCTTTTGTTACTTTAGTTTGCATTACAAGTGGACGTACATATGGATATATATGTTATTATGGATATATATGGTACGTGGATGTTTCATATATTTTTACGTACGCCACGTAGGTACGTGGTACAACGAAACTTATTTTGGTAACTCTACTGATCACAAATTGCCGATTCAGCGCAATGGATTAGTCAATTGATAAAACGCGAACTATTGATAAAAATATGATGCAATTTGAATGCGTCATTGATAAATTGATAGTTCAATGTGCTATTGAAGATTCATTGGTTTTAGCAGGCCTGTCCCACTCCCATGTTTAGGTACGATCGCGCGCACGCGGACTACCGAAACAACGCTAGTCGGTTGCAACGCGCACGCAGCGCAAGACGCGTGTGGGTATAAATACCTACGTACTACCTATATAAAGTGTTTACTGTTCTTTTTTTAACACTATCTTGTGTAGATATCGTTGTTTTTATAGTTCTAGATATTTTGTTGTTGTTTCATTGTATTGTCCTAAAGTCCTTATTATAATATTAGGCCCGTTTTGATAACATACCAGTGTGTTAAAAAGAGACAAAGATAGAGCGACCAGAAGAGACCCTCTTGTATAAACGGGCCTCTTAGACCTCGAAAACTCATGTGAATGATTTTTAACCCACTTCAAAAAAAGGAGGAGGTTTCTCAATTCGACCGTATATTTTTTAACCGACTTCAAAAAAGGGAGGAGGTTCTCAATTCGGTTGTGTTTGTTACCTCGTAACTCCGTCGTTTATACACCGATTTGGAATTTTTTTTTTGTCTGGAAGGGTACACTTCCCGTTTGGTCCCATTGTCATCGGATCAGGATTTGATTACTTCTTAGTGTACTTTGAAGTCGGTTTAAGTTTTTTGTAAAACAGTCTAATTATTTTTATGTGTGTTCGCGGATAACTTCGTCGTTTATGAACCGATTTTGACGTTTTTTTTTTAGAAACTGTTAGTAGTTCCAGAATAGAGAGAGTTCCCTCTTTAAATATACAGTAATTCTACCTTACAACTCTTAGAATAACTAAGATTTAACATACCACTATTTCAAAAATCTGTAGAACAATATTCAGAAAAATTTAACAATTCTTATTGTTATGTAGGTAAGTAACTCAATATATCCTTTTTTTTGGTTAATTCTTTATTAATTTTTATATAACAAACTTCTTTAATCAACATGAAGATTATTAAGAACAAATATTGTGAATTTCGGCTGACGGCTACTGGACTAGGTAATCGTGCCGTTTCTTGTCGCGTCGTCAGTCATTCCAGATTTGATAAGCATGTATGTTACTAAAACCCTTCCCCAAAATAGTTGTATTCAGTTTCGTAGACAGAATACACATTCAGTATACAAAGTACGTATAGGTCTAACAACTTAGATTAAAGTATGTAGACATTTTAAAATAAATTTCTGATCTAATACTAGTTAGCTAGGATATTTTAAATGTCATTGTTCACGAAAGGAGAATAGCATAGAAATAAAATAAACACAGAGAATAGTAATAGGACATACATAGGCGATAAGGAAATATTGAAGATTCATAATACGTCATTAGACAACCCTACCGTAACACGTGCCGCGTCATACAGGATAGAGTTATACGATAGAAAGAGAGGGAAGTTGTAGGTGAATATAATTTTAGGCGCGCAGCGCTGCGCGAACTGGATTGCGCTTTATTCTGTCGTTCCAAGAGTCGATTTTTGTTTAAATGTCGTTTTCGAAGTGGGTTTTCTGTACGTAGTACTATTAAATATTCTGTGGTTTTAGGTGACTCAAATTTCAGAGCAGCCCGTCTGGGGAGGTATCCTCCACCTTACAGAATAGCGCAGTCCAATAACTTTATGTTGTATTTCTGCCAGCTTTCATAAGTATTTCTTTATCGCGTATTCTTCTTTTGGGGTACCCAAAGGGTGCCAACGGGACCCTAATACTGAAATATAATCGCCTTTTGAATAATACTGTGCCACGTATACTACTACTATGTAACTCTACTGATCACAAATTGCCGATTCAGCGCAATGGATTAGTCAATTGATAAAACGCGAACTTATCAAAATATGATGCAATTTTAATGCGTCATTGATTAAATTGATAGTTCAATGTGCTATTGAAGATTATAATTGAATTTCCCGAAATTAGATGCACATAGGTACTCGTTTACTTTCCAGTCGGCGAAAATAAGTAGGTAGGTATTTTTTTACGCGCCAATCTCTGGAACTACCAGACAGATTCGAACTTATAGGAAGCTACAGTATCCCCAAGTGTTACAGGCCACTTTTTATTAAGGAAACGCGGGTGCCATCGCGTCGGAAGAATGTGAATAGTAAAGAAATTTAAGATGAACGCTGTACAATTACTTCAATAACAAAAAACTGTATAATTATAATGAATTATGAATTATTAGTATATTATTTATTTATTTTCGGTAAGCTAACAGGTATTTATTACATTATTTATGAATACAAACGATTGAACTAAAAATAGCCATTTACTATTTTTTTTTTTTTTTTTTAAATATATTTTTTATTTTATTAAAATAGCCATTTATTTAAATTACGTATGAACTGTATAATAATCATCGTTACTCAATAACTTTATATAATAGTGTAACAAAACTGATAAGATTCAAAATTCAAAATCATTTATTCAAATAGACCTTCGCAGGCACTTATGAAAAGTCTGACTCTACTCTAATACCGGTTCGGAAGGTTGCATTTCCTGAGAAGATGATGATATTGATAATTTAAATTTAAATTTTAATTATATTATGCAATGTGTGGAGGCTTCCCATTCTCCCTGGGTCTCAGTCTACATGTTCTAAGATGCTTGGAAATTAGAGACTTAAATAAAACGTCATCAGGAGATGTTTTCCTTCACTGCAAGCTAAAGCTTATTAAAGGATTCGATACGATAATCGTAATGGCATTCATCCCCACCATTTTGTTATCATCTCTAACAATCTAGGTTAATCCAAGGCCAGAGTAAACAGGCTCTTTTTGGGCAAGCACTCGCATTTTCAGGGTAAAATATAGCCTTTGACTACCATACCATTATGCTATCTGTGTGGTCGTGAACAGCCTACAATCAGACAGATAGAGTTACTTTTGCATTTATCTGTCTCTCGCGGTTTCACCCGCGTTCGCTAGATAAAAGGTAGGTATATGTCCTTCTCCATAACATAGGCTATCTGTATGCCAAATTTCATCGCGATCGGTTGTGCGGTTTAGGCGTGAAAGCGTAATATACAAACAGAGTTACTTTCGTATACAATATTATATGTACAGTCGAGGACATAAATATGTATACACTTTTTGAAATTCAAAAGCAATTTTCTCGCATGTTTAACATTTAAGTGTTAAACTATTACACAAATCATAATAGTATTATGTTAGAAGATTCTGCCTTTATATTATCTCTTAATTTCAATCAGTAGTTTAAGAGGAAACCGTAGTTGAATTTTACTAAGTGTATACATATTTATGTCCTCGAATATACCAATTTTTTTTTTTTTTTTTTTTTTTTTTTTGCCTATGGATTAGTATGGATTAAGTAAGGATATAGTAGCATATAGTAGGATAAGCAGTAGTCGCACAGTTACACAACTATACGGCATTAACTGTGTGTGACCGCGCCTTAATTGTTCGTTCGTGTAATGTACGGTGCTTTCACCTCCTTTCAATCAATAAGGGCGGGGTTAAGGTCGAGTGTTGACCTCCAAAGCCTAGATATTGACCCTAAATAGGCCTGTAATATTACTGTTTTATCTGTATATATATTGCCGTCTATAACTTCTTCTTCAGTTTCTTTACGCTTTCGAATCCTGCAATGAGCTTGAGCTTTCGGTGATGGAAACCATAGCACGGTGGTAGGGTACTTTGTAGTACCCCCAGGCTGGCTACCACCCTAATGTTGAAAATCTGTCGCCAAGCACCTATCGGTGTGTTCCAACAGCTACACTTGAGTGCCAGTTCCTTCTAGGCTTTGTGTGCTTACCACCTTCGGCAACATCATCACATACCATGGTGAGATTGTGGTAAAACTGATGTCCAACTGATGGTAAGCGGTTACCGTCGCCTGTGGACATTAGCAATACCAGGCGGATTAGAATTGTGTTGACAACCTAAACAAGTCTAGATGGTTACTTTTTAGTGGTAACTGGTATCTAGTATGTAAAAAAAAAAGTTTAAAACAGCTTTTTACTAAATGCACATAAAAGTATATACGGATTGTGATACGGATGGTACTTATACCAGAGGTTTTTTTTTTGTGTGTGTCTGTTTTTTTCGGCTAATCTCCGAAACGGCTGGACTGATTTCGACTGGTCTTTCACTGGCAAATAGCTGATGTTATAAGGAGTAACTTAGTTACCTTTAATTTTATTTAGAAAAATAATTAGGGTTCCGCGCAAAAACAGACCCGGGGTCAACTAGTATATTAACAATAAACGGGGAAGTTTGGATGTTTAAGTGGCTTATTCAAGCTTAGCTACTGACAGGAATTTTATGGAAAATTGTCATATAGATATATATATGTTCTGGATTAACACAGTATACTCTGTATCCTGCGAAAACAAATGGTTCTTCGGAACGCGGGTGAAACCGCAGGAAAGAAATGAGTAGGCATATGGACGCCATCACTCACGCGAGCTCACGCGTTACCGACTCTTCCACCCTCCCCAATGAGCTCTGGCGATCTTACTCACGCGCAGGAACACCACATAAAGTTATTAGGCTTCAGTATTCTGTAATTGTAGGTACTTCCTAGTCAAGCTGGTCTTTGAATAATTAAATAAGCCTAATTAAGGTGCGTTCGAATTGGGGTATGGTAGCAAAAATAACAGTCCAAAATGCCAAAAACGATCACAACTGGCGTTCGATTTGGAAAGTTGTGGGCGAAATTGGCGTTTTGAACAGTTTTCGTTCACCGTTCGTTTTGCTTGGAATCAGTTAAAAACGACATCGTGAACTGCAAATTTTGACCCACCTCCGAGGCAGGGTCGTTTGTGATCATATTTTGACATCTTTGAATCTGACAGATAAGTTTCGGAAAATTCATAGGGGAAGCGAAAATTCTAATTTTTATTATAAAATTTTATAGAAATACTGACAGGTAAGAGAATAATTTGTTAGATTAACTTTGTTTTAATGATTAACTGAAGGAAAAAGGTAGGTTGAGACAAGTGACAAGCAGGCGATCAGCATGGAAATGTCATTTTTGTATCTAATCGTTCGATTTGGGAAATATCGTTTGTGGCAAAAGTTGCAAAATTGTTGAAATTTTCCAATTCGAACGCATAAACAAAAATGCCCATTTTGAAACTGCTAAAAACGACATCACTCCAATTCGAACGCACTACTAGGCTCTTAATTGACGGAAGATTAAACAATCGTTCAGCGACATATCAATCTCTTCAAAATTACATGATAAGAAATACTCCGTCATAAATTGGGGCCAAATTTTGTGTTGCAGTTTAATATTCTATGTAATCAAAACATTTTATCATCGTATACAAATATTTGTTGGAAGTCGCACCTTTAAGATAAGGTATCAGTCTTGGCCCGAAAATTATTTTAACTAGTTTACTGCCCTGTTTCACCCGCGTTCCCGAGGAAACTATATTTCCACGGCATAAAAAAACTATCTTATATATTATACCAGGTTGATCAATCACGATTGATTGTGCCGTTGAAGTATCAAGAGGTAACATACTAACTCACTTTCGCATTTATTATTTTAAGAGAGGTAGAGTATAGCGTTTGTTCGCTCAAAGAGCAGCTCGACTGGGGAAGTACCTCCCCACCTTACAGTATACGGCAGCCAAATAACTTTATGTTGTGTTACTGTGCGTGACTAAGGTCGCCAGGGCTGCTCACTGGGTCCCTACCCTTCCTCCCTAGGAAGGGTCGGTAGTGATGCCCCGTGTGTTGCATTGCAAGCGTCCATATAGCTACGGTAAACGCTTACCATCAGGCGGGCCGTACTCCTGTTTACCGACTCCGTAGTATAAAAACATTATAATAATATAGTATAAGCATGTAAATTCGTTACAATAAAAATATACTGGATCTTCAATAAAAGCGCAAACCGGTAAACTAAATTAAATGGACCTCATTTGAAAACTGAATAAAACCTATTTAGAAATTCAACTTTCAAAGACAGCCTCAACTATATATATATATTATGAAAAAAAAAGTTACAAATGACTGAAGATTATCTGTCACGATGTCGCCCCATACTCTACGCTTACAGCATTATTCGATGAAATAAAAGTGATCGTTTGATAAACTTTTACTTGTAGATACGATAAAAGTTGTGCGATAGATACTGTACGTTCAAAATGAATTTCAGGTCGAAGTACAAGTATTTTGGGCGTGTAATCTGATTGCTCGTTGAACCTTTTTGTGTCGATTGTGGTATTCCTCTACAAATATTTTCTGGTAAGAAATTTTAAACAATCTAAGAGCTAATGAAATGATTCAAAAAGAAAAGTCTTGGTATTAAATTCGATAAAAAATATTGTTCATAACGTAAATACGGGAAGAAAGCTTTTTGTCTGTTATTTAAACTATGCTCTTCTTATATTAATTCTGGTTTGGACGCCGCAGCTGATGTTCTGGGTTCTAATTCAACACACACTCGAAAGAAAACATCTCTATAAAAATATTGCCAAGCATCTACGGGAGAGACTTCTAGCTGCACTTGACAGCCGACTGTGTTTTCAATGCTCAACGTACCACTTTCGGGTCACATCGCCATATCAAGCTGCCCTTTTATTTTTTCAAAGACCAACGGATGATTTTGGTCATTATTTTTCGCTTTATTTTTAAGGAAAAGGAGGATTCTATTCTCAAATCCGGACTTCGACTGGAGTTAACATTTTATAAAGAAGAAAAACATCTTAACGCTTGTAATTCTCGCAAAGGTTGGCAGATATGTACGTACAGTACTTCTACAGTTTTTTTTTTTATAATGTCTTGTCGGTAAACAAGCAGGCGGGCCGCCTGGAGGTAAGCGCTACTCACGCGCAGAAACACAACATTCGATTATTTGTTGCGGCCCACTGATTAGCTAAGTCATGGACATATACGCTCTGATTGGATAAGTCAAAGACACACCTAATATTTAGATGTATTGATTGGTTGGTACTGTTATTAACCAGTGCAAAATCACTTAATATAGTTGAGGAATTAGATTTCTCGATATTACTACTCTAAAGGGATATTTCTTCGATGGCTGCGGAAATCTGTAAGGTGATATTTCAGTAATGCTTAAAAAATGCTTGAAAGGGTACTATAAAGTTTCTGATTTTGTAGATGACATGAATGCATTTGAATAAATTGTTCGCTTCGCAGGCTGTTATTTTTTTTAAATTTATTATACTTCTATTTCATGTATCATACACTTTAAACTTGGTTGAATGAAGAACCACCTCTTTTGAAGTCAGGATTTAATAAGACCTCACAAATCCATTGTGGACTTCTTCTGTCATTGTCAGACTACTACAAAGGGTAGTTTTATTTGTTGTATTATCACGTACGATTTCATTTCCTCTTAACCCGGAAACCCAATTGAAGTCTAGTAAACCAATTGCATGGGTCTCTTTCTTAACATAACATTCAAGTCTGTAGCGAAAAGGAAGATAGACTGTAGCAAACATGAGATATCTCAAGTTTAGTAAAAATTAGTTTTAACTTAGAAATATTAGCACATATTATACAGCAGGGATGTTATGGAGCTTCGTAACCGAAACTATCGGATATCCGAAATACAAATTAATACGAAACCATATCCAAGTATGATATAATTTCGGACAGCGTAGTCTATGACCCGTTATGGCCTTTTTTTACCCGACTAGCCGCATCTCTTTGAATCTAGCTTACATCAGTAACTGAAACTATCCGAAATTATTTCGAATCCGTAACCGTAACTGAAACCGGTATAATTCACATTATTCCGTATCATTATCCAGATCTGAAATTTCATATCCTTTTATGCAGAAGACATTGGTTGTTACTGGGCTAGGATTATGCAAGGTTAAGAGCATTGATCTATTATTACCTACTACGTATAGAGAAGACGCCACACATCACAACTAAGTATGTTCCGTTCAAGTGAGGCCATCCAGCCACACTTGTTGTTGTATAATGATGAACGAAACGCGTAAGCGCCGTGAAAATCGAGGTGTTTGCGAGAAAAATACTCCTAAAAGCGTTCTGATAGCGCTACGTGTTTCTACTGTCTGCTTAGACGACTAATAATTGTTTCAGCGCTGAAGTGAACTTTAGTTGTCTCTAAAAAAATGGGACATAGCTTATTTGGTTATGATAGCTTCTCTATACGTAATAATAGCTCAATATTATACTGTGGAAGTACTAATCAACATGAACAACTTTTACTATGGGACTACTCTGTTTAATCTGACGTTGTGAAGTCGATGATTTGGCGTTTGAAGATTCCTTTAGGTACATACAGCAGGTGAACCTAATAAATGCTTGTTAAAATAGATAACGCGATCGTGCCACATTAATTGCAATCAAATCAGTATATGCAAAAATTACAACTAAGAATTGGCAAAAAAATACTTAAGCTTAGTAGTCTTTTAACCCGTTGGTTCTCGCGAGGGCCGCGCGTTCTATACCAATTGATGTCATTGTTATATTTTCAACCGATAGCAAAGGTATGATGGACGTTATCAATATTTTAAAGTGCTCCTTTCTCTCTTTCCAGGTAAAAACAACCAACCATGTTAAAACGACATCTACTAGATAACTGATGAAGAAAATCCACATATAAACTGAAAGGTTTTTTGGTTTTTCTGAAAGAATCGTCTCAATATAAAGCCAAGACGGACAAACGGAAGGAAGGTCGAGCATATGCATATGTACAACAGGGGCAAATAATATTGATGTATTTTGCAAACGTCAAATATTGTATCTGAATATTATTTGGTCTTGTGTAAAAATCGATTGGAAAAATGGCATCTTGTCTCAGCGGTGGACATTTTGGCGGGGGTTCGGAGTACGTGCCAGTTGCGGAGTTTTACGCGGACAAGTCCATTTTCGTCACAGGAGGCACTGGTTTCATGGGGAAGGTGAGTTTTTTTTACAGTTTTTTTTTGGAATGGGATTTCCAAAATACTTTCATATAGATAGGCTATAAAAACGAATCAATAAATTCTAACTTTTGAGTTAATCGAGACACGCAGTAAAACATCGCCTTAAAATATAATTACCCCTTTTTGCACCGGCAGGGGTTGATTTTAAGGCGATGATAGCTCAGTGCTAGTGATGTCGGATGCCGAGATGAAGGCCCCGGGTTCGAATCCTACAATGAGCTTGAGCTTTCGGTGAAGGAAAACGAGAGATAGATAGATGAGTATTATACATTAAAGCTCAAGCTCATCTAACATTCGAACCCACGACTTTATACAGCATTCAACGCCTCTACCACTGAGCTATCATCCGAAGTGGACACTGATTCTAAAAACATGATAATTAATTTTGTTTTCTTTGAAATTAGTAGATAAGTACCACATTTCAAGGGGGGTTTAAGGTCTTCAGTGGTCCTTAGTGAGTGCCTTGTTGTTGACGCTGGAATTGTATAAGTCAAACCTAAAATTATAGAAATTATTATTGAAAATGAAGTAGAGAATTTATTTTTAAAAACAGATAAAATTGAACTTGTTTCAAATTTTATTCATCAATGTTCTTGTAATGAAAATCGATATACATCCTATGTCCTATTTCAGAACTTAAAGTCTTCCTTCTTATATATTTAAGAGCTGTGGTATTGTCGGTGTAGCTTTTTCTATTCCGCTCTATCGTTATCAACATTTTGCACCTCCTTATACGACACGACGTCTATTTTTGCCTTCACGTAATCTGTATAACTTATTCTTGGTCTTCCCCTTCCTGGCCTGGCTTTCCCTCTATCTTTCCTTCTATTATGTTTTAGATAACTATTTCGTGTCGTATGAGACGCCCAAACATCTTTCCCCTTTTACCCCCTTACTCATAAAAAGTTATTTAACTAATATACTGTTTAAAGGGTCACGTAAATAACGTCACTCTATTGTCATTGTCAAATAATGTGACATTGTTTACGTGACCATTTAAACAGTATATTAGTTAAATAGCTCTTTATGAGTAAGGGGGCTATTCTCTATCGTCTCCATAATGTTCCTTTTCTCTATTACTCGACACAATACTTCCTCATTCGTCACTCTCTGTCCGCTAATCCTCTCCATCCTCCAAAACCACATTTCAAAGTCCTCCAGTGTTTCCCGATCCAAAACTTAGAGGGCTGATTTTTCCATCTCTAGATTTTTATCCGAAGAATAAAAATTACGGTAGACAGATTTTGTATAGATTTTTTAAATTAATCCTCGAATAAAGTTAACTAACAACGGAAAAATCAGTTTGGACTTCCGTAACGTGCAAATAACCATACGAGCTTAAGAATAAGCTTGAAGGAAGTCACAACTCACAACTCATACACTTCAACTTTATTTGTATAGATTTAAATAAGTATTAAAATACACTTTCAAGCAGCCTTAACTCCCGTGCATGTTCCTTACTTATCGGTACATTACATTGAATAAATATTGTCAGTAAAGTGCATTACAAATAATATTCACAAGTTAAATAAACACATAATAAATAAAGACATATTATGGGAAATCTCTTGAAATGTATTTATTTATAAATGATAATTTCTTCCGGGTTAATACATTTTTAAGATGAACCATTTATTTATTATTGATGATCTTAAAAAACAATTATATAAAATTGTTTAAAAAAAGTCTCTGAAGCGAAGATTTAATAACTACCACCGGTTTGGAATACACTTAAATTGAAAAGCCTCCAAGCAAGAAAATCATCAGGCAATCTATACACAAATAGTTCTTGGGGTTTGGGGTACAAAGCATTGCCCCTTGTCCCTAACTTTGCTGCTGATTTTTTGTCTCCATCACACTCGCTCTTCATGAGTAACACTGCAAAAAGCATCATGGAATGGCAAGGCTGGCTGGTTTGGGTGTCGTGGGGAAGGAGCCTGGTGATCTGTGGTACAGGTGCAGACACCAGTCTGTTACAAAATGTCATGGATTTTCCTGGGACATTCATCGCATACGGCTATGTAATCCCAAACTAAGCAGAGCTTTTAGGTACTATGGGAATCAGATAACTGATTTACATCTTTTTTGTTGTAAATACATACTTAATATCGATAGAGAGAGACCCAGACTCAGGATATGTAGACTTGTTCATGTCCACAAATGTATGTTCAGGGTGGGAACCAAAATAATTTTTCAAGAGATTGCGTATAAAATGATGGTTATATTTGTGTTTTCAGGTACTGGTCGAGAAGCTGTTGCGGAGTTGTCCAAAAATCAAGAAAATCTATCTCTTGATGCGACCGAAGCGCGGGCAGGATGTCGCCTCCCGGCTGACCGAGCTTACACAGTCACCGGTGATTATCTTTCTTCATAAACTACTACCTTCTTTCCCGTGGTTACACCCTTGCCCCTGGAATCAAAAAACAGTCCGGATCATAGGCTATCTAGGTGCCTTTCACTTCAATCGGAAAATTAAAAAAAAAGGATTTTGTAACACACAAATTATAAAAGTGTCGCTGGACAGACAAAAAAATACCCATACCAGAGTTAAGCCAGTCAATGTAACTCATTGTTAATACAAGGTCCTAATAAATTAGTGAATTTCCTCTTGAGGGATGAATGTATAGGTCATTGGTAATCAAAAAATAACATTAGAAAAATAATCCGTGAGAAAAAAAACAAATTTCGGAATTGAACTTAATATCAGTACAAAGTATTAATTTAACCATTTATCTAACATATTTTTCCCACGCATATTATTTACAATTTCGCATTCATATACTACTTGTGTGATCTTAGACTGAAATGAACTGGGCTCTGATGAAGTGGCGGATGGACTACATCTGTAGAAGAACCAATATAGCGTTACAACAGAAGAGTTCTCAAATATAGATCACGCTCAAAAAAGCGTAGCGTGAGATGCCTGTGCGTCAGGTGGACCTATGACCATCAAGTTAGATATTATTATGGCCTTTGAAGCACTAACTCTTACGAGTTCTCTCTTATCTCCTCTTGTGCAGGGGCCGAGAAATAACTCGGACACATCGACCCATTGGGATCTATTGTGGTCCCCTAGATAACTTACTCCTCCCCAGTCTCGTTGAAAACTCTTTTCATGAGTTTTACAACGAGGCTAGGAGATATGAGTCTATAGTCTTCTGGTATGGATATCCGATCCCTAGGAGACTCATTCGCTTACCAGCCAGTTCATCGCATGTGCACAGAAGGTGCTCCATGTGTTCCGTATGCTCCCCACACAGCCTGCACATGGGTGTCGCGGTTAGACCCATCTTCATGAGCATGTCGTTGGTTCCAAAGTGCTCCCAACTCTTAAGAGTTAATTTCGAAAAGCAAACATTTATTCTAAGAGATTATTCTGGTAAACTACTGATACTCTACAACATTTTTACCCTGTATACGACCACTACAATGAGATAATCATTCTATGAAAATTAGCTACCTTGTAGAAAACTTTATACTGCGTAAATATCTGAGAGCAATTACTAAAATAAACTAAAATGCTTAATACTCCATACTGAAAAGAGTATTTATTTCTCTGACACCAGTTGTTCGAAACGCTGCGGAAAGAACGGCCTCAGGAGTTGAACAAGATCGTCCCAATAGTGGGCGACATCACCGAACCAGAGCTGGGCATCAGCCCGGCAGACCAGGACATGTTGTGTCAAAAGGTAATTCTTAAAATATTTAGAGGAACCTAATAAATAAGAAGAATAATTTTTGAAGGAGTGTTACGTGAAAAGCAAAAATAATTACTAAAATGAGTACCACAGTAGCCTCCTAAAATCTCTTATTGACTAATAGTAATACCGATAATTGCACAGATATCAGTGGTCTTCCACTCGGCAGCGACAGTGAAGTTTGACGAGAAGCTGAAACTGTCGGTCACCATCAACATGCTGGGCACGCAGCAGCTGGTGCAGCTGTGTCATCGTATGCTGGGATTAGAGGTATGATGTATCTTTTTGCTGTTAGCAAAACGGTGTAAATTTTATTATGAAATGAACAGAGAGCCCATCACTATCTCTTAAAACGATAATATTTTAAGCTTACTTATCTTCTGTCCTTTTTTGACATCGGATGTCAAAGAAGGATGTAACTTATGTTAGATTATAATATTACTGTTTTAAGAGATGGTACTTAGTAGCGCTCCTATATGAATCGATCTATAGAGGTATGATACTGGCATTAGGCATGGGATTGCGTAATCCTAGATTTGGAGAAAATATCTTGATATAGGTAGTCACAGATTACGTAATTTGTAATGCGAAGTAACTGCGATGATTATAATCACAACACTATGTTTCATTAAGAAATTCTGAGAAAAAAATTACGTATCCAAATTGCAGACTGTTTTATCTTTCTGACTCAGCAGTTTAAAGTTAAAAAAGATTCGTAATGACCTTACCAGCGTATGGTTTTATAGTTATAAAACTATATATTATAATATGATTCAGGATACGGCCTACAGCCCTGATCAAACCGACGCGTCCAGCTTTCGCATTTATAATAGTATTAGGATTGTTGATTGCTGAGTTTCTTTTCGGAGTCTTCTCAATTTAAGTGTATTCCGAACCGGTGGTAAATTCAACTGTATGTACCAATTTAACGTTCGTGCCTTACCAGGGCCAAAACTGAATAAATGACTTTTTGATTTTGATTGTTAGTCCGATAAACTCCAAGTTCTAGATACTGAAGCTAAACCCCGAGGACGAGGAAGACCCCGAATCACATGGATGTCCGTAGTAAATAAGAACCTCAAAGAAGCCCAAGTCAACAAAGAGACGACCCAGGACCGAACTGCCTGGAAACGCATGACACGGAGGGCCGACCCCAAATAAAATGGGAAAGGGCCAGGCAAAGAAGAGTCCGATAAACTCCAATATAATAGGATATCGTTGCACTTTTATCCTATAAGCTCAAATTTATTACGTAATTATAGGTTGCACCAACCGATATTGCTTCTTTTCCCAAACTAATTTAAGTTTCTACCACTATCACCACAACTTTCCAGGCCCTAGTCCACGTGTCAACAGCGTACTGCAACTGTGAGAGAGAACGCGTTGAGGAGACTGTGTACTCCCCACCAGCGCTTCCAGAACACGTGGTGACCCTCGTACAGACGTTGCCTGATGACCTGGTGGACAGGATCACGCCGGATCTAGTCGGTGAGTTGTTGTACCTTTTAGATTTAGAGTTGGAAGTCTTTAAGTCGACATTTATGACTCCGGGTATCATATTATAGGGACGTAATGGAGTACAGCATGGGGTTCTTCAAAAAGGGTGTGAAGAGATTTCTGCAGGGTCGGCAACGCGCGCGTGATACCCCTGGTGTTGCAGGCGTCCATAGGCTACGGTAACCGCTTACCATCAGGCGGGCCGTATGCTTGTTTGCCACCTAAGTGGTATAAAAAAAAAAAAAAAAAAAACGTAATTTTAAAGAGTTGCATTTTGGTATTGTCTTAGGGCAACGGTGGTCACTTATCACCAGGTGGACTATATGGTTGCTTTTTATCAACTTTTCTATACATTAATGGTATACCTTCCATTCCAGGTGATAGGCCTAACACGTACACGTTCACAAAGGCCCTGGCTGAGGATATGCTGATAAAGGAGAGCGGGAACCTGCCCGTCGCTATTGTAAGACCATCTATCGGTGAGTGCCGCATCTTTACCACATTCATGACAATCGCTGCAAAGGGATCCCTAAAATGAGATTGTCAAATTGAACATAATGATGAAAATTAGTCATATAATATAGTATTTCCTAATAATTAACTATTATCATAAATATGATAATTATTCTAAAGATGGTTTTGTAGTTTAGATATTTGATAGCTCGTTCTTGCTACAATTAATTTGGCACATTAGATTAGATTACTTACTTCCATAAGTTTCTTATTCTATCAATATCGAAAATCGCTGAAATAAGTATTGAATGACTATGAAAATATTGCTAGAAATGCTCTAAGTATGTATTTAGTCACCCTACACCACTCACTGGTATTATACTATATTATTTTCATAACTAGGAAGAATTTTACAAAGAATTTCATCAACAATTTGTTCGTGTTGTGAAATCCGTTGTAACAATTTAATAATTTCGCTTTGATCAATTTTTTTCAAGTTTCCAATATTAATTAAAACTTTTCTAAGTTATGAAGCTTGTAAAAGTGCCTCTGGTTCTTTACCTAATTAGTAATAGGTATCTAAAGTTATTAATTATAGACATGACACGGGGTAGAAAAATATTTATGAATCTTATTAAGGATATTTAAAAAAAAACAGTTTTTATATCTTTTTTTCTAGATGATCAAGTTATGATATCTATAGATTGTACTATAAGAAAGCCTTAGTTATCTACAAAGTAATAGATTTGTTATCAATTTGATAATACTAGGAACATTGTTATACAATATTTTTTATTTAATGATGGATGTCTGTTCAACTTTAAACAATTGATAAACGATAATCTTATCGCTATTACTTACCAGGATTAAAGATGAATCACGATTAGTAGCACAGTGACATAGTATGTTAAATACGGACAAGTGTACTAAAATAAAAGTAAATATATAAAAATGATTGTCCTGATTGTAGTGGACTGTACTATTATATGAAAGGATAAACTAACTGAGTAGAATCTAGAATCCCTGATCCTAAATTCTGCTGTTTGATTTGATTGAATTTTGCACTAAGGAGCGGTTTAGAAAATTATAGTTGATAACCCACTTTTTCAAAAACCTTTACTTAAGTAAATAGAGGGTGAAACCGCTGGTCAGAAAGCTGTCAAACAAGCCTACGGTCCACCTACAGTGTCAGTCTAAGAAATACCTTTTGACGTTTAAGAATATCAAAGCAAAAATAACCTTATTTCGTCAAATTGGCAACAGATTTTCTACTGTACTTAGATAGCCAGATACAACAAAGTACCCAACCGCCTCGTGCCTCGTAATATATATTCTTTCATCGAAAGCTCAAACAGGCATTCGACGTCTATCATCGGGTATAACTCTAATTTCTGTCACTATCATTTATAATTCAATGTTACTTATAATTATTAATTAACTTCTACCATCTTTGGGCCTCATCCATATCTTCTTAGATTAATTTACTGATACCTAGTACCTTTTCCTTAATCTTTCCAGTGCTCTCATCAGCGCGGGAACCGGTCAAAGGATGGGTGGACAATTGGAATGGACCCAACGGCATAATAGCTGCAGTCGGCAAGGGCATCTTCCGTACGATGCTCGGCAACGGCACGAGGGTTGCCGATCTGGTTCCTGTCGACACGGTCATCAATCTCATGATAGTGTGCGCGTGGCGGACGCATTTGAGACGGTTGGTGTTTAACATACGAGAAGGTTTTATTTAGTGACGAATTCGTAAAGTTGATTAAAACAGCAGAAGAATTTTGTAATGATCTTAGAATTGAAGTTGAAACAGATTTAATAATAGTTTCAAGGTTGGGTGATTACATCTCTTCCTACACGGATGTGAGTGTAGAGAGAATAGCAGTTGTGGCGCTATCAAAAGATTAGCAAATCAACTTTAATTTTAATTCCTAATGCATATACGCAATATATAGGGCAATTGCTCTGGGGGTATCATAAATAATCTTCATTCTCAGTATCCCTAAAAAGGTTGAGTACTAGATATATACCATATTTTACAGCCCTAACCTGACAACTGCACACAATTTTAAATAATTAAACCTTTTATATGATCTTAAAAGTTTCTGTATAATGCTCAGCTGTTTCTAAATCAGGTGAACCTGACCTGCAAATATTATTTTAACTGTTCCATTAGCACTTCGAAATATAGCCTTATGATTATTTGAATTAAAGTTGACAATCAAACATTTGTAGAGGCGAAGGCGTGGTGGTATACAACTGCTGCACCGGCCAACAGAACCCGATCACGTGGCAGCGTTTCGTCAAGACCAGCTTCAAATATATGCGGAAACATCCGTTTAGTGAGTACTTACCCATCTTTTCTATCTATGATTTTCTGACAATTTGTTGGCTTGCTTGAAACATATAACTAGAAGAATTATAATAAGCTGAAGCGAGATGGCAAACAGACGAATGAATAGATTAAAGGATGCAGTAGGATGATCTTATGCACACCTAGTTTATAGTTTGGCGAATATTATTCTAAAGTGTTTTTGCTATCTTCCTTCCTCTAGACTCTAGCTTATATGACTCTCTAGAGTTTAGAGAGTCATATAAGCTTCATCAATAAGTCATATTTCGTACTAAGGAGTGCCTTGTAACTACTCCTTTTACTTTCTAAATCATACTAACAGTCAATTATTTTGTTTTTAAATTACTGTCAATGGTTTTGTGTTTGAACGTAATATAACCATGGTAAGGATGAGGTATGATGTGGCCGAAGATGGATAGCACGCGGAGCGTCGAAGGTTCTCAAAATGCAGCTGCCGGAACACGCCAGTTGGAACTTTGCGATAGACATTCTACTTGAGGGTGGAAGTCACTACAGTGTACCCTACCACCATTTGGTTTCCTCACGATGTTTTCCTTCAACGAAAGCACAAATCTCCGAGGGACTCGAATCCACAACCCAAAAAAAAAAATCTTTTATATTTTATAACTTTGAAATCGTCCCCAGGTGACGTGGTATGGTACCCAGGAGGTGACATCACCAGTAACCGTCTGAAGCACAACACTCTATCGCTGCTACAGCACCGCGCGCCGGCTACCGTTATGGACCTGGTGGCTAGCGCTACCGGGAAGAAACCCATGTGAGTATAATACTTTACTTTCTTTGATATAAATCTCACATGTGTATATAGTACGTAGTTTTAATAATTCTAGCGATAGGCGATTGTTACTAAAAACAATCGGATTATTCGATTGTCCAATTTATTCGAATCATTCGAATAACAATCGACATCTTTCGATTGTTCATAATACGCTTCGTGCGGCACCGCGCGTGGCCTGTGCCGTGCGCTGGCTGTCCGTCCACCGAATGAATTAATCTATTCGCCCTCGCGCCAAACCCGTCGAAAGTGCATACTATTGGAGCCTGCGTTGCGTGCGTCAATTTTCATTCGAAAGGTCGATTGTTATTCAATTGTTTATTCGTTAGAACCAATGAATCCAAAATCGAATGTACAGTTTTACAATAATCGATTCTTTGGATTACTTTTTTTGGAACAATCGCCCATCGCTTAATAATTCTGCTACTGCACCCAAAAATCATAGTCATTCAAACATGCATTGCGTGCGTCAATTTTCATTCGAAAGGTCGATTGTTATTCAATTGTTTATTCGTTAGAACCAATGAATCCAAAATCGAATGTACAGTTTTACAATAATCGATTCTTTCGAATACTTTTTTGGAACAATCGCCCATCGCTTAATAATTCTTATGGATATCTACTCATAGTCAAAGCCATTTATTCAATTTAGGCCCTAGAAGGGCACCTATGAAGGTTAAAGCTACTGAAATTACCGCTGAACATAGGCCTCCCCCATTAATTTCCACATCGAACTGTTTTGGGACGTTTGTATTCAGCGGCGCCCAGTGATCGCGGCATAAAGAAAATGTAAAACAAAATGTATGGGATTTACATCATAGAAAAGTTAAGCTGCACAGAAATACACAATGCGCCAATAAGATATTGGATGTTAACGTTGACAAGTAGGAAAGGGATGCTCAAAGATGTCACGTTAATTTCAGTGTATGCAGCTGTGGTTAAATGCTTTGCCTAAAAAAGAACTTCCTTTCAAGTGCAGTTCTGTGCCGTGTCCTTGTATGGTGGAACTCGGGCCAGAGTGCGGTACTTTCATACTGTGATTCAAATTATAGTATTTTTTACAATATTTTAACTGATATATTATTATTTTCTTAACTCAAGGATGATGCGAGTTCAAAACAAGCTAGAAAAAGCTGCTGCCTGCTTGGAATACTTTACGACGCGTCAATGGGCTTTCGCCGACGATAACGTACAAGCTCTATGTACCTACCTGTCACCAGAGGATCGTAACACGTTCGACTTTGACGTGAAGAACATCGATTGGGACGCGTATATCGA
Organism: Achlya flavicornis; assembly: GCA_947623365.1. NCBI lineage: Eukaryota > Metazoa > Arthropoda > Insecta > Lepidoptera > Drepanidae > Achlya > Achlya flavicornis. Next base: position 19,215,065 of record OX392467.1, on the reverse strand, counting down.
GTCCTATGTCTTGGGCATCAGAAGGTTCCTATTCAAGGAGAGTCCTGAAACGCTGCCAAAGTCTCGGTCTTTGATGCGAAGGTCAGTTTTTTATATTACGTTTTATTGTTGTTGAGTGATAGTCTAGGAACCATACAAATTCTGAAGTCTGTAAGTTTAATGTTTATAGTGGAGATGGCAGAATTCCGGTGAATCCCATACTAAGTCAAACAACCAAAGATCATCTTTTCAAAAGCTTTATTTCTTTTCAGATTACACATAGTCCATATTCTAACTCAAGTGGCAACAGTGTTCTTCTTGTGGAGATTTCTATTTTCCCGTTCGAATGCGCTACGTAACGTCTGGCGGCGCCTTATGGAGTTGTTAACGAGGGCTGCACGCCTTTTAGCCATCGCCTGATGCCGCGCGCTTTTAAAAAGTAAAAACACATTATCGTTGACAGCGCCCCGTTTAAACAGTTTAGGAACGCTTCTGTTTTCGCTGCGATAAAAAAAACCTCTTTTCGGCAAACGCGCTGACGTTTGGTACAAAATGGCGGTTCTCCTGTCAAGATTTGACGTTGACACCAATAGACTTTATTGATAAGTACACAACGGCAAATAATAAATATGGTTAGGGATATTTTTTCCTCTTCAAATAAAATTAAGCTTCTATGGGGCTGTTGTATTTGCTTCCTGAATGACAGCGTGCGATATGAAATAGTAGGCTTTAGTACAAGGTTTATTAATTTGTATCGTGTGTTATCATTTGTTTTTCACTTCCCAAGCGCTAGGCGATTAAGATAGTTCTGTTACTGATTGTTGCAGTAAATAATTCCAAATAATTTTGTACCTACCTATATATTACAGCTCAATGGTACTTACTTATATTGAAAAAATCATGGTTATAGTTCAAAACTCTGTTATTGTCCCGTATTTAAAGATAATTGTACAATAGTTATCGCTGATGCAGTAAATCACCTAAATAATATAAATATGTATTAAAAGAAAAACTAGATATATTTGTATCACACAGTGAATTTAGTTACAATTTTTAGTTGAACCGTTAATAATGATAAAATAATTATTATTATAAATATTCAGACATTGCTAGAATTAGCAGCAATGAAATTATTTTATGACTTTCGTGCTCGCTCCTAATTTCGTCCAAAATTTTACTTTTTAAACAATTAAAATTTTCTGAAAGCTCAAATTAAAAAATATATTAATTAATAGACGATTATAAACTAGTCAAAAACTTATATTTACATTGCATAGGCACCCATGTAAAATACAATAAAAAAATCCAATTGTTAAACAGTTATTAGTGAAAAGTATTTCAAAACACTGTTGCGTCATTTTCAATTAGAAAAAAACACAAAATTTTATATGAAACAAATCTAATCAATTGGCACATAATAGGAGATGGCGTAACAGACTATACAGTAATTATAATAATTAAATTACATAAATATGGAGTGCGCGGTTGGTTAGTGGCTAGATATGTAGTGATCGATTGATTTTGGATAATCGATAAATTAGCTACGCACTGAGAAAAAGGGAAACAAAATTCACTTCCACCTTTAATGTTGTTTAATAACTCTCGTTTTGATAAATTTTAAAAGCTTTCGTCAAATCATTTCAACTCTTGCTTCATACCTGCCTACCTTTTAATTTGTCTCTTTCTGTGGATGTATATTACTAATATTTTATAGTACATCAATGACTGTGTTAAAATATTTATGTTATGCAGCAAACAAAATAAAATTTAAAGAGAAACCCACAGTTAAAGGACTGTTTCAAATAAGCTCAATTGAAAAATCTTCCTTAGCCTTTTGCTATATTGAATAGCTTTTATAAATTTATGTTTATTAAAAAAAGTAATACTCGAAGTTCTCATGTCATTAAAATAATCTTTAAGACATTTCCAATCTAAGTTGATTAGATTTAGTGTCCGACTTCCAACAAATAACTGTTGACATGATTTTAATGGTGTAATGCATTTTTGATGATTTAAGTCGACTTTAAATATCAAATTAATGCTGATTTGGAATAAAAAGATCCGTGGATGATGCAATTTTTAATGATATTCACTATTATGAAGAGATATAGAATTTGTTTACTTGAATGATGTAATAGTTATATCGCAAACTATTGAGTAACTCTCAATTATTCAAGAGCATTGGAAATGTTTAGTGCTTTTATTATTTGAGAGTTATATCATTGAATACATTTTGAAAGAATAGTTGATTATAATACATTCTAAAGCCCTGTTTACGGTAGGGTTGTTAAGTCACTTTGGCTTTAGAAAGCAGCTGATGTGCCGAAATTTTATATCCTTCGCTAGGGAACGTAACGTATTAGATAAATTGTTAGTCATACATCTTTAACTTTGTTCGATGATAATACAAATCAATTTATAAATAAACACACCGTCACCTAGACTATCATATTAGTTTTAACTTTGAGATAATGAAAATAAATTAAATTGATCGAACAAAGTAAATAATGTATGATGTTTATATATAGTGGATAGTTGAATGTAATGGAAACTCAAGGGGTGATTAATATGATGAATAGCGAATCTTTCTCCAGTTCTTAAAAAAGCAACTTATGACGAGTATGGCATGAGTCCTTCTACTCGCTTAGTCATAAATACTGCAAGCAAATGAACCCTCTTTTTCTATGTAAATTTTGTTCCAATATCATGACGCTTCCTTAGAAATAATTATAATAAAGTAGGTATTTATTTTAAATATATTTCCTTTCGAAATTAATTTTAACTTCTATGCTAGGTACCTATTATTAGAATAAAGTTTACCGGCCTCAGAATTTTATAATTTTGAGCATGCCCCACGTGCAGTCACTTACACTAGACATTTGTACCTTCAAGACATGCAATTAGTAGCAAGCGTCTATCTGAACAAACTGTCTTCATCAATGTCCCACACAATATTCGGTGTAAGTTGTACTTGTTAAGTAAATGCCTAAGTTTATACGAAGAGTTATTTAATTGTTAGCATTTTTTCTTAATATTTAAGTCTAACGCAGGACGCTTTTGCTCTCACGTTTATGGGTATTTGTCACAGCTATTATTATAAACGTAAATGCTGAATGAGTTTTGACAAAGTTGGATAAATCGTTGATAGACATAATGAGCTAGTAAATTTTAATGACACCAAATACATAAAACTTTCTGGCTCCTTGACTTTTTACTTATATAATCTTCTTGGATCTTATTTATCATCCTTAAAATTACTTTGAGTTATAATTAGGGCTGAGGAGTCCAATAACCCGAGTCCATCTAACTTCTTCCAGTGTTAAATAATTGTTTAAGTTTTCTTAGTGTAAATTTTAAAAACTTGTCTATTCCTAAATGATGGGTATGTGAATAAGGGCTGCGTAGATTTTATCGATCTCTATGAATGAGTTATCGAGAAGGCGTTTGTTCGATGTATTTATTTATAGATTTCGATAAATAACCGAGCGCAGATCTTGTGAAATGACATTTGTTTTTCGCTTGTAAGTATTTATATGTACATTTTGAAAAGTAAACTTTCGGTCATTGATATGTTATTATGTTAGCAAGCTTGTAAAGATTTTTGCGTTACTGAGTGCTTTTTTATATTTAATTGTATTGTATTTAATTTAAGGTATTGTTTGGAACTTTAAACGAGTACGGGAAAAATAATGTTTGTGCGTAACAGTTAACATTTATTATTGTGTATATAGAATTTAGTTACCCAAAGTTAAATCCAAATACATTGATGCGAACGTAAATTTTATTTTTTTCGCTGTATGTAATAATGTAGACGAGTTTTGGAGTGATGTAAGGACATTGCGGTTTTCGAACGAAACATTGGCATCTTGTAAGCATTGGCAATTCATAAATCGTAAAAAAATGAATTTAGGTAATACTGACTATATAATGAAGATATACATGTTTAATGATAATAATAGCATTTATTTCACATCCATTTAAACACAATATTTTATATGGTTAGTGTTAGGTATTGGTTATGGATTTTTGACAAATTAATGAGTAAATTAGTTATTATATGGGTAGGTACACGGTTTAATGAAAAATAATATTTATTTATAAAGTATTATAGTTTCACAAATTACACATCCCGCCATAATTTTGAGAATTTAAAATATCTGCCGAGAATCGTTCGGAAACCGTACAAAATAAATATGCTTTAAAAGAAATTTGTTTTGCTTAGACGCCAACGGTTATATTGGCTATGGTATAACAAGAGAATCCATACAAATCTGATGGAATGTTTGTGCCGGTTGAAATATGCTCAATGTTTGATGGTCACTTGTCTCGTTTTATACAAATGTGATTATGTATGCAAATATGAGACATTTTAGTAATTATAATTCTCACTTGTATTATTTATGATATTATTATTCATTTTGTTTCATGCTTTGTCTCCATTATTAAAAAAAATTGAGAGAGATGAAATAAAGTATATTTGAAAGACGTATCATCCCCATTATTCAATATTAGATAAATTGAATGTTAGTCAGCCCCTAATCACATAAATTCGGCTGTTTTTTTAATGTCTTACTTTCTTTCAAATATAAATTTCAGCAAATTTAGAATATCATATAATACTCGCTATTTTGTTATTGTTATTAATTTTATTATCAACTTGCTAATAGAAATATGATAGGGATAAAACTTATTTTAACAGGGATCTTAAACTGATGTCGTTTTTCAATTCAAATTTGAAGCCTCTATGATGCGCAAATCAAAAATAATAATTAGGTATTATTACCCACCATTCAGTTTGAACTCAAAGAAAGAGATGCTTTAATACGTAATCACATTTGATTGACCGAAACGGTGATAGTACGCAGGCAGCCAACGTGTCTCGGTGATAGGATGGTATATATACATGGGGGGGTTTATTTATTATTCCATATATTAAAATAAAAAAGATGTAAAGTTTTTGATGTTTCATTAAAGCACCTTCTACTGCATCGAATTCCAATCTTACGATTAAATAAAACTGAGTAATGGAAACAATAAATATATTAATTAAGATCATTAAATTCAAAATGTGCGTGCATGCATGTAATAAACTTCGACCCCTTTATTGTGCCTTTTTACATGAGATGGTTTAAAGCAAGTCTTGTAGAAGGATATCTTTAAACCTTGGTTTTACTAAACTTGGTTTAAACCCTCTCATGTACAATAAGTGTAATTTTGTTTTCAGAATAAGCTGTTATAAAAAATCTTTGCATGTGAATAGCAATCTTCCAATCTCTATTCGGTAATAACGCCTCCATTAGGTAGTTCTTCCTTGTCTTCATCGTATTTGTATTCAATATACCTGAAATAATTTTAATGCCTATTACTATACTATCTTTCCGCCCGTGGTTTCACCCGCGCACCCTTCTTTACCCCCTTACCTACCCTAACTACCCTACCCTTCCCTACCCTACACTACCATATAAAAATTATCCAATGTCCGTCTCCTGGTTCTAAGCTACCTCCCCACCAATTTTAAGCCAAATCGGTTCAGCCGTTTCTTTCATATAAGTATATAGATATCCTGATGGACTCTTGCCCATTTTACCAACCAATTAAGAGATGCCTATAACTTAGGAGACATCGTAAGTATCGTACCAATTCTTCCTATAAAAAAAATCAGTTTGACATTTGTTGGTTTAAGTTTCCCAAATTATCCATTGCTTAGTGAAAATGGGCATTAGCATTGGTAAACGAAGTTAATGACACGGCAAAACGGGATTAGCCGATCATATCCGATGCCGTTGACTGAATAGTGACGACACGGCAGCCGAGTACCTGTATCAGCTTGCTTATACCTTCAAGGATAGCCAAACCGAGCCAGCAGCAGTCGAAGCGAAAATATAGATGTCGAAGCGGTCAGTATAGCGTAGTTTTAAAAACCAGATTAGACTAGAAAAGACAGTTTGAGCATTGCAATGCAAACTCTAATCAGCATATTGCTGGTAATGTAATACGCACTCAGGTCAAGCAGACTACGGAGACCCTTTCAGGTTCTCTTTAAGTTGCTTCTTTATTAAAGACAATTAGTTCGAAATTCATGTGGCAACAGTACTTACTTCTCCAGTGGAGGACACATGAAATGCCTTATATTTCTGGGCATGAACGTGTCAGCTTGCACCTTGCAGACTTCAAAAACGTACTTCTCAAACTCTCTCATGATGCCATCTTCAACTGTTGGGCCTATACCCGGTACTGCATAGACGACTGTTATCTATTAGTAAAAGTAGAAGCTGATTATTTTGGTGACACGATTGGCGAAAAGTGGGAAATTCAGCACAAACATTATAATTTGTGTTAAGTTTTGATAAAAGAGTTTGATTTCATACTCGGTAATAAATAATTAACTTATGATGAAGGCCCGGTATCTACCTAAGCGGAGATGGGTGGAGAGAAGATGTGTTTTCATACAAAGCCCGATCTAAAGGTAAGCCAACGAGACGAGATAAAGAATGTAAACAAACTTTCAATTTTTATTTAAAGAAATTATGTTGACAGCTGCTTTACCGACCGCTTTCCTGTACCACAAATCACACAACGACAGCTAATATCGTCAACCAACTGACGTCATTATTGCATGCGCAAGATAATGATCGCTCGCTATCGTATCGCTATGTAACTCAGTAGAGATCGGTTGTTTACATATTTTATCTCCTCTCGTTGGTTTACCTTTTTCATTAATATGAAAACAGATCTTCTCTCCGCAAATCTGTGCTTTGGTGGAAACCGGGCCTAATGGTGTAGGATTTAGACCTAATTGAGAGCATCAGCAATTTGAATTTGAGGAACCGTTTGATTTTTGACGCCCTTACAAGTAGTTTGATATATTTATATAGAATGTTTGGTTGATTAGACACACAACATACAAACCTCAGGTATGGGCTGCTCCTCTTCTTCTACTTCTTCAATTTCAGGCACAATCACATCCATATTTTCATCCAAGAAAGTTTTCAGCATATCTTTGATCATCTCTACTTCCTCAGGCTTTGCCTGTAAATTATATAAATCAGAACATTAATGATTCAAAAGCCAAATCTATGGTCGATACCTATTCAATTTGATATTACGTAGACATATTTATCTTCAATCATGTGTATCTCAAGCTCAAGACCTCTTATTCAGGGGCAAGTGAATTATTCTCTATGACAACTTCTAAAATACCAAGCCAAATAATGACTTCAGGAAGTATATTGAGCGCAAAGGTGTTCTTAACGTGGTTAAGAATTAAAACCGTTGGGTTAAAGTTGGGTTTCCTTACCTTCTTTTTCTTTAAATCTGGATCGGGTAGTATAGCAATTTGCTCATTGATGTAGGACATAATGTCCCTCTCGATTTGTTGAACGATGAACTCTCCACTTGTCGTAGACATCTGACGTCCAGCCACCATACCTGTAGGAATTGGATTACCAGATATATTCCATTGAATAGTAGTAGTAGTGGCAGTAATTCTCAGTCAAGCGATTGTCGGCAAAAAAAAATACGGCCAACCTTGTGGAAAGCGGTTACCGTAGCCATAACCGTATTTAAATTACAACAATCATCAGTACCGCAATTAAAAATAACAAGTATCATTGGATTTTTTTAAGGGATTCTCAAAAATTCCAGCATCTTCGTTAGTCCAATGGTGGTCCAAATACCATGACAATTATAATAACTAAACAAAGTGCAAAAGATGGTGTACAGGTAAAAAAGGTGGTTGTATAACTAGCCAAGAATATTATACCAAGATTATGACTAATAAATAAATATTTATCTGTATTTAGATAATGTTTAACATATTTCCAGAGTTCTCGGTATTTCACCAGATTATTTTGATCACCTTCTAGCTATAATACATCCAATATAAGTTACGATAAATTTATGTATTGATGTTTCAAATCATTAAAAATATGCTAACCCAAATCATAATTAGCAGAATTGAACTTATCGACGATAGACGCAATCTCATCAAAAGTCTGTTCCAGATCTTCAAGGCGTTGTACACGACTTTGTGTACACTTGGAAAGGAAAAGGAATTGAGGATTAGGAAATGATACAAAATTTACAAGAAAATTTGATCCTTCATTCATTTTTGTCGAATGATTCAATTAATTTGATACCCCTTCAAGCAATGCAGGTGAATTGTGTACAATCCACAAAACTTTTGAAGAACAAGTTGAATGGCACTGATACTTATTTAAATCCTTAAATTAAAAAGTATGATGGCTTAACAGTTAGTTATTAGACATTGTGTGACTTGCTCGAAGTTACTTCAAAGAGATTGGGGCAAAAGCTGGGAGTTATGGTATGTTTTAAAACAAAACCATGAATTACTTTAGTTATGAATGCAGCTACTTTGTCTCCTTCTTTCGTAGCTACCTCTTCTTCTCTCACTTGCTCTTCTATGCCTGTTTGTGGGACATACTCATCTTGAGTTTCTTCCTCTCCGTATCCTTCTTCAAACGCATAGAGCTGAAATGGTTCACCTAGACGCAGTTTGGGTAATCAGAGATCTCGCTTCTGGGATAAACTATAATTTCCAGTTTAATACAGATGAGTGCAGCTAACTTACTATACTGGTAAACTACGTTCTTTTAACTATCATGTACATATTCATTGAATTCGTTGTTATCCATATTTTACTACATTCTTATTGACACATTTCAGTAGTAATGCTTGGCAAGGAATGTGTTCTAGCTTTTTTTTTAGCTCGTCATTTTTCTGATGAAGCGATCCATCGTCACACATGTGGTGGTAAACTACAGTAGGTACTAAAGTAAGAACTCATCTTAACGAACTAAATGAGCCCAAATTCGATATACCTAGTTCTATCGCACCGAGAAGGTAGTCGTAGTATTAGTATCGTGACCATTATTTACCATCTTGTAGTGCGTAGTGCGTATTCTACCAATATGGAAGTACATATGTATCGAATAGACTACTAGCTAGAACACAATAATTTCTAAATGCTACATTAGAATGAAGTAATAATATATTAATCCTGGACGTAGTAACCGTAAATCTCATAAGGGATTGCCATGCCATCTTCATCGAATACGAATATCTCGACTCCTTTCTTCTTCTTATCTTCCACTTCTGCTGGTTTCTGAGCAACTATTTATCATTATTGATTAATATATTATAAATATCCAGTACAGATAATTCATTCTACTTAGTCCTCTTTGATCTGTGTATAGCGGTATAATTTTAAAGACTATCGTGTGTAGCCTATCTGGCGATTGATGAAATTTTGGCAGCAGAAGCGAGCGAAGCTTATCCGTATTAGCTTGGACAAAAATGCTTTTGTATGTCTGTCCGGCTGTCCGGCTGTTTTCCTCACCAGGTCGCATTTCTCAACCGATTCTTTTATTTCATCCATTATCGAGATATATCGAGACAACAAAACCATTCTATTATCGAGACTCGCGAGAACTACAGCTCACAGAGCTACTAGTATTTACTCACTACTACTTTTCCTTTACCAAAATAGCTCAATACCAACATGGCCTAAACTGAATAAATGGCTTTGACCATAAATTCTGGTATGTGATGGTATGTGGCCAAGTTAATCACACAGTAATTGTTGGAACACTCTTGACATTTTTACATTCGTATTTCTTTTTGTTTTTATTCTTACCTGTTGGTGCTGGAGCTTCCGTGTTTGATAGCATTGCGGCGCTTTTCTGGCGGAGTGTTTCCTGAAATATTATTAAATACTTATTCATGTTGATTGACTTATTATGAATTAAAGGGATGACATTCAATTCAACTTCTATAGTTTTAATCGCAAAAAAACCCATAGTGTTAAGTTTAGTATCAATTATCACAATCTATATAATTATTCTGAAGATTTGACTTTAGATTTGACTCTAGTTCATTAATTTACGTCTTATAGTCTTACAAACTTATCTGACCCGGTGGTCAAAAGAGGAACTAACGACGCCATTTTGAAATGTCAATCGCCATTGGTCAAAGAGAATGTAATCAGCACAGATTACAGAATAAGCAGATGGAGCGCGTGGAACACGGGAGTGAGGCCAAAAAAGCAAATACAAATTGAAAAACACGTACCTGGTATTCGCTTTTGAATGTGTATTTGCTTTGTTTAACAAACTTTATGTAACAAAAAACACTTCTTTATTAATAAACTGTGGTTAAACAAATCAAATACAAACTGGAAAACGAATACCAGGTATCAGATTTTCAATTTGTATTTGCTTTTTTGGCTTCACTTTCGTGTTCCGCGCGCTCCATCTGAATTATTCTGTAATCTGTGGTAATCAGTACGTCCATTGGTTGTTTGGTCGACTAAATGCGATGACAGCGACTCTCTTAGCGGGTCAGTTAAGCTTGTGGTACTATATGCCGATTTACACTAAATTATACTTTCATGGAAAATCAACTTGACATAATGGCAGTTGGCTTCGTGAAGGTTTTTTACCACCTCTACCTTTATTTAATTTAGGTCAAATCTAATAGAAAAACAACTAACTTCAATTTCTTCACATTTCACTGGCCGTCCTGTAAGCAAGGTACTGGATTTAAAATTAAAATATTTAAATTCTTTATGCTCACTTCATAACCTAGTAAAGTGGTATAAAGCTGTGTTGGGAGACCAAAAGTCTCACGTAAAATTTTCCGATGGTGAATCAATAGTGCTTTGACGTATCTTTGTTTAGGAATAATCACCTGTAACTCGGAAAGTAATTTACCCGAGGTATGGCAACAATACAATCACAAATACGTCGGTATTATTTTTTTATGGCAACCGTATACCGAATAATATACCGAACATCGAGGAACCAATCCCTTTAGAGTAGTAATACCGAGCAATCCAATTCCGAAACTAGTCAGTGATTTGTCGATGATTTTGAACAGTAAAGACCAAACACTGCATCTTGCGTTCCTGACTTGGCCAATCAGAGTGCATGTGCCCTTGAATTAGCCAATCAGAGCGCATTGGCGATGGTGGGAAATTGGCGGAATAGATTGCAAGCAAAAGGAACGTCATTGCGCTTCTTTGGGTTAGTTGTTCAATGAAATCGAATGAAAAATTTTGGATTTCATAGTACCAACATGATCTACTTACAATCCTACCAAAAATAACGAAACAAACAACCCTTCCTCTCCATCGAATAAGTCTCCCTCTCAATCTGTGCCGCCCTTTCTGCGGAGGGTGATCTCTCAATTTTCGCCATGATAGGCATGTTCAACCTGACGCTAAGCCTAGCAGTGCGGGGCACGTTGTCGTCGATGAGTGTCAATCTCGTCAGATCCTGCTCTTCGCCTTCCCAGTAGCTATCTGATGGACGCTGGGTAGGGGGAAAGTAGGATTAGGATGGGTTGGATTGGGTTTCAGTGAGGATTGGTCGCCATCTGCTCTGTAGAAGAAATTAGAGGAGCAGTGACTGTAGTCTTTGGGGTCCAGGGTGCCTTGAAGCGTCCCCAAGAAAGACGAGGGGTCGTCGGGTTTCATACAAATGAGAGATGCTACATCGTTATTTAATATGTTTTCATACTAAAGTTATGAAAAGTTTTAAGTTAAAATACCGAAGTCTTTATCTGACACATGACGTATGGTGATCGAAAGAGTGAGACGGAGGACACTAATACACGGATTTGATTTAGTTATAAGCGATTTTGAATAAGGGGGTTAGTTTAAACCCACTTGAAGATACTCCCGATAATATTGACCCGCTCATCGACCAATTGGCTTTACCACTCACTTTGTGTGCTGTGCGAGTGATTCAAAGCGTAGGTTATTTTCATATGGCATGGCATATTAGTTCGCTTGTATCAAGTGCCTAAAGTGGCACGTCACGTACCGTGCGTGACGTTTTGTTAATGTCCAGCGGGGCTACCTAGCAAGTCAATCTTAATGTCTTCATTAAGATTATCTTACGCCCCGCAGGCTGTGCTTGTGGTCTATTTTCGGATGAACCCATTCAAAAACTTACTTCTGTCTGCGAATCAGTTTCATAAACTGGCTTCTCTTCCTCGGACAAAGAACCTTCAGACTCCACGGCATCTCCTGAAAAGCGAATAATATTACTACCATCTGTTAAGTTGAAATCAAATCGCTGATTATATTCAAAGAAAATATATTTTTCAAATAATAATTTCGTCGTGCTTGTGTCTGAGTAGAAAATGTCATCTTTTTTGTAATCTGTCTGTTTTTCGTCTTATTATCTTTGTCTTGTCGGCCAGTCAGTGCCGACCATTTTTTATTTGATTTGTGTAAGTTTATTCAAGCCCAGATTTGCCCGTAGGTTCATCCTAAATTTGGGACAACTGAGTCTCGATTCTTATAATGATACTCAGTTGTTGATGGTTGTTGAGTGAGTTTGCGAGTGTTAAAATATGGAAATTTCTTGAATTTTTGACACCTTCAAAGAGTATTTGATATTAATTTCAAACAGATCTTTCTTGACAAACATACAAACGGACGGACAAATAAAGTGATCCTGTGAGGTTTCCATTTCTTCCTTTTGAGGTACGGAACACAGCAATCAGTAAGAGTGAAAGAGATCCTACCCTCTCTATATCCATTAAAGTACTTGACGTCCTTAGAGGCGTCCATATTGGCGAGGTACTTATAGATGGTGATGAAGTCCTCGACTGGGATGGCTGCAGACCCTCCATCGGGCTCCTTTGTGAGGGATTCACAAAGCAGGATCATTGTGTGGGTTAGGGTCTACAAACAAAATAATGAGCACTGATTTATTTTGACTGATTCCGTATATTGAGAATATAACTGGAGAACCACAACACAGATTTTAATAGTTGTTTGTGGAAGGTACAAGTCTGTGACTAAAAAAACAAGTTAAAGATAACAATAATGACCGATTTAGTTAGTGGAAGAAAGTCTGAGACAAAAATCATTTACTAGTGTAGATCTGCGAGCTGAAATCTTTCAGCATAAAGGCAGGTAGGTACCCAGGGTAATTTTTTAAGACCAATTTCACACAAATCTTGATATTGGATTACTCTTTCCATAAAACGAAATAGAGAATGAAAAATAATATATTCGTGAGTGCAACTAAAAACATTGGTACAACCTTATGGCCTGTCTGATGAAGCGGTTACCATAGCCATGGACGCTTATAATACACGCCGCATCACTCACGATTTACCGACCCATCCCCCCTCCCCAATCAGCATTGGCGACTGCGGTATTCTGTAAAGTACTTTCCCAGTCGAGCTGCACTTTGAGCGAATAAACGCTACGCTCTACCTGTCCCAAATCACTAGGTACTTATACTTGCCACTCGTTGCCTTATAGGCTTGGTATAGGTTGGCAACACATTGTCAATCTCCCTCGTATTGGTAATGTCTATAGGCGACGCTAACCACTCACCATCAGATGAAACACCTGCCTGATGTCAAACTTCTGACATAACGATGACGTGGCCTTATTTTAAGTTCTATACTATAGATTGCAGCTAGGGTTGCCAGGTCGCCAAACCTAATAGCCGGACAGACCAGCCAGTTCGGCCGGACATTTGGGTAGAAACGCCGGACACCCTACATTATTGAGGATTTTGTCTCAGTATTAATAGGTACGAAAAATTAATTGTGTGTAAAATCAAGCTTTTTTGACAAAAATCTTGTTAAATTCTAGTGAAATAATGAATAAAATCGATCAGATTGGTAGGTACTTTATTATTAATCCGTCAAAATTAAATTCTAGATACTTAAACATTTATCCTGCGCTCGCTCGTGAAATGTAAAAGCCTAACAAAAGCCAGACAAGCCGGACACCGTTTATTTTGGCCGGACACGCAATCAAAAAGCCTACCTATGTCCGGCTTTATCCGGACGCCTGGCAACGCTAATTGCAGCGCTAGTTATAAGATAACCAGCGCTGCAATCTGCAATATCTCACGCTGCTTATCTGGCAAAGGTGCTTTTTTGGCTTCGAAAAAATCTTAACAGTGCTAATGTGCTTTTATGTTAGTGCTATTAGATCAGTCCCAAATGAATGTGTTTTCTTTCTTTCTACTCGGTCCACTACAAGCTACAACATCGTACCTACCTTTGTCAACAAACCTCCAGCAACTGCAATGAATTTGAGGAAAGGCACAGTGTCCTCTCTGAGGTAGACCTCACAAAGGCACAAGATCCTTTTCAGCTCGAGCTGTTCGAGGCAGAAGCCCTGCCACGCTGCTTTGACCACTGTTATGGGGAGAACTTCCATGCTCGACAACTGTACGTTAGGAATAAACGAATAAACGTCATAAAATGACTGCCGTAATACGCAAATCATAAGATTCTTTACTGCTGTCTTGGCACAATTTTTGTTTAGAGTAGATCTTTTGATTGTCTCTCAACTGCAGTAAAAATGTCTTATTTTGAACATGAATACAACAGCTTTACCGCTTACCTGATTGGCCAGCACCTTGAGGCAACCCCTAGTTAACCCTCCTTCAGTGCTGTACACAGGGTACTCAAGTCTCAACTTTACCGGTGGAGGGCGGTTTTGAGACAGCGCTTTGAAATACTCGAACGACCAGCGTAGGAGGTCATAGGGTTGAGTTTTGATAGCAGCTGTAAAAAACATCGTCAATGAATCCTCATATTACGTGCTCTAAGGAGATGACAGCTTAGTTGTAGTAAAACTATGTAACGTTTTCTGTTTGAAATGTATGCGTTCCTATGACAGCTTTGAAATACTAGGGTACTAGCGTAGGAGGTCATTATAGGGTTCAGTTTAGATTGCAGCTTTTACGACGGGTACTCTATGGATTGCGATGAATCTTCGGTGAGTTAATTGTGTGCAGGCGGGGAAAAATGTCTGTAATAAAAAGAGATATTGCAACGCATACAACGTCACTTTTTTCATAGATGCCTCACACAGCTTCATTGCAATGGTATAAGAACCATAGATTTAGTATGTAATTGTAGTATATCAATCAATTGCTTATTATTATCAATAGCTGAGTTTTTATTGTTTGTTTTTTTAAAAACTAGAGTATAATAGGCTTTTTATCCCGGGAACTCGGGGGGCAGCTAATCTACGATAAGAAGGCATGCGTTACAATACAAACAGATAAACAGAAATGTATTTATACCTTGTAAAAGATAGCTTGATCTCTGCGACAGTTACTTGAGTCATATGAAAATTTACCTTATAGCTTTACAATAAGGTTCATCTTTTTAATCTGTGGTTGATTTTATGATGATACAGTACAAGTTACCTTACCTCTCAGACCAAGATTTTATACGTCAATGTCTTACCTTTACAATATCTCTTAAGGATATATGGATACTTCGGTGGTATCACAATCTGCTGAGAGCAGTACATCTGTTCCAATAACTCCGGCATTTTGGAGTCTGATCACACCTTGTTCCTGAAATAAACCTTAAGCTGATCCCTTTAAGGTTCTTATTATCCTATCACTCGATACATCATCACTACCATGGTAGTAAAAAGTGGCCACCAGTTGGCGCCACTAGCAAGTTCTATTTCTATTACTGCCGTTGAAAAAAATATTTTCTAGCGCATCAGGACGTTGCACGTTGTTCGAAAAGACAAAACTTGCCTTAAACAAGGTTGGTAGCGATTCGCAGGTATGTCTGCTGCCATAATGAATCAGGAATGGTACAATTAGTTTATTAACAAATTAATTATTAAATTTTAGAAAATGTGCGTTCAGTAACATCTGACATTTCCAGTGACCCACGCTACACTAGTGCCTCTCACGGATAATTTGAGCACCCTCAATAATCTGCTTGAAAGAAACCATAATTTTTGTGAGAAAGATAAATTGACTGTTTTTGCGTTACAGATAATTATTCATTTGCTGATATTAAACACTAGGTAATTCTACACAGCAATAATGATTTTAGTTATTTTAATTGCAATTTATCAAATAAAATAACTTACCACAGAATTGATTTGTTTTCAGCTTTTGTTGACAGTTTCCGTTGCTATGGTAACTGTGAAATTTGCTGTCAGTGAACCTTTGACCTTGAAGTTAAGGGTGAGTTTGGGTAAATTTGACCATTTTATATTATCACAGATTTTGGGTGTTATAGTTCGATAAGATTCAAAAAAACATTCAGATATTATAAATAAATAAATAATAATATTTGTAAGTTACGTACTTCTTCCACGGTCTAGCCAGACTTCTTAATTTTTATCTTAATTAATTGTTCAATAAATAATAGTACATTATAATACATGTGTGCAATGTTGGTTAGGCGGTATTAAGCGCGTAAGCCGCAGACGAACGCAATAAGTTTCTTTTTTGCAGCCGTGAGAGCTGTCGATCTATTTTACCCGTTTAAATTAAGAATGCTTGGTCTACACACATATCACTTGCAGTGAAGTACAAACTTATAATAATCGGGATTATACCTATCATAAAACTGTGCGGTAATGTAAAGTAAAAAGCACTAGTGCGTAATAAACTGCAAACGGTGCAATAAATGTCCCTTTACGAGCGAGTGTGTTGAAAAATTCTTAACTTTATGATGAACTAACATCAGGTTAAATGTGTTCACAGTTTGAACTTTGAATGATCCTAAAACATTGTACTGTATCATGGGCAGGCTAAATCTTGTTCATAGCGGTTTTTTAATCTTGACTATTCGTGACATAAAAACTCATACCTTTTTGTTTTCAAAAATAATAGACCCTAGGTACTTTATAAGCTTTTGCAAACTGGATCAAACTCATTTAATCAGTTTAGGCCCTGATAAGACACTATGAACATTACAAACTGATTGACTCTATCACTTTTAATTCATGGTTTAAACTAAGCGATATAACATAGCTAGAGACATAAAAACGCAATCTTTTTTTTTTTAACCCTAAAGTGCGTTCGTTAATAGCAAATAAAATAAAATATTTGAAGGCTCTCGGGTGCTCTACTACTCGGCTCTCTATGCGGGTTCAGTGAAGTGAACAATGTTATTACTGATTACTACAATTAGAAAATATATTTAATTTATTTAGTCCGTTTTTTAAGTGTTACAATTAATGAATGAAGATATTATAAAAAAACAACATACAAAGACGCTGATATAATGAAAATATGAATGATTAACTAACACACATAACTCTGTTATCAGCTCTTATTGTAATCAACATAAAAATGAAATTCATTTCAGCTAGAATTCTTAATGCCAATAAAATTTTCATGGTTAGTTTGACGCGCAAACCGTACGGACCGCCCGGAAAATTTAATTATATTTCCCGCTAATTCACAGCATGATTGCGTGCCATCTAGTGACAAACTGATGTACTTCGTATAAGAAATCCATTGAACCTATCACGTGGTAAAGTAGCAACTCGTTCGAGAGGCGAAAAAAAATAAAACCTGTTTAGTTCAGTGACGTTTCGCCAGCCAGTGTTTTTGTGTCGTGCGTATTTGGAGAAAAAAAGGGTATTTTATCGTGTCAATCCTCATAATGCGACGACACAAAATATAACATTATCTCGTGTGTATCGATTACAGTGGTGGATAGAATAAGTTTACAGTTCAGTTTATTGTTCGTGTGATTGTTATTCGAGACCAGTGTCGGGTTGAATGAAACCAATGTGATAGTTCTACGATTGTATCATAAACACGGAAAAATGCGCGATCGGTGACACTGATTTGACCTGTCCGTGTTATTAGTGTTTTAAATTATGTATCCTTATAAAAATATTGAAAAGTTCGATAAAAGTGTTTCAAAATAGTGTCAAAGAAATGGGTGACAGATTAAAACATCCATTTAAAGTGAAAATAAAAACATTCGGCGCTGTTGCTATAGTGATTCTGGGAAAATGGATGTGATCACGGATTTGTCTCCTCTGAGTAAGTACTTGCCTTTCTTTGCTGTCAACCTATTACGCATGAATTCATTTATATTACCTGTATGTAATACATGCTGAATAAATATATCTGAACTATCACACTTAAAAAAAACTTATTCAATTTTTAATATTTATTTGTATGTTTTTGATAGCATTGGTTTGGTGAAGGGTTAAAAGAAATTCTTTTAAAGAGTTCAATATTTCTAATTTAATTTTACTGAAATAAATAAAGCAAATATAATCCGGATTACAAAGGTTTTTATTAATGAATAATTTCATTCATTTAATTTATTAAATCTCTTAATATATTTTATCTGTTTTAAACTTTTAGCTCTGCGTCTGCATTAATTAAAAAAAGGTTAACTTATTATAATGGCCGAACTTCCCATATTATGCGGTAAAATATAAAATTATCGCTACACAATCACGGCATTTTTTTAAATAAAACGATGTACCTAGGTCAGGTTATAAAATAATAAAAAAAGTATAAGGACATATGAAGGGTGCCCCTTTGTCTAAAGCTTGCCTAGTTTTTCAAACAAAGACTTGTTTTCATGTTAATAATAATTTACTACATCGATATTATTATTATCAAACCCAAATAAGTTGGTAGGCATAAGGAATGTCTACCATTTTATGATTATGAATTGTCATAGCATAATGGGTACCTACCTACCTAACCATAAGAGCGAATCCTTGAAGTCTTTCATATCTTAGGTTATGTTAGAAGAAAATGTTACTAAGTAGGTATGTAGGCCCCCATGCACATAGCATGGGGGCCTAACAATGTTCAAATGTCTCTTTTTTCATACATTCTCTAGTCTTAGATTAAAAGGGCACTTGTTCAAAGGTTTTAAGCACAACTTTGGAGCTTTGCTACTTCAAGTAGGTATAATCGTGTCGAAGTAAATGTCACACCGATATATACTTATTTAGAGTGGATGGCTATTTTGCCGAGCTTTCCCTGATTTCCCCTATTGTTTGCTGTCAAAGTGACGTTTTGGAATAATGTTTTTTTAATACCAAGGGTTAGGCTATGGCTATAAATTTAAATGCAACTTTTTTAGAATTTTTATAGGTAATAATTCCGGAGATTATTTTGGAAAAAGCTACTATAGATAATATTATATATTTCGTAAGAATAATAATTTAAAGTTTTGAATCTAAATAATTATTATGAATTCGGATATCTTTTTGTTCTTATGCAGATTTAAGTAGGTAAAACCTATCTCAGCAAAACTTATTATTTCTATGAATGTTTTACATATATAGTTTGACTTAATTTTTTATTTTCCTTTTGGTTATTTAGAAGAGATTTTTCCTACAAGGATAATAATCTCATCATAACACTGAGCTGGTGATCAACATGTTTTGGAGATATTTGCAGGGGTCTTTTTACCAAGAATATTCTTGTAACAAGGTCTCCATTTCACCTTACATTCATGAGACCAATTTTTACATAGCTTAAGTCACAGTGAACAAACGCCCATATAGTCACTTTCTTGAAGTCCAGTTATTATCCAATCGTCATGCTGGACAGGTATCATTATACGAATCACTTGGAAGCGACGTATAGTGCAATACAAATGTACATTAAGGTCGATACATTATACACTTGAACTCATGTAGGTACTCGAACTTACCATATAAGTAAACTAACTCAAAGACACATGTTCAATTTGACCCTAGGATCTTATGAAGATGCGAAGTTATTGCTATTGCTTTGATGCCTTCATGTATCCAAAGATGTTATAACGATGAACTAGAAGACTAGTTTAGTGTGAGTTTATACTCTACTAAACTAGAGCAAACTAAAACTTCTGGGATGAGACGCGCCGCCAAACATATGAAAAAAATAGCGACAGTGCAGCCCAACAAAAAAGACAAAAATAAATCGGCTCTTTGTAAAAAACGACTTCTTAGCTAGGCTTTCTATTATTTACCCATTTTTTTATTATTAAGGCTTGTGAATGGCTAGGTTAAAAGCTCTCGTATATCTGCTAGAACACACTATAGTAGGTCATTAGCGATATATTTTGTTTTGAGGTTAGTAACCACCATTTATTATAGTTCCTTCACGATATTTTACATGTGGAACCGATTGTAACTTCTTATTGTTTAATAATACCTAATGGTGCGTCTATGCTTGGCGAACCGAGCACGAGCCGAGCCACGAACGAGCACACTGCGAGCACGATTCGCGTAGCGTGGACGGGCTTCCGACGCTTGAAATCGCGAGCAACACGCTCGCGATTCGATTCGCTCGTGCTCGCTACGCGTAGCATGGGCGCACCATTAGCTATCATCATGCGAAATCCACAACTGTGACTCAACATCGCTCGTGATTGTATGGATTTCAAAACCTGTTGTATGTTTGTTAAAAATCAACATCAAGGTCCATCCGAACCATAAACTAGCCTACAACTTTATTCTTTTCTTATTTGTTCCTAGATGCTCCTTTAAACATAAATCTAGCTTCCATGAAGAGTCTGGGCTATAAGAGTCATGAAACTAAAAGCCCTCAGTAGACAGTTGCTCAAACTTACAGAATAACGCAGCCAAATAACAATGTTGTTTTTCTGCGCGTGGGTCCGGGCCAGTCCGGGCCGTATGCTTGTTTGCTGACAAAAAAGGACGCTTCTTGTGTTTGATGACAATCTAGGATTTTAACGGACAATGAATTTGTTTGGTGGTAGAGTCAACTGTAGCCTTATCAGGTCCTGAACTGAATAAATTACAACATATATGATTGGTGATTTTTTTTTGCAAGCTTCAAATTGGTTTTTTAATACCTCTACTCCCGCCATTTCAATCACGTTCTTGGAGTGCAAAATTGTCTGTATAGGTACATACCAAAAGCTAAAAATGATTAAATCGGTTACTCTGTTACAACGTGATTACGTGAGTGATTAAAACATAGGTACCTACTGTCATTCAATCGTTTGGATTTTCCCTAAATACAGATAACAGGTTGATTATTTTAAATCAGCTCTTCTTTTTGGGTCTATGCCCAGCATACATCTACCGAAAAAAAAAAAAATTTAAGCTTTTGTTTTTGGCATACTTTGTAATTTTTATATTATTTTTGTGATGTCAAATAAAGCTATGTCTATTGTAAATTTTTTGGGAATCTTTAAACACTTGTCGGACATATTATGCCTTGTTTTTATATCCTGTTTGTTCAACTTCACCGCAAATTGTATTACTGGAATATAGAGGATCATTATTTGTAGGATGGAATATTGCACGGTGGAAGAGCACTGTTGGTAACATAGACGCTTCATAGACGTTTAAAAAAATCAAGACTGAGTGTCAAGCGAAAATAAAGTGAAGCTGAAACTTCCTACGTAGGCGTGACTAAAATAAGTACTGGCCCAAGCAGGCACAAATGATAATGAGCCTTATTGTCACTGTCAACGTCTCAATATGGAATGATAACCGATCGGCTTCCTATGGTGTATATGTGTGTGTGAGGCTATATGCATGTATTTACAAGAACGCCGGCTTCCTTTAGGTGCTTCACTCGTTTATAGTGCGATACTACGACCTGATTTTTTATACGTCCATGGTTGGTACCTGCTTCGGTGGCTACCACCTCAAGGCATCTACCATACCATCTACTAGCAGGTGTACTTGTGAATTAATTGCCTCTAGTAGTTTGCGTTCTTATCACCTTCAGCCACATCATCACGTACCTACCATGATGAGATTATAATCAAAGCCAAAACTTCACCCTAGTGGTCGAGAACTTATTTTACTTACTAAGACGACAGCAAAACAGGAAAAAGTATCAATATTATGATTTCGTTACAATTGTTGTACTGCCTCCGTTATTATACTCGTAGTTGTTTCTTCATGTCTGCATTGCGTACGCGCATGATATTTTTCGGTTAGAACTAGTACTTTTATCAGCAAATTCGGGGTGATGACGTACGAACATATAAACCTTTTCTATGTAGCGATGATTTTTGCTTATTAATGACGTCTTTAGCCTAATAAGTACGTCATAAATTTCGGCATCTGTATTTTTATCAATTAGCAATGTTAAAAAACAATTTTCCTATCGATGAGTACTAACACAGTTCGGATTGAGATAAGTCCCAGATTAGCTTCTACTATCCCACTAATATAAGAAACTGTTTGTTTTTTTGGCACAATCAATCGTATAGAAATTTGGTTCGCAGGTAACCCATGGAATATAGGAAAGTAGTAAACCGTGGGTGACATTTATTCCATTCCACATAATATTACAGGATACACTTACAGACACATAATTTAGTTATTTTTTCTATTTTTCTTTCCACACTTAGGGTTTAGGCCTCCTATGATTGTTCTCCATTTATCTCTATCTAGTCCCAGACCGCAATTTTGTGTCATCAGTACAGTGATCTTTGGGTACTCTTAGTTTTATTCCCTATAGAGCAGCCCAATATGCAAGCTTTGTCCAAATGAGGACACATAGAGCCCGCATTTGGAAAAGTGAATGAGAATATTCGTTTTTGCAATTTATATTCACAATTTTATTTACCACAAATATTTACAATATTTTATATCTATGTTTAGAAAATTTCCTCCAGTCTGCCGCTGCTTCCGATTGACGTCAAGATTCCCAGCAGGCTGGCAGCGTATCCTCTTTGGATAGCGAACTGATGCGTTGGCAGAAAAAGCTTTCGCCCGCTGGTTCCCGGAGGCCTCGATCAATTTTGATGACAAATTGCGAGCAAAAGGGCGAGTTTCGTACCCCACGGTCCCATGGTCCCGACCACAAATGGCATAAAAATATAATTTGGTCCAATCGATGCGGCAGCCGCAGCTGCCCTTGTAACTTTGCAAGTCCTTTGCAAGTTTGCAAGTGAGATGGCGCGAGTGTATCATTGTGTGTAAAACTTGGCGCATATTTGTTTTTTATGTTTAAAGGCTAAATGTGATTAACCTGATGTTCATTATCAACCAGGGCGATTCCCAATATGTTGCCGACCTTTACAAACCCTATAAGAACGCAACGAAGTGCAACTACAGGATCTCCCCGGTCGTTCCTTGAGAACAGATTTTTAACTTGTGGTTAAAATTGTTGAGTGTAGGTACTGTACTGTGTACTTATGTTAGTACTGTTAGCTGTGCCGACCTCTTCAGACATAATAGTGTTGAAGGGGGAATCATTGTTATGATTTGGCAAACACATTGCGATTGTTATACTAAATGAATAATTTGTTATCCTGATAAGTATCTACTTGTTTAGATGAACCGTGAAAAATCTGAAATGGAATACGGAACGACATGTTAAACACATGTTGTCATAAAAATAATGATTAGTTTCTCCGAAAAATATATTAAAACTTTGGTGAGATTCTTACCAGTTTTCCGAACCATACAGGTTACAGGCCTAAAGTAAATATGTCTTTGACCTTAGCTTTGATATCATTATTATTTGTATTGGTAAGTATTTATTTATAGTCGGCTCTTCTTATCAATGGCAACATTCCTTACCGGCGATAAAAATGGCAAGTTTTTGTGATTTTAGAAGGCTCCTAATTCTTATAATAATTAATTTATGGAGAAAAACACAACCGAGGGACATACAGTGGTACCTACAGAATGCATGGTAAAATAATTATTGCTCTAGTGTTATTAATTATTATCCAAAGAGGAAACTGAGGATTACGTTTGTATGGAACAAACTTGTGAACAGGTGCTGCTTGTGGGGGCTGGTCTGCTTAAGTTTGCTATTTATTACCTTATTAAATATTTTTTCAGTCTACTTTGTAATTTTGCCGCCGCGCCGGGGCACGCAATTGTTTTCAGTGCGATTAGAATGTAAATATTATGTAACTAGCTGTCCCCCGCGGTTTCACCCGCGTTCCCGGCATAAAAAGTAGTCTCCATACTATTCGTTATTTATGCCAAATTTCATAGTGATCTGTTGAGTAACTAAGGCGTGAAAGCTTAACAAAGAAATAAACAAACAAACTCACTTTCATATTTATAATATTAGTTAGGATTCCAATTTTGAATAGTATTGTATTGCACCAAGTTTTTTTTAATAAAATCGCATTCAGTTTTCAAACATGTGTCGAAATAAAATGTAATTTAAATCAAAAGTACTAAGGAGTATTGATATCAACTTCGATGCAAATCACCCCAAAAATAACTTTCTACCCCTTTTTGACCCCGTTAGGCGATGAATTTCAATAAAATACGAAACATGTCTTCCATCAATTCTGTTAAAGAATGTTTATGCAAAATTTGAAGTAGATTGGACCAAGGAATCACGTTGTCCCATACAAACTTTGCCCCCGTTTTTCACCCCCTTAGGGGTAGAATTTCGGAAAATCCTTTCTTATCGGATGCCTACGTCATACAAAGAACACACCCTCCAAGTTTCAGGTCTCTACGATCAGCGGTTTAGGCTGTGCGTTGATCCGTCAGTCATTCAGGACAAAGCATTTTATATGTATAGATTAATCTAAGCCTGTTTTGAAAAGAGTAATTGCTGAGTTTATTGCCGGCTCTTCTCAGCAAATGCAACCTTCCGAACGGGTATTAGAGTATTAGAGTCAGACTTTTCATAAGTGCCTGCGAAGGTCTATTTGAATAAATGATTTTGAATTTTGAAACGCCACCAGCATTTCCTCTTATACATTATTATAAATAAGACCAACCTATGACTCACGTTGATTAAATATTCCAAAGACAAAAAGCTATATTGTAAAAGTGACACGTCACTATTAAGATATGCCCTACGACGACGCCCATCTATTTTTAGCCATGAGCTTTTGAAAAGGCAAGAACTTTAAAGCTGCTAAGCAACTTTTATTTGTTTGTTTTTCAAACGTCTTGTTTATGGGGTTTTTCACTTTAGTAACTTTGCACTTGTCTTGTTTACAGCATTATTTCTAGTTCCTCTGCAATATTCTGGTGAAATTCAGTCCTAATTTTTTGCATACTTACTTCTGTCTAGAGCTCCCTCTTACAAAACTGGAAATAGGCTTCCAAATTGAATTTTAAATTAGTTTGAAATCTCTTTGGTGGCCGTCCAGTCAGTCAAGTGAAATGGCATTGAAACATCTCACCGTCATCTAATTTCAAACATCTGAAGCTAAATTAGTTGATGCCATTGTCAATTACAGGAAAATAAGTCGTGACCATTGAATTATTACACTCAATGGTCGTGACTATTTTGATGGTGTCAAAATTCACATCGTAAAGAAAAAATTTGACTAGTTTGACGACCTTTGGCTATCAGTTCTACTATCAGCCTACGACCGGAGCATTCAAAATAGTAGATAATGCAGTTGAAGAAAATGAAAACTAAATAAATAAATAAATATCCTGGGACATTCCTCACACACGGTCATCTGATCCCAAACTAAGCAGAGCTTGTACTATGGAAACCAGATAACTGATATAATACATATACTACTTTTTGTTTGTAAATACATACTTAATATACATAATTACACCCAGATTCAGGACATACAGACATGTTCGTTCATGCACACAAATGTATGTCCTGTGTGGGAATCGAACCCACGACCTGCGGCGCTATAGGTTAAGACTCCACGTCTTAACCAACTGCACCAACGGGCCCGTCAAACAACACTGACTATGACTATCATAAAACTATGACTATCTTCCATAAAGTTTATTGTGTACAAATAAAGAACTGTAGCAATGAAAATATGATATAAAAATTGTAAGAAGGAGTTGAAAGATCATCACCTAGTTACCCTGTTTCCAATGATTTGGGGTCGATGCAATATGTACACTGCTTCCGTTAGGTCTTTCTATGTATCAGGATTCACTCCTTTCTTACTCATATCATCTTCATTTAATCCACCTATAACTTTTTTCTCAATTGCGTTAGTACCCAAGGAGTATGATACATAAATTGACCAATCACCACTTGCGATGTGAACGATGTCAAGGCATAAGGTTTGACATAACAAATCGGTCCCTAGATGACTGTACAATGGCCGATATGTAACCACTAAAATGGACTTTATTTCTGGTATTAACCAGGATGGACTGTCATTATCCATTTGTGTTCTATTGTCGAACGATGTGTTGAGGAAATTGTGATTGCTTATTTTGATTTGATAGTGCTAGGATTTAGTTTAGGGTCTAGTGATATGGGTGAATTCATTCGTGCTGATTATGTTGTTCTCAAAACTAATTTAGTATCACTATTTATTACAAACATTATTAATAAATGGAGAGAAAATATAGAAGTCAAATTAGTCTATGCTATTGTCATAGTCGAGAAGGGTAGGGAAATAGTCGTGACTAATTTTGACGGCGACTAAATTCGCATTGAAAAAAGTAAATAGACTAATTTGACAAGATATTTTGTCTAATATTTTTTGTTAGTCAGACATTTAGTGAAACTGAATTCGTTTAGTTCGTAAACAACAAAACAAGCACCAATGTAATTTTTTTTTATACGACTAAGTCGGTAAACAAGCATACGGCCCGCCTGCTGGTAAGCGGTTACCGTAGCCATATGGACGCTTTACTCACGCGCAGGAACACAACTTTACACAACATAAAGTTATTTGGCTGCGGTATTTTGTAAGGTGGAGGTACTTCCCCAGTCGAGCTGCCCTTTGAGCGAATAAACGCTATGCTCTACCTCTCTTAAAATCTAGTTATTGTCGATGTAATCTTACAACACGAAGGTTAATGTGGATGTTTCTTATAAACTAGACCTATACTTTTATTCTTGTATTTTAAAGCTGTAGTGTTTGTATCTTCCGAACCGGTATTAGAGTCAGACTATTTATAGGTAGGTGCCTGCGAAGTTCTACTTGAATACAAGTATTTAAAAAGACTGCACTGATAGTCCTTCACAGGAAGTCATTTTATTTCAATGGCCTGTAGCTATTGATGTGCAGGCAAGACCTCACAACATCTTAGACAAATTTCCTGTACTAATGTATTTAGGATTACTTCGCTTTACTTGCATCAAATTCATCAGCATCACTTTATTTACTACTAGTTTTGACCCGCAGTTCACTCGCATTATCGGGGATATAGTTTTCCTGAAATAAAAGTATCCTATTATTTTATTCCAGGTTATGATCTACTTGCGTGTCAAATTTCATCGCGATTGGTTGTGCTATTGAGGCTTCAAGAGGAAACGAACTCTCTTTCGCATATATTACATTGGTAGGAGTAGGATTACCAAGATATCTTTTCCTTTATACTTTGACCAAATAAATATGATGTGTATTATACATAGAACGGGTTCTGCCACTTTGATCTAGCCACAACCAGCTAAGCCATCTTACCATCAACTATTATTGCTATCAACTGAGACTGAAATAATTCGTTTTGTATCAAATGGTGTCAGAATGTATGGCAAAAGAGACATTTTATACGAAAACAATTCAGTTTCGGTAAAGTTGATCCGCTATTAGCTCTGCATTCTGGAAAATCAAATCAATCGAGATTAAAACAATTGAATTTGTAACCTACACCAATGATATTAGGTTTATTTTCGATTAACACGATCCATTGTTCAGACTATCTGGGCTTTAATCTTGGCGATCTAATACATGCCTATAATAGTTGATGGTAGGCCCCGAGCGACTTCTACAATACGACGAAATACCATCACTATTTTGGCTATTCTCTGCAACCTAGTAAAATTGAATAGGTAAGATGCTAATCGACATTTTAGTATGTAAAAAACGCGTTACCATGAAGTTTCTACTGTAGATCATTAGAAAATTCATTCACGATGTGAACTTTTCTAACGTGGCGAGCATTATAAGGAAATTAATACATTATTGAATGCGTGACTTTCATTGACATTGCCATCTTCCCTTATTTGCATAATTTTCTTTGAAAAGTTTATATATCACTGTCTTATTGTTGGTTGAGTTGACTATCAACTACTGAATTTACATAGCAAAAAAGTCATAAGTAAATTAATGTAAATAAATTTATTGGATACCGCTTTAGTGTTTATGCATAATAATCCTGGTCAAAAAGGACTTAATCCTGTATTATACTGGGTGTAACAAAAAGGGTATATATCACAGACATATGAATCGTATGTTTGTGGTATATATATCCAAAAGGGTTGAATAGTACATCAGGTACTTACACTATAAAAAGTTTCAAATCAAAATAATTTACTCAAAAATTCAATCCAAACTTTGCTTCCAAGTTTATTGAATTAAATGCATTACCAACATGTCACCGCTCAATGGCGTGTGCATCACTCTGTGTTCTCAAGGAGTTTCCACGCCAGCATTATTCTGGAGCCAGTGCATCTCTTGCACGGCTTCGTCCACTATATCGAAGAACCGCAGAGAATCGAGCCCTTTCGTACGAAGGAAGAACGCGCCAGGCCGGCTCCAAATCGGAGGTGAGTGGTTGTGCAGCTCCTCCTTGGTTTAGGGTTAGATCTCGTTCCCCGCTATAAATTTAATTTCCTATGGTGATACAGTTGACCGATTTCACCTCATCGCGTCAACATTTTGTCGTCATTATCATTGCGTCACTTGCTAATATTAATATAAAATTTTGAAACCAAAAATTTGGATTACTATAAGTAAGTCTCAAGAATAGATTATGTTAATCGAAATTAAACCTTATGATATGAGGTAAGGTGAGGTTTTCAATTCATTACCTAAAAACTTGACTGGAACTTTGATTGACGTTCGTTAATATGTACCTTAGTCTCGGGCAAAAGTTGGCAAACTGAAGTGGTTAGATCGCCCAGAAATCAAAAACTAGAGGGGAGGAAAGTCTAGAGTGGCTACCATGTATCTACCAGGAAAGTGACCGATATGTCGTGAACAGCGGTCTTCTCATATGGATAGAGTATAGTGACAGCTCAGATTTATCAACGAGTTTGGGACATTTACCCAAATGTTCCATAACTAAATCATAGATAGCAATCATTGTTCAGAAATGGACTACTAACAAAACGCTCAAGTCCTAGGTACAAATAGTCTTGTAGTGTTGAGTCGCGTCTAAATAATTGGACTGTTTTACAAAAATCTTAAACCGAAGAAGTATTCAAATCCTGATCTGATGACAATGGGACCAAACGGGAAGTGTACCCTTCCAGACAAGAAAAGAATTTTCCAAATCGGTTAATAAATGACGGAGTTATGAGGTAACAAACATTTAAAAAAAAACGAATTGAGAACCTCCTCCTTTTTTTGAAGTCGGTTAAAAAGACGCTAAGGATAACCTTTTGTTTAAGACTTACTTTTTAATAAAATCATAGAGTTAACTGCCTTTGGCCCTTCGTTGTCAGTGCGATTAGAATGTAAATATTATGTACTGAATCTAAGCATGTTTTGAAAAGAGTAATTGCCAGCTCTTCTCAGCAAATGCTACCTTCCGAACCGGTATTAGAGTCAGACTATTCATACCTGCAAAGGTCTATTTGTAATGAAAGATTTAGATCTTATGATTTTGCCCGTCTGCTGACAAGTAGTTACGGTAGCCTGTGGACGCTTGCAACACCAGCCCCCCTAGACAAGATGGCTGTCGACAATCGTCATCGTTAGTAAGCGATGAAACTTTGTATGGGATTGACATAAGAGATTGTTAAAAATCACGTGATATTTCGATTTGAAATGTCAATCCCATACAAATGTTGATCGTTTACTGTCGATGACGATTGTCGATAACCATCTTGTCTACTGGCCCAGGGATACAACTCGCGCGTTGTCGATCCTGCAAAAATCTCTTCACACCCTTTTAGAAGAAGCTTTTTTTTCTTACCCCATAATAATGAAAGTACAGACTCAAAACCAGCGCAAACTGGGAACATGTAAGTAGCACAGCAGGTGTTCAACATGTGAATTTACAATTGCGCACCGTATTTAATCAAATGTTAGTGGGACGGCCACAATGGTGTACTTTAGTTCGTTTTGTTGTATTCTTGCATTGTTTCTTATTCTTACGTGGGAACTAGCTTATATTGTGATGTTTGTATGAGATAGGCCGCCCTTTTCACTCTTGTTAGACACTGTGTTGCTGTCTCTGTCTGGGATTTGAAAATGTTAGTTAAGTTGTCTGTTATGTCAGATTTTAGATGAATATAATAATTGTACCAGGGAAAAAAACTTAACCCTCCTTCCGGGTGAGTCGGGTAATTAGTCAAATTGCTTGATAATTTAGTCGCCATCAAAATTAGTCACGAATTTTTACTAAATGCCTTATTCAATAACTTGAAAAGAAAAGAAATGTAATGTGAATAAAATTAGTTTAGTGCAATTCGCAACAGAATCAAAAGCACCATTATATTTTTATATTAGGATAGTCTCAGACCACAATCTCACCGTGGTTAGTGACTTGAACGAAGATGGTAAACACACAGAGCCTAGGAACTGGCTCTGATGTTCAGCTGCCAGAACATATCAGATGGATTTATAAATGTATTTTGATATCAACGGCAATGCCATTACAAAAATGTGTTTAATAATGACTATACTTTTTATAATTATATAAGTATATGGCAAAAAAACAGAGAATTTTAGAGAAGTACTCATCCGACCGTGTCATCATTATCAATGTCTGTAGCAATGAACACATCACTGCTGGGGCACGAGCCTCCCCTAACAATGATGACTTGATAGACTAGCAGACCGCTGTAGCAGTACCGACCGTGCATTGGGTGCGACAGTACCTAGAGTACACACATACTAAGCACGTCAAGCATTACCTATACTATCACACACACACACATGCAGCGAGCGATGAGTCCACAGAGCATATAAATAGTATAAATACCAGAAGAGACCATTGCTCGGTTGACGGGAAGTACCACAGAACACGGGAGTACTGTCACAGAATTCCTCTGCGAGTGACGACGAGGGTAAATTCGCGGGGGGTGCGAGTGTTCCTTCCTCAAGATGAGCTACCATACCACAGCTTACTTATACCATTATCATACCATAAATCCGATTAAAACATATCCCTAGATACCATTGTAATCTTCTAGATGTAGAGCACTTCTGCACTTAGA
Source organism: Achlya flavicornis (assembly GCA_947623365.1). Taxonomy (NCBI): domain Eukaryota; kingdom Metazoa; phylum Arthropoda; class Insecta; order Lepidoptera; family Drepanidae; genus Achlya; species Achlya flavicornis. The sequence continues at coordinate 19,184,274 of OX392467.1, read as the reverse complement.
GCTATGTGCAGGACCAGGCTCGCCATGGTGTGGGTTAGAAGTTGGATGGTAGTATCTAGTAAGGAAATCAAGGACGATCTAGTAGTCTTATTGTGTTTTTTTATGAAGGCTGACATGCACACAGGTATTCCACTTGATGGTAAGGTACCTATATAACGTCTAGCTAGGGGGATATGTATGTATATTGTAATTTGATCATGACAAAGCCCGCCCGCCCTTTCAATGCAATAACGTCACTTCAGTAGTTCCAACCATGTTGTTACGGATTACATGCGAAGAGCACTTAAACTTTCGACTTGGTACTCTTAGAAAATATATACGTCTAGAACGACCATGCCCATACTACATGATTTTTAAAAAGTGGCCAACTTTGCTACGTCTTATGCTCGCGGTACGTCATTCTGCTTGTCATAGTGAAGTTTATAATGTTACCAGTTGTTGAAAAAATCCAATAAAATGGGGAAAAATATATTACGGTTTCGATATCTTTGTAAACTACGAAAATAAAAGTTGAATCGGGATAATACATGATAATATAAATAAGAGTAATGGCGCCGATATTAATTTAATACTTATTATTTTTACTTATCTTACTATCGAGTGAAATCGAGTCAACACGAGTCAAATCAAGTTAAATCCAGATAAATCGAGTGAAATTGAGTCAAATCAAGTGAAATCGAGTCAAAACAAGTCAAATCGAGCAAATCAAGTCAAATCGAGTCAAATCAAGTGAAATTGAGTCAAAACAAGCAAATCGAGTCAACTCGAGTCAAATCATGTCAAACCGCGTCAAACCAAGTCAAATGAAGTCAAATCGAGCAAATCTAGTCAAATCGAGCAAAATCAAGTCAAATCGACCCAAATCCAGTCAAACCGAGTCAAACCAAGTCAAATCGAGTCAAACCAAGTGAAATTGAGTCAAATCGATTCAAATCATGTCAAACCGAGTCAAACCAAGTCAAATCAAGTTAATTCTAGTCAAATCAAGTCAAATCGAGTCAAATGCTGTCAGATCCAGTCAAAACAAGTCAAATGAAGTCAAATCTAGGCAAATCAAGCAAATCAAGTCAAATCGAGTCAAATCCAGTCAAATCAAGCAAATCAAGTCAAATCGAGTCAAATCAAGTGAAATTGAGTCAAAACAAGCAAATCGAGTCAAATCATGTCAAACCGAGTCAAATCGAGCAAATCGAGCCAAATCAAGTCAAATCGAGCCAAATCCAGTCAAACCAAGTCAAATCGAGCCAATCTGACCACTGGAAGTGGGTGAAATTCGACTTGCAAGATTTGGTCCGAAAACATAAAAAATACTTGCCTTGCAAGGCACTGCTACCTTTTTTAATCTCCGGCGTCCCTGCTTATTTACAAAATACATGTAATTTTTATTGAAATGGTCAGAGCCACAGATTACAGAATAAGGATGGAGCGCGCGGAACACGGGAGTGAGGCCAAAAAAGCAAATACAAATTGAAAAACACGTACCTGGTATTCGCTTTTGAATGTGTATTTGCTTTGTTTAACAAACTTTATTTAACAAAAAACACTCCTTTATAAAGAAACTGTGGTTAAACAATGCAAATACAAACTGGAAAACGAATACCAGGTATCAGATTTTCAATTTGTATTTGCTTTTTTGGCTTCACTTTCGTGTTCCGCGCACTCCATCTGAATTATTCTGTAATCTGTGATCAGAGCAAAGAACAGATTTTTTGGCTAGTTTCCAGAGATCTTCACTACGGCTTTTCCGAATGATGTCTATCCATTGGCTTCTTAAAATTGGATCAATTGGTATTCTGTAAAAAAGTCTCATTTTCAACTAAAAAAACAATTTAAAAACGTGACATCCACTGTCGAGAATGACATCAGTCATTAAAAAAAAAAGACCGCCATTTTAAAATTAAATTCGAGATTTTCACAAAATGGACGTCACACGCATAATAACTATGATCGAAAAATCCGAAAACGATAAACACGTCACCGTCGCTTTTTAGGGTTCCGTAGCCAAATGGCAAAAAACGGAACCCTTATAGATTCGTCATGTCTGTCTGTCTGTCTGTCTGTCCGTATGTCACAGCCATTTATTTCCGAAACTATAAGAACTATAATCTTGAAACTTGGTCAGTAGATGTATTCTGTGAACTGCATTAAGATTTTCACACAAAAATAGAAAAAAAAACAATAATTTTTGGGGGTTCCCCATACTTAGAACTGAAACTCAAATTTTTTTTTTTCATCAAACCCATAAGTGTGGGGTGTCTATGGATAGGTCTTCAAAAATGATATTGAGGTTTCTAATATCATTTTTTTCTAAACTGAATAGTTTGCGCGAGAGACACTTCCAAAGTGGTAAAATGTGTGTCCCCCCCCTGTAACTTCTAAAATAAGAGAATGATAAATCTATAAAAAATATATGATGTACATTACGGTGGAAACTTCCACCGAAAATTGGTTTGAACGAGATCTAGTAAGTAGTTTTTTTTTAATACGTCATAAATTGAAATTAATATCAAATACTCAGGTCTATACTACCATTTACTTATATACCTACAGGTTTGTACGGAACCCTCGGTGCGCGAGTCTGACTCGCACTTGGCCGGTTTTATTTTTATATATAAGTATCTACATACTCGTATTTAGCTATTGACTGATATTACCATGGGAGTTTCGAGTTCATAAACTGGCAGGACAGGCAATACGTAAATATGGCGCTTACTCAAAATAATTTATTTTCGAAAAATTTCAATGGCTAATATTGCAGGAACTAATTGGAAATATTGTTACTTACTGATGATAGCTGAGTTTTTTTGTTGATTTAGATCGACCTATGTAGTTTCTGCACACTTTTATCACACAAAAAGACATTCTGGAACAATACACTTTTGGTGAATTTGGTTGTGTCCCAGTGACGTCTCGATTGACACTGAGGGCGGGAAAATGATTTGCGCCCTAACAGTTAGAGGACATTTTTATCTACGCGTAAACAGCTTCGTAGTTCAGTCTTGATATATCATTAGTCAAAGTTGGTACTATTCTTTGTTTGTTTATGTTTTAATTTTTCTATGGTATCATTTGGATACATATTTCTTTTATTAGAAGGACATTATTTTGTATCCCGGGAACGCGAATAAAGTCACGGGCTTACAAACTAATTACTTTATGAAATACAAACGGTTTTGACACGCTGTATAATTATTTTATTTTTCATAATTATATAGTATGTTTTCTAACACAACTAACTTCTATTTGTTTGCATAAAAAAATACATACATCTTATATATAGGTTGAGATTTGTAAATGGCATATAAATCTATTTGTTTACTTTATCGTAGAAAATAAGCTGTAAATCTTCCTAAGAGCCAAGCCATTATTTATTTAATAAATAAATAACAAAACTCAGTTAAAAAAATTGGCCTTTTAAAAACATGTGCACAAGGAAAAAAATATATATTTTCTGCTTTAATACACTTTAAATTCTTCCATTGAAAGCGTATATAAGACAAGTCCAAAGTCACCGTAGTCACACTGAGTAATTGAAGGTACAATGCCAAGGTTATTATTTTGTTAGCTAGTTTTAATATCCATGCTTCGCTCGGATGAATCAGTCAAGCACGAGTTAGAAACAAAGAGGTGGAGGGCGAATAAAAAAAAAAACGGAAAAAAAATTGCTAGATGATTTAAAAAAACTAAACAAATGTAGTCTTACAATATCACTTTCTAAAAAGAGCATAAATGATGAAAATGATATTAAAAAATCTGTCAAATTAGTCCAATTCATAAGAGAATTTAGTCGCGACCAAATTGGTCACGACCATAGTGTAAGGATGATCACTATGGTCACGACTATGACTACGACCACCGGTAAATGAAAACGGCATCGACAGCTTTAAATATATGCTAACCTTAGACGAATATGCTATCCTTGTCCAATAATTTTTAAGGAAGAGATGTAATGTGATTGTAATTAGCTTAATGCCATTTGCAACATAATCAGAACCACTATATCCAATCCATAGACGTTTTACAAATCTGTGCTATTTTCCTTAAACAGATTTTTAATTTGAATAAAGATAACAAAGATAATTGTAAGACAGCAGTAACTAGAAAAACAAAACAAATGAAACGGTACAATTAAAAATGTGAAGCGTCAGTTAATTCCTTTTTTAGGGTTCCGTAGCCAAATGGCAAAAAACGGAACCCTTATAGATTCGTCATGTCTGTCTGTCTGTCTGTCTGTCTGTCTGTCTGTCTGTCTGTCCGTCCGTATGTCACAGCCATTTATTTCCGAAACTATAAGAACTATAATGTTGAAACTTGGTAAGTAGATGTATTCTGTGAACCGCATTAAGATTTTCGCACAAAAATAGAAAAAAAACAATAAATTTTGGGGGTTACACTTAGAACTGAAACTCAAAATTTTTTTTTCATCAAACCCATAAGTGTGGGGGTGTCTATGGATAGGTCTTCAAAAATGATATTGAGGTTTCTAATACCATTTTTTTCTAAACTGAATAGTTTGCGCGAGAGAATCTTCCAAAGTGGTAAAATGTGTGTAACTTCTAAAATAAGAGAATGATAAATCTATAAAAAATATATGATATACATTACGATGCAAACTTCCACCGAAAATTGGTTTGAACGAGATCTAGTAAGTAGTTTTTTTTAATACGTCATAAATTGAAATTCATATCAAATACTCAGGTCTTTATCACGTCACTTATATACCTACAGGTTTGTACGGAACCCTCGGTGCGCGAGTCTGACTCGCACTTGGCCGGTTTTTTTTATGATAAAAACCAACGTAGTTTTTTGTTATTTATATATTCGTGTATAGTTGGGACAGTGTAGCACGCAACCGAATGTCGCGATGTGATGTCATTAGAAAGCATCATTATATAGGATGATATAAAAATATTTTTTTGTAAAAAAAAAAATTGGCCTTGTTTATAAAAAAATGATTTGCAAAAAGATTGCCTTGTTGAGATTCTTGCTCGAATCTTTTCAATTTGAAGTCTTTTATTATGAACGGGTAGTCAATTGTAATTTTTTTAAAAGCCTTACTATTGTCTAATCCGTGAAACTTTTTGCACGCGCGAAGGCTGTGTGAGATTTGGCATAATTAGGTAAAGTTTATTTGAAGAAGAAAGCTTAAAATAATATAACGTTGTTTAATAGAATATCCGTCGAATTTCGACTGCTGACAGCTTAACCTAATAAATTATATATTACCTAGCTATATTTAAAAAAATACCTAGTAAGCTGTGCTGTATCTCGTCAAAGTATTATGAAATGTGTCACATTAACATATCTAAAAATAACGCTTTTTAGAGAAATGTTACGTATTTATGTTATGCGGCTTAAAACTATTCAATAGTTACTCACCTTGACATTTTAGCGAGAAATCTTCCTTTATTACGCTTTGAGACTGCATACTAATCATGGTAATAGTTTTTTTATTTATCTTCGGTACTGTTGAAGGAAGCGATCGTGGTGTAGCATGATTAGCCGTTCTTAATCGATCGGCAAAGTTAAGCTACGTCTGTCGTGGTCGGTACCTGGATGGGTGACCGCCTAGTGGTATTTCAAATCGAGAGTTTCCGTGCTTCGGAAGGCACGTAAAGCCGTTGGTTCCGGTTATCACTTAATTTTGATAGTTGTTAAGCTATTTGGATGCCTTCCAGGCGGCTTAAAAAATTCCAACAGTAGGTTGACCACTAGCCTACCTCCACCAAACCGCAGTGGGCACGCGTGGTGGAGTATCGCCCAGTTCCTTTCTGCGCGCAGGCCTGTAACGTCAAGTCTCAAAAACAGATCGAGTTGATGGGTTAATCTAAAATAAACATTCTGTCATAGATCCAGGTTCCATATTCAATTGTTTTAACTCGACTCAAAACTTGACTTGAGCTCTGAATTACGTTTTAAAAATATTTGTGTCACATGGTGAAAATAAAACTTTGTTTTAAAAATGGAATAATTGTTGTCTAGTTTCGCATATTCCACCCATGACGTCATCGTTCTTTACACATACCAAATGCTGGTAATTAGTCACTGATAATGAAACAATTAATGAGAGATTATATTGTGTGTGACCTGGTCGTAGGTTATCATTATTATGAAAACATAAAAACAAATTAAAAATATAACTTTACTTCATACATAAAAAAGATTCATCGACCATCGTCTTCGTCGCCCGCAACATAATGGCGTGATAGTACTAGGTACTGATAGTATTCCGCCCATCGATATAATTAAATAAGCTTGTATAAGTGAGGCACTACATACAGGGGATAACATAGGATGAATTATAAGTCAGAATAAATCTATTTACTAATGTTTTTATTAAATATCACATTAAAAAGACATTGTTTAGACCCTGATACCACTTATGAAGTTCGCAGTTGACTCTACCACTGGTTTGGAATACAGATATACTGAGATGACTCTGGCAAGGAACTCAACATGGCATTTTTTTAGAATGAAGAAAACATCAGACTGTATACAAATGTTTTGGTTCCACGATATGTCAATTTTTGACGTTACACAGTAGCGACGCATCGGCACGCGTTTTCAATTCAAAATCACGGCCTGCTATTGGTTAAGCGGCCCTTTGAAGTGGGGATGCTACCCGCCTTCTTCAGTTTACTACTTATACAGGTTGCTTTGATAATGTTTTGTCGATATTCCGTTGTTAGGTTAATAATAAAGGTGGCTTTCCATGACCCCTTACTCATAAAACGTGATTTAACTAATATACTGATATTGGTCACGTAAATAAAGTCACACGACGTTTAGCAACTGTCTTTTATTCCTTGAAGGGTTGACTTTTCGAAAACCTCACGTTCAATAAGGAACTATTGTGCAATATTTCATGTTTCTAGATCCATTAGTTTAGGCGATACGTTATCTGTTAGTCCATCATGTCATCTTTTACACTGGCTTTTATTTGTGGTTTCCTGTGGTGGGAGATGTGCACTTTATACCGTCGAAATAAAAGCACTAATGGAACGGCTCCTTAATGTACAATACCTAGGTGTACAGGTATAAAGGTCAGCTCGACTGAACCTTGAATGTAGGTCATCTGATTTGAGTTTAGACCTTACCATTCAGTAATATAATTAACATAAAATGACAGAGGGATGGTCGAACTCGACGAACATGTTTTTTTTTTTTTTATACAACTAAGTCGGTAAACAAGCATACGGCCCGCCTGATGGTAAGCGGTTACCGTAGCCATATGTACGCTTGCAACACAAGAAGCATTGCTCACGCGTTACCGACCTTTCCCGCCTACCCTATGAGCTCTGGTGACCTTACTCACGCGCAGGAACACAACTTTACACAACATAAAGTTATTTGGCTGCGGTATTCTGTAAGGCGGAGGTACTTCCCCAGTCAAGCTGCTCTTTGAGCGAATAAACGCTATGCTCTACCTCTCTCAAAAGGTATTTTAAGCCGTTAGCTCTCCAATGGGATGCGCTTTCAATAATTTCGTGTTAAAAAAAACATAGGTACCGGATTAGAATCCTGCAAAGGGCGTGAGAAAACCATAACACGATGGTAGAGGGTATTTTGTAGTACCCACCTGGCTGGCTACCTCCAAATCCATCGCCGGCAACTACCTATATGATTACGTCATCTGGAGTTGAGAGCCTGGTCCATCTAGGCTTTATGTGCTTACCATCTTAGGTCAGAGCATCATACTAGGGGAGATTGTGATCAAACACAGACATATGCTTAACTAATAAAAAAAAAGTCATTGATGATTAAAACTCAGGGTCTAGTCTGCTCAATTTATACAGAGGAGAGACGGGTCAGTAGCTACCGTAAGGGTTGGCCTTAGGAGACTTGCTATCGGCATTCAGTTACAGACTTCTTTTCTTGGAACTGATTTTCAGCCAAAACCTTTGCGACATCCCGAATACCCGGACAGGGAAAGAAATGTTCATCGTATAAAATGCAGACAAACCAATCACAATGCGTCGCAAAACCATGGTGTTTATGGAAAACCTATTGAACAAACAATGGGAATCCTTGGCAACGGATTCGTGACCCTCACGAGAAACCTATAGATACACAGATAGGTAGAACTTCAATGTTTTCTTATTGATTTAAGTATTGTATAGTGTAGATATCTATGAAAATACACACATGGAGGAAGCTATCCTTGATTTCCTCCAATGGAATGTAGGCACGTATGTACGATTGACTTTGGCAAGAGGTTGGGATTATGTTTGTTTGTGTCTTACAAATATATCGCTTCTACAGCGTTAGATAGTAAGGAATCGAAGTTCACTCGTAGACGCCTGCAATATACATTCGAACGCAGATTTTTTGGATAATGCCACAGCATATAGCCAGAGAGCCGATGAAAGGCAGATAGTACATATTTCAACAAACCTTAAATTTTGTCCAGTACACTCTCAAGAACACCATGAAGCGCTCGTGGTGTAGTATGATCGGCAAAGGTGGATGGGTGACCGCCTAGGGGTATCAAATCAAGCGATTCCGTGCTTCGGAAGGCACGTAAAGCCGTTGGTCCCGGTTATCACTTAATTGTGATAGTCGTTAAGCTAGTTGGAGGTCTAATAGGCGGCTTGAAAACTCCAACAGTAAGTTGACCACTAGCCTACCTCCACCAATCCGCAGTAGGCACGCGTGGTGGAGTATCGTCCAGTCCCTTTCATCCTCATTTGTGAAAGGAGGCCTGTGCTCAGTAGTGGGACATTATAGGCTGATGATGATGACACTCTCATACTCTCCCTACTATACAAGAGATGGGGACTAACTGAGCCCGGTCGCGGTAGGTTCAGAGTTACTCAGGTGTCAAAGGTACAAAAATCTGATGAACTTCAACAGTAATTCAAAAAGGCTACCATTGGTATGTTAAAATATACTACTATTGCTATTGAAAAATAATAATAGCAGACGATTGTGGTGGTTGTGAAGTCAGAATAAAAAAAACACCTAATATAATTTTAAGTCCTAATGGTGCATCCATGCTTGGCGAACCGAGCACGAGCCGAGCCACGAACGAGCACACTGCGAGCACGATTCGCGAAGCGTGGACGGGCTTGCGTGCGAGCCTCGAACGAGCGCGATTGTCAGTTTTTACCCGACTGACCCGGAAGGAGGGTTATGTTTTTCGAGTGTATGTATGTATGTATGTATGTATGTATGTATGTATGTCAATTTCTTTGGCACGCTCGGCAGCCTAAACGGCTTGATGGATTTAAGCATATGAGGTGTCGTTAGATTCGCCTTGACTGTGGGAGTGTTATAGGGTATATTGTTTTTATATGGCGTCTACGGATAAGAAAAGAGGGGGGGTATTAAAAACAAAAATTTCGTTATTATAACAATATGGGTATCAAATGAAAGCTTTTGAACAGCCCATTCCATATATGTATATATTGCAATACTTTTGTGCTACCATTTTGACGTAAACTGCAAAAAACCATGTTTAATGCAAGGACAGTAGGTACTATGAGCGGTACCGTACGTAACTCAACAGAGTTGCGATGGTTGTTAGCGTTATTTTACCGTACCACTCATTTACTTACTAATACTTACAACTCATTCTGTATAGAACTAAAAAGTCTGAAATAAATTAAATTATTAAAAGAATCAAAAAACCCGACTGCGTAAAACAAAAATTAACTGAAAAGAGAAAAACAAGCTCTGGAATATTACTTGAATGTTATAAGGTATTGCAGTCGGGGATAAACAAATATTACAAAAAAAAAACACTTACCTAGGTTATTAGTTTGTCCCCGACTGCAATAAGTACCTTATAACATTCAAGTAATATTCCAGAGCTTGTTTTTCTCTTTTCAGTTAATTTTTGTTTTACGCAGTCGGGTTTTTTGATTCTTTTAATAATTTTTTCATGAAGGATATCACTTATTCCGTCCGTGCTACAATATGATCATACCTAATGAAAGAAACGCTTCGGGAGTCGAACCCAGACCCACTGTGGCGACAGAGAACCCTTATTTGTAAATCAACAATGCAACAACATGTTATAAGGTCATTCTCAGGACCCGTTTGATGCGTAGATCCGGTTACCTTCACTAATTTATTAATTACACGTAACCCTATATAATATGAAAAATTTACTTGACAACCTTTGACAAAACAATAATACTGCTTGTAAATAATATTTGTAAGTTAAACTACCTACTCTAGCTACCAGCTGCAGTTTTCCATCTCTTTCTTCGATGAAAATTTGTAGGATGATTTCTCAGTAGTCCAGATGAGTCTTAGTTACAATCTTACTGGCATTATTTCTAATGGAATTGTTGAACTTGTCTGCCACAGATTGTCTGCTATTTCAATTGTTCCAATGAACTTTCAGTGGTGTCAAAATTTTGACATTTTACAGTTTTGATAGTCTAATTACTAACAGAATAGTGTCATTATGGCACAGTTTTGACACCACTGTAAGATCATTGGAACACAATTGAAATAGCACTTGGGCTCCAGGTCACTGCAATATTTGCGAATACTTATTATTATAAAAAGCCGGTCAGAGATTATTAGGTTACTTATAAGCTTCTAATGTAGCAAACAAGCATACGGCCAAGTTCGTCGCCAGCCGAGGATGGAAAAGTGTGAATTGTAGGTACTTTCAAGAGTACATGCATGTACAGCTTTACACTTGCTTGTAGTCTTACTTGCGAGTCTCACTTGCTCTACCTACGGCGATTGTAGATAATAAAATTCAAAATTCAAAATCATTTATTCAAATAGACCTTCGCAGGCACTTACGAAAAGTCTGACTCTAATACTCTAATACCGGTTCGGAAGGTTGCATTTGCTGAGAAGAGCCGGCAATAAACTCAGCAATTACTCTTTTCAAAACAGGCTTAGATTCATTACATAATATTTACATTCTAATCGCACTGAAAAAAATTGCGTGCCCCGGCGCGGCGGCAAAATTACAAAGTAGACTGAAAAAATATTTAATAAGTAAATAAATAGCAAACTTAAGCAGACCAGCCCCCACAAGCAGCACCTGTTAATAAGAACGAACGGTACAAAGGTCAAGCAAGTCAAGTGAGTAGGACTTTCTCTAGGGGGAGCAGCTGCCCCTCTTGCCCCCTGGCGAGACGGCCCGCCTGATAGTAAGCGGTTATAGTAGCTAATAGATGCGCGATAACACCACTGTTCACTTGAACAGTGTATGAAGAGGGGTTGAGTGATGTCGATGTACCGGCGGCAGCGGAAGGCGATACAATCAATTTTTCAAAAATCTAAATTTCCTCAATCTAAGTTTGCCTAATTTGTTTGTATAGGATTTAAACTGGAATAAGTAATTTATTAGAAGCGCTCGTGGTGTAGCTTGATTAGCCGTTCTTAATCGATCGGCAAAATTAAGCTACGTCTGTCGTGGTCGGTACCTGGATGGGTGACTGCCTAGTGATATTCCAAATCAAGCGTTTCCGTGCTTCGGAAGGCACGTAAAGCCGTTGGTCCCGGTTATCACTTAATTGCGATAGTCGTTAAGCTAGTTGGATGCCTCCTAGGCAGGTTGAAAAATTCCAACAGTAGGTTGGCCACTAGCCTACCTCCACCAATCCGCAGTGGGCACGCGTGGTGGAGTATCGCCCAGTCCCTTTCACATATTTGTGAAAAGGAGGCCTGTGCTCAGCAGTGGGACATTATAGGCTGATGATGATGATGAAGTAATTTATTACATCTTAAAATATTCGAATTAATTTATGCATTTTTAGAAAACTGATAATGTTCAACTCCACACGCGACTCACAGATAATTTCGTGGGCACCACACCCTAATAACATTTACATAATTGCACATATCAATGTAATCGCACTAAACGATTGTTTACAATTTACAATAGGTCGTCGTCGATCGCTGCCCACCCCTTGTAGAGTATGCGTGAAGATAATTACCGTGTCGTGGGAAGTGACCTATGAGTGTTAAATTCATTACCTAATTTTATATTTTACTAGCGACCCGCCCCGGATTCGCACGGGTGCAATGTCGTGTGGTGTCGAGTCCGTCTTGGCCCGCTCGTTCACGTTATCGCGAATACTGTTTCTTGCTAATTTTAAATCTGTGATATCTTTTAAAATATAAATTATAATGATTTTATGCCCGCCGTAACTAACTTATTTAATTAGATAAGAATTAATATTATATGGGTCAAAATGACTTCGAAAATATAATCCACAAAAAAATCTCAATCGCATAAAAATGGTTACTGTGGGTTATCCATTGGATACAGATATATACCATCACGGACTTTTTTGTAGATATTTTTAAAATACACAATTCCGTAGTACATCATTTTGATATATCACGTGTAGTTTTGTCTTGTATATACATATATAACCATCTTGTCTACTGGCCCAGGTTCGTTTTATATCGCAGACATACACAAAGCAAGATTTTTGAATGATCCTCCCTTAACTTGGGGTAAAATATGGGGATCATGGAATAAATCACGATGCGGAATGCTAGTTAGGCAAAACCTGCACATGCATGTGCGGGCTCAAAGGAGCTTTCTTCCGCGGACGCTCAGATTGTGGAATGAGCTCCCCGCCGTTGTTTTCCCAATGGAGTACAGCATGGAGTTCTTCAAAAAGGGTGTGAAGAGATTTCTTCAGGGTCGGCAACGCGCGAGTGATAACCCTGGTGTTACAAGCGTCCATAGGCTACGGTAACGGCTTACCATCAGGCGGGCCGTATGCTTGTTTGCCACCTTAGTGGTATATAAAAAGTAAAAAAAAATGCATTTATGTAATGCTTACAAAAAACATGAATTATCCCTTGAAACAGGTGGGACGTGACCCAAAAGTATCAGCTGTCGTGTCCTTATCATTATGCAGCGCTTTACCGTTTAAAGCGATCAAGCGTAACGAGGGTAGATCAATTATTCAGGTGGCGATTGGAACTATTGTACTGTGACTATGCACCTGGTATAGTTCTTAGTCATAATTTCACCAAATTAGGCTTTATAGCTCATAGATATATCGAGAAGAAATTATGATTCAGTTGACTCTACCACAGGTTCGGAATGGGCTAGATGACAAAAAAAAACGATTAAGTCCGTCTTTTACAGTATCAAAAAATAATGAACAAGAACTTTGCAGTACTTAACACCGGAGATATTTAATAGTTTTCCACAAGAATATTTCAAAAAAGATTGTTCAAAATTTGTATTAAAAATAAAATGTCATTTTCTCAAAGCTGTTTAAAATTAAAATTATAAAATAGTAATAATATAATAAGGTGTACTAGTAAACTACCTATTTAAAATGTATGTATCACCCATAGACTTAGGATTTCGCTACGCTTACGTGATTGTGAGAGCTCACCAGCCAACAAACTGCTATGCAGTTTGGCAGATGTAACTATATAATTATTTTGAAAACGTTCACTAATAAAAGTTTACATACAAATATGAAATATGAATTACCTACGGTTTATGAGATATAGCCCATTGACGGACCGACGGATGGACAGCGGAGGCTTAGTAATATGGTCCCGTTTGGCAAATTACGCTAGGCTATCTAGTTTGCATTAACCGGTTGGCAAAGAATTTCCACGATGCCCTATGAAAATCTTTGCCCGTTTGGTTCTCACGCGACGCGCGTCCTATAATAACAATTGATGTCATTGCTTTTTTTTTAACCTCGAGCCAAAGTATTTAAAGTCCGTTGGTTATTTTAATTTGCGCCATTTTAATAAAGACTCTAAATCAGGAATTATCAAGAAAAATATGCAGATTCGAAAATCATTTATTTTGATAGATAAGTTACATAGGGCTTCCATGTTGGTCATCCCGAGTCTTACCAACGAAGTAAGGGGAACTATGAACTTTATAATATATACCAATAATATAGACTAAAATAGAGCATTATAAACATATCAGTTTATGAATCAACATTACATTTTGATTTATTGCTATTGCCATATTAAACATAAGACATTTTCAGGGCCCCATACCTATTTACCATACCCTAATATTCAAATTGCTTGAATCATCCCCCGCCCCTAAAATAATCAAATAAAGGTAAACCTACGTGATTGGTCAACAATTTTCCCTCCAAACCACCAATGTTTTTCGTGGAAACCGTGAAAAGTCAAATACATCCGTCTTTGTCTCGCACACGAACCGTTCCATTGACTGACTCTCTCGCACGCAAGGGGTGAAATGAAACTATTGTATGCGCTGTCAGTGCCTTCCAAGTTTAAACTATTGACGGACGTTTTATTAAACAAATAAAGAGATTTTTTTTAATTAAATAAATAGCGTCGTGCCCTTCATTATAGAGCCTAGTGTTTAAAAAAAAGATTTTTACCATTGACTGATAAGTGATTTTCAATTGAACTGAATTTATATTAATATTTGAATTAATAAGGCACTGAAAATTAATGGTGGTTGAATAATTATCTAAATTATCTTTAACAGTGAGTGATTGAATCGTGACGGTTCGTCGGACTAACTAATTTCACTTTGTAATGTGATTTAAAAAGTGAAAACGCGTTGCTACGATAAGCACCTCGATATGTATTCAAGACTGTACTAAATTCCGCTCAAAGGACTCGGTTTCAAAACTAGCGAGAAATAAAAGAAATTCCATTTTTGAATTTTCCCGCGATGTGTCATTTTGGGTTTGTGCTCGACGCAACGTAAATTACAGTGTGAATAAAATAAAATGGTTTTGTTCTTAATTTAAAATGGAATATTCTTGGCACATGGAGGACCCAGGGAGTCAAGAATCGACTGCGAGGACTGGTGGCAATCGGATTCAGGGACGGGGTCAAGGTAACAGCAAAAAAATATTAAAAAGCAGTTTGAAATTATGAATTAATAAACACTACTTTTGAACGCATTATAAAATCAAAATCAAACTTTTAAACATAAACATATTACTCTTAAATTTTCAATCGATGTTGTTTTCTTCGCAAGAGTTTTAACAAACTAAGGTACCTAACCAGTATTAAATTTCTCTCTATTCCTATTTTTAATAATTATAATAAACCGGCCAAGTGCGAGTCGGACTTGCAAACGGAGGGGAGCACAATATTAGCTTAATCATATGAAAACAAAATCCCAAAAACGACGATTGTTGTAAGGGCGCCTCCTTTAATTTTTAATATTATTTCATGTGTATTATTTGTTGCTTTAGCGGCAATAGAAATACATATTCTCTGAAAATGTCAGGTGTCTATCTATTACCGTTTATGAGATACAGCCCACTGACAGACAGACGGACGGACGGACGGACGGACAGCGGAGTCTTAATAATAGGGGCAGCCTTCGGGTACGGAACCCTAATAAAAAGCAGCCCAAATAAACTTCGAACGCAACTGGAAATCGACACCATTCGGAGTCTAGACTATTAGAAACAAATGGAGCATCACATTGCTTTCGTATGTGTGCTATTCAAATATAATTCGAAACTGGTTAAACGCGATATATTTGACCACTGTCGCGTGTAAATTGTACTTACATAGTTTTTTTGATTTACTTGTATATGATCTTTTGGTCGATGACTTTTGGCGGGAGATATAAATTATAGAACTATAAAATAATTTGGGAGGGCTAAGATAGGACAGTTTGAATACTACTTGAAAACATTCTAGAGAATTTTATTTGAAACATTCTAAATTTGAATGTGGAGTATGTTCGAAATGCGTGAATGCATTTATTTTGAAGTATTCCCGTTAGAGCACCGATGCTTTCCCTTTTGAGCACCGATCCATATTCTGGGTCGGTGCTCAAATGGGAATAAAAGTAAAATTCGAAATCATATTTCATAGAAATAACATAATTTAAATTAAATTCGAGCTTATGTTATCTTGGTACAATTTTTTTTTAAGTATAAATTAAATCTGAAGTTTTTTCTGTTTGAAAACATGGTTTTATCAGTTATAATTGCAATTGTGTCCCAGGATATTTATTTATTTATTTTATTTATTAAAACCTGAGGTTGAAACAATTTATTGAAAAACTCTCAACATATTATTAGTTGTTCTTTTTACCCCATAGAGTACAAACTTTGAATCAAATTTACGGACAAAACCATAGTCAATATTACGATCAAATGCAATTGACATAATCGTAAGTGGCGAGGATTATTTGAAAATTTGTCCATCCCCGTGTATAATCCCGGGAACGTGGATGAGGCCGCGGGTAACAGCTAGTTTTAAATAAAGTATCAGCGTAATTTCAAATATGGAATCTCTCCTGGGTAACCCAGGCAAGTTTGTAATCGAACTGAATCAAATTTAAAAATATACTTAATGACCTTTGAGCCCACATTCCAAGGCTATAATTTAGTAATTAAAAGCAAATATATCAATTATTTATATCGATGTTATGCGCAACATAAAATATGTTATATACGTTTTGAAACACGATCTGGCATTCTACTGATAAGACTTACTTCGCCTGCGCGTGCGCCGCATCGATGGACAGTACGTAATAAAAAAACCGACGCAAAATTTGTTTATTTGTAACTGATATATTGCGTGAAAACCTGATATATCTAACTAATATTTCTCAAATAACATTTGGATGTAATTGCAAGAATCGGTTAGATAATACGCAAAGCAGTTGCGTGTTTTTTGAATTTTATGACCGACCCCCTTACTCATAAAACGTTATTTGAATAATATACTGTTTAAAGGGTCACGTAAATAACGTCACTCTATTGTCATTGTCAAATAATGTGACATTATTTACGTGACCCTTTAAACAGTATATTAGTTAAATAGCGCTTTATGAGTAAGGGGGTATATGTGTTCTTTGGTTTTTTATTAGGTTCGTAGAGCCCGAATATTTTTCAGGACAGTCAGTAAAATGTGTTTTTCTTGAAGTGTTTTTGTAAAAGGACACTGAAAGACAAGACAATCATTATTTTTCTTTATCAAAGTCTACGAAGGCACTGGTTCATAAGAAGAGCCTGTCTTTACTTATCCAAAGTTAATAAAATCGTCAAAATAAGAGACTGTTAGATTTCTATATTGACGTTATTGCTAAAATCATTTCAATTATAACATTACCTTTTCCGGCTGTTCTTTCTGTTAATTTAAGTAGTTTGTGTAAGATAAGATAAAAGATATATTTATTAGACACCAAATTAGTACAATTACACAAAATATATAATAAAATAAACATAACATTAATTGTACTAGTTGGTTCTAAAAGGCCCCAGCGCAGCATAAGCTGCAGACTGTTACAGCGCTGATTTTCGGCTGAAGCCATGGGTGATACACGGACGCATGGTCGGTTAAACACAAATATAAAAGACAACTTAATAGTAAAAAATATAAAAGTAACATAATCAAATACAAAATCCAAAACAGCAGTAGATAAAAGAGAATAATAAAATAAATAAAAATACTACAAACTAAAAACATGATAATATTTGTACGTAGTTAATATTAATAACTCTGTGATAATATCAATAGGCATCAAAACAATTATTCTTATTATAATAATTATTAATTCGTATCGGAAGAATAACTTATCCGTTGTTTATCTAGTAATTGAAAACCGACTTAGCAAAGTTAAGGTGTCGACAAGGGCGTTTCCATCTTCTGATATCACTTAACTACCTCTTCAAGTATTAACATTATTTGGAACAGTATGATACCACAGATCAGAGAGTACCAAGTTGGTTGTCATAGTAGTTACACTATATATGACAAGGTGGAAAACCCAAGGAAATTGCCCACAAAACCTTCCCACATCAAAATAAATTAACTGTACTTAATTCCACCTGCACCCCAATAAGCCACGGTCGGGGGTGCACAATATCGTTTCCAATTAATGACAAATCACAAGGTTGACTGAACACACCCCTACGTATCGCTAATTTGTAAACAAAATTGTGTGAACCACCCCCTTGGGCCAGTGATCCGTGAAAATGCATCTGTTCTATTCATATTTTCTTTCGATACAAAATTCAGTATGAAAACAAAAGTAATAATGCTGTCCGTCTCTAAAGTCTGTATTGAACGAGATGTATCAAGAATAGATTGTGTTTATAGAAAATAAACCAAATGTCAAAGGCCTAATCTCCAAATTCAATTGTTAAATCGTGACGCTTTGATTGACTATCTAAAAATGGACTGAACCTAAAATGCATTGCACACAATACAAAATTTATAAAACAAAAAAAACTGACATTACATACAAATCACGTAAGAGTAATTTTCTATGAACAATGAAATAGAAAAAAAAATGCGAGCCTCGAACGAGCATGTCTCCGTCCGATTTTCAGTTTTTTCACAAAGACAGGGATTCGCATGGCGCTCGTGTAGGCTCGTCGTCTACACTTGAGATCGCGAGCAACGACCGAATTCTGGGGGCCTACCACAAGCTATTAAAACAAGGTTAAAATAACCTTATTTGTTTTTGTCCTGTTTTGACGACGGATAACAAAGAGGGACAAAAAAAAATAAGGTTATACAACCTAAAGTTACTACTTATAACATCAACTATCTGCCAGTGAAAGTCTCGTTAAAATTAGCCCCGCCGTTTCGGAGATTAGCCGGAATAAACACACAGACAGACATCTTAAAATTGTTATTTGAGAAAGTATTATATGGTACTTATACGTACAGTATGTACTTTCATATGCATTTAGTAAAAAGCTGTTATTTTGACATTACAAACAGACACTTCAGTTTTATTTTTTTCTATAGACCTTGACCTACAAATATCAGCGAAATGACATCACAGTCCGTAATGTATTACAGCATTGTACGATTTATGTTTAATGTATATTTGTGAAGATATTTTAGGAATAACTTGCCTTTTTTTAATTCTACTTTCGTAGCGAACGGCCCTGATGGTACACGGTTACCGTATCTTATAATTGACGCTTACAACACCTCGAGCGTTAACCCGAGAGAACCCTGATGAATCCCATACTCGTGCCTTCAGTTCAAAATTAATCCGCTCTTCTTCTTCGTTCTCTTCGTGCCCGTCTTGAAACGCCTTCACCGAGGTGTTCACCAGCTGCTTCCACACCTCTTTGTCGTCGGCTTGTCTCAAGGCAGTAGTGACGGAGATAATCGCTTTTACTTGGTGGGACAGTCGGGTAGTTGATTAACGCTGATGTCTCTTGGCCTCTATCTTTCCCACTACAACCAGTTTGTCAAGATTATCTAGTAGTCTCCAGGCAATATGACTAAAGTATCTCAGAACTCTTTGGTAGTAGATCGTGTTGGCTGAGAATAGATATGTTGGTTCGTTTTGCTGTCCATGGTTGGCGCAACATTCTCCTCCAATACCATATTTCGAAGGCCTCAATCTTTTTCCTGTCCACTGCTCGTATTAACCATGATTTGGAGTCGTAGAGAAATCCAGAACACTATAGATCGCACAAGCCTCAATTTGATGTATTACTGTCCCTCCAAATTCCGCTAAAGGAATTTTTTTAATGGTTTAAATATTTCCGTATTTTGTGATTATATTCACTATCTAATGTGAAAAATTATCTACATGGATTTTTTATGTTTACGTCATAAATATATATTACGTAGGTAGGTACGTGAATGTTACGGATATCCGTCGGACGTTGGTATAATTTTATCTTTGAACTTGAACTGTAGATAAATAATATTTTAACCGAATAGTTTTAGGTATTTCGTTTATCTTCTTGAAGGGAGAGTCAACCCCCAAAGTATAGACTGTCGATAAAATAAGGTTCTAATCCTAACTATCCTATCCTAAAGTGAGTTTGTTTGTTCGTTTGTTATGCCTTCATGCCTTAACTACTCAACCTATCACGATGAAATTTGGCATACTGATAGCCTATGGAGAAGTACATAGGCTTTTTATCCCGGAATCGCGGGTAAAACCGCAGGGGACAGCTAGTTTTCAAATAAAAGCTAGATACCTATTATCTGGCTATTGAAAAATCTACCCTTAGTTTATAACTTTAGTTTAGTCTGTATTTGGTGTTTGAAGCGCTCGTAGTGTAGCATGATTAGCCGTTCTTAATCGATCGGCAAAGTTAAGCTACGTCTGTCGTGGTCGGTACCTGGATGGGTGACCTCCTAGTGGTATTTCAAATCGAGCGTTTCCGTGCTTCGGAAGCCACGTAAAGCCGTTGGTCCCGATTATCACTTAATTTTGATAGTCGTTCAGCTAGTTGGATGCCTCCTAGGCGGCTTGAAAAATTCCAACAGTAGGTTGACCACTAGCCTACCTCCACCAATCCGCAGTGGGCACGCGTGTTGGAGTATCGCCCAGTCCCTTTCACCCTCATTTGTGAAAGGAGGCCTGTGCTCAGCAGTGGGACATTATAGGCTGATGATGATGATGATGAAGTATGGTGTTAGCTCTTTATTACTTACTGTTACTCCCTTCATATCAAGATGTTTCACAGTACTGTTACAGAACAGTAGTGCTAATTCATCAGTGTAAGCCATTCACCCCACACCTTTCACTCTCAGCCATTATTCATAAGTATTATAATTTCAGTCAGTGACTTACCCGTGTCTTTAGGGATCCGTATTAATTAGTGCTTTGGACCTTTATGTAAAAATAACGACAATGGATTCTGTGTAAATCGCACTAAACTATTTTTAATCACACACATCTCTTTCTTACAAACATTGTTGAAAAAAGATAGAACATATTTAAAGCTGCCAAATTAGTCTGCCGTTTTCGTTTGCGAGTAAATAGACGCAACCAACTTTGCGACTCAAACTCTGACAACATTTGACTAATTTGACAGGACAAAATTTCTTACATCCTTTTCTTATATTCTTCGTTAGAAAGAGATATCGAGAGACTAAATCAGTTTAGTTGTGAACAACAGAATTAGCACCAATACTAAACTTACTAAATATTGGTAGAGTTTAATTTGTAGTTTTGCCGACGGAGCAACGGTTGTCAGTGCGTCTAGAATGTAATGTTATGTAATGAATCTAAGCTTCTTTTGAAAAGTGTAATTGCTGGCTCATCTCAGCAAATGCAATCTCCCAACCCGGAATTAGAGTCAAGACTATTTATGTATGAATAAAATAATAGAGGCATTAGAACTGAATTACAATACATGTTTAACTGGAAAGTGATATGTAACAATTTTGACTTGTTCTCTTCACTACAAGCCAAGCCAAGTACAAAGGCAAGTGCCAAGTGCCAAGTAAAGTTGCAAGTGTGCTGATTTACTACAGATTGTTTCACGGAGAATGCGATCAAGAACTCCATAAGCTTGTCCCTCCATCCCCGTTCTTCTATCAGACCACTTATAGGCGTCGCGTCGGGACTCCAACCGCTTTGTCGTTGACATTCCTTTTTGTCGTACTAAGCGTTTTGCTTCCCCTTTTCTTATACACACGGGCTGTGGAATTCTCTTCCAGATAACGTATTTCCAGACACATACAACTTGGGTTTATTCAAGGCCAGACTGAACAGGCACGCGCGGTTCACCCTAGACTATATCTTAGCATACAATGAGGCAGGATTGTGGTCACAAGTCTGCAGTGTTAAACAGATAGACGTTGTTTATACTATAATACAAAATTATGAATGGAAAAGTGTGTTGTTACTAAACCACTGCACAGTTGAACTGATTAATGCAAAACTGTGATTATTTGCTAACTGAGCATAAATTTCATTTTTTGTGAGGATACCTTGCAGAAACGTGGGAAACCCTGGGGCACTAGTTATAAATGGCAGTGGCTATGGCGTTTGACCACAATCGCACTGTGGTATTTTTGTTTAGTATAACTATGCCTTAGGCACTGGCTCTCAAGTACCTATAGCTTCTCAATTAGGAAGAATAGTCTGGAAGGTATGAACAAACATTTTCTTCGTGTAAAGATCATAAGAGAGGTACATAGCGTACATAGCGTCTTTGCTTAAAGAGCATCTCGACTGAGATAGTATCTTCGCCACACAAATTCTGCAGCCAAATATCTGAATGTTATGTTCTTGCGCGTGAGTAAGGTCGCCAGAGCTCATATGGGAGGGAGAAAGGGTCGGTAACGCGTGAATGATGCCCAGGGAGTTGCAAGTTACCAGAGGACAACGGTTACAGTGCCTATGCCTCATTTTGTAAACTAAAGGGTTCTTCTTACACAACAAATGTCCACTTGACTATGTTTTTTACCGTCGCGCAAGTAATTACATGTATAATTGATGCAATCGAATATATTATTCGCGGGCGTTACATTCGAAAGTCATGCTTCATTAGTTAGTGTCTAATAGTTTGCTGTGAGAACACTACAATGTTGTTCTGTAAAATACTTGCCAGCATTTTGTTATGTGATTTATGAAGTTTTTGTCCAATTGTTTTGGCTTGTGAAGTGCAATAAGGATCTGATTCAACCCAGGGATTGATTGCTGAAGATAGGCTCTCGTGATTTCCTTAACATTCTTAAGCCGTCCCTTACGATTCTGACTAGATTGTCGGTCCACCTGGTGAGAAGTCATCCTGCTGAGCGCAATATCAGGGATACACATTTTACTAAGTTAGCAAAAAGCATTTGACTTGCCCGATGCTAAGCTGTCACTGTAACCTATAGACACCATCAATTGCTCGTTGATAGCACGGCAAAATATCTTCTACAAAAGAGATTTGAGAGGAATTGCTGTGCCGGTAACGGCAATTCATAGAAGCAGTGAATACAGAACAAATAAAGCGTTTGTATTGTATTTGTAGCTATCCTTATTATAAATCTCATTTCATTCATCTGATCAACCATCTAAACGTTTAGCTAAGCTTGTAACAGTTCCATAAAATAACAGTATCTTTTTTCAACAGGTCCGGGATTCATTGAAGAATTGGATTTTGAGGCGTACATGGGATCAGTGGGAGAAGGGTGCTATCCGCCGCAGCCAATTGACGCTCGAAGAAATGGGTAAGGGTTTGCTAAGACTCATCATCATCATCCGCACTTGCATCCTTAATTAAAGACAGCATTAAATTAAGCTATGTTTTGTAGAATGCCTAAGACAAATCTTTGGACCAAATTATTGTCCACAGTCAAAATAGTTGGTGGATACTTTTTGTTGGAGACACATAAAAAGGTTCGTCTTCAATACTTGAAAACCCAAAAAATTTTACTGTCACATTACGACCGAATTACAATTAAATGTGAGTAGTTTTTCAGTATTTGGCAGTTAGAGATATAAAGTGCTATGATTAATGTCGTCGGTTCGAATCCTAAAATGGTCACATTGCTGAAAGAAAATGTCCTGAGGATACCTTATTAGTATTAGAGTACAGAATCCGCCTTACTGAATAATCTTATTTTATATCTATCCACAAAATATAATATTTCTTTTCAGAGGTCACCAGCTCCCAGAGAGTCCACCAGACTCTGGTTCTGAAAATCCATATAGCCCTTCAGAAAATCAAGTCACCCATGCCATAGCTGTACCACAAACGGTCCTAGGTGGCGACTACATGCTAGTCCATGACCACAGCATATCAACCCACGAAATCCTCCAACAAAATGGAGACTATATGTATGGAGAACTCAAATCTGATAACTTAGACCATGAAGTACTAAGAAATAATCTTAATGATGTAGTGGTCCTGCCATCAGATCCTAGTATAGTAGAATTGGGTATTAGATCAGTAAGACATGATCTCATACCTGATCCGTATAGCAGGTATGATCAAATGAGGGTTGACCTGCCTGAATTGGAACAGGGAATGATCAACCCTCAGCTTGTAGCTTTGGGACATGATAACTTGACGCCTGTTTATACTAGTCTTCAAGAACCTAGCAGCAAAAAGAGGAAGCATTCACAGGATACTTCACAAGTGAAATGTGAGCCGGGTAAGTGTAAAAATAATAATAATAATAATGAAGTTTCTATACGTATGTTGTATTTTGTAATAAATAAGTTAGTAACTATTCATATGTGTTACTGATGTTAAATGGTAACCATCATCTAAGGACACCTGCAGCACAAGAGGCACTGCGAGTGCATCACTGACTCAGCAGAAAATCATCACCTTATTTATAAAATTACTAATACTGTCCATAATATGAGATTACCATCATTTTTTTTTGTGGAATTTCTTCATTCACCAATACAGATCATTAAATAGAAATATCCATACATTATTCGGCCACCTTTTATAGCTACTAATAAGTTTATTATTCTGTGACGGATCTTAATTCCTTTCTAAGTATCTTCTAACCTTAACATTTTTCCACCAGCGGCACTGTCACCAGAAAGCGTAATCAACGTGAGGCCGGCACCGCCGTCAGTGGATGGTTCGGAAGCAGGTGATGATGCTCCAATGCAGTGCATCAGGTTCTCGGCATTCCAGCAGACTGCTTGGCACACGCTTTATGACAGCAGTTTGAAGCCATTGTAAGTATTCATAGCTCTTAGAGTAATACCAAGTCATTTTAAATCAATGTGGTAGAACAATTAGCAGAAGATCATGATATTATAACTATTGCTAATTAGTAGCAGAGTCGAATTTATGGATATACATTATATTGGTATCAAAAGAATACTAAATCTGCATCAGTCAGAAAGAAATGAGAAAAAAATAAAAATATAGAAATGATAAAATAGTTTCTTGATTTAGAAATTTGTCAAAATTATCAATTGTAGAAAAAGACATTCAAATATATAGATAATTATAAAAATATCAGCTCAAAATTGTTTGAATTCGTAAAACTAGGGCTGTCAGAAAACGGCGGTCCTTCCTCCTAAGAAAGTAATGAATTCGAACGCAAAGTCAGATTTAGATGCGATATTTACCATCATTCAGAATATTTCTTCCGTTTGCAAAATACATGCCGGACGAAACTATAGCGTGTCGCTATCTTGGGTAATCTTGACATTTTAAATTCTAGACAACCACCATCCTACGTAGTCGGAGCAGACAAAGGGTTCAACTACTCACAAATAGACGAAGCATTTGTGTGTCAGAAGAAGAACCACTTCCAAGTGACCTGTCAGATACAGATGCAAGGAGAACCGCTCTATGTGAAAGCTACTGAGGGTTTCAAGAAGATCAATAACTTCTGCTTGCATTTCTATGGGGTCAAGGTAAAAAGTTTTAAATATTTTAAAGAGTTGAAAATAACTGTGACTTTTTTGTGGGATTCGCTAAGTCTTTCACGAATTTCGCATTTTTTTTTTTTGCTGGATCTTTTACGGATTTTATAGTGATTTCTTTGACGGATGTTTTGCAACTTATTTCATCCATAAGATAAAGCCTGTCTTCTTCTTGGGTGGCATGAACCCCTTGCTTCACTCAGGACTCTACATAACTCCGTCGCTTCACTCAGGACTCTACATAACTCCGTCGCTTCACTCAGGAGGACTCTAAATAACTCCGTCGCTCCACTCAGGACTCTACATAACTCTGTCGCTTCACTCAGGACTCTACATAACTTCGTCGCTTCACTCAGGACTCTACATAACTCCGTCGCTTCACTCAGGACTCTACATAACTCCGTCGCTCCACTCGGGACTCTACATAACTCCGTCGCTCCACTCGGGACTCTACATAACTCCGTCGCTTCACTCAGGACTCCTACATAACTCCGTCGCTTCACTCAGGACTCCTACATAACTCCGTCGCTTTACTCTGGACTCTACATAACTCCGTCACTCCACTCGGGACTCTACATAACTCCGTCGCTCCACTCGGGTCTCTACATAACTCCGTCGCTTCACTCAGGACTCCTACATAACTCCGTCGCTTCACTCAGGACTCCTACATAACTCCGTCGCTTCACTCAGGACTCTACATAACTCCGTCGCTCCACTCGGGTTTCTACATAACTCCGTCGCTCCACTCGGGACTCTACATAACTCCGTCGCTCCACTCGGGGCTCTACATAACTCCGTCGCTCCACTCGGGACTCTACATAACTCCGTCGCTCCACTCGGGACTCTACATAACTCCGTCGCTCCACTCGGGACTCTACATAACTCCGTCGCTCCACTCGGGACTCTACATAACTTCGTCGCTTCACTCAGGACTCTACATAACTCCGTCGCTTCACTCAGGACTCTACATAACTCCGTCGCTCCACTTGGGACTCTACATAACTCCGTCGCTCCACTCGGGACTCTACATAACTCCGTCGCTTCACTCAGGACTCCTACATAACTCCGTCGCTTCACTCAGGACTCTACATAACTCCGTCGCTTCACTCAGGACTCCTACATAACTCCGTCGCTTCACTCAGGACTCTACATAACTCCGTCGCTCCACTCGGGACTCTACATAACTCTGTCGCTTCACTCGCACGCTACGTCCAATATGCCGCCCGTGACATAAGACGGTGCTTTATCTCCTTACTGCATAATCTACTATTAGTAAAAGTTCCCTTTTTTTACAATCTAATTATCTGCCTGATCGCATATTTTTACGCAGTTTCTAGTTTTAAGGCTTTTCTAATAATTTTCTACAAACATCAAAATACGGTTAGGTTCCTTACAGGATCCCAGAGGACTTTATAAAAGCCATAATGTGCCCAACAATGGGCACCAAACAAAAACGCATGAACTATTATTTAATTGTAATTTATAATTGTAATTTTCTAATATTTAAACAAAAAATGAAATAATGTTATAAATGATAAGTAATAGATATAATTAATTGATTCATAAATTAAAACATAGTACCTCTATTTAAATTTGATGTACTTATATAACTATAAAACCAAAATTGTAAGATGTTTGGAATAAACGCCATTTTATTTTATTTAATGTGTGGCCTGTTAAATTTTGATCGTTGCCGTTTATTATTTTAGGCAGAAGATCCCACACAAGAAGTAAGAGTGGAACAAAGTCAGTCAGACAGAACAAAGAAACCATTCCATCCAGTGCCGTAAGTAATAGAATATTTTTATGGTCTATCAATTTCTGCCCTAGCATCCATGCCAGCGAGGATGGATTGTCGATAAGTTAAAGAAGTAGTTAGAAGAAGTTAGTTTTGTTTAAAATTTTATAAAGGATTTTTTTGTATTTGATTGAATAGCTCGCTTCTTAGGTCTACAGGTGTTTTCCCATCGTAAAAACTTGTTAATGTAACTTCTTGCACCATCAATTCTGTTACAGACGGATCTATTCTTTATTTAGCTAATAATATTGGGAAATGCAATTTCAAATATCAATCCCTAATCGCAAAATAAATGATAAATCGGATAGTACCACAAACTTATATAGCCCGGTGAGAGAGTTGCTGTTATCGGATTTGGTGGAGCAGACAACCAATGAACGTAGTGGTTATGCTGGCGAAATAATGGCGTCGTTAGTTCTTTTGGCCACTAATAAGTTTTTGGGAATATAATTAAATATAATGTTTAACGCAGTGGTAGTGACGTCGGATACCGAGGCGAAGGTCCTGGGTCCGAACCCTATATTTCGTTGAAGGAAAACATCGTGAGGAAACCATAGCACGGTGGTAGGGTGCTTTGCAGTACCCACCTGCCTGCATAGCACCAGATTTTCAACTTACATTCAAGTTGAAAATCTGTCGCCAAGCACCTGTTGCTGTGTTCCGACAGCTGCACTTGAGAGCCAGGGGCTCTAACGCGTAACTTTGGTGGTAATCGTAACGAACACCATTAATGAATTTCATCCAATCAGGGCCCACGAATGGTCATCGTCGCGTCATACCGCGTGCGCGTCATTGTGTATGAAATAATTAATGGTGTTCGTTACGATTACCACCAAAGATACGCAATAGCCCGGCAGTTCCTTCAAGGCCGTGTGTGTACCACCACGTTAGGCCACATTTTCACTTACAATGGTGAGATTGCGATCAAACACAGGCTTATACAAAGTTAAAAAATAAAAAATGTCTAGTGTGGAAGTCCGTCGTGAGGGCGCCAAAGTGACGGTGGGTCGGCTCCACTTCGCCGAGACGACGAACAACAACATGCGCAAGAAGGGCCGCCCCAACCCCGACCAGCGGCACTTCCAGCTGGTGGTGGCGCTCAGGGCGCACGCGGCGCACACTGACTACATCATCGCCGCTCAGGCTAGCGATAGGATCATTGTTAGGGTATGTATCATTGTAACAGGTGGAGATTTCGAGATGGCATATTTTCGAAACCTATGATGGGTTAGTCATTCTGAACAACTTTTACTATAGGACCAATAGTGAATTCTCTTTTTTTTTTACTTTTCTTATAAAATGTCAACCTTGCTCGATCTTAATGTATGAAGAGTATTTTTTTTAACGCTATGCTCTCGTAGCCGTATAAAAAAAAAACCACTAGTATTTTGGAAAACTAGTAAGTTACATCTAATAATTGGTATCGGTTCCAGGCTTCAAATCCAGGTCAGTTCGAGTCGGACTGCACGGAGAACTGGTGGCAGCGCGGCGCGAGCGACAACACGGTGCACTTCCACGGCCGCGTCGGCATCAACACGGACCGCCCCGACGAGTCCTGTGTCGTTAACGGTCAGTTTTTTTTTTGTTTTTCTTCAATGGCGTCACACGGCTTGTTTATTTTGCTAATTTCCAGTTATATTATAAGTTCTAGTCACAGTAAATCACTTTCACAGAGTCCTCAGTCAGTCACCGTCTACTTTTTTTTTGTCAATGCAAGTTCCCGCCAAAAAATCTTAATTGTCATCTAGATCGTCCGTCAACTAGTAAAGTGTACGTCGGTCAGCGTCAAAAGTACATTGGCCTTTAATTACCCATTGACATTATCTTGACAGTTTGTAAGAAAACTGTGAATTCCTTCTTTTCTAAAGTGATCAACTACTTCTGATGCTGACTGTACTCATTTAATCTTTTTTTAAATTATATTGTGATTTTGTAATTCGAACTCAATAATTAGTGATAATTAGTTTAACAACTATTTGAATCCACCCATTTGTTTCTCATGTCAAATATAATCCACGTCTATCAATAGTCATATCGAATTGAAACTGATTGAAAAATCTACGTAAACCACGCACTGATCCAGAAATTAGTGACGTCATTTCACATTAGAAAAAACTCTGTTTACCATTCAAAAATCAAAAATTCAAAATTCAAAATCATTTATTCAAATAGACCTTCGCAGGCACTTATGAAAAGTCTGACTCTAATACTCTAATACCGGTTCGGAAGGTTGCATTTGCTGAGAAGAGCCGGCAATAAACTCAGCAATTACTCTTTTCAAAACAAGCTTAGATTAATTACATAATATTTACATTCTAATCGCACTGAAAACAATTGCGTGCCCCGGCGCGGCGGCAAAATTACAAAGTAGACTGAAAAAATATTTAATAAGTAAATAAATAGCAAACTTAAGTACCATTATAAAATTGTTACAGGTAATATAAAAGTAAGCGGGCACATACTCCACCCGTCAGACGCTCGAGCAAAACACAACATTGAAGAGTTGGACACGGCACAGCAACTCCGCAATGTGCAGAGTATCAGAGTTGTCAAGTAAGTTTGTGTTATGAGTGTTATATCAGGAACAGTCACATGTGAGGAGCCAAACACAGCATACATAATTCGGACACGGCACACCAACTCTGCAATCGCAGAGTAAGCATTAGTGTTGTCAAATAAGTTTGCGTTATGAGTCATAAGTTTGTGTTATGAGTCTTATAGGTATATTATCAGAAACAGTCATTAGTGAGGATTTTGTGGAGACGTTTGGATGTTGCACTAGAAAGTTCACTTTTGGCCTTATTTGCTTGCCTTCAGTATTACTTACATTATGTTTAAACAAACTATTGAAGTTGACTACTGACAGGCGCCATGGAATGACTTCATTAGAATCATCTAATAAATTTCGAGAGAAACAACTCGAAGGTGGCACAGCTTCGAGCGAGTACCACAAAGTACTAGACTATTATTTATAAAGTTGTCCATCACCAAAAGCTTAAACACATTGTAGGTTGATAATATTGTTGACTTAGGGTTGAATGACAACATTTATCAACCAGGTTCAACTATGACCCCTCATTCGCGGAACACTCCGGCCTCCTCGGCTTCGACCCGTCGACGTCGGCCCCGCAGCTCGACACTGGAGTCATCGCTCAGGAAGTGAGGAGAGTCATTCCTGAGGCTGTCAAGGAAGCCGGTGATGTCACGCTGCCCAGTGGAGACACCATCAAGAAATTCTTGGTGGTTAACAAGGTTAGTGGATAATGGGATGATGTTGGATGAGACCAACACTTGTGCGTTACCGTACCTTTATTACTAACTACTACTTAATAATATAGGTAAGTAGATTGAATTAAAGGTTCACTAATGCCCGGTTTCTATAAACTAAAACGAATCGTTTTTATTACCAATGGAAGGTTTTCTTATTGCCAAACTGGACATATACTACTTCCATATGGGAGTGTCTGCTATGCAAAGCTTTGAGGTCTTTGCTTTATTATTAGTAAAGATATAAGAGTCTTAATTTTAACCGATAATGGTACGAAATTATAGGAATCGGCCATTAATGATAACCCTATCGTTACTAGTGCCACGTTCGAATAACATAGAGTACAGTAGTACCCAACTGATAAGGCACGTCGTGAATCTTCGTTCGCACAGAAGAGAAAGTATGGCCCGAAGATTAACGAAAGAATGCTTAAAACTTACAATCAACCTTAAGTCACTATTATAAGGTTCATAATAAAGTGCAGCTGTTAGTTCCGTCTCACTCGCAAGTGACGCCCCTCCGCACACATGGCGGCAGATGCCGACCAATAGCATTTCCCGCGCTTTGAAAATGAAAATCTTCTGCGCAGGTACATCGGTAAGCCATATTAGTTGGGTACTACCATACTTACTTAATGCGATAAAAAGATGTATTTGTTCTAGGCATGTTTCCATACCTTAACACATTTTTTATTAGGGGATGAGCCTTATGTGCGTTAGTACCTACTATTATTTATTCTGTGCCACAGGATCGAATCTTCATGGAAAACATAGGCGCAGTTAAAGAACTGTGCAAAGTTACCGGCAACCTTGAATCCAGAATCGATCAACTTGAAAGAATCAATAAGAAGTTGTGCAAAATCAGTATACTCCAGAGAAGGGATAGTTCAAGATCTAGTGCTAGCAATGGTAAGTTATAGTATTTCTTGAAATAATACCACAGCCTAGGCAATTCATACGAGTGGGCGACGACGGCAAAGTGGTGTCGCTTCTTTACGTAGTAATAGTTATTATTCTCTGATAAATCGATGGTTATATTTCTTACTAGCTGCCCGGCGCGACTTCGTTCGCGTAATACCCTACCCTACATTTAAACCTTCCCCGGACTTCCACGAATATTTAAAACCCAAAATTAGCCAAATCGGTCCAGCCGTTCTCGAGTTTTAGCGAGACTAACGAACAGCAATTCATTTTTATATATATAGATTAGCTTCTGACCTCGGTTTTACCCGTGATCCCCAGGAAGCTAATGTTTTCCCGTGCTAAGCTATCCTGTTTGATTCATCTATGTGGTTTGTTTCATCTAAATCCGTTAAGCCGCCCGCGGTTTCATCTGCGTGTCAGGCAATTAATAGTCCAATAAATCTTGCACCTTATTAGTTGTTTATAACATAGCTCGAACCTTATTGGTAGACACGGAGGCCCCTTATTGACAAAGCAATTCCAACTTTATTGTGCTTCAAGTTCGATTCAAAAGTGTAATAGGTCGAACAACTGTGTTACGTCCTCTGCCGTCGCGCGTTGTTTGTACCGTATTAATAGAACGCTAAGAATGAAGTTGCTTCAACTAAAGCGAGTGCGCCTACGAGTGTGACTTGCTTGCCCCTTATATGAAGTTTTTTTTTTATAGATTCCCGAATCTCAGCAATATCAAATTCATCGAAGTCTTTCTACAGCGACGGAAACATATCCATAGACCAAATCCGCGATATAGCACGAAACATACGAAAACACGAGTGTTGCCATAAACTAAGTCACAACTCCCCTAAATTCACAAGAAAACAATGCAAAAACTGTCACGTAAACTACACAAAATACGGCAAATATTATAATTACAACAAAACTTGCGTCAGATATCATTCGAACAAAGAGGAAAAATTGGAAAACGTTGAAAATCCAGCTTACATCGATACGGAATCGACGCCGCAAAAGTTGCCAGAGGAAAATTATAATTCAAAGAAGAAGGATACTTGTCTGTGGTTGAGGAGCGAAGATGATTTTTCGTATGGTAACACTAAATTAGGGTTCTGTTGTCGAAGAAAAGACTATACAGACGCGAGTAATGAATTGATTTCGAATAAATTCCTGCAAATTGTTATTACTATATTGATTTTTATTATGGCTGTATGGTAAGTTTCCTCCAATTCTATTATTTTTCACAAAAAATCGAATAATTTTGGGATAGATGAGTTTAAGATTGGTTTATATTAATCACATTTAACTAAATACTAAATATGACTTAGTTACATTGAGTTACAAAGATCCATAATATCAAAAGTGACGACAACTGTCATTATTTGGTGTTGCCACTTCTATTTTTTACCATCTATAGTAGATCATAAAGGCTTCTATTCGTTTTAATTATAATTTTTAAATTAGACTCAAATATACATATTATTTTAAATTTGCAGTCTCGTAGTAATGTCAGCACTCTACTTCCGGGAACACCAGGAACTATTGTCTATGAAGGAGATACGGATGCAACAGACATTCCAAAACTACCCTTATTACGGGAAACCTAATGTAAACAGCGGACAGGCGCATAGGACGCCGCCAGATCAAAATCAAATACAGGTAACGTCTCAAGTTATATTAACAGTCGTCTTCGAATCCGTGTTTCTATCGAAAGAAGTACCATTAGCTTTCCGCCCCTCGATCTCCCCTTTTTGGAGTTGAATATAAAAAACCCCTGTCTTATAAGGAACCTGTGTGCAAAGTTTCAAGTAAGTTTGTGAAGACCCTTTTATACTTAGATAATTCTCCTCGTGAGTACAAGTACAATCCTAGTAGCATGGATTTAAAACTTATGAATGAAATGAATATAATTTTTAATTATAATATTTTTTCCAGAACCTCAAACCATCACAACATGCGACAGCAAAGAAAACGGCAAAAGGTATGACATAAATAAACACATATTCTGGGACATTCCTCACACACGGTCATCTGATCCCAAACTAAGCAGAGCTTGTACTATAGAAACCAGATAACTGATATACTACATATACTACTTTTTGTTTGTAAATACATACTTAATATACATAATTACACCCAGACTCAGGACATACAGACATGTTCATACACACAAATGCATGTCCTGTGCGGGAATCGAACCCACGACCTGCGACGCAATAGGTGGAATCTTTACCAGTCTTAACCAACTGCGCCAACTGGCCCGTCGAAAAAACATTACTATTTAATATATTTTTTTAAATCATATAGGTACGCAATTCAATTACTATTTAAACTAAGTTTTATAAAAAAAAAAAATAGCTATAAGACCAGCTTTTTGAAAATCGAACTTTAATATAACTTGATATAGAATTTTTATTCCATTGACACACTCTACCTTTTTGTTACAGAGAAAGGACCTCACAAAACGACTCAAGAGTACACGACGACACCTACCGACCCTCCTCACACTGTTTCTACAACACTACATCCAACAAGACAGTATGAGAACTTAAAGTGTGAGTATTAGTTTACTAACTTTGCCTCAATAAATTTAATTTAGTACCTAAGTATAACTATACTACATTCCATTAGCTAGATAACAACCTTCTACGTCTCTATTAGATTCAAACTATTTTTACTTACGTAGGTACATATTATCTCTATCTAACTATAAAGATTTCGCAAATTCAATTAATAGGGTATAATGGTAATAAATACCGAATAATCGTCCTCACCTTCTATCCAATCATAGGCGGTACATGAGTGTTTACTAACTTTGACTTAACTAACTTAATTTCGATGGCAATGCCGCCAGCATTGTGGGAACGTTTTTTTTTTATTTAGTTTAAATTGCCCTTATTTCGATGTGTACTTACACATAGCCACTTACTTGGTCGAAATTGTGGTAGATATAATTAGAAATTTAAAAAATCCCTCCTTGTATGAGTTGGGCCTCGCTCTAAGATTCATAATTTACCAATAAACTATAAACAAAAAGATATACTTATAATAAAAAAAATGTTTTGATCACAGCTTAATCACTACATTATGGATCGGGGTTCAATATGTTTTTTTTAAATACAGCGTATTTTATTACCTACTTAAAATAAATACTACATAATAAAAATAAAATAAAATTCGCATTATTATGAAATTTTATTTATTCGAAAAAATTAAGCTGTATAATTTTACTAACAGTTAATTTGTAGGAAATTGTTCTGTTGTATGTTTAAAGGCTAAGAAAATAAATAACAATTTTTCTTCCACAGATACGGAACAAACCCATCCACCAAGCACAGACAGACCGATCTCGATATCACGTATAGCCGACGTGGTTGGAAGTGGCTGTAACTTCGCTGTCAATAATGAACTAGATCCAGAGTGTCAGGTAAGCATTTCATTTTATCGACACCTGCAAGGAATAACGTTATAACTTCACTCAGCAACTTTTCTGAAAGCGTGAGGTGTAATTGTGTTGAACGTGCCAACTATAGTTAATCGACCTATGACATTACATTTCAAAAAGTTTAATTTTAATATTATTTTCACGCTGCCTGTAAGGATTTTGAAAAAATCACATCATGGATTAAAAATATTATGGTAAGATATACTTATATCGGATCAGCAAACACCACAAAATATTATAACAGGTGGAGACGTTGAAAACTTGTTTGAGACGTTAAAAAAAAATTGAGAATTCGCTATTGGTTCCGTAGTAAAAGTTGTTCAGCATGACTAATCCAACATAGGTTTCGAAAATATGCCATCTCGAAATCTCCACCCAGTATAGGTACCTACAAATTCCTCGCCCAACGTATAAGTATAGCTTTACAGTAGACACCGATTACTTCACGATCATCATCAAATTAGAAACCTTACCTAACCTTTGTTTAGAGTAAAATTAAAACTATCACTTTATTCCCAGTCATCCTGCGGCCTAGACGCCCCCCAAACATATGAAAACGCAGAACCTCTAGAACGTAGACCAGAAAAAGAACTAAACGATACATACAGCCGTCCTCTAGAACCAGCTCCAAAAGACAAACTTCCAATAACTCCTGTTATACCAGAGAAAAATAACTCGGAAGCTCTCAGAGATTTCAAAATCAACGAAGAAATGATAGCCGAGTCTAATTATCTCGATGCCAATAAACAAAATGGATCGGAAAATGTTGGTCGGTTGAAGAGAGAGGTTAGAGGAAAGAGGGAGACAAGAGATGAGATAAGGAGTAGCTCTGAAGAGATGACTCTGAGAGACCAGTCGGATGAGATTGGAAACCGTGGTGAGTTAGTCATCTAGTTTTTATTCATTAACTAAAAGTGACATTTACCTATGATTTTGTTTGATTCATAACTAAGATTTACTTATTATGTTTGTATTTATAGGTGTTGACTAAAACAAGTGCATTATTTTGCCTGATTAGTAATTGACTTTATTTCTTAAGATTGATTGACGATGAATGCCATTATTTAATTATTCTATTCTATTCCATAGTACACAGGCCTGTCTTCTCAATTTTTTCATACTAAAATCGCGGCTCGCTGTGATGGCTGTTTTGACCAAAGGGTATCTACCTATCTTTGTATCGCTATGTCTGTCTCTTTTTGGCTCAGGCATCGAACAATAAACCAATAGAAGCGCAATCAAGGACACATGCGCTCTGATTGGCCAAATCAAAAATACACGATATAGTGTATGGTCCTTACTGTTCCATATCAGTACAAAATCCCTGACTAGTTGTGGAATGTCATTGTTCAGTAGGTACTAATGGTCTCAGGTAATGCGCTGTCAAATTGGCCGTCACAGCGTGCCGTAAATTGAGTTAGTACTGCGTTACTAGCCGATAGCGCTACTATAATACTACTAGTATATGCTAGTGACTGGTTGATAATTGGTTTTATTTCAGTAGGTACGTGTGGGAAGGTACCTAAGTATTACAGTTTTCATAAATGTACTATAAATAATGAACAGAATGCGACACAGTCCGCGTGGGTATAGCGAGCAAGTCGGTGAGCAACTCGTCTCTGTTTGTGGAGTCGGTGTGCGCGCGCGCCGCTGGGGGTGGACACAACTACTCCTACACCGTGCCGCTCTCGCACTGCCTGCATCACAACCATATTGATATCACTTTCAGGTAAACTATACAACTAGGTATAGTAAGGGGCACGAGTGGGGAGCACAGATTGACACCTGCGCAGTAGTTAATTTGTCGGTCTGTTTGGCGGAATGAAGCAGGGGGGAGCGCCGAGCTGCACACGATTGGTTCGTCAGTCGATGCTCGTCGTCTATTGGATTCTCGCGTGTCATTTGGCTACTGTGATTTGCGCGAGCTTGCCCCCACTACTCCCTATCTGTGCTCACCACTCGTGCCTCATACTGTACTTATGATATCTCTATGTATACAATTCTAAAAAAGTTAAAAAAAAACTAATACTTGTTGTGGTATATGCCGGGGATAAGTCCTTTCACTCTCATTCCTGCTTTGTCTCCTTACTGCATTTGAGGAGTAAATAGATATTTGTTTCGGTCCACATAGGAAGTTCCACCCCTGCCTTATACCTTGGGCCCCCTAAATACAGTCCACTCAAACGCTCTCGTACCAGCATATAGTATATGTTATAATAAATCAATATAGCTATTTTATCACCAGAATTATGCGTACAAATATATAATGACTAAGTAATTTTTTCATATCCCCAATCGATGTATGTAGTTCCAAAATCTTCGAAATTTTGTAAAGGACCAATAAATTTAACTGAACTTATCAACCTCGGTACCACGTGCAAAAACTTGTTTTTTTTTTCCGCAACAGGTCTTCAAATCTAAAAGAATTCCAACTTTGCGACCTCCACTGCAACTATGATGACGCATCAAAGAGCTGTCAATTCAATAGAGAATTGCCCAAACTTATTCCGTCAGGAGATACCTGGAGTCTCAGGATGGCTCTAGATTGTAACATAGATAGACAGATGAAGATTCGGACGAGATTCATGCCTGGGAGACTACATTATATTAATAATAAAGTGGTAAGTATATTCATTTATATATAGGTATAGGTTTACATTTACTTCAACTTAGGGAACAGTCCAAGTTTCATCGAAAACGGTTCAGTAGTTTTCAAGATATGGACAAATATGTGTGACGGCCTGGCTTATTGATACGAGCTACGGGTGTGGTGTCAAAGGAAAAAAAACTCAAAACCTTGGCCAAATTTTAGTGCATTTAAGAGAAACTAAATTGACGAAATAAAAAAGTAATTAAAAAAAAAAGCGAAATATTTTTAATGGAATACGTCGTGCTCTTTCGCTGACTTCAAATCAGTGTCAG
The DNA here is from genome assembly GCA_947623365.1 of Achlya flavicornis. Classification (NCBI taxonomy): domain Eukaryota; kingdom Metazoa; phylum Arthropoda; class Insecta; order Lepidoptera; family Drepanidae; genus Achlya; species Achlya flavicornis. The sequence goes on along the minus strand of OX392467.1, from coordinate 19,146,903 downwards.
ATTAGAGTTATTTCATACTTTTGAGTGTATTCTGAAGTCGATATATTTTTTTTAATACTTTTTTATTTTGTTAAAAGTTGCTTTTTGAAATAAATGCGAAATGTATAATATCTGTGAAATGAAAATTTCACAAGCCAATATTTCAATATTAAATGGTTTGTGTGAAAGATATTATACAATATTCAAATTAAAATATAATTTACCATTATTGTTTTCAGGATCTCTGCTACCCCATACAAGAGGATAAAGTACCCTTCATCGAATATAACATACGTATCTATAGAGTTTGTAACAACGTGTAGTAAATTAAATAAATAATATTTTCTGACAATTAATAATGAATCTTCATATTATAATTATAATATTTTAGATTTTTAATGTATGTAACGCTTGGTTTCTGAAAAGTATTTAACTAAATATCGAACAAAAAAATATTAAAAGATATTTATCTTTCTTCTGCTTAGTACCTAGTAACAAAAAGTAGTATAGTACAAGCTCTTAGTTTGGGACCAGATAGCCGTGGGTAAAGAATGTCCAAGGATTTTTTTTGTTGGTATAAGCATTTACCTGCCTTTTTTGTCAGAAGGCTGACAAGCAGGAACAGCCCACCAGATGGCAAATGACCACCGTCAAATTGTAATTAACAAAACCTGGAGATTATTACTAAGTGTAGAAGACCAGCTGTGTTGTGTTGCTGGATAACCAACGGAAAGGTACCAGTCAGATACCTACTATAAGGTATCGAGAAAAAAAATTGCATCTGAAAAAAAAACGTTTTTTTTTTAATAATAATATCTTTATTTCCAAAGGAATAACACAAGTTTGCAGAAACGTATACTGTGTAAGTTGTAACAAAAACGTACTGCACGTGTAAATGCTCTCATTGCTAGGCTAAAATAGCCTGAGAATAATATTCATAAGAAGAAAATATATTAAATATAATTTATTTTTCTCAGTTTCATAATTTTTTTTCTTTTACGTAATGTAATTAAATACTTTTCAGAAACAAGCATTTGTACCTATATTAGTATTTGTAACAATCACATTCCATTTAAGTGCAATTATATAATGTTATCCGTCCTCAAAAAAATAATATTTTAATAACTAATACTTTTCTGTATTTTCAAAATACAAGATAGAGATATTATTGTATAAAATAGTCGTTATTGTGCACAACCAGTTAAAATATACCAGCAAGTTTTTTTTTATTATTTAAAAAAAAGACCGGTAGAAATATAATCAAAATTATGCGCGACAGAATTTTTAATTGTCTATTGATAATATTTTCTCAACATCTTTTAATAATAAATAACTATACATTATTTTACTCTTTTTTATGGTAATATCTATCGAATGCATATTATGACATGCATATTAAAATATTTAGTTTTTTTACTTGACAGTGATTTAACTACATTACTATTTCATTTATCTAGCTCTCTCTTTTAATAAAGATCATAAAATCTCATTAAATCTTTTTACTACGCTCTTTTAAATCTCATTTTTTTATTATAAAAAGAAAGACAAACTACTGTATCTGTTTTTTTAATTAAGTAAATGGTGGCAATGTCCATGAGCAATGTCAATTTTCCTATAAGAAGCAATTGATATTATTATGAAATTAGAGACGATTACATTAATATTATTATTTTAATTTAGCTGTTTTTGTTCTTTCATTTACCCAGTAATAATAAATAATTATAAAACCATTTGATCTGTATTATAGCTATTTTTATATATTGAGTTTTTTTTTTAATGGAAATGGTGTTTATGAAGTAACCTTTTTTTATACAATAGTTATTAATCGTTATGGTGGTAGCTATGTTTTTGTAATTATTTTAGACTTTAGGTAAAAATATTTTGTACAGAATTTTATGATTTCGCCCAGTTTTATTATTATTAAAGTATTTTTTGCAGCTTTATTTTATTGTCTAGTTAACTTTAGACGTAAGTTATTATAGATTTGTTTAATATAGTATAATACTCAAAATGAAATTCTTGAAATGAATATATTTTATTAATTTATTATTTATAAACAAATTACAAGATAAAAACATTTTGGTTTAAACTCTATGATTTTTTTGGTTCATCGATATGGTAGTGGTGGTCTGGCTAGGTGCTCACCACTATTATAAAAAATATCGTATAAAAAAGTTCGGCAGTAGTAATAAAATTGTCCATCTAAAAAAAATTATGATTAATTTCATTGTCTGTATACATTCCCAAGCCAGTACTTAATTAGTTTAAGAAAGTATTTCTATGCAATTGTATTATTTTTATTTGAAAAACAATGTCACACAAACTCTTTTTTTAAATATGATATTAATAATTTAGTTTATCTTGCCATATATTAGGAATTTAATTTGAAAAACATCACACTGTGAGCTTTAAGGCAGTAAAAATATCCGGGCAATTGCGAGTTGGACTTGCATGTTCCTTAAACTAATAATAAAACCATAATTTTCTACTTTATTTTATGTCATGACTAGCCAAAATATAAGTTTATCTTTTTCATCAAAACTGTTTTAATTGAAAGAGCTTTATTTTATTTTTACTATAAAATAATTAGAGATACATATCAGCGTTAAAAGTTATTTTTGAAAATGTTTGGCCGATTTCTAAAAAAATACAAATAATATAGGTATTCGCATATTTTATAATAAACAAAATTTCATGTTGAAGGCATTTATAGTTGCTATGCAAATCAGTCGTGACATGCAAACACCGAAGAAGATACAATGTTTTACACATTTTGCAATTGTTTTATTAAAAAGTATAAGTGTAAATGATTTAATTTAAATTTATATTGCCAAGTAAATTCCAGTGTAAAATAGGCTTTTAATTATTTTTTGTCATGATTTTTTTTTCTAAACATTTCAATTTCAAATGTATTACAAAAACTTTTGTAGGTATTTAATCTTCTTTTTCTAATTTACGTAGAAATATTACGTATAGTTAGTTATACCTAGTGGAGTAGACAGTAAATACATTTTTAGTCTGTAATATTTAGTATTTATATTAATAAAAATATTATATCTTTACATAGAGTAATTATTAAGTGTCCACAAAACTTGTATTGTTATAAGAAATAAAAATAAATTGTAGCAATATAATCTATTGAAGTTTTATTATGAATTAACCCAAAAAGTGTACTAGAGACCACTAAGATGAAAATTAAAATAATATAATTTATTTATTGAGGCAAAACATAAAACCCAGTAATTTCAGTAAGAATATAAAATAATTTAGTTGGAGCTTATTGCGCCTTTGGCTATTATTTGTAATAAATAGTTCGGTTTGTCTTCCCTTACCCTTACCCTGAGTGGAGTGCGAGAGCTTTAGGTTGCTTTTCGACCAGAGATGTGCTATGCTCAAGAGTGTAAAAGGGCTAAATCTGCGTAATAACAGGGAAACCCGCCCTGAGATTACTAGTGATGGTGAAACCGTTGCACATCACTCGACACCCTTGGCAGCTGACACCGATGTGGCTCCCTTTGCTACGTTTCAGGGACTATTTTTAGGGCTCATTTAGTTAGCGGCGAGTCGCCGTGTACCAGGATTATCAAGATAGAGATGTGATTTGGTAGATGTACCGTAGTCTCAATTTAATAGTCCAGCAAGTAAATTAATAATTTAATTCCAAAGCCTTTGCACATAGCGAGTGCAGTCTGTACCCGTATCTTTTCAATAGTGCAGACAAAGATAGTAGGTATGCGCGAGGAGGTGTTTCAACCCATTAACGTATTATAATGGGGCCTTTATGGGTTGTACTCGTGTCCCCAGTTCCCCACGCACGCCTTCCAAAAGGATTGGAACTTGGCCCCTGGTATCAGTAGATACAAATAATAATTAAAATACTTATAATGTTTAGACAGTACTTTTATCCATGGCCGCGAGTGGAAACACAAAAACAATTTGTATTTTTTAATATTTTGTATTGTACCTAGACTTTGCCTTTGATGAATCTAAGCATAGAATTAGAACTACCAGTTTAAAATCTAAAGCACCATTCTACAGGTTTTCAAACAAAGTAATCTAACGTCACAGAAACCGGTATGTTTGGCCGACTCGGTTTTGCGGTGGTTTTGCGACACGAGAAAAACAAACATTATAATGTTAACATAAATAATGCTTAGTTTGAGCTTGGTTCCGCATGTTATTTTTATGATTAGTATCCTAATCTAATAACTGCTCAAAACGCTGATTTTAATTGGAACAAATTTATGTAAATTATAAATTGAAACCAGTTTTTGCCTAACCTGATGAAAGCACGATTTCCGGTGTACAGACTCTTAATTAAAGCGACAAGGTGTCCAGGAGCTCCTATTTCAAGAAGTACGATCCACAGTCTGTCCCATTCCTGAAGCAAATATCCGGGATTATTGCTTCATGGTACGCAGTCAAAGGCTTTTGTGTAGTCGATAAAGCAAAGAGCCACTGGGGTGTTTAATTCCCTGCTTTTGTCTTTTATTTGACGGATGTTGAGTAGGTATCTGTTCCCTTGTTCTCTTACCGTTTACAAAACTTGCCTGCTCTTCAGGTATCTGTCGGCTTAGAAAGTAGTACAGACGATGGTTAACTAAATTGAGGAGGATCTTACTCGCATGAGATATTAGAGCTGTAATTTCTAGTTTTTTAAGAGCCTTTTTTGTGCATCGGAACAAACACCGATTCGGTCCAGTCGTTTAGCCATCTACCAGTTTTCCAAAAGGCGTTTTGGTGTTGTTACCTTTTCACCTTTATTTTTAAGTATTTCCGATGTGATACCATCCTTACCCGGCGATTTCATATACTTGAGAGCTTTCATGGCATGCTCAATTTTCGACGGCAGGATTTCTGGCTCTTCTGTCGACCATGTAATTAGTATTTATAGGCTCCCCCATATCATAAAAATCTTCGCAGTAGCTCCTCCAACGTTCTCATACGTGAAACACATCTGTAAGCAGGTTCCCTTCTCTACACAACCTAAAAACTACCTAAAGCAAACAACTTTCAAAATTTTGATTTTGAAAATATTTGCGATGCTTTTATTTTAGAAACTTTTTACGATTTCGTTTAAAAAGCACGTTGAATAGATTTACAAAAACCGAAGTGTTGTCATTTAACATACCAATTACCGTTTTACACATTTCTTGCGGGTCACTAAAAACAACGAAGAAGAAAATTAGTTTTAGTAGCGATCGTGCTGCCAACCAAGGTAGTTGTGTTTGTGCCGTGCAGTGAATAATTTTTTTATCTACAGAATCTGTGTTTGTCATCATAAGTATCGAGTGGAGGTGAGTGTTACTTTAATTTAAATAAATGATCTAATAAAATAGTAGTGTCCGTGATTTCGTGCGAATTCGTGTCATCTTTTCAATTATTGGAATTTGATCGTATTTACATAAGTATCGCGGCGTTTATGGTAAAGTGTAGTTAGGTACTTACCACAGTGTGCCCGTCCGCCAATAGCTATCAATTATTATTGGATATTTAAACTTAAAAGCCAATTTTCCACTGCAGAAATATATTAAGTACCCATTTTTGGGCGACTGAGTTGCACTTGCTACAAATTCTAGAACTCTACCAAAAATTTACCGCAGTTTTTTTTTTATTGTTTCAATGAACTCTATAGATTCTATCGATTTCAAATACCTAATTACCTACCGAATTACACGATTAGATCATTGTAACTATATCGTAATTTAATACTTTTTAGTGTATGCCCACTTAGGGAAATTTACTATTTCAATAATATGGTTGTTTCTTGCTTGCTTGCTTGCTTGCAACAGCATGCAGCAGATTTTTCTAAACTAATAGATGATCATTACAGAGTTTATAATGGAAATAGCCTTGAATACCCGGTAAAAAGTGCTAAGTATAGTGACCAGCGCATATTCTCGTTCCATAGAGACGTTACATATTTTTTACTTTACCTAAGTATCTTTAAAACTGTGAATACGTTAATTTGGATTCATCATAGTTTTATTTTTAACAAACCAGACATCGGTCATTTGAAGAATAAGCATGTAAATGAAATAATGTCGATTTCACAGAACCTTTTCTTACGTGTGCTATAATTTTTGTTGCTATAATGTTTTCCTTCGGCGAAAAGAGTGAGTGTAGTGAGCCACGACCTTCTAAACAGCTACTTATTCAGTAGCCCCGCAGCAGGTAGAGATAGGTAATCGAATTTGAACCTTGTGTAGTTTGACCTTTCTTTTATGCAGGCCCGGACTTCAGAGGTCAAGGGCCCTTAGGCACTTGGCATTTGGGGCCCCCACCTCTTAATCATTCCATATTCTTTTTGCAAATTAAATGCACTATGTACAGAACAAAATGATGTTCAATCGACTTTAAGTACTTTATGTTACTATAGTTACGTATGGAATACGGCGATCTAACTTTTTTTTTATACCACTTAGTTGGCAAACAAGTATACGGCCCGCCTGGTGGTAAGAGGGCAAAAGAACGAATGATATCATCATAGTCAATTGACTGCATTTGTTCTGACTCTATGTACAATGTACATTACAGAGTGAATTTTGCCTGTTCTCTTCAGCTGAGCAGTTTGAGGCTGGTTGGTGTACCTGCACCAACTGGGTAGGAATTGTGCCATTGTGTAGGTACACAATGGCATTCGGAGCGCAATTCCTACGTTTCGATAAATATCCAAAAAAAACAAAAATAAATATTTGTGACCTCCATAACTTGAATCAGCACCAATATCATTCAACATTTTACAATCCATTATGCGAGGAAAAAAACTACCTGTATGCGAAATCCTTGACGTAATCGGTAAATAAAAAGTTACTTTTCCACACACGAGCAGTACCCATGCGTTTGGGTTAACTATTTTGTATGGGAGAAATGAATATTCCGCTTGAGGCACTGCGCCAATTCCTATAGAGAAGTGTCATAAACACAAAGCATAAGTGTTTACTAACGTCAATTCTTTACACTCGGTGTGCAGAAAAGTTGCTCTTAAATCCTTTGCCGCACGTGCGGCTAAGAGACACTTTCTGTTGTTGTATATAGCCACATAAAGAATTACTTTCTGAGCATATGCATTTTAAAGATATGTAGGTACCTACTTACTAGGCCAAGCCAGGTAATAACAAACGCGTGCGAGAAAGATGAACGACCGTAACTCAAACTCAACTCTTTCTTAGGTGACGTTATTTTGTTTGAAAATTTTGTAGACAAGTGCAAAAGTGAGACAACCAACTGTTAATTAAGATATAAGATAAGGCAAGCCAGGCTTTTGAGCTTGTATGCAGGTCCCGCCAATGGGACTGGGGCCCCTAGGTTGGCTGGTCCCCTAGGCCGGGGCCTTGCAGGCTTAGGGGGAAATCCGGCACTGCATTTATGTTTCGGTTCTAGATTCATATAGGAATATAAGGTCTTTTACGTCCACTCACACTATTTAATGAACGAAATTACTTTTTATTTTTTCTCTTATTATAATATTATAACATAACATTATAAGTAATTATAGATAGACGAATACCGTTACGTTCTTCACGCCTCGTAAACTTAGGTATACTTATAGCTTTATTATTCGGGTAATCCCATACTCATGCATTTCGCTACGCTAAGCAGACGTCCATAGCATGGAAAAGAAATATGACAATCCTTATAACACTATGCGAGAGAGAAAGAGACGCATACACAATTTTGATTGACTCAATAATTTTTCGAGTATCAACCCAATCAATTCGGGTGCTTATGTAGGATTTCGTATTTTACTGAAAATAAGTGGAAAATAATTATGATCGTGTAAATAAAACTAGAAAAGTGTATGTTACCTATAGATATTGTCACTTCTTCTGTGAGCAAATGTGATGTAAATAGAAAGAAATAACACATATAAGTTTTTTTTATTTCTTTTTAAATATATTTATTTACCATTATAACAATTTACATGTATGCATATAGCCTACACGGAAGCCTCGTGCTTATTGTGAAGGCGGTCGCTGCACAACAGCGATCATAATAAAAGTAAACAATTCTTATTTATATGTACCTATATCATAGTAGAAAAAGATTTAGAAGCATGAGCAAATATTCTAATTTGTGATTATTATTACATTTAATTGGTATCTACTTAAGTTTAAAAAAGTATTGTTTAATTATACATACGTTTCACAGGTAAATACGTGTACATATTTTCGTCTCGTCTTATAACTGGCTATGTTCTTCGTGTACATACAAATTCTTTGTTTCACTTGGCAAAGCACTTGAATCCCCTTACTCTGTGACTTGGAGAATTAATTGACTATTCGGTTCGGTAGATTTTGGACAGACAATCGGACCTAGATATAGGTATTCAGCGCATATAAGTACTAAGCCGTATTAAGGTCAAAGTTACGGAAGTTACAAATACTTATTATGCATTTTATTTAATCACGAATTTTAATTACTTATTTAAAAAATGTAGCATAACGTCCTATTATGCTATAGCTTTGAATACAAATTCACATTCGCATTTATAATATTATTTAGGATAATAAGTACCTACCTATCTATACATAGTAAAAAAATGAAGTCGTTTTCCGCGTCTGTCTGTCTGTCTTTCCTCCTAAACCCCGCATCGAATTTTGTTTGATGTGGTTTTCGCCATTAGTTAGGTACATATTACAGAACAGAACATATTATAAAAAAGTTAAAAAAAAAAAAGTTTGTATAGTTATTTTTGCGCTTTCATGCTGCTTCCACCGGCTTCACCCGTGTTCCCAATGGATCTTATTAGGTATGTACATAGACAAACATCACATGTTATGTATTAAAATTCCTATAATGTTCAGAACATTCAGAGTATGTTCTACCTACAGCAATAAACACACACTCACCCCCCCCCCCCCCACCACACACACTTAGGTATAACTAAGGTGTTTTAATGACACAATTAAATAATACTGAATGAATCATAAAAATAAATTGTGTTTCAGAAAAATCGCGCATATAAAAACATTTTATTTAATTTTACTTTATTACAGTAAACATGCGCGTTTTTTTTCAGCCGGTTAATAATAGATAGAAACAAAAGAACAAATGACGGAACTAATTATTAATTAAACTTTATGAGGTACAGCATTAATGCTGTAACCAACGTAAAATGGTATAATAAAAACTGTGATATTGTATTGTAATTATGCAAATCCTTCCGTTCCCAGCTTTGTAATATGCTTACACCACAACATTCTTCATGGTTAAAACATTTATCATGTGGTAAAAGTAAAAACCGGCCAAGTGCGAATCTGAGTCTGAAACACGCACCGAACCTTCGACCTTCCTTGGACGTGCATTTCTCGGCCATTACTGTTCTAGAGCGGTCCGCATGACTAAGTTTGTTTTTGGAAGAATTTTGGTTATTTCGAAAAAACTGTGCTAGTTCGAAAATTCGATCTATTTTTCTTGTAATATACTTACTTACATAAAAGTTTATCGTCTGTAATGATTTTAGATTTTTCGCTTTCCCAACTTCGGAGATAAGGGGGGAATGGTACTTCTTTTATTTTTCGTAAGTATTTTTTATGGGGTTGCATTTCACCTCCGAGTCCTCCGACTGACCCCAGGAGGCTATGACGAGGCTGAGGATGTAGCACGCTTACCCAGAAAATACCTATTCACTCTGGCGTTGAAGACATCTAGTTTATAGGTGTCGGGAAACATAAACCTCGAGAGTCCCCCTTCTTTGCTGTTCGCATAAGGAATGACGAAGCGAAGCGTTGTGTCCTTCCGTATAGGATGTCGGCAACGTGTGGTTGAACAATCTCCCGGCGTATAGTGGTTCGATGGAGAAATGGGGATAGAGGAATTAAATTTAACAATTCAATAGCACTTTCCAAAATATATCCTATAGAAGACCGACAAACATGAAACCTTAAACCTTACGTCGATGTTCAAGGCTCGTTGGTTTCGAAACACATGCGAAACATCTCCGACGAGTCTCCTAGCACAACGAATTCAAAACTACGCAACATAAAAGAAAATAACTGTTTTAGAATGTAAAAATTAAGCCCATTCACATGATACACTGTTACGTAGTACTATTGAATATTCTCTTTGGTACTTTGATAATTCGGTCTCCCAATTCAGCGCTTTTTGGCACTGTTTGTTTTTCGTATTATGTAATAAAGTTGGGTAAGCTATACTGAAAAATATTCCAAATTGCATCAGTGGTTGCTTAAAATATACCGCTGTGAGATTGATGGACGGAGTGGCCCCATAAGGGTTCTTTTTCCCTTCTTGGGTCGGAACCCTAAAAAAGGCTTCCAAAACACCCTTTATAAGTTTTAAACCACGAATCGACGATCGATATCTTGAGTCTAATTTAGAAGCGACAAATTCTAGAAGCCAGTCAATGCCGTAAAAATTAAATAAATTTAAAAAAAACAAATGTGCTTGTCATTTCAACCTGTGCTGCTAATAGATGATGGTGCGTTCACCACAACACACAATCTTGTTCATGTTAATTGGTCGTAATATATGAAATGAAATGAAATGAACTAATTTATTCATTCAAATAGGCCTTCACAGGCACTTATGAATAGTCAAACTCTAATACTCTAATGCACGGTTCGGAAGGTTGCTTTTGCTAAGAAGAGCCGGCAATAAACTCAGCAATTACTCTTTTCAAAATCAAACTTAAATTTATTACATCAGATGTTTCCTGTAGAGCGAGCGCTACACCCAAGCATTTTTATCATTTAAATATTCGGTAATATTGTAGTAAGCCTTCTGTACTAAAGCGGCCTTAATACATTCCTTAAACTTATGTGACGGTAAATTCAAAATTTTATTAGGGATTTTATTATAAAATTGTATACTCAGTCCTAAAAATGAACCTTGCACTTTTTGGAGTCTATAAGCAGAGGTCACAAGTTTATGCTTATTTCTAGTATTAAAAGAGTGCACGTAACTTTTTTTTTACAAAAATATTAATATTCTGATGTACAAATAATATATTTGCATAAATATACTGCGATGCTACTGTGAGGATACCTATATGTTTAAACTTATCTCTGAGGGAAGCTCGAGAACTCATATTATAAATAGCTCGCACTGCTTTTTTTTGCAAAATAAAAATGGTTTCTATATCAGCAGCTTTACCCCAAAGTAAAATGCCATAAGACATAACACTATGGAAATAACTAAAATAAACTAATCGAGCTGTGTCTACGTCTGTTAGCTGTCTAATTTTTCGAACTGCATAAGCAGCTGAACTGAGCTTTCCCGAAAGACATGATATTTGGTTGCCCCATTGAAGTTTCGAGTCTAAAGTAATCCCTAAGAATACTGATGATTCAACAAGACCTAAAGGTTCATTATTTATCATTAAATTACAGCCTACTTTTTTAACATTTGGTAGTGCAAATTTAATACATTTAGTTTTCTTTGCATTTAAAACTAAATTATTTACAGTAAACCAGTTTAATACCCGAGATAATGCACCGTTTACATCGTCAAAATTAGATTTCAGTCTATCAACACTAAAAATCAGTGAGGTATCGTCAGCAAACAGTACAATTCCACAGGTATTTTTGACATAAAATGGAAGATCATTAATATAAATTAAAAATAGAAAAGGACCTAAAATAGAGCCCTGCGGCACCCCCATAAGCACAGGAGAACCAGATGATTTAATACGATTGACATCAACACTTTGAATTCTATCCCCGAGATACGACTTCATCAGATCAAGTGCTGCGCCCCTAACCCCATAATAATTTAGTTTACGTATGAGTGTCCGGTGATCAACACAATCAAAGGCTTTAGATAGATCACAGAATACTTATACCTTTTATAGGTAAGAAAGGTCCATAAAAGTAACGGGTTTCCGGCCCCCACAAGGAATGTTGCGATACCGGAGGCGTGACATGGCTGCGTGGCGAAACTGAGATAGTTTGTTGATATTTGTTAATATCTTTAAAAGGTATCCGTACTTTTCTCTGACATGTAGAGTGATTGAAAGAGTGGTAGAGAGTCTAGAAAGGCAGAGTACACAAAAATTTCCAAGCGGTCTTTCTCAAAAAACGCTATTTAATTAACTAATAAGTAACGGTAATAACGGTATATTAAACTTACCTACGCGCTCGTGGTGTAGCATGATTAGCCGTTCTTAATCGATCGGCGAAGTTAAGCTACGTCTGTCGTGGTCGGTACCTGGATGGGTGACCGCCTAGTTGTATTTCAAATCGAGCGTTTCCGTGCTTCGGAAGGCACGTAAAGCCGTTGGTCCCGGTTATCACTTAATTGTGATAGTCGTTAAGCTAGTTGGATGCCTCCTAGGCGGCTTGAAAAATTCCAACAGTAGGTTGACCACTAGCCTACCTCCACCAACCCGCAGTGGGCATGCGTGGTGGAGTATCTGCCCATTCCCTTTCACCCTCATTTGTGAAAGGAGGCCTGTGCTCAGCAGTGGGACATTATAGGCTGATGATGATGATGTTGAAACTTACCTACCTTTTAAACGCTGTTGTTTGACAAAAAGTTGACAGTAAAGTGATCAATAAATATGTGCCAACTTAAACAGTGTTTTTTTTTTATACGACTAAGTCGGTAAACAAGCATACGGCCCGCCTGATGGTAAGCGGTTACCATAGCCATATGGACGCTTGCAACACACGAAGCATCGCTCACGCGTTACCGACCTTTCCCCCATCCCCTATGAGCTCTGGCGACCTTACTCACGCGCAGGAACACAACTTTACACAACATAAGACTGCGGTATTCTGTAAGGTGGAGGTACTTCCCCAGTCGAGCTGCTCTTTGAGCGAATAAACGCTATGCTCTGCCTCGACAACGTTTGGTGAAATAACGATTTATGGATGAACTAGCTTTCCTTCGCGGTTTCATCTGCGTTGGTGGCGATAGGAGGAGATTTGAGGAGGATCCGGAGGATTTGTCTATCCAAGCCCATTTGAAATATTCATCCTGAACATAATCCAACATGTTTTTTGCACTTTACTTCCAAATTAAAACAGGGTGCATCAACCAGATACCAAATTTATTCAAATTAAATACGATTTCTACACTTCATGATGTAATGAAGTGAGGTCAAAGCACTCTAGATGTCTGCCGCTTTCTCTAGTCGATCTATACTTGATTGTGCGATTGAGGATTAATATTTGACATTAACATTAAGTTAAAAAAAGGACTCGGTTGTATGTTTTTTTTTTTTTTTTTTTTTTTTTTTATGTTTGGTATGGTTGTTACCTCATAACTCCGTCATTTATGAACCGATTTAGAAATTTATTTTTTTGTCTGGAAGGGTACACTTCCCGTTTGGTCCCATTGTCATCAGATCAGGATTTGATTACTTCTTCGTGTACTTTGAAGTCGGTTTAAGTTTTTTGTAAAACAGTCCAATTATTTATTGAAAATATTAATATAGCCACCCGGGGATAGTGTAGCTTCCCAACAGTGAAAGAATTTTTCAAATCGGTTCATTACATTCGGAGCCTATTCAATGCAAACAAACAAACAATCAAATCTTTCCTCTTTATAATATTAGTATAGATTATGTTTGGAAATAAAAAAAAAAGTTATATAATTCCAATAAAACACTTATATAGTGTTGACAACGTAATAGCATAGTATATTGGTGTCAGTTTCGTAACTAATTATTGTAGGTAAGTACCTACTTCATACAAAAGTTGCGGTGAAAGCAATATTATGATGACTTTACTTTGTAAACATTTTGCAATCGGAAGCCAGCTGCTCTACATTTAATAATATACCTTCTACTTAAATAAACGAACGACTAGCGTGTAGGTCATAGGGTTGAACCTAGATTGAACGATGATTGCATCTATAAATAATCTAAAATTATATAAATAAAAACACATGCTTTAAAAGCCCTGTATGTAGGTATCTACCAAAAAGTATTAACTAACCATGTATTAACGATTTTGACCACCGATAAGTTTTAAAGACTATTAAAAGTCCTACTCAAGGGTTGTATCCAATGTATCGAACCTATTTTTGTAAGTTCACAGTGCAATTAATTTAGTTCGTGAGATACCTACCTACCTAATCGACTTATTTTTGAATTAAGGTTTTAAAATTAATTTCTATGGTCAATGTTGCCAACTTGCAAGGATTAATCATTTCTTTATCGTCTTATGGTGCGTCCATGCTTGTCGAACCGAGCACGAGCCGAGCCACGAACGAGCATACAACGAGCCTACAACGAGAACGATGCGAATCCTTTTGTACGTGAAAAAACTGACAATCGCGCTCGTTCGAGGCTCGCGAGCCCGTCCACGCGACGCGAATCGTGCTCGCAGTGTGCTCGTTCTAGGCTCGGCTCGTGCTCGGTTCGCTAAGCATGGACGCACCATTACGTGATAGGTACTCGGTAGATAGATGTTTTGCTTTGCGTGAACAGCTTGGTTTTTATGTCAAAAGTCTGGCAAGCCAGCAGGCGGTCCATCTCATGGCATGTGGCTACAGTCGCCTATGCACATATTGGGGGATTGCCAACGTGTCGCCGCCTAGAACTCCTAGAAGGCGTGCAACTGGCGAAACACACAAAGTACCTAATCGTTTAGCATCTAATTTTGTTTAGTTATGAGATAACTAGGTTCAAGTTTATTCGAGTCTGTTTTTCGATCGTGTTAACTTTACTTGTGTACCTATTAAAATTAAAGCAAACATCGGCCTCTTCAGCCTTCCTTAACCGCAGAAGCTCGTCAAACACCTCGTTTACCTTGAGTTATATACAGTAGAGATCAACCATTGATAAATGCAGTGATGATTGGTGGCAGCATACTTAATCATTTTCGTAAGTAGGTATGTACTAAACTATGTACTTATAAAAAATACCCATCATAGGTAGGTACCTATATTAGTGTACAGGTACAGGCAGGGTTGGATTATGTACTATAATTATAGTATTTATACTATAATTTCGCCCTTTGTACTATATACTATCCACATCTAACGATAGTACACTAAAATACTATAATTTAAAGTTTGCTCCCGAATGCTTATGGGGCGATTACATTGGCCAACCTGCAGGGGCCGATTTGGCATACATTGTTGGTTATCTGAGCACATTGTAATAAAATACTCAAGATAACCAGCAATGTATGTCAAATCGGACCCTGCAAGTTGGTCAGTGTAATCAGCCCTTAAGTTTTACGTTAAATGAATATTTCGACCGTGCGTGTATCCGACCGAATTCTGATCTTGCGATGTTTTCTGTGTTGATGGCCGGGGATTCCCCGATTATCCTCCGCAGTACACTTCTATCTTTCCACTAATCTCGTTCCTTCCATTCCATTCGAAATTCAATCAAAGTTTTTCTTCAATTCAATCGAAATTCAAAAAAAAATATTATCTTGTGACGCTATCAAAAGCGGTAGTAAAAGTGGGAATTGTACTGATTTTATTCCTACTGAGGATATGTTGATGAGATTAAATGCCAAAGATGAAGATATAACTAATAGTAATATTCAAGAACTGATAAACTTAGAAGAGGAGTAAATTTTGCCATAATTGGTGTTGATTTTAATGACTAATAAGTGAAATTAAAAATAATGAAAGTGTCATTCAATGGAAAGTGTACTATAATTTTTTATAAATACTATCCTTTTAATTTTTTTGTGCTATCTTTTTCAACGTACCTAAATCCAACCCTGGGTACAGGGTAAGGTATAATTTTTATACGTCCATGCTTTTGACCTAACGTAGGATTCCATTTTAGAAATCACACAATATTGTGTGTAATAATGTGTATAATTTACAAGCTGTTATGTTATGTATTGTATTTTCGGGTCAAATCATGCAAGTCGAATATCACCGTCTTAACTGTTCGTTAAATTAATTTTACGAAAATTATTTTTACAAACGCAGCAATACTGAATGCAACGCAACGCACCTCATCGGCTGGTGGGAAGTACTGGGAAGTGTCCACCACACTTGGACAATCCTAGTAATTTGATTTTAAGGACGCTGTATGAGTTTTACGATACCTCAGTCCTTCCTCAGTCACTAGTTCTCTAGATGTTATTTAGCTTGATTTTAGTTTTTATGACTCATTTGCTTCTGACGCCATTTCAATATTTGATGCCAAAATCCCAAAATCTATCTATGTTGGCAACACTACAAACAAAATCACGTAGAGGTGTGTAACAGCTCACGGCTCGCCGGTTCAATGACTCAGCTCGCAGATCCTCAATTTGCACGATACCTACTCTCACTGTGTGCCGCGCTCGTGAGTAAATTGTATTCTATGGTTCTTTTATGGATAGTTACTATACTCTTTCTTTGTTCTATGGTGGCGCGTGTCGAATCGAGCCGACTGAGCTACCACGATTCTTTCGACTCCGCCGAGTGACTCTTTCCATAATTTAGAGTTGGAATTATCAGTCTTTCTTTGTATGTTACCTAATTAAGTGTTGAATAAAATTATTATTTAAATGTTTTAGAACGAAATAATAATTCGTAGATCAGAACCACAAGAATAATCTATGGAGGGAGTCGCAGATACACTAAGAGTTGGATAGAGCCGACGTGAGCTACTCATTTTGTTGTTGAGCTGTAGGTCAACGGCTCAAAGTGCTGAAACAAACCCATTTGATCTGATTCATTGAGCTTTGAGCTGGTTCAGAGATTTATAGTATTATCTATGGTTCAGAGCTGAGTTACACACCTCTAAAATCACGTAAATAAATTACGTGTTTAATAAAATACTTTGCCTTTTTATCTACGATAATTATTGTACCTACTGGTGGAAGGTTTGGTGTAAGTAAGTTGTAGATAATAAACTCCTTTTCTATTACAGACTGTAACACAAAGGCAGTGTAAAAATAGCGAAAATGTCGGAAGAGTCGCAAGTGCGCGCCTTTTACACGGGCAAAAACTTTTTTATAACCGGCGGCACAGGTTTTGTGGGGTTATGCCTTATAGAAAAAATATTGCGAACTATCCCTGATGTCGGAAAGTTGTATTTACTGATGAGGCCGAAGAAAGGGAAGGAGATATCGCAGCGGTTGGAGGAGTTTCCTAAAAACCCGGTATGTTGAATAACCTTTTTACAGTATCCTTACTAAAAATCATCTATGTAGTCTGGCTAAGAAACAAAACTAAAAGCTAAATGGAGACTTACCTAAGTGCGTATTTATTCTGCACTTTCAGCCTCTTGGGCCTTTCCAATAACTGCTGACTTTTACATCCATATAATTACATGCCCTTATAATTACCAATGAAGGATGTCCTAAGATATTTATTAATAAAAACAAAACATTGGTAGAGACAAAACCTAATAATCCACTTTTTACCTTCCAGGTCTTCGAAAAACTCCTTGAAAGTAACACCACAGACATATTCAAGAAACTAGTCCCTATTGCCGGTGATGTCGGAGAAGAGAACTTAGGCCTCAGTCCTCAGGACCGTCAGCTTCTTGTAGACAGTGTCAATGTTGTCATACACTCTGCCGCTACATTGGACTTTCAAGACAACTTGAGACCTACCGTGAAGATCAATCTGCTGGGAACAAGGAGGGTTATGGAGTTGTGCAAGCAAACTAAGAATTTAAAGGTTAAACTTTGGATATGACAATTGAAAATATTATATACCTTTATTAGTATTAAATATTGTAAAGTGTTGGTGGAGTAAGTAGCTTGACTGGCCGTTCTTACTTAATTAATCGGCAAAGTTAAGAAATCAACAGGATGAAAGCCTTTGGTCCCGGCTATCATTTTTACAAGTTAAACTAGCTTGTGCCCAACAGTTACAACGACAATCCCCCATTATGCATCCTTCCATTTAATTTTTGAATTTTGAAAAATTCTTCCAGCTGTTCCTCCATGGATCAGACAGTTGGATGTCTTTATAGTTATAGTTTAATAACGAATGCAATTTTATTTAATAAACACTTATTTGCAAAGCATTTCCTTCATGCCGTCAATGTCACTTGGTTAACATTTCATGCACAGGTTATGGTCCAAGTGTCCTCGGCTTATGTGAACTCGTACTTGAAAGAGGTCCATGAGAAGATATATGATTCACCAGAAGACGTTGAAAAAGTCATCTCTCTAGTGGACACGCTTTCCGATGATGCACTGGACCAGATCGAGCCAAAGTGAGTCTTATGTACATTTCTTTGGGATCAAAATTGGTCTAACAAAAAACAGTTGCTTACTTCTATATCTCTAGAACAAAATTACATGACGTAGTGCTAGTACTGCTAGTGCTATACAAAAAACAAATAACATTCAATTTGACCTTATAACAATATTCTACCAATATTTATTGTATTATCATTGGTATTCAGAAAACCTTAAAAAGTGTGTCAAAGACAAAGGCAAAGGGTTCCCTATAATACTAATAACCAAAAAACTTTGTGCTTCTGTAACTCTATTTTTTTAAATACATAGTTTAGGTACCTATAAATTTTTACATAGCCAGTTATTTTTTTTATTTGTTTTTTAAACTAAAACTACATAACTGTTTCAGGCTCCTAAAAGACCATCCCAACACTTACACTTTCACCAAACACTTGGCCGAGCATGAAGTGGTCAAGTGCGCTGAGTTGTTCCCATGCACAATCGTCAGACCTACTATGAGTGAGTTACTAATTTATCTGACTATCAGATGAAAGTATAAGAAAAAACTGAAACCTATAACAGGTGGAGATTTCGAGATGGCATATTTTTGAAACCTATGTTGGGTTAGTCATGCTGAACAACTTTTACTATGGGACCAGTGAATTCACTTTTTGTGAAGTGAAAAAAAAAAACATAATGTAAATATTGTTGCTGATTCTGTTGTTCACAACTAAACTTATTTAGGTAGTCTCACTATGTCTGTTTTGAGAGAGGTAGAGCATAGCGTTTCGCTCAAAGAGCAGCTCGACTGGGGAAGTACCTCCACCTTACAGAATACAGCAGCCAAATAACTTTATGTTGTGTAAAGTTGTGTTCCTGCGCGTGAGTAAGGTCGCCAGAGCTCATAGGGGAGGGGGGAAAGGTCGGTAATGCGTCAGCGATGCTTCTTGTGTTGCAAGCGTCCATATGGCTACGGTAACCGCTTACCATCAGGCGGGCCGAATGCTTGTTTACCGACTTAGTCGTATAAAAAAAAAAAATTCTCTTTCTAACAAAGAACATAAGAAAAGTATCTAAGAAATGTAGTCCTGTCAAATTAGTCCAATGCTTGTGACATAAATTTAGTCGCCATCTATCGCGGTTACGTCTAAATACCCGCAAATGAAGACGGCGGACTAATTTGACATCTTTAAATATGTTCTATCCTTTTTCATTAATGTTTGTAAGAAAGAGATGGAATGTGACATCATTATCTAAACCGCGTAATTATGAATACACCTTTTCCAGTTGTGGCTGCATGGAAGGAACCAACCCCGGGTTGGACGTGTTCCAAGGTGGGACCTCAAGGGTTCCTAATGGGTGCAGCTAAAGGTAAAGTATTACAATCCAAATCCTAACTTAATATTATAAATGAGAAAGTGAGTTTGTTTGTTTGTTACGCCTTCACGCCTCAAGTACTCAACGGATCATCATGAAATTTGGCATGCAGATAGCCTATGGTATGGAGAAGGACTTTTTATCCCGGGAACTCGGGTGAAACCGCGGGGGACAGCTAGTATAATTATAATGGCTCAATGCTTACTTGAATAATCACGTGACATGCCGGTAAATAACTAGCTCCATTTATCTCTCTTGCTTTGAAGCTCTAGGGTTTTGCATGATTAGCCGTTCTTAATCGATCGGCAAATTTAAGCTTCCACCGTCGTGGTCGGTATCTGGATGGGTGACCGCCTAGTGGTATTTCAAATCGAGCGTTTCCGTGCTTCGGAAGGCACGTAAAGCCGTTGGTCCCGGTTATCACTTAATTGTGATAGTCGTTGAGCTAGTTAGAGGCCTTCTAGGCGGCTTGAAAACTCCAACAGTAGGTTGTCCACTAGTTGAGCCTACCTCCACCTCGCCGCAGTGGGAACGCGTGGTGGAGTATCTGCACATTCCCGCCCACACACATTTGTGTGCAGAAGGCCTGTGCTCAGCAGTGGGACATTATAGGCTGATGATGATGACCTCTCTCTTAAGAGGGCAGCGAGTCACAGTATATCTTTAAACAAATTATTGCTTATATTGGATATCAACGAATTAAAGTCAATAAAATGTTGTTAACAACATCCAATATGTAGATAGATATGTAGATAGACCCGTGGAAAATCTGATTCTCAAATATAAAAGTACCCAAAACTTGCAATTTAGGGGATCTTGATGCTATTTTTTCACGTGAGAATTATATTACAATACTAGGGCCTTCCTAATAGGTCACTTTTGACAGCCCATATACATCCATGTGTCAAAAAGAGACAAACATAGTGCGGCAAAGAGAGACACCCTCTTTTCAAATCAATCAAAGGAATGTCCCAGGATATTTATTTATTTATTTATTATTTATTTAAATATGACTTCTTAGCATGGCCATATTTTGGTAATGCATAAGCATTTTTATTTATTTACCAATAAAGTACATTCTCCCCTAAAACCACTCAGAGGCATGAGTCAAGTCTCAAGAATAGATCGTGTTAATCGAAAATAAACCTAATATCATTGGTGCAGGTTCCAAATTCAATTGTTTTAATCTTGTCTCAAAACTTGATTGGCGTTCTAAAATGCGGACCTAAGTCTGAACTTTAAACAATAAATCACTCTTATGTACCTATAAATAAGGTCGTATTTCCCAGGTGTGGTTCGTCGCTTACCTCTAGCGAAGGATAATATAGCAGACTATATACCAGTAGATGTAGTAGTCAATCAATTGTTGGTGGCCGGATGGAACGCTGCAAAAGCTAAGTAAGTTTTCTTAATGCCAAAGAAAAATAGTCCTTACTGCTTTATAATTAGGTTCTATGTAATTATAAAATTAACAGATAAACATTGTTATGATTCAGTAAGTTTAATTTTTCTTTGACAAAGCTTTAAGTTGCTTTACCTTAATAATTAATGCTGTATCTAATATATTTTTAAAAGTAAATTTGTTGTTATCGCTAAAATATACAAAGAATTTCGACCCGAAAGTTTTTTGTATTTTTTATTATATATATTTTCATACTAGACTAAAAAAACATGTGAATTTGAGGTACGACCTCGTCTTGACGGGCAAGTTTGGTAATAAGACCTCTACTATCACACAATAGGTCGTGGGTTGGATTCCCACTCATAACAAATATTTGAGTGCATGAACATGTCTGTATGTCCTGAGTCTGGGTGTGATTATGTATATATGTGTATTAAAAGTAGTTATCTAGTTTCCATAGTACAGCTCTGCTTAGTTTGGGATCAGATAGCCGAGTATGAGGAATGTCCCAGGATGATAATTATTACTTTATAGTACTTGTACATCACTTGTATTAGTTATTTATGCAACTGTCGTATAATAAGGGGTATTAAAACACGAATGTGGGTTTATCAAACGAAAGGAAACAAGTGTGATAATAGTATCACATGAGGGTTTTAATTCCTAATTATGTACAGTTGCATACAAGACTTTATCTACACCCATGATCATTTTTGTAGCAACAAAGTAATAAATTTCTGCACTTCTAATATCGAACCAAAATGGTGGCATACGACGTGAATTCGAATAACCTCTAAGTATTTTGATTTTATTACGGCGCTGTGATAGTGTAACGCGCCTGCATGAAAATGTTCTTTTTTTGAAATTCATAAGGATACCACGGAGAATGTGGCTGTTTGATGAGTAAGGAATGGTCCGAAAAAGCAAAAAAGAAAGGAGTTGTATAATGAAATTCAGTACAACATTATAACACTGTTTTGGATGATATAATGGTTACTATGACAACCAGTGTTTTAATGTTGGCAATAAGCTAACTGTTTCAAGAACTGTTATAGAGGATTTATAGCATGGGTGTAGATAAAGTAATATAATATGTTGACCAGGTCAGGTCTAACGGTGTACCACTGTTCGTCGTCCACTTGCAAGCCATTCCACTGGGCCCTCATCGAGCACTCCATCAACGGAATGCTTCATAAGTATCCTCTCAAGAGTGCTGTGTGGTAAGTGTACCACTCCTGATAAAGTTTTCTTTACATCAGATTTTACAGATAAGTTTTTTTTTTTTATACATCTAATTCGGTAAACAAGCATACGGCCCGCCTGATGGTAAGCAGTTACCGTAGCCATATGGACGCTTGCAACACAAGAAGCATCGCTCACTCGTTACCGACCTTTCCCCCCCTCCCCAATGAGCTCTGGCGACCTTACTCACGCGCAGGAACACAACTTTACACAACATAAAGTTATTTGGCTGCGGTATTCTGTAAGGTGGAGGTACTTCCCCAGTCGAGCTGCTCTTTGAGCGAATAAACGCTATGCTCCACCTCTCTAAAACCGCAATTTGCCACCATTTGACCGCAATCTCACCATGGTAAGTGATGATCTGGCCGAAGGTGGTAAGCACACAAAGCCTTGAAGAAACTGACTCTCAAGTGCAGCTGTCGCAACACACCGATAGGTTCTTGGCGAGCTTTCGGTGAGGAAACCATAGCAATAACTAAAGCACTTTATTTGACAAATCTAAGAAATACCTTTTGAAGTTTAAGGTCAAAGCATAAGTAACCTTATTGCGTCTAAATAAGGTTTATCTGTTCAATATATGGTTGTTTATACATATACCCATATAAATGAACCTTATTGTAAAGACATAAGGGCCTACATTTCTTTGTATTTATAATCACACGGTTTTTCTTGGATATGAAGGGCTACTATTATGTTTAATTACAGGTACCCACACCTAAAATTCGTGCCGTCTCTGTGGTTATTCCGTCTGTCGGCCATATTTGTGCACTTCTTCCCGGCGTTGTTGCTGGATACCATGCTCAGAGTTACAGGCGGGAGGCCCATGTGAGTACATTTTACCATATTCTTTTATTAATTAAGTTTGTTAGTTTGGATGTGTGAGGTAATCTCCGGAACTAATGAAATTCTTACAATAACATGAACGCTAGTAAAAAATTCCGAGATCGTTTCCTACAGCTTTTCAAATCAAAGCTTGGATTCGTGTACTCTTCTTCTTCTTATTTTTAAGTTTGGCAATCAAGCCCAAATTAAGGCTCATTTCTGCCAGAGTCGAGTTATATTATAGTTTCCAGTCACAATAAATCACTTCACATTATAGTCCTCAGTCAGTCACCGTCCATAAAAATCATTACTACAATGGTGGTCGTTGTACTAAAACTCTTCACGGACTTTTTGAGACAACTTGAAAGGTCACGATACACATAATTCATTTCATTTCACTTCACTGGTGCACATGGATTCGTCTTTATTGGATAAAACACCACTGTAATATGCAATAAAACTCCAAATACACGAATTTATGAAAATTAGAATAATTGTCAAAATTAGAAGACTTTTTCATTTAATTTTGTAAAACAATATTGATTATGGTGGGTAATTCCTATAAGTATGCAATCTTGGACTTTTATTTCATAAATGTTATACTTATTTCACGACGGATAACTTTAAAAATAAATTTGAACATTAGTACCGAGGCAGGAAATTTCAATTTTTCCAGTT
Organism: Achlya flavicornis; assembly: GCA_947623365.1. Taxonomy (NCBI): domain Eukaryota; kingdom Metazoa; phylum Arthropoda; class Insecta; order Lepidoptera; family Drepanidae; genus Achlya; species Achlya flavicornis. Next base: position 19,123,344 of record OX392467.1, on the reverse strand, counting down.
TTTATTGTTTTTGGTTTTCGTAGAACAGTATGGATAGATGTTTCAGTAATTAGCGACTGTAGAAGACCATTTTTGTTTAAGATCAACTATTTTACGGTTTTTAAAGAAACCGTGAGAAACATTGAAATATGCTCTTACAAATCTCTTTCAAATAATACCCGTTTGTTTCCAGATTATTCCGTCTCCACAAAAACGTATGGAACTCATTGAACCGTTTGAAAACGTTTATATTTACTGAATGGCGATTCCATAATCCAAAAACATTGGAATTAGCCAAGGAATTGAATAGTACGGACAGCGAACTGTTTTATATAGACATATCTTCGTTATGTGTGAGTACCTATATATATTATATTTATAAAATAATCTAGTACAGTAGTACCCAACTAATAAGGCGCGTCGTGAATCTTCGTTCGCACAGAAAAGAAAGTATGGCACGAAGATTCTCGAAAGGATACTTAAACTTACAATCAACCTTAGATCACTACTATAAGGTTCACAATACAGTGCAGCTGTTAGTTCCGTCTCACTCGCAAGTGTCGCCCCTCCGCACACATGGCGGCAGCTGCCGACCAATAGCATTTCCCGCGCTTTGAAAATGTATCTTCTGCGCAGGTACATCGGTAAGCCATATTAGTTGGGTACTACTGTAACTGGGTAAGCGAGCTTTGTTAATTGTTTGCGAAAAATTGCGATAGGAATATACCTAACGCCGCAAACTTTAATAATACTTAAAATATACTAAAAAAACGACCGGATCGGGGTTTGAACCCACGACCTACCAGACGGAACTCTAACGCTTTGACCTATAGCTTAAGTACAGTTGAGGACATATATGTATACGCTTTGTGAATTTCTAAAGCAATTTTCTAGCACTGTATAGATGTTGACATAGTACTCAAATTATAAAGTATGTATCAAAAGATTCTGCCATCATATCTCATAATTTCAATCAAGAGTTTAATAGAAAATCGCTGTTGAATTTCATGAAACTTATACATGTCCTCGGTTGCACATGCTGCAGTTAAATTGCCTATCTTACCATCTGCGTGAAAACTCGTAAAAACGATCTGGAAATCTAGCTAGATCGATTTTTGCCCCCAAACCCTCACTATAGCAAATCTACTCTCTCTATTTACCACCTTTAGAGCTGTTGGAGTCCGATCGTTATTTTGTATCCTTTGTTTGGCGATCAGCGCGGGCGAGGAAAACAATAGAAATCAATTATTTTTTAACCGTAAGTCAAGGCATTACTAAAATTGTCATTGTTCTAAAACTTACCTTTCAGTGGATGGAGTACTTCAAAATATTACATCTGGGAGTGAGGAGGTATTTGAATAACGAGAAGGAAAGAACTTTGCCGGCCGCCAGAAATAAGGACTCCATGTAAGTATAAATTAATAATTAGTCTACGATAGGCTTATCTGGTAGATTAAAATAGGTTTAAGTCAAGTCTAATAAAACTCAGGTTAAAAATATATCCGTCACTTTCTAAGGTCATATAACAAAAAAGGCTGAGGATATCTTATAACCTGCGTTTTACAGGACTCGTAAACGTCTCTTTCTATTTATTTTAAATGGAAAAGATGCTTGCCCAGCAATAATAAATAAATAAAATAAGCATTTATTTCCACTAACCAAAATCTAATTTAAAATTAACACTTAATTACCATTTTTTTTTATTAATTATAGTAAATGTGTATGTTTTTATTTTACTTGGTCAGGTTGTCTGACATAGGCCTCCTCCAGATTTTGCTAAGTTACACGATCCAAACATAATCGATGCCTTTCTTTGGGAAAATCATCCTCCCATCTTTTTAGTTGCCTCCCTCTACTTCGTTTCCCGTCTCTAGGATACCAGACTGTATTACTTATCATAGGATCACTTGCTTGTCTTTGACCTCATCATATGCCCAGTCCATTGCCATTTAAGTGCAATAACATGCAATAACATCCCTTAAAGATGCAATTACCCTATATGATTAAATTCGTAAGTGAATTTGTTTGTGAATTACCTCTTGAAGCATCAACGACACAACCAATTATGTGGCACGCAAGGAGATCATAAACTGGAATAACAGAGGTCAAATATCTCTTAAAGTTAAGGACATCTTATGAATCTCTTACTATAGCTAAAAAGGTCATAGGCCCTGCTAAACACAGGCCAGTTTCTTACGGCACATGTTCCTTTCTATGTTGCATGGTGACCACCTTCAACCGCACCACTTACCATGTCATTTTTCCAGCCTGCTAGCAGCACATGTAGTGTGGCAACTCCTCATATTGTGGCTGCTCTGGTTCGCCTTCGCAACCATCACTGGACTCACCATGACTCATAGCGCATTTATTGCACCCGTTTTTTATATATTATTAAGCTATTTGTAATTTATATAAAATTATAATGAGGTATCTTGTAAAGTATGACTGCACTCTGAGGTTTGATTTGTGCAGTGCACTGGACAGTATTAAATTATAGAATTTATTTCTAAACTGTCAAATGTATAAGTTATTTCAATATATTACATATTTGGTTTAAATTACTTAATTTTAGATGCTTTGTGAGTGTATATTTTCGAGAACTGTGTTTTTTTTGTTATGATTATATAACTTTTACCTATGGACGAGCTCTGAAATCGCGAAAAAACATATTTATACAAATTTTGGTCGAATAGTAATTACTACACTATCGATGGATTTTGCAGATAAATCAATTGCTTTTAAAATGATTGCCTGTGATCAAATATTAGCATGCCACTTTTACATTACAGTCGGTGGAACCTCACGAGTTTAGTCAACTTGCACCTGTTATTATAAGAAAAACATATACTTAATATAGGTATTTTGTAATACTTAAAACTAAATACGGCACGGAATAATGGCCGTTATTTTTTTTATTATTAAAAGAAAATGATACAAGATAAATACATTATAAATAAAATATTTTGTAATCTCCACGCATATCAGATCAGATCAGATATACATATAGATATATGATCAGAGATACTCAAAATGTACGACTGTCTTAAGACATGCCATAATTTTCGAATGTATTTTTTAGTCTATTGCATAATCGGAAGTCTTGTTTTTATTCAGAATCTCATTATTACTTGTATTAATAGTATTTTTGGTGTAAGATGGTATTGATATAATGGGTGTAATTGTTAACTATTTTTTACATTCCTATGGCTTTTGACGAATATTATTTTAAACAATAAAATTTGTTACATACATTTATGTGTTTTCCTTTTCGGCTCTATCAAAATATTGAGTCCTTTATTTATTTACTTACTTCACTTATCTTCTAAAATCATTTATTCAAATAGACCTTCGCAGGCACTTATGAAAAGTCTGACTCTAATACTCTAATACCGGTTCGGAAGGTTGCATTTGCTGAGAAGAGCCGGCAATAAACTCAGCCATTACTCTTTTCAAAACAAGCTTAGATTCAATAAATAATATTTACATTCTAATCGCACTGAAAACAATTGCGTGCCCCGGCGCGGCGGCAAAATTACAAAGAAGACTGAATAAATATTTAATAAGTAAATAAATAGCAAACTTAAGCAGACCAGCCCCCACAAGCAGCACCTGTTCACAAGTATGACGCGTGTGGCAGCCATCGCCCTCCTCGCCATATTGGAGGGAAGTGAGCGACCCGTCACACGACGCCGCCGCAAGCAAAGGCCTTAAAGTGAGCATGACTTACTTAAAATTACTTACTTACTTAATGCCTTAGAAATAAAAAATAACTAAAGGCACACACAATTTGTTATCACTGTGACTATTGACAAGATTAGACTAAATATCACAAAATAGAAAATATTACATTCATTTATAATGCGGACAGCAAGGGAGTAAAACTTGCTTCCGGCGTCTGAGTTTCCTGACGCCTACAATCTAGGAACTTTCAAGGCCAGAGTGAATAGGTTTCTTCTGGGTAAGCGTGTTTCATCGCCCCTTATGGGTGGGTCAGTGGCCAAACGCAAGCTCATTTAATTAAAAAAAAAAAAAAAAAAACAATTAGACAGACATAATATATCGATGCATTTATATCAAAATAAATAAATGAATAAAATTGAATTAATTTAATTACATTACTAATTCTTAAGTGCCAAAGCTAGTCAGTTTACTACCGTTTACGCAGTACTCCTTATGTAAAGTCCCCGTCATGAGAAGCTATAAATTATGTAAATAAACATCTTTTACTAAGTAAACATTTTATACTGCGAGATAATAATAAATTGACCATATTCAATCGACATGAAATATAGACGGGTTATATGAAAGTAACAACCTATTTAATTTAGTCGGATCATATTTTAACTACGCAAAGCGCTATCGTTTGTGTTTCTTGGTACCGGAACGCGTCCGTCGCAGGGATTGTAAACTATCGGGACGCCATTTTGAAATAAACGCGTCATTCGAGTTTCGAATGCGTACGAGTTTGTTTTATTGCTTTGCATATATCGCGGATCTGGTTGTTATTGTTTCGTTATCATTTTTTTATTGTTGTTACTTTAATTGTTGCGTTAATTTTATTTGTTATAACGTATAATGGAGCCAGTAGCCAGTACATCTAAGGAAATAAATTCGCCACGAAAAAAACGTCAAAAGGTGCGTAATACAGTTTATCTAAAATATATAATAAGTAAAAAGAAAGAGTTGTTTGTTAAATAATATATGTTAATTAATATTTGTTACTTAATAATTTATTAAATCTTAAACAAATTCATTTTTTTGTTGGTCCAAATGTTGTGAACTCCTGAACACTTGTTTACAAAATTTATAGCTTCTCATGACGGGGACTTTAGTATTATTTTCCCTAATAGCCCGGCTACACGCTTCGTCTTCAAAGCTGTAGATTATGACCTCAGAGTAAATAAACTACTACCTACAAATATAACAGTCCAAAAAAAACGGAACACAGTAGCCACCCATGCAAACTTATCTGTGCAAATCTGTTTTTTAAAGGCCGGACTTAAGCGCGGCTTGAAGGACCATCCACACGCGCGGTCCAATCTGCGCGTGTAGCCGGGCTTTAAGGGACCGCTGGTGAACCCGAGGGGTGCAAAGGTTTTGAAAAAAAAAAACATCATCTTGTTGTAAAAAAGTATTTTTCCTTAAAATTTACTTGAACTTACAAATTAAAAACCTTATCCTCAAATTCTTAGGGATGGTAAAATAAAATGCGTAGATTCGTCTAATTAGAATTTATTTTCATAAATTTTGCACTCAAATTATTTTGTCCTCGTTTTTTTTTGTAATCTAATGCGACTGCTTCTCGAAAATTATATATAGTTTCTTTCAAAACATGATTAGCATCCAAAACAATTTAAAAAATTGGCCATCATTTTATAGTTAAATTTATGGGATTTAAATTTAAAACCTTTTTTTGCGTTAAGCAGTCCCATTTGAAAGGAAAAAATATACCTAATAGTCATTATAATAAACCTATAAAGTAAGATTACATAATATAGATCGCACAAACTTTTGATAGTTCGACAATTTGGCTTCGTGATGTGAAATGCATCAAATACACTCTTATTAACTAAGCGACGACATATTATTAAAATTATAACAAAAATTGGTTTATAAAGGAAGAAAATTGTCTTTAGAAAAATGTATGGTCATCTAGAAAAAAACATTTGATAGACTTTTACATAAATTCTACAAAAAAAAGTCGCATTCGGCTAGTTAAGTACTTAAAGATACACATTATGTGATGTCAAATTAAAAAAAGTATGCGAAAATAAACTATTTTTGTGACTACGTTGACTTAAAACCGAAATCAAATTCTTATTCTACACACGAATATTTCTAATTATTATTAACCGAAGCAATTATATATTTTTATATGAAAATATCTTTTTTTTTCTTGCAAAATGGACGGCAAAAATAAACTTTTACAAAATATGGCTATGCAAAAATAATTGATTTATTGTATCATTTCGTTTTGCACCTAGTATTAAAGTGCGTATTTTAACAATTGCACTATGGAAGCTATATCTATTTGTAAAATTGTATGAGACGATTTATATTCCATATTAATTAGAACTAACTCTGTTCAAAAAAAAAACGTGAAAATATAAAAATGCCAAAAGTGGCTACTATTAGAACTTATGGCTACACCGTTCAGTAAATTGGAATACCAAAATCACAATAAAATAATAACGTGATCAGTTAAAATATTGATAGTAATGGCGTAAAAAACATTCCATTTCAAACATTTTTTTTGTCACGAAGAATGTGAACTGTTTTCATACAAGTACAAATCACAATTCTTAATAAATCCATTCTTTTTTTAAACTAGGAATAAAATTGTTACAGATAACATTACTACAGAGAAAGTATGATATTTTTACTTTTTTGGTAGGTAACCAGGGCCAGTAGACAAGATGGTTGTCGACAATCGTTATCGTTAGTAAACGATAAACTAGGAATAAAATTGTTACAGATAACATTACTACAGAGAAAGTATGATATTTTTACTTTTTTGGTAGGTAACCAGGGCCAGTAGACAAGATGGTTGTCGACAATCGTTATCGTTAGTAAACGATAAACTAGGAATAAAATTGTTACAGATAACATTACTACAGAGAATGTATGATATTTTTACTTTTTTGGTAGGTAACCAGGGCCAGTAGACAAGATGGTTGTCGACAATCGTTATCGTTAGTAAACGATAAACTAGGAATAAAATTGTTACAGATAACATTACTACAGAGAATGTATGATATTTTTACTTTTTTGGTAGGTAACCAGGGCCAGTAGACAAGATGGTTGTCGACAATCGTTATCGTTAGTAAACGATCAACCTTTGTATGGGATTGACATTTCAAATCGATGTAACAATCTCTTATGTCAATCGATAACCATCTTGTCAAGGGGGGCAAAACAGTTAAGTCAAAACAGAAAACTGAGCATACTCAAGTATTTTTTGCAAATACTATGCAAGAGCTGAATGAATATGAACCATGAAATTCAAATTCAATTATTCAAATAAACCTTCGCAGGCACTTATGAAAAGTCCGAATCTAATACCGGTTCAGAAGGTTGCATTTGCTGAGAAAAGCCGGCAATAAACTCAGCGATTACTCTTTTCGAAACAAGCTTAGATTAATTAGATAATATTTACATTCTAATTGCACTGACAACAATTGCGTGCCCCGGCGAATAAAAATATTACTCGACTTATTTTTTTCTGGTTGTCATTGTAATTTTCCGTTTAGTTAGAATTACGCCTTAGAAATACAGATGGCATATTAATCAAGCAAACAAATCCGGCGACTGAATATCAGTTCCGAACTAATCACATCTACAAAATACACGCGTAACAAACATTGCTATAGATTTTTAATCTGTTATGAAAACTATATATGGCAGCACAGATGCCACAGTGGCAACACTGAAATAGTATAGGCATACAAACTAACCGCTTAACTATCGCGCGTTTTTAATATTGAATGCGGTTTTAGACACCATTGTTATAAGCTTGAGATATATCAGCATTGCAACTTAGTTGCAAACAGTTTCAATTTGAAAGCGGTCAAATATAGTATACTAGGAGGTCACGAATAAAAAGGTTCCGATATAAGGTAAATGGCTAAACCGAGTTTATGGGATAAAGGGCACCTCCCTGATTCTAAATATGTCGGTCTGCCATTTTTTCATGGTTCTAATATTTTTTCAAGCAGTGCTTCATTGCAACTGGGACCATTTTTGCAATTCATTGAAACTGATTGCAAGAAAGTTACGTAATTGTCGCAGAGAGTCGGATTTAGTTATCTCATATTATCCCTCTTTATAGTCAGTTAAGCGGTATACCTATAAGTAAAGGGATTTCAGAGTTATGACAATTTCATTAAATCGTATGAGGCATTTTAAATGCCTGTAAAATTAAAGAAGCATTTATATACAGCTAAGCACACAAAAAAACAAGGATATTTGTGACAGCACCACAATTAGACAGAATTGACATTATTTGTTTATTTAATCTGTCTTTGATAAAGCGTATTTATATAAGTAACACAACACTGGACAGCACTATTTTGGAAACTTATGAAATAGTGATGTAATTTGCAATTTATTCATACATATATTTTAATCGTGTAAAATTTTTGTTTAACATAATGCTATACCCTTGATTTCGCCATAATAGCCATACTAGTAGAAGGACTTGGGTTTGAATCCCAGGTCGAGCAACGAGCAATTTTTTTTAAAGTCATAAATATGTCAAGCAGTTAGACGGTTCTGATGTGTTGTTTATGGTATTCGTTACTAATTAAAGATACTGAAATCGCCTTTTTCTCAATCTACAATCTGGAATTCTATCATAATTGAAGGTAAGCAAATAACGTCATAACGGTCACCCATCATGTGACCAACCTAAACTTCGCACGTTACACAAAACGTAAGACAATTAAGTAACTTTTGTTTTTACTAAAGATTATTATTATTGTATAGTTTACACGCTAAAGGTACATTAAATCTAATCACAACTCAATCATAGAGTGTGTAGAATTTTGTATAGTCTTTGATAAAATTAACAAGATACTGGATGTTATAATAAATACTGAAAAAATAAAACTAAGATTATAAATGCGATAGTTTGGAGGTTTTTCACGCCATTTTGGCTGAGCAGTTTTGTACTAAACTTGAAAAATAGAATACTCTGGACTGTCATATTTCTACCCGACAACGGCTAAGCAAAAAGGAGGGTTGGTCTTGATCGTCCACTGGCTATAGGCTATGTGACGTCACATTAAATTCGAATATGGCGCCCTTTATAGGACGCCATCATGAACTAAATGAGATTTTGAAGCCTTGTTGGGTATCAAAAAAAATGTGGCAAGTAAAATTACAATAAAAAAATGGACCAATAACATGACTATATTATAACATCCTGTATTCAAAGACAATATTATATTTCACCAAAAATAGACCAAAATATTTTCGTGTGTGGCGACAGATTTGATTCATTACATTACAAACCTGACCGGTTTTCAAGCGCCAACCTTGTTGCGTCTTTTGTTCAATAATGAATTGTTGCTCTGTTCTAACGCTTTGATTTGAACCTGTGGGGACAAAAATACCTGTAAATATTTGCATTTTTGTTAGTTTTTTTTTTCTGTGATAAGTTACTTTTATTTTAAGGCTAGTTGTGTGTATATGTGTAATTCAGGAGGGTGTGTGTGGACTTCTGTGTATATGTGTCTGCGGTGAATTTTTGGGGTGGGTAGGGGAGCAGGAGATCGTAACTTGAGGGTTCTTATTATTACGTACGGTTTACCTATGGTTTCGGTCGGTCTACCTATCGAAAATACATACCATAAAAATGTTAATACGAAGTTATGTATTTGTGTAGGGAGTTGTATATTTGTATACAGAGTTGTGCATTTGTGTAGGGAGTTGTATTTTTGTGTCGGGAGTGGTGTGTTTGTGTACGGAGTTGTTTGTTAGTGTAGGGAGTTTTGTGTGATTGTGTAGGGAGTTGTGTGGTTGTGTAGGGAGTTGAGTGTTTGTGTAGGGAGTTGAGTGTTTGTGTAGGGAGTTGTGTGTTTGTGTAGGGAGTTGCGTGTTTGTGTAGGGAGTTGCGTGTTTGTGTAGGGAGTTGAGTGTTTGTGCAGGGAGTTGAGTGTTTGTGTAGGGAGTTGTTTGTAAGTGTAATGTATACCTGATCATAGTCGACGCGCATGGTGGCGAGGGAGCGCGTCATCTCGTCCTGCACGTCGGCCCACGCCTCGCCGCCGCACGTCTCGCGCAACATCGAGTGTGTGTACAGTGGCGTCTGCGGCACTTGTGTGTACTGACGGATCCACGGGCTAGACATTACCTGGAACAAAAGGGGGAATAGGTGAGTTTTAGAATATAATCAGGACCTATGTTCTAACCAAAATAAAGCTGGTTCGCTAATATATTAATCAGTGGTAAAATAAGGAATATAGCCCGTAAACCGCGTATAAAGTACCAAGAAGACCTGAGGTTAAACCGCATGCGACAGCTAGTGAAGAATGATACAAAAATTATAATACTATTATTTTAAAAAATCCAGATGAATAAACAAACTAACATGTATACTGATTTTTGGAAAGCCTTCGACAGAGTTGATCACAAGATTCTTCTCAATAAGATTGCTTTCAAAGTTATTCGTGGGAATCTGAAGCTCTAATTCAAATCATACATTAACAATAGTTGCCAGAAGGTGGTTATTAATGGTTATAATTCAGATATGATTCCTATCAGCTCAGGCGTATCTCAGGGAGCAGTATTAGGTCCGTTACTTTTAACTTTATATGTTAATGAGGCTAAATTTAGATTATACGCAGATAACATAAAAAACTATCGATTTTAAAAATTACCTGATGAATAGTAAGTCTCTTGGCTGGATCTACTGAGAGCATCCCGCGGATAAGATTCTTGGCCTCAGCTGACACGTTCGACCATTCCGGCTCGGGAAAGTCGTACTGGCCTAGTCTGATGCGCTGTAAGTTAATCATTATACATATAGTTTAAATGAGTTTAATCTCAATAAAAAAGATATACAACTAATTCGGCTAATATGCATAATGTGACCTGTGGCGAATGATTTTCAACAGTCGTGGCGTCTACGCCGGGTACTAATCCAACGATTAATGACCTCACGACGCTTTCCTACACCATCAACAAAAAGTAAAACTTACTTTTTTCATGCCAGGCGATATAGCTAGGCCGTGGTTGGAGTAGAATGGCGGGAAGCCACACAGAAGAATGTACATCACCACGCCTAATGACCATATGTCGCACGATTTGTCGTATTTCTCCGGGCCTAGGACCTGAAACGCACACACAAATTTAATTTATGAGTTCATAATCTGTATCGCGCTATTGAATTTCAGCTAAAAGTAAGAGATTGCGAATTTTGTGAGCATGTTAACGATTATCTCCGAGTCTACTGATCCAGAAAATTATGTCACTGATAGGAAGATTCAGTATCCCTAAATGCTATGCGAGAAACTTTGGTGGATAGCAAGTACATCATCAATCACACTAACCTCAGGCGCAACATAATAAGGCGTATAACACGGTGTCTGCAACGTATCTGCCGGTGTGAGCGTCTCCTTAGCGAACCCAAAGTCTGTCAGTTTGAGAGCAGCATTAGGCTCCATGCTGGTATACAGTAAGTTTTCAGGCTTTATGTCGCGGTGGGCGATGTTTGAGTCGTGTAGATGACGGACAGCTACGCATATTGAGTGCATTATCTGAAAATTAATATTTTTTATATACTACCAAAGTAGAAAATGAGCATATGGCACATTGTAAAATTAGGGGTATCACCTTGCAAAAATCTCGTAACATAAGGAGTTTGAAGAGTTGTGCTGGTAGCGGAAGGGACAAAGCCGCCAATTATTTATTAGGTAGAATTTATAAAATTAAACAGGGCAGTGGCAAAATTAGCCCATTTAATCGTTGGGAGCCAGGCACATACCCGAGCGATAAAGGAGAGAATAACTCTGCAATCGCTAATAACATTTTCTCAAGGCTGTGCAAGACATTAGTTAATTACCATTATCAATGCTTCAATCTGATACGATAAGACAAGATAATGGTTATTGGACAATCATTATTTCTAAGCCAAATCAATATTTTTGGGTTAGCGCGGCACTATAAATAATTTCCCAAAAGTAATAAGTACACTCGAGCTAAATTCTTGAATAGAACTTATGTCAATGAAAATCAATAACTTCAGTAAAATATCCACTTACCTCAGCAGCCTGCCGCTCAGTGAATGCCCCCTCCCTATTATCCTGAATCCTCTGGAACAACTCCCCTCCATCCATGCACTCCATCACCACTAGGAGACATCCACGACCACCGTATGTGTTCTCGTATACATCTATCACCTGCGGGTTAGATACACTATTAATAAAGATAGATAAGTATATTTAGTGCCGTTCGTTGTCAATAGATGGCGCTGTTAAAATTTTTACATCGCGATATTGTTTTTTTCTACGGAATTAAAAAAAAAAATGCGATTATTTAATCTACATACGAGTTTGAGGACCAAATAAATGAAGAACCAATAGTTTGTAAGTAATGTTTTGAATCAGGGCAAACACTAGTATGTTTGTCCGTGTGTTCTTATTCTGGGTGAAAGTATATTGTATGGGAATGCAGTAATCCAGACCTTCATATAAGTACAGACAGAGTAAGGACGGATAAAGAGGTCTTTATACTGTTATACTGTTGCTGAGTTTCTTGCCGGAATATTCTCAGTTTACGTGTATTCCGAACCGGTGCTAGAGTCAATTATAACATTCTTAAGAGCCTTTCTACTAATAACTCAAAATTATATTTCAAGTCGCCGTCTTCAAGATTTGTAGTCGCCTACTTTAGTATCTCGGTAAGCCTATCCAGTATTTCTGATACCTTTAATGTCAATTTATGTTAGCTCGTTTAAATACTATCCAATAGATAATTATATTATTAATATGCGTGTATGAACATCTAGTAGTACTACCTACTTACAAAGTACTAAATACCTTGCGTCCTTAATTATAATACGAGGATACAATGAATAGTTTTCCTGTAATACAAATTATAGTTTGTATAATTTGTTACGTATTTTTTTATGTCAAGTAGGTACTTAAGTTTGCATATTTATTTATGAATGGTATTTGCTTAGTAAGTGAACATTTCTACATATTATTACGGTTTCAGGTCTGACTGTCACTATGAATTATTAACATACATTTTCCTTTTTCATTATTTGTCATAATTTTGGATATCTTGCAATTTAGGGTTATGTGTTCATTCTAGGACAACCAATCACAGACTCAATTTCGAGTTTTTTTTGTTAGTACTGAGGCTTTTGGTGAGACTAAGGATTTTCAAGACTGTGCTCAGAAAAAGCTTCGAGACTTGACGCTACTTAAAGGTTTCATGTTTCGAGCATTTAGTATCAAACGTTTGGAAATAAAAAACGAAAAGACCCTTTTTAGTGACCGTGGGATTTATATAAGTGCACAACACAGATTACAGAATAAGGCAGAGGGAGCGCGCGGAACACGGGAGTGAGGCCAAAAAAGCAAATACAAATTGAAAAACACATACCTGGAATTCGCTTTTGAATTTGTATTTGCTTTGTTTAACAAAAGACACTTCTTTATTAATAAAATGTGGTTAAGCGCGCGCTCCATCTGCTTTTTATTCTGTAATCTGTGGTGCACAATATGCGAGTGGCCTGAAAATTTCTATTTAGTCAAGTCATTTACATAATCAAAAAATATTAAGACACGTATTTTTTTTGTCAATCAAACAATATGAGGAAGATTATAGTGTGTTGACCTTCCGTGTGACGTCACTTTTCACAAGTCACGAGCCCTACTCCTGAACTTTGACGCGCTTTATCTTTGTATGTTTTTATTGGTATTGGTTTATTTTTTTATAATCTTACTGACGGATTATTTTTATTGAAGTGAAAACTTCTTTAGCGGCGTTGTGCACTTTTTTGGGATGGGTAAATATGTTAAACTCGCTTCAGGTCACGTGACCTGATCAAAAATTCGTAAGACGGAAGGAGTGTATTTGCAAATTAGACTGTATTTATACTGGGGTTACCTTCAAATTCTTATAATATTCTCTAGCTAGCCGGAAGGTACCTACCATGTTTGTTCCCATTTTAAGTTAAATACCCCCAAGTGCCGTGGGATACAGCTAAAATACAATATTATCAGGCAATTGAACCAGAAAACCCTATCATTTCTCAGATGGACGATGGAATGGATATCTAAATTCATGGCCAATTGAAGAAGCACAATGCTATTAGATCATGAACTGTATAATGTTAATAGACTATTGTTACATGAGACGAATGCATTTACATAGGTATCTAAGCTTGTTTTGAAAAGAGTAATTACTGAGTTTATTGCCGGCTCTTCTCAGCAAATGCAACCTTCCAAACCGGTATTAGAGTATTAGAGTCAGACTTTTCATAAGTGCCTGCGAAGGTCTATTTGAATAAACGATTTTGGATTTTGAATTTATAAACGGTTGACTTAAAATGCCTTTTTAGTTGACAGATTCAAATTTTTATTGAGTTTAATTTATAAATTCATTATTTTCTTGTGGTTAGACCGGTTCGGAAGGTGAAAAAAGCTACAGTCAGCGAGAAAACAACGATTTTTGAAAAATATTTTTATTAGCTTAGTTGATCCTGTCTCTCACAAGGATCAAAAGGCTCTATGGGGCCATGTTAGGGTACGGGCCAACGGCAGGAGTTGCCAGTACTATTGGCACGACTAAAATCAAGTCGCAAACTAAAGTAGAAGAACGGCAAGTTGGAGCATTGCGCGAACTACCGCACGCCGACTACTTTTAAATATGTGCTATCAGGTTATCTGACCTAGCGAAATGGCCTGTCGAATTCTCATATTATCATTCCTTACCTCAACAATATGAATACATCCCCTCGCCCTCCAATGTAGCTCGACTTCTCTCCTCGCCTTGATGCTGTCATGGAGTACCTTCAACGCACGCTTGGCACCTGTCTTTTTCTGTTTACACTCCACCACCTAAGGGGGAAAGAGATGGCACACGTTATTGATTATGTTTAAAATTAAAGAAAAGCTGGGACAACTTTTGTACCAAGTTTGAGAAAAATAAATTATTATGGTTTCAATTTTTTTTAACTCAATTTATACCGTTGTTATATCGGTCGGCTTCAACTTTTAAACCGTCATCATACGTAGAGTAGACATGGTGAATAGATAAACTTCCAGAGTAACGATACTTCAGGTAAGTCGTTTTGGAAACCCGTACGGAAATTTCCCACAGGATGACTAAAGACAAGGATAACCTAGTGTAGATTAGACTGAATAGTCATTATGTTTTCGGTATAACTTATATATGCGTTAAAGGATTAGAAAAAACTTCCATCGGTAAAAGCAAGATGAAGTGTAAGACACTTAAATTTAAGACATTCTGGTATATCCCCCTCGACTTTATCATTCATTTACGGTGCATTAATATCAATCAACACAGGATTTGGACAATACGCATTATTTTCCCCTGTACGTTTCCCATTCTCATTATAGCGTAAAGGAAAACCTACGTTCCAGGGAATATGAATAAAAAATCCCGTCACAGGATAGTTGTATTCAAGAAATTGAATCTCTGACTTCCATCCAGGACATAAACAAACATTGTCATGGTTCATGAACATGGTACACATATGGATTCAGTTGTCCATCGTACCCAATAAACGCATTATTTTTTTGTTTGAATTCAATTCCGTGCAAACCAAAGCGCTACTGTGATTTAGAAGTTGAAAAGCAAAGATATCTTTGTGTGTAACACATAAGTAAAAATCGTTGTTGAAAAGACTTGTAAACTTACTTAGCTGAATTAATGGATGGCGCGCTATGAACTAAAGGGATTTTTCAGACTTAAATCTAAATAGATAACGCAATTCCCTCCATCCGAACCAAGCGTGTCACTTTTTATGTACCTAACATAATGTCACAAGGTTGGTTTAGTTAGGTTGCGTTAGATTTTTAACGTGAAAATGAAGTAAAATATTTATCAGCTAAACACATCCCTCGCTACACATCTCTTGTGGACATGCAATTATAACGCTTTCACTATTCTTGTGAGTTTTGTTTACAATTATTTTATGGTGTAAAAATAAAGTATACTTAGATGCAGCCTTCTGAGAGTTCCCTGTCCGCGCGAAACAGTTTCAAAAGAAGAACATTCTTCTCCCTTTTTGCACAGATTTTTCCACGCGAAGTACATACACACGCGTCATCTATTTAGATGTATATCTGTGGGATTTTTCCTCGATGTCAGTTGCATACATAGATCGATATCTATTGTTGCATAGTTTTTAAATTAAGAATATGTCCATGAGTATTTGGCGCTGTATGAAAGAAAGCAAGAAACAATATTTATAGTCCCACAAGGTATACAATTTTAAATTGTATAACCTATAGTCTATTCTACGATATTAACATTAAGATACAAAATTGTATAAGTTTCTTATGCCAATAAACTATTATTATTATGTAGGTATAATCTCTGCTTTGATTTGATCTCGCAAATGGACAGATAACTAGCATAGTTCCATATTACATTGACCTAAACATAATATTAGTTATAGTTGAAACTGCAACAATTGAATTTGTAACTTGAAACTATGGTATAAAGTTTTATTTTAGACTAGCGCCCCTTGCATTCCCGTTAGGAATAAAAAGTAGCTTATCACTCTGGCCCATGAACTATAATGCAAAGAGCTGCAGCTGCGTGAAAGAAGGACACACTGACTAACACTTTCGCATTTATAATATTAGAAGGGATTTACACAATCCATTCTTGGGACTTAAGTTTGTTTAGAAAGGATTTTTCCATTCAATATTCAAAATCCCAAATTCCGCATGCGGGAAAATGTTTAGGTAGGTATAAGGTTCCAAAGACATTTTATACCGCGAGTGACGCAACAGCGACATTTCAAAGGCAAACTTGCAAATCTTGTAGGTACAAGTAAACCGTACAACAATGGTGATTGGTACCAAAACTGCTTATTATTATGTGAAGGACGTTTACGATGAGTTGATTTTCAGACATTGGCAGTGCCAACTCCATACAAAATGAATAGACATAAAATTTCTTGTATTTTGTTTGACTTGCCAGTGGCTAAGGCAAAATAATGAATTTCCCATATAAAAAAAACAGTTATATCTTCGAATCTATCGAGTTGTGAAATTAAACCTGGACTACAAAACATGAATAAGTTACCCCCTGGTAATATAATCCTAGATACGCCAAAGCCTTTTCCCACATAAGCGGGCCGGTTGATATTTTAAAATGGGATATGGTTTCAGTCATCATAGGTACCTTACCCATGACACTTTTCACACAATCCATCTTGACTATCTTCAGTCTTCTTCTACTTCTTCCACAAAATCTGAATAGGGAAGTAATGAAGATTTTAAAAGAACTCATTCTTATACCGTAGATAAAAAATAAACACTACAATAAGACATCTGATCTGCTTAAGTTTGCTATTTATTTACTTATTAAATATTTATTCAGTCTTCTTTGTAATTTTGCCGCCGCGCCGGGGCACGCAATTGTTTTCAGTGCGATTAGAATGTAAATATTATGTAATGAATCTAAGCTTGTTTTGAAAAGAGTAATTGCTGAGTTTATTGCCGGCTCTTCTCAGCAAATGCAACCTTCCGAACCGGTATTAGAGTATTAGAGTCAGACTTTTCATAAGTGCCTGCGAAGTCTATTTGAATAAATGATTTTTGAATTTGAATTTGATCTAGAAAATGTACTGCGTAAAAGCAACAACATGTCTGGGAACGATATTATGCAAGCAGTGACATTATATATGAATCATTGGATCTATGGTGCAATAGCAAATGTTGGTACTTATACAGGCAAAGTTATAAGAAACAAGGAATTAAAGAAAATGACGTAAGACATCCTCATAAATGCCGCGGCCTTTGCCAACGCAATTAAAAAAAGTGAACGTAACGAACGCGTGACGCACAAAACGTCACAGTGACGTCATACATCGTGGTCGCGAAATACGCATAGGTCGGGTGACCAAACGAGGTTTGATCTATTTTCATCATCTGATTCAAAGAACGAATTCGTAAACAATAATGACCTTCGCGATGTTGTAAATAAAGTTGAATATGCCTTAATGTTCCAGTTACTAGAAATTTTGAATCAATATGGCGGGTAACGTAAGAAAACAGGAAACGTTTGGAAATTATTTGAAGAAACCATTGCTTAATAAACATGTTTTATTAAGGAAAATAGATATCGAGGAAATTCGATGTTTACATAATAAAATACAACGTCTTTTTACGTCTCAGTTCAGGGTCTAGTCATCGTTTCTTAACCGGAGGTTCGTGACCCCTAGCTAAGGGGAGGTATTTAGGAACATACGGGGGTCGCAAATGAGTCCAAAACATGAGAACATCCGCTAATTAATCATTTCTCGCAGTTCCCGGAATTCGATTTTTTCATTATTTATAGGACGCGCGTGGCAAACGCGAGAAAACGGATGTTAAAAAAAAAATTGTTAATGACAACATTAAGGCTATTAAGCTATAAATAGAGCTGAGTAATTGTAATTTCCGTAATAACAAGTCAGAAGCTTATTTCATAAAAAAATTACATGGTTTTATTTTTCATTAAAATCCTTTGGCTGTATGACGATCCGCGCGGGCGACGAAAACAATAGAAATCAACTGTTATTTTACAACCGCAAGTCAAGTCAATTAATTCTTGCTAAGAATATTTTTTGCATACAAAATGATCATGCTTTGACTCGATTTATGAAACGTGATAATTTTAACGGTATACAATATTGGAGTCTCACATTTATAATGCATGGCATGTTACATGGCTATAACCACACATGACTAAACACCAATTACTGATATCCAAATCAAAGTTAAATCTATAATCAGAACGTTGCGGTCTTTGTCATTTCAGACATCATTGACAAGGACAGGTATACTTACGTACTTACAAATATCAGATTGATTGATCAAGCTGGCCTAAGACTATTTGAAGTAGGTACTCGATATTGGACACGAAATTGTAGAGTGTAAATGTTACTGTAGATGGATTAATAGTGTATAAGCGGCTCTTTTCAGCAAATACATCCGAACCGGTATTAGAGTCGGTCTATTCATATCGATTTGAATTAAATTTTAATTGATGGGTTCCGCCAAGGTTCGTCTTAGTTGAATGTTGACTTCCGAAGGGCTCTACCGCGTATCTTTGATGGTAGCCCAGCCGAGTGGTAATTTTAGTATCCTCGAAATTCCTTCTTAACGATGAAAACGGCAAAGAAGTCATGCATTTGGATTTACATGAAATGTTTTCGATAGTACTCGTATTTTCTGTTTACTTCTTGTTTAAGTAAATGTCACCAAATGTGTTTATTTTAACACGATTCCGCCATTTTCAGGGTGTGGGAAGATAAACGATGGAGATTGATGGGTAAACGAAAAATAAAATGTCAATCCGAAGATGTGATGAATTGAGCACACGCGTCAAAATGACAGATTTCCAAACAAATGAAAAAAAAAACAAGTGTTACGAGTTTCCTCATGAGTTTCTTCTGTTGGACATTTTATTAATGTTGATATGTATGTGTGGAGGTGGAGGGCAATAATGGATCAGATAAAGAATAAGTAACATAAGAGGATGCTTGAAAGTAGCGCCGGTGACTAAAAAGCTGAGAGGGAACTTAATCGTGGTATGGACATTGGACATGTTACGAGGAGGAATGAAAACCACGTGACTAAAAGAGTGAATATGAACTTAAATACGGGAAGAGGAGACGGGAAAAGACATGGATAGATTGTGTGAAAGATGACATGAGTGAGAATGAAATACTGATATGACAGAAAGGAAGAAGCGTACGAGCGGTTATCAAATAAAATGACCGTTACGCAGGCGGAATACCTTATTTTTATAATAAACAATTTGCATTCAAACAATCTGAATCGGGTAGTATGTTTAATAAATTATCTTATTTTATACAATATATGTAGGGGGATAAGAATTAAATCAATAAAAAATGGTTTTTTGTGTAAGTGAGCTGGAAATTTAAATCCATTTAGTAACATTTTCGTTCTTAATTTTGGTTAAATAAAAATATTATTTTTCGCATTTCTTTAATTGCCTTTATTCAATATAACATCATTCTACTTAAAAATAAAACATAAAATGGAATTTTCGTAGCCGTTTGCGAGTTTTTTCCCTAGAAAGCTCCATTACATAACTTTTGGAAAATTGTGAACCCGGAAAATATCTTTTTGCGCAATATCTGTTCGACATTTGATAATCTAATCTATTGAAGAAATATAAAGTTACAAATATAACATTAAATAGACTGCTTAAAACGTATTAGGTCACTGTATTTTTTAAGATAATCTAAAAAAAGTAATCTGCTTACCGTGAGACAATTACGTTAATGGAACTAAGCGTTACGAATAGGAACTCCTTAGGGCGCGTTTAATATGACAAAATTAAATGTCAAATCAAACTACTAAGTTTTAATAGTCTTTATTAAGTCTAGTCTTCTACTTAATAGTCTTTATAATAATAGAACCTACTAGTCTTCACTGATCTTTTTCACGCATTGTTAGCTCTTTCTAACTGCTGTTTGCTGTAAGTGGCATATTTTTCTAGTTTTTTTAGGTTTTCTCTAAACCTTTTTACCCACTCACCTTACGACGTAGGGTATCCGAGAAATTGAAAAAAAAAACATGACCGTAAGCAAAAAACCAGTTAAAAGCGGTTGGAAGCAAAAAAAAAATTACAGTATACGCAACTTTTTAGAGAAGTTGGAATAGATCCTTGGGCCCTAAAGAATAAATCTCGAAATTAGTAATATGTAATTTTAAAACCCCGGCCGGCATTAAATAATAACATTCTAAATTATAATAATTCTGAAAATCATTTGAAATAACATTTAATTTCTATACGTGTCATACTAATCAAGACAATAAGATAAGCATTTCAAAATCAATTATTTTTTATTAGTACGGGATTTTGAAAATATTTTAAATATCCAGTTTTTTATTAGGCACCAAAGATCAGGCATAAAGACATACTAACTCACAAAATTTTTTTTTTACACAACAATGTATTCGACGCCGTGATTGTTTAAAAATAATGCAAGCATACATGCAGGCACTAACTAGTCAAATTCAAAGCTACACATAGCCTTATAATTCCATTGCGTAACAATTTACGATCCGTATATACATAACGTTACATAATGGTCGTTACGAATTACTGGCAAGGGCTAATCAAACCAAAATTTTTATTACTTATACATTCAATAATAACTTATACTGTACAATTAATCAATATTTGATTATTATAAAACAAACATAGAAGCATATAATGATAATAAAACCATTCAGACCCGCGAAAATACGTGTTGCTTAGGTGGAATTATTTTTTATACACCTCACCTCGAGAACATAAAGTAACGAACAGCGTCTAGAAATGAATAGATTTCTCGAATATTCTTTGACGTTTACATTAAGAATGTTGCAAGAAGTCTAAAAATATAGTAATATGGTATGTTTTTATTTCACAAGTACCAGTAATCCACGTTACTTAGCCGGAATTTCCGCCACCCGTGATTTTAGAGGACAAGAATTAAATTGATTTATTTCGTTTATTTTCTTCTATGAAGTGTTAAATTATATGTTTACTTGTACCTTTAAGTATTTATCTTTGCAATAATTGGCAAAATTTACACATTAAATGGAATTCTGTGGTAGTAATCGTTAGTTTTAGTTGGCCGGGTATAGGGTGGACATGGTAAAATCAGGTGTTTTATCCTAGTTTAATTCTATTTTATTTAAATATTTGCCAAGATTGCGCATTTTTTAATCTTTAAACATAATCACAATTAGTTATTCGAATAAATATTACTTAAATAACAAATAAAAAGTTTATATTTGGCGAGTTATTTATTGTTGAAGTTAGTGGACAACGTACTTTTACGACGGTCATTTTTTTTGAAAAACGCTCGTACATATTGCGCCGACCCCAAATACTTCGGAACAGGGCAGGTACCTAAATGAGGATTAAGTAATAGGGATGTTTACTGGGTAAAAAAAAAAAAATAGCCCGTCAGTTAGATTATCAAAAAATATTGCACACGTATTTTTTGTTTTACCAAATAATTAACAATTGACGAAGATAAAGCGCGACAAAGTTCGGAAGTGGGGCTCTTGACGTCACTTGTTACTAAAAGTGTACCACACCGTGACGTCACGCGGGAACTTTATTAAACCATATCCTGCTATTTTTTGTTTAATTGACAAAAGAAGAAATACGTGTCTAATATTTTCTGATAATGTATATGAGGGGCTAAATAGTTTTTTTCAGGAAAGTCGAGTTCTAACGCGAGTTGTAAAATCAAATCAATCCTTACGTCGTATGAATCTGACGTCATCTCCGTGGATAAGCAAAACATTTACACTCGAGTTCACTCGACGGCTGGTGGAGGACGTCACTATGTTCGATTTTCCCATGTTTGCACAGCGATAAAACTGGGGAAAATTTATCGCTAAATGCTAGATTTGTAGATCAAACATGGCGCTTTATTGCGCATAATGATAATAATCAAATGTTTTATTATACAGAGAAAGATAGTACTGAATATTAGCCGTGGTTAACTAAAATAGCTTGCTACTATCTTCATTGTTTTGTTTGACGTTCAAATAATAATAAACCTTATTGGTATTGAATAAAGTTTATTGTAATGTAAAAAGTTAATTTTCCTGTGGCATTCTTAATTATCAAACAGAAAATATAAATAATGGACAAGCAATAGGAATGGCATCCGTTCGTATCGGGACTTTTAACGTCATGGGTTTTTGTCCCGACAAGATATTATGTTGTCCCGATTTATGGATTACGGTCGCTTGGTTACACTTTGATTTTGATAATTTATAACAAAATGCGTAGTCGAAAAGCCCCTTACCAAGTGGACTGTCAGCATGCTGACAACTTTTTAATATTAAATATCCCAAGCTTTCTAATAGCATGACAATATATGAACGTACAGTCAGCAATATAATTAACTGAACAGATCTATATTAACAAAACATTATGTATCATTAAAACTATCCTCAAATGTAGAAATGTATACAGGTATTTGTAGACACACATTTACAACTATTTGTTCTAGTTTTTTTGTGCCCATCATCTTCGACTACGCGACGGTGAGGCTGTAGTCAAACACACGCCTAAGACGAAAAAAAACAACTGTCCATTGAATTATTACGCTCAATGCACCTGTCTAATTTATCTTTCCATTATGGATAGTTCTACAGGTGTTTTGTATAAGATCAGTTCAGCTACTTAAGACGCTGACCGTACATTCCCAAGTGTATTAAATGTCATAGGCACATTCACTGATCAGCTTATAACTGATACTCACGTTTGGGAGGAATGCCCTATAGTGATGTGACTCAGTCGATATAGATAGTCTATTTTTAAGATAACTTGAGAATTGTTTACCAGATTAAGGGTCTGTTGTTGGTAAATTTTAGCTTACGTTAACCGGCGTTAACTTTAACTTTACTATAACCATTACCAAGCTTTGACCGAAGCAAATGTCAAGATGTAATTTGGATTGCACAATGTAAATTTTAACTCAATGCTGAGAGATCAATTTAACTTAACGTTGACCGAATTCGGGCGGTTTAGGTTAAAATCCAATCAACCCAGTTTGCATTGTTCCGGTGGGTAAATTTAACATTAACCGTTTATTAACTTTAACCTTATTAAAACCACGCATCATGCAACCGACCCTAAGGGTGGGCCGACCGATCCATTCTTGGCGGTTTGATCTATCCTTTGTTTGCGGTTGTGAATAAATAATTTATTTGTAAGTTTATATTATTTAAGTAGTTTTACACAGGGAATCCTAGTGTGGGGATTGGAGACCGCAATTTCTGTAAAATTGGTTCTTTCGCTATAAATATTTTTTTATTTGTAGCTGCCTGTTTCTATATTCGATCTATCCTTGATTGTCGATTGATATTTGACATTAAACTTCTTGTATATCGTGTACAATCTACAATCGCAAGGACAGGCCAAATATAGAAACCGGCACGGCCGATATACATTTACGGAAAAATATTACGGATATCTATAAAAGGTACATTTTGACAAGTCATATTTTTCGTCAAATACTTATCTAAGGCAACAACAATGTCGTATGCGCGAGATTGTCAAATGTGCCAAATCAGTGTTGAAAGTAAGAGAATTGGGCCTCAGTACAATCTTCTGTAGCCTCAAAGGCTCAGGCAGGACTATTCGTTGTTGCCAAATGGCTATTTAGTAATGATTTGAGATGATAAATCTACTTTAGTTAAATAGATAGATAACTCTTTATTGTTACACCGCATCAAGAACTTATGAAAGAAAGTGGTACAATGGGCGGCCTTATCACTGTGACTGACTCTACCATCCTTTAAATAGAGTTTCTGGGTTAGAGATATTTTTACATGCTACTGCATACTACCCGTCATGCAGTATCGTATTTATATTGCACGGAAAGCCCATGCATTAAAAATACGGTTAAATTATTGGTATTTCTCATCTCTGTGTCGAAGTACTATCGCAGAAGCAGCGAGTCACGACTGAATTACGCAGCATAGTGGGTTGAGTGAGTCGACCGGTGTGAAACTGACGTCATCGCAGTTTCCATACTATCAAATGTTAATGAGCGCCCAAGGTGTTTTTAGGCCATTGAACGTTTTATCTGATTATAGGTATATTTAGTTTACTATATTTCTCTCCATCCAAATAGGTGATCGCTTTTAAGACCGCCAAATGTACAGTAAATAAGTTTCAGTACCTGGTCTCTTGTTTTTTTGGTGAACTGCTTTTGGTATACAATAAAGCTAACTATCTAACGGGCCAGCTGGAGTGATTGGTTAAGACTCTGGTTAAGAGTCCACCTATCGCGCCGCAGGTCGTGGGTTCGATTCCCACACAGGACATGTATTTGTGTGCAGAACATGTCTGTATGTCCTGAGTCTGGGTGTAATTATGTATATTAAGTATGTATTTACAAACAAAAAAGTAGTTTATGTATTATATATAAGTTATCTGGTTTCCATAGTACAAGCTCTGCTTAGTTTGGGATCAGATGACCGTGTGTGAGGAATGTCCCAGGATATTTATTTATTTATCTATATATATGACCATGCCATATGCACATAGGTACCTATGTGTCAAATTTCATTTAAGTAAAAATCTTTTGAGTCATTACAGCATCTACGTCAGAGTAACAATCTGAAAAACCTTCACAAACTTTCGTATTTTTACCCGACTGACCCGGAAGGAGGGTTATGTTTTTCGAGTGTATGTATGTATGTATGTCTATTTCTTTGGCACGCTCTGCAGCCTAAACGGCTTGATGGATTTAAGCATATGAGGTGTCGTTAGATTCGTCTTAACTGTGGGAGTGTCATAGGGTATATTATTTTTACATGGCGTCTACGAATAAAAACAGAGGGGGGGTATTAAAAACAAAAATGTTTGTATTATAACAATATGGGTATCAAATGAAAGCTTGTGAATAGCCCTTGTGAATGTATATATTGTAATACTTGTATGCTACTATTTTGACGTAAACTGCAAAAAACCACGTTTAATGCAAGGACAGTAGGTAAGTACTGAGACTGAGCGGTTAGCGTACGTAACTCACAGAGTTGCGATGGTTGTTAGTCTTACTTTACCTTACCGCTCATTTACTTACTAACACATAGGTACAACTCATTCTGTATAAAACTAAAAAGTCGGAAAAAAAATTAATTATTAAAAGAAACAAAAAACCCGACTGCGTAAAACAAAAATTAACTGAAAAGAGAAAAACAAGCTATTTAATCCATAGAATTTTGAATATAACTTGAATGTTATAAAGTATTGCAGTCGGGGATAAACAAATATTACAAAAAAAAAACACCAAAATACGGTTTGTCCCCGATACATATTTATTTTTAAAAATTCAACTTTATTCGACAAACTATCGTTCAATACACATCACTTGTTGTCATAGGCACAAAGTCCAACGATAATGATATCTAATGATTTTTTGTCAATGACTCACAATGAGTAAAAAGAATATTAAGACTCACGGATTCCCTCAGCATTGAGTAATATTGGGTTTATCAGTGACCTGAATAACTGCCTGTCATTAAGACGATAGACATTTTTGTCTTGAAAGAGATGTTATTGTATTGGTAGTTTTACGTGGTTTTACATCATGAGGGTTACACAAAGTTAACAACCACACGGTTCGATTCTCACCCAGGTCAGACGTGTGGTCATGAATATTCCTGTTTTTCTTTAGTTCGATATAGGTATAGGTACTTTTCTATTTTTGAAAGATAGAAAGTATCTAAATCTGCTATCTTTTTCTCAGCTCTGCTTGAACGGGATCAGATGGCCGTATGTGAAGAATGTACTTTGCTCAGCAAAAAATAGGCAGTCTCTCCTTGGTTCATCGTCTCTTTTTGGCACATGGATGGATATGAGCCATCGAAGTAGCCTATTAAGATTAGGCTTAGGAATTTGTAATATGACTGTTTAAATTTTTATCCTCTCTAACCTCTCTCACAAAAAGGTCTGGATGTTTTCAGATCCAAATAAACCACAACCACTCTAATTACCAAAATTCACTTGGCCCTGTTTCCTATTTAGTCTCAAACGACCTCGACGTCAAGGTTATCCGGGTAAGATAACAGAGGAGGTATGAAACCAGTCCAAGGCTAACTCGAAGAAACACCTTGGCCCGGCTTACGAGGGTAGAAATATTATCTTGAAAATGTTAGGAAAGATTTAGTTTTTTGTGACTCGGGTGAAGATTTGAAAATCTTGATGCAAAAAGCGTACCTTATAATTTCTGTATAAATTGTTAAATGCAATAGCAATATAGTGAAGAATTAAAAAAAAGAGCAAATGTAGTTTGTTAACTTTTTTAGTCGTAGAACCAAAAATAAAAAGTTATAAGGGAATATTCATGAAAATTTTCATTATTAACTTTTTACATTATTATTCATTAGTTAAGGTTTTACAGCGCAGGGAAGCTAGAAAATGATATAAATAAATTATATGTACCTACCTATAGTTCAGGTATACCTACCTAGCATAAGCGTTTATCTTATAAAAGGTTATGTCAGTTCAACGACCGTGTTTACTATGATTCCTACCTAGGTAGGTAATTCAATAAATTGTTTCAGGAGACCGACTTCATAAGATGACAATTTTTTTACAACCAGTCGGTTCTTAGGGTTTCTTTTGGATATTAGCAACATTTAGAGTGTTCAAAAAGAAACCATAATAAGTTATAGGTAGGTAGGATTTATTATTTAATTAGGTAACTGAAAAGAGAAATACAAGCTCTAGTCTATAGTTTTGAATAGGTTTAATTAAAGGTAGGTTACTATCTACTACCTTTAATTTTATTAGCTTTTCAGGCGGGGACAAACCGGACTTTTCTTGCGTTTCCTATTAGTATGAATGCTTGTAATGGGAAGATAGTGTGTTAGGTTAAGGATTACTATAATATGAAAGTTGCTTAGCAAATAAAGGTTGTTTTAGGAGATGGGATTCTCTCGCATCACAATCAAATATGGCTCATATTATACAAAAAACATTCATAACACTATGTGCCATATTAGCAACTATGGTCAAATCTCTGAAATATTTAGATCTTTGATTAAGGATACATCCAGATAGAGTGTCGCAGCTGTGCACGCGTCGATAAAAATACGCTCTAACTGTTAGGGGCTAAATCAAATAAAAATAAATAAAAATGCAAAATAATGATCAATATTTAAATTTCTCCCGATTTGAATTGGAATATTTTAACAACTAATAACATTATGAACGTCATTATGACAAGCAGAATGACGCAGAGGGAGCGTAAAACGTAGCTGTTAAGCGCAGCCTATAAAAGTTGGCCTGTTTTGTATATTAGTGTAGTATGGCGACGTTCTTTCTAGGTAGGTATATTTATTTCTATGATTTAGATATTGTTCTACGAAAGTAAAAACACAATAGGTACACTTGTAAGATCCCGCCACATGCACCTATAAGCTATTTAGATAATAATATCCCCTTTCCCTACAAGGTACAAATAAATACCAATACAGTATTGACTAATTTACCACATGTCCCGATATTTTGAAGTCTGGGACGAGTCCCGATTAAACACAGACGGGGACGTTAAGTGTCTCGATTTGTGGAAACGTGAAGAAATCAAACTATTAAGACAATAAGATCGTAAATAGTGGAGATCGAAATTTTTTATAATAAAGGGGCCCGATTCCCAATTTCCCACCATTGGGTTATTTTTTATGATTATCCTTATCACTCTATTGTAATCCACTAATGGATATTCTTATCCCAATCAGATAAAATGAATGTTTTGGTACGCTATTTACTCTTAATCAAGGATGTTATAAAACTTCGGATGTATTCTTGCTAACAAAAAACTGTGTCGCTGAGAGTCGGCCACCTCGCTGTACGTACAAGCCGACACGCACACATTCACACATTAGTCGGCCATTACGCGGATAAACGTCAACAGAGTCAATACGTTTGCGGTGCCGTAAAATATTAAAATATAGCATCTCTTGTGTAGTGAAATGTTGTAAAAACCGTAGAGACCTGAGGAAAAAAATACCAGGAATCACGTTTCACAGTTAAATTAATAATTCAATCACTTATTTCCCGTTTTTATACATCAAAACAAATATTCATTCACCAGTACAAAATAATTAATGACAAAGCCAGTGTTGCCAATATACACTTTTGTAAATTACCCGAAATATGGGAATTTTATATTTTATGGTTATCATTAATACGTATTTTATTATAAATTGATTTCATACTTTCGCGACTAGTACACATACTTTATATCAGTGGTTCTCAAACTTTTTTGGCGAACGGACCACTTTTAGAAAGTGAAGAGATTTCTGCAGGGTCGGCAACGCGCGCGTGATACCCCTGGTGTTGCAAGCGTCCATAGGCTACGGTAACCGCTTACCATCAGGCGGGCCGCGGCACCGCTCGCTACGCTCGCTTGGCTCGCGCACGGTATTATCAAAATTCAAACAGGTTAGGTTTGAACTTTAAAATTTAGGATATTTATTTATACTTTATCTATTCTTCTCGTGGCATTCTATTCAATACCATAGAAAAATATCTATGTAAATAAGTTTGAATATTTTTAAGTTTTCGACGGGCTAGTTGGCGCAGTTGGTTAAGATTCACCTTAAGCGCCGCAGGTGGTGGAGGATATTTTGTTTATTATTATTATTATTTTACCAATGAAGTTAGATAGAATATAGTATAAAATTTTAGTGTTTGTTGATTATATACTCATTGGTTGCTTACATAAAACGAAATATTACTTTAACGCGTCAAAATGTAATAGTGGCAAAATATTGCATAGATTTTTTTTTTTTTCGTAAACCAGTTTTTTCCGTAATTTTAAACTTTGTGTAGAGCCTTCTAATAATGTAACGTCAAAGTACCTACAACTTAGCCATAGTTTATTGTGTAGGTATTCTTTATTTTACCGCGTAGGTTGTAAATATTGTATATCTTATTGTATTTAAAATGTGTGTGAGGAATGTCCCAGATTATTTATTTATTAATCGAATACTATTACGGAAATCTGCTGTACATATTTTATGCTGATATGTCAGTAATTTTTTGTAGAAATAAACCAATATAGCTATTCTAGCACCATATAATGCGTAAAAACATTTAATGATTAATTTGTCATGGTTATTGTAACATCGATCTTTTTTGCAAATAACTATGTAACGTGATGTTTTAGGACATAGGCACGCCATTATTTTTATATTCGTATGAGTGTCCTTAATCTATGTATAAAGGTTGGGTTGAGTGACGTTATTTAAAAAAAAACAAAACGGTGCCTGATGAGTATGCCAGGCTCTGAACACAAATCTTCGAACCCCTTTTATAGCGATCGGTTGAGTAGTTGAAGCGTGAAAGCATAACAAAAATAAAAAACAAACAAACTCATATTCGCTTGTGTATAATATTAGTTAGGATATTTTCATAGCGAGATTTGGCCACCATTCACAATTTAAAATAGTACGGTATATTCTGCCTACATTTACACTTACTTTTTAGCGATGGGCGATTGTTACTAAAAGCAATCGAATTATTCGATTGGCCAATTTATTCGAATCATTCGAATAAAAATCGACATCTTTCGATTGTTCATAATTAGGGAATGCAAAACCGTGGCAAAATGAAAACCGGTTTTTTTTTCGGTTATGGAGAGGTAAAACCGGTTAACCGGTTTTAAAACCGGTTTTTTTAATGTTCGCTCGGTT
Organism: Achlya flavicornis; assembly: GCA_947623365.1. Classification (NCBI taxonomy): domain Eukaryota; kingdom Metazoa; phylum Arthropoda; class Insecta; order Lepidoptera; family Drepanidae; genus Achlya; species Achlya flavicornis. The sequence goes on along the minus strand of OX392467.1, from coordinate 19,093,420 downwards.
TTTTTTCACGTTATTTCTATAGCTCGAATTATAGGTAATAACCGTGCCTAAGATTTAAAAATCGCAAACTGAGGAATTATAGTCGGTTAAAGTTAATGAAGAGAGTATAAAAGAAAACTCAAATTCATCATCACCATCTGCCTGCCCTGTTCCCAACCATTTGTGGTCGGCGCAATATGTACGCTTCTTCCATTCGTCTATTCTATCCGTTATACCAACTTTCACTCCTTTCTTAATAATATCATCTTTCACACAATCCATCCATCTCTTTTTCATCAAATTGATGGAAATAATAGTTTATTTAACTATGTAAATTCATCTTCATCAGATACTCGTTTATATAGACTACACGGTTCCTTTCCTTTTGATTATATTTTACAACGAATGAAATCATAAAAACATATCACGTTTGCTTGGTTTTTAATTGCTATGATATATGATGACTTTATGTTAAAAAATTGATCAGTAGAAGTACTTATATAAACATTTATTGAATTATGTTTCGTATGTTATAGTATTAATTTCACACGTAATATTATGAACATGTCATATATAGTATCGCCACAGCAACTTGCGTGTACACAAAAACGTGATTATGATTATACGAATGTTTTACTTAGATAAATTTTTGTCGTGCAGATGGTTAAAAAATAACACCAATCAGTCAGCTTGCTGTTTGGCATACATAAGAGCCTTCGTTGACAGTAGTTGCTCCGATAGCATGAAATTAATGCTGGCATCCCGCAAGGCTCTGGATTATCCCCAACACTGTTCCACCAGCATATTAATGATATACTCTCTATTGCTAGCATTCATTTATATGCAGATGAAATTACAGGGGACGCTCATTACACGAGCCGTCCAAATATCCCTCGTTCTATATTGGAGAAAAGGCGCGAAGTACTTGTATTAAATCGAGAGTACACAAACTAGTGACTCCGATTGGGGTTGACTAAACCTAGTCTATTTCAACCCCACTAAGTCACAAGCAAGCCTGCGCATTCACCGTTGCGAAAAGTCTACTTTCTGTGGCTCCTCATTTCTAGAACATGTCCCTCAACATCACGAAAAGCATTGGGATCCTTCCCGTTAATATTTGTAGCGACGTTCTGTTCCAAAATCATCTACAAGGTATACAAAAAAGTCCGGCCCAAGTGGAGTAATGCTGTCTTCTGTGGGCACCTGGATACCAGCTTTGGTATTTAGACTCAGTTCAGCGACGTGCTGTTATAATTGTCGACGATCCCGAGCTCACAAGTGTTTTAAAGCCCCTTAGTCTGAGGAGAGACTGCCTTCTTATATGTGTTCTATTTCTTTTCCAACGGACTGTATTCTGAAGAATTGTTTGACCTGATGCCCAGTTACCTTCTACCATCGTACTGTGCGGTTTCAAAGAAGCTTCCTATCGCGGACGCTCAGGCTGAGGAATGAGCTCCCCGCTTCAAAAAGTTTGAGGGTTGGCAACGTGCGAGTGATAACCGTTATGTTGCAAGCGTCCATAGGCTACGGTAACTGGTTATCATAAGGCAGGTCGTACGCTTGTTTGCTGCCTAAGTATTGTAAATAAAAGTTTAACGTATTTTATATCTATCATAAAAACAATCATTATTATAAGTTATTTTCTTACCAGCTCAACACAATACACATCAAAACACTTCAGTTCATCACAAAAATACTCAATGCATTGCACTCAGTTTACAAAAAGGCGGCAAATCTTCCTTTGTTAGGTTTTCCAAACATTGAAAGAATAACCGAAAATAATCGAAAAACCGGTTTTGATGCCATGTAAAACCGGTTTTTTTGGTTGGTCAAAACCGTACCGAATAACCGGTTTTTCGGTTTTCGGTGAAACCGGTTTGCATTCCCTATTCATAATACGCTTCGTGCGGCACCGCGCATGTCCTATGCCGTGCGCTGGCTGTCCGTCCGACGAATTAATTAATCTATTTGTCCCCGCGCTCACCCGTCGATTGTGCATACTATTACAACCTGCGTTGCGTGGGTCAATTTTCATTCGATTCGAGTCGATTGTTATTCGATTGTTTATTCGTTAGAACGATTGAATCGACAATCGAATGTAGAGTTTTACAATTGACGATTCTTTCGATTATTTTTTTTGCAACAATCACCCATCGTTACTTAATTTTCATTTAAACTTGTCTACCGTTATATATTAGTCTTAGTATAATATAATAAAACATAGGTAAATTTAGCCTAACATGGCAACCCTAAATTGAATAACACATAAACAGCCGCCGCCATTACGGTGCCTCAGTTTTGTAATAGCGAGAAATCAGTCCGGGTAGTCTGTGCTCTTAATGAAAACATGTGAGTTTAATTGGTATGTAGGTATGTAACTGTATTAAATTGCACAAATTGTCAACATTGCTAATCAGAATGACATTGACTTTGTACTCGAAGCGACATCTTGCGAAATACTTTAGCAATAGGTATATAAAATAGTCAGACAAAATGAGAAGCTAGACACCCACATAAATATAAGGTAATGGCTATAAATATAAGGTCCTTCTCGGTTATTTTAAGAAAGGGAGCGTTTTAGGGTATATGGGTCACTTTGATGTGTATCAAAGGTATGGGTAAAAGTGTGATTTACTAAATTACCCAATCTGGCATAAGAAGAAAGATTTTTATGAACAGCTTGTTAAATACCTACCTTGTATTTTTTTTCATTAAGTAACAGTTATTAAAGCTAAAAAGAAAGTGAGAATAGGGGGCACTGGCTAGCTTTTTCGTCAAGTCAAAAACGACTCAACGCATTGCGCAGTCCGGCAGCAACCTCAATTCAGAGAAACATAAACAAAAATCAATTATACAAATATTTATATTATGATAGCAATATAAGTGTATTATTATAGCATAAAGAAAGAAAAGAAACAAAACCCCAACTGCTTAAAACAAAAAATAACTGAAAAGAGAAAACAAGCTTTTTAATCTACATAATTTTGAATATACCTTGAATTTAATAAAGTATTGCAGTTTGGTTTTTGCTTCTTTTAATAATTTAATTTAATTCAGATGTTTTAGTTTTATTAATGAATGAGTTGTATGCATTAATTAGTAAATGAGCGGTATGATAAAGTAAGGCTAACAACCATCGCAACTGTGTGAGTTACGTATGGTAACCGCTCAGTACCTACTGTCCTTGCATTAAACATGGACAGTTTACGTCACAACGGTAGCATAAAAGTATTATAATATATACATATATGGAATGGGCTGTTAACAAGCTTTCATTTGATACCCATATTGTTATGGTAATATTTTTTTTGTTTTTAATTTTTTTTTTATTTGTACACGCCATATAAAAAAAAATATACCCTATGTCACTTCCACAGTTAAGACAAAACTAAAAACACATCATAGGTGTAAATCTATCAAGCCGAATACATACACTCAAAAAACATAACCCTCCTTCTGGGTAATTCGGGTAAAAACAGGGTGAATGATTTTCTACCTTTTTATTATATATAGACGCTTACAACATTAGGGGTATAAATCGCATTGTTGAACCTGCAAAAATCTCAACACTCCATGAAGCACAGCAAAAAAAATACAGTCAAATTCAATATTTTAAAACTTATTACAAAATAATTTAATTACCTCCAAATTACTGTTTTGAAGTCAGCACAAATCTAGCATATAAAAATGAATGTCAATACTATTTACTATAAAGATTGGACGTATGTTGCCATATATACTCAGCCAGACATTCAATACAGATAAAAGGACACAGCTTCAGCTATAAATAATGATGCTCCGCCAGTGAGCCATTGAACTCTTTAACAGACACTCATTATCCTCCAATACATACCTTACATTCATATAACTAAATAACTCTTCATCTCTCGTACATTGAAAGTAGAACTAAAAGTATTTAAGAAGCAGGATGTAAAGAATACTTCCCCTATGGCGGTAAGTAAAAAAATAACGACTATGTATACTGTATTGTAACTTCTTATCTAGCTTATCTATTTTATTATCTTATTAAATGGCTCTTAAATATCACAACACGTTAAGATATCATGAAAGAGCAGACAATTGCCATTTAGGTACCTATGAAAAAAAAAGATAAAAAAATAACATAAAAAGAGAATCTTTTACAGTATTTAAATATAATCAAAAGCTTGTTACACGGTTGATTACGTCTCGACGTTCAACCGTGATATGATAAAAGACTTAACGGGCAAAAGCTAATTTTACACCTTTACGTCATATGTAAACATTATTAGTAGGTTTATAAAATTCATGTATTTTAATAAATTTTATGATTTCCGCTTATGAATTACATACCTTTCCGTTGATCCCAAGGCCGAGGACGGTATTCAAGATTTCGTAATCGTCGGTTATTGGCGTCGTTTTAATCATTTTCGTGAAATTACTCATCTTGTTGCACTTTGGTTTCGTGACAAAAACATACGTATTTCACACAACAATATGAGACACTATCACTATTTTATAGTCCCAGGGCAGCGGTTACACAAACTCTACTTAATAATTCACTCAATAAGAACTTACACGTTCGTTATGAATTAATTTTATAGTATTTTTTATCTAATTTTGAGCCTATGACAAATCCAAGCCACTGTCGCAGCGTTGAGCAATCGCACAATACCAATACTGCCAACACCACATATTTTTTTTATATAACCTCAGTGCTGCCAGGTCAGTGTATCCAAAAATCCGTAGTACGATGCCCATAAATCCATAGAATTTCGTATAATTGAGCCGTACAAAACACCTTAGATTTACAGACATTTTTTTGAAGCTAAATTCGACGTTTGTGAGCTGTAATTGAAATTTTAACTGGAATATCTACAAAACAAAGGAAAGATCAATCAAACTTTCGCCTTTCCTTTTTTTTCTGATAATGTTGAAGTCTCTCTCAAAACAACTCTCAGTCACCATTGTAACATTTGTAGCCATCTTTTAACATATTTATATTTTTTAAATTAATAATTAGATCTTTCTAAATTTGGACTATTATGGTATGACAGGACAGATATTGTCTATGGACACATAAACAATATAATATGTCTCACACACCCAACATCACAGATCACATCACATCGTCTACATATCTTGTGAATGAAACGCAGACAATCTTTTGTTTGTATTTACGTTTCGTTTTACTAAACATTTATTAAAATTTTATTTGTTATCCATTGATAATGCAATTCTACGGATTTTGAACTAAAATCCGTATATTCCGTAGGAACGACCAAGATCCGTAGATCTACGGATTAATCCGTAGGTCTGGCAGCGCTGTGTTACCTGCTAGGTTTCGTTTCGTTCAGAAATTGTAATTGACATTTTAATAGCCATATAATTACTTTGTTATTTACACAGGTTATTTAACACAGACAAAGCATTAGGTAAAATAAATAATCATTACAATTTACAATGGATCCTCGTGTTTCATGCATATTGCATTAACTATAATATAATTTTACTAGCTGTCCGCCGCGGTTTCACCCACTTTCCCGGGATAAAAAGTAGCTTATGATGATCCGTTGAGTAGTTGAAGTGTGAAGGCGTAACAAAAAACAAACTCACTCAAGCATTTATAAAATGATATAAGACTAATTAATTCAATGTAATACTTATTAAATTTATGTGGTTTCTGAACGAAAATGATTAATTAATGTTGATTACGATTGCCATATTGGTAGCATTGTAGAAACATGCGCTAATTTTAAACTGTTTTCTTTGATGTAATAATTACGTACTACGTACTACATACAGTACATACACAGACATAATAAAGAATATTTTATAATTATGTCTGTGACTACATACGATAATAATTATTACGTATTGTAAAATAAGTACATACATAATAATATCTCTACTATTTATCAAACTAAAAAGTTAAAGAAGTGGATTTGAAGATATTTGCAAAAAAAGTATGAAATTTTTTTTATCGACTTCAAAATACACTAAAAAGTAACTATGAAATACCTAACTCAAATCTGTTTGATTAGATTTTTTTGATTTGAAGTCAGCGAATGAGCACGACGTAAGTATTCCATCATTTAAGTGATTTAAGTATTCCATTGAAAATATTTTGCTGACTTCAAATCAGTGTCAGATTAGAGTTATTTCCAAAGATTTTCATAGGGCATCGTGCCTCTACCCAGATGGCTAGTCCGCCTTACTAAAGCATGACATTTTATATCACTCCGCTTGAGGGGTCCCTGAGCAAATCGCTCTCAGTTCGTATTGCGCACGGCTGTCACCGCGACATACTCGATGTAACTGATTATATAAAAAATGACGACTTGCTTATTGAAATACTGTCACAACACTTGCAAAAACCAAGGAATAATTAAAAAACTAACCTTCCATGTGTATGTATTGCGATTTCGTCACTTTTAATTACCTAAACTTATTTTAGAAATATACGTTTCGGTGGTGACAGTTTTTATTTTTTAAATCTTTTCCGGCCATGTTTTATGGAAGTTTGCCACAAAATGAAAATTAATTTTCCACAGTTTTGTTAAGGATTATTAAAAGATGATATCGAATTATTCAGTAATCTGTGTCGAGTACCTACTGATAATTTTTGATAATTCTAACCTCCCGATTTGACAGGTATTTTGACCATAGAGGTCAAAATAATGAGAAACCTCCTCATTAAATATTATCCACACAACCAGTGTAATAAATAAAATTAATTTTATTGGTAATACAAGAGCTAACACAGATTGCCAACCTAACTAAACTTATTGTCGAAACATTTGCATATATTCGTTTATATTATGTAGCAAAATCCGAAAATTTGTTAAGAAATACAATTTCAAAACGACAGGTGTATAGAAAACAACTGCAATTGCAGGGGGTCTAATTTTTGTTCATAAATATTACTTATATGATGTAGGATTTGTGTTTTGGGTACTCAAGGTATCCCAAATAACTATTTTGAAAGCAATAAAGCATCCACTTTTTCAATATTAGAACTTTGAAAATAAAAAACCGTTTTCTCAGAGATTTTTCGCCCCCAAAAATCCCCATATAGTAAATTTTATCGAAATCGTTAGAGCCGTTTTCAAGATATATCAAAAAATACAAATATTGTACATTTATTGGATAGGATATATATTATAAACAAATATTGCTCGTATAATAGTACTTATGTACATGAAAAAATTCCGGACCGAAATTTATAAATTCCGCCATTTAGAGGAAAATGTTTTTTTAACTGCCACCCTATGCAAACTACACAGACTGTCAAATACTGTCAATTCTGGCTTGCTTTTTTCATGTTCCCATAGAGGCGATTAGCCTTCTGGACGTTTTAAATTCTTTGGTTATTTCATACTTTTTATCGACTTAAAAAAAGGAGTTTTTCTTAAATGCACTAGAAAATTAGACCAAGGTTTTGAAATGTTTTTTCCTTTGACACCACATCCGTAGCTCGTATCAATTAAGCCAGGCCGTCACACATAATTATCCATAACTTGAAAACTACTGAACCGATTTCGATGAAACTTGCACTGTTCCCTCAGTTAAAGTAAATGTAAACCAATACAAAAATAATGGTTACAATCCGATTAATATCTTCGGAGATATGCGTGGACATTATACATACCTACTTACAAAATACATACATACAATACCTATGAAATGTTGTATATTTGTTTGGAAGCCCTAATAGATTATCATATGTGAATATATTGCAGTTCCAATAATATTACATACATACCTACGTGTCGAATTGATAATCTCCATTTTTTTTACGATATGGTGTTACGATGTCCATGACTACAAAGTTAGGTCGAGCATTATGTAAAAACTACTGGACTGATTTCGATGAAACTGTTTGTGTTTAAAAGCGTATGATTAGACTTAGAAACGTCGCGACGTGTAGAGCCGGATAAACAACAATAAAACATTTTTTTTCAAAACCAGTGGATATGAGCTGATCAGGGTGAGCTCTCATTTCAAGTACTTACATACATTAGTACCGACCGGCGGGAAATTTGAGTTTATCGTTTTTTTTTTTAACTTCGTAGAACAATATGTTTAGATTTGCGACCGTAGAAGTTCATTTGGCACATTGTGCCATGAATGTGTTTTTATATAATATGACCCATACTTGAACGTTTCTCACGGTTTTTTAAAAAACCGTAAAACTTACTATTTTGGGAAATGTATATGTATGTAACATACAAAAAAAAAATATTAAACAAAAAGTACAATATTCTAAATGAACTACTGCGGTCGCTAATCACTTCAAGATATGGATAACTATGTGTGAATTTCCCGCCCCGGTAGTGATGTTTATCCAAGGATTAGTTTGAGTGACCTTCGCACGCGGGCAGAGCTAGTTTTTTCACAATCAAAGACAAGTAATAGTACTTTCACTACATGCGGAATTGCGGACATTCGTGTGTTGCATCCATATGGCTACGGTAACCGTTTACCATCAGGTGGGCCGTATACTTGTTTACCGACATTGTCAATTGCCAAAGTTAATTAAGCCAATAAACCAACCCCTGCAGTTGTAGAATGTGAATAAATAAATTTGCCTCCTCAAAGTTTAATAGCAATATTTTGTCCCTTAGTGAATATTAGCTAAGTATATATGAAAAGGAAACTTTGTACCCTTTGCAAGTTTAGGTATATAAAGAAGAAGTGCAGAAGTGTTCAATCATTAACCTGTATAATATCTTGAATCACCCCCAAAGTGCAAAGGTCCCCTTAGTCCCCCACCTGGATCCGCCAGCCCCGCATCTACGATATTTTCGCACCGGGGCACAAACTTGATAGTGGCGCCCCCTTGCGTTTGAGATACGTAGGTAATTTGTAAAAATAATGCTTTTAAAAAACCAACTGGGCATTTTAAAATCAAATAAATAAAATTGAAGTGTGTTTGTAATGTCAAAACAACAGCTTACAATTGAAAGTATATATAGTATACTAGCTGTCCGGCGCGACTTCGTTCGCGTGGTGCTACCCTACCCTGTGGTGCTATCCTACCCTACCCTGCAGCGCCATCTGCCGGGCTGATTTGTGAATCCAAAACCATCCAGGGCGCCACCCAAACGCATACAAAACAATTCATTCAAATCGGACCACCAGCCGTTTAGGAGGAGTTCAGTAACATACACACGTACAGTAGAATTTTATATATAAAGATTATTATACGATCACTACCAATTTTTTAATTATGTCTGTCTGTTTATTTTTTCCGGCTAATCTCCGAAACGGTTAGACCGATTTTGATAGGACTTTAACTGGCAGATAGTTGATATTATAAGGAGTACCTAACTAAGGCTTCTATTATTTTAGAAAAAAACGAGGGTTCCGCGCAGAAAACTTAAAACCGTGCGCAGGTGAAATCGCGGCGGTTATTACATAGGTAAACTACTCATTTTACTACCGCCGCAAGTACCTAAATAATAAAAAAATTGGTATGAGTTAGGAATAGGTACCTAACTCAATTTTTGTCCCTCCCTCAAAGACCACGCAGGTCTGTCGTCTGTCATAATAACTACTTACCTACCTTCACGCTACCTGGCTGCGGATGATGTGCAGGGCACCTTGACCCTAATACCTATTCCGCTGTGTCGGCTAAAAACTAACTTTATACAATGATTTGTAATGTGAAGCCTAGTAGAGTCCAGTCCACCCCACTAGAGGATCATACCTATATAGTGTATTATATTTTGTACTAGCTTAAAATAGCCGACCGAGTGCGAGTCGGACCCTAACGCGAAGGAGGCCCTTTATTTTATTTCATTTTTATTATTATAGCGGCAACAGAAATACATATTCTGCGAAAATTTCAATTGTCTACCTATTATGCCCAGTGTGCAACGCCCTTTTTTCGTATTTTGCCTCTCAATTTCACTTTGAGGCCAATATCCAATCTTTTTTTAGGGCATCTTTCATCACAAACTCAGAGAAACGATCAGTAATCAGGGTGCATTGCATTTCATAAACTTTTAGGTAGGTAGGTACAAAGCGTAACTTTACCAACAAAAATATATCGTTGGGTCATGAATTCATGATGAAGACTGATGTAATCTACAAAAAAAATCCGTAGTGGGTCAGTGGAAATGAGGGTAAAAAGATTGCAATGTTCGAACCTGCGTCTAGATTCTACTGGATGGGTTTGGTTTGGGTTAGTTTGTGTATCCTACTGATAAGTTTCGCATAAGAGCTTAAATTCGATAGCCTCACTGAGTAGGTACAGCAGTTTAGGTCCGTTTTCTCCATATTATTTTAAAAGAACCAATTGCTTTCTCGGCTTACCATGCGTGTTTTTATCCAATGTGTAGGTTTGCGAACGCCACGATATTCACCAGTTTCTCTCCAAAATAATAAACAAAAGTTGTCAATATAGCAGTAAATGTCTTCCATAATACATACGGTTTATGCATCCGATAATAATATACCTACGTAGTTCCGTCGCCGCTTTCTCTGGTCGAGATCGGATTCGTGACTCATTTGTTTGTAGCTAGGCAACAAGCGGAGCTGTGGCAGTTGAGTGCACAAAACTAATTTACACGTTTCGATAGATGGCGCCACAATATCCTGCATTGCACTATCAAATTACAGAGAGAATTACAAGTTACAGTAACAGTAACAAACATCCATACATCCATCCTCACAAACTTTCGCGGTGCTTCCGTCCCCTGAAAACTACTAAAGTAGGTAGTTTAATTTGTAGAATAGGATAGGATTCAACATCTGCAGATAGACCGCGGTCCCCAAGGACGATGAGCTTGGCCGAAGATCTTCCCTTTTAAATGGGGGAGTCATCTAACCTAGCTCCTCTTTATTGCATGACTCATAACAAGTGCGGGAAAAGTGACCCATCACTCAGTCAGATTCGGAAACAAATCACACTGCCGTTGGCAGCAATATATTATTAGAGTTTACCTAAGATCACTAGAGCGCAAGTTCATATCACTGATTAGTATTCCTTTGCATAAACTTTTGTAATAATTCTATACTGTATTTTCGGTGAATGACAACTTAGTGAGAAAATCTGTATGCATAAAAAGCCAAATTCAAAGGAATGAGCGGTATAGTAAGGGGCACGAGCTTTGGGCACGACGCACGAGCAAAGACTACAATAGTATACTGGCTAGGCACGAGTGTTGAGCAATGATTGACACATGCACAGTAGTTAATTTTTCGATCTGTTTGGCAAAATGAAGAAGGGGGGAGCGCCGAGCTGCACACGATTGGTTCGTCAGTCGATGCTCGTCGTCTATTGGATTCTTGCGTGTCATTTGGCTACTGTGATTTGGCCAAAAGTGTACATGCTTGCTGCCTATCTGTGCTCACCATTCGTGCCTCATACTGTAACACAACTTTAAATGAGAAAAAAGTCAAGCGATCAATTAAAAAAGAAGCTTTAAATACCTACTCAATAAATAGCGATAATAGTAGAACAAAAAAGTTCACCCTTCTTTACAACTTTTATTTAATTATGAAAACTTAACAATCTTTGAACAAAAATGGCCATGAGAGCCAAAATGTCACAATTTTGACACCACTGAAAGTTCATTGGAACACAATTGTAATAGCAGACTTGGCCCCAGATGGACTACATGAAACCATAACGATTCGTTGACTACAAAACCACAAAAAAAAAAAACATGAAATGGTTTGCAAGTTAAAAGTGAACAAGAGACAGACCCGCCATCAAAGCTACAACTCTAGCGGCATGACCACACAATGCAAACCCCAGACGCTGATCTCGTAACATTAATAAAAACGAATAACAATTGGTCGCGCACAATAAATTTTGCTCATTTTGTAAAATATTAGTTGTCATGCGCCATGACATGTTATCTAGATTAGACTAGATTTGTCGTGTCTTATGGAAGTAATGCTGTTAGTATAATTGGGGTTTCAGAAAATGTGCATATATATATGTATGAATATGTGTAAGCAGTTTGATGACAGAGTCGCTAGAAGAGCTAATTTGGGGGTGCAAGGGTGATTTAGCTGCTCCTCGCTTACTGCCGAGGGCTGTATATAAGTAATTATCTCACATATCTCATAAATAATGTGAAAGTTTAAATGTTTGTGGCTCAATCCTGCATCCGATAGAATATATTCTGGATTAACACATAAGACACATTTTATCAGGAAAAATAATATATCCTTCGGGTTAAACCGCGGGATGGAAGCTATGTCTGTATATATTCCACAGATATGAAAGGACCAATGACTTAGGATACGGATCTCACGTCATGAAGCTACATACCAAGGTCACCAGTCCACAGACCTTTACCTAACGTCCAGCGAGGATTTTCCTGTAATTATGTCTACATATAGATACAATGTAACTACATAAATAAAGCTGCCTGAAGTAGACAGCTATTTAGGAAATGTTGTTCTTTTGTTTTAAAATATGTACTGTAATTATTGTTTCTTTTAAGCCAGTGTTACTGAAAATTAAGTCTTATGAAGGTAGTCTTATAGATGCAACGTAAAGAATTAAAATACTCGTCTCGACTAATGTTGTAAAATGAGATGCATGGCAACGGATTATAGTGTGTAGTTAAAATTTGAGTAAACATTATAAACTACCTAGGTATATATTGATACAATATCAATAAATAACGATATAATTAAGTTTACACTCATCATCATCATCAGCTATAATGTCCCACTGCTGAGCACAGGCCTCCTTTCACAAATCAGGGTGAAAGGGAATGGGCAGATACTCCACAGAGGTAGGCTAGTAGTCAACCTACTGTTGGAGTTTTCAAGCCGCCCAGAAGGCCTCCAACTAGCTTAATGACTATCACAATTAAGTGAGTTTCACAGTTTCAAATCCAGCGTTTCCGTGCTTCGGAAGTTCATACTGATTATGTATAATTCTAAAACGTTTTGAATGCAAAATTAATTGCATATTTTATGGCAATCTATTTATGTAAACATCACGCGCAAAATTTAGTCACATAACCGCTTGAAATTGATGTTCATTTGAATACAGATTACCAGAATTTGATGCGCATCTGTTATAGAACTAAGGCATATAGGTAAAGAATGGATTGTTTGAAAATATATGCGTCAGTAAGATGTAAAAAAAACATAAGGTGCTTTCAAAATTGATCGTCTTCCTCAGACAAGTGGGCGGGGCCCCAGTTTTTTCCGCCAACGCATTAGCTTGGCTATCCAACGAGGAAATGCTGCCAGCCTGCTTGCCGTCAATCGGAAGCAGCGGCAGACTTGAGGAACTTTTCTACATAATAGATTGTAATTTGTACATATTTGTTGTTAATAAAATGTCTACATAGAATCTTTCCAAATGGCAAGGCAGCGACAAAATGTTAAGGTTAAATGTAGGTCAGTTTTAGTCACTAGGCTAAGCCTTTCGTTATTATTTAAATAAATGTAATAATAATTAATCATTGTCTAAGTCATCGTGCCAATAAGTCGTTCGTATTACGATGTGTCAAAACTTTCACATGGCAACTAGTTTTGCGAACACATAATGAATTGCACAATAATTGTAACTCGGAAATTGTATAATAGGACCTTTGGTTAGGATTTGGTTTTTATGATCCGTGATTTTTGGAAGCATTTTCTTTTAAACAAACATACGGTAGTAAGTAAATAGTTAAAAGATTACCTTACTTGCTTTAGGAGTAGAAAGGTTGGTTTAGCTTAGGATAGTCGGATGGGTCGCTCATAGTCACAGGAGGGCGAGGAATCCTAAAAACATGAAAGGTGTCCAATATGATCAATAATAATATCGTTATTTTGTTCCAATAAATTGTAATATATTACACACCTGCATCGAACAGGCTATTTATAAAACTTTCGCATAAAAATGCATGTCTTGTGAGTTTTATTAGCAATTTATAGTTTTAATGAAATTTAGTTATGAATAAATTTACAAACGTTACATAACAACTTATTTCTTTGAGTTTGGGAAATATTCTGTATCACCGGTTCGTAGTACTGTGTGAACAGGGTTTGCTATTTATTTACTTATTAAATATTTATTCAGTCTACTTTGTAATTTTGCCGCCGCGCCGGGGCACGCAATTGTTTTCAGTGCGATTAGAATGTAAATATTATGTAATAAATCTAAACTTGTTTTGAAAAGAGTAATTGCTGAGTTTATTGCCGGCTCTTCTCAGCAAAATGCAACCTTCCGAACCGGTATTAGAGTATTAGAGTCAGACTTTTCATAAGTGCCTGAGAAGGTCTATTTAAAAAAATGATTTTTGAATTTTGAATTTTGTAGGCATCTTCTAGGCTTTGTGTGCTATCTTCTAGATTTTGGACAAACACAGGCCTATTCATAGTAAAACCTTCCCCTAACATGCCCCTAATAATACTTACTAAGTATTCAAATCTTTTTTTTTAAGTATTGTCGACCTCTATAAAGCCTAGAAGATAAAATAAACCATCTACAGTATGAGGCACTAATGGCACAGTTTTACTATGTAGATAGTAATACTGTGCTAATGGTGAGCACAGATAGGCAGTAGTGGGGACAAGCTCGCGCATGTACACTTTTGGTCAAATCACAGTAGCCAAATGACACGCAAGAATCCAATAGATGACGAGCATCGACTGACGAACCAATCGTGTGCAGCTCGGCGCGCGGCGGTCCACTTCTTCACTCCGACAAACAGACCGAAAAATTAACTACTGCGCAGGTGTCCATCTGTGCTCACGACTCGTGCCCCTTACTATACCTATATAAATATGTATGCCTACAATAACTTAATTATAAACAAACAAACAAAGAAATCTAAACCAGTATATAAACAAATCTACTTCAAATTGTGCAAACTCTAGTTTTACTACTTTTTCCGCAAAAAATGAACTACCATGACATAATCGTTATGTTAATAAAACGAATGGTTAATTAGTGTATTATGTCATCAATTGCCGTCTTAGTTGTGTATCATTTGCAAGTTTATGAGGCGGGCTAGGGGCATGTTTCCATAATGAATGAGCGTTTTACACGCTATCTAACGATGAAAACAAAAATCTGTAATGTAAAATAAATATTCGTCAACAACAGGATGAAATCGAAAACATTTGACAAATTTTAAAGGAGGTTTCTATTACCGATACATATTGATTTTGTGACGTTTTAAACAAAATCGGAAAAATTAAAAAAATAAGTTTTTCTATTTAGCCGTTCTCGGAAATGATATTACAAGCATAAAATAAAGCTTTTTACACCAGTCTAATAAAATATCATATTACATTAATTATCCCATAAAACTTTTATATAAACATGTACCAAGCCACACACTATAAGGTGTAAGTCAGTCTTGTATCATCCGATAGCCCCAGCCCTTTTTGTTTATATGACATTAGAAAGTGATGGATATATTTTAATCCTAGGTTTTACTCAAAGAATTTAAAACGTCCAGAAGGATAGTCGCCTCTATGGGAACATGAAATAAACAAGCCAGAATTGACAGTATTTGACAGCCGTGCGCAGTACGAACTGAGAGCGATTTGCTCAGGGAGCCCCTCAAGCGGAGTGAAATTAAATGTCATGCTTTAGTCTGAGGCTTTAGTAAGGCGGATTATCCATCTGGGTAGAGGCACGATGCCCTATGAAAATCTTTGGTTTTACTCTGTTTTACTATATTTGACTTAAACCTTATTTATTAATAAAGGGGTATATGCTTATACCTCAGACTTATACCTAGCCTCTATGTGAATCCCGCACCGCGCACCGACAAAAGGAGCGGTTTTTTACACATAGTGAAATTCAGACAAACTTTTTCTCAATCTATATTAACAGTGTAAGGCCTGTTAAATTTTCTCGAATGATTTCCATTTCACCCCGTATTTGTAAGTATGGCCATATATTTTGATCCCAAACCAAGCAGAGTTTGTCCTACCAGATTCTAATAATCAGATAACTAATTTATCTACCTACTTATCCTATTATTATACTACATACGTTACAGATGAAAAACTATTTAAGGCTTATTTCAGTTATTGTTCCTACGTGCCTGACTCGCGGACCTATCAACGCGCAGCCCAAACCGCTAGAGTAATCTAGGGTTGTAGCCTTCAGCCCATCTAGTGGTAGAAATGGTGTAATAGGCTCTCAAGTGCAGATGCTGGATTTCAACATAAACTGAAGCCAGCCCGGTAAGTACTACATGCAAATAATCTTACCACCGGAATATGGACTTTAAGTGAAGCCGTTTTAAAGCTGCGTTTCCCAAGTTATATGGATAGCTACCCTAAATAACTGCAAGTGATATAAGCTAGTCCTTGCCAAACGGTACCGTATTAGAATGATAATAGTAATGCTTCATAAATTTCAATTAAATTTAATGTGTAGTAATTTGCCGTACTAATTTACAAGGAAGTGGTTTAATAAAGAATGGAGTATGTGTTTCTCAAAGTGGTAAGTCAGTTTATATTTTCGTAGGGGCTGCTAATGAAAATTCATCCCAAACTAGCCAAAATTGCGACGAAAACTTACACAATTTGCGCAAACATAAGCCCATCGATCACTTAACCTGTTCGTTTTCACAGGCGACGCGCTTCCCTTGATAACAATTAAAATCAGTTGATATAGAAGAACATTCTAGGGTTTGTCAGGGCTATAAGTTTGAGAGTCCTTGGTCAAGAGATATACATTGTCAGAATTTACAGGGTGGAAGTATTTGTACAATGTGACCAACTTTATGATCTCGGAAAACTAACGAAATAAATTACACATGATTAGGATTTAGGTGTAATGTTTTTGATTTCAAAAGACTACCAATAAGTTGCTTGGCCTACCGACACAGTGAGCATAATCGCTCTCTCCCTGGGGCACGATACCCGATTTACAGCTGAACATCTTTGAACAAAGAAATCTAAGTCTATTCGCAAAATAACAGTATGCGTGACTATCCAAATGTCTTTCAAAAGCGACAGTAACATTCATACAGGAAACGATCTGAAATGATTTCTAAGCTAAATCGTGAAGTAGATGAAAGAAACATTTCCTAACATGAACACAATGCTAAGTGCATTTTTATTAAAGCGTAGGTCTATGTTCAGTGTTATTCTATGAACTCACATACGTATTGTTTCCGATGCAGTTGCAATGACGAGACGACACATTGGTTTGGTACTTAAAGCTATACTTTTACCAAAAATTGTTTGGCAATTTGATATATTTGTACTAAACAACTTCACTTGCTTCACTTTGGAAATGCTGGTGGTTTTGCGTTTTTTCATACAAAAGTAATCCTCAGTTTCCTCCCTGGATAATGACACTAGAGCAATGATTATTTTACCATGCAATCTGTAGGTACCACTGTATGTCCGTCCGTTGTGTTTTTCTCAATAAATGAATTATTATAAGAATTAGGAGCCTTCTAAATTCAATAAAACTTACCATTTTTAACGCCCTTATCAGACTCCAGCGAACAAATTTGATGAATATAAAAAAACAAAGAAAAACCGGCAGACATAGCCAAAGCCCTCCTTTAAATTTTTTTTTTTTTATCGATCCAGTTTTGTAAGAGAAAACCGAGGATTACGAAATAGCGATTTCGTCTAATTTAAATAGTTATAATCGGTCCAAGCGGTATAGTTGTCTCTATCGCCCTCGGGCGGGATAGCCCGGGCACAGTGCGACAGCAATAGATATGTTAAAAACCTATTTTTCAAATTTTTGGAGCCATCCTCACCTCTTAAAAGTATTACAAAAACATTCATAACACAATGTGCCAAATGAACTTCAACTGTCACTAATCACTGAAACATCTATCCATATTGTTCTACGAAGGTAAAAAAAAAAAAAACAAATTTCCCGCCTCGTAACTGATGTTTACCCTTAAGTTATGATAATTATCTCTAAAGGTAAATGAGGCATGGTAAAAGAGTACCTACAAAAAAATTGGTGTCGATAGCTTTACATTTTTTTTGACAAATATGTTTCAGCTATGAATAAGCATTCACATACAGAATAACACCGCTAAATTGTTCAATACATTCACACATTCACTTGTTATTGTCTACAATTGGGTGTGAGAGAAAAAAAAGCTTCAATCGATAGTTACGTGTGAATAAATGGCGTGTAGTTACAAAATACTATTGAAATTGTGTGCAAAATAATTTTATGAGTTCAAACGCCTAGATCTCATTTTTTGTGAATGCGGATATGTGGTGGATTTTGTAGTCTTTTAATTTATTTCTGGAAAGGTAACTTCTTTTTTATTTTTATTCTTGTTGGTGTTTGACCACAATCTCACCATGGTAAGCACACAAAGTCTAGAAGGAACTGGCTCTCAAGTGAAACTGTCGGTAGGTACACACCGATAGGTGCTTGGCGATAGATTTTCAACTTGAGTGGGGTAGCCAACCAAGTGGGTACTACAAAGTACCTTGCTATGGTTTCCTCGCGATGTTTTCCTTCGCCGAAATCTCAAGCTCATAGTCGGATTCGGATTCGAACCTGCCGGTTATCGCGTGACTTTGGTGTAATAATAGGTATAATAATTTCATCCAATGACGCGGTACGATGAATAGAGGGCCCTGATTGCATGACATTAATGGTGTTCGTTACGATTATCACCATAGATACGCGGTAGAGCCTCTGGGACCTTCGTCTCGGCATCCGACGCGACGTCACTAGCACTGTGCTATCGCCTTAAAAATATATATAGTTAAACACCTTTTTAATGTCAAATTTGAACAAGACAGTGAGGTTAAATCGTTCAAGAAGACAGTCCACGGTTTGCCGCAGTTTTGCCGACCATGTCGCGATGTCGGAAGGCATAATAATAAATGTCATTCGCAAAAGTGAATGATTAACATAACCATATTAGGCCATCTCTTCCTGGCTCAAATTCTTCGACGAGCCCGTGCAATGATTTGCTGGACAGCACTTCTCACTTGGATGCTTAGGACAGAGAGCATAGTGACAGCGTAGATTAATCGTAGAGTTGGTGACATTTCCGTTACATAATCTCTGGTCATTTCCAGATTCAATTGTTTTAATCCGACTCAAAACTTAATTTAGCATTGATTGAGGTATTACAATACCGATCTGAGTTTATGGTTTATCATCATCATCAGTTTATAATGTCCTACTGCTGAGCACAGGCCTCCTTTAACCTAATGACGGTGGAAGGAATGGGCAAATATTCCACCACGCGTGTCCACTGCGGATTGGTGGAGGTATGCTAGTGGTCAACCTCCTGTTGGAGTTTTCAAGCCGCCTAAGAGGCCTTCCACTAGTTTGAAGACTATCACAATTAAGGAAATCTGGGACCAACGGCTGTACGTGGCCTCACATACAATTTCACTAGGCGGAACTTTAGAAACTAGGCGGTCACCCATCCAGGTACCGGCTTCATACACCACGAGCGCTTCTACGAGTTTATACTCCAGTAGAATTAGCTCAAAATTAAGCAACATTTTACATTAATTGTGGTACTAATGATTTTTGGCATATCGATAGAGTTATGTATGGATATATGTATGTATATGTATGGATGGAAATTTTTTAAGATAATCATATCCATACATAACTCTATCGATACGCCAAAAATCATTAGTACCAAAATAAATGTAAATTGATTATCTAATTCTACTGCACTATTATGGTTACGCCCATTAATTAAGTCGAAGTGTATAATTCCCACATAATTTTTACAATCCCAAAATAAGTAATTAATTAAAAATAATGATGTAATAATAACGGAACTAACATTTTTGTAATGCAGCTAATCTTGAAGTTTAATCTAGTACAATAATAAAAACAGCGCCAGCGTGTCTGTTTGTTTGTTAAGTAGGTACAAGTTATGTTACAATAACCGTTACGGTGATGTTAACGATAACAATTAATTAATAGTTAATAATAATAATTTTATTATTATTTGGGATTTATTATTTACTAGCTGTCTCCCGCGGTTTTACCCGCGTTCCCGGGATAAAAAGTATGTCCTTCTCCATACCACAGGCTATCTTCATGCCAAAATTCATGATGATCCGTTGAGTAGTTGAGGTGTGAAGGTGTAACAAACAAACAAACAAACTCACTTTCGCATTTATTATTAAGTTAGGATTAGTTAGGATATACACGATTAGGAACAGGGCAGGCAGATGATGATGATGCAATGAATCATGTGAATTCCACGAAAAAGAAAACATAAATAGCTATAACTACCGAGTAAAGCCACAAGGCGTATAATAGTGTTGCAAAAGCCTTCTCAGCACACAAAATGCGGTAAACACAATGTAATTATTGCAGTACAAAGGAAACTGTGGCACAAAAAGTATCAAGTTTTTCTACACAAGAATATGGAAACATACGCTTGGTTAATTCGCGCGTGACCGATCGACGATATTTATTTACAAAAAGAATCATGGCGAGATCCATACATTGATTTGTACAAAAAAATAAAACATTTTAGAGAGTTTTGAATCACTTCTAATGTTGAGATTACATTACCATCAACATAATTATTAATATACTTCAAACATTTTATAAACCCCGCAAAACATAACAACAACATGATGGTCACGACTCGCCGGCATGGCATAGAATGTCTCATATTGATCCCGGGGATCTAAAAAAATTTTTTAATGCTTCAAGTTATTCCTTAGGCACTAAGGATCAATAATAACGTCATTTAAACGTCTCTAAAAATATTTATTTTTTTGTACAAATCTCGCCATGATTCTTTACTGATTTAAATGATTATTATTATATTATGACGTAAATAACGTCACATTGTTTAACAATGACAGTAAGGTAACGTTATTGACATGACCATTACTCAGTATATGTTATATAGCGTTATATGAGTAAGGTCATAAATGATCTACATTGACTGAAAGACACAGCATTAACCGGTGGACCTAGGGATTTGAGGAGGAACTTAGCCTTCAGTACTTAAGGAGTGCACTGAGCAAGAGCCCGAAATTAAACCTTATGGGAATAAAATTGGAGATCGCGGATGAATGCGCGGTTTGGAAAGTTTTCAGACACTTCTGTGTGAGCAGTGGGTTAATATGGTGTCGATTCTGTTGTAAATCGCACTAAACTAATTTTAGTCACATCTCTTTCTTATGAACATTATTGAAAAAGGATGGAATATATTTAAAGCTGTCAAATTAATCTTTGCCGTCTTATTTTTCGTGTGTTTAGGCGTAAGCGCGATAGATGGCGACTAAATTTATATTGAAAACAAGCATTGGACTAATTTGACAGGACAAAATTTCTTACATCTTTTTCTTATGTTCTTTGTTAGAAAGAGACATGTGAGATTAAAATTAGTTTTGTTGTAAACAACAGAATCAGGGCCAATGTATCACTATTTTTTGCCTTACGGTTTCACCCGTTTTTCCGAGTACTACAAAAAATTTTCATTACACATTTAAAATGCTGATTTATTCTGTCTTATATGATAACAATTTATTAATTTTATTATATCAATAATAAAATAGTATATTTATGCACCACTCAGAGACTCAGTGAATGTTGACTATTATTAAACCTCGGCGGAAACATTATCATGTCCAAGTTATGAATAAATGTATAAATTACAATTTATTGTATCTCTTAAAGCAGGTTTACTTTGGCATTATACAATTTCTTGTTGTTATGTGTCACCCACCACTATTCAAAATCAAAATCAAAAAGTCATTTATACAGTTTAGGCCCTGGTAAGGCACTTATGAACGTTAAGTTGTTAAATATTGTTGAATTTACCACCGGTTCGAAAAGACTACTACTTAGGAAATTCAGTAGGTTAGGTACCTATCCCTGAGTGCTAGGCACACTTTATAGGTAGACTTGTATAAATTTAGCCGTGATTTTTGTCTGCTATCAATTTGTCCAATACTTTTTTAATATGTCGCAAGAAATAAAGATTATTATTATGATTGCACATACACATAAACTCACAAAATTTGCACACTCTTTTTAGATACCTAATAGATTGTAGAATTGTAGATGGTTGTTTGGGTTCTTAGGTCTTCGAATGATAAGCGGACTGTAGGTATATTAAGTTTATTAGACTGATTTAGAGAAGTTAAGTGTCGGGCGTCGTGAATGCCGCTCGTTGCTGAAGTGTCGATGTCGGCTACGTGCCGTCCGCACCCTCCTCGCCGCTGCTTGTCCCCGCATCCCGCGCGTGGACAATGGTTGATAAAGAAAACGAATAAGAAAAAATCTTGTAAAAGTCTGACAGATAGCCAGCCGAGCGTGTGTTTTGGGACTCATTGACACTAACCATTCTTGTAAACTTTCTCAAATTTATTTTTAAATTTGAGAACTTTCTCAAATTTATCCTAGAGATTTTAATTACCTTTTTTCGCGATCCAAATCTTCCATAACTCAGAAGACAAAACGCTGTGTCTGCAAGTCCAAAACATTCACCCGTATGTTACATAACAGTGCTCACATATCTTTTCACGCCAGCTGACCATGTTATACATGACCCTTAAATTAAGGTCACCATTATTTTTGTACCAGTGTTCCGCATAGTATTGTCACAAAAGACCTTTGTTAAAAAATAAACTAAATTATTTCGCATCAGAATTTAAATTTACGGTTTCGTTATGGTAAATGGGTTTAGGTTTATAATTTATAATGACATTATGTCGACCTTCTTTTTCTTTGTATTCGTGTCTTTGACCACAATTCCCTGGTGCTTAACAAAGCATGGAACAGAACAAGATCACTAGTACTGCTTCCAATTGTTCTTTGTCCGGTTTTCTTTCTCCTACGCTCGTTTGGTAGTACTGGTGGTAGTAGACTAGCTTGCATGCGGATTCCTCTTTTTTAAGTTTCCTTACCAACAGAAGTGTGCCAACGGGACCCTATTACTTGTACCATGTCTGGTCAATCACATACATTTTATAATTAGTGTAGAATTCACACGTAAAGATGTCGCTACAGACATCGTATGGACGGATTGAAAATTAATTCTAAGTCAAAACGCTATTAAATCACTTTTTATTGAGATTCATTGCAAAGGAATACAATTTGATAATAATAATTTAATTTAATTATTTTTTTAAACTCGTATTTTCAATATTTGCAATTTATTTAATTTTATTTAAATCTTTCGACCTTACATAGATGGCCTTACCGTCGATTATTTTTATTTCTTTTTATCGTCTAGGACCGAAACAATCAAATAATAATAAAATAAATCTAATATTAACCTGTTTCTAATAAGCAGAGACTTCAACGGTAAATAAATATAGTCTAAATATTTTGAAATCTACAACGATTATTTTTAAAAGTACAATGGGCAGTTTCGTACCAATTGTATTTCATTTGTTTTTATGGGCTTAAGTCTGTATCTAGCTAGTGCAGGAAAACGTATAGTGGTTTCATTTATTCAACAAAATATCAAATAAGAACAATTATTATAATTAAAGTGATTTTTAAAACATATAGAAGATTAAGAAATTGCTATCTTGACCTATTTTTAATCGTTCCCTAATCAGGGCCGGCAATAGCCTATATAGCGCCGGGTCAGGTCTCTGTCACTTGCCTATATCTACCGCGATAAGCATCTACAGCTCGCTTCGAGCTGGGCTCGACTAAACTGTCGGGGCCGCCACGCGCTTGCGAGCACACTGTACGCAATTGTGTCGGAGCCAAAATCTGAATGCGTGATTATTTGTTTTCTTGTGCGATGTTAACTTAGGAAATATATTTTTTTATCAATTATCACTGCACTTTGTTATAATGGAGAACCGTAACACTAATAATTTGAGTTTAACGGCTGTCGCAATAAACAGATTTTATTTAAGTTGTTGGTTTTTAAATTACTGCAAGATTCTGAAGTGTAAGACAGTAAGTACATATATTTTGTTAATTTTACACGGTGTTTTTATCAGTATCCTAATTAATTAGGTGTAGTTGATATAGGTAGGTAACCCTGACGGTCGTAAGGTCATTTCGGTAAATTATAAATACAAATGCATTGCGTTTTAATGTGCGTGGCGTTAAGGTGTAATTAAGAATTAACTTAGTGCTCTGCAAATATTGTAGGCTATTAAAACGGCGGCAATCCCTCAAGAGCAAAAGTGTGCAATTTCTGTACGTTAGTTCTATTATTTATTGTGCCCGGGTGCAAGCAATACCCTGGCGCCCTCAAGTAGGCGCACGAACAAAATGGAATACTAACAGTTATATAATCACCAGAGTGATCGGAAATTCTGCAGTTTCATGCAAGGTCTTTTGGAAATTTCGCAGGGTTCCCAATTTAAAAAAAACAACTTTCGCTCAAACAAATGCATATGTAATGAAATTAGACGCAAACGGCGCGAGCGGGGCCACAGGCGGGGCGCATGCGCGATGTTCGTCATTTCGCATTCACTACGAACCGTCACAACCAACTTCATACGCATGCAAGGCTTCATTATCTCAAATATCTCATACTGTTGTGCTATATAAACCAACAATAGTTATATCTCATTATGGATAGTTTTTCATAGGTTAGAAAGAGATACACTCGCTGGCAACGAAGCCCGGTTGCAAGCCCACGCGTGCGAGCGGGACGCCTTGACTGACCGTGCGAGGTGGTGCGAGGCGGGTCGTACACAGATATAGATATACCGTACCTACCTAGTTTTAAACCGAATGGTGTGTATATAAGGCGCCTCGGGGGTTGATGACATCGAAAAGCAATAATAGCGAAGAGCGCGAACTTTTAAATATTTCGGAAGTTTATATTCTTGTTCGAGAATTATTTTAGTAGGGCAAGCCCGGCTTTTGGGCTTGTATGGACGTACCGCCACTGCCCGAGGCGCCTTATATACACACCATTCGGTTTAAAACTACGACTGATACACTACTGACGGATTTATCTACATTCACTGTTAAAAACTACAGTAACATATCTCTCGGCATGCCCTATTCTGAAACCCTAGGCACGCCACTGCATCGAGAGTCAAGGTGAGGCATTGGCAGTGAGCCTAGATGTAGCGAAGGCGTTCGATCGGGTCTGGCACAGGGGTCTTCTAAGGAAGTTACCATCATACGGGCTTCTCGAGGGATTATGCAAATGGGTTGCCAGCTTTCTGTCCAGCAGAAGCATAAGAGCCGTCGTCGACGGTAGCTACTCTAATAGCATGGACATGAATGCCGGCAACGCTCTGTGCTATCCCCAACACTGTTCCTTCTGCATAGCAATGAATGCCGTCAATAGACAGCATATCATTCATTGCTATGCGGACGACAGTACAGGGGACGCTCATTATACGGGCCGTGCAAATCGTTCCGAGGTGGAGGAAAGCCGCGAACGGCTGGTGTCTGAAATCGAGAGTACACTAGCTTGTGTCTCCGATTGGGTTCGACTAAACCTAGTCCATTTCAACCCCACCAAGACTCAAGCCTGCGCGTTCACCGCTAAGAAAATCCCATGGTCTGTGGCTCCACAGTTCCAGAACACTTCCTTGAACATCAGTCAAAGCATTGGGATTCTTGGCGTCGACATTTCTAGCGACGTTTTGTTCCGAAGTCACTTGGAAGACAAGATTAAGCTGGCATCCGAAAGCTTGGAGTGCTCAACAGAGCGAGGCAGTACTTCACATCGGGGCAAAGGCTGCATCTTTATAAGTCGCAAGTCCGGCCTCATATGGAGTATTGTTGCCATATGTGGGCGGGGGCACCTGGATACCAGCTTGGGCCTTTAGACTCGGTTCAGCGACGTGCCGCTAGAATTGTCGACGATCCCGAGCTCACGAACGGTTACGAGCCTCTCAGTTTGAGGAGAGACTTTGCCTTATGTGTGTTCTACCGCTTGTACAACGGGGAGTGTTCCAAGGAATTGTTCGACTTGATGACCACGGCAACCTTCCACCATCGCAACTTTCGCCATCGACGGGGAGTCCATCCTCACACATTGAAACCTATCCTTATATATATCCTTGAGCCGTTCTATGTATTAAAAACAATGGGCGTCAAATCAAATCAAATCAAATAATTTATTTTAAAAAGTAAAAAATTACACAGATAATTTAACAATGGCACTAGGATAATCCTGTATCGCGGG
Source organism: Achlya flavicornis (assembly GCA_947623365.1). Lineage (NCBI taxonomy): Eukaryota > Metazoa > Arthropoda > Insecta > Lepidoptera > Drepanidae > Achlya > Achlya flavicornis. The sequence continues at coordinate 19,067,420 of OX392467.1, read as the reverse complement.
CAACCTGTACAGTTTACAAAATATGTTTTCCAAAACATATTTTGTAAACTATACAGCGTCAATTCAACCATTTGATTAAAGTTTAATAAATATAACAAAAATAAAATAGTGGTTTCTTAGGTGGCTGTTTCAAGTCTTTCCAGAGCTTGTAGTACTGCGACCAGACTAGATGTATGTAGTGGTTTCTTAATAAATAGATGTTTCCATTAATTTTCCACAGAAATTATTTGTTTCCCAGAAATAGATCTTTATAAGCGACACTATGAGATGGAGTAATAATACAGTTTTTTTTTTCAAATCAATGAGTACCAAGTATACAGTTTTATTTTTTATTAAAATCGGCCTTGGGGCTCCTTTCAGCATTTGTCGCTATGCCCTATACTTTAGGATTCAGCCAACCAGGCAAAAAATGGTAAAATGTTAAAGGATATAATTAGGTAAGCATTATTTAAACTTTTTAACTTTCACGCCTTTTAAATTAAAAACTTCAAACAATAAAAAAATGTTTATACCATAGAATTGGAAATGTTAGGAAAGAATAAAAAGTGCCCATCGTCCTTTAAAATACTGTTCTATAAAAAGTGACATCTGTTGTCATTTACTGACAAAACTAACATTGCTGTAGTGACATACGTGGCAAGACTAGCAAATAGTACCTTTGACTCACCACCGGCGCTGTACTTGCGCGAGTTACGGTGGTAACTTTTGAAGTATGGGCGCTGACCCTCTGTTGTACGTAGTATTTATCTACTCTGAGCTATTACTAAACCTCCGTCCATCTGTCTGTCTGTCAGTGGGCTGTATCTCATGAACCGTAATAGGTAGACAGTTGTAATTTTCACAGAATGTGTATTTCTATTGCCGATATTCCAGAGGGTTTTCTCTTTTTTTAATTTGTTTTGATAGCTAACTTCGATGTATGATATTAATTAGTAATTTGTGTAACCCTTTCTTGGCCTTATTGTAAATACCAATTGTATTGAATTTGTGTTTTAAGTACGCTGTTGGATTACCTAATAAAAAATAAATAAATAAAAATGAAATGAAATTAAAAATTAAAGGGGATCCCAAATATTTGTTTAGCATTTAGCTTACAATGTTTAGAATCGTGACGATGAGCAAGAAACATTCACGCCTGAAGTTAGCTACATAACTCATGGAAGATAATCTGCCATATATACATAGAGAAACTAAACATTTATTAATGTTAAATATGGTATAGACGCCCACAAGTACATTTGAATTTTGCTTTCTCTTTTCAGTTTGTATGTAGTGTGATATGGTCTTGGTGTATCGAGTTTTGTAGTAAATGAAAAGATTGTGAGAAGTTTTTTAAGTTAATTGTTTGATTGTAGCCAATTATTCGGTAATTGATAAATTGAAGCAATGGTGATATTCATCATCATCATCAGCCTATAATGTCCCACTGCTGAGCACAGGCCTCCTTTCACAAATGAGGGTGAAAGGGAATGGGCAGATACTCCATCACGCGTGCCCACTGCGGATTGGTGGAGGTAGGCTAGTGGTCAACCTACTGTTGGAATTTTTCAAGCCGCCTAGGAGGCATCTAACTAGCTTAACGACTATCACAATTAAGTGATAACCGGGACCAACGGCTTTACGTGCTTTCCGAAGCACGGAAAACGCTCGATTTGAAATACCACTAGGCGGTCACCCATCCAGGTACCGACCACGACAGACGTAGCTTAACTTTGCCGATCGATTAAGAACGGCTAATCATGCTACATCACGAGCGCTTCATGGTGATATTAGCCTAATCTATTATGGGTATACTTATATTGTTACATCCTTACACCCTCACATCTACACTAATGTTATAAAGAGGTAGTTCGTAAGTTTATGTAGGAGGTAATCTCCGGAACTACTTATCTAATTTGGAAAATTCTTTCACTAATAGGTGCTAATAGGAAGCTACATTATACCTCGAATGCTATTTCTTTTGCAGGGAGCGCGGGTGAAACCGCGGGGGACAGATAGTGTTTACATATAATTGGACTGTTTTACAAAAAACTTAAACCGACTTCAAACTACACTAAAAAGTAATCAAATCCTGATCTGACAACAATAATGGGACCAAACGGGAAGTGTACCGTTCCAGACAAAAAAAGAATTTTCCAAATCATCAAACATAAAAAAAAAAAAAAAAAAAACTGCCGAATTGAGAACCTCCTTTTTTTTGAAGTCGGTTAAATATACAACGTATCTATGTCTGTCTGTGTGACCGTAAGTGTTTATAATTCAAAAATTACTGCATGGAATTTTATGCGACTTTCAAAGTTACCGAGCGGTTACTGCGCAGTGACAAATTTTCTGAATATCCGAAACGTCACTTACCTTAACAACACTATTTGTATTACAAAACCGATTTTAGCATCTGAATAAAATTGGTTTCAATACCTTGTAATGTACCGAACACTAAGAGCAAACAGAATTTTGACGTAAAAGGAATATTAAACTGAATTTAAAGAAAACTAAATGATGTTATACTATTTATTGTTACTATGGTAGCGTATGCCTACGTTTTCTTTCCAAAAGTTCATCTTAAAGTTGGAATTTCTATTTTCCTACACTTTCAAAAGCCGTTGTCAAGAATCAATAATCTGGGACCTTCACCACAATCGTAAAAACGGGTTTTAAGTCTTTTGGAGTTATAAAAGTAATAGAAAAAGAAGCACCGCCATTAATATAACTATATCCCCATGGTGATAAAATTGTGAATATAGAGCAATAATGTCTCGAATCCACGCTTTTACACAACAAGCTCTCACCAAACACGCTTTAATAGCACTTTTAAAGAACTACTTTGTATTTTTTTAAGTACTAACTTAGGTAGTAAACCAGCCCACGGCCCTCGTGATGGTAAGCGGTAGCCATCGAAAAACTAACCTAAAGAAGCGCAATGACGTTCATTTGGCTTACAATCTATTCCGCCTATTTCCCACCATCGACAATGCGCTCTGATTGGCTAATTCAAGGACACGTGTGCTCTTATTGGTAAGTCAAGAACACACGATGCAGTGATTGGCCTTTACTGTTCAAAATCAGTGACAAATCACTGACTAGTTTCGGAATCGGATTGCTCGGTATACTACTCTAAAGGGATTGTTCCTCGATGGCGGTAGTCAAATAGAAAGATGCGTGTAACAACAGGTGAATCGCTCGCGCGAACTCCAAGCTAATCCCTAAGGACTATCATAGAGGGGAGCTCTTCTACAAACTGAGCTTCCAAGTATAATATCCGTCATCATCATCATCATTAGCCTATAATGTCCCACTGCTGAGCACAGGCCTCTTTCACAAATCAGGGTGAAACGTAATAGGCTGATACTCCACCACGCGTGCCCACTGCGGATCGGTGGAGGTAGGCTAGTGGTCAACCTACTACTTAACGACTATCAATTAAGTGATAACCGGGACCAACGGCTTTACGTGCCTTCCGAAGCACGGAAACGCTCGATTTGAAATACCACTAGGCGGTCACCCATCCAGTTACCGACCACGACGGTATTAAGAACGGCTTATCATGCTACACTACGAGCGCTTCATCATAACCTTACTAATATCATGAACGCGAAAGATTGTATGTATGGATGTTTGTTACTCTATCACGCAAAAACTACTGAACGGATTTGGATGAAAATTGTCACACAGATAGAATATGTTCTGAAATAACATATTGGATACTTTTTATCCCGGGAAAACATACGATCCCTCGGGAATGCGGGTGAAACCGCAGGACAGCTAGTAATATAATATAAATATATGTCCCCCGCTATACTAAGTGAAATTGTTTCGATAAATAAAAAATCTCTTCAGCATCTCTTCAGCTTTACTATATTAGTATAGATTTGTGATAGAAAAACTTTGCTGGTAGGGATATGACTCCCTTAGAGGCCGTGTGAGCATTGATGATCCGTTTTAACCGACTTAAAAAAAAGGAGGAGGTTCTAAATTCGGCTGTATTTTTTTTTTCATGTTTGTTACCTCATAACTCCGTCATTTATTAACCGATTTGGAAAATTATTTTTTTGTCTGGAAGGGTACACTTCCCGTTTGGTCCCGCTGTCATCAGATCAGGATTTGATTACTTCTTAGTGTACTTTGAAGGCGGTTTAAGTTTTTTGTAAAACAGTCTAATTATTTTGGCGTAAACTCGTATGAACAATCTATTAGGTACCATATAATATCATCACACCACCTCACAAATCATTGACCTGAGTGTGTGAATGTCCAGATTATGCAAAAAAGTTTGTTAACATACCATTGTAGTAATCAAACAATAGGATATGGTTCAGTGATGGGACAATGCTAATTTGTGATCAACTAGCAGCTGAAGGCTTCCAACATGTCCGTACGAATGTCAAAATTTTCGAGAAAGAGCAGAAGTTGACAGTGTGTCTCTTTTTGTCTAGTTATGTTTTCTTTCTTTAACTGCTCAGCTCCCTCTATCGGGAGGGATAAAAATTGTGACTAAAAGAGTTCTGAATATGAAAGTGGATATATGGGAAGACTAGGACGAAAGAAGAGATGAAATTGTGTGAATGCTGGGACATGTGAAATGCGAATGGATGAAGCGTACATATGGCGCGGACCACAAATAATTGGGAAATTGGGGCAGGTTAAGAGAGGTAGAGCATATAGCGTTTTTTCGCTCAAAGAGCAGCTCAACTAGGGTACCTCCGCCTTACAGAATACCTCAGCCTTTACACCAGTGACTAAAAGACTAAGAAATATGAAAGTGGATATATCTATGCGAAGAGGAAGACCAAAAAAGAATGAATTGTGCGAAAAATTATATGAGTAAGAAAGGACTGAATGCTGATATGACAGATAGAAGAGCTGAATGGAGGAAGCGTACATATTGTGCAGAACCCAAATAATTGGAAGCAGGGCATATCCCGCTGTTTCACCCGCGTTCCCAAGAGTTCAAATATTTATGGGATCCTACAAAGTATCCTTATGTTATTCGGGCTCTATCGCTTATCTTTGGTGGTAATCGCAATGAACACCATTATGAGGAAAGGATGGCTGCAAGAAATTTGAAAAATAGGTTTTTAACATATCTATTGCTGTCGCGCTGTGCCCAAGCTATCTCAGCCCGAGGGCGATAGAGACAACTACAGCATGGACCGATTATACCTATTTAAATTAGCCGATTTTTTTCTCAAATACTGCATCGATAAAAAAAAACAAGAATCATAATAAGGAGGGCGTTGGCTATGTTGGTCGGTTTTCTTTTGTTGTTTCACCCGTATATTATATTCGTCAAATTTGTTCTTTGGATGTCTGATAAGGGCGTTAAAAATGGTAAGTTTTTGTGATTTTAGAAGGCTCCTAATTCTTATAATCATTAATTTATGGAGAAAAACACAAACGAGGGACATACAGGGGTAGCTACAGATTGCATGGTAGAATAATCATTGCTCTAGTGTTATTATCTAGAGAGGAAACTGAGGATTACGTTTGTATGAAACAAACACCACCAGCATTTCCTCTTAATCATTTCATCCAATCAGGGCCCAACAGTGGACCTCGTGGTACCGTCTCATTATATAAGGGGGTATATTACGAAAGGGGTGAAGACTGTATCAGGTATCGTTTTATACTTTGTAAAACAAAAACGTACACTTTGGATATATTTTCCAATACAGTCAGATGGTCCAAAAAATATTTAATAAATGTTACCTTGCTGAGTTTCATTTCTTCAGTTTCTTTCAGTTTTCTTGCCTGTTCTTCTCAGTTGAAGGCCGACTTACGAACTGGCGGTAACTTCTTCTTTTAACACATTTTTGCTTCCAAGTTTATTGCATCAAAATCATAACCAATGTGTTACTCTCATTATCTTTTCACTTGCTAATATAATTATATTTTTTTCTCTTTCGCGATCTGTGCCCCTAGTACCAAGAAGTCGTTAACTTCTATGGATATAACCTTTCCGTTACACGTTGTATTAGTAGATGCTAGGGTTAATTTATTAGCAAAAAAAGTACACTAAAAAGTATCTGACATAGAACGAGCACGACGTGTTCCATAGAAAGTATTTCGCTGACTTCAAAACGTGTCAGATTCAAGTCAGATTAGAGTTATTTTACATTTTTGCGGTTTTTTTTTTGTTAAATGTTTTTTTTTTAATTTGAATTTCATATATGCGTTTTTCCATATATAATACCACTACAGATTTGTCAAAGACCGAAGATGTGCATATCATTGATAGTTTGAATATGTTTCGGTTATGGATGTATCTGTTTCAACCATCTCTAAACGTGAATAGGTAGGTATTAGCTTCAGTGACGTATTAGTAATAGATGAGTTCATTTTGTGACCACATTTCGTCTGGGAATTTGAACAATACATCAGTTGTGTCCTCACAGAAATATTGTAGACAAAAGATAAATGTGCTTTGTTCTCTACTTTTCTTTTTTAAGTCGATGATAGCTTAGTGGTAGTGACTTTCCATGACGAAGGTCACGGTTTCGAATCCTCCTATGAGATAGAACAACGTGAGGAAACAATAGAACCATACGATACTATGTCGTTACCACTTCATGCACACATGCCTGCTTGAGCAGGAATCGAAACCTTACAGCGTGAGAAGTAGGTGTCTCACCAATCACCCTAATTTGCCCGCCAACGTAGGCAATACTACCTAGTTTATACAAATAAATAAAAGTGTCTGTTTGTAATATCAAAATAAAAACAATTTACTAAATGCATATAAAGCTTTCCAGCTATCTCTGCCCACCACAGGATGTTAGTTTTCCATCAGTATCGATTGATACATTAGACATTGTTTTTAGGGGCCAGCCCCCCCAACCCCCTGGAAAGTAACTCTAGAAATACTTACGTCAATGGGTAATTTCATTCAACGCTCCGTATGTAGAGTGACCACTCCATCGTCTATGTTGACGTCACCACATGTTAAAGTAAAAACTACTTTAATTACTCAACTTGAGAAACTAAGTATTGTAAAACACTGATTCATAATGTGATAACACATCTGCCCTAGTTATTTAACCATTGGCATTACCATGGTTATTTTACTAGAAAGGGTGTGAAATTGCGTATAACGTTATTTTGTCAGACGGTTGACTGGCAGATGGTGCTTCGATGGTACAGCTGCCTGGGTTCGGACCTGAAGTGCTACCATTTTTATTGTTTGAGGCGGTAATAAGATTTGTATTTTAAAGAATTTATATTGTCAGTGGCAGGTGTGGTAGTGAATTAGACGGTAAGTAAGGTCTCCAGAGCTCCATGAGGAGGCGCTGTGCTGGCAGTGAGTGGGGATCAGGGGCCCGATTCTCGCATCTTCAACGTCGGTTTCGGTCGCAAAAACGCGGTCTTTTGTCAAAATGTATAGATTTTTCAAGATATCCGCCATATTTTTTGGTAAATGTCTATGCGACTTACTGTCGAAGAAGCGAGAATCAGGGCCCTGCGGTATAGTACCAAATGAAACTGTACTTTGTCGCTTCTGCAGCCGACACAGGGATTCCTCTCAAAACCTTTCTTGGTATAAAGAGTGGCTCAAAGTGCCTAACGTCTATATGCTACGGTAAAAGCTTACCATCAGGTGGGTAGTATGCTTGTTAGCCGACAGTTGGATAAAAAAAGAAAATCTGCAAGACCTGCGTTGTTGGCATTATGTGCTGTAAACAATAACTTTTCCCAAAAATTAAACAAAACGCACTCAATTGTTATAATTTAACAATAAGCTAGCTTCACTTCACAGTTGAATGGTGACCGAGTGACGTCACCGTGATGCAATCAGCTAATGAATGAACGGAGCGGATCGTTCACGGTACGTTGGGGAGGTCATATTTTAGGGAAAAAAGATGCAATGAATTTTATGGAAGGTAAACAAGTTTTGTCAGAGCACATAAAGATCATTATTGCTCAGTATTAGGCCCTTCATACACGAAGCTACTGAAACGTAACCAATTATACTAGCACAGGCTACCAGTAGTATTTCGATGGACACTACGCGGCAGGTAAGAATCGCGTCAATAGAAAAATGAATAAGTGCGGTCTCAAAGGAGCTTCCTTCCGCGAACGCTCACGCTGTGGAATGAGCTCCCCGCCGTGGTTTTCCCATGGAGTACCTACAGCACGGGGTTTTTCAAAAAGGGTGTGAGAGAGGCAACGCACGAGCGATACACCTGGCGTTGCAAGCGGTTCCATAGGCCACGGTAACAGCTTACCATCAGGCGGGCCGTATGCTTGTTTGCTACTTAAGTAGTATAAAAATTAAAGTTTTCTGGTTTCCATAGTACAGCTCTGGGGGCCTACCACAAGCTCTTAAAACAAGGTTAAAATAACCTTATTTGTGTTTTGTCTTGTTTTGATGCCGGATGTCAAAGAGGGACAAAAGACAAATAAGGTTATTTTAACCTTGTTTTAAGAGCTTGTGGTAGGCCCCCTGCTCACTTTGGGATATAATAGCAGAGTGTGAGCATGTCCCAGGATATTTGTAATATCCTTGATGCCTAAAGAAGGTATTATTTAGGCATTAGGTATCATATGGTGCAGTCCATTTTATCCTCAGCAATAATAAATCAGCTAGTCTTGATTTGCTTATCATTTTCTGCATAATTGAATAACAATGGACTCACAGTACTTCCTTGTTGCATAATGCTTTTATATGTACTATATTATATTGACTGCAAGCAATGGCTAACTCTCACGGCTAGTGTGAATCATCTGTCTTAGATGATTGAGATATCATTTATGTAATTATGACTATTATGTTTAATTTCATTGTTATGTTATGGAAACTTTACTGGGTACACCGTCGCTAGACATTTGCAATACAAGGGTCCAGCCTTGAAAAGCTTTACACCTGTTTTAAAGAATTACGTCTCATCAAATTCAGCTTACGTCTTATGTTCACTGCTGAACATAGGCCTCCCCCATTGATTACACGTGCTCAACTCTGACCAGGTCGTCGGTCCACCTGGTGGGATGTCAACGTTTAGAATGAGTAATTTATGTAAAGTAAAAAAATTAAGCAATTTTTTCTTTAGTTTACTGAAATAACAAAGTTTAAGGAATTCGCGAGTAACTGGAAACAAAACATAAGTCGCGTCAGATCAATGTGTTTTTACCTTATAAACTACTACTTAGCTAAGTATTAGTGTGGGTGTAATTATCTATATTATGTATGTATTTCAAACAAAAAAAGTAGTTTTAGTGTGTGTATCGTTATCTGGTTTCCATAGTACAAGCTGTGCTTAGATTGGGGTAAAGAAAAAATGATTTATTTCGACAAAGTAAGATAGTATATAATCTACTCCTGAGCAGTCGATATAAAAGTGGCGATTCCGGTAACAAAACTCAATGAGAACTGACTTTCTGTGAGTCATCATACCGTTTTGTTTTTTCTACAAAAGGACAAAATTGACGTCATGATGTACTAATAAAAAATTTAAACGCACAAACTTCGACTTTCCTCATACAGATGGTTATATTCCCCTGACATTTTATTTTTATCATTATATACAATGATAATTCACCGTTTAATTTTACAAGTACAATTGAATTTAAGCTTACTGCACTCATTCTCCATTTAAACAGCCTATTTTCACATTCCCCGTGTCAGCAATATGCCTAAAAAGGAGTAAAAAGTTTTAGCTTCACGTATAGTACTTACTAGCTGTCTCCCGCATTTCACCCGCGTTCCCGGGATAAAAAGTAGCCAATAATACTCAGGGATAATGTAGCTTCCTTTAGTGAAATAATTTTTCGAATCCGACAGGTAGTTCCAGAGATTAGCCCGATTAAAAAACCAAACAAAAATACTCTTCCGCTTTATTATCTAAATACTAGTTAAGCGGAAGAGGTTTTTGTTTGTTTAAACAAGCTAATCTTTGGAACTACCAGTCGGATTCAAAACTCGGACACTCGGACTGGTAGATCCAGAGATTAGTCCCCTTAAACAAACAAAAACCTCTTCCGCTTTATTAGTATTAGTATGGATTACTGCATAGATTTATTTTGATTACTTGTTGACATTTTGGTGATGTTTGATAGCCAGAAATATAAGTCATCGCAGAAGTAATTAGTTTGACATTTAAATATATTCACGACTAGCTATTATTCGGGCTAAATGTAGACACTGTAGATAAAAGATAATTAAATGTACCTAGTGTCTTGTGTCTGTGTAATATAATGAAAACCTTACTCTATGGTAATATTAAGTTACTGCTTCTATAACCAGCTATTTGCTCATTAAAACTAGTACCTTTTAAGGCGATGATAGGTCAGTGGTAGTGACGTCTGATATCGAGACGAAGGTAAGAATCCTACAAATACAAGCTTGAGCTTTCGGTGAAGGAAAAACATCGTGAGGAAACCATATAGCACGGTGTTAGGGTACTTTGCAGTACCCACCTGCCTAGCTAAATCCCTCAAGTTGAAAATTTGTCGCCGAGCACCTATAGGTGTGTTCCGACAGCTGAACTTGAGAGCCAGTTCCTTCTAGGCTTTATGTGCTTACCACCTTCGCCCGCATCATCATTTGCCGCAGTAAAAAAAACCTACGGATTCTTCATGGAAATATTAAGGAGGATTTACCTAATATAAGATTTTTTTAGTAGGTGTAGAGTCATTTGTTAACGTTCATAAGTGCCTTATCAGGGCCTAAATTGAATAAATGCTTTTTGAATTTGAATTTAATATTGGAGTAGAGAATACTCACCTATTTTTGCAACATTGGTATCGTACCTTCTGGTCAAAAAGTGGTAAGTATTAGTTTTATTTGAATATTATTGTGCAGCTAAAAGTCGCAGACAACACCTAGCTTGGATTAAATAATTAAGTCGGACGTGAGAACATTAATATCTTAACTGAGTCACATGTTTTAATGCCAACTACCTAATAGCCTTACAGAACACAATAAAATTTCGCAACGGTAGTAGCAAAGCTTATTAAGGATACAATGAGTCCCGATAGCATCAAATACATAACAAAATAAAACAATTTCGCAACCCTGAGACATCAGAAACTTTATAAAAAAAAATATTGTACCCTGCATATCACCCGCCATTTTGGCCGCTCACTCCCCGCCGAACGGTTGAAATAAAACCGCGCGAAAACCGTATATGGAACTCAGTCGTGTCGCGCTAACGCACGGGTAGTTGTCACAACGAAACGCGCCAATTCTCCAACTTTTTTTTTCTTTTTTTTCAAACCAGGCACACGTAGCGTGTAAACATGAAGTATCTGGTTGTACTCGCCGTTTTCGCGTTGGCTTTCGCTGCTGAGGAGCAGAAGGAAGAAGACAAACCGAAAACTTTCAGGCGACTCATCCCCGCTGATGTGTTGAGAGGTCAGTGCCTTGTGTGTGAATTAAAAAAAAAGATTGATGAGTGACAGTGTTTTGACACATTTAATTTCAAGGATTTTATTTTTAGGCCTACGTGAAACTAATTTAATTCATGATTAATTTAGAATGCATGCATGTTGTAAACACTCGTCTACGTAAAATATCTGTTGAAAATTGTATTCATGCCAAACAAGAAAATTACATAAATCGCGTGCGCGAATCATATTGTCAGGTAGAAAAAGAAAGAAATCTTTGACCGACAGTTACGGATGGCTTACTGTTATTTAACAGTGAAATTTTAACGTAATGTAATATATTACGTTAATGTAGTACGTCTACCTTACAAACAGGGAATTAGGATTATAATTGACTAGGTCTTATCTAATGAAGAGTATGAAATACCCATGAAATACCATTATTTTTATACTTTATACTCTATTTTAAAACTATAACTTGTAACACAGAAATGTAGAACAAAATGTCATTCTTAATTTAAATGAAATGTTCATTAAAAAAGCATAGGTATTCCAAATTTGAATTAGGCAGCAAGAATACGAATAAATAATCGATACTGCCACAATGTTCCATAAACTGCCAATTGAAAAAAAAATATACAATAGGGAAGAGAGTACATTTACAAATATCACATCGATAGATTCTTAACTCGTGAAAATTGAATGTGAAAGTTCAGCAATTTGCTTTCAATTCTTTTCTACACAATTTAGTTATAAATATACAGTGATTATACAATTATGTTTAATTTACCGTGAAAGGTTGATAAGAAAGAAGCTAACAATTACCGGTTAAAGGATTTAATGCAGAAGCTGTAGTGATGTAATAAAAAGTTGTCCGAATTGTTTTTCTTTCTTTGCTATGTAAATGCGGTCAGAATTCATTATTTAGGTATTTTGTAGCAAACTAAAGATGCAACTTGCTTTAAATTGTTATAAAACCTTTTATCAAGTTTAATAAAAAAAAGTTCGTTTTTTTATATGAAGTCTCATTCATAAACTCCATTTTTTAAAGTTAGTTTTACGGTAAAGTTCATAGTCACAGTCTTACATTAGATTAGCAATATATTTATTGATTACTTGGTACTTACTGTTTATTTATTGCCTAACCTTATTGCCAAGCTGTGTATTCATACTAGATAGATAGAGTTAGATTATCAATAAATTTATCTAAGCCTAACTTGTCAGACTAGTTTTATGGCTATGTCACGATTTTGATCTAGATATACGATACCTACGATAGACTGGATAAGAAAGATTTCATTAATTTAATGTAAAATAAACAAACTTACTATAATGAATCTGATCTATTGCCATAATTCAGATTTAAAATTCGATATTTGAATAAAATTAATACAGACATTTGTATTCATTTTTTGAAAATCGAACACGGTTTGGCTAAAGCGCACGACCATAAAAACTTAACTTTATTTCTGAATCTTTGTCAATGGTCGGCATTGAGTTTTACGTAAAAACATGTATAATGGAAATGAATGAGGTATATAAGTCGGTCGCGATTTATATTCCATAAGTTAAACCTTGACTCAGAAAATAGAAAATCTGTGTCGGAGTGTTATTATGATTTTGTGGTTAATGTTATGTATACTTAAGTAATATGGTTTAGATTGTTTTCATCACTTTGTGCTACAAAATGTGTTTTCTGTACAATTTAAAATAGGTACTATTCATAAAATCACATAGCTCCGTGGTAAATGACGTCTGATGTCGTGGCAAAGGTAAAGGTTCCTATCCTACACTGAGATTTAGAATACGATGAAGGAAAACATTGTGGACTTATGTCCACAGCACAGTGGTAGGTAGGTACGCTACATTTTGTAGTAACTTCCTAGCAGGGTGCTAGGAAGTCACCTCAAGCTGAAAATCTATCGCTAAGCCGACCGGTACGTTTTAGCAGCTGCACTTGAGAGCCAGTTCCCTTTTAAGCTTTGTGTTTTTTCGACTCTTCGGCCACCTCATCCATTTTTACCATGTCAAACATACCCGATCAGTAAAAATGGTGACTATATCTAAATCGTGGTCACGAAATCAAGTTTTTATTTCGATAACCTTATCTATTAAATAATAAATGAATCATTCTGTGACATAACGAAACTAGTTTTAAATTTAAAAATGTCATTCTGATCTGGCTAGGAGTAGGCTAAATATCACTAGATGGTAACTAGAAAGGCACTAAACCCAGATATAATAGCCTTGAAGACGTTATTAGGCATTTAAGAGTTTGTGATTTATATTGCATTCATATTTGATCAAGAAATAGGTAAATACGGTGTTAATTTGTATGAGCTGATAAATTGATGATGTTGATGATACTTTTACGTCAATGTTATGCCTTTGAGTTGAGGTCCTGATTAAAACTAAGAGGGTAGACGTAGTGATCTGTCATTCAGATATAGGATCTGCCTTCAAATAGAAGTCTTCGCCAGGTAGAATGTGAAAACCATTGGCTTTATTAACCAACTACCTGACCCTCGTGATTTCCATTCCCTATGTCCTATTCTAGGACCTAAAGTAACTAGGTATATTGTATCAAATTTCAATAACCTTGACTTTCTGGTCTCTAAGAGAAAGATGTTGGGATAACGTTTTTTATTGTTATATATTTTTGCTTAAATTCTATTCAGCCATTACAGAGCATGGTTACAAACTATAAGAGTATTCACGACCCAGCAAGTACAAAGAAGGAAGAAACAATTGAAGATAGATGTTTCAATAAACGTTCGAATTAGAAAACGAAAGTTTCATGGCTATGTTTCATAAATAATTTAGTTGTCATACAAGAAAGTCTTAGTGCATGCATGTTAGATTACCTGTGCAATTATATAAACTGATGACAATCGGGTCATGCTCTTTCACCGCGGAAGCAAAGATGTACTTTCAAGAACTTTCAACCTTTCACGGTTTGTTCAGCAGCTGTAATCTGCTTTTACTTTCACGACACGATGTTCAAGTGAACGATTGAATAGTTTTAGTGCCGTTCATAAAATGTCATAATTTATAATTAAGAGTCGTAATAATTGTATCACAGTTGTAATTCCAAAGTTTTTCAATTAGATTGTCGGTTTTTAAGTATGTATTTAAAATTATTTTATGGTTTTATATACCAATTTTTAAAGTGCAACTACCTGCAGTAACTATAATTATCTATAGCCACTCTTAATTATTCAAATAACAGTACCTAATGAGAAAATTAAACTGTACTAAGACACTATATCTCATGTGTATCAATAAAATGTATAAATTAGTTTTATTAAAAATCGCAAGAAGTTTGAGATACTTCCTTAGCCTACGTATCCATTATAAAAAAAGTTTTGAACAGCGTGAAACTATTGTCTGACACACCTCAAAATATCATTGTCTAGACACCAGAAAAGGTTTAATAGGAATTCAAGGTTTAATCATATTTCACGGCCTACATTCCGAATCTTACACGCTTCGCACAAAAGAATATTTTTCACGGACAAAGTCGTGTTAAAACATAATATTATACAACAAAAGGAAGTGATTTCGAAAGTGCGAGGACTGTTTACGCTTCAATGTAACTACAACGGTGGTTACATTCATAATAGGTCGGCTAGCATTGTCGCAACACAGGCGGAAATGTCGAAATACCGGTATTATGCTCATTAGTCTGCAATCCCTGGGTGCAATTCGCAATCGATAGCATTAGCTCGATACGATCGCCGCACTATGTACGATACGAGTCGTGTGATGATTTCGCGCCATTTCGATGACACTTTACTTTTCTATTGGGTTGCCACGATTTTTGGCTGCTGTCATCGTGACATGACATTGAATTAACTTTTTTATAAAAATGTTCTTTCGAAATTAAAACTGATCTCATAAAATATTCAAATTAGGAAATAAAAATATAGATCACATCGGCATCAATAAATAAATAACTTGATTTGATATATATTTTTTAAATGTCAAGGTTAATTGACAAGTTACAATTTGTATGTAAGTAGTTATATTCTATTTTAAATAATTATCCCCTTTTTCCAGAATTAATAAAAAAATTACGAGCTCTCCATCGCAAATTTAAATTACAGCAATTACACTAATTACATCTTGTACCAAAACGACCATGACAAAAAAATCTCTAAAATTCGACTGCCCCGTTCTGAAACCGGTCGAAACTACCTCCAAAGAAGGTTGAGCGGAAAAGATGCAATACCGATACTGGTTACGCTATTCGGTGCGTCCGTTAAGTCCTGAATAAAAATATTACATACGTTTTTATGTCGGAAATGTTCTTTTTTTGAAATTAAAATTCATGTTGTAATTACCCGGTTCAGATGCTCTGTTAGTGTGAATTTGTAGTGCAAAAAAGATGAAACGGAAATGACTGTAATAAATAAAATGTCTTCAATCATTATGTTATAATTTAAGAAGGCTGTATGATACCAGCCTTTAGACAAATTAAATCATTAAAACTTTTTACATCCATTCAGTTTTCCTCATTTGATTCATAGCAATAATCACCTACATAACGGGTAGTTTTTTTTTATTCTTCATAATGAAATAGGAGTGATTTTTTAGCAGTGTTGGAACTTTATGAAATAATAATATCATAAAGTTCAACGAATAAATACCTGCTGGTCGATTATAACTACTGTCAATAAAGTGCTTAAAGTATTCCAGGAAATTTAAGAGGTTCTTTTAAATGTAACCAATTTCCTGGTGGCCTTAGTGTCGTAAAAGGTGCTTTATTGATACAATGACAATAATAATAACATGTAAAAACAGCCTGAGTCACACATAATAAGAATGGACAAAAGTGAATGGATCATATACAAACCTTGGAACGCTCTAGCTAGAAATCCATTGCACGTGGACTATACTCTGCTCGTTCTAAAATTGAAAGTGTCTCCGTGAAATGGAACACGAGAAGCGAGATGATGTCACACGCGAACGCATTCTGAATTTGAAATTACAATAACCGCGAACCAGAGACAAGACGTTAAATTATGAAATAGCTCGTCACCTAAAAAAAATATGTTCCTGGTTTTTTAAATTGGAATACTGAGCATTTTCATACGCTACAATAATTAAAGCAATAGGCAAAAGTCAATTTAAAATGCCACCTCCTCAGACCGCTACCGACTATCAATGTGTCACCTAATAATACCTATGATCGATATATGCTGCCTCAGGCTCACTAGGAAATATCAATATATCTTGTTCTAAAAATACAAACTTTATTGGCAATGTGACATTTCATGCTTATCAAAATAACTAGTTTGATGTATTGATTTTAGACATCTACAACTTTTCTCTGCGGATTTCTCTCTTTAACAAAAATATCCGAAAAAAATATTTCAGTCTGCAGCGCAGCACTCGGAAAAAAGAAAATAGGAAACAAAAGTGGGAAACACTCAATTAGCATTGATAAAATAGACTAGTGGATAGGCACATTGCATAAATGTCATAATTGAAATAACAAGAGTCGGTACCTATGTAATTAAATCGCAACACAAAAACGCATAGTGCGTTATTTTACGCTCTACTAAGAACCGATTGGAGTGAAATCGAGCGGGAAGCAAATCGTTTTTTGTTAATCACTTAAAATTACTATTCGAATTTTACACTGATATATGATTTGTTATATCTATCTAGGAATCTATTATCTTCAACTACTATGTAACTAGTTTTTTTTATTTGTACCATAAAGATCACTCCCGTAATTCCCGGCACCGTTTGTTGTATTTGCTTATTATTTACTAGAGAAGCATTATATACATTCTGATGCGGTTAGGCGACCGGGAACGAAGTAGAACGAAACAAATGCTAGGGTTGTTCATGATTGTGAGACCTCATTATCGATATTTTTAATCCTCGAACGAAATGTAACGAACGCGGAAGGCGGGGACTCGAAAGTGAAAGTAGCCTAGATTATGTCAGATGTGGGCTGGTACTGTGAGCCGTGTTTAATCCAAAGACGGTTCAGGATTTCGCAAAGATTCTTGTGTAATCGTTCGCGCGCGGGGCTGTTGCAGCCTTTTTTATTGAACGTTTTGAAACAAAGACTTTTGGCGCATTATGTCATAGTTGGTGTTTATTATGTTTAATCTTTAAAATGCATGAATAAAGAAAAGAATACATCTTTACAAGTCTTACACTGATTAAAAGTAATCTTTTATATTTTAGGACCTTTAAAATAGAAGTCAAATGAAAAATTACAATCATATTACGAATTTATACTTAGTAGGTATATTAGGAAATCCAATAAACATCCGAGTATTTACACCCACTCAATTGCATCAGTAAATATGCATTAAACAACCATTATAAAGCATTCAGTTCATTTTGGTATATCTAGGTTAATCCAAGTCACTTATAAACAGATGTTAAAGTAACCTTGCCTCTCGAATGAACGTCAAAATGGCATTTAAACTTTATATACTGTGGTTAACTTTAAATGTTACACGCATGCGAGGCACTGTAAATAAATTAATAATTAATATAAATATAGAAGTCGAATTATTAATATCTGAGCTGTTTTTCAGTTTTTACTCAAACTTGTATTTCTTACGCCATGAGAATAAAAGCGTAATTAAAAATTTACTTTTTAACAAAAAAGAATCTACTGCTAAAAAGTATGAAATATATAACTCTTATCTGACACTTTTGGAAGTCATTTCATACTTGCTCATGCGTGTTTTTTTCTCAATATTTGTCACTAACCGAGGATGTGATCATTCTCAACCATATTGAATATAAAATGCTTCAATCGCAATGTTTGTGCTCTTTTCCATTGAGGAATTCCATCATATCTTCAATAATCATGGTTAGATCATGATAAAAATCATATGGGACCATCTTGGGGGCTACCGTGATATAATACAGTTTAAGTTATCCAACTTGCTTAAGCTGTTTCGGAGTAATCGGTGCACATACATAAAAAAAACATTAATAAAAAAAAAATGATTAATAAAAAAATACATACATAAAAAAAGAAGAATCCTTTTTTTGAAATTATAATGACAAGATCGTTTTTTTTCTCCATCGCCATATAAATTATTTACTCTCCACAAAAAGTCTTAAAAATCCAGAATGTTATTTATAAATACCGAAATATCGCTTTCCCTTTTCCTCGTTTCCATAAAAGTGTTGCTCATTGCCATTTTAAGTGGGTATAACCTTTTAAAATGCGAAGTTCACACATCTGAAATGTAGATCACGGTCGCTCGGATAATGGTATGAATCACTAGGTGTAGACAAAAGCTTATTGTGCATCGCAAATTGCAAAATAACGTTGGGAAATTTTAAATTACGCGAATCCGCGATGCGAGCTCGCTTATGTCTATCTATTGTATTGTTTATCTATGACGTTCTAAAAAGAATAATTAGCTGAATACTACGCTTGAAATGGAAACTTTTTAAATTTTCAATAAAATTAAATTTGGAACTTCCGTGGTAATTCGTTCTTTATTCAAATAAACAAAATTTTTATAACAAAATGAAATTAATTTAAAACCTATAAAATTACCGTGAATTAAGAGAGGTTTATATAGTCACTTACGTTTTAGAAAGCTATGTCGGTGTTGTAATTGTAAATATTTGTGCTTTGTTCTACGCATAGGTTCTTTGTAAATAGTGACTGAGCTAATAAGTGTTGGCGAGTATGACTGCGGTTTTTTTGTATTCAGAACTTTCGCGTGTCGTAACCATCCATGTAAAGAAATGTTATGACTAACTTGATAATAATGTATGACAGTTTAAGTATGCTATGTATTTAAAATGCGTAACCAGTTATACATGAACACACTGTCCTTCAGAAACTTCAAATTTCGAACTTTACCCTCATGGTTATAGAGTCTAACCGTCAACTTGTATTCCAGATTTCCCCGGAACCTGCTTCGCGTCAACTCGTTGCGCGACCGTCGAGCCTGGCAACACCTGGGACCTGGCGCCCTTCTGCGGCCGCAGCACCTGCGTCGTCAGCGAGGACCAGCCCCCAAGACTTCTCGAGCTCGTCGAGGACTGCGGCCCATTGCCTCTTGCTAACCCTAAGTGCAAACTTGACACTGGTAAGTATTTTGCAGAAAATATCAAATAAATAATATATAAAAATGTGACGTCAGGAATGGCCACAAACCCACCAGAAAAAAATATTTTTTTTTGTTATGACTAAGATATAAAAAAACACCTCGTCAGAGATGTTGAACCTGAAGATTAATTTTCTTTTTATTTACACAGACAAGACCAACAAAACTGCTCCATTCCCCGGCTGCTGTCCCATCTTCACATGCGAAGACGGTGCCAAATTAGAGTTCCCTGAACTCCCCACCCCTCCCCCAGAGGCGGAGAAGAAGGAAGAAGAGAAGCCCAAGGCTTAAAACCTAAAATCTAACTTTAATTAAAGAAAAAACCTCCCACAGACAACGCGCAGTGACAGTACCAATTTGAAATATTTTATAGCGCGTTTTGATTTTGGCCGCGTTCTAAATTAGTGGGAATGACGGATAACATCCTTAGATTATCCACAGATGACGTCAGTCTAAATAGGGTATCAGGTCAATTTGTTAGCCGTCATGAAATTATTGGTCTCAAACCTATCTATACCAAATTATATTTTAATGGAGTCATTGTAAATTTTTGTAACAAACACTTTCTCTCGGTATTTTTTTAGAATGACTCATTTCACAATGAATGTTCAAAACTCATTTCCTTCCTGTTCTTTCAAATAAAACATAGAGATAACTGTCAAAGTCATTGTTAGCTGAATAATGACCGTTTTCGTTTTGTACACTAACAAATATTTTTGTGAATGTATATATTTTTTTAGAAGTTTATCGGCTTTTTTACTTGAATACCTGCCTATTTGTAATGTTTGTGATATTGATATATAATAAATAATAGAAAAGTTATTCAATAAAAAAAAAACAAAATTTCTATATGATTGATTTTATTTATCCCATTTTCCCGAAAGTATGAGATAACTGCCCCTAAAAAATAACTACTTGATGATTTGTTGCATCCATATATTTTTGCTTGTTTTCCTCCTAGGTATACTCTTAAATAGAAAAATCTATAATAGCTAGGGTATATACTTGTATTATATGGAATAATTTAATAATAGTATATATAATCAATGATAATTATATATGCCATAGACCTTTTCTAGTTCCTTAAGTTCCTTAAGTATTCCTCGACACAAGATCTTGAGGTTCTCATGATGACAAAAACGCTACGTGTGATAATTAACTCAATATTTTATTCGGGAATAATTAATCTCGTTAATAAATACACCATACAGTTATGATTGTCAACACTTTACAATACGTGTATATTAATTATGATAATTATACATCTAACATTACTGTAAAATTAAATAAAAAATAATTAAATCTAAAAACATAAGAAAATTATTCGATAAGTTGTTATATAGCTTAAATGATTAAATTTTAATTTTAAACGAATATTATATACGTAGAAAAAAAGTTCTATAAAACCAGGTAACTGCGAGGAAATTCCAGTTATTTTTGAACAGACATAGTCTAGTTTTACAACTAAAATTTCATCACTGCACTTTAGTCTTACATCTTAAGCGACTCTTTTTTTTTCAAACGTAACATTCTATAAATACAGAGTTTTTAACTTTTCGTCTAACTCTAAACATTGATTCCTTAACGGTACATGATATTACATATTATATTTTAAAACATTATTATTTTTTAATTAACTATACGATAAAATATAATCAACTATATTGTTAAAATCACAATTTTCCTAATTTTATAACATTTAATACATTTTGTTTTATTAATATTGCACAAAATAGACACCGACCGCGATTATAAGTTACATTTTGAGCTTATTTAAATCTCTGAACGATATTATAAGCTGTCAACATTTTTTATGGCCGACAAATTATCATGCGAAGCGCGCGAAAGTTATGACTGAAACTTAGCCATATGTTTTTTTTTGGAATGTAACTCATTCTCTCGGTCTTCATTATTCTAACTATAATAACTTGCGATTATAAATTTAATAATACACTAATAAATCAAATATGCGGAAAGCAACACCCATTAGTTATTTTAAGCGATACTTAAAGAAATAATACTTAGACGACCGAAGAATAGATTATTAAAAAAATATTATAAAGATGCTACCAGATTATCGTTGGTTGAAATAAGGTTGAAAACTAAAAACAGATGTAGGTAAGTATCATATTATGTAAATAGTTCAAAAATAATTTTATGCGCGTTGCGAAAATATGTCTTCTCTACTAGTTTTATATAACTTTTTTCATGAAAATATATTTTCTTTCAAAATGCATTTATGAAAAAATAATATTAGTTGATTGATATGTTTTACAATATTGTACGATTTGAAGCTTAATTATGTACTTAGCATCAACCACTGTATTATTTTTTTGAAAGCATAGCCACATTTAGCTAGATTGTTGACTGTCAAAATTAAAATTGTTGCCCAGAACTGTATATTAATAACCGATAACAATTTTATGGCATTTTGGTACTAAATTGATCAGACTTTGAACTGAATTGATCAGAATTGATTTATTGATCAGACTATGTAAAGCAAGTTTTATGATTATGATCTTATGATAGAGTTTATGTTTTTTTTATTAAAATTAATATGAATTCATACGAAACAAACGATATACTGAAGATATTATGGGCGTCTTCAATAAAAGAAATAATATGATTAATCTATGGCAAAGAGATAAGCACTTTAACTTAAACAAAAACTGGTTCTACAGGTATTAATTGAAAATAATTTTATAAAAAGCCTATCATTATTACTCCAGTTCGATGATTTAAATTCGATAGTAAAAAAAATGAGCAGTTACCATCCCGCTAAAGTGGCTTTACCGTTGTAACTTAATTATAGCACATAACATACTGCAATATTAATAGGTACTGCTAGTTTTATTAAAATAAACAAATATAAAAATTTAACAGTTCTACAAAAAGCAAAGAGGTAGTATTTGGAAGATAAACTTATTTTGTAAATTACATAAGCAGTAACATTTTGTTTAACGAGCCCTTGCATGGTAATAATGCATGTTATATAATTCTATTATTTTTTATATACAATTATAGAATAATTCCTCTCATGTTGACCTTTCTTTTATACTTACAATATTTTTTTTAGATTTACTCTTCTACCTTACCAGGATATGCCTTGATTGATTTAAATAAAGTGGGCTAAATTATAAATTATTGTTTTTTCGATTGATCTTCATTTCGAGTGATAGTATTATATTTTTGCCTGTTTCATTATTTAAAGCGATTTTAGCGACTTAGTTATCAACTTTTCCATAAAAAGAAACAAATTTGATCCCGGAATCGTCATGAATCGAAATATTTTCTATCGGTATGTACCTACTCATGATTTAAAAGGGTGGTTTTTACGCATCTAACTTTATAGCAGGACAAGGAATTAAGCACTTCAACACACATTCTATATACTTTTAAATGAACACTTTTTCCTTAATTTATTTAATTTTATATGATGCCGAGAAGAGGTTAAAGAAATAAAGATGTTAAATATTTTAAGGGCACACTTCTTCTAGTCAATCATTCTTCACGATAAATTACATCTAAATAGATAAGCTTTAGCGTACACGTAATTAGAAAAATAATTATTATTTAAATGCATAGCAAAAATAAAGAAGAAGCCTTACAGAGACTATTTTTTATCCAAAACTCCGATTGTGTTTTTTTTCAGATTATTTATATATTGTGATAAATAGTAAAAAATATATAGTTTTTTCGGCTATAAGTACAGTCAATTAGTATAGGGAATTATTTTTTAGTCTAGGTTAGGTATGTATGACAGTATCTATACATTAAGACCTTCACTGGGGCGTAGAAAAATTAATTTCGATTGTTATTATTTTGACTTGTTCTTTTTGGTTCTATGTGTCTTATTTTAATTCTTCTTCTCCCATTTTTAATGTTTTATTTTATAATTATTTAGAAAAAATAACATTAACTTTGCTTTTATTGTTTTTTTTTATAATTAGTAACGTATTCCCAATATATATATAGAAAATAATGGATAAATTTAAATTATGGTGTAATGTTTGTCCTTTCTAAGTCACACTAATAAATATTTGATACGTTTCTCGAACCACTCATACTAGTCTTGACGATTGCGTCTCACATAAGTTACGAAACTGATTTAGCAAATGGTTAAATTCCAAATGACTTGTAACGTATGGGCTTGACCAACCAGTATTTTTCCTTTTGCTATTTAATGCCATATTACGAAAAAGGTATATCATAGTCAGGCTATGAGTTGACTGTTATTATTATAATGTTTATAGGCAGGCAGGTAGAAAATATCGCGAAATTACCCTGCTTGTAATGAAAAATGAATATACATACTTAATTTAAAAAAAATGAGGAAGATACGGTACTCACAGCGCCTATAAATAAAGAAACAAACAAAGGTGCTTTATAACGTGCACTTTTTGCCTTACTCTACTCTACACTGGTACACAAGAAAACGTATCTGCTCATAAAAAATTTAAGCCTATACAACATTATTTTTAATTTAGAGATTTTTTTAGCATATAGAAAATCCGTTTAGGGTATATATAAACGGATTATGATTGACCTACAAACTTATACGCTGGTCAAATAGAAGGAGTGAATTCTTAAAATCATGGTTACTGCACGCATCATTCAACCAGAGCACGCCCATATTGCCTTCGTGAATAAAGTGTGTCCAGATTTTAATATAAAAAAAAAAACAGACCATGATAAAAACCATGTTCAATCGATTATCATAGTGATACTAAAAATAATGTTGTATACAAGTTGTTATTCCAATAAGTATGTGATGAAGTTAGGTACTAACCTAAGCATTTTATTGATTTACATCAGTGATATATTGTACCAATCTTAATTGAACAAACCTAAAATGTAAGAGTGAAGTGATATTTAAAACATTAAGTATGAAGAGCTTGGTCTAGATACTGACATTGATATAAATTGTGACAAATCAGCTTTGAATCATTTAATAGACAACATTTTTAAGGCTCATGATGATTATAATATCCATAACACTATCATTTTACATTAAAAATCTAAATGAACTTTTGTTGGCATTTTTTTTCTAATATCGGTTTTCAAAGCTCTGTCAGAGGATTTAAAAACAATGTTTTGTTTATTGATTGGTTTTACCATTTACTATGCGCACACATCAAACTGTCTACACTATTACAAACAGCTAAGTTGTTAGGTATAGCTATGTATAATATTTTACTACGACCCTATATATTTTTAATTAATATTAATGTATACAATATTTTGGATTTTGATGAGTTTTTACAGATCTATACGAACTGATTTGATTACAGCGTGTAACGGGAATTGAAGAAAAAAATGCATTTTCTTGCTAAATATATATATGTAAAACAATTTTTTTTGCAGTCTACAAAACAATTTCTATATTATTACATTCGATAATATTTATGCATTGTCATTGAAGTATTCAAATCATATGAATATTTTGGGGCTTCAAAAATTATAATTTATAAAAAAGATATACCGATCTAATCAGATCTCGCCTCTTTCGAAGAATTCGAGTCAGTTTGTATAGATATATTTTAACATGTATTTATTTTAAACACCGATTCAAACTACTGTATGTAAGCCGTCAATAACATGTAACAACAATACTATGTAAACATTCTTTTTTTAAATACCTATGTATTTTAACAGAAATACAACTAATACATAAAACAATATATACAATATAACAAATAAAACATACGCCAAAAATTGCAAAAAGAAAAAAATACTTATAATATGCAACTTTCGGTATATACTCAACATCGTTTTTTAAATCACTCGTTCCTTTAAAATCTCACCTAAAATTGACCAGCCGTTTTTACACCCCATATTTCTTAATCATTTTATTTTTTAATTTAGAATGTATTCCATTTATAAATAACATTTAAATTGAACCAAATCAAACTAAAAAAAATAACTACTTTTTTTCAAAACATCTTGTGTTTTTATGAAGATTTGATGATACATTTAACAATTTGGCAGTTGGTATATTTTTTTTGATAATTTTAACAGAGAAATTATAATATTATTTAATAAAAATATGTATTCTGTTGAAATTTGAGCAATTTATGAAATAATAGAAGGTAGGGACTTTGAAAAAAAAATACTTAAAATATTTGAAAATAACCATGAAACATACAAAAAGGAAAATCTACGCTTTTTGTGCGATGCGAACTCGACATTTTTCATGTATAATCACTATAATTTAACAATATTTTTTAAATATACACTTCTAACAATTTATTTAAATTCTTAACATCAATTTATGCAATCATCGCCTACAATTAAACTTCAGTTACAAGAAATATTTACAATTTATTCACGAATGTAATCATGAGTTTTTTTAATAATTTAAAAAATCTTTTCAAAAAACATAATTGACAATACAGTATATAACAGAAATGCGGAAAAAATCCTCCAAATTTCGACAAGGCCAGTTTTATTACTGTTTCCCCTACATTTTTTTAAGAATAAACTATATTTGCTATTACGATGATACTTTACCTAGTGATAGTATAGTATAGGTATCCCAGGGTATAAATATGTATAATAAATTAAATAATGATTGCATTCAAGAATAAATTCATAGAATAGCATAGAAATATTAGCTTCAATTTTAGAGTTTATCGAAGTTCGATAAAATGTTGTAAAGTTTTTAAGAGACGTGCGCACAAATAAATTAAGAAAAATAGGTTAAAATCAATTCAACATATTTTATTTTAAATAATAAAAATAATGCATGCCCGTGTCTTTAAAAGACAATCGTACGATTACACGATTGATTACTTGCTGTTTTTTATCAATAAATTAATCGGTGTTTAGCAAGAAACTTGCTTTTAGCAACTATCATTAAAAAAAGTCTGCACAGCGCCAAAGATCAAGACAGTTCCAGAATAGAGATTCTCTTTTTTTTTCTGTGCCGTTTTTACTTTTTTTGTTAACCGCTCAGTCTTATGACGTTTTGTATTAACTCTTTTTAACTTTTTTTCTTTTTTCAATAACAATAATTTTACTCCGGCTTCAGGCGGTGCCATTGGACGATGGTCTGCCGCGGTTTTGTAATCATGTCTTGCCAGTGCTTGGTTTCGGTCGCTCCTGAACCATTCTTTCCTGGAATTTTGAAATAGTTTTTTTATGATTTTCATCCTGTCCTGAACCCCTAAAGTTCGACCAAGTTTCCTTTAAAATAAAATTGTAATTGATTTTAATTGCAATAAAAATAAACATAATAGAAGAATCAAACTCACCGGCCAGCAATATTCTACCAATCAGCTCGTTCCTGCCAATATTATCGAAGTCCATGACCTGAACATCCAGAGAACACTCTCTGATCTTCTCCCAGGGTACATTGAAGGAGAAGGAATCGTTGAACACTGGGTTCAGGGTGCATTTAAAGATGGCCGTCTTACGCTTCTCGATGCGTTTGTCACCGAACTGCAACCACACCTTTACGTAGGGATCTGAAAATTTATTAAAAAATACGAATTTGGAACAAAAAATATTGGTTCAGAAAATGCTATTATATATAGAATATTTTTAGTCCTTGAAGGCTCAACTATGCTAGCCTAGACTATTTTCGTATTCTTAAAGTAGATAAGGCACTATTTTTATCATAGCTCTCCCCAAAGAATTTAAAACGTCCAGAAGGATAGTCGCCTCTATGGCAACTTGAAATAAACAAGCCAGAATTGACAGTATTTGACAGCCGTGCGCAGTACTAACTGAGAGCGATTTGCTCAGGGAGCCCCTCAAGCGGAGTGAAATTAAATGTCATGCTTTAGTAAGGCGGATTATCCATCTGGGTAGAGGCACGATGCCCTATGAAAATCTTTGGCTCTCCCCTACCATTTTGAACTAGAAAATAATTTCAACGGGTTTTTTTTTTTTTTTTAAGTATACAATTATTTAATTGATGATGATCTGAAGATCCAGTCACAAAATACGACGGACAGAAATACACAAAAGTTAGGTATATAAAAAGTTAGGTTTCTGGGGAATCCTCGCACATTCTCGAGAATTCCTAGCTTTTTGGCTCGTATTTAGTTTGTATGACATAAAGTTAATTATGCTATGTACAATTTCGTTGCAAAAATTAGCTTCCACTCCGTTCCGCGGCAATTTAAATTGAGCCTTATCTGAGCGTATAATATGCTCAAAAAGGATTACAAAGTTTTCTCGTCACGTTTTAATAGATACATCGAGGTAAGTTTAATTGTTAATTATATTTTTCCATAATGTAAGAATAACAATCATAAGAAAATATGATTTTGTTTTAGTTTGAATAATATTATAATACAGGGCGCGTCTTTTCTCATTTTATCAATAAAACAAAACGATTTCCATAAATTAATGAAAATTATTCCATTACAAAATATCTCTGAAATATTGACGGTCATTAAGCGCCTGAAAAAAAGCATTAGCAATAACTCTAGAGGTCCGGTTTCTGGCAAATGATACCACTCTAATTGGACGCCGTTTGAGGAAGTATCATGATTTATGGAAAATTTTGTGATGAATTAGGCATGAATATAAGACTCAGCATTTTTTTTAAGATTGTTTAATATTTTAAATATAATATTTAATATTTTTATATTTTATTATATATTAGTATGTATTAGTTTATTACGTTGGTTATGTAAGTATTAGGATCTAGTATCTATTTTATGTATTCGTTTTTTAATATTTTTATTTATTTAAGTGTATTCATATGTGTTACACCTGCCACATTGTCATATATCCTGTTACCCAAAGGTTGTCTGGAAGAAATCGCTTAAGCGATAAAGCCGCCTTTTTGTATTCCTTCTTATTGTATTTTATTGTTATGTTTCGTCTGTTCTATGTGGTGTACAAATAAAAAATATTAATCTTATCTTATCTTATTTTAAGGCGTAGGATTGCGTTTTACCACTAGTCCATTGTGATGTGATGTAATTGAAATAAATATGTATACGTGCTTTGGTAATTACATATTAAATATTTATTCAGTCTACTTTGTAATTTTGCCGCCGCGCCGGGGCACGCAATTGTTTTCAGTGCGATTAGAATGTAAATATTAAGTAATGAATCTAAGCTTGTTTTGAAAAGAGTAATTGCTGAGTTTATTGCCGGCTCTTCTCAGGAAATGCAACCTTCCGAACCGGTATTAGAGTATTAGAGTCAAACTTTTCATAAGTGCCTGCGAAGGTCTATTTGAATAAATTATTTTGAATTTTGAATTTTAATTGTATTTCAATTACTACCAAAAATACAATTTGTAATTGGTTTTTCAAATACTGAGGTATTTTGTAAATAGTATTTCAAATACTTATTGCTTCAAAGTATATTAGGTACTAGTTGTCCCCCGCGGTTTCACCCACGTTTTCGGGGTAGCCTATGTCCTTCTCCATACCATATGCTATCTGCATGCCAAATTTCATGATGATCCGTTGAGAAATTGAGGCGTGAAGACGTAACAAACAAACAAACATAAAAACTCACTTTCGCATCTATAATATTAGTTCGGATGACATAAATATCCATCCTAATCATAACTTCGTAACTTAGGGTCGACAACGCGCGCGTGATACCCCTGGTGTTGCAAGCGTCCATACGCTACGGTAACCGCTTACCATCAGGCGGGCCGTATGCTTGTTTGCTACCTAAGTGGTATAAAAAAAAAAAAAAAAAACTATTATTATAAATGCGACAGTGAGTTTGTTTATTTGTTTGTTACGCCTTCACGCCTCAACGGATCATCATGAAATTTGGCATTCAAATAGCCTAAGTAAACGATAATAAGCGAAGTTATACTAAAACGCTTTGACGTGCGCTAGAGAAGAGACACTTCGTTTGACCAATGGTTTATTTATTTTGTTTGTGTGCTTCTTCTTTCAAGCAAAAGGAGGAACAGATTTAAGTATTTTCTTTGGCAGCCGAAGCACAGACCTAGTATATAAAGAGTCAATACAAAAACTCGCTTAAAGATTGCTTAGAATTCAACTTGTAATGGAGTTACGATTTGGAAAGTTTTGATCTGTCTGGATACTTTTTATTTTGATTGTTTTGTTTAGTTCTCTATTACTTTGAGCGCCAAAGTCTAGTCGAGACCTATTTTTCGAATACAGTTCTCGATAAATAGGTATCTCTGTTCTTGAGTTTGTATGACGAATAATTTCTTTAATTGATCTTCGTGGGTCGTAGGAACCGGACCGCCATTTGATGACCCCTAATCGCAAAGAACCCTCACCTGATTTCCCATTGATATCCTTAGCTTTCAGGTTCCGGGCCTTGAGCAGCGTCAGGGTGAGGACACTGTTACTCGGGTGGTAGCACAGTGACGTCAGCAGCTCCCCGCACTTGTCCTTAGCTGGTGGCTTCAGGGCTTTCCAGAACGATGGCTTTTCGCTTAAGTCCACCTGAAAAAAAGATAAAATTCAAAATTTAGAAAATGGAATATTAGAACACACTGGCCATATCATGTTAGCATTAACATTATATTATTTGAATATTATTTAATTTCATACCATTGAATATTGATTAATTATAATTAATTGTCAGCATTATTTATTATGAAAGTGTAAAACGGTTGATTTTGATATGGTGTATTTGAATATCGAGGAATGGCGACACCAGAAAAGTATAATTGTAATAATGGCGGCCATTGGAGAAAGTATTTTAATTAATTTTGTGGTAATTACCAAGTTTACCAACGGTGTAAATACAGATTTAGCTTGTTTAAGCCAACTTCTTTCAGTAAATAAGGGATGGTTATTAATCATATTTTGTTTTTGATCATCAGGATGTATCCTACTAACCCTATTACTTCATTTTCCTATCCTGGCTCACTAATCATTAAGGCGAAAGTACCTATATTGTTTAGGTGTGTATGTTTTCTTTCTCTTTCCTTTTGCCGGTGTGCACTGTAATATTTTCGTATGTTTTGGTAGTCTTTGATTCATATTAGGCGCCGTCCACAGCGAGTGGTCTCTGCGTGAGACCGTGGCGGTCAAGGAGAACGAACGTAGAACTCTAAGCGCAGAACTCCAGACCACTCGCTGAGGGATCCGTGCCTTAGCTTAACCGAATAGTTCTTCATTACGAAACAACCTTCAATATCGAAATAATAATTGAGACATCTTAGAAACGATGAAAACATGTTACAACCTTTGTTACAACATCAACTATAGTTTACCTACATATCAATAAAACTCAAACTATACGCGAAACATTGGTTATCCCGCGATCAGTCTTATTATCTCCTCTTAGAAAAGGAATGCCAAATTCTTCCTTACTACTCAACTCTTAGGCTGCCTGTCCACTGGAGCGAAGAGGAGAGGAGCGAAAATCCCCGCTCGCGTATTGGCCACAACTACGCTCCGCTCCTCTCCTCTCCAGCCCAGTGGACAGGCATCCTTAGGGTAGGTAGGTGTTACCTATTGTGTATAGGCCTGTGTTTGAGAAATATTTCCACCGAATTCCTAATCTTTAGCTCCAGCGGTTTGATTCTATGACTGACAGTCAGTAACTACTCTCTATACGTATCATCATCTCATCATCATCATCAACCCATAATGTCCCACTGCTGAGCACGGGCCTCCTTTCACAATTTGAAGGGAATAGGCAGATACTCAACCACGCGTGCCCACTGCGGATTGGTGAAGGTAGGCTAGTATGACTAATAGCCTTACTTACTGTTGGAGTTTACAAGCCGCTTAGGAGGCCTCCCACTAGCCTAACGACTATCATAATTAAGTGATAGCCAGGACCAACGGCTTGGCTTGACGTGTCTTCCGAAGGTCTATTCGTATAGATTATTATATTTAATCAACAAATAAAGAAACCTAATATTTCAAGCCGAATAAGAAAAATATTTTTAAAGTATTTCTTCCAACACAAGGTGAAAAAGACCTAACATTGACCCAAATAAACATAATTTTCCCAAATAGTGAATGAATAGCACCTTTAGGGCGTCCTATTGTCACTTTGGCGTTGGATTGTATTGACATACTTCTTATTTATTGGACTTCTTTCCTTTGTCTAAAATAATAGGTAATAGGAAATCCGGCGGACGAAGTAAATTGAGGACAGTTCATATAACACACTCCCTTTGAGAGCAAATTAAGGCATTGGCTCATGATTTTATCAGAATAGATTGTATGTTATCATTCTGTGGGAAAAAGAAGCGCTACTATGAAAATCACGTTATAGGGTACATAGGTTCCTACCCACCTGGCTGGCTATCAAGTTAAAAATCTGTCGCCAAGCATCTATCGATGTGTTCTGATAGCTGCATTTGAAAGCCAGTTATTGTCTAGGTTTTGTGTGCTGTGCGTTCCTAACTACCAACATTTAGTCAAAAATGTATCTATTGAAACAACTGAAAATCAATTGCATGTGAAATTGACAAAACTATACAACAAATCTATTTAAAAGTGTATAAAAACCATATAAAAACACTCAATACTCAAACTTTACTGCACGCTCCACCCTGTTACCTTTCGCAAATAAATAGCAAACAGTTTCACGAGAGCTTTGCCGTTTGTTTCAAGTAGGCGTAGAGCGAAGCCAGATTTACTACAATAGTTCCACTTATTTTTATATATTATATAACAAATTACAAAAGATACCAGACTACTATACATAAATAGTAAATGTAATCATTTAAAACAACTGAGAGATTATTTGTAGGTACCTAAAGATAAATGTTAATTATGGTAAAAAAACTTGAGAACAAGTAACCCCCAATCTATATTACATATTATTATTATAGGTATTAACCTATGTACCTATTATAATCCTAACTAATATTATAAATGCGAAAGTGAGTTTGTTTGTTTATTTGTTTGTTTGTTTGTTACGCCTTCACGCCTCAACTACTCAACGGATCATCATGATATTTGGCATGCAGATAGCCTATGGTATGGAAAAGGACATATGCTACTTTTTATCCCGGGAACGCGGGTGAAACTGCGGGCGACAGCTAGTAATAATATAAAATAAGAAGGAACTGAAAAGGAGGACCTAGTAGAGAAAATGTACGCACATACCATTATCACTCACCATGAAGCTGTGAAATACGAAGCCAATATTATGTGAATAAATAAACTGCAGTTGACATTTGATTCCACAGCTGAATAACAATAATTTACATACAACCCCGCAAGTTCTTTCACACACTTGCATAGACATGTATGATTGTAGGACCAAAATGGTGAAAAACAGGAATAGTGGAGTGTATGTCATTTTTTATTTGTTGAAGAAGATGTTAAGTTGGTAAACGGCTTCCTTGATTACATACAACCCCGCAAGTTCTTTCACACACTTGCATAGACGTCAAACGATATGATTGTAGGACCAAAATGGTGAAAAACAGGAATAGTGGACTGTATGACATTTTTTATTTGTTGAAGAAGATGTTAAGTTGGTAAACGCCTTCCTTGACTGATTAACGTAACGTAGACAGACTGATTTTTTATTTTATTTATGTAAGTATGTTAAGGAATAAAGAGAGAAATGAAGGTACAAACTACAAAACTAAGTTCATCTAAACTTATGTCAAATACATAATATATAATATTCCGATTATATCATGTCTCACATTAGAATAGGTAGAAATAGCAGATTGCATAAATCTCTATGGTCTGTTTGCCATAGTAAGCTACCAGCTACAATAATATAAGCTTTTGATAAACTTGAAAATAAAATAAAACAGCTATACCCTTGCTCAATTGTTATAGAGCTACTTAAAAATATATAAAACAAAATATACATCGCAAGCTTTACGCAATAAGCAATCAAATCTTCAAAATATCTATTTATGCATGGAAGAAAATGGCGTCGACAGGGAACCGCAAAAGCCGCAAATTATTCTGACTGGAAACTTCATGTAATACCCAGGATTTGAACCGATTAGGTGTACAGAGTTTGTTAGGAGGAACTCCCCTCTGGGAAATATGAAGGTCCCTTGAAACAAAATTATTGCTCATGGTCAGATTTCGCATGAAAGTTTCTGTCGATAAAGTTTACGTTTTAAATTTTAAACTTCAGTCAGTCTATAATGCACACAATACTTATACCACAGCTTATACTATAGAACAAATTCAAGAAATATTTTTTCAAAGAAAATAACATTTAATTATGTGAATAAAAACTAAATTAGTATAGAAGAATTAAAAAGGAAAAATAAATGTTTTTTAAATAACCATTCGAATAAACAGCCAGAACAATTTTCTGGCTGTTGTCGTCACCAATGTTGCTGATGATGATGATGACACCTAAAAATATTTAGTATATCCTAATTTATAGGATAAGCCTAGATCATCTCTTTTTATAAGTATGTACTTGTACTTTTTATAACGTTAACAAATGACTCTACCGGTTCCAAATACAACTTGAACTGAGAAGACTCCGGCAAGAAACACATAGCTTGGAACCGAAAATGGACTTCAGATAGGTACTACTTATCCCTGAAAGTAACACAACACTGTCCTATAACACATATAGTCCTATTATGGTGCCGATTCTGTTGTAAATCACACTAAACTAATTTTAGTCACATCTCATGTCTTTCTTTCGAATATTATTGAAAAAGGATAGAACATATTTAAAGCTGTCAAATTAATCTTTGCCGTCTTGTTTTGCGTGTTTTTAAGCGTAACCGCGATAGATGGCGACTAAATTTATATTGAAAAATGATTGAAAACAAGCATTGGACTAATTTGACAGGACTAAATTTCTTACATCCTTTTCTTATGTTCTTTGTTAGAAAGAGACATAGTGAGATTAAAATTAGTTTAGTTGTAAACAACAGAATCAGGGCCAACATATACCTAGTTCTAGACAAATTGCAAGAGTTTGAAATAAGATGCAATAAAATAACCATGTACAAGCTTTGTCTAAGAGTTCCTCAAGAAGATGAAAAAGACTATTGGGTCTTACCTGACATAGTGGCAGAAACACCTCTCCAATGGAGTCATCTCTTGAGAATCGATCGTAGTCAAATACATGAAGGTGGAGTACCTGAAAAATATAATTATACAACATTAACTGATGAAGATTAAATTGGAAACTACTGTAGAGAATAAAACCTCTTTTGAAAATCTTGTATCATATTGAAGCAAATGAAGAATTTGAATTTGATGAAATATATATTATTGTAATTAATACTAATCAAATATGAAAACAAAAGTTTATAAAATGCTTGATCAAGGCAACCAATAGGGCTAAAATTTAGCACGTAGATAAATATAACACAGATATCTCAGGATAATATCAGATCCCTCGAGGGTAACTAATTGCGAAGCAGAAGTCAGTATAAACATGGTTACGAATTTATTTGTGAATACCTGATGTTTACATAAATTGTATTATATAGGTAAAGAAGATATTTTCAAGGACAGTTATATTGGGCAGGCTCTTATCTCAACACCGCTCTTTTCAGATCACATCCAGCCACAAGAAGGGCGGGAGACAAAGTAAGATTATTAATGCTCCAATTTTTATGTATGTGTCTTTTTCTGGTATGATATTTTAACAATTTTATCCTCTAAAATACCTTCTGTTAACAGTTACAGCACCCAAAAAAATCTTACGCACTCCATAAATTCTTTTACACATACCCGACTCTGTAGCTTCTGTATCGGGAACCCTTCGAAGTAGAAGGTCTCATTCCACCTCGGATTGAGGGTGCGCCGTTTGATCTTGGTCTCCAACCGATGCTTCTTATCAGGGAGGAGTGTGACGCGCACGTACGGATCTGATGTGCCACTCAGATCTTTTGCTGGGAGGTCTTTGCCCTGAAAGAAAGTATGAGAGATAAGAAATTTTGACAATTTACTTTGGGTTAAAGTTTTGGTATGCCATGTGATTGCTTAGTAGTATTGACGTTGAATGTTGTAGGTTCGAATCCTACAATGAGTTTGAGCTTTCAATTAAAATGGATTTGAGATTTGTCATAATTGTTGAAAAGGGGGAAACACCAGATGATATGCACCAGGATCTAAATAAAATAAATGAGAATGTTAATACAGCGCATCAATCGCAGATTAGGAACAAAATAGTCCCATAGCAAGAAATAAATATTACAATAAGCTGAGCCATATTTATATTTATGGAAGCCATAAAGATTGAGTGATATAGCACTTCCTACTTTGTCGGAAGTAATGTTTTACCACGCCGCAAGTTAGGTTGGTGGTGGTAAAAATAAAATTAATTTTCCCGGTACAATATCCACTGAAGCCAATGTATAAACAGATAACATTATTGTACGGAAATGAGCAAATAGTGGAAAATATGATCATTTATTTGTTGAAATAATTATCAGATATTGAGCTCGTGATATTGTGATGTTAGTCAGTATATTGTTTGGTATATTTATTAGTATGTGATATGTTATATACCAAATACATATCGGGTGTATTGTAGTATTATAAATGTTATTTGTGGAAGGATAAATGACAAAGTGTGTGTGTCTTTTATTTAATTAACTGGAACATTATGGTAAAAGAGAAACGAGTTTTTTTATAAATAAACTTATTTGGGAAAACTTTTGCATTTTCGACATGTGAACTTTCCATACAAATTACAACATTATTTTTGTCCACAAGAGAGACTGAGCGACCTCAAAGAGAGACTGAACTGAATGTGGATAGCCAAAGAACTGAAAGTAGTTTAAAAATGCCTAAGTTCAACGAAATATAGGCATAATATTGCAATAAATTGGATTTAAATGCTGCTACTAAAACCATAATTATATAGGGTTAGGTGCGGCCTCAGATTACAGAACAAGGCAGATGGAGCGCGCGGAATACGGGAGTGAGCCCAAAAAAGTAAATACAAATTGAAAAACACATATACTTACCGGGTATTCATTCGCTCAAACTTTATTTAACGAAAAACCCTTTTTAATAATATTTTTTAGTGAAAGTATCTTTAAATTCAGTTTTTAGGTCTCGTACTATCTTGTAAAATTCAACATGAGTCATTGTCACTTACACTTGTGTGAGTGCTCCCGGATAGGCGCAGCACGTTCGCTAGAAGGCTGGAATCGATTCAGGATATTGCACCTTGGCATGCATTTCCAGTAAAAGTGTCGCGTGTCGAACGAAATTGTTGCAACTATGAATTATTCATGTGATACAGTGCTAGTTTAGTACTGAGCAGAAAAATC
Source organism: Achlya flavicornis (assembly GCA_947623365.1). Classification (NCBI taxonomy): domain Eukaryota; kingdom Metazoa; phylum Arthropoda; class Insecta; order Lepidoptera; family Drepanidae; genus Achlya; species Achlya flavicornis. The sequence goes on along the minus strand of OX392467.1, from coordinate 19,030,847 downwards.
CTGCGCTGATGTCATACCGATAAATCAGCAAAAGGACTCAATGGTGGCATTATGGTTTTAGCGGGAGGTGTGATTTAGATGAGGGCCTCTGTAAAAAGTCCATTAGATAATTGCCAGTTTCAACCGTTTTCAACTGTAAAGTGTACAAACGTTCGGAGACCCTGGTCTTACGGCAGCCAAGATCTGCTATGCTAATAAAAGCAGCTACCGCACTATAAGTGCTAATCTACAATCTAAGTATCTCTACATCTATGGCCGAAGTTCTATGAAGAGCCTCAACCCAAGAGAAGTCGCTACACCGGGAGCAAAAGGGATGGAATCTGATACTACCCCGCCGATCTCCGAACACTGCCAGCCCAGTGCCTCCTCGTGGAGCTCTGGCGACCTTACCTTGGCTACGAACTTCTATAAGGTGGAGTTACTTCCTAAATTGGGCTGCTCCGAGTTTTTTGCGGGAGAAACCGATTCGTCCTATTTATTTTAAGTTTATTTAAACATACTTCTTACCTGAATAATCCTCAATATCAGAGTGGTGTTCTGGAAATCGTACTCCAAGGAGAAGTGTATTTGTCCGACGTTCTCCGAAGGCTCCGAATTGTCGATGTACATGTCCACCAGCGATATGGAGCGGTTCTGGAGGAACGCCATCTGTTAGCCCAAAGCGTGAACACTTTAAAGTGGTGCCGCTATGGACTGTCTCGTTTGTCGAAGCAATCGCGTCACGCCATTTTGAGAAGCCAAACTTTGGTCGACAAATATTTCAAAAAAGAATGGGTATTTTGTTATCTGTGTAGTGTTTGGACGAAAGCTGAGACACCTTTCATACCAAAGACCGTTCTCTTTTGAAATTGTTTTGACGAGATAATTCCGAAATGAGCGAAAAAATAAACGTTGTTTTTTTTATAGAATTTTGTCGTTTAGCTCCATAACATACTTTGCGTGTTTTATAAACTAGGTGAGAAAATTGCGTGCAGGTAATTAAAGGTGAACTAGTTCATAAATCCACAATTTCACTGCACGCTGTTTCACAAAAAAATGTGATTTTTATGCAAATGATTTATGATACTTTTTTCATTATCTTGCAAATTTAAAAGCGTGTTCAAATAATTAATAATATGGCTATTATTACCATATTATAAAATCACACTTTTTGGGGAGATTTTTATTTTTAGTTAACTTAATATTCTAGTTTCATTTGGTATTCATGCAGGAGCATGCAACATGGGGATCAATACCACTAATTATCACTAGGTGGTGTATTTAGATCATATGTAATTATTAATATGACCTCAATATGCTTGTCGAGTAAGCAAACAATAATTAAACCGTGTGTTTGAGCCACTGTACACGTGATTGTGCGAACTAAGTGCCATTTTATGTGCATAGTTAGTGACCGGTTCGACCGTCGTGTTAGCTAGGTATGATATTTTGATTAGGTTTGACCATTGATTGACCTTTTAACTACCTATATTTTAAGAAAACATTAGAGTAGAATTCTATTATTTTCTTCTAATAATAACCTTTATATTTTCGAATCGAATAGTATAATAAATATGTATTTTTTTTTATTAAACCTTAAATCCAGTCTCCCGATTCTCAAAATCCGATTCCAATTCTTAAAAATTCGTAGGTAGAGGTATAATGAAATAATGGTATAGGTACTGAAAATTTGTTTGGTAGGTAGGTAATATTTTGTAAAATGTATCCAAATTCATTCTACCTTTCAGGTGACAATTTAGCATTTTTATCCCTTGTGTTCCGCCTATGTCAGCTAAAGAAGGGATTTATGGCGCAGAGCATGTAGCATGTGCCTTTATTTATTTAGCTTCAGGATTGGGTATAAGTACATTTCTACGCATCGTCAATATTTTGAATTAATATCCTGACGTTTATCTTATGAAATATCGAAAGACAATTTTGTGTAACTTTAATCGAGGGTAAATTATAAAAGTGCGATTGCTTCGAAAATAAATTTGAGACAGTTTAAGTAGTAAAATAAAGTTATTCCTAATTTTATATGCTTTTATTTTAAATGCTCAGTATGCTTTTATTCCTTTTAATGAAATATTGGCGAAAAAATTAAAAAAAAAAAAATTGTCAGAATAAGCATTTCTTAGAAAAATACATTAGAAGGAAGAAAATATAAACTGAGATAACTACATTATTTTAACTAATGCTTAAAAACTACAGTTTAATCTAATCTATTATTATTTTTAAAATATCATATTATTTGTATAGAGCAATATAAAATTATTTTTATAGTAGTTTTTTGCCAAAGCCAAATTTTATATTGCACTATTATTTAAAACATAATAAAAATTATTGATTGCATGTGCTAATTTCTACTAAATCCTAAACTACGCTTCTATATTCTTTTCTAAAACTAATTCATGTTGATAGAAAACGTGATACGTTGGTATAAAAAATAATTTCATATTATGTGATATTTTAATCTAAAAAACAATCACTCCAGCTTTATTGTGGCGATAATTAATATTAAAAAAATAACTCTTTAAGCCATTGTTTTTGGTTTTCAAAAGTGCCTATATTTATTTATTTACAAAAAAATAAGCTTTTGGCTTTTAAAGCAAGCTCACTGAAAAATCCCAAGCGTTTGTTAAAATTACAAAAATAAAACAAGTTTGTAATAAAAAGCAAAAATCTGTAAAGATTTCAAGCGTTTGTTTTCGCTAGAGATTTTTTAATTTCTTTCTATTTTGTTCTTATACAACCTCTTCTACCTACCATTTTTGAAGGAGATAGCATGGAAAGAGAATCCATAGTTAAGAACAATCCACCAAAACAATAAAAAAATAAACAAAAGACACAGTTTAAAAAAAGGACAGTTCGAAAGAGCTAACTACAGCGCTCAATACACTAATTTACAAAAAAAACACATTCGTCAAAATACACTTGCAAGAACGATATATATTTTCATACTAATCGTGGGGTTATAATCTTCATAAATGTACGAGCGTCATTATATTTGTGATCGTGATCCTTCCATTTGATATGTTTGTAGATTGCTTGGTAGTTTTGAACAAACATTTGCTGGAGGTAAGTGCAGATTGTTTGGAGTTTGAGCACGGACACCGTCACTTTGATAACGAGCTCCAACGTTGAGGTTTGCTCTGGATATCAATTATAGGTATATACTATAGTGTGGTTCATGGTCCTGCCAGGTTTTGAATACCTAAACGGCATGAAGTTCGCTTTTTATGACATCGATCTTATACAAAATTTTAGCTAAGATCCGTCGTCAAAATTTCTGCCGTGTTCAGCCGTCGGCCAAACCTTCTAGTCTTATCTCCCTGGATTGTAGCATATGGTCTTATTCCGCCTGTCTTAATCCTAGGATATTTCTTCCCACACGACCATGAACTAAGCAGAACTTTTACTATTTAAGCTAGATAACAGATATAATGCATAATTTAAATATGCTATAGTTATTACCATTAGGCAAACATACCGAACAAAATTATTCGTCTCCCCGATCGAGTTCCACGGCCACAAATTTAAAGGGTAGAAGCAAGTAAACCACATCAATACATTTTATCTTTTAGAAAATAAAGCGGGACCACAAAATGATTCCCTAAAGATGAAAATAAAACCTATCCACAGATTTATTCCAAATTGTTCGAATGTATAGTACCTACCCATATTGTTAAACCCCGACGGTTTGGTTAGGTATCAAATACAATCTGAATACAAATAAAGGATACTTTAATATTTAGTAATGTTTTAAAGTTTTGTGATCTCCATTTAGCTCCAGGGTATAGTGAAATATTTTGATATATAATAGATAATTCGGACATGAGATAATAAAAGTATAGGATCACGTAACTAAAAAAGATGCTCAGGTTGTGGAATGAGCTCCCCTGCCGTGGATTTCTTTCCTAGAGTACAGTTTGAGGTTTCTTTAACGATGTGAAAACATTTTTGAAGCATCGGTAACGTGATAGTGATATCCCAAGTATTTGAAGCATCTAAATCTCCGAACCGGCATTAGAGTATTAGAGTCAGACTTTTCATAAGTGCCGGCGAAGGTCTATTTGAATAAATGATTTTGAATTTGAATATATAGACTAAGGAAACCAATTAACATCAGGCGGACCTCGTGTATATAAAAAAGATGCTAGCAGACAACCCTTAAAAGGGAACCCCAACGAAGGTGTGGTATGGCTGTTTAAATGAGGATATTAGGGTGTGATGAGAAGGAGGATTTGACGGGAGCAAGAAGTGGAGAGACAAACGCTGACCCTAAGAGAGAAGAAGATGATATTTGTAATGGTAATACTCAAGCACTTTGTGTTTTTTTCAGCAGAAGATATATTTTTGTTCTGTTTGTTTTGTTGTTGTAAATGAAAACTGATAATGAACTTAGTTATAACATTATTGTAATACTCAGAAAACACATTGCCCATTCATTAAATGCAAATCCACGACTTCCATAATAAAACAGGCCCATAAATTGTTAATTTACAAAGTACAGAAATATATAATTCCGTAAATCATTTCACGATACACGAAAGCGATTTTCTTTCGTAACTTCAACATTTTCCTTAAATTTTCGTCCGAAAAAACGAAACTTTTTCGGACCAATACCCTAAACTGTAATGACCACTTATCCTTATTTAATCTGTTGTAACTTTGACCTTTATAACTTATGCTTAAAGTCCGTCCAAAGATTTGAGATCGAATTCACTACAGTAAAGGTAATTTTGAAACTGCCTAACTATTGTTTGAAACAGACAGACTTGATACTTATTTGATTATTTCTGACTTATTCTAATTTGCCTTTCATGGCTGTTCAAATTAAATTGACATTTACAATAAGGAGATTAGAAATGTAAAATGAATTGTAGCTGAGTTAATGTTACAATAAAAGCTTGTACATTGGTTTTTTTCTATTCTTCTACACTTATTATATTGACAACAGATACCTTTGCACAGAGTTAATAATATACTACGTTGATAGCTATGCCTTATAATTTATCTGTCATTTCCATGAATAATGGTCTAGCAGATTTCCATTACTTACATATTGTCCTTGTAATTCACCTATAAATTTGTAGTAAGTTGCAAGCAGACACTGGTTTATTAAACACAATAAAACTAGTTAAAGGACCCCAGTTTTCATACTGTTTTTTAACTATGTCAATATATTCTATTATTTAAAATGAATTGTAGCTGAGTTAATGTTACAATAAAAGCTTGTACATTGGTTTTTTTCTATTCTTCTACACTTATTATATTGACAACAGATACCTTTGCACAGAGTTAATAATATACTACGTTGATAGCTATGCCTTATAATTTATCTGTCATTTCCATGAATAATGGTCTAGCAGATTTCCATTACTTACATATTGTCCTTGTAATTCACGTATAAATTTGTAGTAAGTTGCAAGCAGACACTGGTTTATTAAACACAATAAAACTAGTTAAAGGACCCCAGTTTTCATACTGTTTTTTAACTATGTCAATATATTCTATTATTTAAATGTCTACCATATGCATCAATAGGTTGAGTCCTCAACTACTAACCTCATCTGGGTACTCACCACATCGTGATTATTCTTCTAGTTCTCAATATGAACCGTTAATTTAGTATTATCTCTTTTCTTACATAATATTATGTACTCTTTCAATCAATTCATTCACGCCTTGGAAGACCGAAGCTTTTTCTTTTCTGTGATCTACAGTTTCCTTGGTCTATTCTTACCATCTTTTATAAACTGGATGAAAACTTATACTTATTTCTAGTACTCATTATAACTACCCATAAGTCAAACGTTATTTTGAGTTGAACCGAGATGAAATTAGTACCCAACACATACTGAATGTATGCGTTTAATAAATATTCTACGTAATTTCGGTCTAGTGGTTTGGGTCTGTCTAGTTAAGTCTTTGTTTACATAAGGTGTAAGTTACGGGTGCCATCGGCTTGAACAATTAGTGAACTAATATCTGGATTAGACTCGGTAAGTTTGTAGGTTTCATTTAAAACGTTTAAAGGAAAAAAAATATTGGTTCTAAATACCAGTAAATTTTGAAAAATATTTTGCACTTTAGTAAATTATTTTAGGTAATTGTGATATTTTTTCGCATGTCATCATTCTAAAACTTTTATGTTTGCTAGAATTTTTAGATAATGGATCCTTATATTACTGATCCAGTTTCATATACACGTCATGTGTGAATTTGTTTGATTAGGTACGTTATTATTGTGGTTATATTATTTCCGCAAATCTCAGATTGTTGCATTCACATCTTGAATCAAAATCAAATTCTGTTGCACGAAAGCTTGCGTCGCGGACAAATGCTATGGATTATTCATACGGGTCCCTCCAGACCCCTCGTTTGCAATGGAAGACGAGCGATTTACACAAATCTTTGATGATTTGGTCTAACGAACCCTATAAGTTAATTCTTTTAAGTCCTCTTTTCAGCCACATTGAATTTTGACATTCTTGGAATTTTACAAAATATCTGCTAATTTTGCTTACAATTGCAATTGGTTCATTTTCTCGGCGAAATATTTAATCTTTTCTCAAAGTTAAATTTCAGCATAATATTAATAATTTAGGTCCCTAATAATTTTAAAACTTTCAAGACTTTTAAAATATGATTACAAATAAATAGACGGTCCCTACGTACAAACGGACATGTCTGAATATATATAAAAAGAATAATAATAGTCTGAATATAATATATGTATTGAACATGCCCGTTTGTATGTAGGGACCGTCGAAATTTTCGATGGTAGGGAACTTTCTAGTACACGCCTGTCTGGCTTTACCTCTCATTTTGACAACCTGTCGCCAAATACTTCCAGCAAATGCACTTCAGTCAGACCCTACCCTACCCCTGCTATAGCAAATATTCTATAAGCGACTAGTGACTTTTCATCATTTGTACCTGCTTTTCAGTCCACCGACAAAACAGTGAGTACAGTTTATACAGTAGATACTTGCTAGGGAGAATTTATGATTATGATCATTCAAGCGTAAAGCGATCTAAAATTGATTTGAAACCATCGCTCTATTAGCTATTCATTGCAAAACCTGTATTAAAATGGATTAAATCATAGCCATTGTTCAATTTTCTTTCATCAGTATCCGCGAACTCAGGCAAAGAAGACTCAGGCAATAAAGCTCGCGAGGCCTATGTTCAGCAAATGGACTTTATTTAAACATAATTTATGTATTAGAATCATTTACTCGCAGCGCCTTCATTTTTTTAGACTAGTAGACATGTTCGTGCAATGATGCTCGGCAATGACGATGATTCAATGAAAGCTAGCACTAGCATAGAGAAGGCTAAGTTTTTCATTCATATTCTGACCTTATAGGATCATCCAGAATAACCTTAAAATTCAAGAACGTCATAGATACAGCTGAAATTTTGCAGAAAAGGTCGCTTAGACTGTTGTTTGATGTAATCTCTTCACTACACATTCTTTGATGACTTTAAAATATTTTTAGCAATTCGCTCTATTCTTTTGTAACTTTACTTGAAGGAATACACTTTGAAAGTATTTCTTGATTATAAATTTGCTTTTTATAATCCTAAACTACTTTCTGAGCATGCGTTTATTTACTCGACTTCCACATTTTATAAATAAGTCGTTTTGTCATAAAAAGTGTTTACAAATCATGGTCCCAAATTCAATCCCTTTGTCCTATCCCCAGCTTATTACCATATCCCTTTCGTAGCTCGTTCAATCGCCCAATTGTCTATGAATACTCATAGTGTATGTTCTGCATTATTTATAGCCCAGTGGGACGTAATTTCAACCTACAAAAGATGGGCCTCTGATTTACTTAGGGTATTTCACTCTGTATTTCATTTTGGCAAAATTGTTTATGTAGATGATGTGTTAATATTAGATTTTGAGATAAATATGGCGCTTATTACGTATTTATGGTTTTTGTATACATTTTAAATTATTCTTTTATAAGTGCATTATGATTTGTCATGAAAAAAAAAACACGATATCGAGGTCTATGGATACCGGCGAGCGGTACGCTTTTCCCACAATGTTTAGGTTAAATAACGAAACGATGCTATCCTGCTGGCACCAGCGACAACCTCGGGGAAATCTATATATAATTACTTGTCCTGACTGACTGACTGATTCATAAACGCAGAGCCTAAACCACAGGAGTTTCAATCTAAATTTTTTGAGCACTGGTTCCTTTTTTGACGTAGGCATCCACTAAGAAAGGGTTTTTTGAAATACCTACAACTTGTATGAAATTCCTTGGGTTTATAAACATGAAACTTAGCACGTTTAGTTCCCTAAATAGATAATAAAGATTCTCATAATTAATTTTACAAAACTTCCTCTAATAGGGGGTTTAGGGGATGTTTAGTTGTGCTTTATTATAGAAGAAACCTAATGCGCGGTCAGATTAACTTGAAACTGGGTATTAGTACATTGGACAGAAAATAAAGAAACATGATTTATTGGGTTTCTTGAAAATCGACCCCTAACGCGGCAAAAAGCAACTTATAGCTTATATACAGAGATAAGTATTAGAATATCAGATTAAGTACAGTTATTTATTTTTATTTTCCCATGAAAGCCCAATTATTATTCAAGATAGCCTAAAAATATTTCATTAGCTACCTTTTCAACGCAGAAATAAGTTTAAAGTACCTCATTAAATCCAGAAGGTTGAAGTTGGTCCTTATACATTTAAAACAGAAAGTGATGTTCACAATATCCTATTAGACAAAAAGGCAAATTAGTTGTTCCGTATTTTAGATTAACGAAAGTTCAAAAGTATTTTTTTTATAAATAGTGTACATTTTTATAACAATATCCCATCTTCGGTAACCAAAATGACTGAATTTAAGTTCAAATCTCACGTAAAGAAAGTCTTGATTGCACGAGCTTATTACAAGGTAGCCCATTATATTGAAGATAAAGATGTCCGGAAGTAGCTTCACTCTGCACAAGTGCACATTGTACAAAATCCAGTAGACTTCCTACATAATTATGAACTAGTGCAGGTTATTATTTTTTATATATTTTGTATGTTGTTTTTTTATGTTTATGCGTTTTTATGCTTGTGTATCTTATTTTGTAAAATTAATAAAAAAGGATGACATGTATGTACAATTTTTTGGTAAAAATAAGCATTATAGTTAGATTGTCAAACAAAAAATATAAAAAATATGTAACCTTGCTGAATTTCTTGCCTGTTCTTCTCATTTCAGTAGCTTTGACCTTCATAAGTGCCCTAAATAGAATAAATTTCTTTGACTTTGACTTTAGTAAAGTCTGTTTTTTTACGAATCTAAATAAACAAATAATAATATTCAAAAAATCACAAAGATTCTTAAAATCTAGGTTGGTACTTGTAGAATCTATCTGCTATTTGCCAGTAACACTAAAATAGTTCACACACAGAAAGATAGATGGTGCCACAACTTCCTGCATCGCACTTAAGGAGTTTATTCAACGATCTGCGTAAATATACAACTGTCCAACATATACAGTTAGACTGCGGTCCCCAGACACGATGACTTAGCCTGGCGGAAGATCTAACCTTTTAAATGGATGTGTCATCCACCTTACACCTCCATATACTTAAAATTTACATTGTCCTGTTTATTGAGGTTACTACTTTGTGAGAGACTGGTGCCTGTACTAGCATATCCTATTTTACGGGAGCCAAGGCCCGCGCCCGCAGACATTTGTATTTGTTGTTTGTTGTATTGTTTATCTTTTTTTTATGTAAGATCCATGTGCGTGTTTGCTGCTCCAACTATCTTTCAATAATCACCACGGCAGAATTGTAAAATGAACAGGGATTTGATTGACTCTTTAGTATAGTCAAAGAAATCTAGTGACTAGCGCTAGATTTCTTTCTTCTACTCTGCGTAACAAAACGATGGCACCGGAAATTGAATCTTAAAAGGAAGCAAAGGCTACTATAAAATCTCTTAGCTTTTAGTGAAAGTAAATTAGGTATAATTTACTTTGCGATTTTTCCACCTGATCCTTGTTAAAAGGAGAGTTGTTTTGTTATGTGCGTTGAATTATTTATCTCGTCGCTTACGTGACTTGGGTTTTTGTTAGATTCTGTGTTTTATATGGGTGGGACACAGTATAGTTTCATTAAGCAGTAGGTTTGCAAAACGTTACTGTTTGGAAGTTCGGTTTAGCTCCTATATTTGAAATTAACGAAATTATATGATCATCATGCCTGTCCTATATTTAATCATTTGGATTCGGCATAATATGTATGTTTCTCCCATTCATACCTATTAAAAACTTCCTCTCTTTCTCATATCTTACTAATATATCTGCTTTTACACAATCTATATCTTTTTGATCATCGTCTTCCCGCATATCCATTCGATTTTATATTCAGTATTATTAGTTTAAGTATTTTATCATATGGCTTTCATCCCCTTTCTTAACAAATCTATAACACGGCAATAGGTTCCCTCTAAACTGCTTTCATACCTTCTCCTATAAACCTCATTCCTAATCCTGTTGTGTCACCCTACTCATTCATCTCATCTGCATGCATCTTTCGTCTGCTCCTTATCAAAATTCCGCTATCATTCTGATATTATTCAGGGACAATGTTCTTTTAAATTCATTATATTGTTTTTCATATACTGTGGCATAGCACGATACTCATGTAATGCTATGCCAATCAGATAGCGAACTGCCAAGTGAGTGTTTGACTAGTACGCTGAGAGATATATGTATACGAATCGTTGAAACAAATGAATTGCGATCTTATGACCGAAAATTATTTAAATTATCTCCTGTGCCAAAATCTATTCCAATTTACATCGTTGATATAAGGTATACGCCAACTTTTCTCAGAACGAAACTTGTTTTAGAGTCTGTCAATTATTCAAAAAATCATTTCATATATTGACCACCGAACCTTTATTTTAGAATTCAAATTGATGACCATTTTATATTTTAATAGTTAAAGTCAGCAGTCATCATTAATGTATCTATCTCATATCCATTCATATTTGGGTGATCGTGTCAAGATCCCTTTTGCACAATTGATCCTGGATCTTAATCTGTTATCATCCCAAGCTGTTCCATAGTTAATGGAGTTCTTATAAATGGCTATCATCATACACTTCTTAGTTTAACTGCAATTCTTATTATGATTACAATAGAATCCAACCCAGGAGATCATTACTGTGCATGAACATGTCTTTATGTCCTGAGTCGTAGTAGCAATAGTCGGAGAAATCTCGAGGTGCTATTATTTATATTTAGTAGATATGTTTTTTTACAATAAAAAATTGTAGTAAGTATAATGTACCTAGTACATCCGTTATCTGGTTTCCAAAGTACAAGCTCTGCTTAGTTTGGGATCAGATAGCCGTGTGTGAAAAAGATTCCAGGATATTATTATTATTTATCATCGTGACGAGATTAATAAAATACGAGTTGTTCTAGTGCTTATGAAACTATAGAAATAAAATATAGCGTGCCAATAAATAGTTTTCTTACATCAATATTTACCATCTCAACTAATTGGCTATCCAAAGCTTCTAGTTTCAACTGAAATACGGTTACTTACTAAAACTTTATATCTGTCAGACGCTCCGATTTCTAGAATGAATGAACCGGTGATTTATTTGGTAGGTTTTCATGTAAGTAATGTTTTATTCAGTTGTTTTTTCACACACAAAAATAAGCCTAGAAAGGCGGTCACGATTAGCTGCCAAATCATACAAATCGCTCGGCGATAGAATTTCAATTTGTGGTTGAGCCAGTTAGGTACTGCAAAGTATTCTTTTATCGTGATATGGAGGAACCGCATGTTAGAAGGTCGTTTCTCTAATATTGGCGTTGTAATTTATTCACATACAAGCTTTCTGCCTCATGGCATTTTCTGCAATCTCCTATTTAATCCATTTAGAGGAATTTAAAAACTTAATAGGTCACTCGTCAATCACGACAAGTCTTGTTTTTATTTATATTATTCACACATTATAAAACAGATACCTAAAAATCCTAACTATAAATGCGAAAATGAGTTTGTTTGTTTGTAACGCCTTCACGCCTAAACCGCCGAACCGATCGCGATGAAATTTGGCATGCAGATGGCCTATGGTATAGGGACATAGGCTACTTTTATCCCGGGAATGCGGATGAAACCGTAGGGGACAGCTAGTAAAACACAAGAATCTGGAAAATACAGAGAGATTACTTTCACATTTCTTTTGATAAATCACGTATCACCCAGAGAAAGTACAAAGCTAAATGATCTGTCAGACCAATAAGGCAACAGCTGTTTTTAGACGAAAGAAAATCCAACTAAAGAAAATTACCCTTGGAAAAAGTGAGGATTAAGACATTTCGTACGAAACGTTTAAGTGAAGATTTTGTAAGATTAGTAAATTTTATTTTATTTTGATTGTAATTCATTTAATTTCAGTTTAAAAAAACCTATAAATTATAGGAAAGGTGTAAATAATTGGTTTGTGTTTAAACGTTCTGTTATACATCTTTTGTTTCGAGAAAGGAAATTGGCCAAAAGTCTCCCCAAGGCAATTTAGCCGTAAAGACGCAATGTTGGCACCTTTTTTGGCATCCCCCCTTTCCCCCACATGTAATTATCCGTGTGAGAATCCGTGTTGAATACTAATTCTCATGCCAGCTGCTGAGGAAGTATGGGTATTACATACTATAAGACAAGACTTGAGATTTACTATAACAGAAATTCTTCGTTGGTAGTTTATGTACCTATACCCTACTGATATAATAAATGCGAGAGTGAGTTTGTCTGTTTGTAATCTCTCGCCTCAACGGTGATTATAGTGATAATTCATTAGATTTATAATTTTACCAGTATTCGATCCTCGGTTTCAGTCGCGTTCCCGAGACATGTATCCTGGGACAGAAGTATCCTATATGTTTATTCCTGGTTATGATCTACCTGCTTGCCAAATTTCATCATGATTGGTGATTCCTTTGAGGCGTATTTCAGAATTTCGAAATTCGAAACACCGATTGACTGTGGAGCGAATTTTCATGAGTTCGTAACATACATTTGAACGTCACTATATGAAAGATCACTGGATCACCTTTTCATATCAGAAGGCTAACGAGCTGAAGGTAAGTGGTCACTCATGTATGGAATTAGCAAACTAATTAGGTACTAGAGTGCCACTTTACGATTAAATAAACACAATAGTTACTTAGCGACAGACTTCCATTTTGAGGGTGAACCTCGTTGGGTACTATAAAGTACCCTACACCTAGTTTCCTAACCAGTTAATAAGTGGATAATAATTAACCGACCGTAACTTTTACCTCAGCATTTTGAGGAGTTGTTGTTTTAATGTCGAATGAACTTAACATCTGGGCTCAGGGGTGCTTGTACCTTCACCCTTGTCTTCTAGCGATTCAATGGCGCGAAGTCAATTTATTTCTTTTTCTTCTGTTAATATATTATTTGTCAAGATAGTCCGACCGTTTGTGTATGGTCTGAAGAAAGTATTTTTCGTTTATTTTACTAATAAATTGCAATTGCAATTTTGTCTTTTCTAAAAATGATTTTTCATTGACTGTAACTTATTTTTCTTCAAAGGACTGGTCAGACACGTAAGGATAAAATAAATTATATTTTCAAATATACTTTTTTTTTTTTTTATCGAAGCCATTTGTATAATGTTCCTTTATTTGAATACCTTATTTTATAATACTGCATTTGGTGAAAACAAAATGAAATATTAAATAATTATTGTGATTGACTATTAAATTATTTGAAGATTATTTACCGACAACAACAGTACCAACAGTACCTAATTAGACAATCAAATTAGAGTTTCTATATCATAATTTTATACTTATTAGCACTTTGAATTCGGTTTTATTTTTTAGTTGTTTCCTTGACTTGCGGTTAAAAAATAACAATTGATTTCTATTGTTTTCCTCGCCCGCGCGGATCGCCAATCAGTCAAATGAAAATCATTTTTGCATTATTAACTTGCCTAGCAACTAATGATCCCTTAAAGTTAATTTCCCAGCTAAGTAGAGCTGAACGTCTCGTATTTATCAAGTCTAGTTTAAGTTTAATTAGACATTTTGTATTCGTTATGTTTCGCAGTTAATTAAAAGGAGTTAAATTCCGGCCCCTTTTGAACTTAGACGTACCAATGTGAAATATAGTATTACACTATTACTTAAACTTTTCAGCATTGCAACATTGCTTGCAGCTTGCTGAATCTATCTACTGGCATAAAATATAGACTCCAATGGACCGCAATATAATCAATCTGGAGAGAAGCACACGGGTCTTCTCCTTAATATGATTCACGATAGTCTAACCGTAGTTTTAAAATAGTATCAAGAATTGGGCACCAAATTGGCAAGACGTTAATTTAGAGCAATTCTATTGTTTACAGAAGACTTCCTTGTTATGAAGATTTAATTGGTTTGATTAACCGGTTTAATTAATTCGATTTGAAACAAAATAATAAAGTATTCGTTCCAAAACTTTAATCTATAAGTAATCAAACTGTCATAAAGTGATAAATAACGTTGCGTTAAAAATAATTGTCTCAACTGTATACTATAATTTAACTATAGTGGGTGAACGATAACAAAGATGAAACAGAAGCACAGAAAAAGCTTTGTGTGCTTCTGTTATAAAAAGAACATCATATACCCAACACAAAACACAAGACTATCGGAGAATGTCCACCCATGCGTTGTCGACAACAGCTTATACGGACACAACGCTTTATTTTTCGTGCGAACAGTAAAAGTGGTGGAACTCACTTCCGCAGGGGAGGATTTCCTGACACCTATAACCTAGATGTCTTCAAGAGTGACTAGGGCGTTTCCAGATAAGTGTGCTATATTTTCGGGCTTGTCACGAAAGTTATTAAAAAATACACTTCTTAGTAGGATTCCTACAAAACCATGAACGGACTTTCGTATTTTGCTATGTACCAAAATCCACAATGGTAAGAGTTAGATGGTATACGTACAAAGCCGCCAGTCAGGCGTACACTACAAAGTACTCATACTCAAAGAGTAGACCCCCAGCTCTCAAACGCAGACGGAATCCAGTCAGTTGTTTGGCAACAGATTTTATAAATTTTCTCCCATCCTAAACTTTAGGTTATACCGCGATTTTCATCAGAAAACTTCCTCCCCAAATCGTGTCAGAGCTACGTGGGTGGTTTGCTTATCTCAATAAGTTACAGAACTCCGTCACATCATCTGTGACTGCGATTTTGAGATTAAACAACGTGAATTTGTATACAAATGAGTTTATTACTGTTTGGAGGTAGTCGTAAATTTTTCGCCTTTCAAAGACTAATTTACTTTTATCTAAATATGAAACGTTTTATACAATCTTGAATGTCTTTGCCTATTTTTTGCCTTCACTGTGGTCTTAGTCATCTTATTTTTTACCAGACCAGACTTCTTCCCATTTAGTCCATTTTTTTTTCTCTTCTCCCGATATTATTATAAAAAGTTCAGTCTTGTCAGCCAGTCATGTAGTTCAGATTCATTATGTTTTTTTACCAGAATAATATCAGTTTGTGTTTCAAACTTTAGGAGGAGATTTTACACTCTTTCAGTCCTTGAACTATCTAAAGAAAACTCTTCGATGATTTTTTTTTTTTTTTTTTTATACCACTTAAGGATTTCCTAAAGAGGCTATATAGACCTCTCGTGACAACTTAGATAATGAGAATGGGAGAACATAGCAACAGTGCATATTATCATCGATTCATAAGTGCCTACGAAGATCTATTTAAGTAAAACATTTTGAATTTGAAAAACAAAAGTTTGCGAAAAAGCAAGTAAGATAAAAGATATTTAATTCACTATAGACTTGATGAACTCCAAGTTATAGTTTCTACTCCTTGTTCTAGTCTAGTCCGTTGCGTTAGTTCCGCTGTGGTCTAATGTCTTTCTAAGGTCGGTATTCCAGAACGTCTATCAATACTAAAGTCATGTTTTGTGTTTTGTGTTTTAAATATTAGGTTTATTTTACATTAAAACCATCAATTCTTGAGACTTAGTCTGAGTTTTGATCTGGTTCTATATTTAGACCTAAAACATCCAACCTAAGAGATATAATGATCAAAATTAATATGATCACTAGTTAAGTTCATACGAGAGTAATCAATGAAGATTATAAACCATGTAAACTTTAATTTCAAAGTTGACGTTATGTATGATAATCCTTCTAAATTAAATTTTAAGCTATTAATAGATTACACGATTCGTCTAATAAATAATGAAGCTTAATAAAACTTTGCTTATTATAAAGGCTATAGTTTGCAGCTCGCCGACTAAACGAGATGTGAGGTCGGCCGTATAATCTGCAGGTGGGGCGACCCTAGGATTAGGGCTGAGAAACTATAGGGTTGTCAGATATTTTGTCAGGTTGACAGTTATAAATAAATAAAAAAACTTTTTAATATAGTGTATAAAAAGAATTTTACTTCTGTATCATTTTGATAAGGAAGCGGAGAATATTATATGCTTACTCAGAAAAGGTCTATCTACTCTAGCTCTAAAGGTGTCAAAAAAATAGACCTCAGGAAACAGACGCCGTAAATGTATTCCACTTCCACTGCTTTGCTGTTTGCATGATTAATTTTAATGAGAAAGCAAAACGTTTTGTTGGGAAAACATAAGTGGGATGACTACGATGACTATTTACGAGTGGAAATGGAAATGCCTTGAGATTCGGTGGAGAAATTGAGTTGGAGGAATGATATATATCAAACAATATGTGCACACTCTCCAAAATATATTCCATAGAAGACCGACAAATTATCTTTATCTTTTATTTACTTTACTAACTCAAGTTTGCCAACCCTATGTCAGGGTTATGTGGTAACAGCATAGCTTTCATTTGTACAATGTTTACTAAGTTATCTTTACATGATGATTAATTTTCCCTATCTCGTAAAGTCAATTGTTTTAAATTAACTTGTATTTCTAAGGACTCTTGAGACTGCAGAAATTAGAATTTCATACAGCACTTTGTATATTTCAAGTTCTAACAAGGACGTTGGAATGGTGTCCCTGGGCGGGCATTGCTACGTAGCTCGGAACATCTTGTGTTACCTCCATCACATCTCAACAAAACCTCAGCGATAGAATATGCGTAAGTTCATGCATAGTTCATATCGAATTATAATAGTATAACAACTTAACAATAAAGCAAATTAACAACAAAAATAACGAGCTGTCCTTTTTTTGTCATACTTAAATCTACTTAAGTCTTAATATAAACAGTAAAATAGACCCAAATCTATATTGTCATAAGAAAAGACTATCAGTATCAGGAAATCATAAGTTTTTTGCTGGATTTGGATGAAATTTAGACTCCTGATAAATATTATTTAAAATAGAGGAGGTTGAAGCTACTGTTTTCTTTTGTTTGACTCTGGGGGTCAAAATATGGAAACGCCTGCAAAAGACTTATGTTAATTATAGCAAGATTCATCCAACATTATCAACACACAGATTAGGGTCTCAACAACATCTAGAACTAAATATAACCACTTTTTTTCGTCAAATTACATCCAGTCACATTGATAAACTGCAATCTACAAACATCAAAACATTAATATTAATAACGTTAGTATTTCTACTTACTGTCTTATCTAAGGTACTTTCTACTCTAGCTAGATTTTATTATTAGGTACTATTAAGTATGGAAGAAACGTTTTCACCAATAAATGTACCATTTTTATCAGCGTTTTGTATTAGTTGATATTGGTCGAGATTTTTATTAGTATCTGTTATTCCAATTTTCTCCTGAAGCTATTTATATTACCTCTAGCAAGGATATTATTTATCATTATTAAAAGAAGAAAATTTCCCGAAAGAAGAAAAGATAGAAATTATCCCAATGACTGCCTTTTCTAATTGCAATAAGCCATAATGTTAAATATTTATCATTAACTATACGATGATTATTTCTAAATTATTCGTTGGTTTCATTATTTAGAATGCTATTTCAGTTTTATGTTTGCAAGATCATTTA
Source organism: Achlya flavicornis (assembly GCA_947623365.1). Lineage (NCBI taxonomy): Eukaryota > Metazoa > Arthropoda > Insecta > Lepidoptera > Drepanidae > Achlya > Achlya flavicornis. The sequence goes on along the minus strand of OX392467.1, from coordinate 19,012,821 downwards.
AACACTCCTTACTCTTTAAAAAAAACATTTTTCTCTACATCTTAACCATGTAATAGAACCTATAAGAGATGCAATTGATTTAAACTCACTCTTATCGTACTATCCATTTATTTTGTTACTCCTAACTACTCTTCTAAAGATGCAACCATAGATGCAACTGTTTTAAGCTCTTTTTTCATTCTTAAAATTCTATCAACTTCCTTTTCTACACGTAACTACCCTTTTTCCTGACTATCAACAGTATTATTTCACTTCTTTCTCCTTAAAATATTACTTACAGAAGGATGCGGCGGGTGGTCCTGTCCCTTGACATTCTGCAGCTGCTTGTTGTGCGCTGTAGGAGTCCGCTCACCAGGAGCCGTGGAGGCGCTGGCAGCCGCGCCAGCGCTGCTTCCAGCCGGGGACTTGGCTTGAGGGGAGCTTGTTGATGTTGTCCTAAAGAGTTTGGGTATTTATTCATTCGTTCCACTTTTAAAACGTTTGGAATGTCTGATCGAATTTCGTGTTAATTAACTCTCCTTTAAGCTTGATTACTTGCTCGATGTATATTGATGATATAATCAGTTTATCTATAAATAATAATCAGTATTCTAAACTAAACTTCTGAAGTAAAGTAAACTTCTAAAGGAAATTAAACCATCATCAATAAATTTAAAAGGTTTTTTCATAGATAAACATTCAGCCAAAGATATTGTATTTTCTAAAATTATCTCAACACCTCTCAGGATAGCCTGTTCACCACTTAGAATAAAATTCCTCCCCTATTCCCCAGTTAACCCTTATAGCCATACAGACAGGCATACTTACTCTAGCTGCGCTCTGCATTCGTGAAGGGTACATGAAAAGAAAAGAAAAGTTTAATTAAATACTGTGCCTCAATGAATTGAGTCTACCCCTCCATTAAGGGATGAAATTCACCCCTTCTTGAGTAGTTAAATTAAATAATTTCACACAGTGCTGAGGAAAAGTGAGCCTTATTTACACAGGAAATGTGACTAATGGAATACAATTCGTTGGAAAGGTCAGCTTCATGTTGGCGAATCTCATTAGTCGAGGTGAAGTATTATTTTTTATGAATAGGCTTATTAAATACAATCTCACTATAGTAAGTGATCATGTGGCCGAAAGTGGTGAGCACATAAAGCCTAGAAATAGATTGTCAACTGAGTAGCTATAAAGGCGAGTACAGTAGTACCCAACTAATATGGCTTACCGATGTACCTGCGCAGAAGATACATTTTCAAAGTGCGGGAAATGCTATTGGTCGGCAGCTGCCGCCATGTGTGCGGAGGGGCGTGACTTGCGAGTGAGACGGAACTAATAGCTGCAGTGTATTATGAACCTTATAGTAGTGATCTAAGTTTGATTGTAAGTTTTAAGCATTCTTTCGTTAATCTTCGGGCCATACTTTCTTTTCTGAGCGAACGAAGATTCACGACGCGCCTTATTAGTTGGGTACTACTTTACCTAGGTACTACGGCTAACCTACCGCCGTGCTTTTTCCTCATGATATTTCCTCATCGCGGAAAAATCTATTTAGAGCAGTAACTAGCGGCCCGCCCCGGCTTCGCACGAGTGGTGTCAAGCGATATGCGCGCCCGCGCGCTCTCGGCCCGCCCGCTCACGTTATCGCGAAAACTGTTTCTTGCTATTTTTAAATCTGTGATATCTTTTAAAATATAAATGATAATGATTTTCTGTAAAGAGCAAACTTTATCTACATTAAATGCCCGTCTTAACTAATTTATTTAATTAAATAAGGATTGATATTACATGGGTCAAAATAACTTCGAAAGTATAACCCACAAAAAATTAAATCTCAATCGCATAAAAATGGTTACTGTGTGTTATCTATAGGATATAGACATGTACCATCGCCGACTAGTAAGTAGTAGCGTAGAAGTCAGCGTTAGCAAAGAAAGCGAAAAAAAACTATGTTTTTACGAAACATAGACTTTTTTTAATATGTTCTGTATATATAACATAGGTTTAATATATATAAACCTTCCTGGGAAAATTATCTAACTCATAGTGAAAACCGCATCAAAATCCGTTGCGTGGTTTAGAAGGAGTTAGCGGACAAACAGACATAGACGCGGTAAGCGACTTCATTTTATACTATGTAGTGATATAGAGTAATCCAATTCCACAACTCGTAAGTGCTTTTGCACTGATTAATAACAGAACCGACCAATCACTGCATCTAAATGTTTAGTGTGTAATGATTTAGCCAATCAGAGCGCATAGTTGGTGGTGGGGACTTGGCGGAATATATTTCAAATAAAATTAACGTCTGCACTTCTTTTGCTTAAATGTTCGATGTGTCGAAAGCTCAAGTTCATTGTAGGATATGAACCCGCGACCTTCATCACGGCATTCATCGTCACTACCACAGAGCACCTAAAAAGTAAAATACCCAATCATAATCTACCACTGGAAATCCCAATCAACTGTAATCGAACAATAATGAACCAAGATAAGAATCTCGAGTAACGTTCACAAGAAGATTGTTATCGACTGATGACGTCAGCTGATCTCAATCTTGCGTCCCCTTCGAGACATCCAATTGGAAAGAGTCAGACTAAAATAATTGAATAAAAGAAATCGGTTAAGTGCGTGTTGGACTTGAGTTAAGTTTGCCTTACATATAAAGTCGGAGAGAAGGAGTGAGAACTCAAGCAAAAGTTATTTGTAACAAGAAATGTTTATCTACCATTTATATTTTGTCACCAGCATAACGTAAAAGTTTGCAATAATATTATTAGTCTTCAAATGTATAAAAAGCTATAATAATATCGCGACCAATATACACCAACACCATAGGTGATAAAATTTATGAAAGGTTCTCATATTCAAATCCTGTGTACGAATATGTATTAATTTACGCTTATAATCTACTATCAGTTTCATTAATTAAACAGCTACGTCGCGGTTAATAACATTCAAACTGGAGATTTTGGCAATAGCATACTTTCGCATTCGCACTAACGTTGTTCGAACTCATGAACATTCGAACTAGAGTTTTCCACGATAGCATACTTTCACGCTAACGTATTTCGAACTCATGAACATTCGCACTGCAGTTAATCGGTGTTTAGAATTTCGAAATACAAGATTAATTTAGTCTGGCTGCTTAACATATCCCCCGCTACATATCTCTGGTGGGACTTGTATTTCAGAACTTCGAAATTTGAAACATCGATCGACTGTATAATGTTTTTCATCGTGAAGTACGTGAGTTCGAATGTATGCTATTGCGAAAAACTCTGATTCGAATGTATTTTAGCGCGAAGTACGTGAGTACGAAAGTATGCTATTTCGAAAAACTGTGGCTCGAATGTTTTTCATCGCGAAGTACGTGAGTTCGAAAGTATGCTATTTAGAAACACTCTGGTTCGAATGTTTTTCATCGTGAAGTACGTGAGTTCGACAGTATGCTATTTAGAAACACTCTGGTTCGAATGTTTTTCATCGTGAAGTACGTGAGTTCGAAAGTATGCTATTTAGAAATACTCTGGTTCGAATGTTTTTTATCGTGAAGTACGTGAGTTCGAAAGTATGCTATTTAGAAACACTCTGGTTCGAATGTTTTTCATCGTGAAGTACGTGAGTTCGAAAGTATGCTATTTAGAAACACTCTGGTTCGAATGTTTTTCATCGCGAAGTACGTTAGTTCTAAAATATGCTTTTGCGAAAAACTCTAGTTCGAATGTTTTCCATCGCCACATATCTATGTTAGATCGGTTTCTAAATAAAAAAACAAGAAAATAAATGGTTTATACCTAAATAAAGAAAGTAATAAGCGAGACGCGATTGAAATAAAAACTGGCCAAGGGTCTGAGTCTGACTCGCTCAACTAGATGTATAATTTCTTGGTTTGGGCTAAAAGAACATACAGGTGTGGTTTGCGATGTTTCAAATTTCGAAGTTGTGAAATACAGTCCTCTGGTGGACATGCAGCCTTATGCGAGTTTCCAGTCCGCGCGAAACAGTTTCAAAAGAAGAACATTGTTCTCAAGGGAGAACAATGCTCTTGAGACGACGCGAAGTACATAAACTCGCGTCATCTATTTAAATTTATATCTATGACGGTAACCTCACAGATATAAATACGGTAACCTTTCAGGCTGGCCATATATCTGTTGCTACCATAAAAAAAAAACTTACGGTCGGCCGTTCCACCTACAAAGGAACCTTAAAAGGTGGATTGTTATCTCCTGATCGCATTATAGGCCTTTTATTTCACGGCCGATCTGCCCTTAGATCCCGACGGGATACTCCGGATTACCGTTTGAATTTATTGCGAGAATTCCGGATAGCGGTCATGTGTCACGGTGTCTTTACGTGCTTTATGCGCATAGTTTCTAAGATGCGAATTTCGGAGATTTATTTTATATTGAAAAGTATGTTTTTATTTATTTATATATTTATTTCATCTTAGGGAAATCAACAGCGATATCAAAAAGAAATAACAATACAGACATTATTACAATTACAGCCAATAAAAGAGTTCCACATATAATAATTTAGAATATTCAAAACCTAATACAACTTATTACACTAACACAATAACCAAAAACAATAATAAACTTATGCTAATTTTTATAATTGACCACAATGCGCAGTAATATGTGTGATTGTAGGAGGGGAATATGTGAGGAGAGTGTGAGGGGAATGTGTGAGGGAGGGGGTTTATTTGAGATATTATGTGCTTAAAAAACTCTGGTAATATATAAAGCTACGATGCCTACTTAAAAATGTAGTACTGCAGCAAAGGGATGCAAGTTCAGCTTTATCCGGCCCAGTGGTAATTTTCAGCTTGTACCGTTAGTTCCGGTTCTTTTAATATATGACGTTAGTAAGTGACCCATATATTAAAATCTGTAATTTTTTACTGTTTTTCGAAACTAGAATAAATATTTAAGAAAAAACTCAAGAATTGCTGAGAAGAGGACTCAGAATCTTGAGAACTCATGGATTCAAAGATAATTAATTTTCTAACTATATACCTCGTATTTAAAACGGACTACAAAAAGTTCCTATCATAGAATAATAAAGAAATAAGTGGGGCTTTTGTGGAACCGACCGACAAGTACCTAATAAGCGAGCTAACAATTATTGCATTACTTACCCAGTTTTGAGCTATATTTAACTTTTCAATTCTAGAGAATTGAAACATTAAATACCTACAGCTGATCAAGAAAGAGAGGCAATAAAAACGTGGTAACGTATTTGATACTGACTTCCACCCATCCTAATCGAACAATATAAGAAGATTCTTACAATTTTTTCTCAAATACTTGAAAAACATGTTAATATCAAAGAATGAAAAGGAAAAAACGAAAACTTATAAATTATTAAAAGGCTTACAAACCACTTTGATAAAGTCCGAGCGGAAATTTTAATATTAAAAACATGTTTCGGGCGATTTCATACCCTAAGAAACATGTATCAGAGCTTACTTTGGAAAGTCACGTAATTTATATTAAAATTGATGGATTTATCGTATTAAATGGGTACAAAGGTGTACTTTTGTTATGTTATACATTACAGAGATCGAAATATTTACGAACGTAGGAACACTACTTTCAGTTATTTGGCTGCGGTATTCTGAAAGGTACTTCCCCGTTCGTGCGAACGTAGGCTTAGAATAATGACTGGCACTATAACAGGTGGAGATTTCGAGATGACATATATTCAAAACCTATGTTGAACAACTTTTACTATGGGACAAAAGGAGTAATCTAAAAAAAAAAAAAACTTTCTATTGTAATTGTCAACCTTAATTAAATAAATAAATATCCTGGGACATTCCTCACACCCGGTCATCTGATCCCAAACTAAGCAGAGCTTGTACTATGGAAACCAGATAACTGATATAATACATATACTACTTTTTGTTGGTAAATACATACTTAATATACATAATTACACCCAGACTCAGGACATACAGACATGTTCATGCACACAAATGCATGTCCTGTGTGGGAATCGAACCCACGACCTGCGGCACCTGAAATGTATGAAAAGTAAAAAAAAATATTTTGAGTATTCATTGTTGGTCCCACGTTGGTCCCATAGTAAAAGTTGTTCAGCATGACTAACCCAACATAGGTTTTGAATATATGCCATCTCGAAAGCTCCATCCAGTATATATACATAGTCACTAAAATTTCAATATAAATAAATCTTATTATGTTGCGATTACGATACGTGTGACCTAAGTAGTATTATATGCAATGATGGACTTAGGTCACGAGTATCGTATACCCATTTTATAGCACGTGTGTCATAAACCCGCACTTATTTAAACGCATCGCCGTGTAATAATGGACTCCTTAGGTAACGCCGAAGCGCGTAATAAGTGCGAGTTTAGGCCACACAGTGCTATAAAAATCACTATAATTCCTTTAGAGTGACATAGAATGTAATACATTCGTTTCCCAGCATATTGGCTTACATTTTTATCCAATAAAACAACCTTTATAGGCAGCTCGGTAATGAATTCAGGGTCTGTGTAGGTACTTTACTGAAGCCTATAATAGAGGTTCAAGTCTAGACCTTTTGATTTATCACCGACGTAGATTGCAAAGTCCGATTTGATTTTTTATGATCGGCATAAAAATATTACTTATTGCTTTTGTTCTTTACCTTTTTTCCATAGTTTTACATAATTTGTGCTCGCAATAACAAAATGTTCATGTTCAGTACACGTGAGAGAAGTTAACTTTAGCTTACGAATAAAACGTTACGCTGTTCGTTGCGTATCAACCACATTAAGTACATAGGTATAAAAGAGATTCCCTCTAATTTTATGTATAATGATTAATTTTTTCTTGAATCCAAGAAACATCTCTGTTATTATTATGGTGCGTCCATGCTTGGCTAACCGAGCACGAGGCGAGCCACGAACGAGCACACTGCGAGCACGATTCGCGTAGCGTGGACGGGCTTGCGAGCCTCGAACCGGAACGAGCGCGATTGTCAGTTTTTTCACGAACAAAGGGATTCGCATCGTGCTCGTTGTAGGTTCGTTCGTGGCTCGGCTCGTGCTCGATTCGCGTAGCATGGACGCACCATTACATATTTAAAACAACAACCTATACCACCCACTCATATACAGGTTGTATACATAACACGGCGACATTAAAGCCACAGCAACGCCACGTTGACGAGCAAACAATACGCGTGCCTTTTGTGTGGCTGTTGAAACACGTCGACGCGTATGTAGGACAAGCGTGGATCGGAAATTAAATGGTTCAAGGTCAAATTTGTGGTCTTCTAGAGTATGAGACGAAAGAAAATTATGCAGAGAAAATCTTTTATGATTCGATGCTTAAAATAAATATCCTGGGACATTCCTCACACACGGTCATCTGATCCCAAACTAAGCAGAGCTTGTACTATGGAAACCAGATAACTGATATAATACATATACTACTTTTTGTTTCTAGTAGGCATTGTTTATTAAGAATAAAACAGGTTGTTGTTTGTAAATATGTACTTAATATATACAATAATTACACCCAGACTGGACATACAGACATGTTTATGCACACAAATGCATGTACTGTGTGGGAATCGAACCCAAGAGCTGCGGCGCGATATAGGTGGAATCTTAACCTGAGTCTTATCCATCCGCGCCAGCTGGCCTGTCAGAGAAAAGTGAAAAAAAAAAGTGACAGCATCGAGGCAACATCCTTTTAGAGCAGTATTACAGAGCAATCCAATTCCGCTAACAGTAAGCGATTTTGCACTGATTGATAACAGAACCGACCAATCACTGCATTAAATGTTTCGTGTGTCTTTGACTTAGCCAATCAGAGCGCATTGCAGGTGGTGAGGAATTGGCGGAATTAATTTCAAACAAAGTTAATGTAATTGCGGTTCTTTGATGGTCGATATTGACAAACCTCTTTTAAAAATATACGAAAAAAAAACTACTGCTATTCACTATAAACACAATACAGAAGCGCTTGTGGTGTAGCATGATTAGCATTTCTTAATCGATCGGCAAAGTTAAGCTACCACCGTCGTGGTCGGTATCTGGATGGGTGTTTCAAATCGAGCGTTTCCGTGTTTCGGAAGGCACGTAAAGCCGTTGGTGCCAGTTTTGGGATAGTCGTTAAACTAGTTGGATACCTCATAGGTGGCTTGAAAAATTTCAACAGTAGGTTGACCACTGGCCTACCTACACTGATCCGCAGTGGGCACGCGTGGTGGAGTATTGCCTATTCCCTTTCACCCTGATTTGTGTAAGGAGGCCTGTGCCCAGCAGTGGGACATTATATACTGATGATGATCCACTATATACAGTGGGCTTAGTAATAACATTACCATAATAACACCTTAGACCCCAACGGCGTAAGTAATAAGCTTAAAACTTTTTGCGTTTTGATTTTTTATGACTCTATCACTGGCAAACGGCCAAAGTTTTAACATCTTTGGATAATTTTTAACGTTATTAGTTGAGTTTTTGTAATTTACTTTTTGTGGGACATCCTCTGTACAAACTAGTCTCCTCTTTTTAGGGTTCCGTAGCCAAATGGCAAAAAACGGAACCCGGAATAGATTCGTCATGTCTGTCTGTCTGTCTGTCCGTCCGTATGTCACAGCCACTTTTTTCCGAATCTATAAGAACTATAATGTTGAAACTTGGTAAGTAGATGTATTCTGTGAACCGCATTAAGATTTTCACACAAAAATAGAAAAAAAAACAATAAATTTTGGGGGTCCCCATATTTAGAACTGAAACTTAAATTTTTTTTTTTAATTAAACCCATAAGTGTGGGGTGTCTATGGATAGGTCTTCAAAAATGATATTGAGGTTTCTAATATCATTTTTTTCTATACTGAATAGTTTGCGCGAGAGAATCTTCCAAAGTGGTAAAATGTGTGTCCCCCCCCCTGTAACTTCTAAAATAAGAGAATGATAAATCTATAAAAAATATATGATGTATATTACGATGCAAACTACCAACGAAAATTGGTTTGAACGAGATATAGTAAGTAGTTTTTTTTTAATACGTCATAAATTGAAATCCATATCAAATATTCAGGTCTATTCTACCATTTACTTATATACCTACAGGTTTGTACGGAACCCTCGGTGCGCGTGTCTGACTCGCACTTGGCCGATTTTTATTTATTTTCTCTTTGTCTTTTTTCCTATGTAAATATTCTTTATATTTCTATCTCATCTGTATTTTTTTTCATCTAGTTTGTATCCTACAATATTCATTGTTTATATAATAAACTATTCAAATTCTACCTTGGAATAAAACGGGAATTTTTTATTCGTAATCCGGAAAAATTTCGCGTAATAAAACGTAGTTAAAATACAATTTCCTACGCCACTTTTAAACTTGCTTTTTAAATCATTAGAAAATGTCACAAGTAGTGTATTGCGGTTGTTTTCTAAAGAAAGAGAGCAAGGTGAACACACGCCCGAGTTGAGGCCCTGCACTGGACATTTCCCGCATTCTACCCGTTTATGGGCATAAAATTATTGTGACGTACATGATTGCTCTATTTGCGACAGAAAAGTAGTTTTGTGGATAGAGATTTTCTAATTTTGTTTTATTTTTTGACAACCAACATGGCTTTCACACATTCACTGTCTACATTTGCATTTGTATACAAGTTTTAGGAAAATAAAACCGATTTAAAAGTACACTAAGAAGTAACCAAATCTTGATCTGATGTCAATGGGACCAAACGGGAACTGTACCCTTCCAAACAAAAAAACAATTTTCCAAATTGGTTAATAAATGACGGAGTTATGAGAAAAAAACTTAACTTAATAAAATACAACCGATCTGAGAAACTCCCTCTTTTTTGAAGTCGGTTAAAAATAATAGTTTATTGTGTGTATAGAAAATTTTTTCGACGCTGACGCTGCTGCCGATCAAATGAAAAATTCGTCCCTTATTTTAACAGGCATGGGTAATATTAAAAAATAACATAAATAAATTAAAATAAAATAATAAAAAATATAATAAAAATAAAAAAATATAATATAAAATAAAATCCAAATATACGTTTGTAAATAAAAGAAAAGACATCGTGTGTAAATAGTTAAAATAGTCGAGGCCTTACACAGTAGGGCCAAGTTATTTGGTAACGTATATAATAGATACCTACCGTCTGAATGGCCCTTAGCAAACCTAATTTCAGTTAATTAGTTTCTGAAACCGAATTAATTCACTGTCTACATTGTTTGTTTATATTAAGTTCAGTTTATATAGAAGTGGTCAGATTAAATTACATTTTATTGGGTTTCTTGTAACAGGTGGAGATTTCGAGATGGCATATTTTCGAAACCTATGTTGGAACTGCTGCAATATATTCACATATGCTAATCTATTGGGGCTTCCAAACTAATATACAAAATTTCATAGGTGTATGTATGTATGTTTGCCCACGCATATCACCGAAGATATTAATCGGATTGTAACCATTATTTTTTATTGGTTTACATTTACTTCAACTTAGGGAACAGTGCAAGTTTCATCGAAATCGGTTCAGTCGTTTTCAAGATGGACAAATATGTGTGACGGTTATGATACGAGCTACGGGTGTGGTGTCGACGGAAAAACATCTGAAAACCTTGGTCAAAATATAGTACATTTAAGAAATGACGAAATAATTGGACTGTTTTACAAAAAACTTAAACCGACTTCAAAGTACACTAAAAGGTATTCAAATCCTGATCTGATGACAATGAGACCAAACCGGAATTGTACCCTTCCGGACAAAGAATTTTCCAAATCGGTAAATAAATGACGGAGTTATGAGAGAACAAACATAAAAAAAACAAAAAACCGAATTGAGAACCTCCTCCTTTTTTTGAAGTCGGTTAATAAATAAGTAAGAAATTTACTTCAAAATAAACTAAAAAGTATGAAATACCTAATTCTAATCTGACTGTGAATCTGACAATGATTTGAAGTTAGCGAATTTTCAATGGAATACGTCGTGCTCTTTCACTGAGTTCAAATCAGTGTCAGATTAGAGTTATTTCATACTTTTTAGTCAAGTCAAAGTCAAAGTCAAAGCCATTTATTCAATTTAGGCCCTAGAAGGGCACCTATGAAGGTCAAAGCTACTGAAGTTACCGCCAGTTCGTAAGTCGGCCTTCAACTGAGAATAACAGGCAAGAAACTCAGCAAGGTTACATTTTTTAAATATTTTCTTTTTTTTTTTAACAATCTGACTATATATATTGGCTATTTTTTCCAAAACATTAGTAGGAATACATACATACTTTTTATTTTACAAAATAAAATACACAATCATCAAAACAATAGTGAATTATGAAGTCGTTTTTTTTTAATACCTAACTTTTTTTATAACTAGCGACACGCCCCGGCTTCGCTAGGATGTCATCTATTAATGGAGCACAGAAATAATGTAGTATATATGAAATAGGATTTATTCTTATTATAACCAGGCACACATAGACATATTCATGCAAACAAATGTTTGCCTGGGTGAGAATCTTCAATATCCAAATATCTTTAAATTTTCGAGAAAACCCAGATCGAATAGCTAGTAATGATAAAATTCTACTTCATTATGTGTTCTATATTATTTGCGTGTAAAACAGCAATTTTCTAATCTAACAAATTATAATTAAAGTGCCCCGGCCGATAAAACAGTGTAACTAGGCTTTTCACAAAATTAGCTGTCAGTTATTGTATTGTACAATGTTGTATATGACGTGTTGTTAAACTGATATCTGCTATATTGTATTGGAAATTTTAATGTTTAAGGGTTGTCCGTGTGTCATAAATTATAGGTAACCTACCTTGCAAATAAAATAGAGTTGTCGTATAATAAAATAACTTTTAAATGTTACTTAAAGGTGAAAATAAACTGTTAATAACCTCCATTCAGTTAGATACTAAGTTTTAACTTTTGGCGCCGAACCTACAGCGAGTGATCTAGAGTTCTGCGTTCCGCGTTCACTGTAATCTCTCACACTGCGGTCACACAGTGACCGCAGTGGTCAAGGCGAACACACGAATTTCTGACCGCAGAACTCTAGACCCATTGCTCCCAAACTGAGCAACAATAAAAAAGTGTTACAAAAATATTACAAAGATTTGATTTACGTGAGAATAATTAAATGCGATTTAATAAAAATAAAACTGGTTTTAAGTTAATTCTGTTCTAAAATACATCAATTAATCGGCTTTGTATTCAGGACTTAAATTGTAATTTTATTACGGAGGTGTAATAAGGATAATCTTAATTAAATTTGGGTAGCATGTAATGTTCATGAGTTGTTTTTATATCACCACGGGACGATTACGATACGGGATAGCAACGGACTGACTATTACTCTAGTAGAGCCTGCGAAGGAATTTGAAAAAAATCATTTTGAATTCAACATTTTGGTTTTGTGCTCTATTATTATTTTGGCCTCAGATACAATTATCATTATTAACCGTGCCTTTGTCATAATATTAATGGATACGTATAAAATACTTGTCCTCACTAACTCATCTTTTGCACTGCCGAAACCACAGAGCATTGAAAAAATCTCGCCTAGAGACGCCTTGCTCAAAAGATTCCATATTATTCAAACGTCTTTTCATTTAGAATTATTGACAAATTGTACTGTGGTATAGCGTCGATATTAGACTGACGAGCACGAGTCCTGTCATTGTTTTCGTCTCTATATAGGCGTGCGGGACTCTATGCTCTGTGATCAAAGTCATGAGTGTTCCGTATATAACGTAGAAACACAAAGGAAGTGTTTTCATAATTCTGCCTCTAAGGATCGATAAAAATATGGGATCACGGTCAAACCATGGAGTGAGAAGATAGTTACTAGTAGAATTGCTAGGCACTTTACCGCGAACTTTTAGATATTGTTTATCGAAAAAAAGAATAAAGAAAATATTATTTAAATAATTCTTAACGTAGTTTATATCTCACTTCGTATCGTCAAGATATAAACGGACATTTTGTGGCTAATATTTTAATTAGAATCATGTACCTAGTCTTATCCTTAATAAAAGTGATTTATTCATTTTTATGTCTCTTTATCGGGAGAAAGTACCATTGACTATCTAATTTTATTGTATTAATTACAGGTGTAGGTGCCCCTTTAATCAAATTGCCTTGGAAAATTATATTTCAAAGACTTAAATAAAAAACAAAATTTTAATATGTCGACTCCCTCCCTTTTAAAGCGAAGTGACATAATTTAAGCCACATTAGTATATCAACATGGCCGCTATTTCAACTCCCTTGAGAGAAATGCTCACGACCTTTTTGCTAAATTAGTTTGATGTATGCTATTCGCAGGTATATTACATTACACAGCTAATCCAGACTTCATGATAATAAAACCTGTTTAAGTTGAAAAGGGCAACTATTTTGATGTGCTTAGGTTTTGTGCCTCTATTCATTTTTATTGTTAGTGCATCGGGTATGTTCCCACAGGCCCGCACTGACTTTGGGGCGAAAGACCGAAAGACAACGGCCCTGTTATGGGAGAGTGCGGGGCAGCCAGTACAGTATCCTGAAGATACTATGCTTTGCTTTGGGCACACACTGATCGGTAGAAAATCGTTTGGTGTGTTCCTTGTGCGAGGCTAAGCATTTATACTAATATGGATAATTTATAATCAATTCGATTAAATTTTTATAATTTGTAAACTATGGATCTGTTATTTGATAAAATATATTAAGTGAATTAGGAGCCAGATACTTTCTGTTCTTAGAGTTACCAGCTTCATCTATAGCATTTTCGGCTTGGGATTGCTTGTATTGAGTCACATGGGTCATCAAACTTGCATGGAAAATTCATCATTCAAACTCCAAAACAGTGTAAAATCGCATAAGAATTCATAACCTCAACTAATGAAAAGCAGATTTGTTGTTTTCATTATTTAATTGACTCATTCCTACAAACATATTATATGCAAAACTCATACAAAAATCTGTATTACTAATCCTAACTAATATTATAAATGCGAAAGTGAGTTTGTTTGTTTGTTTGTTACGCCTTCACGCCTCAACTACTCAATGGATCATCATGAAATTTGGCATGCAGGTAGCCTATGGTATGGAGAAGGACATAGGCTACTTTTTATCCCGAGAACGCGGGTGAAACCGCGGGGGACAGCTAGTATTGAAATAATTAAAGGAGTAAATCGAAAAAAAAATGTTATTATGTTTGAAATCAAATCATAAAATAACAACAAAGAACTAATGCATAGGTCAAGAACATGTAGTTTCACGCACCAAATTGAATGAATGCCCATGTCACGTCAAAATGTCCATAAATCATTGGTTCTACACGATAACGGCATTACGAAACTACTCCCGAAGCTTTGTGAAAGCCGGAGGCTCTCAAAGTTTTTTGTTGCGCCCCTTTTTCAAATTAATTAAGTATTTGTGTGAGTAAAGTTGTGTTTATATTGATTGAGCGGAAGTGCAGATCGAGAGAGAATCAACAAATTTTGGTAAAGAACTCTGGTAAGGCTCGTATATTTTTTTTTAAATCAATTTGTTGCATGGTGTTTTCTCACTCAGTAACGCTGATTAAGGTCAGTCAGCTAAACAGATTTTAATATAATTTTTAAAAAAAAATGTGGCACGGTGACAAATTATATACTGGATTAAAAATACAAAATATAAAACAATATTTTTTTAAATCGGGAAAGACATGATATAGGTATTTTTCAAAACTATCTACGAAAGTTTGATAAAAAAATATTGATGTATTTTTAGTTAATTCGAGAAGCTATAGTTTGACAAACACTGAATGAAACAGTAAGTCATTAATTAGAATTAACGTGAAATATTGTTGAAGCAGTTTTCTGACATCGACTAAGGTTCGCTGCGGTCACCAATCCGGTGTTTAATTGTTTTCCTTCTTTGGAATGTTTATTTAGACTCAATTTAATTACAGGAGGATCCAACCGCGTGATATTCGCGTGGCAAAGATGATATTTTCTTTGATGGGATAGAAAACGTATATAACTCTACCACAATAAAAAAAATGCGATTATTTTGACTATGGTTTCAGACTTAAAATTAAAATTTATAGTAGAACTTTACAGGCACTTATGAATAGACTCACTCTAATATCGGTTCGGAAAATTGCAATTGCTGAAAAGAGTCGGCAATAAACTAAGCAGTTACTCTTTTCAAAACAAGCTTAGATTCACTACAAAACTCTAACATTCTTCTCACTGGCAACAGTTATGTGCCCCGGCAACTACAAACGAGAAGCCTATCAGTATCTGCAATGGGGATGATTCCTGGAAAAAATATATAATTCTAATTAATCCGTGATTTGCCGCTTATGCCATGATTTCGCCCCTCCCGGACAGGCAATAATTACATTAGAAAAGTTAAAACAGTCGTTAAGTTTTCTTAAATTTTTCGACCAACTTTCTTAATTTCTTTTCCATAAGAAATGTCTACAAAGTATTAGAATATGTTAAGTTATGGCGTGACCAAGGGAAATAGGGATTCATTTTATTTATATAGATAAGTATAGATATAGATAATGAAAAACTAAGTGCAGGCTTTCATGACTCACCACAGCAAAAGCATTGTACAGATTTATACTCAGGCATACATAGTATTAAAAGCTTTCTAATTGTCAGCTTTTATGTGTTGCCAAAATTGTCTCTTTGTCATATATTTAAATTTTCAGCGAGTATTGTGTCACTGAAAAACAAAGCAGTCGAATGCTTTTTATGTTAATGAGTGTTAATGATGGGTTCTGCTTTGGTTCAGCTAACTTCAGATCAAAATATATTAGCTAGACTGGTTTTATACTATACAAGCTTTCCCCCGCGGTTTTACCCACGTTCCCAGGATAAAATAGTAGTCTATAGCACTCAGGGCGAATTTAGCTTCCTATTAGTGAATGCATATTCAGAATCGATTTAGTAGTTAGTAGCTTACAAACTTAAAAACTTGACCAGTTTATTGAACGAGCAAGCGCGAAGCACGAGCGAAGCGTCTCCATTTCAGCTTTCAATTAATTTACACTAATATTACTAGTGCCTCTGTAAGCTGTAGACCTCGCGAGTCACGATAATTATATGGAATAACCTTGTCGATTCGAAATGTTAGATTTTTTTTTTAATTTTCCATAAATTATAATCCATATGATTACCGAACCTGCTCACATTTCACGAGAATTGGTTGAGAAATGCGATCTGTAGAGTCGGACATCTGATATACGAAAGCATTTTTGTCCAAGCTGAAACGGAGACATTTCGCTCGCTCGGTCAAAAAGAAGAGCCGGTGTTATCTGAAAACCACAAGTGGGCAGTGGCGTAGCTAGCATGGGTGCCCAATTGCCCCGGTGTGGGATTCTGCGGAAATTGTAGGTAAATAACAAAAATTTAATGCAAACTATGATGTGATTTTTATTATATTGATTCTACTACAATAATAAAAAAAAAATCTTTAAAATGGAACGGGTGACACCCTGTGTGGGCCGCCCCTGATCCCCCCCCGGAGCAAGTGGGTATTAGAAGACTTGCTTTAAACTATCTCATTTTACAAGGGTTCTTTGGTATGCTAGTTTTAGATAGCACCTAGACTCATGAACTTGGCCATCATCTTCGTCATACTTTACAGTGTAGGAATAAACACAGTTGAATTAAGGATATATATTCTGCCTTTAACATAAATTAAACGAACGCAGTCATTTTAATATTAGAAGTTGGATACAAAATAAATTCAATATGTTCAAAATACACTTCGCCAAGCATTATAACCTACATTTTAAATATATCACGACAAAAGGTTGGCCGAAACTCTTGAACGGTCCAGAAACCGCCATATTTCATGAAGATAATAGTAAAGGAATTCAGGAAACAAAAGTCGAGCCGTTTAGTGTATGTTAAAGCTTGTGCTACATTACTTTGTCGAATATTCGGATCCGAAGTTTGCGATATTCGTTCCTATTATTTATCATAGAATAGCTAATGCCCATAAGAGTAAGCTTTCTGTTTATACATAGTGTAATGGAAAGTGTACCTATATACATTACAGTAATCCACTTTTTTGGTACTTTGCGAACATCTTGGAAGATAAATTTTATAATAATATAAACTGGTGGGAAAATTTGGTTTAAATTTTTGAGTAATTTATTTTGAGCTAAAACTTTTTGTAGAGAGTCTGTAACTGATGTTGTCTTCCCCCCTCTTCGGAACCATACCCTTTCCGTTACACTCAGAATAAATAAAATAATAAAGCTATTTGTTGGTAAGCACCACCTGAGAACGAATCGATTTGTTTTATTAAATACATATATTTGTAGTAATCCGAATAAGGTTTTTATGGAAGGAAAAGATGGAGAAAGTTGCCTGAAAAAATTGAGAAAAACGGAGTGTTTTTTTTTCTGTCGTGTCAGCTATCAACAATTCTAACTTTTAAATAATTGTATGTGTAAAGTAATGTAAATATTGTTTTATGTGATTTAGTTTGTCTCAGTGTTAATTCAATAATAATATTTAAGATTAGCGCACATCCGTACACTTGTACCTTTACCCATCAAAATTAAACCATCCAATGGTCATATTTGCCATTATATAAAAATTTGTTTTCAACAAGAGTCGACATTTCTAGCGACGTTTTGTTCCGAAGTCACTTAGAAGACAAGGTTAAGCTGGCATCCAAAAAGCTCGGAGTGCTCAACAGAGCGAGGCAGTACTTCACATCGGGGCAAAGGCTGCAACTTTACAAGTCGCAAGTCCGGCCTCATATGGAGTACTGCTGTCATCTATGGGCGGGAGCACCTGGATACCAGCTTGATCCTTTAGACTCGGTTCAACGACGTGCCATCAGAATTGTCGACGATCCCGAGCTCACAAGCGGTTTAGAGCCCCTCAGTCTGAGGAGAGACTTTGCCTCCTTATGTGTGTTCTACCGCTTGTACAACGGACGGTGTTCTGAAGAATTGTTTAAGATGATGCCCACGGCTACTTTCTACCATCGCAACTCTCGCCATCGACGGGGAGTCCATCCTCACATATTGAAACCTGAATTGTTTCGTACTGTGCGGGCTCAAAGGAGCTTCCTTCCGCGGACGCTCAGACTGTGGAATGAGCTCCCTGCCGTGGTTTTCCCAATGGAGTACAGCATGGGGTTCTTCAAAAGGGGTGTGAAGAGATTTCTGCAGGGTCGGCAACGCGCGCGTGATACCCCTGGTGTTGCAAGCGTCTACGGTAACCGCTTACCATCAGGCGGGCCGTATGCTTGTTTGCCACCTAAGTAGTATAAAAAAAAAAAAAAAAAAAAAAAAAGACTGAGAGCTGGAACTCGCAACACAAGTTAAATCTTACCGTGAGTTCCAGAGCTCAATCAACACTTTTACTTTTATTTTCGCATTGTGCTATTTTACTGTAGCTATAAGATAATTAACCTTGTACTTAAGTGTTTGTCCAACTAGAAAGTCAATAAACTTTATTATTTATTTAATTTACTTCGTAAAGTAAATCGATATCCAGCCAAAGAAAAAAACAATGGAATAAAAATAAAATATGTACTTAAGACCAAACAAATAATGTCAATCCCCATACGGTCTTTCGGCAAACTTTCGGCACGTTAATGTAGTCACAGCATTACACCTAGCTTTTACAATGGGTTCATTATATAAGAGGCCTTTATATGAGCTGTGGGCTCATTACGGCCCTCCACAGGCATTGTGGGCCCATTGTTCCCAACCGTCGTTGTTTGCACTTACTAAAACATTTATATTGTCTTTTTTGTGAAAGAATTTTACAGGATTCGCTTCTGTTGTTTTTATGAGACAATGCTGATTGCTTTGATGTCTGTTTTATATACCCAAATGCTAAAAAAAACAGCTTTTTTTGACAAAGGTAGGTAGAACTTATACACGAACCAATTAAACAATAGACCCAGAAAATATTCAGCTTTTCAAAACTTTTGATTGAGTAACTTTTTATGTCGCTTTCAGGAGGGAGACATCTCAAAATATTGTTTCAATTTTAAACAATGATACGAGTTTAAAGATACCTAATAAACAGAGAAAATATAATAAAAACCACTAATGAAGACCATGCGAAATAAAAAAACGGCCAAGTGCGAGTCAGACTCGCACATCGAGGGTTCCGTACAAACCTGTAGGTATATAAGTAAATGGTAGTATAGACCTGAGTATTTCATATGAATTTCAATTTATGACGTATTAAAAAAAACTACTTACTAGATCTCGTTCAAACCAATTTTCGGTGGAAGTTCGCATCGTAATGAAAAATTCTCTTATTTTAGAAGTTACAGGGGGGGGGAAGACACACATTTTACCACTTTGAAAATGTCTCTTGCGCAAACTATTGAGTTTAGAAAAAAATGATATTAGAAACCTCAATATCATTTTTGAAGACCTATCCATAGAAACCCCACACTAATGGGTATTATTAAAAAAAAAAGAGTTTTAGTTCTAAGTATGGGGAATCCCCAAAATTTATTGTTTTTTTCTATTTTTGTGTGAAAATCTTATTGCGGTTCACAGAATACATCTTCTTACCAAGTTTCAACATTATAGTTCTTAAGTATAGTTTCGGAAATAGTGGCTGTGACATACGAACGGACAGACAGACAGACAGACATGACGAATCTATAAAGGTTCCGTTTTTTGCCATTTGGCTACGGAACCCTAAAAAGGTTTCTAGCTTATGGGTAAGCAAATAACTCATAAGTATAATTTGAATAAGGTAAAAAGTTTTTTTTTATACGACTAATGAACGATTCCTATAATTTACGGACCGTTACCGGTTAAAATTAAGACTTATATCTTTACTAATAATGAAGCAAAGACCTCAAAGCTTTGCTTAGCAGACTCTCCCATATGGAAGTAGCTATCACAGGTAAAATTAGCTTACGAAATGATCTATATGCCCAGTTTGGCAATACAAAAACCTACCATTGGTAAGCAAAACGATTCGTTTTTGTTTATAGAAACCGGGCATAAGTCGGTAAAAACAAGCATACGGGCCGCCTGATAGTAAGCGGTTACCGTAGCCATATGGACGCTTACAACACACGAAGCATCGCTCACGCGTTACCGACCTTTCCCCCCTCCCCAATGAGCTCTGGCGACCTCACTTACGCGCAGGAACACAACTTTACACACCATAAAGTTATTTGGCTGCGGTATTCTGTAAGGCGGAGGTACTTCCCCAGTCAAGGTGCTCTTTGAGTAGCTCAGCAAAATTTCGCGGGTGTTTTTTTTTATACCATCTTACCTTACCGTAGCCTATGGACGCTTGCAACACAATGGGATGCTTTGCCGACACTAAAACATATCTTCACGCATTTCTTGAAGAACACCATGCTCCCTTGGAAAAACCACGGTGAGGGAGGACCTATTCGAGAACCAGAACAATCTTATTATGAACTCGAGCTGTCTAAAATAAATAAATATAATTGCAAAATAATGCATAATGTTTGTTTTGTTTCCCAATTTTAATTTTAATAACTCATCAACTGTTATTATTAACGTCACTTTGACAAGCAGAATGACGCAGAGCAAGCGTAAAACGTAACTCGTCACCAAAGATTTTCATAGGGCATCGTGCCTCTACCCAGATGGATAATCCGCCTTACTAAAGCATGACATTTAATTTCACTCCGCTTGAGGGGCTCCCTGAGCAAATCGCTCTCAGTTCGTACTGCGCACGGCTGTCAAATACTGTCAATTCTGGCTTGTTTATTTCATGTTGCCATAGAGGCGACTATCCTTCTGGACGTTTTAAATTCTTTGCTCGTCACGTACACCAGTGTAAAAAGTTAGCCTGTTCTATATAGTCGTGTAGTATGGTGACGCTCTTTCTTGGTGTACCTACCTATGAAGGTAGGTAAGTAGGTATGTATATTCCAGCTGTTCTACGTTCTACCTGTGGTTCTACTCTAGAATCACATTAACGCTTTGTGTGCTTACCACCGCTTAATCTAAATGAGAATCCAAGTTTGTTTTGAATAGAGTACTTAATTGCTGAGTTCACTGCCGACTCATCTCAAAGGAACCTTCTGAGCCAGTATTAGAGATTATTCATAGTGTTTGTGAAAGGCTTATTTTGTATTTAGAATGTTTTGAATTCAGATTTGAATTTGAAAATCGAATTCAAAGAAAGAACATAAATGTTTATTTTCTAAGACCATAATCCAAATGAATCCGAATAATGAATTATTTATTGTTCTTTTTTTAAATATCACATATCAGTTAAATAACAAACAGAAAAAGTATCAATTAATAACAAAAAGGAATACACATACAAGAGGACTTTGACAGAATTACTAAATGGGCGCACGATAACGGGATCATATTAAATATTTTAAAAACTAAATACATGCATATACACTCGCCGCATAATCAGCGTGCTAAAGCTGTAGTTAAAGATAATCTAACTGTGATAGGACATACTTATGAATGTTTACACGTAAATAAAGTTAATTGTAAATGCTTTAAAATAAAGTATGTACAAAGTTATACTTACTTAGGTTTAACTGTAGATAAAAACTTCAATTGGAAATTGCACATTCATGAAGTCTGCAATAGGCTTAGATCTGTATTAGGAAAAATCTATTACCTTAGTAATATACTTAACAGACATACGTTGTTAGTAGTGTACTACGCACTTGCAGACTCGCTACTCAGCTACGGACTCAGTGTGTATGGACGTACGTTTGCCACATATATTATGGAAATTAAAAAAATACAGATCAGGCTCATAAAGTTTTTAGTTAGCAAAAAAATAAAGGAAAAGTATAGAAACGATTATGATAGGCTGTTTCCAATTTGCAAAATTCTACCAATAGACAGTAAACTAAAATACTTAATAGGCGTGGAACATTACTACAGTGACGAGTATAAGACCATAAAATATAATAAATACAATACTAAAAGTGTTAGAGATGGAAGAGTGGTACAACCGAGAGCCAAAAACTATTATGGAGAGAGAGTGTCCAAATATCTTGTACCAAAAATATTCAATAACATCGAATTGTTAAGAAAGCAACCTAAATTAAGTAAGAGTATATTAAAGTTGAAGCTGAGGGAGGCATTGCTCGATGACGCTGACTTCACTTGAAGAGGCGCCATCGAGAAATGAATCCACTCTGCATGTTTGTTTCGTCATATTATTAACCAACAAGGGGGGGGGGGACTGTTCTTAGGGTAATTTTAGTTATATACATGTTATTATATTTTGCAGGTAAATGCTTTTCTTGTATGTATTTTTTAATAATGGTAGGTATAATAATCTGTAAAGAGCGTGTCTCGCCATCAAACTTAATAGTTTGGCGAGTAGTGTATGTAATAGTCATTTATGTACTTATCATTTATTTTCAATAAAAAAAAAAAAAAAACACAATAAAAAGGAGTGTAGGGAAGCTATATCGTTGACAAAACGTACAAGACAATTCACGGCATTAGATTAGAATGTCGAGATCTAAGAGCAAGAGCCAAGTTTTGACCAGAGGCTGTATCTTGTTGTCGGACTATGTTTGTCTCTTTTTGACACATTGATGTACCTAAACTTGCTATCAAAACTGGCCTATTAGCTGTGCAATAAAATTATTTCAATTTTATTAATCTCATACATATGAAGCGCTCGTGGTGTAGCATGATAAGCCGTTCTTAATCGATCGGCAAGTTAAGCTACCACAGTCGTGGTCGGTACTGTAGTACCTGGATGGTAGACCGCCTAGTGGTATTTCTAATCGAGCGTTTCCGTGCTTCGGAAGGCACGTAAAGCCGTGGTCCCGGTTATCACTTAATTGTGATAGTCGTTAAGCTAGTTGGAGGCCTTTTAGGCGGCTTGAAAACTCCAACAGTAGGTTGACCACTAGCCTACCTCCACCGATCCACAGCGGGCAGGCGTGGTGGAGTATCTGCCCATTCCCTTTCACCCTGTTTTGTGAAAGGAGGCCTGTGCTCAGCAGTGGAACATTATAGGCTGATGATGATGAATCTCATACAGACAACAAAGCTAGTTTTAAGTTTCAAGTTTCTGAGACGTTCAAAATCGATTGTCAAAGTAACGAACAGAAAAACAGATAATATTGAGGCACCTTATTCTTAAATTACAGTCCATTTTACTATTGACAGCACCCTATTCCAACAAATCTATCGACGAAGCGAGCGAACATTTGTTACAGATGGTTATATGAACAAATCTCGAGATTTCCACCGACAATAATCTGAGGTACTTTCACACGATTGTTCGACGTAGCCTCTTTGTCTATCAGAGGACATTTGAGTGATTCTGCTTGCTATCATTTGTTTAAACAGATTCATTGGAATTTTCATTTGCCGTTGCGAAGGTCATGAGCTCACATTTGTAATACTAACCTCAAGTTGAATTTATTGCCAAGTACACTAGTATACTCTGGTAGCTGCACTTGAGAGCCAGTTCCCTTATAGATTTTTATCTCAATCCTTAGTTTCAAGCTTTAGCGAACTGAACTTTTGAAAGCGATGATAGCTCGGTGGTTGTGACGTCGGACGGCCACTAGCCTACCTCCACCGATCCGCAGTGGGCACGCGTGGTGGAGTATCTGCCCAGTCCCTTTCACCCTGATTTGTGAAAGGAGGCCTGTGCTCAGCAGTGGGACATTATAGGCTGATGATGATGATGATGATTATGATAATAATTTGTGCACAAACCGACCCGGTACAATCAATCCAATCACGGTCAGTGATGATGTGGGCAAAAATGGTAAGCATACAAAGCTTAACTTGTGCTTGGCAACAGATTTTCAACTTTAGGGTTGGTCCAGCCAGACGGGTATAGTAAGGGGCACGAGTCGTGAGCACAGATTGACACCTGCGCAGTAGTTAATTTTTCGGTCTGTTCGGCGGAATGAAGAAGGGGGGAGCGCCGAGCTGCACACGATTGGTTCGTCGGTCGATGCTCGTCGTCTATTGGATTCTCGCGTGTCATTTGGCTACTGTGATTTGGCAAAAAGTGTAGATGCGCGAGCTTGCCCCCACTACTGCCTATCTGTGCTCACCACTCGTGCCTCATACTGTACTAAAATATTCTATTCTATTTTCAAACTTCTATAAAATATAAAAATATTTTTAATATCTATGTAAAACCAAACTACTTCAGCACCCACTTTCCAACATAATAATTGTATGTAAATTTTATTCCACAATTTTCTTCGTTGAAAAACTTCTTCGTCCACTTATTATTTACCAGAATTACTTTGGCAATTAAAAACGGCTCTCTTACAAGATTGGTTTTCACGATCACCCGAAGAGCGCATTTTTACAGATACACGCCAAGCAAGCAAATTTACACCGTATTGCTAACAACAAAAAGGTTAAAATAGGACTTGGGTCTCAAAACAAAACGTTTTTGTTTACTTACTATTACTGAAGACACTAAAACTTACCTGAAAAAAAGAAAAATATATAATCAGTATACGGACAAAATCTAAATTAAATATAAAGATAGATAGACCATCGCAGACACTTTTGAATAGCCCGATTCATTTCGAAGGTAGTATTTGCTGAGTACTGGCTGTAAACTCAGCAATGCAAGTGCGGTTCGAAAACAACCGCAGTTTACCGCAGACAGCAGCAGCAGGCGACACTGCCGCCGCGACACTTCTTGTTAATGTTTTACTATGAAAGACTTTCCGTAATGACAGTCGCCTTCATAATAATACATAGAAACGAAAGAGATTAAGTAGTGTCGCGGCGACAGTGTCGCCTGCTGCTGCTGTCTGCAGTTGGCTGCGAGCTTGTGCCTTTACATTGAAGTCTCACTGACAACAATTGCCCATGTACTTGACTGGCGACCGAATCGAGAGCACCTTCAAGATCGTTTCATGTAGGTATCAAAGTAGATACTCTGAGAGTTGCTTAATGAAAACTAGAAAAGCTTTAGAGGAATCGTTCGTATATTTTTGATAAACATTTGATAAAGAATATTTTACAGAAAAGTGACACACTCGTTGACACGATTAGTAACCTAGCAACCAAAACTTTTTTTATTTAGTTGACAGACATACATACAAATATGCTGCCTCTTTTTTTTACTAATGCTATCAATCAACCTTAACACTTTCCCTCATTAGTTGGAAAGAAGTTGCATCCCAATGTTAGCTCTTATCATATTGAGCCTTGGTCTCGGGACTGCCTTTGTCAGAAGGTCAGCGAGTTGGTTCTGAGAACTAGTCTTCTGAACATTCACTAATCCTTCTTGTACTGTTTCACGAACAAAAAAGTGTCTAACACGGATGTGCTTAGTTCTTTTGTGGAATTCTGGATTGCGTGCAAGGCGTATTGCCGCTTCATTATCTACCTGCAATGTAGGTATGCCTTCTAATTTCGTAAGTTGGCTAAAGATTCTTTGTAGCCACACTAACTCACGTGCGCCTTCACTTGCTGCAACAATCTCTGCTTCAGTAGTTGAAATCGCAACTGAGGCTTGACGTTGGCTTAACCATGAGACAGCTCCGCCAGCAAATAGACATGTAACTCCAGTGGTTGAACGTCCAGTGTGCTCATCGCCAGCATGATCTGCATCACTATAGCCTTCTATAATGGCTTTAGCACAGTCAGAGTTATATTTAATTCCATAAGATATTGTTCCATTCAGATATCTAAATATCCTCTTGACTCTAAGCCAATCAGCTTTAGTCGGATTTTCTAACTTTCTGGAAACTAACCCAACAGCATATGATATATCAGGACGCGTGCCGGTCATAAGGTACGCTAATGCTCCTACAACCTCTCGGTACGGGAACTTTTCTTCAGGGTTATCTACTTTCCCTGCTTCAATACTTTGGTCCCTCTCAATAGGTGTTGAAACTGGATTACACTCTGACATCCGAAAACGTTCTAAAATCTTCCTCGTGTATGATTCCTGTTTAATCAGGACAGAACCATCTTGGGATCGAGCAATTTCCAGTCCTAAGTAGTAGCATGCTGGTTTAGTCGTTATCTTCAGCGTGTTCCCTAAATCCTTAAGAAATTGGTCCGCTAGATTTTTATCTGTCGTAGCTACCAGCCCATCGTCTACATAGAGTGTGATTAAAATTTTCTTATCTCCTACATTTTTGACGAAAAGACAGGAATCAGCTGTATTTTGTATAAAGCCTTTTTCAAGCAGAATACTTTCAAAACATGAGTTCCAGCAACGAGGTGCTTGTTTCAGACCATACAGACTTTTCAGTAGTCTACAAACTTTTGTTGTGCCGTCTGTGAATCCATCGGGCTGCTTCATATAGATTTCTTCTTTGAGCTTGCCATTCAGGAACGCTGTGGACACGTCAAATTGTACCAAGTGCAGCTTTTCCATAGCGCTGACACTTAATAAAGCTCTTATAGTAGCCATTCGGGCAACTGGACTGAAGGTCTCTCTATAATCAACGCCTTTTTGTTGATTAAACCCTTTTACTACAAGTCTTGCCTTGTACTTGTCAATCGTACCATCTGGGTTTCGTTTAATTCTGAATAACCACTTGCATGGTAACGCCTTTCTATTAGAGGGTAGTTCACACAGCGTCCAAACTTTATTATCATCTAGAGATTTCAATTCACTAGCCATGGCTTTTTGCCATTCTGCCCTATCGTTTCTCCCCATAGCTTCTTTATATGTTTCAGGAAAAACCTCAGTATCTACAGAACATACGTAGTCTTCAAGTTTCTTGGGGCGTGCAATATTCGCTCTGTCTCTAAGATTATATCGAGGCTCAACTACTCTCAGTGGCTCGATTATGTCCAAGTGCTCTTCATTAGCGTCGGCAAAAGGTTCGTCGTCAAAGCTATCGTTAGGTGCCTCCTGAATATCGTCTCGATCCTCATCTCGATCCTCCTCATTCATAGCGCTCTCACCGATATCTTCATCTACATGAACTTGGTCTTGATCTTCTGTTATATCTCCCTCTAGAACATTTTCATGTACAACACTTTCATTATCGCTTCCGAAAACACGTCCATTATCGTTGTCATGCATAACTCCCTCTGAACTAACAGGGGTTCTGGTAGAAATTCTAAATTCAACATCAGTCTCGAACGTAATGTCCCTGGACCTTAGCGTCTTATTCCCATCCCAGACACGATAGCCATCATCGTTTTCGTAGCCTAAAAGTATGCCTTTAACCGCCTTCTTATCAAATTTTTTGCGGCGTTGTATTGGAACATGTGCATAGCATTGACTCCCG
Source organism: Achlya flavicornis (assembly GCA_947623365.1). Classification (NCBI taxonomy): domain Eukaryota; kingdom Metazoa; phylum Arthropoda; class Insecta; order Lepidoptera; family Drepanidae; genus Achlya; species Achlya flavicornis. The sequence goes on along the minus strand of OX392467.1, from coordinate 18,985,635 downwards.
ATAACTTTTAAGTGACTTATCTTTGGCTTTTTACCATGCCATAACTCGTAAGGTACTTTTTCAGCTAATCTAGTAGGACCTGTTCTGTTAAGCACATATGCAGCTGTGTTAATCAACTCTGCCCATAACACTTTTGGAAGCTCTCCTCTAGTGTACATCATGGATCTCATAGCTTCGACTAGAGTTCTGTTTTCACGCTCACTACAGCCGTTCTGTTCCGGCGTGTAAGGCATCGTCAGTCTTTGCATAATACCATGGTTTTGCAGTATTTTATGAACAGCTTTATTATCAAATTCACCGCCGTTGTCACTAAGCAGTATCTTGACAACATGCCCCGCATTCTTTACCTCTTGTAGCATTTGTAAAAGTTTATCTTTCACTTCTGACTTATGTCTAATGAAGTAGACCATTACGTAGCTAGAGTAGTCGTCCTTAAATAATACGTAGTACTTATACTTAGAAATGCTATCTACAAAGGGACCACATACATCTGTGTGTATCAACTCTCCTGGTGTTGATGCTCTTTGCCTGGTTCCAAATGACTTTCTATGAGATTTTCCATATATGCAGCCCTCACACTTTACCTTGTCAAGACTCAACTGTATGCCTAGCTCACGCTTTACCACGCGAATGATGTGTCTTTTATCTTGATGTGCGAAACGCTCATGATAAAGTTGAAGCATATTTGATCCGTTTATTGCATTAATCTCAATATACCTTTGCATTGTTGGTATTACCGTTTTCATATCCAACTTATAAAGTCCTCCTCCCGGGACTCTCTTGCCTACAACCTTAGTAGTGCCTGCTACCTCTAGCTTACACTCTCTAGCCGTTGACGTAAATTTGCTATCTCTGAGCAAATCTTGCGTTGCTAGCGTTGAAAAAAGATTCTTTGTTAAAGATGGTACTAGCCACACATTCCTTAGAGAAAACTTCTTCTTATTACCACTGACATTTGCTTCTACCACTACAGTGCCATGTCCTCGAGCAGGGATAATAGTTCCATCTGCCGTTGATACCGCTTGATCAGAATCAAATTCGTGAAATTCAGTGAAGAAGTCACTTCTAATCGCAATGTGCGTAGTCGCTCCACTATCAACATACCAGCTGTTTCGGTCTTGAACCTGACCTCTTGAATATGTGTTTAATATAAGCGACTCCATCGTAACAGCTTGTTGCACTTGCTTAGCAGTTGACCCTGAGCCTGATGTGCCTGGAGTAGGCTTAGGTGGCCTCCCATCCTTTATCCACTTCTTGCACTTGCGAACTCTGTGCCCTATACCAGAACAGTAGTTGCAAATCAGCTGCTCGTTCTTGCTTTGCTTTACAACTTTTCTTTGGATTGGCGTATTCACTAGTGTTTCCTGTTTTGAATTCTCTTGACTCACCAAATTTCTTTCGAACGTGCATAAATTACTAGTTAGACTGTCTATGGTCTTCTCAGTCTGCTTTAGCATTAGCCAGCTTGACTTAAAATTGAAGAACCTATCATCCAGTGTGTCTAAGGCCTTACATATCAGGAGGATTTCAGGGAGTTTCGCAGTCGGGTCAACTTTAGAAACTTCTAAACACATTTCATTCCAGACATTCTTTAACTTTGACATATGAGTGGGGATGTCGTGCTCACTGTTATGTTTTAGCCCAAAGAATTCTAAACATAAGCTGTATACCCTGCTTTCTGTTTCTCCGTCAAATAGCCTGTGTAATTCTTGCCAGACCTCCTTTGCAGTCTTATACCTCATTACTTTCTTAAGTGTTTCTTCAGTCATATTGGTTGTTAACATAAGTAAAGCTCCGCTTTCAATCTTCTTATAGGTGGCCATCGCCCTACTATAAACACTGACTTCAGCTTCACCTGCACCAGTTGTGGGTGGATCGGGTTTCTGAAGTCTGCCTTCTACTGCGTCCAAGGCACCTTCGCTACCATCTAGCATAATAGAGACTTTATATTTCCAAGTTTGCCAGTTCTCCATCCCTTCCAGCTTACCAATATTTATTTTTGTGGTAAAATCCATTATAACAAATAAGAAATGTTGCTTTTCCTTTAGCTGCGGTCCATAACCTCTGAGAGTTGCTTAATGAAAACTAGAAAAGCTTTAGAGGAATCGTTCGTATATTTTTGATAAACATTTGATAAAGAATATTTTACAGAAAAGTGACACACTCGTTGACACGATTAGTAACCTAGCAACCAAAACTTTTTTTTATTTAGTTGACAGACATACATACAAATATGCTGCCTCTTTTTTTTACTAATGCTATCAATCAACCTTAACAGATACCACATTCACCACTTGAGAGCTCTTTCTCTCAGCTGGATTTTTATTATCTGCTTTTTACAATGTATCAACACATATACAAATACTAGTTCTGACAGACTGATCTATTAACAAATAGCTTTGAGTGCGTGTTTCGCTATAAAGGGACCTGTAGCACAGAATATGCCTATATTGAAAATTTAATGGCTACAGAAGGAGATAAAACAAGGGATCGGGGGATAAAAACAATAACAAGTTATCCATCACGTTTGTAGTATAAATAAGTATAGTTTTGTTTGCAATTTGCCAAGATCAAGGCAACTTTGAAGTTTGGCAAGCTCCCGAATTTACCCATATCAAATCCGTAAAGCCATACAACATAGTTGCTACTTCCTTTGTTGTTTGTCTTCTTATTTGTTAGTTTATCGGGACTTAAAGTTAGGGTTATAAGATAGGTAGGTAACTCATCATAATATATCTATAATCATACATAGGTATTGTTTGTTAGTTTTGATGTTGGAAGTAAACTCCGTAACTACAAATCCTATTCTGAAAATTCCTTCACTTATAGAGACTTTCTTATAAGTAGCTATTGTATAGAAGAAGAAAAATAAAATTCTGGGAGTAGGTACTGCTTTTCATGTGATTAAGATACTTTCCTTCCACCGCCCACCTTTTTTCCCTGTGTACTTAACCTATATTTCATGGACAATGGTGCCGGTTCTGTGGTAGATCGCACTAATTTTAGTCACATCACATCTCTTTTTAACCGACTTCAAAAAAAGGAGGAGGTTCTCAATTCGGTTGTTTTTTTTTTTTTTTTTTTTATGTTTGTTACCTCATAACTCCGTCATTTATTAACCGATTTGGAAAATTCTTTTTTTGTCTGGAAGGGTACACTTCCCGTTTGGTCCCATTGTCATCAGATCAGGATTTGATAACTTCTTAGTGTACTTTGAAGTCGGTTTAAGTTTTTTGTAAAACAGTTCAATTATTTTACAAACATTAATGAAAAAGTATAAAAAATATTTAAAGCTGGCAAACTAGTCTTTACTGTCTTCATTCGTGGGTATTTACATGTAGCCGCGATAGATGGCGACAAAATTTATATTGAAATGAAAACAAAAGCATTGGACATTGGACTATTTTGACAGGAATAAATTTCTTAATCCTTTTCTTATGTTCTTTGTTAGAAAGAGACATAGTGAGACATTAGTGAAAAATTAGTTTATTTGTAACAGAATCAGAACCATATTTAAAGATCCAACATAACCATGAAGTGAGCATTGTCACCATCTCTCAATCATCGAAAAATAATCATTGATAACCAAATAACTTTAACTGCTACTTATCAAACCCGTGAATCGATACCAGGAACCCTAGTCGCTTTATTGTGACCCAGTCAAAAAATACAGCACAAACTTTGATAGCTCTAGATTTAATTCTTATAGACAAGGACGTAATATATAATGTAGAAGTACAAAAACCTGTGGAAAATTAACTATAGAGTGTAACAGATGTTCAAACAAAAAGAGAGAGAGTGATTTATTAGGACAGAAGTTGGAAAGCTTCACTGCGGTGCTGCGGTAAGGATTTCATAAGTATACAAAAACAAAAAATTACGTCACTAGTACCTTACAGTTAGTATTATTTATAGGTTCACACATTTAGAAGTTATGTTGGATTAAAGAAACGACAAACATACATGCATTCTCAAAATATTCAATTTTTTTGGTCAGTCGCTTAAGGGGCCCTTGGCCAACGCAACTTCAACGCAAGCATAGCCTAGAAGCTTGTACTCTCATCCAACGTAATGTTTGACTGCGAAAAAAGAGAGACAGCATCAGAGCCGTCGGTTATCAGTCGGTAAATTCCGCTGATCACTCGCGGCCGCTTCGCTAGGTCGTCATTCATGTTTTCGCATATCATAAAACTTGTTCCAGGAGTATACTTCTTGTGAAAAAAACTTGCAAGTTTGTGAAAAAAAGTTTGTTATTTTGAATCTCCAATACATTTGCAATGCCGGATGCCGGATCAAGATGTTTTATTTACTTTTTACTATTTATAGGCACATTAAATATGGCCAAAGTTCAGGTAAAATTTGGGCTAAAACACTGTTTTTCGGAGCCTTTTACTAAATTTGTTTCAAACATTTATTTTTTATTTTTGCCTATATACAGGCCTAGATATAGTGCACAAGATACATATTTGCTTAAAACATCTAACGAAAAATGTTTAACACCGCCATAATAAGTAAAGAGTTTTTGTATGAAAAGTATAGCGGAATGCTTGCTCTTAACGTAAGAAAGGACAACACTGGCATACTCTAAAAGATTTTATCATAAACTGTTTTCATTTGAGCGAAGAAACAGCCTTTTACCTCTTGCCATTCGACTTAATCGGAAAGTCAATAAAATGTATCCTCCGACCAATATTGAAGTGTTTTAGTAAAGTACCAAATAAGGGTACTGTCCCTGTGTTAGCGAGAAAGAAAATCTGTTTCTCCCTACGAAGACCCGAGAATCTAGTACAAATACCGATACATGATAAATTATTAATAAAAAAGGCATTTAGATAAAAAAACCTGTTTTTTATATACGATGATGTTGGTAAACAAGCATGCGGCTCGCCTGATGGTAAGCAGTTACTGTAGCCATATGGACGGCATCACTCAAGCATTACCGACGCTTCCCCCCTCCCCAATGAGCTCTGGCGACCTGGTTACTCACGCGCAGGAATACAAGAAAGTTATTTGGCTGCGGTATTCTGTAAAATGGAGGTATTTCCCCAGAGTCGAGCTACTCTCTGAGCGAATAAACGCCATGCTCTACCTCTCTTTGCTTATATATCCCACTGAACTATTTAATTGAAAATCTGTTTAATTAAATAGGCTTCCACAATCATTTAAAAAAATTATGAATAAGCTGACTCAGTTATTATTTTTATTCTCTTACTATGTATTCTCTTCTATTCTATTGTATTCTCTTACTATACCCTATGTTTGACAATCTCAACATGGTTAGTGATGATTTCGCTGGAGGCTTAGTACCTACACAAAACCTATAAGGGACCAGGGGGCCTACCACAAGCTCTTAAAACAAGGTTAAAATAACCTTATTTGTGTTTTGTCCTGTTTTGACGTTGGATGTCAAAGAGGGACAAAAGATAAATAAGGTTATTTTAACCTTGTTTTAAGAGCTTGTGGTAGACCCCCTGGCCATCTCGTTCAGCTATCGGAACACACCAGTCTGACTCCGTTATCAAGGTTAAAATAACCTTATTTGTGTTTTGTCCTGTTTTGATGTTGGATGTCAAAGAGGGACAAAAGACAAATAAGGTTTTAAGAGCTTGTGGTAGGCCCCCTGGCCACCTCGTTCAGATATCGGAACACACCGACGTATAACATCGCTTGCCAACTTGATCGATCGCTTGTCGCCCGCACTCGGGCGCGTGCCTAAGCAAAGGCGCATAAGTAAACACATATTGAGTTTGGAAACGGTAACGGTATGGCTGAACATTACCTTCGATACTCAACCGTCATTTGAGTGAGAGCTTCTATCTAATTACAATACCAGTCAATGTTAAGTGGTAAGAATTAAGTTAATTACTTTTTTGAGTATGAATAAGGTTCCTATTTGTGAAGCTAAGTCTCTTAATGCATGTTTGGGATGTGGACCTAAGTCACAACTTGTGTTAAGAGCTTAGCAATGCAACGCAATGTGACGCATGGGGATCACCGCATAATTTGATTTTACGTACGCTATGCTTCTGTCGGGTGTTCTACAACACCTGACGTTGTTTACCATGGAACTAACAGCTGCGGTGTATTATGAACCTTATAGTAGTGATCTACGGTTGATTGTAAGTTTAAGCATTCTTCCGTTAATCATTATGGCCATACTTTCTTTTCTGTGCGAACGAAGATTCACGACGCGCCTTATCAGTTGGGTACTAAAGTCTAGATGGCAACAAACTGAGTCTCAAGTGCAGCTACTGGAACATACCAATTTGTGCTTTGCACACAACATAAAAGTAATCCACAAAACATTAAAAAATTATACCATAAATAACAAAAAAAAGAACCTCACATTTAGTTTGCTCGACAGTGTAGTCGTTCAAAGTTACTGGGCCAGAGCAATTTGTAGGGTAATGTATAACATGAAGCGTTTTAGTCGATGTTAGAACTGCAAACAAACTGAAACTAAACTTTTATTACTATAGTGCTATCAATAGGTGATTTCAAAGCATTTATGTGATATCATAAGGTAACTTTGGAGTATTATGCTGAACTAGATTCACCATTATTGAAAGAAAATATGATAAAACTGTCCGCCATAGAAGTCAAATCCATAGGTACATTTAGTACGTCCCGCTTAGTCGACTATAGCCTCCTACCCCAAGTTGACCCTCCATTCTTTATTGGCCGCCTGCATATGATTTTTATCTTGAGTGCTCCAAACTTATATATATATATATAACTTATATATAGCTTCATACTGCTCGTCCTGCACCAATTATCAAGTAGAGAGAATTAATTCTTCAAATATGCAAAAAAGACTGCGCTCTTTCACTAAGGAGCCTATCCCACAGGAGTTCTAGAGTTCTGCGTTCAGAGTTCTGCGTTTCGCGTTCACTTTAATCTATGTGCGGCGCCTTTAAAAGTAAAGAAGTGTATGACGTGTCATCGGTAGCGAATATTTCAGAACTCTAGACTGCTTGCTGTGTGCACAATAGTGAATGCGGGACGCAGAACTTTGAACGCAGAACTCTAGAACTTTCTCTGCGGGATCGGCGCCTTAAACACTAGTCGCAGTGAACGTTACATATCTTCAATGGTGTCACAATTCAGCTACGATTCACAAAACATTTTCCAAACATGTAGCAAAAACATCGCCAGGGGCGGATTCCGCGATGTGTAAATCGAGTGCCTTTCCCTTGCCAAGTTCCGCCGTTTTGTGGTCGTCGGAACTGCTCTGCGGAACACAGTCGCAAGCGAAACCACGTCCGGCGATTTTATTGCACAAAAGATTCCCGCTCGAGAGTTTTATATTATAGTCTATGTTAGTATGTATAACATAACGAAATATGTACCAGATTACGCCCCGCGGTTTCACCCGCGTTATCGAGGGACCTTATGTTTTCCCGGGATACAAATAATCTTATATGTTTCTCCAAGTTGTAATCTACCCGCGTGCCAAATTTCATCGTGATTGGTTGTATCGCTGAGGCGTCAAGGAGTAACTAACAACAGTCGGGCCGGTTGGCGTGGTTGGTTAAGTTTCCACCTACCACGCCGCAGATCGTGGGTTCGAGTCCCATCCAGGACATGCATATGCGTGCATAAACATATCTACATGTCGTGAATCTGGATGTAATGTATGTATTTACAAACAAAAAGTAGTATGTAGTTATCTGGTTTCCATAGTACAAGCTCTGCTTAGTTTGGGATCAGATAGACCAGGATATTTTACTATTAGTAGGATTTCTTATGGCCGATTCCTATAATTTACGGACCGTTATCGGTTAAAATTAACACTCTTATCTCTTTACCAATAATGGAGCAAAGACCTCAAAGCTTTGCATAGCAGATCTTCCCATATGGATGTAGCTATGACAGGTAAAATTAGCTTACGAAATGATCTATATGCCCAGTTTGGCAATAAAAAAACCTAACATTGTAAGCAAAACGATTCGTTTTTAGGGTTCCGTAGCCAAATGGCAAAAAACGGAACCCTTATAGATTCGTCATGTCTGTCTGTCTGTCTGTCTGTCTGTCTGTCTGTCTGTCTGTCTGTCTGTCTGTCCGTGTATGTCACAGCCATTTATTTCCGAAACTATAAGAACTATAATGTTGAAACTTGGTAAGTAGATGTATTCTGTGAACCGCATTAAGATTTTTACACAAAAATAGAAAAAAAACAATAAATTTTGGGGGTTCCCTATACTTAGAACTGAAACTTAAATTTTTTTTTTCATCAAACCCATAAGTGTGGGGTGTCTATGGATAGGTCTTCAAAAATGATATTGAGGTTTCTAATATCATTTTTTTCTTAACTGAATAGTTTGCGCGAGAGACACTTCCAAAGTGGTAAAATGTGTGTCCCCCCCCCTGTAACTTCTAAAATAAGAGAATGATAAATCTATAAAAAATATATGATGTACATTACGGTGCAAACTTCCACTGAAAATTGGTTTGAACGAGATCTAGTAAGTAGTTTTTTTTTAATAGGTCATAAATTGAAATTAATATCAAATACTCAGGTCTATACTACCATTTACTTATATACCTACAGGTTTGTACGGAACCCTCGGTGCGTGAGTCTGACTCGCACTTGGCCGGTTTTTTGTTTATTGAAACCGGGCATTAATCGTAGAAAACAAGCATACGGCCCGTTTGATAGCGAGTGGTTCCCGTAAGTTATAGACACTTGCAACAGCAGGGGTATCTCCCAAGTTTCTATGCAAAAATCTCTTCACCCACAAAAGGGTTGTTAAAGAGGGGCTGAGGGGAGGCGCTCGATTGGTCCTACACCACTAGTCCCCGCACCCTGCTAGGAAAGCAGCGCCTGGAGCTCTGGCGAACTCGGCTTACGTTTTTGCACTGATCCACCCATAAAGGCAGATGACGTAGCCTAATATGGAACATCTTTTCACTTGGCTTAGAAATGCCCTAAATTATAATGGTGCGTCCATGCTACGCGAATCGAGCACGAGCCGAGCCACGAACGAGCCTACAACGAGCACGATGCGAATCGCTTTGTTCGTGAAAAAACTGACAATCGCGCTCGTTCGAGGCTCGCCAGCCCGGCCACGCTACTCGAATCGTGCTCGTTCGTGGCTCGGCTCGTGCTCGGTTTGCCAAGCATGGACGCACCATTAGAGTCAGGAAACACACAAAAATATTCCGCAACAATAAAACGGAGGCATTCACTTTTCATTTCCATTACGTTTCCAATTGACCGAATAAAATATTCATGAAATCATTTGATGGAAAAAATGTTAAGATGTCCGTCATTAGGTACAGTCGTATCGAATGGAGTTATTCATGCGTAAATAACAGCAATTAACGCTGAAATGGCGATAAAAGCTCAAAAATAAAATGGCGGGTGCATGGTACACACTGAGTACATTTTTTTTAATTATATGTAACGTTTTTTCATGACAGCGTAGTTTTATACCTCTATCTCATCGTCTTGCATATTTGGGTAGGAGTTTTAATTGTATTCGCAATAAATTTTTTCGATTATAAAATGTTTCAAAAATAAAATAGTAAAAATAGTGAGATCATAAGATTGTATCAAAAAAAATACATCGCTGAGTTCCAAGCCAGTTCAAAGTAATTGGCTGACTTCCAAACTAGTGGTAATTTGACTTTGAACTAACTTTTTTCAATACAAGTTTTTGATTTTTTTATACAACTAAGTCGGTAAACAATCATACGGCCCGCCTGATGGTAAGCGGTTACCGTAGCCATATGGACGCTTGCAACACAAGAAGCATTGCTCACGCGCTACCGACCTTACCCCCTCCCCTATGAGCTCTGGCGAACTTACTCACGCGCAGGAACACAACTAAAGTAAATCGCCATAAACATGTATTCGGCCCGCCTGGCGATAACCATCATAGCTTTATGGACGCTTGCAATACCACCGGGTGCCACCGGGGGAGCACTCACGCTTTACGATCTTTCCCTTTCCCCGATGAGTTTTGGCGACCTTACTCTCAAGAACACAACATTCAGGTATGCTACGGTATTCTGTAAGGTCCATACTTCGCCAGTCCACCTGATCTTTGAGCGAATAAACGCTATGCTCTACCTCTCTCATGTGCCTCCTACTAAGGGCATGACCTGTTCGGCTTGACTTTTATTTATTGATATTAGATGGGCGTACTATTATTATTCACTCGGTGTACCACAAACACGTTTCACGTTTCAATACAGTTTCCCGACATTGAATAACCGCTCGTCATTTTTCATAAACGTCGATGTGCGGTCAAGTGAAAAGTTTCAACTATGGAGCCGGAAAAAAATAACAATAAACATGTATACCGGGCATATACCGGGCGATTTTGATACCATTTACAGCATTTTTAGAGGAAATATTTATAATAACAAGTCGAGAGCAGAAAATTTCTTGATTTTTTATACTACAAAATCGGAAAATAAGTATACAGTCCGCCTGGTGGTAAGCGGTTACCGTAGTAGACGCTTTTAACACGCGGGGCTTTTTTTTTTAATGGACAAGAAGTTTAGGGCCCAAAATCTTGCCTCATCTCTGCGAAAATTAGTGTTTCCTAGCATAGATCGGTCACCCAGGTACTTATTACATGCGGGTGGAAATTTGAGACGGGTCATACATAGTAAGGGCAAACTTCTGTAAGGGTTTAAATTCCGTGGCACGTGAATATGATCTTAGGAAACATCCTTCACTTTTTGATTGCAGGCATTCATAGATTTTGAAAAAAAACAATACCTTTCCTATTCATTTTCGTATTAAAGTATGTTTTTTATTTCGATTGATAACATTTCTAGTACCTACCCTTTTCATCCTTATCGGAAACAGGGTCGATTGAGCTCATAATATGTTTTATTAGATTTTTTTTTTTTTTTTTTTTTTTTTTATGTCAACAGGTTGACAAGCAGGCAGACGGGCCACCTGATGGTAAGTGGTCACCGCCGCCTATGGACATTTGCAATACCAGGGGGATTGCCAATGTGTTGCCGACCTTGTAGAGCTCTTTTTACGCCTTTTTTGAAGAACCCCATATCGTAGCGCTGAGGGAAAACCGTAATGGGGAGCTCATTCCACAACCTAATGGTCCGCAGTAAGAACGTCCGACTAAAACGTTGTGTGGACGATCGAGGCGGCTCGAGGATGTGAGGATGAACTCCACATCTCCGGCGAGCAGTGCGATGGTAGAAAGGTGATGGTGGCACCAGATCAAAAAGTTCACGAGAACACTCCCCATTATACAGGCGGTAGAATACACAGAGAGAGCCTATATCTCTCCGAAGGCTAAGAGGTTCTAAACCGCCAGTGAGTATGGGATCGTCAACGATACGAGTGGCCCGCCTTTGCACCGAGGCAAGTGGATTAAGCTGATAAGCGGGTGCGCCTGCCCAGAGGTGCGAGCAGTACTCCATATGCGGCCTAACCTGAGCTTTATAAAGCTGTAGCCGCTGGCGTGTCGTGAAGTACCACTTAGCCTTATTAAGCACACCCAACTTTTTTGAAGCCAGTTTGGCTTTGCTTTCCAAATGACCTCGGAACTGGACATCACTCGCAATATCGACACCGAGGATCCCGATACTCTGTGCGATGTTTAGAGGAGTGTCTGCGAATTTCGGAGCTACTACGAATGGGGTTTTTTTCGCGGAAAACGCGCAGACTTGTGTCTTCGAGGGGTTAAAACGGACTAAATTAAGTCTCCCCCATTCCGAGACCCGCTCCAACGAAGTCTCGACTTCAGACACAAGTCGAATTCGACTTTCCTCCACCGTGGACCGAGGGATGTTAGCACGGCCGGAGTATTGGGCATCACCAGTGCTGTCATCCGCATAGCAGTGAATGTTGGGAATTTTCAACATATCATTGATATGCAGGATGAACAGTGTGGGTGATAGCACACAGCCTTGCGGTACGCCAGCATTAATATTTTTGATATCGGAGCAGCATCCGTCAACGGCGACTTTGATGCTCCGATCAGCAAGAAAACTGGACACCCAAGTGCACAAACCCTCGGGAAATCCGTAAGACGGCAGCTTCGATAGAAGTGCCCTGTGCCAGACCCGATCGAAGGCCTTAGCGATGTCGAGGCTAACTGCCAATGCCTCGCCTTTACTCTCTATGGCTTCAGCCCATCGGTGCGTTAGGTAAACAAGAAGATCACCAGCTGAACGACCATGACGAAAGCCGTACTGGCGGTCGCTTATCAGCTGGTGCTCCTCTAAATACCTAAGGAGCTGAGTATTGATGACCCGCTCCATCACCTTAGAGAGGAGGGAGGTTATCGCTATTGGCCTGTAATTGGACGGATCTGTTCGGTCCCCTTTTTTGGGAATCGGATGGACAAGGGCTGTCTTCCACGAAGAAGGTACACGTCCGGCGGTATAGGAAAGCCTGAATAGGCGCGTCAACACTGGAGACAACTCTGGAGCACACGTCCTAAGCACAATGGCGGGGATACCGTCAGGCCCACTCGACTTTCGGACATCAAGGGAGAACAGAGCTCGTCGGACCGCGATTTGCGAAAAGCGGATTTCCGGCATTGAGCTGCCACAACGCGGGATGCTAGGCGGTGTGGCTCCCCCGTCGTCAAGTGTCGAATTAGCTGCAAAGAGGGCTGCCAGTAAATCGGCTTTCTCTTTTGCAGTGTGGGCCAGGGAGTCATCCGGTGTGTGCAGCGGAGGAAGCGATGACCGACAGAAGTTACCTTCGACAGCCTTGGCGAGCGACCAGAATGCTCGACTCCCAGATGGGAAACCTGTAAGCCGATCGCCAATCCTGCCGATGTGCTGGAACTTCGCTCTGGCAATTTGCTTTTTGCTGGACCAAGAAGCAGAATTATATACTTTTCTCAATTTGGATTTATCCGGATCATTTTGAGCATGCGCTTTAGTCCAGGCCCGGTAGGCATCTTGCTTTAGGCTATTAGCCTTTGCACTGGGCCCATCGAACCAAGGCTGACTCGATCCTCCAATGGGCACCACAGAGCATGGAATAAAACATTCCATGCCCTGCGATACGACATCGGCGACCAACTCTGCGCAACTATCCGGATCATCCGAAGAAAAACAAAGCTGCCTCCATGGGTAGGATGAATAAAACTCCCGTAGTCCATCCCAATCTGCTGACCGGTAATGCCAAACTTTGCGCGTCTCGCGGGGTCGAGATCTTTCTGGTAGCGCTAGTGGCACTTCAGACTGTACCAGGCAATGGTCGGACGATCCAAGGGGAGCACCGACGGAGACCTGGTAATGATCTGGGTGTGTAGTCAGCAGCAGGTCCAGCAGAGAAGGCTCGTGGTTCTCGATATCAGGAATGCGGGTTGCGTCCTGCACCAGTTGCGAGAAACCATAGGTCAGAGCGAAGTCATAAACGGTTTTCCCTGCGTGGTCGGTCCGCGAAGACCCCAACCATTCGCTATGGTGGGCGTTAAAGTCTCCGAGGACAATCACCTCGGCTGTGGGGTACCGTTCCAGCACAGTGTCGGTCGCTTCTTGGACGTGTTCGAAGAAGCGAGTTGTCTCAGTGTCGCCGCGATGAGACCTGTAGAGGCACGCGTATATACGGGTGGACCCACCATAGTCTACGCGCACCCAGAGAGTAGACAGGTCCCTGTCTTCTAAGTTATTGAGACGTCGACAACAGATGCCCTCCCGGACGAACATGCACACCCCAGCCTTTGGAACGAACAAATGTTCGAGATTGTAGCCGGGATAGTGAAGATACGATGTATCGCTCGGGCAGGTTATCTGTGTCTCCGTCAGAAAGAGCAAGGCCGGCTTCGCCGTCTCAAGATGGTGATGGACGGCGTTGATATTACTGTGGAGTCCCCTGATATTGCAAAAGTCCACTCTTAATGTGGAAGGGGGTGCCGCTGAAGTAAACCTTTTTCTTTTATTTTTAACCATTTTATTTAAAAAGCGTAAAAAAGATGAGTTTATTGGAAGTGCGCGGTTTACATGATCGCGGAGGCAAAACGCAATGGTTGCGGGTCAATCCAAATGCGGCGACAAGTTGTAGGATTGACATGGGGGACGGAAGGGCCCCCGGTCCCCCCCGGGAGTGCCTGTCTGGTTCCACTCCGGTCTCCTCCCCCGGCAGGACAGACACTCGTCGGGATTATGCGCCGGTTGGCGGGACAGCCTCCTGGGCCGGAGTTTATAGGTAATGCCCAGGTTCGGGTCCCCTACTAACCGGCGGGCGGCCAGCGGACAGCCGTTTCACCGGGTCTCCCTGGCCCCCATGTCAACCCAACACGCCACACACATCAGAGATCGCCCAAATCGCATCGCCGGACCCCACCATCATACAAGCCGCACACTTCGGATGTAGGGGGGATGGCTCTCGTGAACCCAGCCGAAACACAGCGAACTGCTTCACGACAGACTCACTCACGAGGGTGGTCGCTAGCCAGTCGGACATGAGTATGTCCTACCACCAAGCTAGGTGGCGTGAGAATTATGTGGGGCCGCCACCTGTCCACCACAACCCGAAACGGGGTTCAGTATGAGCCAGAGCCTCGTTTGTTTGTCAGCAGGGTGCACCACGAGCAGGTGAGGTTGGCAAGGATCCAATAGATGTAGTTTGGACCCTTACACCCCAAAAATACTTACCTTTACTTACTTAACTTTAAAACAACCTAATATTTCCAGCTTCCATTAAGTTTTAAGAGATGGTTTTTGTCAAGTACAATAAACTTTTCATACAAATTAGTCCAAATTTATATTTATTGTTCAGTTCCATAACTGTTAGTAGACCTCTCCATGTTTCACCACAGCAAGGCTGTTCATTTTAATTATTTTATTACTTCTGTGTAAAAATGAAAACTCACTTTATGAAACTCGCTTTTCAGTTTTTATTAGTTTTACTTTGGGAACAAAACATAATTATACCATTTAAATGGCTCATTCACCTCGTAAAATTGTTTTTTTTTATACCACTAAGGTGGCAAACAAGCATACGGCCCGCCTGATGGTAAGCAGTTACCGTATAGACTATGGACGCTTGCAACACCACTCACGCGTTGCCGACCCTGAAGAAACCTCTTCACGCCCTTTTTGAAGAACCCCATGCTGTAATCCATTGATTATACTAATTTACTCGTAAAAGAGTTTGACAAACAAAATATAAGTGTTTTGAGAATTGTTTCGAACTGTGCGGGCTCAACGGAGATTCCTTCCGCGAACGCTCAGACTGTGGAATGAGCCGTGGTTTTTCCAATGGAGTACAGCATGGGGTTCTTCAAAAAGGGTTTGAAGAGATTTGTGCAGGGTCGGCAACGCGCGAGTGATACCCCTGGTGTTGCAAGTGTCCATAGGCTACGGTAACCGCTTACCATCAGGCGGGCCGTATGCTTGTTTGTCAATTTAGTGGTATAAAAAAAAAAAGTGTTTTACCAATAAAAAATGCCACCTGAGACATCTTCTAGTCCATATCATCATAAAATACAATTCAAAACTTAGAAAACCTGTAATAAAACATTTTATCGATGATCAAATACTCCAATGGATTCGCGAGCCATTTGTTTTCTCCAACAACAGTCTAAAATTACTTTGAAATATTATAGAAGGTTGGCAACAATTTTTTATCGTAGCAACACCGACGAATAACGTCTCGAGAGATGAATATTTCATGCTTAACGAGCCAAGGTTCCATTTGGAGATAAAACAACTCCTGAAGTTTAAAATGTGGCAAAGTACGAAAGATTTTTGACAACGGTTATCCCCCGGATAAAAAGTTTCCTTGAAAAGAGTACGATCGGAGTCTTATTATTTGTATGCTTGCTTGCCAACTTAGTGGTAGGTGTTTAGCTAAACATTTTCGTAATTAGTAATTAATTCACCTTGAATTACTCATTTCAAAAACAAAGGTAAGTCCAAATATCAGGCAGATAAAAGGCCTTCAAAAAGTCAAGGCTCAAAAACATTTTTATAGGCCCTAAAAAGAGGTTGTAAAAAACTTTATTTCCAACGTCAATATATAAATAAAGCTTTTCATGCGAAATGTTTCTGACCTGTTTCCTCGAAGTTGGAACGACTAATAAGCAAGGATTCACGTAATATAAAAATTTCAGCAGTGAAGATCAGCTGATTCGATGAAAATTTTACCAAGATATTCTTATTCGAATATCTTAAATAAACAGCGATTCGCCAAAAACTAGAATTGATTAGAATGATTTGAAATGATTTCAGTATATCCTTTTCTTAAAATAACAATACCATGACAGATGGTGCAAAAATATTGAACTTAAAATTAGTCATAGTACAAGCATATAATGAGAACATAGAAGTAATATTTAAGTTTATCTATATCTATCTATCCGTCAAATTAAGTCCAATCATTGGTTATGACACAATTATCATAATTTACACTTTAAAGTCAAATTATGTGGCGAATAATGCTATTTCTATATATAAAATTGAAACCCTATTTCCCTTGTCACGCCATAACTTTGGAACGGCTTTACGAATTTCATCCATTTAAAGTTTTCTAATATTCTGGGGAAGGTTCTTACGAAAAAAAAAGAAAATTGTCAAGGGTGGGTAGGGTATAGCACCAGTCAAACGATATCGCTCCAAACAGCTAGTTAGCCAATATCATCATCAGCCTATAATGTCCCACTGCTGAGCACAGGCCTCCTTTCACAAATCAGGGTGAAAGGGAATGGACAGATACTCCACCACGCGTGCCCATTGCGGATCGATGGAGGCTAGTGGTCAACCTACTGTTGGAGTTTTCAAGCAGCCTAGAAGGCCTCCAACTAGCTTAACGACTATCACAATTAAATGATAACCGGTACCAACGGCTTTACGTGCCTTCCGAAGCACGGAAACGCTCGATTTGAAATACCACTTAGCGGTCACCCATCCAGGTACCGACCAAGACGGTAGTAGCTTAACTTGTCGATAGATTAAGAACGGCTTATCATGCTACACCACGAGCGCTTCGATCGTTACCCAATATATCTTAATTCAATAGTCATCTTAACTATTTTCCCGTGTAATTTCCCACCAGTAAATTATCAGGGCCACCCTATTTATAAGGGTACAGCCCTAATTCCTAATACCATTAAGTGGTGTCCTTGCGGTGAGTATTTATGTTATGTTATTACTTTACCCACAATGTTGTAGTCATTTTCATTACTTTTCTTTCCTTGTTTACTCGATAATATTACATCGCACCTCTGGCCATGGACGAGAGGGAAGTCAATAAGTTGGTTAGTAAGCTTACGCCAATTAGGATTGTTTCTCACGTACCACAACCACACTACACCGTCGCGACAAAAGGTGTATAATTGACGATAGCGACCTAACGAGCAAGAAACTGCAAAACCTGGATCATCGGCGTCAGGTTGCAAGTTTGACGGTATTCTACAGATTGTTCCACAGAGAATGCGATAAAGAACTCCATAATCTTGTCCCTCCATCCCCTTCTTCTATCGAACCATTAGGCGTCGGTTTTGTATGGTCAATGGTAGCTGCGTTGTGGTTGCGACGTGGCTGCGGTGTGGTCGGTATCACATAAGTGGTCGATAGGGACGGCAAAATGTGGTCCGTGTGAATTCAACTATTAATGTTCATACAAATTAGTGCCGGCTCATGTGTTGTGGTTGTGGTACGTGTGAATAGAGTCTAAGGACACTTTCAACACACGGGGCATCACTCACGCGTTCTCGATCCTCCCCCCTCCCCAATGAGGTCTGGCGACCATACTAACGCGCTGAGCCTTGCTGAGTTTCTTGCCGGCGTCTTCTCAGTTTAAGTGTATTCCGAACAACTGGTAGAGTCAACTTACGGAACACAACATTCAGTTATTTGGCTG
This sequence comes from Achlya flavicornis, assembly GCA_947623365.1. Lineage (NCBI taxonomy): Eukaryota > Metazoa > Arthropoda > Insecta > Lepidoptera > Drepanidae > Achlya > Achlya flavicornis. The sequence goes on along the minus strand of OX392467.1, from coordinate 18,967,829 downwards.
CGGTTTCTGTAAGGTGGAGGTACTTCCCTAATCGAGCTGCTATTTGAATGAAATTCTACCTCTCTTCCTCTCACATTCGAACCAAAATGCTGTCGCTCTGTGTGGTTTTAAAGGCTCGCTGCTGTGGCGCCAAGAGGCGCATAGGGTTCGGATTTTTGCCAGGTCATAATCGCTTGAGTGATATCCATGGTGCTGCAAACCTTTACAGGGTACGGTAAGCGCTTACCATCAGGCTGGCCGTATGCTTGATTGCTAACTTAAACTATTGCAAAGTTACAAGATCAGCAAATCAATGTACCTGTAAGTTGAAAAGCCGCATCTAGGTCCTGGCAGCACCAATCAAATTAATATGTGCCTTACTCAAAGTTGGTAAGGATTCAATCTGAAATTGATCTAGGGTCTAGATTGGTTAGGTTTTCGGGTAACTTTGTTAAATCGAGGTCGAATTGAGTTAAACTACAGCTAACTGCATTAGAGCAACGGTTAGAAAATAGGCGGTGAAGTGTCACAGTGCATTAAAAAGTCAGTACTTTCAGAATATAGTTCCATTTAAATTATAGCCATTTTAGTAAATTTTATTAAACGATAGAAAAGAGATTTCTCAATTTGACTCACGATTGCGTTTTATGTATTAATCGTTAGACACTAATTATTTCTGAATTATTTTGGGTTAAACGAAACGCGTCCTAAATAGCTGTACAACAAGATTTTGTACAATAGGTGTAATCTAAGTGTACGACCACTGTACGACTATGAAGTTAAGCTTTGCGTTTTATGTAGACATTTTAGTGATTATTATAACTTTTCTAAAAAAAGGTTCGTCATTCGCATGCCGGTTCTTCTCAGTTTGAAGGCTGGCTTCCTGACTAGTAGTGGCTCCAGTAGCTTTGACCTCCATAAGTGCTCTCCTAAGGCGTAAACAGAATAAATAACTTTGACTTGGACTAACCCTCGATTTACAATAAGAAATATTCACATAACTCGCATAACTCCACAACCGTAAACTACTGAACATTACTTTTAACTTGACCTACTGCACCTGCTCCTCAGTTTACTGTACCATTACGCTATATTGCACAAGAGGGACGCCAGAGATGTGATTAAAGGCAAAATTAGGGCGGTATAAATTGAGAAACTTACCGCCATTACGAATGCCGAAACTTTTGCGAGGATATGGTAATGATGATGGTTCTCGCTGACACGTGTATCCTATGGTGGATGTTTCCGTATACGGATAAAGGACAATTAGCTTTGGTCTGCGGGTTTACTAGCGCTAATGAGATAATTTACAATTTTCAGGGAATTAAATAAAGTCTTGGATATGTTTGTGGTGCTGTGACAAAAATCTGAAAGCTTATGCAAAGAATAACAAAGCGCGTTACCATGACAACGGATGACAAATGCTACATATCGTAAATCGCGCTATCGAAGTTCTATCAAAGCTTTGCTTATGCAAATTCCCAAGAAGCAACGTCGGATTGCAGTCTCCGGGCATTGATGCATTATGGCGGAGTCTTCCACCTCTTTTCTCTATTGTCACGACTTTGGGTATGAAAATCAGAAAATGAGGTCACCTTATCTCAATATAGGCTGAGTTGTTGTCTGTATTCATGACATAATTCTAAGTCGGTGTTCTATATTCAGGTAACACTTTAGAAAGCAAACTAATCTTGCCGTAGATTCATCATCGAGAAAACGAATTTTCCAAATCTAAATTTTAAATCATAAGCTACAATAAATACCTACATTGCCGACACCGCTAACGATTTGGCAGAATATTCTTGTAAAGTAAATCCAGAATGCTGTCCCCTACTTTAACTAACCCTGGAATTTGAAGGTATGATGGAATTTCTCAACGGAAAGCAGCACGAATATCGAGACTGAAATATTGTATTCAATATTAGATAATGCTATGCACATCCTCTGTGACGAATCTTGAAAAATATTGAATATAAGACACTCAAAGCAATACCTAGTTACACATTCGGATAGTTCCTACATGCATCCTTAGGTATTTCCTACGTTTTAGTGTAAATTTACGTCTATATTCTTGTTGAAAGACAACGAATAACTTCATCGTTTTTCATGCGACCAGCAAAGGAGTGGAACTCTCTTCTGGAGTCTATGTTTTCCTAGATGTTTTCAAGGCCGGTGTGAATAGGTATTTACTGGGTAAGCGTGCTATCCCTGGCCTCGTCATAATTCCTCCTGGAGCCAGTCGATGGTTAACCTTACACCCATTTAATAATAACGCTGTAATATGCCTACTCCATTAGAAATACCAGCGCTACAAATATGACCCTTAAAATCAAAATCAAAAAGTTATTTATGCAGTTTAGGCCCTGGTAAGGCACTTACGAAGCACTCGTGGTGTAGCATGATAAGCCGTTCTTAATCAATCGGTAAGTTAAGCTACTACCGTCGTGGTCGGTACCTGGATGGGTGACCGCGTAATGGTATTTCAAATCGAGCGTTTCCGTGCTTCGGAAGAAACGTAAAGCCGTTGGTCCCGGTTATCACTTAATTGTGATAGTCGTTAAGCTAGTTGGAGGCCTTCTAGGTGGCTTGAAAACTCCAACAGTAGGTTGACCACTGGCCTACCTCCACCGATCCGCAGTGGGCACGCGTGGTGGAGTATCTGCCCATTCCTTTTCACCCTGATTTGTGAAAGGAGGCCTGTGCTCAGCAGTGGGACATTAGGCGGATGATGATGATGATGAAGGCACTTATGAACGTTCAATTGGTACATACAGTTGAATTTACCACCGGTTCGGAATATACTTAAACTGAGAAGATTCCGGCAAGAAACTCAGCCTTAAAAACCTTAACCTAGATTCTACTCTATTCCTGAGAATTCCAACAATTAAACGTACATTGCATAACTAGAATAGCTTCCTATTTAAAACCTAGTAGAAAAGGCTTGTTGAAACTAGGTTCATTATCTTGGGGAAGTAGTTTCGGAGCGCCAATTGTCATTGGAAGGACTTGTTAAGTCAATTAAAGAACGCGAGATGGAGAGAAGTGTGTCGGTTCGAATTAGCAAGATTTCCAGAAAAATAAAACCATTGTAACACGTACTTTAACAACATAATTTAAAAGCAATTTAATATCAGTTTTGTTTTGTCTTCAGGAATCTAGTTTCGTGTTTTTGTTTTATAAAGTTATTGTTCTTTTGTCTTCCGTTAAATAAATAAATATACTTGGACATTCTCACGTGGCTAGCTGATCCCAAACTAAGCAGCTTGTGCTATGGAAACCAGATAACTGATATACAAAGACATAAAGTCTTTAATTCAGGTGAAACTCACGAGGCATCCAAGAAAGGCTGTTTGCCATCGAGGAAAGATCCCTTTAGAGTAGTAATAATGAACAATAAAATTCCGAAACTCGTCAGTGATTTGTCACTGAATTTGAACAGTAAAGCCCAATCACTGCATCGTGTGTTTTTGACTGGGCCAATCAGAGTGCATGCGTGCTTGACTTAGCCAATCAGAGCGCGTTGTCGGCGGTGGGAAATTGGCGGAATATATTTCAACCAAAATGAACGTCATGGCGCTTCTTTGGGTTAATTGTTCGATGCTGTTTGCCTATCGGATTTCTGGATGTATTTTGGAGAGTGTGAGCAGGAATTGTTCTTATACCACTATCCCCATTTTTACAACGAACTACAAGACGTAAAATACGGACTTTTGCATCCTCATTTATAAAGCGGCCAAGGGAGTGGAAGTTGCTTCCGACGTGGTGACGTCTACGTTTCCTGACTCTTCCTGACATCTAGGGACTTCAAAGGCCAGAGTAAATAGAATTTTCTGGGAAAGCATGCTCCATCTCAGGCTTCGACATTGACCTTTATGGATGGATCAGTGGCCCACACCTGTCAAAACATTTAATAATAAAAATGGCAATAATGTTCACGCAATGATTTATCCTGTACTAGCACCTAATGGGTATCTAACGCTAATCGGCCCATCAAACCTAAAACACTCGCCATTAATCAAATCGAATCTAGGGTATGTAGGTACATACATTAAATTCCATTTCATACCATTAATCTTTTTAGATAATTAATCAGGCTGGACCCGTAATAATGACGAAGCTTCATTTGATAGGCATATATGTGGAAATGTACGTGGTAGTTATCGTTACTAATGCTTTGGAGCTTTAAGCATTGTACGGTTATCTGGGTACAGTAGTACCCAACTGTTAAGGCGCGTCGTGAATCTTCGTTCGCACAGAAAAGAAAGTATGGCACAAAGATTAACGAAAGAATGCTTAAAACTTACAACCAACCAACCTTATGTAATTCTAAGTTGTTTATGTAGTAATAAATGCTTTTCATTTCATTTCATTTCATTTCATTTCAACCTTAGATCACTAGTATAATATATTCATAATACACTGCAGCTGTTAGTTCCGTCTCACTCGCAAGTCACGGCCCTCCTCGGCACACATGGCGGCAGCTGCCGACCAATAGCATTTCCCGCGCTTTGAAAATGTTTCTTCTGCGCAGGCCATATATGTTGGGTACTACTGTAGGTACCTAGGCCTTGTAGAGATTACTTATATTGTTATTGAAAACAAAAGCATGGTAGAAGGGTACTTTGTGATGAAGAAAAGTGACTAAAAGAGTTAGGAATATGAAAGTGGATAGATATAAGTGGAAGAAGTAGATAGGAAGAGGAAGACCGAAAAAGAGATGGATGGATTGTGTGAAAGATGATATAATATAATAAAAATCGTTTATTTATACCTAAAATGTAAGTACCTGTACCACAGGTGTTCAAGTTATATGGAAAGCATTATTATGATACAATGAAGAGAATCCTTTAGTGTTTGCGACAAGTTAGCCATCCTCTCCTGAGCTAGGATTTAACCTGTGTTACAGAAAGAGGAGAAGCCCCAAGGTCGAGACACGTACAAGTGATTAGTAACCTCTAACACCTGACAATAGGTGGATTATTATGTTAACAATGAACTAATAAATTCCCAAACTAGGCAACCATGCAAGCGGCCCAAAACCGTTCGAAGTGGAAGTCAATGGGGGAGGCCTATGTTCAGCAGTGGAAATCCATAGGCTGATATGATGATGATGATGATGATGATGAAGAAAGTAGTGAATGCGGATATAACGGATAGAAGAGTAGAATTGAAGAAGCGTACATATTGCACCGACCCCAAATTATTGGCAACAGGGCAGGTGGATGATCATGAAGATACTTTGTGGTGCCTGCCTGACTGGCTATCATGATTTCAGCAGTTCCAGTAGATGGCCAGTTCCTTTCTATATTTTGGGTGCTGCTCATCTTTGGCCTCATCATCACCATGATAGTGTATTTTTGACCTTCATAAGTAAATTAATAAATATCTTGAGTTATTAATTCTTCACACACGATCATCTGATTCCAAACTACGTAGTTTTTTTTGGGCATGTTTTTTTTTTTAAATTAAAATGGTGTGTGCACTTGTTTCATAAAAAGTTTAACTACTTATGCTAAATCTCACACTCCGCCGTGTGCTCATTATGCTAAAAAAAAGATACTAAGACTCAGAATAATGTTATTATTGAGAAAGTATTTCCAACATTTTCCATTCTTCCATTTTCCAACAAGTCGGCCAGTATTAAACGTGATAGTATCTACGTCACAACATGTCAAGTGCGATATTAATGGTATCGCGTCCCGCTGCCCAGTTATACCCGGGTTTCAATTTATCCGGGTAAATACTGAATGACAGGTTTGCTCGCAGTATTTACGACTTTTATGCTAGTGTGTGTAAACCGTTCAAGGTATTGGTATGGTTTGTTATTATGAATACAGGTTTTATACTATACTAGCTGCCCGGCGCGACTTCGTTCGCGTGATGCTATCCTACCCTATCTAAACCATGCAGGGAGTTAATTCTACTGTACGTGTGTATGTCACTGAACTCCTCCTAAACGGCTGGACCGATTTGAATGATTTTTTTTATGCGTTTGGGTGGCACCCTGGATTGTTTTGATTCACAAATCAGCCCAACAGATGGCTCTGCAGTCGGTATCTAGGTTATATTATCGAACAAAGGTACATACAAAGGTTGATCGTTTACTAACGATGACGATTATCGATAACCAACTTGTCTTAGGGGGCAGGCGGGTACTACAAAGTACCCATTACCATGCATACTTCCTAAGTACCTCATTAACTTGGTTCAGAAGGTTTGGTGGTTCGTGTTTGACGATGTTTTATAAAGATTTATTAGATATAGGTTGGTGACCGCTGCGCAGCGGCCCGGTTTCTCCCCTCGCACCCGGATCGCAGACATATCCTATGCAGTCATGAAGTCTTATTCTGATTTGACGTTAATCACAAATCATCAATAATCGTGTACTTATCAAGCCCAGAATTAATTACCTATTTTATAATAACTAAATAAATCATTTACTATTGGTTCTATAAATATGGCATGAATGCAAAACAACACCCTGTACAATTTGGAGCGAAATTTAATTAAATTCATTACGCCAGAGAGACTTCATTAAGAGAGGTAGAGTATAGCGTTTATTCGCTCAAAGAGCAGCTCGACTGGGGAAGTAAAGAGACGTTACAGAATACCGCAGACAAATAACTAATCTAATAATATGTTGTTTTTGCACAACGCTGTAAGGTTGTCAGAGCCTCGTGTATAGCTACGGGACCAGCTTACCCTTACCCGCATGCTTATGTACCGACTGCGTAATATAAAAAAAAAAAAAAAAAACTTTCGCGGTAGCCGGTTGGTTAGTTACTTTCTGGGTAAAAATCTATTGGTGTACAAACAAAAATAAAAGCACATTTAAAAACACATTCAATAGAGCTGTGTGTAGCAAAAAAGGCATCTATCTCAGTTAGTGCTGCAGTGATAATGCAGAGACCATTGCGGTAGGTGGTAGAGTTGTGGTTAAATTTATTTTTTTGTTTGTATAGCCATAGATTTTTACGTTTAGTATGCTCTCTTAAGCCACTGAGAAACATGTTTTAGATACAATGTTTCTGCAACAACACGTAGATGTTTACAGAAACAATGTTTCGGGGTCTTGACCGTCCACATCTCAGTTGTTTCAAATATGTCGCATGAGGAGGTAGTGATGCTGGGTGCCGCGTCCCACACTACCGTCATATTTATAAACAACTGAAACACACGTCCACACTTGTATACAGGAAACTGATTTGTTTCGGTGCTCTCCAATTCCATCGGGGAGCACAGCAACATGCTAGAAACACTTAGTGTTTACCACAACAATTTCACATGTTTCAGGAACATATAAATTTGTTTCAGAAACACGTAGATTTTGTTTCCGAAACAGTGTTTATAAACAATTGTTTCTCAGTGAATACATGGCTTTAGTTCCTAATCTATTTCTTTGTATCATAAAAATATTTGAACATGGGAAATACAAATAGGTATTTAACATTTTTCATGGTCGTCTATAGCGCTTTTTTGCTAACTTCTGCCGTTCGTGTTCTTTTACAAAGCTAGTCCGCAATCTCACCATTGGTAAGTGATGATGTGGCCAAAGGTGATAAGCACACAAGGTCTAGAAGGAACTGGCTCTCAAGTGCAGCTGTCGGAACACCGCTTGGCGACTGATTTTCAACTTGAGAGTGGTAGCCAGCCATTTGAGTACTACAAAGTACCTATGGTTTCCTCACGATGTTTTCCTTCACCAAAAGCTCAAGCTCAGTGTAGGATTCGAACCCAGGATCTTCGTCTCCGTATCCGACGTCACCACCACTGAGCTATCATTATATTTAGGCGAAACATGTAAAAAGTTATGTTTGTCTATAATTCACCATTCCAAGAAATAATGTGATCAAAGTTAGTAAGTGGATCAGACTATAATACTCTAAGATATACAAGATCAAATTAAGTTACTCAATATCCAATAAAACATAATCAATTTGACATCTGAGTAGGTAAATTAATTAATAAAAACAACTTAAAAAAAAATACATAAAAAAAAATACAGTTGTATTGAGAACCTCCTCTATTTTTTGAAGTCAGTTAAAGACTGACATTTTGATAGAAAAATAATTCAATTAAGGCAAAGTTGAATCGTTATAATGTCATAATAATACTCGCAAACATTTCAATGGAAGAAAATAAATAAATTGATTTTGTTTTGGTCTCAGAAAAATCTAGGTTTAGTACGACTGAGTATACATTATAATTTATAAATACTAGATTGAAGTTTGAAGTCAATCTAATTTTATCCAAAAACTTCGCAGAAAAATACTTAGTTTTGCTGAAATGTGAATAAAATTATAAACCAAAAGCTAGCAAAACAAAATCTCTCAATTCATTCAAAGTGAATTAATTTTCGGAATGTTCACCTCTCAGCACGTAAACAATTCACCGTGCCGCGTTGGAATAAATCTATCGACATTATCGATGCCTCATTAAGTCCCAGCACTAGAGCATGACTGGAATTTTTATCGAGAATTAATGTAAGTTCCTTTTGACGGCTCTACGATAGTGGAAAACGCCCAGTGGTTACAGCTTAGGTCAGCCTTTTCAGTTTAAAATCCTAACAATTATCCTATCTTACTATAATTTAATAAATGCATCTTAATAAAGGGATCTTAAAAGAGACAATTTTTGTCGCTCAAATATTCCTACAACTTAAGAGAAAGAGACACAAAAGGGATAGATTTATCTTTTGGACATTTTAAATTTCTCATTCATTCACACTTCATTATTTTCGTTCTTGACTCTAGTTTACATCGTTTCATCCAGTTTTTTTATGTAAGTGTTATTACTAAACATATGATGTAATTTTATAAAAGTCTAGTCTTGTGGGACAAACACTGAAAAGGCAAAAAAAATGTGTTAGGATAGCGAAGTATAGTGAGCTGTGCCTACCTAGTTATAGTTCTTATGTATAGTGATTTGTTTTCGTCGTCTGTTGCGCCTCGCATCCCGGTGGCGTGTGCTCACTGTATTTACTTAAATAAACTCGTATATAGTGCCCAAAAACCTGCCTATCATTAAAATCCTAACAGGTTATGGGACCAGTGACGTGATACATAAACGTTTTTGTGAAAAGTTGACTGGATTTACTGGGAAATATGTGAAATAAAGTATTCACGTAAACAAACTCTGTGCGCGTTCCATTTACTGACACAGTGCGCAAAAGTGAAAGGACGCGGGCGACACGGTGCCATAGATCTGTGCCGTCGCTGCGTATGGACTTGCCCATTTAAATTGGACTCGCCTATCTTGTTTACAACTTAGAACATTGTGATACGGTGCCGGTTTTTCGTTGTTTTGGAGGTTTGGGAGTAGAAAATACTTCGAAATGGCTGCTTCTATCAAGATTGATCCATTAACTGGTGATAATTATGATACCTGGAAGATTCAAATGCGAGCTATTTTGAAGAAAAATGACTTGTGGGAATATGTAACAGGATTGTTGCCGCAGCCTGACCGTAAGGATTCTAAGTATGCAGATTGGATAAAAAATGATGGAAAAGCCGAATCGGACATATTGTTAGCCGTTAGTCCAAGTGAGTTGATTGCATTGGATGGCTTGGAAACATCCAAAGCTATATGGGATAAGTTGAAAACTTTATACCAGTCAGCCGGGCCTGCCAGGAAAGCCTCATTATTAAAGAAACTTGTATTGACACGTATGCAAGAAGATGATGACATTAAAAAGCACATAGCAGATTTTTTTGATGCCGTGAAAAAGCTCAAAGAGATTGGTTTGGTGGTTATTGACGAATTATTGGCCATTTTACTACTTTACAGTTTGCCGGATTCCTTCGCTATGTTTCGTACAGCAATGGAATCGAGAGATGACTTGCCGACAACAGAAGTGTTGAAAGTTAAGATCGTCGAGGACTATGAAGGCCGAAAAACAAAAGTAGCTGACCAGGGAGCTATGTTCGTCAGGCGTACTAAAACTAATGCCAATCAGAAGAAGAACTCAAATGAGAAACAAAACTATTTTAAAAGTAAAATTGAATGCTATCGTTGTGGTCGTCGGGGGCATTTGGCGAGCGAGTGCAAAGTGAAGAACTTCAATAAGAATAGGCAGAGCGCACAACAATTGGGACGAGAAAGTGATACTAAGACGACGATGCTGATGAGCACCACCGAAGAGGTGATGTTTACTGATCAGACAAACCCTATTTGGTGTATCGACAGTGGATGCACGGGACATATGTGTAATGACAAGCACATGATTCAGGGTTTCGCGCGGTTGAGCTCTGAACTGAATTTGGCTACTAATAAGAGCACAAATATAACCGGAGCGGGTAAGGTCAGCATTTCAGTGGATACAGGTAGCGAAGAGCGCCAAATTGACATTGAAAAAGTGTTTTACGTGTCAGACTTACGAACCAACTTATTATCAGTAGCGAAAATGGCAGATCGCGGGTTCGAGGTTCATTTCAAGAAAGATTACGCAATTGTAATTGATGATAAAAATAAAATTCATATGCGTGCAGATCGTGTTGGTAATTTATACCATGTTCGAATGAGTCATAACGGGGCTAATAATTTTGAGGTGGAGAAGAAACCCATTGATACATGGCATGAGCGCCTCGGACATCTTAATGAACGTGACCTGAAGGCAATGGCGAAAGATAGTCTAGTACATGGCTTGACATTCAATGACGGTGAAAAATTGTCTGAGTGTGAAATCTGCATAAGTGAAAAGCAGACGTGCAAGCCTTTTCCTAAGAGCAGTGCTGATCGCACGAGTGAGCTACTAGAGATCATACATACTGACGTATGTGGCCCTATGAGACATCAGTCTTTTAGCGGGAAAAAGTATTTTGTTACTTTTACTGATGATAAGTCAAGATGGTGTGAAGTATACTTCATTACGAACAAAAGCGACGTTCTAAGAGTATTCAAAGAATACAAGGCCTATGTTGAAAACTTCACAGGCATGAAAATAAAGAACCTTCAGTCTGATAACGGCCGTGAATATATTAACTATGAGTTTGATGATTTTCTGAAGAAAGAAGGAATCAGGAGAAGGTTAACAGCACCATACACACCCCAGCAAAATGGGATTTCGGAGAGGAAAAATAGAACGCTGATTGAGATGGCGCGATGCATGATGCGACAGGCAGGAAGCCCTCCTTCGTTTTGGGCTGAGGCAGTTCATACTGCAAATTATATAAGGAACCGATGTCCGACTAAAGCGTTGAATGGTCAGATACCATTTAAATTATGGAAAGGTAAGAAACCTACTGTAATCTATATGCACGTATTTGGATCGAAGGTGTACTACAAAAATAAAGGTACCCAGAAAGGAAAGTTCGATTCTAGTTCAGAATTGGGTATATTTATGGGATATGATATTCAATCCAAAGCTTATAGAATTCATGATCCAAAAACAAAGAAAATCGTAGTGACTCGTGATGTTAAATTCATGAATGAGATGGCGTTTAGGCATGAATACAAGGAAATACTTGAAGAAGAAGAAAGTATTGATGTGGGAGAGATACTTGTTGACCTGAACATGCATAATGGTGACAATGAAAATAAGGAAGAAAAGCGTAGAGCTCCTTTGAAAGCTAGGAAAGATGTAGTAAGAACAAAAAGACCTCTAGAAAGTATATACGAACAAGAGGAAGAAAGAAATAAAGTAATGCCTCGAAGAAAAAGAGCAGCGACAGTAATGTGGGAAAGATTAATAGAACCTACAAAAGGAGGAAGAGGTAGACTAGTTCGTACTAATCTAGTTGAAAGGCCACAACTGGAATACAGATCGGTAAATGAACATATAACGACAGATGAAAGCGAAAATGAGTCTGAAGATGAAGAATCGGATGAACAACTATCAGCAGCAATAGCGGCGGTAGAACCTATGACTTGGAGTGAAATTGAGAAAACTAAGGATGTTAATGCATGGAGAGGTGCCTTAGAAGATGAATATTTGGCACAGATTAAAAATGGTACGTGGGAAATAGTATCGCGACCATCGAACCGGAAAGTGATTGGAAGTCGATTCGTATTTAGTACCAAAACTACTGGGAAGAAAGTACGGCTGGTAGCGAAAGGATGTTCTCAACGGCCAGGGGAGGATTTTCATGAGACCTCATCTCCAGTAGTGAGATCGTCATCAATAAGACTCATAGCTGCATTGTCAGCTGAATTAGGACTAGAGATCCATCAGATGGACGTAGTGACAGCTTACTTGAATGGCTCACTAGATGAGGAAGTATTTATGGATGTACCTGATCAGCTACGCGATGTTCTAGACAGAGTACTCGCAAACCAAAAGATTGGAACACAAAGAAAAATAATTACAGATAAGAAAATTATCGAGATAGCTACACGTTGGAGTAAAGTGTTAGATGACTGTAATAATAGTGTGTGTTTGTTGAAAAAGAGTTTGTATGGTTTGCGTCAGTCTGGATTGCAATGGCATAAAGAGTTGGTGAGAAAGCTGATGAATGTTGGTTTCAAGGCAACGCAGCAGGATCCATGTGTGTTTGTAGCACTAAAAGATGAGCAAATGATGTTAATTGCAATTTACGTTGATGATTTGATTCTAGCGACAAATGATAATGCATGGTTGCGTGATGTAAAAGCACAATTATCTAGTGCATTTGAGATGAAGGACATGGGAAGAATAAATCATTGCTTGGGTATTGAATTTAGTCGTGATGAAGATAACAGAGTATATCTTAATCAAAGTGTGTATTTAGATAAAGTTTTAGAACGCTTTGGTATGAGTGAATGTAAGCCTACAATGACCCCTATTGATGTTAATGTAAAGTTAGAGAAGCCTGAATGCGTGAAAATTAATGTGATGAATCAGTATCCTTATCAAAGTTTAATAGGCGCGTTGATGTATCTGGCTGTGACTACACGACCAGATATTACGTATGCCGTCAATCATCTAAGTCAATATAATACAAACTATGATATTGAGCATTGGAAAGCGGCAAAACGTGTGCTAAGGTATCTCAAAGGTACGAGAGAGTATGGTTTAGTGTATGAGAGGACTGGTTTACCATTGTTTGGTGTGGTTGATGCAGACTGGGGCTCGAATACGGTTGATCGTAGGTCTTATTCCGGGTTTGCATTTATTTTAGCAGGTGCTCCAATCAGCTGGGAAGCACGAAAGCAACGAACTGTTGCATTGTCAAGTACGGAAGCCGAGTACATGGCTATCTCTGAAGCTACTAAAGAAGCCATGTATTTGCGAGATGTGTTGAGTAATGTTGGAATGGAATGTGAGTGTGTGACATTATTTAACGATAACCAGGGTGCGATAAAGCTTACCGAGAGCAGAAACTACCATTCACGAACAAAACACATTGACGTGAGGCACCACTTCGTTCGAGATATGTGCGAACAAGGTATTATTGATCTGAAATACTTGTGTACAGATAGAATGCCTGCTGATGTTTTGACCAAGGGTTTGAATAGGACAAAGCATCAAGAATGCATGCTTAATCTAGGTATGATTGATGTATGCAAGGGTTAGTCAGACTTGCTCACTACTTCGAGGGGAGGTGTTAGGATAGCGAAGTATAGTGAGCTGTGCCTACCTAGTTATAGTTCTTATGTATAGTGATTTGTTTTCGTCGTCTGTTGCGCCTCGCATCCCGGTGGCGTGTGCTCACTGTATTTACTTAAATAAACTCGTATATAGTGCCCAAAAACCTGCCTATCATTAAAATCCTAACAAAATGTTCACGCAAGTTTGATCTTGGGTGATAAAAGTTTTTTTATTCCCGATTTCAGAATAGTTGCTGCCACATTGAAAGTTGTTCAGCAGAGCAAACTAAACAAACGTTTCCAAAAGGTAATCTCAATGTATGTACCTGTACCTATGTACAAAAGAGAAATTTTATTTTTAGATCCAAATAAGTAAGTATCAGTTTTGTAAGTAAATTCTTTATGTTTCCCCAAATTAAGTAATAGGTATGAGTAAGTAAGTACTTACATATTTGTTAATATCAATTATAAATTTGATTCTATTCTATTAAATTTATTAAAAATTACTAGAATTTTATTTTAACGTAGTTACTGTTCTTAATAAAACACGGTCATCAATACATAATTATCATATTCCGCGAAAAATACTCATGAATTAAATATGTGGCAGCCACAAATAAAAGCTACAAAGGCTGTAACAATTAAGTTATGGCATTGCTAAGCAGCGGTTTAGGCCTGAATTGAGCACATTTATCTAACGCGCGGTATGGCTGAAACTGTAATTATACAGGCCAACGTCGACTGGAATTAATGTTAAGTGTTTTGTACGTAAAGACACCTTTAATATACATAAGATATTGCTTTTAATTTGATTTGGTACGTCAGGGGTTGGAAATATAGAAAAAAAACTTTATGCTCATTGGGTTTTTTTTTATTAATAACTTAACTCACTTAGCTTACAATATCTCTTTCTAATAAAAAAAATTAGAAAATGATGTGAGTAATTTGGTGCTATCAAATTAGTCCGGGCTTGTTTTTTTTTCTTCTTTTGTTGGTCTTCGTAATTCGTAAATGAGAATGGCATAGAATAATTCGACAGCGTATTCTCAGTGCTAAAGAGGCCATGATAGCTCAGTGGTTTTCCCAATGGGGTACAACATGGGGTTCTTCAAAAGGGTTGTGAAGAGATTTCTTCAGGGTCGGCAAGCCGCGCGTTATACCCCTGGTGTTGCAAGCGTCCATAGGCTACGGTAACCGCTTACCCTCAGGCGGGCCGTATGCTTGTTTGCCACATTAGTGGTATACAAAAAAAAAGTGGTGTCGAGACGAATGTCCCGGTTTCGAATCCTACAGCGCTTGAGCTCTCGGTGAAGGAAAACATCGTGAGGAAACCATAGCACGTGGTAGGGTACTTTGTAGTACCCACCTGGCTGGCTACTACCCTCATGTTGAAAATCTGTCGCCAAGCACCTATGGATGTGTTCCGACAGATGCACTTGAGAGACAGTTTCTAGGCTTGGTGTGCTTACCACCTTCGGCCACATCATAGTGAGAATGCGTCAAATACAGGCTTCCTTGTTCAATAGTTATTGTAGATGATTTTATTTGATTAAAATTACAGTTATTTAACTCAATTTAATAGCGTACTTATGTAACTATAATGCTAAATATTTCGATACTACCTATATATTATATTAATAAAAAAATATGTAATTTTTTGTTTTTTGATAGGATTACTTCATTGTTATTTTTAATTGTCTATTGTTTATATATAGCGTTCCTACTCTTTTTATGTGTTTGGCTTATATAATGAGATTCGTTTTGGCTATGCATGCTGTGAATCTATGAAATAAATAAATAAATAAATTTCATTCCTTACATTCATTATCTTAGCAAATACTATAAAAACTAAACTTTTTGAAGATATTTTTTATCTTTTTTATGTTAGTTGGGCTTGCGTTTGACCTTCGACTGACCCCTTGAGGAGTTATGACGAGGTCGAGGATGTAGCACGCCTACCCAGAAAGAGCCTATTCACTCTGGTCTTGAGGACATCTAGGTTAAAGGTGTCGGGAAACATTATCTTGGAAATCAGGATAAAACCGGGCGAAAAATAAAATATCATTTACAATTACTTTTATATTAAACTAAATGAAGCGTTTGAGAGATTATAAGAGCTCATGTTATTGCTGGTGTGGGTGAGGAGTGTGTATTTATGTGGAGGGAATGATATTTTTTTATTTTTTATGATTTCTGGTCCAAAATAAATCGTTACTCTAAACACCAATAAACTAAACCAAGACCAACCATACTCTACATTCAAACCACACAGTAAACGTTTAGCCTAGCACATGATTCCGTACGTTTCCTATCCGAGCGTTCAGCCAGCACGCACTGGCGCAGCACTAACCCACCCGGCTATAACTGGTTATAACCGGTAACGGCCCCTGGCGAGCACGGGTCACCGGTTATGGAATATCGATAACACTGTACGTGAACGCACGTCACTATTTATTTCTATTTTCAAAATGATTTTGAATTGAAAATAATAGACAAATAAGTAAAGAAATAAATAAAAATAGAAAATATTCTAATTCAAATTCAAAAATTATTTATTCAATTTAGGCCCTGATAAGGCACTTATGAACGTTAACAAATGACTCTACACCGCCGGTTCCAAGTACAACTTGAACTGAGAAGACTCCGGCAAGAAACTCAGCAAGTCTTTTTTTTATGTGTGTAAATAGGTAATATGGGTAATACATTAGATTTATCTATGAGTACTTTTAATAAAAATACTCAAGATTTGCATCTGACCGACAATTTTCACACTCGACAGGGGCCTGATTGTCGCATAGATCTTCTACATGATCAAAAAAACATGGCAGATACAATGATATAATAAGTAAAAAGATAGATAGAATGCCTACACAAGATTTGAACTCCATACACGTCGTGTCATTGACGCTCTGACTCATGGCTAAAGGGAGCTAACTATAACTTGTAAAAGATAGCTTGATCTCTGCGATATTTGCTTGAGTCATATGAAAATTATCCTTACGGCTTTAGCATAAGGTTTATCTGTATCATCATAAAATCACCCACAGATTAAACAGATGAACCTTATTGTAAAGCTATAAGGTTAATTTTCATATGACTCAAACAATTGGCTAATGATAGAGCAGAGTGGAAGAAGCTACACCGACAAGAGCACAGCTCTTAAATACAGAAGAAGAAGAAGACTCAAGCAAATGTCACAGAGATCAAGCTATCTTTTACAAGGTATAGCATAGTTTTAACGTTCCACTCGCGGAGCCCTTATAACCTACTCGTATCTAACTCTTTTTTAAATCATTGGGCGGATATCCTAAAAATTCTAAATATTTTGACAGAAGACGGCCATGTTTTCGCCAAATGCGACATCTATGTTGAAAGCGCTAGAATCGAGGGCCAGTTTGCATGAACTGTGAATTGGGTAATGTGATGTGACATGTCTAGTCACTGACTCTACATTCTTCTCATTGCATTATACCTTTATGTGACTAGTGCCTGGATGACCGAGATTTGCTCGTTTTTTTTTGGTAAATCAAAATAGTTTTTCTCACAAAAGAAGGAACTTGAAAAAATAAGGGAAAAAATCATCTGGACTCGAACTGGAGTCTTCTGGTTTCGGGACCGCCCGATTTCCCACCTGAGCTTATAAGCTTGTAGATGGTGGCAAAATTTACCTTCGTATTCTAATGATATTGTAGCAGTTTTTCATTGCCTGAAAAAATGGATAAAAAGACGTTTTTTAAAAATGTTACCTAGCTTGATCGATTTATCGCCCCCGAAACCCTGTGCATACAAAATTTCATGAAAATCGTTGGAGTCGTTTCCGAGATTCAGATTATATACAGATTTTTTTTTTGGAGCCAGACAGGGCAAAATCTGAAATACAGGTCTTAGAAAAAAACGCTGAAATGAACTCCGAGCTGAATTTTGAAGAAAATAAAAATGTCATTAAAATTTATTTATAAAAATATATATAAATTTATACAGATAAATATTTGATTGATTTCTATTGTTTTCCTCGCCCGCGCGGATCACCAAACAGTTAATACCTATATTATACTAACTACAAAACAATTTATTCGCTACTTTCACTCTAACAGCCACGTCATTCTCATCTTGTTACAAAATGAAACCGTCGAGAAATTTCATAACACTCCGTTAATTTCATTAAAATATCTCGCTCGAAAGTTATAAATGACGTTTTCATTTCCCACCGTCGAGTTTCTTATTGATAAAATTAAGTGGAGCCGCATTTGTTGGTTCGAGGCACTATTTTAACGTGTAATGTGATTTCAATTAAATGAGTTACATAAATACACGACTGAAAAAAAAATGTAAGTACATGGAAATAAATAAACCTAGAAACAGCCATTGAGCTATTATTACTTCGTATAGAGAAGCATAGCAAAGGATATTGCCCATTTTTAACCGACTTCAAAAAAAGAAGGAGGTTCGGTTTGTATTCGGTTGTATTTTTTTTAAATGTTTGTTACCTCATAACTCCGTCATTTATTAACCGATTTGGAAAATTCTTTTTTTATCTGGAAGGGTACCAAGGAAGGAGTTTGGTCCCATTGTCATCAGATCAGGATTTGATTACTTCTTAGTGTTCTTTGAAGTCGGTTTAAGTTTTTTGTAAAACAGTCCAATTATTTAAAGTCAACTAAAGTTCTCTTTAGCGCTGAAACAATAATTAGTCGTCTAAGCAGACAGTAGAAACACGTAGCGCTATCAGATATCGCTTTTAGGAGTATATTTCTCGCAAACACCGTGATTTTCACGGCGCTTACGCATTTCGTTCATCGTTCTACAACAACAAGTGTGGCCGGATGGCCTCACTTGAACGGAACATAGTTGTGATGTGTGGCGTCTTCTCTATACGTAGTAATAATAGCTCAATGGAAAGAGAGTCGCCATGCTACACTAAAATTTTAAACAGACCAACTTTTTATGCTGGTGTACGTGACAGCTACGTTTTACGCTCGCTCTGCGGAATTCTGCTTCTATATTGTATTAATTATTCTATTCCTGCATTTTAATATAAAAAGGGAAAGCATCTTTTCTGGCTGTATCTTTTGTGCAAAAACACATAGCCTATTGTTTGTTCCATAAATTCACCGAAATGAGTCCAGTATCGAAATAAACAAGCTTAATTGATACACCGGGGGATACTGGTGCGAATTAATTGCGTCCATTTATATTTTTACCGCCTTATTATTTAGGTTAAACGGTCTGCATTGTAATAAAATGTTTTACATACCTTTTCGCTTGGAGTTTAAGAGTTACGTCATATTTGTGACATGGTGGAATAATGAAAAGATAGAATGGACGCTTTGGTAGATGAGAACGTAGGAAGAACTTAAGTTTGGAACTAAGTTTTATATCATGACTTCTTACTTTTTTTTTTATTGTGTTTAGACCTGAGTTGTGGCCGAACGTGGTAAGCTCCCAAAGCCTAGAAGCAACTGGCTTTCAAGTGCAGCTGCCGGAACACAAGCACCTATCTTGGCGATCGATTTTCAACTTGAGGGTGTTAGCCAGACAGAAGTTAACCTACCACCATGCTATGGTTTCCTGACAATGTTTTCCTTCACCGAAAGCTCAAGCTCATTGTAGGATTCAAACCCGGGACCTTCGTCTCGGTATCCGACGTCACTACCACTGAGCTATCATCGCCCGTAATAGAAAGCTAATATTGATTTTTAAGACCAATTTTAGAATATTTTAATCTAGCCTTTACTAAGATCGGCATCAGATTGGCAATCCCCTTGATATTGCTAATGAGTATAGGTGACGGTTACCACTTACCGTTGGAGTAACTGCCAGATTGACGTAAACAAATCCTACATTAACATAATTTTATTTCACAAAATGTCTGTCGTTACAACCACATTTTATTTTGCTACATATAAAAGTTTACAAGTAAAATTGCTGCGACTGATTTACAAACTGACAGGCCTAACTACAAGAAAAAATGTTTGCCAATATGAAATGTTGAATCCCTTTTTGTCACACAAAAATATTTAAATACATTGTGAACAAATTTTCATGAAATGGATAATGAAGTATGAATTCAGAATAACAATAAGCCATATTGTGTAATACTTGTTGCTTGTTATGTACAAATAAATTGTTGTGGTGCGTCCATGCTTGGCGAACCGAGCACGAGCCGAGCCACGAACGAGCACACTGCGAGCACGGTCGCGTAGCGTGGACGGGCTGGCGAGCCTCGAACGAGCATTCGTAACGTGTTCGACTGCGCTCCGCCCGATTGTCAGTTTTTTCACGAACACAGGGATTTGCATCGCGCTCGTTGTAGGCCCGTTAAAGCGAGCAACGAACGAATCGTGTTCGTTCGAGGCTCGGCTCGTGCTCGCTTCGCGTAGCATGGACGCATCATAATATATTAAAATTAATATTCCAATGGCGTTATTTTGGGCCACTTTTATGCAATGGGATTCCGCAGCAATTTTTAAAAAATGTGCTATTTGCTTTATTGAAATTGGTGCAGTCAAGGACAAAGCCTAGGGCTCAGGGGAAGGTAAAATATAGTGAAGTTACCCCCGGTTTGGAAGTCAGCCTTTGACTGAGAAGATTCGGCAAGAAACTGGCATGGGGTTCTTCAAAAGGGGTGTGAAGAAATTTCTGCAGGTTCGGCAACGCGCGCGTGATACCCCTGGTGTTGCAAGCGTCCATAGGCTACGGTAACCGCTAACCATCAGGCGGGCCTTATGCTTGTTTGCCACCTAAGTGGTATAAAAAAAAAAAAAAACTCAGTAAGGTTACATATTTTAGACAATCTTACTATATTGGCGTTTAGGTGCTGCTTGTGGGGTCTGCTTAAGTTTGGTATTTATTTACTTAACTTTGTTATTTTGCCGCCGCGCCGGGGCACGCAATTGTTGTCAGTGCGATTAGAATGTAAATATTATGTAATCAATCTAAGCTTGTTTTAAAAAGAGTAATTGCTGAGTTTATTGCCGGCTCATCTCAGCAAATGCAACCTTCCGAACCGGTATTAGAGTATTTTTCGCAATATAATGTAGTAAATCGGAAATAACGCCTATATTACAGAAATAATACCTAAACGTTTCAGTCAAGAATCAAGAATATATAGTGTTAATCAATACTTTACCATTTTTCATTATGTACTAAATCCTGGATTCTGAATTCTTTTCTAGAAAAACACATTTCAAAAGAATATTTTAAAAACAAACCAAAACATAATTAAATAATCATAGTAAAGGGTCCCAAGCCGCGGACCCCTAAAACCACAGCCACATCCACGCATGCATGATTTATGCGACTCAGTATCATGAAATCCTCTGGAAATTTATGAACGCAGGTGAAAAAATGAGCACCATTATTGTATGTGAGCCGGTTATGTCTGTGAGTGACACAAAGCTTAAAAGAACGGCGAATTTATTCGTAATTCTTAATAAAAAATTAAAACCAGGTAGAGCAAAGCGTTTTTTTTAAAGAGCTGCTTCAGCAACTCGAGGTATCTCTACCTTGATTAATACCGCAATATTATATTTTTTTTTTTTTTTTTTTACGTTTGTTACCTCATAACTCCGTCATTTATTAACCGATTTGGAAAAATATTTTTTTGTCTGGAAGGGTACACTTCCCGTTTGGTCCCATTGCCATCAGACCAGGATTTGATTACTTCTTAGTGTACTTTGAAGTCGGTTAAGTTTTTTGTAAAACAGTCCAATTATGTGTTCCTGCGCGTGAGTAAGGTTGCCAGAACTCAGCGCGTTGGGAGGAAAGTACATATAGCTAGTAACCGCATACCACCACGCGGGCCGTAATATTATTAATTCTCATTAGACGAATCAAATGTCAGTGTGTCAGTAAAATGGTGAAGGACGTAATACTGCCAAGGTTAGCTCCAATGCGAGATTTGGAAGTATATTTCATTGGATTTTGTGTGCATTCCTATCTCTCATATTTATTCGTTGCTCCCAATTTATTACCGTCCTGAGGGAAGCAATTTTACCCGAAATAGGTACTATGTGTTAAATAATGTAGAGTATAATCACAGATTGCAAATATAATTAGATAATTGGATGTGGGCTTTCCTTTGTGCTTCCTCACCTCCCCCGCCGCTTCCTCCCGTGCTCACCTAAAGCCGTAGGTAACTAAAGATCGGTTTGGGTGATAAGAATTTGTGGCCAAAGAATACATAACTATAACCTAAGAGTATATAAACGACGTACAACTATAACGTAAAGAAGGGAAACTCACTCCGCCCGCGAATGCCCGCAATGACCTAATGTCCATCCATCGAATCCATCGACCAAAAGACGTACCTTCTAACTATGCTATCATTCCTCAGATAATTCAATGAACCAACCTATCTGTTCGGTACATATACCTCTTTTTTATTTGACTCATAAAAGAATTATTAGGTGCAGATTGGGTACTGCTTCCGAACTGATGGGATACCAATTGTGGCTGCGAGAGGCGGTCTAATGAAACCGTCCTCCATGGTAAACGCCATGTTACGTTTTTTCTTCTTCTGCTTGTCTGACACATGGGTTTGACAATTGACGCTACGACGTTCGTTTGCGTTCGCATTGGAAAATCTATATATATAAAAACGAATTGCTGTTCGTTAGTCTCGCTAAAACTCGAGAATGGCTGGACCGATTTGGCTAATTTTGGGTTTGAACTATTCGTGGAAGTCCGGGGAAGGTTTAACTGAAGGGTAGGGTAGGGTATTACGCGAACGAAGTCGCGCCGGGCAGCTAGTTATATAATCAATTTTGATGAGATATCAAGGTGCCGTGCACTTATTAATCTACAAGATAAATAAAGAAGAGTATTTCAGTGTGACGCCTAGATACCTATTGAATATCTACTGAGAGCCTATTGGAAAAGAACAATCTCCGGAAGAACGGTAAGTGGTTCTTGGTTTGTGTCTTTCAGTGCTTGTATGTGCATTAGAGTTACCACGGAAAAGAGATATTTCTTTTCTCTGTGAGAGTTACTGTATTGAACACACTCTTCGTTCCCTTTCTTCTTCGGCAGAATTTCGATTACAGTCCACATATCTACGCAACACTATATTTATATCATTCGATATCATTCGATTTATATATTCATTATAAGAAAAAAAATAAACGCTCTGACTTTTATTTACAACAAACATAAAAAAGCACGAAAGCTTTTTCAATTTATTCATGTTTAATTCAAATATGGCGGAAAAGCAAAACCAAAGCTTATAAATCAATGCCAGATTACACCTAAAATATAGGCCAATACCAACAATCTCCAAAACACAGTCTATAAGTTACTTATTTAATCAAAACAACTATAAATCAACTATAAAACTCTTATAGCATCACAAACTTGAGAGTATCTACGTGCCCCAAAGATCAGGGGCCCGTTGATACTATCTCGGCGTTTAATAGCCCCATTAAAGGGAATTTCGGGGCACAATACCCAGAGATATAACATTGGAGCGAGATAGGAAGAGAATTGTATTCATAAAATATTCATTCGGTTAGCACGTTTCACCTTCCTGTTTCAAAGTAGGTACCTGTATGTCACTGATCATTTAATGAAAAGGTTTTCCTGTAGGATAACCCGAAAATGGGCGCTTAATGTATATAATATAATGTCCTAATAAATCAGGATGAAATAGAGCTTGCATGAATTTTAAGCAAAATATCGAGAGGACCTTCCAACACTTCCAACAATGTCTTAAAAGCATTAAAATATTTATTTATTTATACAAATATCATCGTTAAATATTATCAAACAGAGTCCCCCGCCGCGTTTGTCTGTCTGAAAGTACTGAACGGATTTACATAGGGTTCTATCATAGTTGGAGTGATTCATGAGGAAGGTTTTATGTAAATTGCTTGAAATATAACGATGATTGTTGAAGATGTCGGAAAAATAACATGGCATAAAACTACTTTGCTACCCGTGCGAAGCCGGGGTGAGGTTGAAAACTAGCTAAATTCATCTTATGGCCAAGCAAATTACAGTAGTAACCAACTAATATGGCAATGGCAACTAATAAAGCGCGGGAAATGCTATTGGAGTGTAATAGTGCGGAGGGGCGTGACTTGCGAGTGAGACGGGACTAACAGCTGCAGTGTATTATGAACCTTATAGTAGTGATATAAGGTTGATTGTACGTTTTAAGCATTCCTTCGTTAATTTTCAGGCCATACTTTCTCTTCTGTGCGAACGAAGATTCACGACGCGCCTTATCAGTTGGGTACTACTGTGTTCCAGTGAAAACATTTAGACTGTTGCGCCTATAATAGTAGCTTACGCACCAAGGGGATAAAGCAGTGTTTTACGTCATGCGCGGCATATTGAACCCTTTGCATAACAAGGGACTCTAGGTAGAGTCCTGAGTGAAAGCGAAGACGAGGATAGGTATACGGGAAGAGAAAGATCGAAAAAGAGGAAGGATATTTAGTGTGAAAAATGATAAAGAGTAAGAAAAGAGTGAATGATATAGATAGAATGACGAAGGCCCCATTGAAAAACGCGACCGACCCCAAATAATTCGAATCAGGACGGGTAGATGATGAAATACAAACTGATTTTTGCAATACGTAAAATTGAATTTATATCAATCGTCGTTAGTTGCGCCTCAGTTAGTGGAACATCACCAATGACTCTCCTAAACACCACACGACGGTATTTCGGTGTTATAAGTCTGAGCTAATTAATATGCTACGGGATAAAACTTACTTCTGACAAGCATTCAGCTAATTACATACATAATATTCATAATAATTTAGTCTATCTAAGCTATAACACAAGAATTCTTTTTTAAACCTCAGAATCTTTGATGAATTACAAAAATCTAAAGCTGCCCTTAAATACCTTCTCACTAAAGGTGACCCGTGTCACCCAATTTAGCACAAGGTACACATTGTTTTTCGTTGAAAAAATTAAAGAATTAAGGGTCCTAAATAAACTTTGTCACGTGTTACGTGTGCCTGATCAAAGAATGACACCTTTTTGTGTCGCAGAGTTAAAATAATCTTACTGATAATAAAAAAAATGCTAAAGTGTGCATGCATGATTGTTAGTCAATCACTTTGTGCTGAGTAAGCGAATTTGGGTGGACTAGGCAAATTATGTATTACACGTATTTGTTATATCAATGTGTATAAATAAGAAGATATTATTAAAACACGTAGGTATAGGTAATGAGTAGGTAAACAATCACCTCTCTTTTGGGTATATCAACTCGTCTAGATAAAAGTCACACTTACTCACTTCACGCCTTTTTATCATGTAAAAACTAAAACAGTAAATACAAAACTACAATTTGTTTAGGAAATGTATAATTATCTACCCATCTACGGGGAAGATTTACAGTTATCAGTTTTCAACCCTATGACAAGACTCATGTCAACTTTTTTGTCGGACCGACTCAGAATTTTTCGTACATTTTGTTCGAATAACTTAGATCTTAATAGGTATGATGCATGATAATATATTGGGAAATTCTTCCCACACGACAAGAAGAGCTTTTTATTTGTAATCATTTGAGCTGGGCCCAGATCTTAACAGATCAGAATAGTAATTTAATAACTTAAATTACTTTAAAAAAAAAAAGGAGATTATCAATTGGACACGTATGTATGTAATATTATTAGGGCTTCCAAACAAATATACAAAATTTCATAGGTGTATGTATGTATGTTTGTCCATGCATATCTCAGAAGATATTAATCGGATTGTAACTATTCTTTCTTTATTGGTTTACGTTTACTTCAACTTAGGGCACAGTTCAAGTTTCATCGAAATCGGTTCAGAGGGCCTACTACGAAAAACGATACACGAAAGTCCGATCGTCGTTGTCAATCAATAAGCCAATAGAATTGCACAAAATTTACGTCTCGTCAGTTTTGCTGCAATTCTAATTTGACAACGACGATCGGACTTTCGTGTATCGTTTTTCGGAGTAGGCCCTCAGTATTTTTTAAGATATGAACAAATATGTGTGACGGCCAAAGGAAAAACATCTCAAAACCTTGGTCGAATTCTAGTGCAATTAGGAAAAACTAAAAATAACGAAATTCATTTTTTTTTATGAATTAAGTTCGACTTTCGACCACTTATTGGTCAAGTTGGAAAAGTTTTTATTTTTTAACGGCTTCACAGTTTGTTTCATAGTCCTGCGTAGTTAGTAAAATTGCCAATATCTAGAACCTATTCTTCCATACTTTACGACATCCCGTTAACATTTACTAACATCAAGATATTCGAGATACTCTTAAGAGTTGACATCTCAAAGAACGTTTCTCTCACCATTGTACGTCAGCTGTCAAGTGGACAAAGACAACAAACTCACAAAGTTACCCGTGTTAGAACTAGCTCAAGGAGTGTCTAGTCTAGTAATACGTATTTACACTCGGGTTATTGGATTTCAAATACCTATACGTATCACGAAGTCACTATCATCTCTATACTCACATTAAATTAATTTTATCATAATTAAATTGCTCACTATCTTTATCGCTGCACCCTCATTTAGCTTATGTTCACTGATTATTGTTCATATATATTAAGAATTTATCCTTATAATGGTTAATAAGTTTTTATTATTTGTTCGATTTTTTTAATTTTAAAAAGAAAAAACACTCGCCGGCAGAATATCAGCGTTGGGGGGTACCTCAACATTAGGCTGAGTCGGCCGCCTTTTCTTTCCGAATTTATTTATACTTTATTTTACTGTTCTATTTTTATATTTACTATTCATTTGTGTTTTGGGAAAAATAAAATAATTTTCTTTCTTTCTTTCTTTCTTTCTCTATCAAAAAAGAAAATGTAAATTCTATTCTATCATCTTATTATGAGTGCGGCTCCCCAGATAATGCGTTTCTTACACTTGTTCATATTGGCCAAATCGCGGAAATGGCTGATCTGATTAAGATTTATGTCCCACTGCTGAGCACAGGCCTCCTTTAACAAATGAGGGAAAGAGAATGGGCAATTACTCCACGACGCGTGTCACTGCGGATCGGTGGAGGTAAGCTAGTGGTCAACCTACTGTTGGAGTTTTCAAGCCGCCTAAAATGCCTGCAACTAGCATAACGACTGTTACAACTAAGTGATAACGGGGACCAATGGCTTTACGTGTCTTCTGAACCACGGAAACTGCATCATACTTGAAAATATTGACCCATCCTGTACAAATCCCATCGCAGTAAGATTAGTAATTTCCGAGATTACCCGGATATAAACAGTTGTCAGAAACGCGTTTTCTCGGCGGTCGCACTGTAGAATACGACGAAGACAGGTAGAATATGTAGAATGAATGCATACGGCCTGAGCTACACAATGTAAGTCTCGCTCTAAAAATGAATAAAAATGATAAATGAATAAGGTTACCATAGTTCGTAGTTTTGGTAGACGAAGTATAACACGCATTATTCACTTTTACAAATGAAATATTTTATCATAGAGCTACAAGATGATGGATCGCGTAAAAAACTGTTTTGGTGAGAAAATGTGCTGTTTCCATTCTTGTTTTGCATTATTTAGATGAGCTATTATTATATTCATGAAAAGAAATATAGTATAGCTTTTTTTTTTGGTATTCGTTATTATAATATGGTGTGATATTTTTAGCGTTTTTAATTTATTACGACAATTTCAAGCACTAAGGACGAATTATGTGATTTTCGTATGATATATATGGCAGGCTATTATTGTATAAATTCCCTCGAGACTGCCGACCTTCGGCTAAGTTCCCAGCAGGCTGGTAACTATGTCCTTCTCCATATCACATAACATGTCATATTTCATCGCGATCGGTTCAGCAGTTTGAGCGTCACAAACGTACAAACAAACTCATATTCGCATTTATAATATCCATCCATACTTCCATGTCCTTCTCCATACCACAGGCTATTTGCATGTTGAATTTCATCACGATCGGGTCAGCAGATTAGGCGTGAAAGCGTAACAAATAAAAAGAAGTCCCATGGTTATGTGGTTTACTGAAAAGGATCATAAGCTATTATTATATTGTGATTAAAATATTGGCATAGTGTATCTTAATGTTATTTTACGAGACATAGGGAGATTTAAAAAAAACATATAGCATTTCCGAAAAAAAATGAGAAAACTGACTACGGTAAACTACAAATATAATAAAAATGATTATTTTTTGTTTAAATTTTCCCTAGATTCTTTTAAAATTGTAAATCTTACCTCTGTGCGTAATACTCGAAGAAAGCCACAAGTATTTCAATAGATCTGGTCATAGCAGCCCACATCTCATGTGTCTTGCATTTTGGGTTCATCAAAGATGACAAATTCGACGGCCCCTCCGACATTTAAAACTTTTTACATAATTCGCGACACCAAAACATTAAATAAACACCACAATTACTGGAATTCACTAGATAAGTTCACTTTATGACGTATTCGTCACTAGATTTTTTATAATTATTTTTGTATTTTTAAAACTTAAAGCATCTTTTTTATGTCTTTTACACTTCAAATTCACAATAATTAATACAACGTCTACTCAAATATAATCGATAAAATTCCTCAACAATAATTCAACAAAATCTGAATGAAAAAAAAAATGGCCAATCCAATCCAATTTTACTCCCTGTTCTATCGCTTTTTATGAAAAAAAAAAAAATAATTAGTTCAGGCACTTATTAAAAAAAAAAAACAGAATATATTCTATCAAATTCATGTAAAAAAATGCTTTCTTAAAGTTTTAATTTTTTATTAAGCGATAGAGCAGGGAGTAAAATTGAATCATAAATTAAATTTACTCCCTGTTATGTCAGCAAGAAGTAAATTAACTTTCTTTGTATATACTTTAATTGTATTATTAAACTCACTATAAATCCTTTATGGACAGTTTGTAATAATATACACGAAAAACGGGGATGGATTTACTAGGTCAACATCTAAATCTATCGGGATTCTTTACCTTAAAAAAAGTTCTTAAGTTACCTAAAAATAGTGCACGTGAAACCTTTTTGAATTCACGGCAAATTTCCTATTCCTTGCCGATAATGATATAGAAGGAGCTTTACCACGAAAATTTAATCTATACAGCACTTTTTACAAAAGAATCTTGGTATTATCAGAATAATTTATGAATATATATTCTTGTAGCAATGGGGAAAGGGAGCTTTTTCTTTGTTGATTAAAAATATAATTTGATGCGGAACAAAATTGACAATTTAAATGCAATATCTATCCGTCAAATTGTATAAAAGATTGTATTTACATTTTTTTGGTAGGATTATGTAAATTTTTGAGGGCTGTTTGATTTTAGTTAACTTGCACCTAACTTGTATCTAATGTAAAAAAATTATAAATAATTTAATTATGCCCATGCTGTTGAAGAACATTTAAAGTTTTTTTATGTAAACCTACAAATTGAGTACGAATAAAGATTTTAATAGAAATCCTAATGAAAGACTGAGACTTACAAAACCGGTTTTAAAGGCTTCTATCCAGTAGTGCCTGAACTACTTTTAAAATGATTTAGTGGAAAAATCTCTTTCCACATCAATTAATTTATCTATGCGAAAATATGTTAAAAATAACACTATTTTAAATATCATTGATGAAACATTTTTACTAAATTATGTATAACCAATTTTTTTTCTTGATAATGTTAAATAGTTAAAATGTATCCAAAACTCCCGTACTATATACGCTTACGCTACCACCTACGCAGTAGTAACCGACAACAAATCGTTCAAGCCGGCAACAGGTACTGACCTATATAATAAACTACCATTACAAACAACAAAGAAACACGATAAATCAAACACTAACATTACACTCACACAATTATGTAATGGAAAACAGACTTGTAGAATTGACACTTGTTGATTAAAAAAAAATATAATTATGACATTTCCAAAATGGAACGCAATATGTATGATATTCCCAATTCAAATTTTTAATTTTCCTATTTGAATTTCGTCTAAAATTTAAACATTCGATTTTCAAATTGATATTTTTTTGGTATCGTCGGGAAGCCCGCGATGCGTTCGGGACACCGTACCGGCTTACATAGACTGAGCTGGCTGGATACATTGCGGCCATTGCGCATGTCTCCCAACAAAATTGTACAGAAATGGCCAATTACAAACACCTTCCTCGCCCTCTGCTGTGCAACGAAACGTGGACCAGAACGGGGTATCTTTATACCATCCTGGGGGTCATCTGAAACTGGACATTCCACCAGGGACAAAACGCAGATAAAAGCCCTACACTTGAGAACATGTAAGACGATATTAGGATCCACAGTTGGTTGCGACTTTTTCATTCGGTTGCATAACCCTTTGTCATGTTATGGTAGTATAACGAGGAGTAATGGTAATAAAAATAAGTTAGAGATAAATGTTTTTATAAGAATTTAGTAGTGACATTGTTTTACGTGATAAGTATTTGTTAAAGCTGATGCGTCTTCTATTAACGTAACATATTTTCGTTACCAACTAAGTTATCATCTATTAGAGGTTTCTTAATAATAAAACTTTTAAAAGCGTGATAATGCGCAAATTATGAAATTACATCCCATAATAGTAAATTAAAACGAGATCATCTACCTTAATCGCCTTGTAGCACCTGACACATATTATTATATCTATGTATGTATATAATTATACTTATACACTAATTACTCTTGCCAAACTGTTTAGTTTGTTGACAGGTGAACACAATTACTTGACTTTACTATCACGATACATCTGTAATAGAGATGCGCCGAATCTTCATCATCATCATCATCAGCCTATAATGTCCCACTGCTGAGCACAGGCCTCCATTCACAAATCAGGGTGAAAGGGAATGGTCAGATACTCTACCACGCGTGCCCACTGCGGCGAGGTGGAGGTAGGCAGGCAACCCACTGTTGGAGTTTTAAAGCCACCTAGAAGGCCTCCAACTAGCTCGACTATCACAATTAAGTGATAACCGCGACCAACGGCTTTACGTGCCTTCCGAAGCACGGAAACGCTCGATTTGAAATACCACTAGGCGGTCACCTATGCACCGAATACATGTCACGAGTACGAATATTCAAAATTAACTCTGACTTTAAAACCTATTCGGCAGGTTGTATTTGCTGAGAAGATCCGATAATGAACTCGGATACTCTTTTCAAAACAAACTTACATCAGTTGCATGATATTTACATTCTAATCTGATATTCGGTTTAAAATGTTCCGAACCGAATATTCGGTAGAAGTAGAATAGTAGTTTACAAAAGCCAAACGCAACATTTTCCGCATATGGAATTCGGGATTTGGTGTGGGTTTTGTATGCAGCAGTCACGTCACTTATCCTCAGCTTATATAATTTTCCATATCGTTTAAACATTCTGCATACAGTCACGCTGACAGAAAATAGCTCTTGGACGGGCTTAGAGGTTTCTTAATGTTCACGAGGTGTGCAGTGAGTGCATTTGCATCTTCTTCTTCTTCTTCTTCTTATTTTTAAGTTTGGCAACCAAGCCCAAATTAGGGCTCATTTTTGCCAGTGTCGAGCTATATTATAGTTTCCAGTCATAATAAATCACTTCACATTATAGTCCTCAGTCAGTCACCGTCCATAAAAGTCATGTTTTACTACAATGGTGGTCATTGTACTAAAACTATTCACGGACTTTTTGAGACAACTTGAAAAGACACGATACCTACACATAATTCATTTCATTTCACTTCACTGGTGCACATGGATGATCTTTATTGGGTAAAATACCACCAAAAATACACAATAAAACTCAAAATACACAAATTTATGACAATAAAAATGAAAACGCAACGTCACTCTGCAAGTTCCCGCCAGAAAGTCCCATTTGCATCTTATGTAGGTCGGAAATCAAAACGTATTTGAAGATATTTAACAAATTTGTCTGAAAGGAGGTTAAATCCCGAAAACACCCAAGGTGAGACCACATTAGAGTTATAAATATAAATATCCTGGGACATTCCTCACACACGGTCATCTGATCCCAAACTAAGTAGAGCTTGTACAATGGAAACCAGGTAACTGATATAATACATAATAATATACTACCTACTTTTTGTTTGTAAATACATACTTAATATACATAATTACACCCAGACTCAGGACATACAGACAATGTTCATGCACACAAATGCATGTCCTGTGTGGGAATTGAACCCACAACCTGCGGCGCGAAAGGTGGAATCTTAACCAGAGTCTTAACCAACCGCGCCAGCTGGCCCGTCGTTTGATTATATCTTTCAAAAGAATACAAAATAATTTAATTAAAAATATATTTTTTACCAACCAGTTAATTTCTGTTGAGTGTAAATATACATAAGAAAATTGTAAACGAAAGATAATCAAGTAGATGGAAAAGCAATTTGGCCCTTATCACACGTAGCTACTGAAACGAAACCAATTACACAATGAATGACAGGCAAACAACAGATACTTACACATCAAAATAATAAATTAATTCATTAACCTTACTCATAAAACGCTAACATAGAAATTTTGGCCACGTAAATTACGTCACATTGTGTGACATATGTCATACGGAAATCGATTTTGTGATAACTTTAATAGCGTTTTAGTAAAAATCGCCTTTTATGTAAAGGTTTAAGAAGGTAAAACTGCCTTTAAATAAATTATTTTTTACATAATGTGCGATCATTGATAGCCGATAGATATTTTTAGGGTTCCAGAGAAACTTTAAAAGGAAAGAACAGTACCCCATAGAAATAAACATACCTAGAAATAACGTCGCCATACTACACGAATATATAAAACAGGCCAACTTTTATAGGCTGCTGCGCGTAACAGCTTCGTTTTACGCTCCCTCTGCGTCATTCTGCTTGTCATAGTAGCGTTCATAATGATAGCAGTTGTTGAAATATTCCAATTAAAAAAATATTATTTTGCAATTTTATTTATTTTTATTTGATTTATCCCCTAACACCCAAACTTTGGAAGCGGTGTAGAGTCATTTGTTAACATTCACAAGAGCCCTATCAGGGCCTTACTTGAATAAATGAATTTTGATTTTGATTTTGAACAGTTAGGGGCTGAATTTCGCCGATTCGCTCGTACATTATCGTCAAAATGTGACCTCGGGAGATCAGTGGGCGGGGAAATTCCGACAAAACATTAGTTTGCTGAGCTTGGGCTTCAAAAGAGGAAACGTTGCTAGCCCTGGGAACCTTGGCCATAATTAGCAGCGGCGGTTATTGTAATAGATTGTATTTTGTATATTTAAATTGTAATAAATTAATAATGATAATAAATATCCTGTGGACATTCCTCACGCACAGTCATCTGATCCCAAAATAAGCAGAACTTATTTTTTTTCTTTTTTTTTTACTGTGTATAGGCCTGTGTTTGACCACAATCTCATTATGGTAAGTGATGATGTGGTCGAAGGTGGTAAGCACACAAAGCCTAGAAGGAACTGGCTCTCAAGTGCAGCTGACGGAACACACCGATAGGTGCTTGGCGACAGATTTTCAACTTGAGGGTGGTAGCCAGCCAGACGGGTACTACAATGTACCCTACCACCGTGCTATGGTTTCCTCACGATGTTTTCCTTCACCGAAAGCTCAAGCTCATCGTAGGATTCGAACCCGGGACCTTCGTCTTGTACTATGAAAACCAGATAACTGATATAATACCTATACTACTGTATGTAAATATATACTTACTTAATATACATAATTACACCCAGACTCAGGACATACAGACAATGTTCATGCACACAGATGCAAGTCCTGTGTGGGAATCGAACGAATTCAAGAATATAATTAGCGAAGTGTCAAACCAACCTCGCTAAGGCCTTAAATTGCATTACAATTAAAATTATGTTCACGTAAACTTTTAATTAGGTTTCCGCTCGAAGAGACAAGGTTCGCGTTAACTTATTAGTTTTCCAATTTAATTCACAATAACCGGGACAAACAAACGAGACGATTTTCGGGACTTCTGGAGGTATTACCCGGAGTTGACCTTGAATTTTGTTTGTTTACCTCGTTTGCTATTGATTTCTCTAGGCGGAAATATTAGTACAACAATCCAAATAGATAGAAACACTTTCCTTCTTATTAATAAATAAGTTGTAAGTCAGTCTTGTAACACGATAGCCTCAGCCCTTTTTACAAGCTTTTATTCAGTTTCACCTGTCCTGTTGTCTGTAATGGAATTTTACAAGTGAAATTTGACCCACTTTGCGGTTTCCGATTGAGCTGAAATTTTACACGAATATGCAAATTACGATGACAATGCAATATTATAATGACGTGGAGCTGATCTGATGATGGAGCTGGAAGGTGGCCATAAGAACTCCGTAATAAAACCACATAACCCCATCGAGTTTGGGCTCGTTTGATTCGTCTTGATGGGAACTTTGTCTTCAGACAAGAACCATACAAGAACAGACAACAAAAAGTACAGTCTCCAAAAAAACTAGTATTAAAAATGTGTATGTTTGTTACTCTTTCACGCAATAACTACTGAACGGGTTTGGATGAAATTTGCACATAGGATACTTTATATCCCGGGAAAACATACGGTCCTTGGGAATGCGGGTGAAACCGCGCGGGACAGCTAGTATATAAATAATAATAATAAATTCTAGGTTTTCGATGAATCTGCGCCAAAGGTCCCTAAGCTTTAAAACTTTGTAATAAAGTCCAAGGTATTCTTGAAAATGCAAATTATTGAATTAAATTACTGTTTTCACACTTTCTAATAACAATTAACGGTTGGGACTTCGAGTGAAAGACATTTACAAGCA
The DNA here is from genome assembly GCA_947623365.1 of Achlya flavicornis. Lineage (NCBI taxonomy): Eukaryota > Metazoa > Arthropoda > Insecta > Lepidoptera > Drepanidae > Achlya > Achlya flavicornis. The sequence goes on along the minus strand of OX392467.1, from coordinate 18,933,583 downwards.
CCGCTGGAGACTGACGTTCAAATTAATTCACAAAAACTTTGTTGAGGTGACAAACTTTATTTTGAAATAATTTAATGTGATGTTCTTAATGCATATTATTAAGTTGTGACTTTGATTAAGGATACATCCAGATTGAACGTCGAAGCTGTGCACGCGTCGCAAAAAATAGCCCCTAACCGTTAGGGGCTAAATCAAATTTAAAAATAATGTTTAATATGTAAAGGGGAATGCCCATCAGCCATACAAAAAAATGCCTGAAAGGAACAGCAATGAAATATACGCCAAATTGTTGTACAAATTATAGGAAACCCATAACAATTTTAATAATTATCAAAAAACTAGGTAGTAGCCAGTTACAAACATTTTCTCTATAATGTAGATCAAATCTAGGTTAAGGATTAATATGCAATAATTAAACAATAAAAAAGCTTTCAAATGTTTTATTCATCATGAAGAACAACTAATACATCATCAAGAAACTGTGCAGGAGGATATATATTGGATTGGCCCATGCCAAGTACCATATTATTGACATGGTATGGGCACAAAATAATGTTTATTATTTAAATTTCTCCCGATTTTAATTGGAATATTTCTAAAATTGATATCATTATGAACGTCACTATGACAAGCAGAATCAGGCAGAGGGAGCGTAAAACGCAGTTGTTACGCGCAACAGCTAAAAAAGTTGTCCTGTTTTATATATTCGTGTAGTTTGGAGACGTTCTTTCTAGGTATATTTATTTCTATGAGTTGTAATTTATTTGGTGGGAAATTAAATTAATAAATCTTCATAATATTTTGTTTGTTTAATCTATTATTTAAAAGATATATTTTTTTAAAGATTTATTTGGTTGCATTTTTGTGAAGAATAGCCACTATCTATAACAATAATATTAAAAAATTATATAGTTTGGATGTAGGCCCTAATCTCCGGAACGTCTGATGAGCTTTATTCCCCCAAGTGTTACAGGCTATTTATCCCGTTAACGGAGGTGAACCCGCGGGGGACAGCTAGTAATATCATAAACCTGAAAAGTTTTTGCTTTAATTGCCACCAAGCACTTACCGGGGGTGTTCTGATAGCTGTACTCGAGAGGCAGTACCCTTCTGGGCGTGATAATCACCTTCTGCTACATCCTTAGTTCGTCACTGACCATGGTGAGATTATGGTCATACATAGCCATCATAGACAAAAACGCGCTAATCTGATGAACAAAAAAAATAACGTTTTTTTTTTCGTTACTTTTGATAACCCGGTTTTAAACTATTTAAAATCATGTTAAATTAATACCCATCGTTCATCAGTATGAAATATGTGCAAGGTTGGCAACACGTTGTGATATCCCTGATGTTGCAAGCGTATACGGTAACTGCTGCAGTAATTTTGAAATTACCTTCATTGGTAAAATGGCGTCTCTTTTTAGGGTTCCGTAGCCAAATGGCAAAAAACGGAACCCTTATAGATTCGTCTTGTCTGTCTGTCTGTCTGTCCGTGTATGTCACAGCCATTTATTTCCGAAACTATAAGAACTATAATGTTGAAACTTGGTAAGTAGATGTATTCTGTGAACCGCATTAAGATTTTTACATAAAAATAGAAAAAAAACAATAAATTTTGGGGGTTCCCCATACTTAGAACTGAAACTCAAATTTTTTTTTTTCATCAAACCCATAAGTGTGGGGTTTCTATGGATAGGTCTTCAAAAATGATATTGAGGTTTCTAATATCATTTTTTTCTAAACTGAATAGTTTGCGCGAGAGACACTTCCAAAGTGGTAAAATGTGTGTCCCCCCCCCTGTAACTTCTAAAATAAGAGAATGATAAATCTATAAAAAATATATGATGTACATTACGGTGCAAACTTCCACTGAAAATTGGTTTGAACGAGATCTAGTAAGTAGTTTTTTTTTAATAGGTCATAAATTGAAATTAATATCAAATACTCAGGTCTATACTACCATTTACTTATATACCTACAGGTTTGTACGGAACCCTCGGTGCGCGAGTCTGACTCGCACTTGGCCGGTTTTTTTATTTTTAAATTGGTTAATGGAATTGCACGGAAGCTTCCGTGCTGCAGGTGCATACGAATGAGTTTTTAAACTTTAAAGTATTCTATCGGATCGCGGGATGCTCTCACTGCAAGTATTTCTGATATTACTTTACTAAGTCCTCCTGCATTTCAGTCTTACTATTGTCTCTTACTTCCATTTAATCTATACTAGTTTATCATAGAGTAAGAATATGAATAGGGTGATAGCGTCAACAATATTACCTTGCGCGGAGCAGATGGCATATAACAGATATATTAATGATGATATGAGTTCCTTGTCTTTTGTTCTTGGTAAAAGTATCGATAAATAAAAACTTTATAACAAAAAAATTAAACCACCGAAAAAACTGAAAAGCAAAAAATAATAAACCTTTTAAATACCTTTTAGAATTTTGAATATAACATGAATTTTACAAGGTTTCGCAGTCAAAACCGGACTACTCTGTAAAAAGTTATGCGTGATCCTAAATAAAAAAAAAAATATACGCGTCGACTTGTAATCATACTCCGTTTTTTCGTCGGTTAAAAAACGAGAAATTGGGATTAATATTTAGTCGTTTAAACTATGAACGCCGTGCTCACAGCACATAATCTAGGTCCATCTAACCACCATCTATATAAACTATACTTGTGTTACGTCCTTCTTTGACATCTGACGTCAAAAAAGGACAATATACAAGTAAGGTTATTATTGTATTTTATTGATGGTGGTTGGCCCCATTTGCTCTATTCATATTTTATCTCTATACTAGTATATGCAACGCGGTTTCACCCACGTTTCCGAGGGATCCAATGTTATGGAGATAAAAAGTCATGAAGTGCTTGCATGCCAGATTCCATAACGATTGGTTGAGCTGCTAAGGCGTCATGGTAATAAACAAACTCACTTTCACATTTATAACTATAGCTGAACCCTGCGGAATTGTATTGCGTGGAACTCCAATTATTTTTCCAAAATAAAAGTAACCTAAGTTACTCTTCATAAAATCAGCTATCTGCTGCTAAAAATATGTTAATTGACTATCATCGTCAAACAAAATAGCATGAATATTTAACCTCTATATAGTCTCATAGCATTTATGTGTAAAAGTGCTATTGTTCATTTCAACCCTTTCAGGCAACTCTTCAAGGATACATAGTAGGTAATTCGTTTACCCACGTCAGCGTTTTAGTTCGACGTACAATCCGAACGTAACTTCCCCTGCAACTTGTATTCAAACGAAAGGGTTATTGAGTTATTGAATTGAGTCTGCAATGTTTTAATAGTTACAATACGTGTGCCTTAAGTAGTACATTTTTGAACGGCGTGAATTAGCGGAAGAGCACAACGAGGGCGCTATTTACCCCGTGCAAAATAGTAAACCTCGGTACAGTATGAGGCACGAGTCGTGAGCACAGATTGACCGCTGCGCAGTAGTTAATTTTTCGGTCTGTTTGGCGGAATGAAGTCGGGGGAGCGGTGAGCTGCACACGATTGGTTCGTCAGTCGATGCTCTTCGTCTATTGGATTCTCGCGTGTCATTTGGCTACTGTGATTTGGCCAAAAGTGTACATGCGCGAGTTTTCCCCCACTACTGCCTATCTGTGCTCACCACTCGTGCCTCATACTGTACCGAGGTACCTAATAGGTGCACAGATCCCTCATAGATACCCTCATAAAGGTGACATGTTGATAAAAATTGAAGTAAAAATTTGGTAGTAGGTAATTTATTTTGAGCTGAAAATAAATTACCTACATACCATCTAGGGCCTTTCAAGGCCAGAGTGAACAGGGTCCTTCTGGGTAAGCGTGTTCCATCTTAGGCTTCGTCTTCGTCCCTTATGGGCGGGTCAGTCGCCAAAGGCAAGCCCATTTTATTTAAAAAAATCATTTTATCGATAATCTATACCTGACGTAGTCTTCATCCCTTTTGGATAGATATACCTACTCTAAGCACCCACCAAGAAAGGATTTAAAAAAATATCTGACGGGTAAAAAGGGAGTTACAAGTGAAACTAAGGGGGAGAACGCTATTCAAATCGATCATAATAACACCTCTTCGAAACAATAACTAATGTCAAAATATAAGTCAACATTGCCCCTGAATGTACATAGTTTAGCACTTTTGTGGTACCCTGTACAGTTACCATGGTTACCTGATCGATTGATGATACCGCTCTATCTATCTCGCTCGCTTTTAAGCCGTTTTCCATACTTCCATTTCATGTAAATGGTTATTATTTCAAATTAGTTCCAAAAAAGTTTTTTTTTTCCTTTTTCGTAATGGTCGATTGCCAGTACTCTTGTATTTTGTTTTGAATTTTTATCATTTCCATAACAATTCCATATTTGAATTGGAGATTATAATTAAAAAGAAATCTGAATATGATACGAGTTTTTGGCAGTTCAATTAAAAGTAATTTTTATTTAAATATGTTTAGAAGCCATTTTTCAAATTCCTCAATATTTTCAATTCATGGAATGAATGAATATCACTTTAGAGGTCAGACACCCACAGACAACGCATGTTTGTGCAGACACCCTACTTTTGATTGGCTTTGAAACTGAAATTAAAACTCATTTATTCAGGCAAGATGTATACAACGTTATAATTTGACTCTACCACCACCGATTCTTATTCCTTAAATTTGTATATAATTATTTTCTTGCATTGTTAAGTGTGGATTCGACCAATTAAGAAGATAAGAATTAAGAGTTAGGTATTGAACTTCTACTCGAGAGTAAATTTGTTATATCGCCAAAATGGTCAGAGGTGCTTAACTGTGATGATTTAAATACTGCATTTGACTCTTTTCATGATACAATTGTTATTTTGTACAATATGTGCTTTCCGATAGAAAATATAAAAATAAAGTCAAATAGTACTAGAGCAAAATGGATAACTACTGGAATAAGAAAATCCTCAAGACAAAAGAGAGAATTGCGTTTTAAATTTTATAAGTCAAAATCATCAGAAGCAAAATTAGCATATAAAAATTACAGTAGAATCTTAAAAAAATGTATTGTTATGTCAAGACGAAATTTAAATTTTAAATGTATAAACAATTCTAAGAACAAGTGTAAGGCTACGTGGGATGTGATAAAGGAGAAAAAGGATAGGGTACAAGTAATTGAAGGTATAAAGGAAATAACTGTAGATGGTCACAACGTTACAGACCCTTTAGGGATTGCCACTGCGTTTAACAGTTACTTTATTGGTCTTACTAATAAAAATAACATAGCTGATAACGAGGAAAATAGCATTGATGGAGTACAGGACTCATGTTTTAGTAGTATCTTCTTAAGACCCGTCACTGAATCTGAAGTTTCAAAATTAATTATGTCTCTTAATAATACAAAATCAGTTGGGTTTGATGGTATCTCCACTCACATTCTCAAAGAATGTATACCCAATCTTAGTCTAGTTCTGAGTCACTTAATAAATCTTTCATTTATTACGGGGACGTTCCCAAATAAATTAAAATACTCGGTCGTTTGCCCTTTACATAAAAAAGACAGTACAACTGATCGCAATAACTATCGTCCTATTACACTTATCCCAGTTCTAGCCAAAGTATTTGAAAAGGCAATGCATAGGAGGATTACTGGCTTTTTAGACAAATTAAAAATCATTAAAGACGAACAAAATGGCTTCCAAAAGAAAAAATCAACTACTTTAGCTGCGTTTAATCTAATAAGAATTATTACCGAATATATTGACAAGAGCATCCCTGTATCAGTAATTTTCTTTGACATGAGTAAAGCATTTGATTTCGTTAATCATAAAATACTATTAAATAAGTGTGAGTCATATGGAATTAGAGGTATAGCTTTAAAATGGTTAGATAGCTACCTTTCAAATCGAAAACAATGCGTAGAAATAAAAAGAATAGATAAAGATAATATGATTGAAACTTACCAATCAGAATTTATGGAAAACAGATATGGAGTTCCTCAAGGTAGTATCTTAGGACCCTTATTGTTCCTGCTTTATGTCAATGATTTACCGAATGTAACAAAAGAATGCGTCCTGTTTGCAGATGACATTTCGGTAGTCGTAGCTCAAAAAGGTGACCAGGAAACTTATAAACAAGTCCTTAACCAACAAGTAGAATCAATCCTCAAATGGTTATAAAGCAATAATTTATGTGCCAATCTATCTAAGACAAAATTTATTCACTTTCATAATTATAATAATAAAAATAAATTTGAATTCCACTTGACATATCATAATGAAATAATTAGTAAAGTAAAAGACATAAAATTTTTAGGACTTATGCTGGACGAAAATTGTAATTGGAAATCACATATCGATTACCTTTGCAAAAAATTGAACCGCTTTGTCTTTGCTCTCAAGAGATTGCGTCGGCTATCCGACATTAAAACAGCCATAACTGCATATCACGGTTACGTAATGTCACTTCTCCGGTATAGGCTTTTACTATGGGGTAATTCTACAAATGTTTGCAAAACTTTTATTGTACAAAAAAAATGTATTCGTGCAATATGTGGAGTCGGTCCACTTGAATCGTGCAGACCTCTATTCAAAAAATTAAACCTTCTCACCCTTGCTTGCTCTTACATCTTTCAAGCTGGCGTTTTTGTTAAAGAGAACATACATTTATATAGTCAGTGTAACAATAACGAAAATAGTAAGTTACGAAAGCGAGATCCTACTAGAATTATATTACCTATTTGTAGGACTACATTTTACCAGAAAAACTGTTATTTTATGACTATCAAGATATTTAATAATATTCCAAAAGACATAAGAGAATTAAATATAGTGACTTTTAAATCAAAATTATACAAGTGGTTGAGCGATAAGTGTTTCTATAGCCTGAATGAATTTTTTGTTAATGAATAATTATAATTTGATTTTTTTTTATTTTATTTATTCATAATTTCTAATAGGTATGTAATTTGTCACTATGGATTAATTATTTTATGATCAGTTGACATCCTAAGGTTTAATTAGTTATATTTTTTATTTTTAGTAAAATTATTACTTGTTATATTATAATTCAATTCAATTTATATAATTGCATGCCTACATTATGTTAAGGCGAAACATGCAGATATTTTATGAATACTTGTCATCCAAATGTACCATGTTCCCTGCAATAAATTATCTTTATCTTTATCTTTAATGCATAGAGTTAACATGTTATCGATAGTGTTTTAATGGCGGCTGCAAGACAGCTGGTAGGTTGGCAATCTTGAAATTAACAGTTCGACTTCGTTACAACTGTCTACCTATTACAGTTCATGAGATACAGCCCAGTGTTAGACTGACGGACAGACGGACGTACAGCGGAGGCTTATTAAAATGGTCCCGCTTTGGGTACGGATTCAGATTACAGATGACAGATTCAATAACTAGGGTATTTTGAGTATTATTGTAAACTCCGTAAATTTCTCTAACTGTCACTTTTCCAATTTCCACAGGCCTAGTGCCTGATCGAAATTCCATAACAGTTACCTCATTGAACAGCAAGGATCCAGTTTATATTCTGTCTGACCTCTGACCACTCGCTACATTTTTGCCTAGTCTGCAGGGCCTTAAAGGAAAATGAGCAGTAAACCGTATTTTATATAAGCTATAGAAAAAAAACGTATCTACGCAGTCGAAGCCAGGTGAAAATGCCAGTTTTATAGAAAACAAACCTAAGGGTAAGTAAACACTTAGATAGAATTGACACTCGGATTTGAAAGTGAAGTGGGTCAAGATTACTCAGACGCCTCTCAATGTAACATCTCAAGACCCTACTTCAATATACTGGCCCTAGATGCTAGCGGGCTGAAGGACAGTTATTTTAAACCACTAATTTGGCAAACAATGGTCACGTCTGATGGTAATTCCCATTTACTTGGGGTCGGCACTCCTTATCCTCATCTTCCATTTAGCACGGTTTTGCGCCATGTCTTCGTTCAATTGAGCATCTTTTAGGTATTTTTCAACCGTCATCAGCCAAGTGGCGGGTGGTCTTCCGCGCGAGCGTTTCGTCACTGGCAGGTCGAGGGCAAGCTTCACCATATGGTGTCTGGGCGTCTTTGTATGTGGCCATACCATCGCAATCTCCTCTCTTTAACCTTTTCGTCTATCGGGGCAACCTTGAAACCTCTTACATCCGCTGACCAGCTTAACATTCGCCCAGCATTCTGATCCATACATCACAGCGGGTCTTATAGCTGTCTTGTACAAGTGTCCTTTAACTTTAAGGGGCATTTTCCTGTCGCACATTACGCCTGTGAGTTATCTCCACTGCATCCGTCCAGTTTTAGTTGTGTGAGTAACATCGTTATCAATTTTGCCATCGTTGCTAAGTATCGAGCCGAGATATTTTAGTATAGAAACTAATTGAAGTTTATGTTATATGTATAGAAGATCTATGTTTCAGTAGAAGGACTGGGGGCCAACCACAAGCTCTTAAAACCATATTATTATAACCTTACTTGCTTAGCCTTTTGTCCTGTTTTGTCGTCGGATGTAAATTAATAAATAAAAGCTTGTGGTTTGGCCCTTTGATTTGTAACACTTTTTTACAATAATAATTGTCACAAATATTTTTTCACTTTCTTTATATTCCGGGGCCCAGACCAGAATAATGGCTGAACAGATTATAATAAAATTTGGCAAAAAGAAAGATCATTTAACAAAGAATACTATAAATTTAATCCCGGGAATGGATAAGCTTCCTCGGAAACATGGGCTTACCCATACCAAAGTCTTAACTTTGGGCGGAAACTAATAAGGTAAAAAAATGGGGAAAATCGTCATCGATTTATCATTTATTCATTCATTCAAAGTACACGTAAAAGGGACAGAAAACCAATCACTCACATTCATACATATTGGAGAGCTCAGTGCAGAGGCGAGCCACGGAATAGAAAGACACAGACGGTCTGCTCTCCACATAGGTATACACACTAGAGCGCAGTCGACACTAGACGTTGTTGTTGGTAAACTCTGTATTGTATATATTATAATAGGTAGGATAGGACAATGCGACAATATATAAAGTACTCATAAATACGAATAACTTTTTGGGACCAACTTCAAATCGTACATTTTAGCAGAGGAGACATTGACCTTTCGTATGAAACAGCTGTTGTTCTGATTTGAAGATTTCGAAGTTGTTACCATGCTAAAAGTTGTTCGTCTTTAAGTGGTTAAATTTATTTTCGCATTGTCGCATCTAACTTGTTTACGCAACAAAAGCCGATACCTGGAAATTCAAACTGTGCAGATATTTTTAAAATTTTAAAGTGCCTTTAATATATTTTAATTAGTTTAATTGAAACAATAATTTAAATAATAATTTAATATTTTACTTCTATGAAATAAAATCCCTTCTGTGTTTATTTATTCTGTGGACACATCAGGGTTGGTGTATTGGATAGGGTTGAGCGAATAATCCAATGCTGTCGTTATTTATGATTGTTTTTATTGAAATTTCCCCTTTTTTGGGAGCGGGAAAATATTATTGTTACATCAGTTGAATGATACGAAACGAAGTGAGACTTTGGAAAAATATCGTTTGTTTTTCTTTAACAGAAAACGTGCCAGTTCTCAACTTTTCTGTCTATGAACATATTTTTTTATATGATCAAGCCATGAAACGAAAGGTTTTTTTTTTTAGTAATCAACATTTCTTAAATTTCATTTCTTTTCCTATATATTATTTGGTAAAGTAGATATGTATGTAATGCACACAAAATCCATGTGCTATGTGACGAAAAATCAATGACATGTAGCTATGAAATCAGGATATCCAATCCCCACTCTGATAGGCCTGTCGAATAACTCCTGATAGAAAATGTCTTAACACCGACTTCAAATTTTGAGCCCCCGTTACACGCATTTAGTGGTTGAATTTTCTAAAATCTGTTCTTAGCCTACGTCCTTCTACGTCATAATAACTATCTGTGTACCAAATTTCAGCCCAATTCGTTCAGTGGTTTCAGCTATGCGTTGATGGAACAGCCACGGTTTTTCTTTTATAAATACATATACAGAAGATAACCACAGATAGCTGCGTGCCAAATTTCATCACGATTGGTTGTAAGGTGCGTTAAGAGGTAACAAACAAACTTTTGGTTTTTTAGTACGTACGCACGGCTACAGATAAACCTATATATTTCCAATATAAGCTGACCGCTGATTCTCATTGTACGGAAATCCTATACAATGCGGGATCAGCTTATACTGGAAATTTATAGCTTGATGTGTAGCCGTGTGTACGTAGTATGTTAATATTAGCATTTATACACACAGATTCGGGACAAACAGACACAAATATTTACCCTGGGCGGAAATCGAACCCACGAGCTGTGATGTGACGTGTACCAACCATGTCAACCGACCCGTCAAATTACACACACAGCAGGGATTATAGTTTTTAATCTTCCTTTTGTCTCTATTCTAATGTCCTACTAATATTATAAACGCGAACGTGTGTGTGTGTGTGTTTGTCAGCATTTGTGAGGACATTTCCTCATTCACGCTTACTTTATTTATAATACTTTATACGTATTTCGGGAAAACGCTGGATCCCTCGGGAACTGTAAAACCACAGAGTGGAGGCCTATCCCCTTTTAACTTAAATGCAATTTCTGTGTCTGTCTTAATATCGTGACGAGGGTTTTCAATGAGCTCGATTGAAGAAAAACATCCACTGAGGGTGGGTTCAAATCCAACAAAGAGCTTGCGTCAAATTATCACGATGGACATCTATCGCATAGCCCTACCAGTGCGTTCCAAAAGCTGCCCTTCCTTCTAGGCTTTATGTGCTTGCCATCATCTTTAACCATGATATTGTGTTCAAAAATATGTGAAAAATACTACACTGTGGGGTAGCGATGGGCGATTGTTACTAAAAACAATCGAATTCGATTGTCCAATTTATTCGAATCATTCGAATAACAATCGACATATTTCGATTGTTCATAATACGCTTCGTGCGGCACCGCACGTGGCCAGTGTCGTGCGCTGGCTGTCTGTCCGCCGAATGAATGAATCTATTCGCCCCCGCGCTCACCCGTCGATTGTGCATACTATTGCCACAGTATTATTATCTACTAGTAAAACTGTGCTATTCCAACCTGCGTTGCGTGCGTAAATTTTCATTGGAAAGGTCGATTGTTATTCGATTGTTTATTCGTTAGAACGAATGAATCGACAATCGAATGTACAGTTTTACAATTGTCGATTCTTTCGATTACTTTTTTTGGAACAATCTCCCATCGCTACTGTGGGGTGGGAAGCCACTATGACTACTTATTGTTGCTCTGGATATCACACTGGTTTCCCACCCCATGGTTACACCTGTTAACGGATAAGAGATAGATTTTTAACGAGATAGGAGCCTAATCCTTAGAATTATAAACTGAAACTGTTGCCCAGTATGCTGCTTATAAATACACCTAGATATATCTGCCACATACTAATCGAATGTCGCCCCTGTTCACTTGCTGTGCTCTCGGCCGAGACAGATTGCTTTGTGCCTATTCTATTACATAGCTTTGTTGCAATCAGATTCTATCTAAATGATTGAATCAATGATAAACACTCTACCAATACTAGAAATAAGCATAAACTTGTGACCTCTGCTTATAGACTCCAAAGAGCATGTGTTTAGCAACTTTTAGGACTGAATTTAACCTTCTGTAAATAGAATTATCCTGCACTTTTAAATTTACAGGTACAATTATTGCCGGCTCTTCTCAGCAAAAGCAACCTTCCGAACCGTGTATTAGAGCGATTAGACTATTGGAGATTAATTCTGTCAGGCCTGGCGTAATTCAAATTTTATCTTTTATATGAAAAAAATCATGGTACAATCAAAGATTTTCATAGGGCATCGTGGACGTTTTAAATTCTTTGGGTACAATTTATTTGATTCGTATTTTGTAATTTGACATGCAAATAGATTTTGTTATCTTTTTTTGAAAATGATGAAATCCTTTTAAATTAATTTAATAATCCTTTTTAATTTTTTGGCGCGTTCGAGGCTTTTAAGTAAGTAATGCATACATTTTCGGGGCGCGAGGCCCCCTGGATCGCGAGGCCATAGGCTAGGCGGTGGCCCACGTCGCCCACGCCTTACGCCGCCACTGAGTTCAAGAAACAGAAGAATTTCCGTTTTTATTTTTTATTTTGAAAAATAAAACTCAAAATCAAAGAAGTTTTACTCACAAAGAATTTTTCCATCAATAAATTACCTACAATAATAATTTTATTAACTGGAATTTATCTGTACTGTTTTGTTAATCTTGAACTACACTATAAACATACCGACTCCTAAAGTTAGGCGTGGTTATGTGCTACCAACATTAGTAACAGCTAGTTTTTTAAAGAATCATGGCGAGATTCATACATTGATTTGTACAAAAAAATAAAACATTTTAGAGAGTTTTTAATCACATCCAATGTTGAGATTACATCACCAGCAACATATTAAAATACTTGAAATATTTTATCAACCCCGAAAAACATAACAACATACCATAACCATTAGGTTTTGGTCACGATTCGCCGGCATGGCAAATAATGTCGCATTTTAATCCCGGGGATCTGAAAATATTTTACATACTTACCTCAAGATATTCCTTATGCACCAAGGATTAATAATAATGTCATTTCAACGTCTCTAAAAATCTTATTTTTTTTGTAATAATCTCGCCATGATTCTTTATTTTATTCAACTTAATTTTCTGAACAACCCTTTATAAAGGTCGAGGCAAATATTGACACAGCCGCGGGCTGTAGGTATGCTCCGATAAATAAAAAACAAGAACTACTTACGTATGCTTATTTTAATCATAAAACATATTTGTAGTGGAGTTTATTTAGAAGATTAAATATCATCTGAGTTTTTTTTATGTAAAATGGGCTTGCTCGTTCATTAGTTTGAGCTCCTTTTTTTGCGTGGGAAATCCTCATAGGATTCCCGGCCGCCCCGGGGGAAGCAGCCAGTACTTTACTTACTTTATGCCGGACTTGTACCGGCTAAAACCCCACGGTGGTCGCCATCTGCGCTGTAAGGAGGGGGGCTGCTCACCCCTCCAAGCGCGGCGCTTTGATAGCTCGTCGCGGGGGAAATCTGACACCTCCCCCAGCACCCTCGCTGTGCTATCGCACGATGAGTCGTGACCACGCCACGTCGACCCATTATCCTCCTTGGGGTCGCTTCTGGGCGCACAGACCCGCTCTGATTGCCCACGACCGACGACGATACGACGTTTGTCCACCTTTGTCGACGTTTGTCGCGTTTGGCCACCTACTGACCCCAGGTATTCTGTGCCCCAGGAGGAGTTATGACGCACGCTTACCCAGATAATATGTCCCAGTATATCCCAGAATATTTATTTATTTGCTCTCCGCATAAGGAATGAAGAATCGGAATGTTGTGTGTGTCCTTAAAAGCAGGATGTCGACAACGTGTGGGTGAAAATTCTCCCATCATCGAGCAAAAATCCCTTTAGTAATGCCGACCGATCCAATTCCGCGAATAGTCATTTTGAACAGCGCTTGTCCTCGACTTGGCCAATCAGAGCATTGTCCTTGTCTTTGCCAATGTTGCCGACCTTTACAAATCCTAGAAGGCAAGTTGCAAGACTTCTCTTTCGATGGATAGGCATGTGTTTGACCATAATCACTACATTAAACTAAACTATCGTGTTTAGATGAAACCCTAGGTCCTCAACTTGCCTGGGGACTAAATCTGCTATTTTAACGAAGAAACTTGGCGGGAACTTGCAGAGTGACGTTGCGTTTTCGTTGAACTTTCATAAATACGTGTATTTTGAGTTTTATTGCATAGGAATTACTTATTATCGGTGGTGCTTTATCCATCAAGACCAATGAAGTGAAAAGAATTACGGGTATCATGATTCAAGTAGTCTTAAAAAAGTCTTTAAAAAGTTTTAGTACTACTTACTCTTTTCAAAACAAAATCAGCAATTACACTTTTCAAAACAAACTAAGATTTATTACATAAGACGTGTCTTACAAAAGAGCGAGCGCTACACCCAACATTGCTGTCATTTAAACTATTTAGGTACTCTTTAAAGTAGGTATAGGTAGGTACTTAAGTCTTCTGTAGGTACAAAGGTAAATTTTAAAGTATATAAGCGAGTTCTCCTAAAATAATAAGCACTAATAGTAGTTGCTAGAAGGATGCAGCATAGCTCGTTCTCATAATTCCCAAATGTTATGTAATTTTCCTAAAAACAGTGCTAGAGGCCAGCGCCATCTGAAGTAAAAAGATAAAATTATGCATACGAACTCCTTGGAAAATACGACTTGGTTGCCATCTATTGGTAGGTTAAAGTCAGGTACAGCGCCATCTACTAGTTTTATGACGTATTAAGTTTGATCGCAGTACATTCAATGTAGTTACAGACACGGGCAGCAGATGGCGCTAAATAACATGAAAGGTATAACGTAGATGGTGCTGAAATACATGAAAAGTATAACGTAGATGGATTTAATTCAGAAATAAAGCATAGATGGCACCACAAGCACAGTAGGGAGTTAAATGAAATGATGTCAAGTTTGTTATAATCATGGACAAATAATATTATACAAAGACAAAAAGCCGAAATTACAATAATTAGAATACAACCGATGTATCCAATGTATAAAAACTGTACTATCTCCATTAAAAAAATAATTATACACTAAACGATTTTTCCTACAAAATATTATGTAAATAATCATAGTTGATTACGGGGTTTTTCTTAATTTACTTAATTTTAAGGACATTTTATGTTGTTTAATTAAATTACTCCGAAACACAGGGCAATGTTTCGGATTCCTAAAATCTTAAAATTATTTAGTACCTAAGTATTTTTATACTCTCATCACGGTAACAATAATAGGTACTTTATTTTGACGAAAATGCATGTATCGTTTCGGTTCTAGTTTATAAAATTACATTTTTAAAACTGAAAAAAGAAAAAACTTTGAGCACAGTTTCACGCTCCAGCCGCTTGTGATCCGCGAGACGTATTACAAGCACTTTCCGTTTTCCGACAAAAATAGTTTTATTTGAATTTTCGTTCATTGCTGAACATACTCTATGTATTTTTGAGCAAAAATTTCATCCATTGGCTCTGAGGAACATTAAACTACTTGATAGCAGGCCGTCTCTCTTTACACTTTCTTTTCTATTATCTTCACAAAAAGTCGTTATTTTATTTTTGGTGCAATTTGTAATTATTAAATAAAAGGTAGTCAAATACAGTAAGAAAACTGCTAAATTTCTTGCCGGTGGTGTTTATTATCTTTGTCTTTCACTTCTAAACCTTTTTAGGATTTTGATTTGACTGAAGCAAATCACAAAGAAAAGTTGTGTGCCATGGAAATCGCGAATGCAATAGATTTTCCATTAATTGCTATAGAAACAAGACAGACAAAAAAAAATATACAAACACATTAAGTAAATGTTTTGTCATCACGGAGACCCCTTGCTTTACCTAATAAGATGGTATTTTTTTATCTAATATCTTGTCAAAAATCCGGATAGCAAAATTATAGGATGTAAAAAGAGACAGCTGCGTGTACAAGCGAGATACTGCTATTTATCTAGCTCGCATATTGCCGCCCTTTTCGCTAATCGTCTATATCTGATTCCGTGATAAATAAATAAATAAAATAAATATCCTGGGACATTCCTCACACATGGTCATCTGATCCCAAACTAAGCAGAGCTTGTACTATGGAAACCAGATAACTGATATAATACATATACATACTTTTTGTTTGTAAATACATACTTAATATACATAATTACACCCAGACTCAGGACATACAGACATGTTCATGCACACAAATGCATGTCCTGTGTGGGAATCGAACCCACGACCTGCGGCGCGTAAGGTGAACCTCAACCAACTGCGCCAACTAGCCCGTCAATATCGATAGAGTTTATTGGTCATGACTCTACTCAGGCCCACTTGCTTCAACCTGGGTTATCTTAATAACTCAGAGTTCGTTGCTTACCTGGTTGATTGGATATCCCCATAGTATTCTATGATTATCCCCCATATTAAAAAAATGGTTCAAAGCAAATCCAGGTTTTAAAATAGCCTTGTCTCTTTTTGTTGTATGACGTTAGAAAGTGACCATGATTTTGCACTGATTATTAATAAAGCGACCAATAATTGAATCTCCCCTTATTCATAAAGCGCGTCATTCACCAGAATTCATTTCATTTCACTTCACTGGTTCATATGGATGATCTTTATAGGGTAAAATACCACCAAAAATACGCAATAAAACTCAAAATACACAAATTTATGAAAATAAAAATGAATTATGTGTATCGTGGTTATATAAAAAGTTTTAGTACAATGACCACCATTGTACTGAAACATGACTTTTATGGTAGGTGACTGACCGAGGACTATGTGAAAGTGATTTATTGTGACTAGAACTTATCATTTAATTGGAAATTGGCAAAATACACAAGCCAAGGACTCCATTGAGGAAAAAATACAGTATATTACTGAAATAACGTTTTATAAGTAAGGAAGGAACCAGAGCACATGTGTCCTTAACTTAGCCCATGATAACGCATTGTCAATGTTGGAGAAGTAGCAGAATAGATTTAAAACAAAATTAACGTCATTGCCCTTCTTTGGGTCCATAAAATCGTTATCAAGTTAACCCATGTTGACGCAAGTGGGCCTCGGTGGTAACTTTACTAAAGAATCATGGCGAGATCCATTACATTGATTTGTACAAAATAATAAAAAGGGTTTTGAATCACTACCGAATTGAGATTACATTACCAGCAACATGTGTTTTTTTTTATAAACCCCGCAAAACATAAAAACAACCTATCGGTTTTGGTTGCGAATAGTCGCGATTCGCCGGCAAGCCATAGAAATTCGCATTCTTATCCCGGGGTTCTAAAAATATTTTAAATGGCTCAAGTTATTCCTAAGACACCAAGGATCAAAATTATAACGTCATTCTAACATCTCTAAAAATCCTTATTTTTTTGTACAAATCTCGCCATGATTGTTTTACCTTCATAACTCTCTGAAACCTTGCTTTGACTCTACAACCCCTAATGAAATACTACCTACCCTTAAAAAATTCACTCAATTTTAAATTGATAAACCGTCAAACACAGTTTAGTATAAAAAAATCTATTGAGCTTGCCAGCCACAAAAATACAATATTTTCCCGTGACAAGTAGATACATTGTACAAAAGCTTCACGGACAATAAGCTCACTTCATAACTTGTGATTGATAGAAGTTTCGAGCTTTGGGCATTTTTTTTTCTAATATAGGTACCAATTTATGCCCGTTATCTTTTTTCCATTGGAGTGTACGCGCCATTTTTGTTATAAGTTCACTGGCGTGGTATATATTAGTAGAATTAAAATGGCAACACTAGCGTGCCCGCACACGAGGGATAATCGCTAAGCGATAATAAAATAGTATGGTGTTTATGCGACTTTTTGTAGCTCGTGCTCCTTTCAGTAAATGTTCTATATTCGGCTTCGAAATAATCGCACAATGATTATCGCTCGTGTGTGGGCTTTCCTTATTGTAAAGGTAATGCTATTCACAAAATTACAGTTATATTTTGTACATGAGAGAATTAGCACGTACCTAATAGGTATAATCCTAACTAATATTATAAATGCGACAGTGAGTTTCTTTGTTTGTTTGTTACGCTTTCACGCCTCAACTACTCAGCGGATCTTCATGAAATTTATGCATGCAGATAGCCTATGGTAAGGAGAAGGACATAGGCTTTTTATTCCGGGAACGCGAGTGAAACCACGGGGCAACTAGTATTGTATAAAAGACAAAATAACAGTCGCTAACTCTTAATTCACTGAATGTGAGACCATTATTACGAATATATAGACTACCGATTATAGATTACGAATATATAGAATACCCAGAAAAACTGTTTTTGACAAGCTTTTCATCAACGTTGAAGTGAAAATAAAATATTCTGTTTGATAAATATTCATATCCATTACGAACAGAGATTGCATTTTTTTTATATGTATTCAAAATAAATGACCTTTGCTTAACTTATTGATACCACGGGGATATCTAGTCACTTATAATGTTACTAACCAGGGCAGCAAATAACAGTAAAGGGTGTCCATTCACAAAGACCGGTTTGGAGAGAAGAGCATATTTTATACGCGTTCAAAAATAGAGTTTAGGATCATTGAAATAAGGTTTATTTAGTAAATTCATTTTAGGCTAACAATAGAAGTGAAATGTAAAAATAAACCTCATTACAATGGCTCTAAAGCACTATTTTAATCGCGCAAAAAGTTTGCTCTCCTCTCCAAGCCGGAACGGACCCAAACAGTCAACAGACCGGTCATCTGCCTGCTGACCCTATGAAAACTGGCCCTTACATCGTTACTTTCTATCTTGTGAAAGGTTACCAAATCTGCCATCGCATTCTGACCTTTATTACCAACGTTATAAGATTGAAGGACATATCCGTTAGGATTCGAATCAGCTTCAAATTTTCCCGAGTAAATGGGTCAATTTTGCCAATGATTCTCATAATGTCCCTTCCGATATAGTTTGGGAGCTATATCAGATATTTTATTAGATATCTTTTTTTTTTTACTAGGATAAGAAATAAGTTTTGAGAATTTCTTTTGAAAAATAATTCAAAGTACGTTCGAAAATAAATTAAAATCTTTTGTTTTATTCCAACATTCATATGCCTTATTGGTATCGATGTTGCCATAGGTAGTAAGAAAATCTAAAAAGAAGGTTCTGCGACCAAGTCCAATCAGTGGGGTCCAAAAAGAAATTTGCCCTACAGACGGTGGAAAAAAACACCCTAACTGCTCTATGCGCCAAATTTCATCTAAATCTTTATGATTAATTATCAAAAATTCACACGCAATCAAGCACACACACATTTATACTAGCAAAATAACTGTAAAAAGGCCCTCTAGCTCCTTATCTATAAAAATCCAACAGCTCTAATTCCGGGAGATCCCGTAAGTGGGTCAATCGTTTGCTGAATAAGTCTCTCCTCGGGTAATTCCATCGCAATGTCTAAGTCGAATTGTCGGGGAAACAATCATCATGTTCCGAGATCTATTTGATCTTTAGCTGTGTAAACAAAATGTGGTGGATTTGTTTGAGGCTTTATTTTATGTAGTTTTCCGCCAATATTTTGGAGTTGATTTTCGAAAACCCTTTAGTGGATGCCTACTCATAGATCCTTAAGGAGTTGAGGGGAGTTGCTGTGCCGGTAGCGGTAGGGAAAAACTATGTATAGGCCTGTGTTCGACCACAATGTGAACGATGTGACCTAAGGCGGTAAAGCACACAAAGCCTACGAGGAACTGGCTCTCAACTGCAGCTGTCGGAACACAACGACAAATTTTCAACTTGAGGGTGGTAGCCGGTCAGATGGGTACTACAAAGTACCCTACCACCGTGCTATGGTTTCCTCACGATGTCTTCCTCCACCACTGAGCTGTGATCGCTTCCAAAATTATTCGATCATTTCGTATTAGACCGGCGCGTGCGGCACAGCGACTTGTATGTAATGGAGCTCTTGCGACTTGCGACCTTATTCTTCGCAGGCCATCGATCAATTAACCCAAAGAAGAAAATTACGTTAATTTTGTTTGAAATCAATTCCCCATCGACAATGCAAAACCAAACAAACAAAAACGAATCGTTTTGCTTACCAATGGTAGGTTTTTGTATGGCCAAACTGGACGTAAGTATAGATCATTTCGTAAGCTAATTTTACCTGTGATAGCTACTTCCATATGGGAGTCTGCTATGCAAAGCTTTGAGGTATTTGCTCCATTATTAGTAAAGATATAAGAGTCTTAATTTTAACTGATAACGGTCCGTAAAATATTGAAATCAAGTCAAGGATACACGCGCTCTAATTGGCTTAGCCAAGGACACACCAAACATTCTGATGCAGTGAATGGTCGGTACTGTCATGAATCAGTGCAAAGCACTTACTTTTTGTGGAATTGGATTGCTCTGTATATACTCTAAAGGCTCTCTCTCTCTCTCTCTCTCTCTCTCTGTATATATTTCCTCGATTCCGCAGGCATACAACACCAGATTAAAGCAAAAAAAAATTTTAAGATGTGGTTTTCTAATTTTGACACACCACTTAAGGCACCTTATACGCTTGAGAAGAGCCTATCCAATGCAATAGAACTAAATCCTTAATCTAATCTTAAAACTTAAGTGGAGTAGCCATGTGGCCATTAGTCTTTAACTGCCGAACCCGGAGAAACCAATAGAAATTTATTGACTGAATAAAGTATATTTATCTTTGTTTAATAAATAGGTATGGAAAGAGACAGGTCTAGAGATAAACACCCAGTGCAGATCACTTCTTATGTCTTTGAACATTGGAGAATTTCGTAATTTCCATTACCGAAAAGCCCGTGGTAAATTAATATAGCGCTCTCAATTTACACGCCACTCTGAGTAATAATATAAAGTAATTAAAGTCTAATTAATATCAATTATAACTTGATTAATTAAATATTTGGGTCGTGTTAACAGATTTCCTGGCGACATGTGACGTATCGATTTATCGGATAAATTAATGCACAAGTCGGTAGACAATTTTTGACGAGATCGAATTTTTTTAGACACTGGTTAGAGCTTTGATCAAAGATATACAGATGTTCATCAAATTCATTTTTCGTCATATCGGTGTTTCATGAAATCCCTTTTTGACAAGTACGTGTTGTCCTAAATATTCCTTTATCGTCAATATCGCAATAGCATAGTGAAACAGAAGACTATTTTATAAAATAATACTTCAATCTAAATTTATTGCCAGTGTTCTTTTTTTTTATACAACTTAGTCGATAAACAAGCATACGGCCCGCCTGATGGTAAGCGGTTACCATACCATATAGAAGCTTGCAACACACGAAGCATCGCTAACGCGTTATCGACCTATCCCCCCTCCCCTGGCAACCTTTCTCACGCGCAGGAACACAACTTGACACAACATAAAGTTATTTGGCTGCGGTATTCCGTAAGGTGGAGGTGCTTCCCCAGTCGAGCTGCTCTTTGAGCGAATAAACGGTAAGCTCCACCTCTCTAAAGTTCTTAGTTAAAGCGTATTTCAAACCTCTGGTAGGGGTAGAGTCAACTATAACCATACTATAAAGTTCATAGCTGCCTTATTAGGGCTCAAACTGAATAAATTTATTTTTGACACCCGGATTATGTATGTCACAGCCAAATAGCTTAATTAGCTGTTTAATTAACAGCCTAGCCTTTTTACTAAACGGCACCGTGTTGGATGGGGCGGTAGTTCGATAGCTTCTTGCACCAGATTTAAAAATTGGTATGACAATAGACTCTTTCCCCCTTATTACAAAACATGGTTTAACGCAAAGCCAGGTTTTACTGTCATTTGGTCACTTTCTAACGTCATATAATAAAAAGGGACGAGGCTATTTTAAAACCTGGTTTTCCTTTAAACCATGTTTTGTAATAAGGTGCTTTAAGTTCGCTGGGATATGTCCCTTCACATAAGCATCTGTTGAAAATATGAGTTAGTGGGGGAATAATGAGGTCTTTTAAGCACTTAAGCACCCTAAGGGTCTTAATTAAATGTTAGTAGTAAAAAAAACATCTATAAGTCAACGTGTATCGCCCATCAACTTATAACCGCGACAGACATCTTAGATATTTATCTTGGCGTAGTTATCCTTTGAGCCCAAATACTTGCGTAGAACAATATTGGTAAAGGCCTATCCGAATAGTTGAACGCTTTACATTCTCTGAATATCCAAACGATATTAAAGATAAGATGAAATTTAATTTATTGATAACTTTCGCCCTGCGGTTTACGATGTGTCTTGTCTGTCGTGATGATTATTTCTATTCAAAAATAAAACATGAAATAAAAATAAAACGTAATAATCGTACCACGGCAAACCTCTAGAAGACAAAAAAAACATTACACGTGAAAAACTTATGTACTAAAAATTTTATAATAGGTTGTTCGAATGTTATACCTATTTTAAATGTTTGCCGAAAATTGGTTTGAACGAGATCTAGTCAGTAGTTTTTTTTTAATACGTCATAAATTGAAATTCATATCAAATACTCAGGTATGTACTACCATTTACTTATATACCTAAAGGTTTGTACGGAACCCTCGGTGCGCGAGTCTGACTCGCACTTGGCCGGTTTTTTTTTTATATGGACTAAATTCAGCATTGCTACAAACCTTTGTGTTTTTAAATGCTGTCTAATAATGTTTGTTATTGATTTATATTTTTAAACGGGAATAAATAAATAAAAAAATAGAAAAACTAAAAGTGCTATGTAGCGCTCGCGGTGTAGCACGATTAGCCGTTCTTAATCGGTCGGCAAAGTTAAGCTACCACAGTCATGGTCGGTACCTGGATGGGTGACCGCCTAGTGGTACTTCAAATATAGCGTTTCCGTGATTCGGAAGGCATTAGGTTATCACTTAAATTGTGATAGTCGTTAAGCTAGTTGGAGGCCTCCTAAGCAGCTTGAAAACTCCAACAGTAGGTTGACCACTAGCCTACCTCCACCGATCCGCAATGGGCACGCGTGGTGGAGTATCTGTCCAAAATTTGTGAAAGGAGGCCTGTGCTCAGAAGCGGGACATTACATACAGGCTAATGATGATGATGATGCTGTGTATTCTGTATAAAATTAAATAGTAATCTAATAACGATAAACTAATTGTTTCAATATGAGTATCTGAAAATAGATTTAGTCCCGTCCAAGTTAAACCGATAGGTATTAAAAGCACGATTCTAAGGTTTGAACAACCACCGTCAAACATCTTTGTAATTCGGTTATTCGTTCGAAAACAGTGCTGGTTCGAATTTTGAATTTGTAATTCCGGGAGCGGACTGTAGGAACAGCGCATTAGATGCCAAACTATCGTACAATTTGACTCGAGATGCGTTCGAAATTCGAATACCGAATTAGGTACTATGGATCGCTAACTCGATTCTCGTGCCACTGTTCTTTTTTATTTGGAAATCCGTGAATTCATTTGGCTTACTGCCTCTTTTCGGATAACCGCCTTTCAATGCTTTCCTGGAAATTTAATTTTGGTTTTACAGGAAAGAAATTGGTATTTTGGTTGAAACTGTGGTGTCTTTTCAAAGAAATTTCGCTTATTTTTGCATAGCTCGTTTCAAGCGGCCTGCTAATGCCACATTACCATCCCAAGCTAAAGAAATATCAATTCTAATGCCCTTTTTGAGTATAGAAAACGACCTTTTCTTTCTTTCTTTCTTTCTTATTTTTAGCCCATTCTGTATAAATACAAACAATTCAACTGAAAAACAATTTCAATCCAAATCGAGTTGCAACAGTTTCCAATATCTCCTTTCTGGCAACACTGCGACCAATATGGCGGGAAGTTTGACGTTTTGAGCCGTTCCAAATAGTGTTTGGCTTAGTTCGGAGACGGTTTTATTGGAAATATCGACTCTGTTTTTGGTGTTCGTACTTTGAATTTGGAATGGATTTTCACTATTGGTAAAATTAAGCAAGCTCTGAATATTTTTGTATCCAACTTTTCTGAATAATAGAGTTACTTACTAATATTAAATATCTTCATGCTGAATCATCGTATCTATTCTATCTACATATTACAGCTCTTACTGGTTGGAGTGGTTAGTAAAATTACCAACTGACACGCCAAGGTCGTTAGTTCGATTCCCAACCAGCCGGGCTATATAATAGAATAGAATAGAATAAATTTATTTCAGAAAATACGGTACATCTGTTCTTAAATAAAAAAGTGGCCGACGTATTCTACCATCATAGATGGAGTAGTATTTCTAAAATCTCTCTTTTTTAAAAATTTACTATTTAAAATTGAATTTCATCCAATCAAGGCCCACGAATGGTCATCGTCGAGTCATACGGCGTGCGCGTCATTGCATGAAATAATTTTATTAATGGTGGTCGTTACGATTACCACCAAAGTTACGCGGTTGAGCCCCAGCCGGGGTTATCGCGTAAGTCAATCCTTCTATGAAATCCCTTTATGTGGAATTTTATAACATGTGTACCTCAAGCGGGTCAGGACGAGTCAATGAATGATTTTCTTAACTCGTTTGGTATTCACGTATTCCATAAATAATAGAGTTTTAGAAAAAGAAAGATAATTTTAATGAATTTCGTTAGATTGACTTACGTAGTTGTCCCGCAGAACTAATATTTGTGTGCATGTCTGCTTGTAAAGTATACATCATAAAAAATGGCGGCATATTATTTCGTCTCCTTCTTTTTCGTATGCTCCTTATATTTTACTTTCAAGTTTATGATCTCTTAAAACAGACTATAGCCAGTTTTACGGGAGACCGAAACGACCTCTCTCAAAAATATTTTAGACGGAATCTCCTTAAGTATTTAGGTCAGCTATGAGAAGTATGAAGTTTTTAAAAATATGCAGTATTAGCTTTCGCCCTGGTTTTATCCGTGATACCTTTTTTTTTATACCACCACTGAGGTGGCAAACAAGCATACGGCCCGCCTGATGGTAAGCAGTTACCGCAGCCTATGGACGCTTGCAGCACCGGGGGTATCACCCGCGCGTTGCCGACCCTGTAGAAACCTCTTCACACCCTTTTTGAAGAACCCCATGCTGTACTCCATTGGGAGAACCACTGCGGGGAGCTCATTCCACAGTCCGAGCGTCCGCGGAAGAAAACTCCTTTTAGCCCGCACAGTTCGAAACAGTTCTGGTTTCAATGTACTATTCCCTTAAGGTTGAATTTTGAAAAACCCGTTCTTAAGTAGGTAATAAAGAAAAAAATAATATAATTTGGAAACCTTTATATAGCTCAAAACATTTCAATTATAACCTCAAACCTCAATCTCTAAGCAGCTGAAAAGGCCCTCCCAGTACAAAGTCGCAGCTTAGGTAGTTTTCAAAGAAACAAAAATAAAGTTATATGTATTTAGACAGTACATCACAGCAACAAAAAAATATAACAGAAGGGATTCTAATTTAAAAAATAACCAATTTCTATAACGTAGATGTTGTAATATAAAAGATCCAATTTCAATTCTACGCACGTCAAGTGAGGAGTGGCAAGGACTAACAAAATCATAAATTTACATAAAAATACATATTCAATTTTAGGATTATCCAAAAATCGGTATGATAATGACAACCCAATTTTGTGGACATTTTATGAAAATTCGATTAAAATAAATTTGTCTTAGATTTATGCTTATTTTCCATAGTATATTAGAAAATATTTATTCAATTAGCATTTGCCTCGCGGTTTCGCTCGTATTTCGGAGGTACTCAATAACTTTTACACAAAACTTGGAAAAACCTTTGATTGAAAATGCTATGTTTATTCGGGATAAAGAGTATCTTGCTGCTATTATTGCAGCATATAACATATATCTATGCTAAGAATAATTTTAATTCGTTCAGCTGTTTATGCGTGATTACGTCACATTCAAATTTATAATATCAGTAAAATTATAAGTAGGTACAAACCCTTATCAATCTACTGAGATTTTATATAGTGGCCACCTTCACCAACCGCTAGGTCATAAAAGACGGCACAATATTCCTGGCAACCCCTTACGAAGCGTCAGAGGCCCTCTGCGGTAGGTCACGCCGCCAGAGTAAAACCCCATAAGTAGGTACAGTAGTACCCAACTAATATGGCTTACCGATGTACCTGCGCAGAAGATACATTTTCAAAGCGCGGGAAATGCTATTGGTCAGCAGCCGCCGCCATGTTAGCGCGCGCTGTGCGGAGGGGCGTGATTTGCGAGTGAGACGGAACTAACAGCTGCAGTGTATTATGAATCTTATAATAGTGATCTAAGGTTGATTCTAAGTTCTTTCGTTAATCTTCGGGCTACACTTTCTTTTGTGTGCGAACGAAGATTCACGACGCGCCTTATCAGTTGGGTACTACTGTACCCCTCTGTAAATCAAAATGGTTCACCTATGAATTGTAATATCAAAGTCAAAACCGTTATTCAATTTAGGCCCTTGCGGGGACTATGAAGGTCAAAGCTACTGAAGTTACCACCAGCCTCCAATTGAGAAGAACAGGTAAGAAACTCAACAATAATAATAAATAAACAGACCGACTGACACATTTTTAGGGTTCCGTAGCCAAATGGCAAAAAACGGAACCCTTATAGATTCGTCATGTCTGTCTGTCTGTCTGTCTGTCTGTCTGTCTGTCTGTCCGTGTATGTCACAGCCATTTATTTCCGAAACTATAAGAACTATAATGTTGAAACTTGGTAAGTAGATGTATTCTGTGAACCGCATTAAGATTTTTACACAAAAATAGAAAAAAAACAATAAATTTTGGGGGTTCCCCATACTTAGAACTGAAACTAATTTTTTTTTTTTTCATCAAACCCATAAGTGTGGGGTGTCTATGGATAGGTCTTCAAAAATGATATTGAGGTTTCTAATATCATTTTTTTCTAAACTGAATAGTTTGCGCGAGAGACACTTCCAAAGTGGTAAAATGTGTGTCCCCCCCCTGTAACTTCTAAAATAAGAGAATGATAAATCTATAAAAAATATATGATGTACATTACGGTGCAAACTTCCACTGAAAATTGGTTTGAACGAGATCTAGTAAGTAGTTTTTTTTTAATAGGTCATAAATTGAAATTAATATCAAATACTCAGGTCTATACTACCATTTACTTATATACCTACAGGTTTGTACGGAACCCTCGGTGCGCGAGTCTGACTCGCACTTGGCCGGTTTTTATATTTCAGTACAAAGTTTAGCACTTTATTTATTTTTCTGTCGCAAAGGAACGTATCGGATCATTATTTTTGTAAGAACGAGACTGGAATATATAGTGGCTCTAGATTTTTTTGCAAAGAAACTAAGGAGTGGAATATTGAGAGCCAATTTTCTATCAGACTAATGTTAAAATCCTGAAACGCCACTCACATTTAAGTTGTGATTCAGTTGTCATTAGACAAGTCCAGGGCCAGTAGACAAGATGGTTATCGACAATCGGGAACACGTGATTAATGGACGACCCCCAAGATGGTTGTCGACAATCGTCATCCTTAGTAAACGATCAACAAAAGGCATACAAAGGTTGGTCGTTTACTAACGATGACGATTTTCGAACAACCATCTTGTCTAGGGGGGCTGCATTGTATAGGATCCTTCTTGCATTGTATTATATTATAAGTGCCTCAAATCAGGACTTAAACTGGATAAATTCGTATACGAGCGTATAATATACATCCGTAAAACCACACGGAAAGATCTTCACTGTGTACTTAAAAAGTTCCACATCTAAAAACCGCAGATCAAACACGAAACAACGACAGAGATGTTAAACCTGTGAGAACAGCGCGTCATAACATAATAACTCTGCAGATAACTTGTTCTGCAAGCAACACGCTTTGTACAATAACTTATGTTTGCACAAGTTATGTGGGTGAAACTGTGGACTTAGGTCGGAAATTATTAAACAAAAAATGTGGCTCACTGATTGGGACACATACCAGTTTCATTTTTTAAGAGCATCGTGCATAAAATTATTCATTGACTGGTGATTGGCTGATACTTATAATACAAAAAAATAAAAAGACTTTTCGATTCGATGAAATTACAAGAAAGGAAAGTGGTAAACGATAAGTAAAAGTGTTTGCAAAGTAGTCATATTTTTTAAGCAATATATTCTGAATTATACCTAAAAATAATTACGTAAACTATTAGATATTATCACACCTTATCAATTTTTCCGAGCTATATGTGATCAAATCTAACTAATAGATAAAACACATACTCACTTCTTCAGTATTCCACATAATGCAGTTGATAGTTTTCAATCTGAAAAAACCTAAACAAGTGCAACTATTACAGGTTCACAGATTAGTATTTTTAAGTTTGACTTGTCTCTGATATTTAAATCATTTAATTCGACGAACCGTAGTGCATCGAGGTGTAAAATTGCGAATATATAAAAAGAGATGCGTTCAATTTTGGTAAAATTACAAGTAACACAAAATTACCTATTAAAGAGGGAGTTGTTGTTGATGTTTATTTTTTTAATTTCTTTGTAATCCAATAAGGAATAGTGAATCGGCTTTTACGAGTAACGATCGCTGTCTGGGTCTTATCTAATGATAACTAGTATTGATATCAATTAATTATCTAGTTTCTATAGTAGAAGCTCTGTTAGTTTGAGCTCCTGTTTGTTTTTGGTTTATTTATAAATTATTGTTGTCAACTTAGTTTTTTTTTATCTCCAAAGTTTTAGTGGTATAACTCAACGCGTTAAGTACACAGTGTTAAATTATTCTCATATACATATAGACACATGAGTAACGCTGTTCTATCTAACATAGAAACATATGTATGTATCATATAGTATGTTTGTTTTACATACATACCTTTCATTTGCTTATATTATAGATGTGTAAGGGAAATTAGATATTAGATAGTAGATATTTGATGATCAGAACATTATGGCATTACGACCAAATCTGGTGCAGCCGAACAGGGAATGTGACGCCTAGTTGTACCCCTGTCTCTTTTATAATAATAATATCCTGGGACATTCCTCACACACGGTCATCTGATCCCAAACTAAGCAGAGCTTGTACTATGGAAACCAGATAACTGATATAATACATATACTACTTTTTTTTTCTAATTTTTTGGCGCTGTTAGTACCTACTGCATGGAGTTCTTCAAGAAGGGTGTTAAGTTTTTGTTGACCGCTTACCATAAGGTGGGCCGTATAATTGATTGCTAAGTATAAAAAAACCGGCCAAGTGCGAGTCGGACTCGCACACGGAGTGTTCCGTACAATATTAACTATCTCAACTTTTCTATGAAAAAAATCGCCAAAAAAGACGTTTCTTTTACGGGCGCCCCTTTTAATTTTCAATTTTATTCCTTTTTTATTATTTGTTGTTAAAGCGGCAATAGAAATACACATTATCTGAAACTTTCAGCTGTCTACCTATTAACATTTATGGGATACAGCCCACTGACAGACAGACCGACGGACAGCGGAGCTATAGTAATAGGGTGCCGTTTGGCACCCTTCGGGTACGGAACCCTGAGGATGAGATTAATGTAACCATTTAACTTTATCCACATACTAAATCCGAAAACGTAAAAACAAAACTCCAAACCCACCGTTTTTTTTACGATTTATATAAAACTTTTTATTACTGGCCATTACTTATTGGTGTAACTGTGATGGGCATACTTCGGTGATTCCCGTCAACTTTTACGATTTATCCCTTAACCCTTAACCCTATCCTTGAGACTAAAGGGTTACCGAAGCTGTGCTTCAAACAACTCAATGCACGTATAAACCCCCTCAGTGGAACGGCCTAAAAATCAAGCCTCCGCTAAGCACCTAACGGTAGGCATGGCATAAATCACAAGTAGCAGGTGATAAAGAATATGATTCTGTTTTCATATGTAACATCTGTTACCGTCCATGACATAGCCTGTTACATGTTATAAAGAATATTTAAGAATATAAATAAAAGGTATGCGACTGAAGGACTTTGTATCCATGGTCATGAACAAATTTAAAAAAAAAAAAAACTTTATCATTGATTAGCTTTTAAGAGTATTCAAAAATAAACCTTAAATCAAGTGACATAAAGTGTTAACTTCTTTAACATGTTATGTAGCAGGATAGAAAAATAATTTTTTGCTACGAAAGTATATTATATAATTTGCATCAGTGATAATTTGACACTTGCGTGCGATACTCGCACATGATTTTGTGAAAAATACCGTCGATCAGCATCGATGACGTAGGTTACAAATCATTGCAAATCATATATCGCAAGTGAAATCATGCTATAAAAAATAATAATATCATCAAATGAGAATTCCTTTAAAGTAGCAATAATTTCCATGCCTACCTAACGGTGTGTTTCGTGTGTAGCATTTGAAAGGCAGGTCGTATTTATGTGCTTTCTTTTGGCCACATTTTCATTTCCTATGATGTGATTGTGTTCAATTATATCTCATTTACAGTAGAAACACATAACCAAGGGACTTCACGAAATGGTAGAGCCATCAAAGAAATATCCGTACAACTAATCATTGATTTTGAGAAGGACCAACCACTGCATCACGTGTACTTAAAATTGGCAATCAGAGTACACGTATCCTTTGACTTAGCCAATCAGAGCGCTTTCTCGGTGGTGGGAATTTGGTAAAATGAACGTTGTTGCACTTCTTTTAGGTTAATTATTCGATGGGTACAGCATAGTGTCTTTTTCACGAAGTTTTCCTTCCAAAGAGCAGCTCAACTGGGTAAGAATCTCCATCTTACGGAATCCGCAGCCAAATAGAGAATTTTAAGAGAGGTAGAGCATAGATTTTATTCGCTCAAAGAGCAGCTCGACTGGGGAAGTACCTCCACCTCACAGAATACCGCAGCCTAATAACTTTGTTGTGTAAAGTTGTGTTCCTGCGCGTGAGTAAGGTTGCCAGAGCTCATAGGGGAGGGGGGATAGGTCGATAACGTGTGAGCGATGCTTCGTGTGTTGCAAGCGTCTATATGGCTACGGTAACCGCTTACCATCTAACTGGCCGTATGCTTGTTTATCGACTAAGTTGTATAAAAAAAAAAAAAAAAAAAATAGCTTATTTATTTATTCCACCGTGTGAGTAAGGTCGCCAGAGCCCTTTAGGAAGGGGGAAAAGGTTAGAGGGCCTGCTCCGAAAAACGATACAAGATCGTCGGGTCATCGTTATCAAATAAAATTGCAGATTAATGTCTTGTCAGTTTTGCTGCAACTACGTTGTTGCACTGGAATGACAGCCAGTTGCCTTCATTGAGCTATTATTGTTACATATGGAGAAGCTATAATAAGCAAAGGTTGTTCCATTTTTTGCGCTGAAACAATAATAAGTCGATTAAGCACACAGTAGAAAAACGTAGTGCTATCAGAACGGTTTTAGGAGTATTTTTCTCACAAGCACCGTGATTTTCACGGCGCTTACGCGTTTCGTTCATCGTACTACAACAACAAGAGTGGCCGGTGGCCTCACTTAAATGGAACATAGTTGTGATGTGTGGTGTCTTCTCTATAGCTCAATGGTTGCTTTCTAGGATTTGTGTCTTACCGTCATCACAGACCATAGTGAGATTGTGAACAAACAGGCCTAAATATCGTCAAAAACACTTAAATTAAAAGTACTAATCTTAAGACACATTCTTTCACTACACATAAAGTCTAGAGTTTCACGATTTACGATTAAAAGGGCGGGTTAAGTACACTATTCTGAAAGGGCACTACAGTGTAGAGTCTTACGACTCGATACTGAGTGAAGAGCCCTTTTATTCGGCCCCTTAAGATGTTGTTTGCGGACGCCGTACCCATTTCTGTCTTGGGAAAGAAATCTTTTAGAAAGTATTGGGAGTCTTTTGGTTTATATATTTAAAATGAGATAGCGAATAAAAAAATCACCATCAATAAGTTATCATCATCATGATCAGCCTATAATGTCACACTGCTGAGCACCTCCTGCACACAAGTCAGGGTGACAAGGAATGGGCAGATACTCCACCACGCGTGCCCACTGCGGATTGGTGGAGGTAGCTTAGGCTAGTGGTCACCCTACTGTTGGAGTTTTCAAGAGTTTTTTAGAAGGCCTCCAACTAGCTTAACGACTATCACAATTAAGTGATAACTGAGACCCAAGGCTTTACGTGCCTTCTGATACACGGAAACGCTCGATTTGAAATACCACTAGGCGGTCACCCATCCAGTTACTGACCACGACGGTGGTAGCTTAACTTGCCGATCGATTAAGAACGGCTTATCATGCTACACCACGAGCGCTTCAGCATCTTTGCATCAAGAAATACCTATATTTAAAAAATGTTTTTTTTTACCCTACTGGGGTAGCAAACCAGCATAATTTCCCAACTTAAGTAAGGGGTAATCATTCAACACCAAGGGATTACTCATATGTTTCTGATCCTGAAAAATTCTCCTGACAGCCTTCTTGAAGAACATCACGATGTACGCTAGTTCAACATGCTTGATTAGACGGTACTAGAAAGTACCCTGCCATTAGCAGAGTTCTGATTACCTTATCTCTTTTCATTCCGAGAACCGGCTGTAACCGTTCTATGATGTTGATTCGTGTTAACAACAAAAACATAATGTATAAAACGTGTAACGAAGAGGTGAAGTATCAGATCATCTACGAGGGTCATTATCTTTTCACGTCACTTGCTACTATTGTTATCAAATCTCTTTGGCCTAGTACCTACGAGTACCTTTCCGTTACCAGTTATATATAGAAAATATCATGGAGGGCTACCACTGCTGCCGTTCATCACCTCAGCAAGGTTCCCAGTAGCCTGGCATCTATCATCATATTCCTTAGAGCTGGTTATGGAAGAACTAGTTCCTTACCTGATAATATATTAAATTCTACCAGTTGGCTCTCAATAAAAAGAAAATAACTTAATTCAGTCTACCGTTACTAATCTACTAAAAAAAGGGTGTCTGTTTTACATCCAAGTCTAGAGTCTGCGACAAATCGAATTACCGCACCCTTTTTCCCGAGAATTGTATTTTTACCACATTTACAGCACTTGTCACTGAAATAATGTTAATATTGTTACTTACTGAAACTGCTTTGAACATGAGACTTACCTGAAAAAAGAAAATTATGGATTAGACTTTATTAAACGTAGAACCTTTATTTTATAAAAATCCTAACTATCCTCACTGAACGGTCTTGGACGTCTTGCAAAGGTCTGTGCTCTTATATCGTCGTCGTTACGCTCCAGGGTCTGGTTTCCGTCTGTCGAGTCACCTCATGTATACCTATTGTTTTTCTTCAATGTCAGTCTTATTCAAATTCAAGTCTCTGTATTTTTCGTCTAATCAACCAGTCAGTCATGTCACGGCCATAGAGGTTGGACAGCCCCAACACTCACTAATATTATAAATGCGAAAGTGAGTTTGTTTGTTTGTTACACCTTCACACCTCAACTACAAAACGGATCCTCATGAAATTTGGCATGTTGATAGCCTATGGTATGGAGATTGGAGAAGGACATACGGATTTTTTATATCGGGAACGTGGGTAAAACCGCGGGGGACAGTAGTATAATAAATGTGAAAATCTGGCTATTTGTGACGATAGCACGCATAAACGGCCAATCAGATTTCAATGAAACTTGCCACATAGACAGATAATCCCCCGGGAAGTTATAAACTGGTAAATAATAGATGTTTATAAATAGAGCAGATAATGCTATACTAACGAGCACCAAAAAAAAGCCACCAGCAAGGTGCTTAAATAAATCTAAATATCTCCTAAACCACGCAAGTTAATTTAATGAACTAGAAAAAATCTCGCAAACAATATTGTACTTTAATGCGTCATTAAATACATTTGAATGTTGCTTTGCATTCCAAGAAGCTTGCGTGGTTTCGTAAATATGTCATGATAAGATAGTTGGCTTATTTTATATTGGTCGTCAGTAATACATATTTTTAACCGACTTCAAAAAAAGGAGGAGGTTCTCAATTCGGTTGTTTTTTTTTTTTAATGTTTGTTACCTCATAACTCCGTCATTTATGAACCGATTTGTAAAATACTTTTTTAGGTTTGGAAGGGTACTCTTCCCGTTTGGTCCCATTGTCATCAAATCAGGATTTGATTACTTCTTAGTGTACTTTGAAGTCGGTTTAAGTTTTTTGTAAAACAGTCCAATTATTATAGTTCTTCATAATCGAAACATGCAACAACTTTTGTCATTGGTATGACGAACTTCGGTCATAGACTGAGTGCGAGACACTGTATGCAAGCGAGTGGCTATGGACCATTCACTGTGTCATCCATGGGGTTAATCATAAGCCAAAATGTTTGCTATAATATTTATAAACTAATATAACATATTTTTTTTATTAGCGCGGGGAAATCCTCATTGGATACCCAACCGCCCTGGGGGGGAGCGGCCAGGTTATGCCGGACTTTTACCGACTAAAGCCCCACGGTGGTCGCCACCTGCGCTACAGAGGGGGACGGGCTCTCGTGCAGATCGCGTACCTGCTCAAGGTACTACTCAATGTACCTAATGATAGGGTAGTTAGGTACTAAATTGAAAAGCATAGACCACTAAGCAGGACCATTATAAATTGGTGACCAGTTATTATACTCGTTTAGTCTTCTGGCGACATTTTCCAACGTCCTCGATCCACGTTATATCCATATTTGCTAAAAATACAGTATCCCGTCAAATACCTCACGTTAGATAGCACAGTGCCAATCTACCGAGTAATCTTCTGCAGAGAATCCGTTATACCACTCTTATCAGGGTGTTACTTCATAAAGTACGTGAATAAAGCTTCAAAAATGGATCCAGATAGTGGTAAATACATTTTGATAGCTTGTGACAGGATGAGTATGAGGTTTTATGGGTTATGTCTGCTTTTGTTAGGTATATCAGATTAATGATGGATGTAGGTATGTATGGTGGTACGTTTGATGTGAGCTGAAGAATTAATGATTCAGATTGTAAGATTTTGATGATGGTGGCGTATGTGTTTTTATTTACTTTCAAGTAAAAAAAACCGGACAAGTGCGAGTTGAACTCGCGTGGAGAGGGTTCCATACAAACTTAACATTGTAGTTGACATTATTGACAAAACCATGTTGTTTGAATACGTAGACATAGACTTCTTAAAGGTTTTCCTGAGTAAAGAACTATATTCTGTTTTATTTTTTATTTTAGGCTCAATAGTTTTGGAGATATGGGGGGAGATGGTCAATTTTCATTCATACCCTCACTCATTGAGACCCTCACAACAAGCCCTTTCACCTCTAAAGTGATTTTTGTTGTAGTTGCTTGTTTTCGTTACACATCCGTGTTTGGGTCACAGAAATACATATGTGTACTAAATTTTAACTTGTTCCTTTTTCCTTTTGAGGTAAGGAACCCTAAAAATAGGTAAGTATTTTTTTTAATCCCTTCGTTTTATTTATTTATCATTTTTGTATTGTACATATTATATAATTTTTGGGGATTAAAGATCACCATAATTAATTCTGCTCAATATCTCAACTTTTTGAGCAATGACTTCCATCGGCGATTTCCCCTATGGTTCTGAATTAAACTGCAACCAGGGGGGAATCCCTGGTTGCAGTCCCATCGACCTGGTCAAAAGCCGTAAACAGCTTCTATTGATCTTCAAATAATTCCATCTATGTACCTATACGCAATCCATTTTGAACCAAAAAAATAACCAATAAAGCTGCTATAAAATTACATTAAATTAAGTACATATTATTTTGCTATTCCATAGAATTTATCAATACCTTTCGATCGAAAGAACTCCTGAAAAAATAAAAGGCATAGACGATTACGAAAAAAGCATATTTTTTCCACTTGAACTACCAATAATTTGAAAAGTCCTTTGACCAAGATACATAAAATAATATTCGTGGAATAGTTATCGGACTGAAATAAGTAATCGCTAATGGGAATAAAATAAAAGATAACACTTTCGGGATAAAGTTTGGTTTCACTTTTGTACCAGTTTTTTTATTGGCTTTCGTAGAGGTCAAATTCGTGACTATGCCTGCGTGGACGTACTTAGACAGCTCTCCACATTTTTTAAGATTTTTTGTTATCTTTCCACTCTGAGATTGGGGTTGAATTTCAGAAAATCCATTCTTTATCTCTTTAGTTTTTTTTTTTTTATACGATTAAGTCGTTAAACTAGCGTACGGCCGCCTGATGTTAAGCGGTTACCGCAGCCATATGGACGCTTGCAACACAGGAAACATCGCTCACGCGTTACCGACTTTTCCCCCCTCCCCTATGAGCTCTGGTGACCTTAATCACGCACAGGAACACAACTTTATACAACATAAAGTTATTTGGCTGCGGTATTCTGTAAGGTGGAGGTACTTCCCCAGTCGAGCTGCTCTTTGAGCGAATAAACGCTATGCTCTAACTCTCTTAAAATATCTATTTATAGCTGTCTACCGCGGGTTCTTTCAAGGTCCTGAGATAAAAAGTAGCCTATAGCACTCGGCGACAATGCAGCTTCATCAGTGAATTAATATTTGGAATCTGTCTGGAAGCAAGTATTATCACGTTCAATTTTTTCTTCAGTTTTTTTTGTTGATCTAAATTATGTTGGTCTAAAATAGGGATTTGCAATCTTCTGTATATATAAAAGGACACCGTGACTGACTGATCTATCAACGCATAGCTCAAACCACTGAACCGATTGGGCTGAAATTTGGCATACAGATAGTTGTAATGACGTAGGCATCCGCTAAGAACGGATTTTTGGAAATTCCACCCCTAAGTGGGTAAATCTTCTGTATATATAAAAGGACACCGTGACTGACTGATCTATCAACGCATAGCTCAAACCACTGAACCGATTGGGCTGAAATTTGGCATACAGATAGTTGTAATGACGTAGGCATCCGCTAAGAACGGATTTTTGGAAATTCCACCCCTAAGTGGGTAAAATAGGGGATGAAAGTTTGTATGAAAGTCCGTCAGTTTTGGAGTTAGGATCTTCAAATTTTGTGTTTAGGCTGACGATTGAAAATTAATTTATAGGTGTCTCAGCGTTTTTGATAATTTTGATCCCGAAGGGGTGAAAAGGGGTTGAAGTTGGGTATGCAAGGCCTTCAATTCCACAATAAACTGTACTAAATTTATTATTAGACAGTGTAAGTGTCCAGTAAGAAAGGATTTTTGGAAATTCCACCCCTAAGAGGGTGAAATAGGGGATGAAAGTTTGTATGCAAGTCTGTCAGTTTTGAAGTTAGGATCATCAAATTTTGTGTATAGGCTGACGATTAAAAATTAATACAAAGTTGTCTTAGCGTTTGTGATAATTCCACCCCCGCAGGGAGAAAAAGGGGGATGAAGTTGGGTTGCAAGGCCTTCAATTCCACAATAAACTTCACAAAATTTATTATTATACAGTGTAAGTATCCAGTAAGGAAGGATTTCGGATATTCCACCCCTAAGGGGGTGAAATAGGACTTGAAAGTTTGTATGAAAGTCCGTCAGTTTTGAAATTAGGATCTTCAAATTTTGTGTTTAGGCTGACGATTGAAAAATGTAAAGTTATCTGAGCATTTATGATAATTCCATCCCCGAAAGGGGAAAAAGGGGGATGAAGTTGGGTATACAAGGCCATCAATTTCTGAGTATGGAGTATGGACTCCCCGTCGATGGCGAGAGTTGCGATGGTAGAAGGTAGCCCGTGGGCATCAGGTCAAACAATTCTTCAGAAAACTGTCCGTTGTACAAGCGGTACACACATAAGGAGGCAAAGTCTCTCCTCAGACTGCCAGACAGACAGAAACATCTCAGCTGTCTGGAAATTATTGAGGAACTTGTGGATATAGGTGTATTCGTCTGTCTGTCTGTGTGCCATGAGGAAATACCTCAGCTGTCATGAAATGGTTGAGGAATTTGTGGATAGGTCTCATGGCGTAATTTTAGATAAATAATCCCGATCTCGACACCTCCCAAAAAAAACATATATCTCCTTTCCATACATAGGCCCTTAACAGCTGATCGGACAGTGTATGTATGCATATTTCTGCCGGTAGATTTTCAGACCTTCTTCTTCAAATCGGGAACATAAACTTTCCATAAATAGATGGTCCAAATACCAAGTTAGGTATAGATAAAATGTAATGGAACACAAACCGATAGAGTGGTTATGCGCGAGAGAGCCATTACGTCTCCCAAAAATGACCAACCCGCTGCGATCAATGAAATGTTGCCGCCATGGTCGATATGGAAGAGTCGTTTTGATGATTGTGTATTTTATTTTGTAAAATAAAAAGTATGTATGTATACTAATGTTTTGGGAAAAATTGGCAATATACAGGGTAGAATTTTTTAACCTCACCTGGAGGTAAAGTAACGGTAAAGTAAAGGTAACTTCAGTAGCTTTGACCTTCATAGGTCCTTCTAGGGCCTAAATTGAATAAATGGCTTTGACTTTGACTTCGGTAAATTATCCTATTCAATTTTTAAACTCTCTTAATCCGCCAGGTAATCCGTGTCATGCATTACGTGCTCCTGTCATATTGATTAGAAATATACGGCCTCCAAAATTGTGCTGTGGAACTTGACTACAAGTAACAGTTCTCCGCCGCAATGTTATTGAGGCCAAAATATTAACTGGTTCTGCCAGAGGAGAAACAGTCTTCGTGCCGCGTATACCATTGATCCCAAAGCACCTTCCGTTTGAATTTAAAAGATTACAGTTCCTTATCAAGGTTTGTTTCGCGATTGCAATTAATAAATCACAGGGAAGAACTCCGAAATTTGCTAGAGTTTATTTGCGGCAGGACTGTTTCAGTTTTATGTGGCATGCTCTCTTCCTGAACTTTTGTCAAATATCACACGTAGTGGCGGGCTATGCCATGAACAAAGCTTATTGTTACAATGATTCATATCTAGAAAAAAGATATAATCTACGCGGACGAAGTCGCGGGCTAAAGCTAGTTATTATATATAAGCATAGATGAATTAATGATGCCTGTTTTTTTACGGTGTATTAGGCCTGTATTTGAATTCAATCTCACCATGGTAAGTGATGATGTAGCCGAAGGTAGTAAGCACAGAAAGCCTATAGTGAACGGCCTCTCAAGTGCAGCTGTCGGAACACACCGATAGGTGCTTGGCGACAGATTTTCAACTTGACGATGGTAGCTAGCCGGTGGTGACTAAGAAGTACCCTACCACTGTGCTGTGGTCACGATCTTTTCCTTCACCGAAAGCTCTAGTTAATTGTAGGATTCGAATCCGGGACCTTGGTCTCGGCATCCGACGTCATTAACATCGAGCACTTCTACCATTGCTTTATATCAAATAAACATACTGTAGCAACAACAATTTTATGATACGTTTTCAC
Source organism: Achlya flavicornis (assembly GCA_947623365.1). Taxonomy (NCBI): domain Eukaryota; kingdom Metazoa; phylum Arthropoda; class Insecta; order Lepidoptera; family Drepanidae; genus Achlya; species Achlya flavicornis. Next base: position 18,894,597 of record OX392467.1, on the reverse strand, counting down.
AATAACTAAGTCAAAATACAACTTAGAGGACTGGATGAATCACGTACATAATGAGCTCACTCGTGTTAGAAAATACGTGATATCGAGGACTTTCGACGTAACAACGTGATTCGCCAAATTAAAATTTGCTAGACTTTTTTTTTGCAAAATGGTCAGTGCAAATCACCACATAATCGGTTCGGCAGTATTTTATCAATATTTTGCAAAATTATATCTTACGTAAGGTAGGTATTCTTAACTTTTAAGTTAGTTGAGGATTTTATTTGTTAGAATATTAATTCAATACTTTAGTTTAGTAGCTTTTTACATTAAGTTCTACACTTCTTTAAGAAGAATTTCATATTTGCCATTTTTTTTGTGTCGTCAGCAGTCATTATACAGAATACCAGTCTTATTTATGCTCGGAAAGTAAAATCATCTCTTCTATGGTGTATATGGTCTCAGATATATACAAATAAAGTTGTAAAATAAACAAAAAAATACTCAAATAGGATCTCATTTCAGAGATGGCATGCAAAAGTAACGAAATAATATTCCGCGCCGGATATGAGGTGGTGACCGGAACCAAGATGGCAGCCGCACGTCCGTTCCCAACGGATCGGAAACTACGTAACCGAATTATCGGCTAGACTGAAACCCAATGCTATTTCAGTTCCAGATGAAATTTGACAGAGAGGATTGTTATTGTAGTTGTCAGAGGATTTGCTGATTGAACATGTTTGTTGCTCGTGGAAAACACGGTGCCTATTACTATAACTATCTTTCCATCTCAGATTACAGAACAAAAGCCAGATAGAGCGCGCGCAACACGAGAGTGAGGCCAAAAAAGCAAATACAAATTGAAAAAGACATACCTACCTGGTATTCGCTTTTGAATTTGTATTCGCTTTATTTAAGAGCCGTATGTAAGCTAAACGTCATAAACAGGGTTCGCTATTTTAGTGGTTTATGAATGAAAACATGAAAGAAATAGTATTATACGAACATATTCATAGAATCAAGACACCAATTAACAGATCCGTGGAGGCCCTTTTTTTTTAATTTGCTTCAATAAATAGCAAAAACAATATAAATATTACCAAAATCATAAAAATGGAGGTTTACCGTTTTAGTGATACCATCAAATTTAGAATCCATTTTGTAAAAATTATATATAACAACGAATCACAAATATATGTACAACAGATCCGTGGGGCCACATTTTCATTTTTTTGTACGAGAATAATGTAATTTATTTATTTATAAGCATCAATTTTGCGACGCCATTTGTCCATACATTTTTCTATGAAATGTCAAGTGAAGCTTTATATACAAGACGCAATCGCGAAAACAGTCAGTTCCCCCAGTGTCCCAAGGTGACACCACGTCGCTTTTTATTGACACCGGAAATTACGTCATCCACATATCTGTATACATGCGCTCGTCAAAAAGAACATGATAAGTGCATTTTTATTTTTTACATTATTAGAGTTATTAAATTCCTTAGAAATAATTAAATATACATATTATATCATCATACGTATCAATTTCATGGTTTGTTGGTGTGCCTAAGATAATGTTTTCTACTAAGCATTTTTAAGAAAGTTTGGCTATAAGATAGGTAATAAGATAAGGGGTTCTCCCATTCAAAATTCGGAGCAGCCCGACCGGGAGTACCTCCACCTTACATACGATCGCAATCAAATAACATTACTTTAATTTTGTGGTGTTACAGTGATGACTCAGGTCACCAAGCAAACAAGGTAAAAAAGCACACGGCCCTGCGGATGGTAAGCGGTTACCGTAGCCATATAGACGCTTACAACACTCGGGGCATCACTCACGCGTTCCCGACATTTCTCCACAATTAAATGATTCACTTGTATCTCGCATATTTACCCACAAACTAAACTCCCAAATATTTTCACACTGATGATCGCATTTTGTACCAGCTTTAAAAACCATTAGCTCACTCTTAGCGACATTATATCTGAGCCCATGGGACACCGCATAGGTCTCACAGATGTGTAACAACCTTCGCAACGCACCAATCGAAGGGCTCAGCACAACCATATCGTCGGCGTAACTAATATTATTTATGCACACACCATCCACATGACATCCAACAACGCACCAATCGAAGGGCTCAGCACAACCATATCGTCGGCGTAACTAATATTATTTATGCACACACCATCCACATGACATCCAATAAACTGACTGCTGAGCTCACGGATCAGTCGGTTCATGTACAGGTTGAACAGTTTCAGCGAGCTCAAGCCCCCCTGTCGCACTCCACAACCAACCCATATACGTCCGAATGTACGCCTGCCCACCTCACACAATCCTTTTGGTTGTTGTACCAATACCCAAACATTGAGATTATCTCAGGCGGTAATGTAGTATCTTCCTTTAATTTTTGAAATATTTTATGTAATATGTTATGTTTTATACACAATGTACTAAAATATTGCATCTCGCTGAGTTTGCTTTGCTTATAAATGTTATGAATTCTACTACTTAGTAAACCTGTTATGTAAGCTTTTGTTGTGCCTATTTAAATAAGATGAACACAAAAGGGAAAATAAATAAAAAATTAAATGTATATTGTTAGAAATATCAGACCAGGAGGCGGGGCTTAGCATCGCACCATCACCGTGACGTGGAATCGCGTGACTGGTGGGGTGACCATGCGCCTGCGGCGAGTGGTAGCAGCGCGACACTCACTTCTGCGGTAGCATTCGGACGTGACGGACATATTAGTTGTAGTAGCTATAATTGTGTTTAGGTTTCATTGGAATAAAAGTTCATGTTGTTATTTCTCTTTTCTGAAAAACTAGTTCCGCTATTGATTTAGAATATCAGGCGTGGGATAAAACACGACGCCTTGCTCGCTGTCGGTTATTTTTTTTTGCTGTAAATGATACAAATGGGCATTTGTTTTCCAAATTTTAAATCCTGCCATTCTGTTCAATTATTTTAGTGTTGTTTTTAATTATACGTGGCGTTAAGCTGTTAGTACCCTAATTTTTGATTAGTAGCCACGTGCGCTTGCCTCACGGCAGCAACCTATGGCGTGTGCTGTGTAGTATTAGTAGCCGCGTGCGCTTGCCTCACGGCAGCAACCTATGGCGTGTGCTGTGTAGTATTAGTAGCCGCGTGCGCTTGCCTCACGGCATCAACCTATGACGTGTGCTGTGTAATATTAGTAACCGCGTGCGCTTGCCTCGTGGCAGCTACCTATGGCGTGTGCAGTATCTTTATCTCACGGGAGGCTATCTCTTGCAGCCACATGCGCGAAATCACATCAAATCTAAATATTTATTGCGTTGCACTGCTGCCTATGATTTGATCTGTGTCTCCTTCTGAGATGACAATTATTATAGCAGTTGAGACAGCTAGAAGTATACAACGGTGTTGTTTTACAGATGACGGCGATCCTGGTAATTCTCAAGATTTCGGGGAGCTTCGGGGAGCTATCCAGCCAAGATCAGGCGGTTGAGGACAACTCGCAATCAGGAGAGGCCGTGTTAGAAATATCAGACCAGGAGGCGGGGCTTAGCATCGCACCATCACCGTGACGTGGAATCGCGTGACTGGTGGGGTGACCATGCGCCTGCGGCGAGTGGTAGCAGCGCGACACTCACTTCTGCGGTAGCATTCGGACGTGACGGACATATTAGTTGTAGTAGCTATAATTGTGTTTAGGTTTCATTGGAATAAAAGTTCATGTTGTTATTTCTCTTTTCTGAAAAACTAGTTCCGCTATTGATTTAGAATAATATAATGTAATATTACTTAAATAATTTATTAGCATTTCATCGGATGGTACCACGTTATGCGGTACGCACCTAACTTGACGCAACGAGCTGATGCATGTGTGCGTGCCTGTAACACGACTGCAAAGTAACAAATGAATGCTGGTTTTGGCGCGCGATCTAGCTTACATCCGACCCTTAAACAAAGTTTATTAAAAAGAAAGTGTGTGTGTTTATTAAATACACAGAATATGTCTCTTTCAATGTGTATTTTCTTTTTTGGCCTCACTCCCGTGCGCCGTGTTCCGCGCGCTCCATTGCATTTGCCTTGTTCTGTAATCTGTGCATTCCATATTTAATATTTATGAGGAAACTAACTGGTTGACTGACTAACGTACAGCCCAAACTGCTAGTGTTAGAAACTTTAACATATGCACATAGGTTCCTTTTATAACGTTGGCATCCACTAAGGAAAGGTTTTCAAAATTCATCCCCTTATGAGGTAAACTTATGGGGTTTTGTGTGGGTAAACCCGCGAGGGAAAGTAGTAACCCCTTTAACAAGTCACAGAATGACTCTACAACTTTCGTATCATAACAATAAATGTTCAAAATGACCAGAATTAACAATACTAGAATACCGCAGCCAAATAACTTTATGTTGTGTAAAGTTGTGTTCCTGCGCGTGAGTAAGGTCGACAGAGCTCATAGGGGAGGGGGGAAAGGTCGGTAACGCGTTAGCGATGCTTCTTGTGTTGCAAGCGTCCATATGGCTCCGGTAAACATTACCATCAGGTTGCCCGTATGCTTGTTTACCGACTAAGTTGTATAAAAAATCTAGTAACATTTTCCTTGTCCTTAATGAAAACAAGCAATTGGACTAATTTGACCGGACTCTTACATCCTTTTCTTATGTTCTTTGTTAGAAAGGGATATAGTGAGACTAAATTAATTTAGTTGTAAGCTATAGAATAGGGAGGGAGTCGACCCAAAAAGTGACAAAAGGACAGCTACGGTTAAGTTGATATCAACGAAAATAGTTTATTTACACCGTGAACATCTACATAATTATTACCACAGATAATGTATTTACAATGTTTGCGAAACAAAAATATGAAATATGGTACAGGTTTTTTAATGGACTCATATGAAGTTGAGCAAAAATCTTCAAAAATGCGTGCTGTGATTCAGAAGATTTCGTGTATTTTTCCTTAGAAATATTCTGTAGAAATGTAGTCAGTTAATTCTCTAATAAATAATCTTGAAGTTTTGCGTCTGATATTTTAATTATTTTGTCTAGATGATTTATTATGATTTTTTAAAAATGAGCTCCGAATTCGCCATACATTTTTACTATGGCAGCGCGACGTTAAATATATAAGTGAGATACGCGCTCGAAAATTTAGTCGACCACGGGAGCTCAGAGAGAGATCACGTCTCTTTGCGGAACGACTACCAAGAAAAATACGATCGCGATCTAACGTGTACGGACACTAATTCAAAGAGCATAACGACATAAGTTTTGTTTTTCGTTTTTTGAGTCAGTCAAATAATATATATTACTTTTGTTTCATTTGCAATGTTAGTTAGTTTGCTTAGGTCAAATCTTGCAAGCACATCTTTTTTTTTTCAAACATTTTTTCATACTTGGGTAAACTAGCATACGGCATACGACTCGCTTGGTGGTAAGCGGTTACCGTAGCGATATGGACGCCGAGTGAGCTGAAATTTTGCATACACCTTTAGTTCCAATGACAAAACAATTTGCAATACTCAATAATGTAATACTTTTAAAATGGCCGTCGCCACAAGATGGCGGATGAAGTATTTTTCTCAAAATGTCGAAAAAGTGTCCGCCATGTTGAACTTTTTAGATACTGGTCCGATTGCTCTCAAAATCGATATTTGTGAGTCCTTCGGGTCACAAAACAAGAATCTTTTCTCAGAATTTTGAAAAGGTGTCCGCCATGTTGAACTTTTTAGGTACTGGTCCGATTGCTCTCAAATTCGATATTTGAGAGACCTTGGGGTCACAAAACAAGAATCTTTTCTCAAAATGTCGAAAAAGTGTCCGCCATGTTGAACTTTTTAGATACTGGTCCGATTGCTCTCAAATTCGATATTTGAAAGACCTTGGGGTCACAAAACAAGAATCTTCTCTCAAAATGTCGAAAAAGTGTCCGCCATGTTGAACTTTTTAGATTCTGGTCCGATTGCTCTCAAATTCGATATTTGTGAGTCCTTGGGGTCACAAAACTAGAATCTTTTCTCAATATGTCGAAAAAGTATCCGCCATGTTGAACTTTTTAGGTACTGGTCCGATTGCTCTCAAATTCGATATTTGTGAGTCCTTGGGGTCACAAAACTTGAATCTTTTCTCAAAATGTCGAAAAAGTGTCCGCCATGTTGAACTTTTTAGGTACTGGTCCGATTGCTCTCAAATTCGATATTTGAGAGACCTTGGGGTCACAAAACAAGAATCTTTTCTCAAAATGTTGAAAAAGTGTCCGCCATGTTGAACTTTTTAGATACTGGTCCGATTGCTCTCAAATTCGATATTTGAGAGACCTTGGGGTCACAAAATAAGAATCTTTTCTCAAAATGTTGAAAAAGTGTCCGCCATGTTGAACTTTTTAGATACTGGTCCGATTGCTCTCAAAATCGATATTTGAGAGACCTTGGGGTCACAAAACAAGAATCTTTTCTCAAAATGTCGAAAAAGTGTCCGCCATGTTGAACTTTTTAGATACTGGTCCGATTGCTCTCAAATTCGATATTTGAGAGACCTTGGAATCACAAAACAAGAATCGTTTCTCAAAATTTTGAAAAAGTGTCCGTCATGATGAAACTTCTAAATACTGGTGACCCCAAGGACTCTCAAATAAATGTCTCTCGCTTTTGAGAGCAATCAGACCGGTATCTAAAAAATTCTACATGGTGGACACTTTTTCAACATTATGAGAAAAGATTCTTGTTTTGTGACCCCAAGGACTCACAATTATCGATTTTGAGAGCGATCGGACCAGTATCTAAAAAGTTCAACATGGCGGACACTTTTTCGACATTTTGAGAAAAGATTCTTGTTTTGTGACCCCAAGGTCTCTCAAATATCGATTTTGAGAGCCATCGGACCAGTAACAAAAAAATTCAACATGGCGGACACCTTTTGATAATTCTGAGAAAAGATTCTTGTTTTGTTACCCGAAGGACTCACAATTATCGATTTTGAGAGCGATCGGACCAGTATCTAAAAAGTTCAACATGGCGGACACTTTTTCGACATTTTGAGAAAAGATTCTTGTTTTGTGACCCCAAGGTCTCTCAAATATCGATTTTGAGAGACATCGGACCAGTAACAAAAAAATTCAACATGGCGGACACCTTTTGATAATTCTGAGAAAAGATTCTTGTTTTGTTACCCGAAGGACTCACAATTATCGATTTTGAGAGCGATCGGACCAGTATCTAAAAAGTTCAACATGGCGGACACTTTTTCAACATTTTGAGAAAAGATTCTTGTTTTGTGACCCCAAGGTCCCTCAAATATCGATTTTGAGAGCAATCGGACCAGTTACTAAAAAGTTCAACATGGCGGACACTTTTTCGACATTTTGAGAAAAGATTCTTGTTTTGTGACCCCAAGGTCTCTCAAATATCGATTTTGAGAGACATCGGACCAGTAACAAAAAAATTCAACATGGCGGACACCTTTTGATAATTCTGAGAAAAGATTCTTGTTTTGTTACCCGAAGGACTCACAATTATCGATTTTGAGAGCGATCGGACCAGTATCTAAAAAGTTCAACATGGCGGACACTTTTTCAACATTTTGAGAAAAGTTTCTTGTTTTGTGACCCCAAGGTCCCTCAAATATCGATTTTGAGAGACATCGGACCAGTAACAAAAAAATTCAACATGGCGGACACCTTTTGATAATCCTGAGAAAAGATTCTTGTTTTGTTACCCGAAGGACTCACAATTATCGATTTTGAGAGCGATCGGACCAGTATCTAAAAAGTTCAACATGGCGGACACTTTTTCGACATTTTGAGAAAAGATTCTTGTTTTGTGACCCCAAGATCTCTCAAATATCGAATTTGAGAGCAATCGGACCAGTATCTAAAAAGTTCAACATGGCGGACACTTTTTCGACATTTTGAGAAAAGATTCTTGTTTTGTGACCCCAAGGTCTCTCAAATATCGATTTTGAGAGCAATCGGACCAGTATCTAAAAAGTTCAACATGGCGGACACTTTTTGAGAAAAGATTCTTATTTTGTGACCCCAAGGTCTCTCAAATATCGAATTTGAGAGCAATCGGACCAGTATCTAAAAAGTTCAACATGGCGGACACTTTTTCAACATTTTGAGAAAAGATTCTTGTTTTGTGACCCCAAGGTCTCTCAAATATCGAATTTGAGAGCAATCGGACCAGTATCTAAAAAGTTCAACATGGCGGACACTTTTTCGACATTTTGAGAAAAGATTCTTGTTTTGTGACCCCAAGATCTCTCAAATATCGAATTTGAGAGCAATCGGACCAGTATCTAAAAAGTTCAACATGGCGGACACTTTTTCGACATTTTGAGAAAAGATTCTTGTTTTGTGACCCCAAGGTCTCTCAAATATCGATTTTGAGAGCAATCGGACCAGTATCTAAAAAGTTCAACATGGCGGACACTTTTTCGACATTTTGAGAAAAGATTCTTGTTTTGTGACCCCAAGGTCTCTCAAATATCGATTTTGAGAGACATCGGACCAGTAACAAAAAAATTCAACATGGCGGACACCTTTTGATAATTCTGAGAAAAGATTCTTGTTTTGTTACCCGAAGGACTCACAATTATCGATTTTGAGAGCGATCGGACCAGTATCTAAAAAGTTCAACATGGCGGACACTTTTTCAACATTTTGAGAAAAGTTTCTTGTTTTGTGACCCCAAGGTCCCTCAAATATCGATTTTGAGAGCAATCGGACCAGTTACTAAAAAGTTCAACATGGCGGACACTTTTTCAACATTTTGAGAAAAGATTCTTGTTTTGTGACCCCAAGGTCTCTCAAATATCGAATTTGAGAGCAATCGGACCAGTATCTAAAAAGTTCAACATGGCGGACACTTTTTCGACATTTTGAGAAAAGATTCTTGTTTTGTGACCCCAAGATCTCTCAAATATCGAATTTGAGAGCAATCGGACCAGTATCTAAAAAGTTCAACATGGCGGACACTTTTTCGACATTTTGAGAAAAGATTCTTGTTTTGTGACCCCAAGGTCTCTCAAATATCGATTTTGAGAGCAATCGGACCAGTATCTAAAAAGTTCAACATGGCGGACACTTTTTCAACATTTTGAGAAAAGATTCTTATGTTGTGACCCCAAGGTCTCTCAAATATCGAATTTGAGAGCAATCGGACCAGTATCTAAAAAGTTCAACATGGCGGACACTTTTTCGACATTTTGAGAAAAGATTCTTGTTTTGTGACCCCAAGGACTAACAAATATCGATTTTGTCGAAGTCCAACGTGGCGGACACTTTTTCAACATTTTGAGAAAAGATTCTTGTTTTGTGACCCCAAGGTCCCTCAAATATCGATTTTGAGAGCAATCGGACCAGTTACTAAAAAGTTCAACATGGCGTACACTTTTTCGACATTTTGAGAAAAGATTCTTGTTTTGTGACCCCAAGGTCTCTCAAATATCGATTTTGAGAGCAATCGGACCAGTATCTAAAAAGTTCAACATGGCGGACACTTTTTCAACATTTTGAGAAAAGATTCTTGTTTTGTGACCCCAAGGTCTCTCAAATATCGATTTTGAGAGCAATCGGACCAGTATCTAAAAAGTTCAACATGGCGGACACTTTTTCAACATTTTGAGAAAAGATTCTTGTTTTGTGACCCCAAGGTCCCTCAAATATCGATTTTGAGAGCAATCGGACCAGTTACTAAAAAGTTCAACATGGCGGACACTTTTTCGACATTTTGAGAAAAGATTCTTGTTTTGTGACCCCAAGGTCTCTCAAATATCGATTTTGAGAGACATCGGACCAGTAACAAAAAAATTCAACATGGCGGACACCTTTTGATAATTCTGAGAAAAGATTCTTGTTTTGTTACCCGAAGGACTCACAATTATCGATTTTGAGAGCGATCGGACCAGTATCTAAATAGTTCAACATGGCGGACACTTTTTCGACATTTTGAGAAAAGATTCTTGTTTTGTGACCCCAAGATCTCTCAAATATCGAATTTGAGAGCAATCGGACCAGTATCTAAAAAGTTCAACATGGCGGACACTTTTTCAACATTTTGAGAAAAGATTCTTATTTTGTGACCCCAAGGTCTCTCAAATATTGAATTTGAGAGCAATCGGACCAGTATCTAAAAAGTTCAACATGGCGGACACTTTTTCGACATTTTGAGAAAAGATTCTTGTTTTGTGACCCCAAGGACTAACAAATATCGATTTTGTCGAAGTCCAACGTGGCGGACACATTTTCAACATTTTGAGAAAAGATTCTTGTTTTGTGACCCCAAGGACTCACAAATATCGATTTTTTCGAAGTCCAACGTGGCGGACACATTTTAAAATTTTGGCAAAAGTTTCATGTTTTGTGATCCCGAGGTCTCTCAAATATCGATTTCGAGAGAAATCGGGCCAGTATCTAAAAAGTTTTACAAGGCGCGGACACTTTTTGAAAATTTTGCGAAAATATCATGTTTTAATCCCAAGGCTTTTTTTTAAATTATGTACTTACTGACTTTTGTCATGCGGGTGCAAACGGCCGACCGAGCCGAGAGTACTGACTGTTGTGTGCGTGTCGACGCACACAACACTAACCCGCAGTAAATACCTATTTGCCGCGCGCTGATTTCGCTCGACAGGGTCTTAACTTAATACTTTTACAATAGCAAAATGTTGTAGCAAATATTATGAGTTAATTACTGCCGATGACGTACAACCCGCCTTGACCTATAAAATCAGTTACTTGTTGCAACATCTTGACAGTTACTTCAACTACAATGTTTCTAGTAGATAACTGAAGGAATAAATTTTACTCGCTCCCTAACGTCTTTGGACGGGTAGGCGCAGATGTTTGAAATAATGAAACTTTTTTGGATGTGGCATTAACCACTTAATTTTCTTTGAATTTTGCTTGGTTCATTCGTGTAAGTATTGACCTTTGAGGATTAGCACTTGGTGTTTTAAGATTGATGTTTACATCTTTGATTAAGGATATATACAGATAGAGCGTCGAAGCTATGCATGTGTCGACAAAAATAGCCCCTAACTGTTAGGGGCTAACTCAAATAAAATTAAATAAGCATAATTATGTCTAAAATTTAAATTTCTCCCGATTTTAATTAGAATATTTCAACAACTGCTATCATTGCGAACGTCACTATGACAAGCAGAAGGACGCAGAGGGAGCGTAAAACGTAGCTGTTACGCGCAGCAGCCTATAAAAGTTGGCCTGTTTTATATATTCGTGTAGTATGGCGACGTTCTTTCTAGGTATTTTTATTTCTATAGATTTATTGATGTTAAAAATGTCGACAGAGCTACATGAGGAGGCGCTTGTGTAGTACACAGCAACTACCTACTTTCGATGCCTATTCCAACTACTTTTCAGGAAGAGTATCAGCAATGTACGAGAGATACACCGGTGTTGCACAAGTGTCGTACGTGCGACGTACATTTAACGAGCTTTTATAAATTACAAAATATACTAACAACACCTCTTTTGTAACCAAACTCCAAAGATCAGATGCCGCATCAAATCCTCTCGCAACTCAAAGTTAGCGTCTCGTGTTTTAACATAGCTGGACAAGTAGATGAATGGTTTCAGCTTAGCTAGAGTTGCCATACTTTTGGATTTGTCCTGACATGATAGAAGAGAGAAATATATTTATGTAGAAGGCAGTATGCAGGCGATCTACGTGATAATAGTTGGCTAAAGTTGCTTATAGGCATTAATAATACCAGGAGGATTGATTGATTCTAAACTAACGCAACACAACGCAACGACGCAACGCGCAACGCAACGCACGAGTGATACCCCTGGTGTTGCAAGCGTCCATAGGCTACGGTAACTGCTTACCATCAGGCGGGCCGTATAAGTGGCCGTATAAGTATAAGTTTTTTTTTGACTCAGTATTATCTCTTTCCAAGAAAAGGATAAGAAATTAATCCTGTCAATTGCTTGTTAATGACGTGAATTTAGTTGCCTGACTATTTTCCCGTAAATGATAGTGGCATAGAATAATTAAACAGTTTCAAAATAAATGTGTTCTAGTCTTTTTAAATTTCAAGAGACATGATGTTTTGGTTCAAATTGCAACAGATTTAGCACCATTGTCTATCTTTCTAATATGCAACCAAGAGCCAGACTTGAGAAAACTGGATGCGAAAGAGGCTTTTGTTTACTTTTCAGTTCATTATGGTCACTCTATCGAAGCCTTTATGAAACTGCCGCTTTGTTCAGAAATAAATTTCAAAACGAACTTTATGTGCTAATTTGCGATTTTGTTTCGAGATCGCCTTACGATATAGCGCTGTTGTTAGCTTTCTATTGTAAAGAGTTATGCGTGTTGGAAGTATAGTTTTTCAAGAATCATATAACAGAATTTAGTTAAGTATAACTAACTCCCTTTAGAGGTCGGTTTCATAATGAAGCTTTGAACATAAATGCACTTTACGCCTTTACCGCACACTTGTAATCAAAAATTATTGAATAGCCTTGCGTAACTATTAGGATAAACAAAGTGAGTTCTGTTTTGTACTATTTATTATTCTTTTACACGTATTTAGGTTACGTCTCTACGCTTTTATGTCGTTGAGTTTACTACTTAGGTTCATATTGTTGTAAAATCTCAAGAATACATTTAATTTAATTATTACTAGCGACCCGCAAAGTACTAATGTGGTGTCATTGAACACGCGCCACCCCGTCTGCCATGGCGGTATCGCCAATATTGTTTTTTGGTAAATCTGTGATATCTTCCATGATACAAATGATAATGATTTGCTGTAAATGCCATGTTTGTCTCGGTGACATGGTTGCAACCTTCCTTGAAAAATCCAACTGATGGTGAAAACCGCATCAAAATCCACTCCATGGTTAAGAAGGAGTTCGTAGACAGACGCGCGAACCGACTTTGTTTTACACTTATATGTAATGATCTATATCTATCTATATAATATTGGAGAGATTATTATCAGATGCACCCATAAAGTTAATAGTAATGCAACATCAACGTTGGCATCCACTAAAAAAGTATTTTCAAAATTCCACCCGACCGGGTCACGAAGTAAACCGCGGAGTAGAAAGCTAGTCATAAATAAACTTTATATCGAAGATCTAGGATTCAAATTCAATAGTGTTAATCTTCACTCAAATTAGACAAACGTTTTTAAGATTATAACATAACATGTAAGCATAGTGAAAGGAACTTCCTTTTTAACTTTATTTTTATTTCCTCAGTCTGAGGAGACACTTATGTTATGTATTGTAGAATTGTTTAAGCGGATTCCCACGGCTACCTTCTACCATCGCAACTCTCGCCATCGACGGGGAGTCAATCCTCACACATTGAAACCAGAATTGTTTCAAACTGTGCGGGCTCAAAGGAGCTTCGTTCCGCGGACGAATGAGCTCCCCGCCGTGGTTTTCCCAATGGAGTACAGCATGGGGTTCTACAAAAGGGGTGTGAAGAGATTTCTGCAGGTCGGCAACGCGCGTGATACCCCTGGTGTTGCAAGCGTCCGTAGGCTACGGTAACTGCTTAACATGAGGCGGGCCGTATGCCCAAAAAACAACTTTATGTAATGAATACATAGTTTCAACTTAAACTCAGAAGTTAACAAAGCAAATAAGTTGAATATTTTGAGACTAAGTTTTGACGAAGCTCAAGTTAGTGAAGTTAGACTCTGTACTTTCATAATGAAATGCTTTGACGTCAGGAATATTATGAAAATAGTAGTTAATTTACTGTTTAGTTTATGCTCACTTATTATCATTTTGCGGTTGAGCGGTATAAAGGTCAGTGTAGTCGCCATTTCTTTGCGTTGATCATTAGTAACAAATATGTACAAAAATTCCTCAAGCCTGCCGCTGCTTCCGATTAACGGCAAAGTTCCCAGAAGGCTGGCAGCGTTTCCTCTTTGGATAGCCAAGCTGACGCGTTGGCGGAAAAAGCTCCCCGCCCGCTGGTCTCCGGAGATCTCGATCAATTTTGAAGACAAGGTGCGAGCATTATTTGTTTGCGAGACGGTTACAATACTATCCCATGACACATGATACTTCCAATTTACCGAGGTAATGTTTGCCACGATACAAGCGAGTCTAGTGTGGGCCTGGGTGACCGACCTGTGCTCAAAAACTCGGAAAAACGCGATTTTCCAGCGGTTTGACCTAGCTAGATCGATTATTCGCCCCCAAAAATATATCATTTTTGAGAGGTAGAGCACAGAGTTTATTCGCTCAACTAGCAGCTCGACTGGGGAAGTACCTCCACCTTACAGAATACCGCAGCCAAATAACTTTATGTTGTGTAAAGTTGTGTTCCTGCGCGTGAGTAAGGTCGCCAGAGCTCATAGGGGGAGGGGGGGGGGAAGGTCGGTAACGCGTGAGCAATGCTTCTTGTGTTGCAAGCGTCCATATGGCTACGGTAACCGCTTACCATCAGGCGGGCCGTATGCTTGTTTACCGACTTAGTTGTATAATCGAAATTATTAGAGCCGTATCAAATTACTTTTATATTAATCTGGCCGTATCAAATTACCTAATAATCTTTTTTGCATAACTTCAATGAAAACACGCCCTAAACAAAGCAGAAATAAAATCTAATAAGTTTTCCAAATTAAACGAACAAAAAAGTTTTTCGTGTTTTCAACTTACATAAATCAAAGAATTAATGAAGTAAGTATTAACTTGCAATGTAAATATTTACTTTCAAAAGAAAGTTCTTTTTTACGGTTATTAAAATATCTGATCCCAAATAAGAACTTGTACGAACGAAACTAGATAACTAATATAAAAGAAAAGAAAGAAAGAAATAGATTTTATTCCTTTCCTTTATTTATTTATAATATGGGTATTATATACTTGTAAATAAAATATTATTTGTTTATATTGCTTGATCTGTTCAAGACTTAAATAGATATGTTTTAACCTTAATCTGTGAAATAGTGAGTATAAACATAAAAAAAATAACAATTAGTATCAGAAGAAATTCTCCTTTACAAAAAAAATATCTAGGTGTGAATCGCACCCCTTACCTGTGGCATTGCAGTCGGGGTGTCGAACATGTACTTATCAGTCCAATCAGCCCCTCAATGGTATTGTTAAGACCTTTATTTTTTACACAGGCAAAAAAACATGCTTTCATCAAAATAGTACAGTAAAAATTACATAAAGGAGAACGCCCATTGTTGGACGTTAACAAAATAGTACAATAATTCACCCTGACATTGAATAGGGTCTATTTTCCCAAGATGTTTATTCAACATACCGCTCTGCGAATGTGCTAAGATAAATGTTAAATGTCATAAGCTCTTTGTCTCACGATGCAGAATGCATTTCGTGTTTTGATAGAACGTAGTTTGTAGCCGTTTTGTAGGGAATAGTTACAATGACGACGACACAGAACATATTATTATTATTATATTTGCTTTATGTAACACTAGTATTGCCCACCCGTTTTACTCAAAAAAAAACGAGGAATCTTCTGTATTTCCGGGATAAAAAGTATTGTATATGTTATTACAGGTTATATAATCTACCCACGAGTTTAATTTCGTAAAAAATCGTCCAGATATTCATAGTACATGCTCTGCTTAGTTTGGGATGAGATAGTCACGTGTGAAGAATTAGAAGAAGAACTTAGGATGTGTATTACACATCTATCCTAATCCTAATAAACTTTCGCGTTAATAAGATTAGTAGGACTAGCTGTTCCCGTGATTAAATCTGCGTTCCCGGAATAAAAAATTAAACCAATGTCTCTCATCTATGAGCCAAAAATCACGATTGGTTCAGAGTTTATTCATGAAAAGGTAACAAACAGAAAAAACAGTGTTACTTTCACATTTATAATAGAAGTGCGATGCCATTGAAACGGCTTCTTTATTTCGTTGGTTAATATTCTTATCTTAGTTTTAGCTCCTAATAAATAAATAAATAAATATCCTGGGACATTCCTAACACACGGTCATCTGATCCCAAACTAAGCAGAGCTTGTACTATGGAAACCAGATAACTGATATAATACATATACTACTTTTTGTTTGTAAATACATACTTAATATACATAATTACACCCAGACTCAGGACATACAGACATGTTCATGCACACAAATGCATGTCCTGTGTGGGAATCGAACCCACGACCAGCGGCGCGATAGGTGGATTCTTGACCAGAGTCTTAACCAACCGCGCCAGCTGGCCCGTCCATAATATTGTTAATATTTTATTTATTCAAATAAATTAACAACGTCATGTATCTACTTAAAACGAATCATACAAAATTTGTATGATTGAGTTGATTTGTATTACAAATCAACTCTCGCCATCGACGGGGAGTCCATCCTCACATATTGAAACCTGAATTGTTTCGTACTGTGCGGGCTCAAAGGAGCTTCCTTCCGCGGACGCTCAGACTGTGGAATGAGCTCCCCGCCGTGGTTTTCCCAATGGAGTACAGCATGGGGTTCTTCAAAAGGGGTGTGAAGAGATTTCTGCAGGGTCGGCAACGCGCGCGTGATACCCCTGGTGTTGCAAGCGTCCATAGGCTACGGTAACCGCTTACCATCAGGCGGGCCGTATGCTTGTTTGCCACCTAAGTGGTATAAAAAAAAAAAAAAAAAAAAAAAAAAAAAAAAAAAAAAAAAAAAAAAAAAAAAACTTAGGATGTGTATTACACATCTATCCTAATCCTAATAAACTTTCGCGTTAATAAGATTAGTAGGACTAGCTGTTCCCGTGATTAAATCTGCGTTCCCGGAATAAAAAATTAAACCAATGTCTCTCATCTATGAGCCAAAAATCACGATTGGTTCAGAGTTTATTCATGAAAAGGTAACAAACAGAAAAAACAGTGTTACTTTCACATTTATAATAGAAGTGCGATGCCATTGAAACGGCTTCTTTATTTCGTTGGTTAATATTCTTATCTTAGTTTTAGCTCCTAATAAATAAATAAATAAATATCCTGGGACATTCCTAACACACGGTCATCTGATCCCAAACTAAGCAGAGCTTGTACTATGGAAACCAGATAACTGATATAATACATATACTACTTTTTGTTTGTAAATACATACTTAATATACATAATTACACCCAGACTCAGGACATACAGACATGTTCATGCACACAAATGCATGTCCTGTGTGGGAATCGAACCCACGACCAGCGGCGCGATAGGTGGATTCTTGACCAGAGTCTTAACCAACCGCGCCAGCTGGCCCGTCCATAATATTGTTAATATTTTATTTATTCAAATAAATTAACAACGTCATGTATCTACTTAAAACGAATCATACAAAATTTGTATGATTGAGTTGATTTGTATTACAAATCAACTCTCGCCATCGACGGGGAGTCCATCCTCACATATTGAAACCTGAATTGTTTCGTACTGTGCGGGCTCAAAGGAGCTTCCTTCCGCGGACGCTCAGACTGTGGAATGAGCTCCCCGCCGTGGTTTTCCTAATGGAGTACAGCATGGGTTTCTTCAAAAGGGGTGTGAAGAGATTTCTGCAGGGTCGGAAACGCGCGCGTGATACCCCTGGTGTTGCATGCGTCCATAGGCTACGGTAACCGCTTACCATCAGGCGGACCGTATGCTTGTATGCCACCTAAGAGGTATAAAAAAAAAAAAACACTTCATTTGACCACATAATCTGAATGTATGTAATCATTATTATCACATTACATATTACACATCCTTCCCCTTTTTGAAATCATTGAAAAACAACAAATAAC
This sequence comes from Achlya flavicornis, assembly GCA_947623365.1. Lineage (NCBI taxonomy): Eukaryota > Metazoa > Arthropoda > Insecta > Lepidoptera > Drepanidae > Achlya > Achlya flavicornis. The sequence goes on along the minus strand of OX392467.1, from coordinate 18,876,876 downwards.
TGGGATTAACATCGTTATGCTAGCACAAAACTCGCTTCTCAGTAGAACTAAAGCTTTAAAATAAAAACAGTGAACCCCGAAGGCTTGTATTTCCACTACAGAGTTCCATTTGACGTTAGTTAGTTGTTTATGAGTGGAATTTCGATTCTAAACTTGTGTTGCCGACGCTTTGTTTGCGAGGATTTTCGTGTTAGCTATACGAGTTTCTGTGATGAAACTACAGCTTTGCTGGCATTGTTATATGTGACTATAGTAATTTTAATCATTACCCTTTTGTCAGTAAAGCACAAAAGCAGATTAATCTTCATTCTTTCATCACATGGCTCGCTAAAGATGTGTTTCGTATTATATTAATATCCGGGTTCATTCTTTACACACGGTTATCTGATCCCAAACTAAGCAGAGCTAGAGTGTATTGTGGAAACCAGATATTTGGGTCGATCAACCTTTTCTTGTTTTTTTTTTTTTTTTTTATACAAATTAGTCGATAAACAAGCATACGGCCCGCCTGATGGTAAGCGGTTACCGTAGCCATATAGACGCTTGCAACACACGAAGCATCGCTTACGCGTTATCGACCTATGGCATCCCCTATGAGCTCTGGCGACCTTATTCACGCGCAGGAACACAACTTTACACAACATAAAGTTATTTGGCTGCGGTATTCTGTAAGGTGGAGGTACTTCCCCAGTCGAGCTGCTCTTTGAGCGAATAAACGCTATGCTCTACCTCTCTTAAGACTCTTGTACCTCATTGCCATGGTTACATCCCCTGAACAACTCTTTGAAACAATGTTTTCTTTGTTAACAATTCACTAAACGTAGGTACATTTTTGTCCTAATTATAAGCCCATTATTCTGTGGACTATCTACTGAGCTATTAGTCGCATATAATTATTATAACAGTTTTTTTAAGAAACTCGGTCACTGTTGTCTCTTGGACAACGGGACAGAATAACAAATAAGAAAAAGTTGATTGACCCATTTACTACATCTACTTTTTAATTAGGCGTACCTATACTAATAGAAACACCCAGACTAAGAAAAGCAGACATGGTCGTGTACACAAATGTTGGTCTTTGGTGAGAATCGTACCCAACCAGTGCCGTGACAGGTGGGTGGTTTAGCCAACCAGGCCAAACAGCCTCTCTAAAATCCTCAAGTCTCTGTCGATACGACTGCAAACTATTATTGTGCCGAGCCGAGCCACGAACGAACCTACAACGAGCACGATGGGAATCCCTTTATTCGTGAAAAAACTGACAATCGCGCTTGTTGGAGGCTCGCAAGCCCGTCCACGCTACGAGAATCGTGCTCGCAGTGTGCTCGTTCGTGGCTCGGCTCGTACTCGGTTCGCCAAGCATGGACGCACCATTAAGATGGGTGTAATATAACAATAAGGACTTAATTATCTTGCAAAAAAGAAAAAACTGGTATAAAGTAAGGAATCATTTTTATAGGTTTCCCATTGCCATGGTAAAAATTGACAATGAAATGATAAGTAGTTTCCCAAATAATTCTGTGTTTCTGATAAAGTAAAAAGTTAGATTTTGATGTAAAGGGCCACGTACGAGTATAATGCATTGTGATTCAAAAGCAACTAGCTTACATATTATATGTTTGCGTTCAAGACTTTATGCGTCTAGACTTTGTACACATAGATGTTTCATACAAGGTTTATCGAATAATATTGTTTTAAAGTCACTATACCTTTTCAGTAAATTGCATTTTCCTTGAGACTGCTTAGCTTGGCACTCGCTGTCAAGTTGAGTTTATTCGAAAGGATAGCATTATGCTCTGGTTAATTTTTCTTTTTTTTTCTATATCATATATTCTATGTCATACACTTCTTAGTCTGAGCACAATAGTAACTCACCTCATCGCAATCTGATGAATGGTCTATTAAATAATAATAAAAATATGAATAATCTCGTTATTATCAGGATACTTAAGAAAATATACCTTACAATCTCAGATTAAAAAAAAAAAAAAATTTGTAAAAAGCACTCCATCACCAGGCTGAACAGTCGAGCTGGCTGCGGTTGTCTGACCATCCTCTCCCATCCCAGAGCGAGTCACTCCTATATAACACGCACTCCTTGGTTTATCCATGATTACTACAACACGACTTACAAACTAAGTTAGTTCCATCACCTGTCGTAAAAGGTGACTAAACGGGGACCTTCGGGGTCGTGGCAATCGGGGTGGGGGCTCTGAACGCCCAGAAGCGACCCCGAGGAGGACGATGGGTCGTTGTGTTCACGACTCATCGTGCGATAGCACCGCGAGGGTGCTGGGGGGAGGTATCACACTTCCCCCGGGATGGGCTATCACAGCGACGCGCGTGGAGAGGCGAGCAGGTACGCGACCTGCAAGAGAGGCCGCCCCCCTCTGTAGCGCTGGTGGCGACCACCGTGGGGTTTTAGCCGGTAAAAGTCCGGCATAACCTGGACACTCCTCCCCTCCCCAGGGCGGTCGGGTATCCTATGAGGATTTCCCCACGCTAATAAAAAAAAAAGTTAAGTTCTATCAAGAAATCAATAACCCCAAAGCATGTATGTCAAGAAACAGGTAATATCTTCAAGCGTTCGCAGTACTATCTCAAAAAAGTCTTATAAAAAATGTAGTCGTTCAAATACAAAACGGAACTAGGTCGGCTGTGCTTCTTTCATTATGCAAGAGGGTACTGAAGCGGCTACAAGACGATGACGTGACCTTACTACGTACTTTGTATGTTACTATGTGATATTGAGAAAAAATACCGGCCAAGTATAAGTCGTTCTCGCACACGGAGGGTTCCGTACAATAATAATAATGTAACCTTAATTGATTGACTGTGAAATGAATAGTGGGCGCAAAATTTAAAAGTACCAAAATATTGCGGTACTTAACTACAATTATGTTTAAAATCACAAATTTGTTGGTGGTCTAAAATTTTAAGGTTTTCTGTTTTTTCCTGTTACCTGTGCTGGCTGTAAGCTATTGCTTCTTAACAAATTTCAAGATTCTATGTCAACGGGTATAGCCTTTAGGTTTTGATTCCCTTGCGAGTAGTGTTTTTTTTTTTCACAGCCCTAAGTATTTGATATGAATTTCAACTGATCCTATAAGCGTTCCTTTTATTCCTTTTGAGGTACGGAACCCTAAAAACATATTTATATGCGATGGTTGAATGACCTAAAATAAATAAGTGTAGCTTTTGTATAGACCTATCAGAGTGATATGTTATCCAATGCTTATCTAGTAATGGAAAAAATCCTTAGATATGTCGTGGATTTCCTAAGGGGGTGGACTACTTGGCTCACACTACTGTCGTACGACTTACCACTTTTAATTATGAAAACAGATCTAAGAATTAAAATTGGCGCAAAAAACGATTTTTCACTGATTTAAGTACGGCTGAATACTAAAAACGGAAGTGATCCAAAATTCAAATTTAAATTCAAATTCAAAATCATTTATTCAAATAGATCTTCGCATGCACTTATGAAAAGTCTGACTCTAATACTCTAATACCGGTTCGGAAGGTTGCATTTGCTGAGAAGAGCCGAAAACTCAGCAATTACTCTTTTAAAAACAAACATAGAATCATTACATAATATTTACATTCTAATCGCACTGACAGCAATTACGTGCCCCGGCGCGGCGGCAAAACAATAAAGTAGACTGAATCTATATTTAATAAGTAAATAAATAAATGGCAAACTAAAGCAAATGGCAAACTAAAGCAAATGGCAAACTAAAGCAAATGGCAAACTTAAGCGGAGATTAAGATTTTTAAGTAAAATGGTAATCATTTTACTGAATAAATTTATCTTAAATCTTAGCGATTTGATAGACAATAATTATTATATTATACATTTTGTTATTATTTAACATTTTTTTATGCAGGCAGAAATTCCTGACTTTTTAACGTGACGTTAATTAAATTGATTACTGAAGTATAAGGTATTTAAAAAGTAAATACGAAGTAGTTAGTATTAAAATACACCTGAGTGTAATAGGATTTATAGGCCGATCATCATTAAGAAAGTGCTGATCATCTCATTTAGAAAGATTATAAATATTGACTAAAAATAAATAAATTAATATATCATCTGAATATATCGATGTGCTAAATTCTAATCCTGAGTTGCCAAGTTGTCTAAACTGTTTCTAGTTATGTAATTACTATTTACTTAAAGTTCCACATTATAGAATGAAGAAACATCGGAATTAAAGTAGGGTAGGTATTAATAAATAAATCACAAGACCACACTTTTTGAACTTATTTTACTCCTTTAAATTCTAGTATAATTGTCAATAAATTAATCAATTCAGATAATGGACAATAAAAATAATAAATAAATAAATAATATACTTAGATATAGACTCTGATATAGTATACTTAACTATATCAGAATACTAAAGGGTTAATTAGGTCAGAATAATAAATAATCATTTAGGCCAAACTTTAGAAAGTATTTATTCAAACATATCCATGGCCACAACTATGAATTTACTCTCAAATCTACTTCCGGTTCGGATGGCCGACCATATTGAGAAGATACCGGTAAGAAACTCAATATTAAGGTCTTATGTATGGCCACTACACATAAAGAGTTATTCTCAGTATATAACAGAAATACACAGAACACACATTATAAAATTATCAATTGTTACAGTTGACAATATCAAATATACTTATCTTTATATCGACGGGCAGTATCACGATTATAATAAGCAACCACTTCCAAAATACACAAGACTGAACTGAGCCCAGACCTTCCCGCTTATTTTATATTTTACAAGTACACTTCAAGAATACAAACGGAAGTATCAACCAATCACAGAGACGGAAGTCTCAATACACCATAACCGGATACATTTTATCAGGAAGTGTCACTAATCTCATAATAACAAATTTAGTAAACCATTATCACAAAATTACAACATTCGTTGTTAATTATTGGAATAATTACTATCGAATTTAGGTATGATTAATAATATGATTTATCAAAGCCATTACATTGTTCAATTAAAATATCAATCGGAAGTCTATTGAAATCTCCTTACATTACAATAAAATGTTTATCAACAATTAAATTATCGCAGTAGTGATTTGATGACTTTGTAATTATTCCAATTCAATTATCATCAACATTACAATTTAAAATAACATTAAGTTACACCGGAAGTTTAAATAATAATCAAACCTTCAGTTCAACAGTATTGCCATTGCAAATAATAAATTTATCAAAAACTTATTTCAATAATGTTGCCACTGCAAATAATACATCTTTGAAGTACTTATTTAACTCAGATATTTGACTCAGATTTAACCAAATATCTAACAAGTGCCTAATACTTTTACTGTAATAATGAATTCTTATTTCATACTTAATTTCCATGGCCCGGATAGCTCAGTCGGTAGAGCATTGGACTTTTAATCCAAGGGTCCAGGGTTCAAGTCCCTGTTCGGGCGACAAATATTTTGATAACTATGCAGGGTTCATAAAGTTGACGATAACTTGCGACAATTAATCCTGGCTAATCATATACTTAACCATTATTGTATTTAAAAACGGGCATGACTAGGCTGATGCTGAGGTTGACTTCTCAAAGTTACTTATAAGAATCTTGGCTTCTTTTTACAAAATGTATATAATTTTTGTAAATCATTATGACAAATCTTTAATTTATATAAAAATGAATCCCTATTTCCCTTGGTCACGCCATAACTTGAGAACGACTTAATCCATATTTTTATTAGAGACTAGCTTTAGCCCGCGACTTCGTCCGCGTAGATTAATTATTTTTTCTAGATATGAATCACTGTAACACTATAGAGCTTTGTTCATGGCTATTGCCCGCCACTACGTGTGATATTTGACGAAAGTTCAGGTAGATTGAGAGCTTACATGCGAGCATGCCACATAAAACTGAAACAGTCCTGCTGTAAATAAACTCTAGCAAATTTCAGAGTTTTTCCCTGTGATTTATTAATAGCCATCGCGAAAAAAACCTTGATAAGGAACTGTAAACTTTTAAATTAAACGAAGGATTTGGGATCAATGGTATACGCGGCACGAGACTGTTTCTCCTCTGGCAGAACCAGTTAATATTTTGGCCTCAATAACATTGCGGCGGAGAACTGTTGCTTGTAGTCAAGTTCTACAGCACAATTTTGGAGGCCGTATATTTATAATCAATATGACAGGAGCAGGTACATGCATGAAACGGATTACCCGAGTTAAAAAATTGAATAGGATAATTAACCGACTCATCCATATCGACCATGGTGGCATGTTTACTATGGAAATGAAAGATTTTCGTATACAACTTAATCCCCCTTTTCCCTCTTCGTGGGTGGAATTATCACAAACGCTGTGACAACTTTTCTTTAATTTTCAATCGTCAGCCTAAACACAAAATTTTAAGATCCTAACTTCAAAACTGACGGACTTCCATACAAAATTTCAAGTCCTATTTTACCCCCTTAGGGGTGGAATTTCCAAAAATCCTTCTTTACTTGATACCTACACTGTATAATAATAAATTTAGTGAAGTTTATCGTGAAATTGAAGGCCTTGTATACCCAACTTCATTCCCCTTTTTCCCCTTTCGGGGGTGGAATTATCATAAATGCTGAGATAACTTTACATTAATTTTCAATCGTCAGCGTAAACACAAAATTTGAAGATCCTAACTTTAAACTGACGGACTTGCATACAAACTTTCATCGCTTATTTTACCCCCTTAGGGGTGGAATTTCCAAAAAAACCTTCCTTAGTGGATGCCTACACCGTATAATAATACATTTATTGAAGTTTACTTTCAAATTGAAGGACTTGCATACACAACTTCATCCCCCTTTTCCTCCCTTCGGTGGTGGAATTATCACAATCGCTGAGATAACTATACATTGATTTTCAATCGTCAGCCTAAACACAAAATTTGAAGATCCTAACTTCAAAACTGACGGACTTGCATACAAACTTTCATACCTTATTTTACCCTTTTAGGGGTGGAATTTCCAAAAATCCTTCCTTAGTGGATGCCTACACCGTATAATTATACATTTCATGAAGTTTACTTTCAAATTGAAGGACTTGCATTAACAACTTCTTCCCCCTTTTCCTCCCTTCGGTGGTGGAATTATCACAAACGCTGAGATAACTATACATTAATTTTCAATCGTAAGCCTAAACACAAAATTTGAAGATCCTAACTTCAAAACTGACGGACTTGCGTACAAACTTTCATCCCCTATTTTACCCCCTTAGGGGTGGAATTTCCGAAAATCCTTCCTTAGTGGATGCCTACACTGAATAAGGTATCTTTGTGCAAAATTTCAAATCTCTAGGTCCAGCGATTTGGGCTATGCGTTGATATATTGCTTACAAACTTTCATCCCTTATTTTACCCTGTTAGGGGTGGAATTTTTAAAAATCCTTCTTTTGTGGATGCCTACACTATATAATAATATATTTAGTGAAATTTACTTTAAAATTGAAGGACTTGCATAAACCACTTCATCCCCCTTTTCCTCCCTTCGGTGGTGGAATTATCACAAACGCTGAGATAACTAAACATTAATTTTCAATCGTCAGCCTAAACACAAAATTTGAAGATCCTAACTTCAAAACTGACGGACTTGCATACAAACTGTCATCCCCTATTTTACCCCCTTAGGGGTGGAATTTCCGAAAATCCTTCCATAGTGGGTGCCTCCACTGTATAAGGTATCTGTGTGCAAAATTTCAAATCTCTAGGTCCAGCGGTTTGGGCTGTGCGTTGATATATTGCTTACAAACTTTCATCCCTTATTTTACCCTGTTAGGGGTGGAATTTTTAAAAATCCTTCTTTTGTGGATGCCTACACTATATAATAATACTAGCTTTAGCCCGCGACTTCGTCCGCGTAGTTTTTTTTTTCTAGATATGATTCATTGTAACAATATAGAGCTTTGTTCATGGCTATTACCCGCCACTACGTGTGATATTTGACATAAGTTCAGGTAGATTGAGAGTTGATTGCGAGCATGCCACATACAACTGATACAGTCCTGTCGCAAATAAACTCTAGCAAATATCAGAGAGTTTTCCTGTGATTTATTAATAGCATTCGCGAAACAAACCTTGATAAGGAACTGTACACTTTTAAATTAAACGAAGGATTTGGGATCAATGGTATACGCGGCACGAAGACTGTTTCTCCTCTAGCAGGACCAGTTAATATTTTGGCCTCAATAACATTGCGGCGGAGAACTGTTACTTGAAGTCTAGTTCCACAGCACAATTTTGGAGGCCGTATATTTCTAATCATTATGACAGGAGCACCAACATATGGATTACCCGGCAGATTAAGATCTAGTTTAAAAATTGAACAGGATAATTTACCGACTCATCCATATCGACCATGGTGGCAACAACCTTCAAATGAATAAATCAACATTTCATTTATCGCAGCGGGTTGGTCATTTTTGGGAGTCATAATGGCTCTCTCGCGCATAACCACTCTATCGGTTTGTGTTCATTGTAACATCAGTATACATTTTATTTATACCTAAGTTGGTATTTGTATCAACCCATCTATTTGTGGAAAGTTTACGTTCCCGATTTGAAGAAGAAGATCTGAAAATCTACCGTCAGGAATATGCACCGTGTTTGTATGGGATGGTGAAATATGTTTTTTTTTTGGGAGGTGTCGAGATCGGGATTATTTATCTAAAATTGCGCTATGAGATCTATTTCCTCAACCATTTCATGACAGCTGAGATATTTGCTTATGGCACACAGACAGACAGACGAATACACGGGACCTATATCCACAAGTTTCTCAATAATTTACAGACAGCTGAGATGTTTCTGTCTGTCTGTCAGTCTGAGGAGAGACTGCCTCCTTATGTGTGTATCGCTTGTACAAAGGACAGTTCTCTGAAGAATTGTTTGATCTGATTCCCACGGGCTACCTTCTACCATCGCAACTTTCGCCATCGACGGGGAGTCCATACTCATATATTGGAACCGAAATGGTTTCTACTGTGCGATTTCAAAGTAGTTTTCTACCGCGTACACTCAGGCTGTGGAATGAGCTCCCCGCCGTGGCTTTCCCAAAGGAGTATAGCCCTTTAAAAAGGGTCTTTAAAAAGGGTGTGAAGATATTTCTGTAGGGTCGGCAACGCACGAGTGATACCTACGGCGACCGCTTACCATCAGGCGGGCCGTATGCTTGTGTGACACCTTAGTATTTTTAAATATGAAATAATAATTTAAAAATTTCCCAATTTTCAAATCGGACAGATCGACGGGCGGAGATCTATCCAAAAGTTCCTCAAACAGACAGCTGAGAAATTTTCTCGTGGCAGACAGACAGATAGATGGCGGCAGTAGGCTTCTTAATAACATGATACACGTGTACATTATTTTTACTTCAATACAAAATTCTGTGAATGAACAACTTCAATACAAAATTACATCCCCCTTAAGAGCTCAAATTCCAACAACACCGATATTCGTTGCGTTAGTTTCCAACTATAAGCTTAAATAATAAATTTAGTATACTTCCATACACAACTTCATCCCCTTTTTTACCCTTTCGGGGTCGGAATTATCAAAAACGCTGAGGCATATACATATATAAATTAATTTTCAATCATCAGCCTAAACACAAAATTTGTAGGTCCTAACTTCGAAACTAATGGACTTTCATACAAACTTGCATCCCCTATTTTACCCCCATAGGGGTGTAATACTAAAAAATCCTTCTTTAGTGGATAATAATAATAATAAATCATTTATTTCACCAACTTGAAACTTAATCTAAAAATACAATGGCTGGAGCACTCCTTTTAAGTAAAAGAATACCTGTGTTAGGATACCTACTGTATAATTATAAATTTAGTGATGTTTACTGAGGAAATGAAGGACTTCATATACAACTTAATCCCCCTTTTCCCTCTTCGGAGGTGGAATTATCACAAACGCTGTGACAACTTTACATTAATTTTCAATCGTCAGCCTATGCAAAAAATTTGAAGATCCTATGTTCAAAACTGACGGACTTGCATACAAACTTTCATCCCCTATTTTACCCTCTTAGGAGTGGAATTTCCAAAATTCCTACCTTACTGGATACATATACTGTATAATAATAAATTTAGTGAAGTTTATCGTGAAATTGAAGGCCTTGCATCCCCAACTTTATCCCCCTTTTTCCACCTTCGGGGGTGGAATTATCATAATAGCTGAGATAACTTTACATTAATTTTCAATCGTCAGCCTATACACAAAATTTGAAGATCCTGACTTCAAAACTGACGGACTTGCTTACAAACTTTTATCCCCTATTTTACCCTCTTAGGGGTGGAATTTCCAAAAATCCTTCCTTTTCTGGATACCTATACTGTGTAATAATAAATTTAGTGAAGTTTATCGTGAAATTGAAGGCCTTGCATACCCAACTTCATCCCCCTTTTTCCACCTTCGGGGTGGAATTATCATAAACGCTGAGATAACTTCAAATTAATTTTTAATCGTCAGCCTATACACAAAATTTGAAAATCCTAAGTTCAAAACTGACGGACTTGCATACAAACTTTCATCCCCTATTTTACCCTCTTAGGGGTGGAATTTCCAAAAACCCTTCCATAGTGGATGCCTACACCGTATAATAATACATTTCATGAAGTTTACTTTCAAATTAAAGGCCTTGCATACCTAACTTCATCCCCCTTTTCCTCCCTTCGGGGGTGGAATTATCACAAACCCTGAGATAACTATACATTAATTTTCAATCATCAGCCTAAACACAAAATTTGAAGATCCTAACTTCAAAACTGACGGACTTGCATACAAACTGTCATCCCCTATTTTACCCTCTTAAGGGTGGAATTTCCAAAAATCCTTCCTTAGTGGATGCCTCCACTATATAAGGTATCTGTGTGCAAAATTTCAAATCTCTAGGTCCAGCGGTTTGGGCTGTGCGTTGATATATCAACAATCAGTTTATCATTTTATATATTAAGATATTTAGTGAAATTAACTTTAAATTTGAAGGACTTGCATAAACCACTTCATCCCCCTTTTCCTCCCTTCGGTGGTGGAATTATCACAAACCCTGAGATAACTATACATTAATTTTCAATCATCAGCCTAAACACAAAATTTGAAGATCCTAACTTCAAAACTGACGGACTTGCATACAAACTGTCATCCCCTATTTTACCCTCTTAAGGGTGGAATTTCCAAAAATCCTTCCTTAGTGGATGCCTCCACTATATAAGGTATCTGTGTGCAAAATTTCAAATCTCTAGGTCCAGCGGTTTGGGCTGTGCGTTGATATATCAACAATCAGTTTATCATTTTATATATTAAGATATTTAGTGAAATTAACTTTAAATTTGAAGGACTTGCATAAACCACTTCATCCCCCTTTTCCTCCCTTCGGTGGTGGAATTATCACAAACGCTGAGATAACTAAACATTAATTTTCAATCGTCAGCCTAAACACAAAATTTGAAGATCCTAACTTCAAAACTGACGGACTTGCATACAAACTTACATCCCTTATTTTACCCCCTTAGGGGTGGAATTTCCGAAAATCCTTCCATAGTAGATGCCTACACCATATAATAATACATTTCATGAAGTTTACTTTGAAATTGAAGGCCTTGCATACCCAACTTCATCCCCCTTTTCCTCCCTTCGGGGGTGGAATTATCACAAACGCTGAGATAACTATACATTAATTTTCAAAAGTCAGCCTAAACACAAAATTTGAAGATCCTAACTTCAAAACTGGCGGACTTGCATACAAACTGTCATCCCCTATTTTACCCTCTTAAGGGTGGAATTTCCAAAAATCCTTCCTTAGTGGGTGCCTCCACTGTATAAGGTATCTGTGTGCAAAATTTCAAATCTCTAGGTCCAGCGGTTTGGGCTGTGCGTTGATATATCAACAATCAGTTTATCATTTTATATATTAAGATATGCCTATGGTATGGAGAAGGACATAGACTATTATATATCCCGGGCACGCGTTTGAAACCACAGGGGACAGCTAGCACGGTATAAAGGGAAACACACTTGGCTAACATTACTGTCGTACGACTGAGTACTACAGATGATACGGGTGTGAAGAGATTTCTTCAGGGTCGGCAACGCGCGAGTGATTCTGGTGTAGCAAGCGTCCATAGGCTACGGTAACTGCTCACCATCAGGCGTGCCGTATGCTTGTTCGCCACCTTAGTGGTATAAAAAAAATACATTCTATTTAGGAAAACAGATATTCAAAAATTAAAGTTTTCACTGATTCTAAATAAAAAGGTAACAAAATTAAACGTATAATTATGTTAGCTGTTTGATGTAAAAAAATATCGCCCGAACAGGGACTTGAACCCTGGACCCTTGGATTAAAAGTCCAATGCTCTACCGACTGAGCTATCCGGGCCGTGCAATTAAGTATAAAATAATAAATATTATTAGAAAACTGTTGATTAAAAAAAAAACGCTATTTGTTTGCATAATTAATAAAAATAATATTGGTAATATTACACGATATTAAGTAATTTATACAAGTTATACAACTGATCTAATATCATAATTTAAACTTCTGGAGATAATGTAGGTATTACATAAGTAAATAAAGTACATTAATACGTAATTAAATTGGTACAGAGTACAGACCTGTATTTGAATACCTAACATTGGAGAAATAAATGTTCTATTTTCGTTTTTTTAAGCAATGGTATTTTTTTGTAAATAAAAACTCTGTACTTATAAGATGGTAGGCTTTATAAGTTAGTGATCGCGACCAGGCAACCTTTGGATAGAGAGGAGTTAAAAAGATTGTAATAGACGGGCGGTGAACAAATATAATATTTAAAAACATGGAACTCCAGTTCCACCTAGTATCGTAACTCGTAAAAATATTAAAATCTAGATGTATTTTTTTTATTTTAATATTTAGTAAATGATTTAATAATTTTACAAGTCCGGCAATAAGTCACCCAAACGCTACAACCGTGTTAACAATTGCCACCTTAGGGGTATAAAAAAACCTCGATGTTATGTACATTAAATATTATATTTGTTCACCGCCCGTCTATTACAATCTTTTTAACTCCTCTCTATCCAAAGGTTGCCTGGTCGCGATCACTAACTTATAAAGCCTACCATCTTATAAGTACAGAGTTTTTATTTACAAAAAAATACCATTGCTTAAAAAAACGAAAATAGAACATTTATTTCTCCAATGTTAGGTATTCAAATACAGGTCTGTACTCTGTACCAATTTAATTACGTATTAATGTACTTTATTTACTTATGTAATACCTACATTATCTCCAGAAGTTTAAATTATGATATTAGATCAGTTGTATAACTTGTATAAATTACTTAATATCGTGTTATATTACTAATATTATTTTTAAACAAATAGCAATTTTTTTTTATTCGAAAGTTTTCTAATAATATTTATTATTTTATACTTTATTACACGGCCCGGATAGCTCAGTCGGTAGAGCATTGGACTTTTAATCCAAGGGTCCAGGGTTCAAGTCCCTGTTCGGGCGATATTTTTTTACATCAAACAGCTAACATATAAGTTTAATTTTGTTTCCTTTTTATTTGGAATCAGTGAAAACTTGTTTTATTTTAATTTTTGAATATCTGTTTTCCTAAATAGAATGTATTTTTATACCACTAAGGTGGCGAACAAGCATACGGCACGCCTGATGGTGAGCAGTTACCGTAGCCTATGGACGCTTGCTACACCAGAATCACTCGCGCGTTGCCGACCCTGAAGAAATCTCTTCACACCCGTATCATCTTTAAGTACTCAGTCGTACGACAGTAATGTTAGCCAAGTGTGTTTCCCTTTATACCGTGCTAGCTGTCCCCTGTGGTTTCAAACGCGCCCGGGATAAAAAGTATTCTATATCCTTCTCCATACCATAGGCATATCTCTAACAAAAATATGGATGAAGTCGTTCATAAGTTATGGCATGACCAAGGGAAATAGGGATTCATTTTTATATAAATTAAAGATTTGTCATAATGATTTACAAAAATTATACACATTTTGTAAAAAGGAGCCAAGTTTCTTATAAGTAAATTTAAGAAGTTTTACAATCAGCCTAATCCTGACCGTTTTTTAAATACAATAATGGTTAAGTATATGATAAGCCAGGATTAATTGTCGCAAGTTATCGTCAACTTGATGAACCCTGCATAGTTATCAAAATATTTGTCGCCCGAACAGGGACTTGAACCCTGGACCCTTGGATTAAAAGTCCAATGCTCTACCGACTGAGCTATCCGGGCCATGGAAATTAAGTATGAAATAAGAATTCATTATTTCAGTAAAAGTACTAGGCACTTAGGTGTATTTTAATACTAACTACTTCGTATTTTTTTTTATATACCTTATACTTCATTTATCAATTTAATTTACGTCACGTTAAAAAGTCAGGAATTTCTGCCTGCATAAAAAAATGTTAAATAATAACAAAATGTATAATATAATAATTATTGTCTATCAAATCGCTAAGATTTAAGATAAATTTATTCAGTAAAATGATTAACATTTTACTTAAAAATCTTAATCTCCGCTTATGTTTGCCATTTGCTTTGGTTTGCCATTTATTTATTTACTTATTAAATATAGATTCAGTCTACTTTGTAGTTTTGCCGCCGCGCCGGGGCACGTAATTGCTGTCAGTGCGATTACAATGTAAATATTATGTAATGAATCCAAGCTTGTTTTTAAAAGAGTAATTGCTGAGTTTTTGCCGGCTCTTCTCAGCAAATGCAACCTTCCGAACCGGTATGAGAGTATTAGAGTCAGACTTTTCATAAGTGCTTGCGAAGATCTATTTGAATAAATGATTTTGAATTTGAATTTGAATTTTGGATCACTTCCGTTTTTAGTATTCAGCCGTACTCAGTGAAAAATCGTTTTTTGCGCCAATTTTAATTCTTAGATCTGTTTTCATAATTAAAAGTGGTAAGTCGTACGACAGTAGTTTGAGCCAAGTATCTCCTTTTATGCTGCATTAATAGTTAGGTACTGCAAAAAAACATCATAAATAAAAAAACCTAAAAATAATAATCACCAAGTTCTATTATTAAATGGCATTGCTGTTATTTGCTATAAAAATTATAGCAAATAACAGCAACATCATGAACGTTTTAAATGCAGTAATGGTTAAGTATATGATTAGCCAGGATTAATTGTCGCAAGTTATCATCAACTTGATGAACCCTGCATAGTTATCAAAATATTAGTCGCCCGAACAGGGACTTGAACCCTGGACCCTTGGATTAAAAGTCCAATGCTCTACCGACTGAGCTATCCGGGCCATGGGAAATATATTGAAAAAATCTGACCGTTGACGAAGCCTCAGCAATTGACTCATTTCGGAAGATTATATTTTCGTAATACTTGAGTTAGAAACAGAATCTTTTTATGAATTATAGTTGACTATTGAACTATAATTTAGTAATAATAATAGCAATTGATTGTATCGCATAAATCTCGACTTTTCTGTTTAATAAAAAAAAATCTGTGGAATAAAAAAAATTTAAAAATTGTTCTAAAGAAACATTTAAACAAATATTACTATTTACATAATCATATAAAATTTTATTTATCGCTATTTATTTTTTAAATTAAAAAGTTCTATACTCAAAAATCTTCACTAGTTAATCCTTTTCTTATATATTGTCACTGGTATGTTAATTTATAATACTACATAATGCCTAGCATGCTTACGCGTGCAGTTAATTTTTCTATGTCAGAATCGATTCTCGGTATGCGTAAAATAGCTCACCAAAGAAAGTATTAAAATAAAACATACAAACTTTTCAAATCTTAAACTAATTTTAAAACTAATAATCAGTGCAACAGCCTAGCAAAAGATGAAATGTGTCTATATTTTACTATCTAAATACCTAATATTATTACCATTGATCTTGACTTTCGATCAATAGCATTGTTATCAAGTAACCAGACGTTTAAACAGGTGTTGGTGATTGGAACGGTAAGATGTTAATTTAATAACGTTCATTGGTATTTTTATAGCAAATAACAGCCATGCCATTTTATAATAGAAGTTGGTGATTATTATTTTTATTTTATTTATGATGATTTTTGCAGTACTTAACTATTAATGCAACATAAAAGGAGAGACTTGGCTCACACTTCTGTCGTACGACTATCACTTTTATTTATCAGATCTAAGAATTAAAATTGGCGCAAAAAACTATTTTTCACTGATTAAGTACGGCTGAATAGTAAAAACGGAAGTGATTTTTAAGTAAAATGATTCTTAAGTAAATCGATATATTTATTTTAAAGCTTAGCTATTTGATAGACAATAATTATTATATTATACATTTTGTTATTTAACATTTTTTTTACACAGGCAGAAATTCCTGACTTTTTAACGTGACGTAAATTAATTTGATAAATGAAGTATAAGGTATTTAAAAAGTAAATACGAAGTAATTAGTATTAAAATACAAGTGCCTAAAACTTTTACTGAAATAATGAATTCTTATTTCATACTTAATTTACATGGCCCGGATAGCTCAGTCGGTAGAGCATTGGACTTTTAATCCAAGGGTCCAGGGTTCAAGTCCCTGTTCGGGCGACAAAATTTTTGGCTAAGCTTAGTTACACTTGAAATATAATATCATTATAGCAACCTTCATCACGAGGTAAGTATCAAGACTTTGAAAAAGGAAATTTAAGAATCAGTTTTTATTTATAGACAGAAATGGCATCCTTTTTTTGCTAATAAGTTTTATTGAATAACTTTACTCACTATAAGAAATTCCTGTGCTGTCAGTACGTGAAGACCGTATGTCACGTTATGTTTAAAGTAGGCAGTCGGTGAACTGGATGGACTGTATTTCGAACTCACGAACCTTCGCCATACAGTCGATCGACGTTTAGAATTTCGAAGTTCCGAAATACAGTCATCCAAAGACTTATTATAAAATATCATTAACTTTATTAAAAAAAGAACTTGTACCACTACATTTTATTAGTTAATTTGAGCAAATAAAATTCTATGGACAATTGCAAAACAAGAATAAATTTGGGTAAAAGTTGATATATTTGTTGTAAACATGTAATAAACCTTTAGATCTATTATTAGTCCTACCCTGTTTATTTTCATTTCATGAAAAATACTTTATTTCCCATCTTTTTGCGCCATTACAGAGTAACGAGCAAAACAATTAGGGACGGCGTGTTTTCGAATTTGTTACTGTAAAATTAATGCCGCGAGAGGCCTTTTATTTGTCTATGAGCTGTATTGCTAATGATATACAGTTATCACTTAAAGTATTATTGTAATAATTCAATAGACAACGTTTATTTATCATTATTCAAGTAAGAAACATAAACATTGTTTAAGAGAGGTAGAGCATAGCGTTTATTCGCTCAAAGAGCAGCTCGCCTGGGGAAGTACCTCCACCTTACAGAATACCGCAGCCAAATAACTTTATGTTGTGTAATAGCACAGGTAATAGTGTGTTCCAGCGCGTGAGTAAGGTCGCCAGCCAGAGCTCATTGGGGAGGGGGAAAGGTCGGTAACGCGTGAGCGATGCTTCGTGTGTTGCAAGCGTCCATATGGCTACGGTAACCGCTTACCATCAGGCGGGCCGTATGCTTGTTTACCGACTTAGACGAATAAAAAAAAACTGCCGTTTTGAGAATGAAAGAACAAGACACCCGTTGTAAGACAGGTAGAGCATACCATTTTCTTTTGCTCAAAGATCTGCATGTAAACAAGGTTCCCTCGAGGACGAGCTATCAAAGCGCCGCGCTTGGAGGGGTGAGCAGTAAGCGTTCAACACCAGAGCCTCTCTATAGCGCAGATGTGATTTTAGAAGGCTCCTAATTCTTAAAATAATTAATTTATGGAGAATAACACTTGCGAGGGACATACAGTGGTACCTTCAGATTACATGGTAAAATAATCATTGTTCTAGTGTCATTATCCAGAGAGGAAACTGAGGATTACGTTTGTATGGAACAAACGCCAGCATTTCCTCTTAATTGATGAAATGCTACTTTATAAATCTGCCTGACTAGCTACCAGCCTCAAGTAAATAATCTTAAAACTATCTACCAGTGGGATCTAGCTGCTACATAGTCATGTGAGTCTCAGCTTGTGCTTACCTCCCTCGATCACGTAATCAGATACCAAAGTGTACCAGAAACTATGTATATTTTTTAAAATTAAAAAATACTTGATTGAATTTGTAAATATTTTAAAAAGACATATCCTGCCTGCCTGACTGATTGACTGACCTATCAACGCACAGCCCAAACCGCTGGGGTGTTGATATGTGTTCCTGGTACTGGAAGCTTGAAATTTGCATCTCAAGTTGCATTTTTAACCGACTTCAAAAAAAGGAGGAGGTTCTAAATTTTTTTTTTTTTTTTTTTTTATGTTTGTTACCACATAACTCCGCCATTTATGAACCGATTTGGAAAATTCTTTTTTGTGTGGAAGGGCACACTTCCCGTTTGATCCCATTGTCATCAGATAAGGATTTGATTACTTCTTAGTGTACTTTGAAGTCGGTTTAAGTTTTTTTGTAAAACAATCCAATTATTTATTTATCTCTAAATATCGCTGGTGCAACCGCGGGTTGAAAGCTTGAAATAAAAATGATACATTTCACAGATAACATAAATCCGCCATACTAAGCGATCATTCTTTCTCATCCTACAACGATACAATGTGACATAAAACGGTTCGCAAAAAGTCAACGCATAAAATTTACTGCCGGACTCGACTGAAAGTCGAATAATAAAAAATAATGCTCGCAAAGCTTTCACACAGCATTGTTAACCTTTTTCATTGCCTATTTTTGTTAAGTTTAAGTCACAGACTAGAAAATATCTTGCCAAAAAGATAGATAGATGGATAATTCTTTATTGTACACCAAAAAACAAAAACAACATAGAGAACAAAAGTACTAGAAATTAATTACTGTATAATGGGCGGCTCGTCCAGACAACCTTTGGATAGAGAGGAATCAATATACTATAAAAGAACGGTGGTGTCATTTTATGATAACGAAATAAAAAAGACAAATCAATAAATAAAATAAGTGCATAGTTAAAATATATATTAGATACATATACAAATAATTTACACATATATTTACATCCTGCTACACTTCTTGCGTCAACCCCTAAAAAATCCTATAGTAATACTGCGTCCACCGACTTGTGGCGTCCGGTATACGGACGCAAGATTATTTTCACCCGAAATCAAAAGGAAATTGTTAAAAATATAAATAAATAACTCTGAAATTACAACCAAAATAAAGAAAAAGTTTACCGTAAAAGTGTACTTTACAATAACAATATCCATTGAACTATCATCACAAAAAATCAGTTACTCCCATAGACTTAGAATATTTTCACACCATACAAGATTGGTTGTTTCATGATCATAGTCGATAAGGAATTTCTTTTTGGCTGACAGACTCCAACTTCGTTTTCGGGTTTTATTAATTGAGATGAGTTTTTTTATAAGTCGGTAAACAATTAAGCTTACGACCCGTCTGATGGTAAGCAGATACTGCAGCATATAGACGCTTTCAACACACGAGGCATCACTCACGCGTTACCGACCCTTCCCCCTCCCCAATGAGGTCTGGCGACCTTACTCACGCGCAAAAACGTACTTCTCTTGAGCTGCTCTTTGAGCGAATAAACGCTGTGCTCTAACTCTCACGAAACAATTGTACAATATTCAAAATCTAGACCCTGTAGTCGAAAGACTAATCAAAGTTTTAGGCGTCGATCCCACAGAGAGATTTCTAGAGTTCTGCGTTCTGAGTTCTGCGTTTCGAGTTCACTATAATACATGCGGCTAAGTAAAAAAATTTATGATGTGCGTTCGGTAGCGAATATTGCAGAACTCTATGATTGCTGTGTGTACAATAGTGACTGTGGAACGCAGAACTCTAGAACTCTCTCAGTGGGATCGGCACTTTAGTATCCTATTTCTGGGGCACAGCTTTTTAAAGCACCGCGGGGAACACATAGACCATCATGAATCAGGAAAAGTAATAATTCTTCTTCAACACAAACAATTTTAAACTGTACCACAAATTCAACTTCATAAACTGCATTTTTTAAAGCTTTGTCTTTTATGTTCGGCAAAGAGTTATCTGAACCGGAAGCTTGGGGAGCAGGGGCGACCAGAGGGGTAGTGATTGCCCTCGTCCGACAACGACCCGCAATTTCCGATTAGCCCCCACTTTAACGGTTTTCAAGATATTTAGGATAAAATTGAGTTTTGATATTTTTTATCGGTTGTTTTAAAAGAGTAATGATCACGAAATGGTTAAAAACAAATAAAAACCGGCCAAGTGCGAGTCAGACTCGCGCACCGAGGGTTCCGTACAAACCTGTAGGTATATAAGTGGTAATAAATGGTAGTATAGACCTGAGTATTTGATATGAATTTCAATTTATGACGTATTAAAAAAAAACTACTTACTAGATCTCGTTCAAACCAATTTTCGATGGAAGTTTGCATGGTAATGTACATCATATATTTTTTTTGGGTTTATCATTCTCTTATTTTAGAAGTTACAGGGGGTACACAAATTTTACCACTTTGGAAGTGTCTCTAACGCAAACTATTCAGTTATATATTTGAGTTTCAGTTCTAAGTATGGGGAACCCCTAAAATTTATTGTTTTTTTTTATTTTTGTGTGAAAATCTTAATGTGGTTCACAGAATACATCTACTTACCAAGTTTCAACAGTATAGTTCTTATAGTTTCGGAAAAAAGTGGCTGTGACATACGGACGGACAGACAGACATGACGAATCCATAAGGGTTCCGTTTTTTGCCATTTGGCTACCGAACCCTAAAAACGATCGTGAATGTTTTACAACAACATCAAAAGATCACTTTAGCGTTATTGATTTTGTACTCGGTTTTTTGTTGTTTTTAGGCTTTGTACTGAACTGCTTTTAGAATTATTGTCTACCAAATGTTCAGTTTTTCTGATGCGAAAGTATTAGTACTAGGCACAACAATAATAAAATATGCAAATCATCTGTTTTACGACGATACTTTCTCCAAATTAAAAGCGCTTTTGAATATTCTGTGTTAAAAGAGTCTTCACAATTCACAGAAAGAGACCAACTTAGCGGGAGAAAGAATAGGATAGGCCAAAATAACAATAATATATTAGTGTGGCTTATCAAAGTTATAGTTCCGTAAACAACTTTGTTATATCCAGATCTTATCCACAGTTGAAATAAACCCTTTTCTTCAAAAATAAATCTTCATCCGTCAGAAACAGCAGCCGGCAAATATAAATTACGCTAGTCACAAAGTTACGATATAAATTGAGCAATGTGCATTTGTGCAGCAAGATTTTAAAACTACTTCCACTGAATTTACCGTTTTTGACAGTTGTTCAGGACTTTAAACCTTAAAGTTGCAATGAGTTAACTATAAAAAAGCAGAACGCAAGCTTTTACAAACGAGCGACGCTTCAGTTGGTGAACAAAGTAACTTTTACATCAGACTAACCAATTTCATGGCGTTAGATAGATATTTGATGATAATCTCAGCGCATTTTATAATGAAGTGAAGAACACACACACAATTTTCTGATTCAATTCTCGTGTTAATGACATCAATCTTCATACATTTATAAATATATCTGCCATGGCCAAAAGAGCCATCAATGTGAAATCAGAGTGATGAGGATTGGGGTCTTGTAGACCATAGACATATACCCTGGTGTAACCGAGTCATTCACGTGCCAAATTTTCCAAACGATAGTTTTAGCTGCTATGTATCGAGAAGACGAGCGACAGCTTCTGACTCACGAAATCAATAGGTTTAAACCGCGGTCCAGTTATAAACTATTGATTTTTCTAAATATAAAGTATTTTGTTGCCCTTCTGCACTAAGTCTAGCTCTCGAGAAATTTTTAGAGACGAGAACTTGTAACCATCTCATTTAAAATTCTGTACAGATCCAAAATTCCATTAAGTAGGACGCAATCATAGTGATCATAACCGTAGTTATGTTATGGTGCGTCCATGCTACGCGAAGCGAGCACGAGCCGAGCCTCGAACGAACAGGATTCGTTCGTTGCTCGCGATTTCAAGCATGGACGTACTTAACGAGCCTTCAACGAGCCTACAACGAGCGCGATGCGAATCCCTGTGTTCGTGAAAAAACTGACAATCGGGCGGAGCGCAGTCGAGCACGCTACGAAATGCTCGTCTCGAACGAGCAAGCCCGTCCACGCTACGCGAATCGTGTTCGCAGTGTGCTGGTTCGTGGCTCGGCTTGTGCTCGGTTCGCTAAGCATGGACGCACCATTATATAGTGTATGTGGAGGGTAATCTTCAGATCTACTGATCTGATTTTGAAAATGTTTTCACTAATAGGAAGCTACATTATCCGCCGAGTGTTATATGTTACTTTTCATCCCGGGATTGCGAGGAACAGTTCACCACACAGCTTTAGTATTAAATAATAAAAATAAACATAAAATTTTAGCAAGGCAATTAAATAATCTCTTTGGTACGAAGTAATAAATAGCTGATTGACTTGTTTCATCCAATATCAAAATGACTGTATTTTGATAGTTTGATATTGCAAAGGTCTCGCTTCCTAGCGGTAAATTGGTAAATTGTACAGTAATCTTTGTTTATTTAAATAAATTTTGTTTTTATTTTATTCTTTTTCGTTTGGACATCGTTTAAAGGAATGGCCACGAGCCATTTTTGATAAATCTGCTATTTTTGTGCAGCCTACTGCATACACTTAGGATTATGTAAGTATTGGCATAACACCCTGTAAAGAAAATTTTGGATAGCTCATAGACTGATAATTTCAAGAATATCCTCATCCAGTTACAGAATAGGCTTTAATCCAGCCCACGGATTAATACACGGCTCCGAGGCTCAAATAGGATGCCGACCACAATACGCCTCTCCGATTTCATAATTACTCTGTGTTGAAAGCTGATTGCAGTGGGCTTTGAATATTCAGGCGTTGAGGCATAAATCGAGCTGCATTTAATCGATTGAACCGATGTTTTCGAATCCAGAATTTAGGTTTTTGGTATGCAGATAAAGTAGGATGTTTTTTTAATGGGTTGGTGACTTTTGACTCTCAGAAAGTAGCCAAGTCAACGATGCTATTTCGTGAATGGAATATTTTATACTAATGTCCATATTGCGAGAAAAAGTCTATCCAATACAAATAAAGGTATTTTTAAATGCTCATCACTAGTATAGCATACTGTTAAATGTTTTTTTTTGTTAAATGGTTAAGTGTTAAGTAAAAATAGGAAGACTGCTCTGTGCAGACTGCTTTATTTTTTACATCAAATGAACTTGCGTTTTATCACCAACCCATCCGTAAAGGACGATGACAAAGCCAAAGATGGATGGATGGATTTACCAAAAGAAGCATATTCACTTTGGCCTCGAAAATTCCTAGATGGTAAGAGTCAGGAAACAATAAGCAAGCTTACACGTACAAATGAACTCTTAACCGATTAATTAAATAACCAAGAAACCAAGAGATGGGAATTGAAAACAACCAGTTAATTAAGAAGCAAAGTTGGTGCGTTTGAGCTGGCAACCTGTTTGGTAACCACTCTGGTTGGAAAGTAATCTGGAATTCCTTTAGAGCTCTTCGCAGATTGGTGTTCCCGTAACGGCTTTTGAATATTTCATTGAGTGTTCGAGATATGAAATCTGATTTTGTTTGATGAGTTTGTTTCCGTTATAAGTTTCACTTTACTTATATGTTTGAAGTATCTCACCATAGCATGTGATGATCAGAGATCGGAGTAAGTAGAGTATATTTACCCAAACTTCGAGGGAGTAATTAACATAAAGTGGATTACATCCTAGAAGAGAACTGAGTAGAGTGCTCATCCCAGAAGACCCGCAGTTACTTGGCAACAGATTTTCCATTTGAGGGTGGTAGCCAGATCAGATACTGCGCTCTACCCTACCACCGCCGCTTCCTTCACATACTGTGGCATCTACTAAAGGGCATATCAAAAGTCAACCCCTAGGTACGGTGAAACCGCAGTTCATAGGGATAAATCTGACTCTCATATACTCAAAGAAAGACTATTTTTGTAATGAAGAAACCTCAACGTGGACTGAAATACTGTCTTTATCACCCTCTCATCATACTAACGGCCCTATTTCCATTACAATTTGTGATTGGCACAATATCCATTCGGCATTTCTATCCGTCATGCCAGCATTCACTCCTTTCTTACTCACATCATCTTTCACACAATCAATCCATCTCTTTTTCGGACTCCTCTTCCAGTTTATCCGTCCACTTTCATAACTCGAGAGTATAAACACAAATGTATACACCATTAAATTAATCTCTCTCATGAAACAATTTCAAAGCGCGTTTATACCTCTAGTGTGAAAACACCATTACAATGGCACTTCAGACACATTCAGAATAATTGCTTTTACAATAATAACTTCACCGGAAGTGACCGACGCCATCTTGAAGCGCGGTGAACTCATTTCCGGTCCCAATAGAGCCTCTGACGTAATTTATCATTTGTTTTTTAATGCATTGTTTGCCTTTTCATTTGAATTTAGAAGAATGGAATATTTTCTCCGAGCTGCCTTTTTTAATGATGGCCTTTTCTAATTCGCGCTTTTTAATAGGATTATTTATGACCATGAGGTTGAAAATAGGTTAAGTTAGGAAAAAAGGCCTATTTCTTTCTAAGTATGATTTGACCACGGTTTGAGCATGGTAATGGTTCATGGTAATGAAGCGCTCGTGGTGTAGCATGATAAGCCGTTCTTAATTGATTGGAAAGTTAAGGTACCACCGTCGTGGTCGGTACCTGGATGAGTGCTTCGGAAGGCACGTAAAAAGAAAGTTTCACCCGCGTTGCCGTGATTAAAGGTAGCCTATACTACTCTGGGATGATGTAGCTTCCTATTAGTGAAAGAATTTTTCGAATCCGACTGGTAGTTCCAGAGATTAGCCCTATTAGATTAGATTGCAAACAAACAAAAAAACGCTTCCGCTTTATTATCTATATATTATTTATTATACAAAAATCAATGCCACTTTTCGTTGTAATTTTATAACTCAAGAACGGGCTCACCTATCCAAACCAAATGTTTAGGCTTTGTTCGGACTATTTAGTAGATGGTTTATGTGATGTTTGAACAAAATCGGTCGAGCGGTTCTTCATTAATCACATTTTTTGTAACAAATGAATTGAATAAATGGCGGATCGTTTTGTTAATGGGGATTTTGCTGTCAAATTGAAACTTTTTTCAGGTGATTGTGCTGTCAAATTGAAACTTTTTTCAGTGTTGACAGTACAAGCATGTTGTTATGTCATTCATTTTGGACGTGCTTCGATTAAAGCTTGCAGTCGATAATATAACCTAGATACCCACTGCAGCGCCATCTGCCGGGCTGATTTGTGAATCTAATGTGATGGTTGAGATAGGGTAGGGTAGGAGAGTAGGGTAGGGTAGGGTACGGTAGGGTACGTTAGAGTACGGTAGGGTACGGTAGGATAGGGTAGGGTAGGGTAGGGTAGGATGGGGTAGGGTAGCACCATAGAATAGGCTAGCACCACGCGAATGAAGTCACGCCGGGCAACTAGTATTAGTATAGATTAAAAAGAGAGAGTGTGAATTTTGTGATTTTGTGTGTTTGTTACTCATTTGAATCTAAAAAGACTTTCACTGATAGAAAGCTATCATATCCCTCTGTTAATATCTGTTCTATCTATCTTTGATTGTGTAGGCTACTTATCCTGGGAACGCAGGTGAAACCGCGGGAGACGGCTAGCACTAATATTATTAATCTATGTCAATAAATATACGCACATTTATCAATTACCATGGTGTGATCTTAAGTCGACGTTCTATACACAGTCAGAAAGTCATCCAAATTGAAACGCAAATATTGGGTTTGAAAAATTAATCCAAATAGCATACTATAGAATAGAAGCACTCAATCGAATCGAAAAGTCTATATATAATGAAGAAACTTAAAACAATCGGTACCAATTGAAATATGGCGGTTTTTGTCATACACTTTAAATTGTGGCCACCAAACAAGAGGGAAAAAAAATGTTTTGCCGAACACAGACTACTTAAAGTGTATTTTTTTAGTTTGTTGATTCTATGCATGGCCCGTGGTAGCCACACTATTGCATTCAAAGCCAATCCCTGTAAAATTCTGTAATGACAACTTTATTAGTTATGTACAACCGACACCAAGAATTAACCTTCGCAGGTCTAGGGCTCTGTGTGCCTGTTGCTATGGGGCGTAGTAGTGAAGACATTTAAACAGATGTAATCTGTGTAGTCGCCCTCTGAATCCTAGTGGTTTGCTATAGCAGATGCTGTGTAACTGATCCCAAGAAAACTAGATAATTTCGCAGGGCTAGTGGTTCAGAGTGGTGATTGGTAGCGTTTGCGTGTGGTGAGGATATGGAGTCCCTCTAGCTTCTCTGCTTTGCTAAAGTAAATCTTATTTTATATGACATTCTCTTTAGGACTACAGTTGTATTCGTGTTCAATATATATATGTATATGTCGGAGTCAGCGACAGCCAAGCGATACAAAGACCACGATTAGGGTTCAGTGGTATCAGGATTCAGTGGGCGCAGTGCAGGCAATAAAACAACCTTATACCATCGCTTCGTACAAGTCCCGTATGAGGAGAAGAAGCGACGCAACAAACTCCTCACGGGCCCAATGTGTTTATTGTCGTAATATTACAATTAAATAATCACTCCACTTCACTTCACACAATTTTACATTCTTAAATAAGTATAGGCTTAAGAACGGGGTGTAACAGCGATTGCACTGAGATGTGTACAGCTCGAGAGCTTGTGGTAAACTAACTGTCCCAAAAGCAATATGCATCCCCTTATTAACTTTGTTATTCACATTATAGTCTAATCAGTCTTCTTAATTTTTACAAATACCCTCATTAAGTCTGTTATTTACGTTAAAATCAAATCAGTGTTGCTACTATTTCACCCAACCCTTGTACCACGATAATATCATAATCCAACTGAGTTCGACTAACTATCTCATTCTCCGACACGGCCATCCTGCGAATCACACGTCCTCGTGTGAAAAACTCTACCAGATGTACCTGAAACCAAAGAAGTTCAGCACAGTAACTGATAATTTCGCTCGGCCATTCCTGCCTAAACATGATAGCCATTTTTGCTATTAATCGCTTCAGTTTAATCATTACACTAACGCTTACTCATACTAAACAATGATACAGTTCCAATCTTTTAACTTATCTCATCAATTCAAGACACACTAAAGTCAACACAGGTAAGCAGTAAGCTCAGTTTAGACAATCCAAATGTAACGATTACCAAGATCAACAGCCCTACAGCTCCACCAAGCACGTTTACTACCTACGCACTTACCTAAGGGAGACAGTTTTAACTTTATAGTCTTCTAGGCAAGAATAGACTGTACTACATCACCTAAGCCATTGCTTATAGAATATTCGCGGACTACTCACGAAAATCTATGATCTCCGCACTGTATTGTGTTATGGAAACAGCCACCGCGCCGTTAATAGTCGAAATGGCCTCCACGCCTTCCAGATAACACCGTCTAAATGGCCACCTCGCCTCATTTAGACAACACCGTGTAAATGGCCATAATCTCTAACTGCTAAACACTACTGGTAGTGTAGTAGTAGTAGTACGAAACTGGTTCCGTAATAACAATTATACCCGTGACTATCCCCGTGAACAAAACGCAAAATAATAATTTAAGACTCAAGAGGACACACACTTAAATTCAATTAAAACGCTAACTGACTATATTCTCAACAACAATGGGTACTTGTACCTCAGGTACCTTCATAATCTATTAGTAAACAACATGAAATCGACTCACAGAAAATAGCCATCTATCCAGTAGGGTTGCCGAATGCAGCACAGGTCAACCCGACACTGGTTGTTGCTGTTGCTCACTGCACCGGTGTTGCTACCAACCGCGCTGCCGTTGTCACGACTGCTTTTGACTGCAGTGAAGTTGCAGACACGAGGGCAGTTATTCGCAAAGTAGCCAGCATCACCATATCTGTAACATTTAACACAACACAGCATTTGGTTCCAGCTTAGACAATAAAATAATGTTAGAAGTAAAGGAACGATCACATGACCTGTTTTTCCCACACTCGAAGCTCCGCAGACAACCGCGCAGCATGGAATGACCACCATGTAGCTATTATCATGTCGCGTATAAGTACGCGCATCTCATGATTCATTTAGTTACACTATTACGATGCCACCAAACTTTATTCAGTCTTCATTCTTGACGTCATCCCTCGCTTGTCACAAGCCACTATTTGACACGTGTTCGGGGTTCTGAAGCACGTGGCAGTCCTCAAAGTATGTAGAAACAATTCAAGTATGGTTTTTATTGCCTGTCTTTATCCCACGCCTGATGTCGGAGTCAGCGACAGCCAAGCGATACAAAGACCACGATTAGGGTTCAGTGGTATCAGGATTCAGTGGGCGCAGTGCAGGCAATAAAACAACCTTATACCATCGCTTCGTAAAAGTCCCGTATGAGGAGAAGAAGCGACGCAACAAACTCCTCACGGGCCCAATGTGTTTATTGTCGTAATATTACAATTAAATAATCACTCCACTTCACTTCACACAATTGTACATTCTTAAATAAGTATAGGCTTAAGAACGGGGTGTAACAGCGATTGCACTGAGATGTGTACAGCTCGAGAGCTTGTGATAATTGTTGGATGTATCTTGAGAAGTTCAACCTTCTCACACCGTGTCAATTTGGTTTTAGGGTTGGTAAAAGTACTGAAAATGCGGTAACAGGCCTGGTAGATCATATCGTTGATAACCTTGATAAGAAGAAGAAGGTTATTGGTATTTTCTTAGACCTTGCAAAGGCATTTGACACTGTCTCCATCCCCAGGCTCTTATCGAAATTGGATCTTTTCGGTGTGCGGGGTATACCTCTAGCTTTATTGACAGATTACCTAACTGGTCGAAAACAAAAAACTAGGGTTGGAGAATATTTTAGCCATGACGAAACGATCACTTATGGTGTTCCCCAGGGTAGCATCCTGGGACCTAGTCTCTTTCTCATCTATATAAACGACCTGTGTCACTTAGAAATACCGGCGTGCTCCATCTTTGCGTATGCTGATGACACTGCACTAATTTTCACTGGGAAGGACTGGACAGAGACTCGGCTTCGGGCTGAGAATGGCTTGAGGTTGGTAATGAAATGGCTACAAAGTAATCTTCTATCCTTAAACCTTTCTAAAACCAAAACTGTAAATTTTTCTATTTCGAATCCTTCTTCTTCCATCCAATGTCCTCCCATCAGAGCGCATACCACTTGTAGTCCCCTTCAGAGCACTTGTGAATGCTACACACTCGAGAGAACCACCTCAATTAGGTATCTAGGTGTGTTTCTTGATGAGAGACTCAGATGGCAGGAACATATAGACCTTTTAACATCTCGTGTTAGGAAACTAATTTATGTTTTTCGAAATTTGAGACATATTGCTGACCAAGAGTTACTTGCTACGGTATACTATGCTCTCTGCTACTCGATCCTCTCTTATTGTATCACCGCTTGGGGTGGTGCATACAAAAGTCTCATGATTCCACTAGAACGTGCGCAGAGATCAGTACTGAAGGTAATGCTATTTAAGCCTTTTCGTTACCCAACCTTTCAATTGTACAGGGAATGCAAGATGCTTACGGTTCGCCAAATTTTTATTAATCAAATCATTTTGGAACAACACAAGTCAATCAACTATAAGAATGCTACTGATATAATTGAGAGTAGACGCAGAAAAAATATTAATATACCCAAAACAGTAACGGTGTTTGCACAGCATTTCAAATCATTTTTAGGTCCATTTCTGTATAATAATGCTACGAAAATAAATTCTGAACTCCCCTTCTATAACAAATATGAATGCAAACAATATCTCAAGCAGTGGCTAACGACACTCTCATATGATTTCACTGAAAAATTCATTCTTGTTCCAGACTCTTAATAGTTTTTTTCTCTGCTAACACTTTCAAATACAATTTTTTACTGCTTTTTTTCATAATTTTTTTTGGTTGGCTTCATTCATGTATCAAATAGTATACTTTACCTAAGTATTTTTATTGTTTTAGTATTTATACATATATTTGCTTTGACGTTGTTATTCTTTGTCTCGATAATATAATAGTACCATACTATATCCCAGATAATATTCTATTAATATGTATGTGTGTGGTATGTGATTTACTTTATTATATTTAAGTACTCTATATAACTATATAATATACTCTTTCTCTATATGAAAACTAGGTATTAAATTTTAACATAACTAAACAAGTAACTTTATTTTTTGTATACCGCCAACGCTGTTTAATATGGCGGAACCTTATATTATATTGCTAATGATTCAAGGTATTTCCCTATCTTAACTTATTTTTTGTATTATTTTCTTACTGTTTTGATTGTAATGTGTATTGTATGATTCTATGAGCTTTTTTGTAACACGGAGGAACGAGCTGATGTCTACAACACAGGCCTGCCTAGTGTAGACTCAGCTGAAACTTTTATAATGTACTCAACCAACATCTATTTGTGTCATTACAATTATTTTTCGTATCTGTAATAGGTTAAGCTTTATCAAAATAAAGATTATTATTATTATTATTATTATAAACTAACTGTCCCAAAAGCAATATGCATCCCCTTATTAACTTTGTTATTCACATTATAGTCTAATCAGTCTTCTTAATTTTTACAAATACCCTCATTAAGTCTGTTATTTACGTTAAAATCAAATCAGTGTTGCTACTATTTCACCCAACCCTTGTACCACGATAATATCATAATCCAACTGAGTTCGACTAACTATCTCATTCTCCGACATATATATATATTTTTTCTCATGTATATTTATAATATATATATTTTCATATTATCTTTATATATTTTTACAATATATTTTAATTTATATTATAGCATACAGATTTGTGAATGCTCTGCTCGCGTTATAATTAAGATTTAAGTTGTGATAGCCTATAATTTGTTTGTAAGCATACAATCAAATTGTTTAGTATACAAGTAAGATATGTAGCGGTTGGCTGTCCTTTAATAAATAAATAAATAAATGATGACTGGCGCAGCCATTTGTTTTGTTAAGAAAACTACTTAGTTAATTTATTAAAAATTACTCCTTTGCTTGATAAACGCAACCGAACTTGTTGCTTTACTGTACAATATTTATAACCGACAAATTAATTGATAAATAATACTGATGCAGGCGAGAAGAGAGATTTGGTTCCGGCTTATTGACAAATGACGTAAATTGTGAGATGCGAGATTTAATTTTTGAAAAATCTTTGAAGAACATGAATTTACTGAGTCCGTATCATCTATCATACATTCATTCATAAACTGACACTCTTATAACGAAACTTATAATATTTTCTGTCAAAAGTAACTGACACTGACAAGATGGCTCAGAAGAATATATAATTACCTGAAATTAGAAAAATATCTATTATAAAACTTAAACTTTACAATCGCTGATTTCATTGCCCGCCACTCAATCTTTCCTCGAAATAAAATGGACCCCGCTTTGTTACATAAAATATTACTCTCCAGTTCTGGTTACGTATGAAAGAAAATAACTTTTTTCCTGTTACCCCAACTGTTTACTCGAATTGTTCAAGAAATACTGATCTCAGTACTAGGTTTTTGGAACTTTTGAAAGAATTTTTGTATTCAAAGTTATATTATACGAGTACATAACAGTTTTAAAAGAGGAAGAGAATTGCGATTTTTCGTTTAAAGAACGCAGAATATAGCAGCCATACAACTGCATACTGTGTTTCTGTGTTTGAGTAAGATTGCCAAAGGTCAAACGTGTCTAGGATTTTTAAAGGTCGGCAAATATTGGTTATTAAATAATAAATAAATATCCTGGGACATTCCTCACACACGGTCATCTGATCCCAAACTAAGCAGAGATAATACTATGGAAATAATTAAAAAAACATTATTATGAGGTATTACTGGTGTCCATAATCGAAGGGCGCCACATGGTGGGTGGACCGAACATATTGTTTGTCAGCCTTATGATATAAAATAACCGGCCTAAGTATTGCGACTTGAACACGAAGGGTTCCGTTAAGACGTTTCTTGTATGCAACCGTTTCTTTTTAATTTTTTTTCATTTTTATTATTTGTTGTTATAGTGACAATAGAAATACACATTCTGTGAAAATTCAACTGTCTACCTAATTACGATACATCCCACTGATAGGCAGATTGGACAGCGGAAGCTTAGCTATAGGGTCCCGTTAGTACCCTTTGGTACCCTAAAAAACTTGGTTCATTCGACATTCCCTTTCGACACGACAATGGCTAATATACCTTTCGACACGTAACTTGGCCACGCTATGGTTTTTAATTTCCAGTTTTTTGCTATATGTGCTGGCTTTCGGTTGTTATTTTCAATCTAATTACTTGACTTCTATGATTATTGAAATAAATTATTTTTAAACTTGTGTGTTTGGAACTAACTGTAGTAAACAGAAAAAATATCTAACGAGTCTAGCCAAGTTACGTGCAACTTTACCTTATTTGTTTTAAAGATTTCTATTTAAAATATCAAAGGTACGCCCTCTCCTGGCTACCTGCTTCA
This sequence comes from Achlya flavicornis, assembly GCA_947623365.1. Lineage (NCBI taxonomy): Eukaryota > Metazoa > Arthropoda > Insecta > Lepidoptera > Drepanidae > Achlya > Achlya flavicornis. The sequence continues at coordinate 18,844,118 of OX392467.1, read as the reverse complement.
TGGTAGCGCTTTCTCAACATTTTGACATGGCGATCTTCAAACATTTCATCACGATCGGTTGTGTTGTTGAGAAGTTAAACAAATACACAAACTCACTTTCTCATTTTATTAGTAAGAATAGATTGATGACAAGGTTATGTAACTAACCGTGTTTAAATTTATTTTCAAATTATAATGAAATATTATCTTCCATTTTGAAGCGGTAAAATATTGAATTTAAATACGCATTCACCGCAACTCCGCAATGATTTCCATACCATTAATTAAGTGTGGTTAGCAAATCCTAGCGCAAATATTATTAAAGGATACCGGCACTATGTGGGAACTTTGTTAGTTTTAGTTTATTAGCTAGTTCAAGTGGTTATAGTATGATAACACTGGCATTCGTAGGAATGAAATACGTCGTAATTTATTAGTTTGTATTAATTAGTTTTACTTATTTTAACTTTCTAAGTGCTTTATGCGATCTATTATGAGTAAACTTTTACCAATTTTTTTAAAGAACTTTAAAATAAGGAGGAGATATGAGGCTAAAAGAAATCATGTCCAGATGATTAAAAAAAATTTTTTTTTACTGTGTATTTTATAGGGCTCTTTTGCAGATGTATCGTGCTGCGTCACGCTACACCTCGAGACGCAGCGCGACGCGAATTCTCTCAGTGTATTATTTTAGTGTAGGAAAATAAAGTTCTATATCAGTGTGAATTTACCCTAATAGCCAAAAAGATAAAGCGTAATTTACTGCGACATCGACAGATACATAATATGGTTGGAATCGCCTTTTTTTCTGCCCCGTTTGGTCTAAGTAACATGACTCTATGACACACTTTTGCGGTTCTTATTTCTTCATCGTAAACGAACTATAAACCTCTCTCCTGCAAAGTTTGTAAAGTAGCGGTTAGGTATCCCTTTTTGGTTGTATAGCCGCAGATTTTTTCGCTGAAAAAACAACAAACAACAAACTTCAAAACAGTTTCAGATTAGAGTTCCTACATCGTTACTTTATATTTTCAACCGACTTGTATTTTTTTTTGTTTGTTATTCATTAACCGATTTGGAAAATTATTTTTTTGTTTGGAAGGGTACACTTCCCGTTTGGTTCCATTGTCATCAGATCAGGATTTGATTACTTTGAAGTTGGTTTAAGTTTTTTTAGTGTAAATTGTTTTTGAAGGCGGTATATTTTTTTTGTAATAAGTTTTATAGTTTTCAACTTTGAGTTTCATATGCGTTTTCGATATCTCTCAATATTACTGACCGGACTGATAAGGATATGCAATTCATTGATAAATTTACGACAATATTGAATAATAATACCCACATAACACAATTCACACGTTCGTGCATGCTTTTTTGCGTTCCGCCTTCCTATTCCAAGTCCACTTTGCAGTACCCACCTGGCGGGCTACCACCCTCAAATTGCAAATCTGTCGCAAAGCACCCATCGAAGTCAGCGAAATATTTCCTATAGAACACGTCATGCGATTTCGCTGACTTCAAAACAGTGTCAGATAAGAGTTATTTCATACTTTTTACTGTATTTATTTTTTTGTTAAAAAGTTAATTTATTTAATTAAAAATCGTTTTTCCGGTGTCGATCCCAAAGTAAAAATTACTGTAATGAATTCTGTTTTTATTAAACTATACATGTTTTTAAACTCAAATTGAAAAACAAACCACAAACATACCTACATTCACGAACTGAACATCATTTAATCAACGAGTACCTATCCAATTTTATCGACGAATGAACTCTGATAACCTTTGACCCGAGAATTATCTCGTTATGCCATCAAATAATGTTTACACTTCTCTAGGTAAATACAGAATACCTGGGGACAAAGTCTGATATTTCAACTTAAATAAAATATAGTTTTCCAATGCCAATGAGCTGATTTGCATTGTTTACTAAATTCATGATGGTGTTCGACGCTGCATTAATGTAAAATCTGCAAATTGTGACACCACTGACGGGTCATTGGAAGAATATTTTAACAGCAGACTTGGGCTCTAGTATAACTTCATCCAAACGTTCCCAGCGTTACCAAAACAAACAGACACACGTATCATTTACACAAGCATTCCTCTGTATTATTATATTGATTTTGTTTCGGAAATGTTCGGGTGTGTTCGGCGAATTTCGGGCGAGGCGCATTTCAGTTAATGACGCTACACATCGCTACATTTGATGGTTTTTGGTTACGTCACCGTTTGGTAAGGTGAATGTGCCTTTTTATTTTGCGCATACGAGTATAATCTGCCTGGAGTATTTATTAGCCAGTATTGATTATTATAGGCAGTGCGATAAGGAGTATCAGAAAAATAAGTCTGTGTACATTGAGGTGTGTCATCAACATTAATTGGGAATAAAATTAAGTAACCATTAAAAATTAAACATAATCAAACGAAATAAATCAAGATGGTTCACTACGATTTGGTAAGCCAAGTTCTGTAAACGAGAAGAGAAGTGACTATCAAGTGCTCTAATGTCGCTATTTAGGTTTAAATTGATGTTTTTAATTAAAAAGATGGCGGCCAATTGTAATTATTGGCTTGAGTAAGCCGAGGAGTTATACTGCAAGCACAGACTGCAAGCTACTTTAAATTATTAATTACTATTTAACAGTTATCCACAGTACAAAAAAATACAAAAAGAAGCTAAATTAAATACCACACTCGCCTATCATACCGCGACGCCATAATGTCGGCAAATCTCAATGAACAGCTACGTCACTCAAAGCTTTAAAGCTGAAAAACTACTGTGAATAGATGCCCCACTAATGTTCACCGTACTTACTGTCTCTTTGTACTGGATGTGGGTCAAACTAACTGTCAATATGCAGAGTTTTGAGTAGTGCAGTTCTGTTTGATCTGCAAATATGCCGATGGTACTATACTTAATTCTGTGAATGTGGAATATTTTATTGTTAGCAGGGGCCTCACAAGCCAATGGCCCAGGGGTGGAGGGCAAGTTGTGAAAAGGTTAAGTCTCTATAAAGAAATAGAAGTGGTTTTTTCAGGTACAGCATGCGGTGCTTCAAGAAGAGTGTGGAGATCTAAGGTGGCAAACAAGTATACGGCCTGCCTGATGGTAAGCAGTTACCGTAGCCTATGGACGCTTGCAACACCAGAGGTATAACTCGCGCGTTGCCAGGAAAAAAACTCTTTACACCCTTTTTGAAGAACCCCATGCTGTACTCTAATGATTGGGAAAACCACGGCGGGGAGCTCATTTTACAGTCTGAGCGTCCGCGGAAGAAAACTCCTTATCAGATATAATATATAGAAGATATTTGAGCAGGATCGGCAACGTGCGAGTGATACACTTGCTGTTGTATGCGTCTGGCTACGGTAATTGCTTAACATCAGGTGGGCCGTATGTTTGTTTGTTTAGTAGCTTGCCTTGAATGCCAGTGCTCAGACATAGATGCTAACAAACGGAAATATTAAAATTATATTGCAAAACATATAATGTGCTACGTAGGTATCAGCCTCGAATTAAATGTGGAAATTCTACGTCACAAGGACAAAGACGTGTGTAAACAGCTCACGGAATTTAAGTGGAACCAATTGGACGGTGGACAATGGCAGTCAAATACAAAATTATATCAACATAATGTATTTTATCGACATTCGCAAGCACTGAATAATCCGACTCTAATAATGGTATGGAAGTTTGTATTTGTTAAGAAGAGTCAGAAAAACCTCAACAATTAGGTAGGTTAGGTACTCGTTTCAAATATTATTGTATATTTAAAAAGTAGCAACATTAGTGGGTAGATATGGATACATAATAATAATTATAGCAAATCAGGCAGACATTTCAAAATGACAAATTTTATGGATAGGTGACTTGAAGACGGCACCGAGATCGGGTCTTTAGTCTTTACTTCCCACTTTCGAATGGCCCGCAGCTCTAAGCCCGCAGCGTGTATAGCACAACGTGGGAGACACTTGGCTGACAACAGACAACAGTACAGTACAGAGAGACTGTGTTGGTTTGGTCACCTTGCAGAATAAAATTAATAATAAGAATATTTTGAGAGAGGTAGAGCATAGCGTTTATTCGCAGCTCGACTGGGGAAGTACCTCCACCTTACAGAATACCGCAGCCAAATAACTTTATGTTGTGTAAAGTTGTGTTCCTTCGCGTGAGTAAGGTCGCCAGAGCTCATAGGGGAGGGGGGAAAGGTCGATAACGCGTGAGCGATGCTTCTTGTGTTGCAAGCGTCCATATGGCTACGGTAACCGCTTACCATCAGTTGGGCCGTATACTTGTTTACCGACTAAGTTATATAAAAAAAAACAATAGGATAGAGATGGCAGTCTTAAAAAAAGGGAATAGGTCAAGAAAGATGAGAGAGCAGCTCAATTGCGCAACCTTACAGAAAATCGCAGCCAAATAACTTAGTGTTGTGTTCCTGCGCGTGAGTAAGGTCACCAAGCACATACTTAGGGGAGAGGGGGAAAGTTTGTGAGCACGTGAGTGATGTCTCTGGAATTCAAGCCTATGGGCACAGATGGGGTTGCGGTAACCACCAGTCAATAAATATGCTTACATGCCGACATTGTCTTATATAAAAAATATAGAACTGTCAAATCGTTATAATATACAAACTACGTTACCAAACAAACTGAAAGAGCAACGTTAGTTGAATGTGTGTACAACTCAGCTAAGTAGGTGAACTAAGACAAAGGAAGTTAGCATACATACGCGCATGAAATTTTCCAGCAGGCAACAAAGGAAAAGTTTGAACTAAGCTGAAGTTTATGCGGCTGAGTGTATTTGAGATATGGAAAGGTAAAGCCACACTGGTGTCATTGGTGGCCAATGTTGGTTATCGTAAAAAACGTGAATAATAGTTAAGTAGACGATTTTGTATGTCTTGCTTTGTTTGTTGTTAGTTTGCAGTTGTTTTTAATTTTACTCGTATTTGGTTTAATTTTATTTATTTCAGGTAGGTATATGTCCGTTTTAAGTTTCTCTAGCTAGATCATTATCTGTGTACATGGTAAAGTTTAATCAATTTAACAAATAAAATAAAAATTAGGGTTATGGCGACTCCTTCAATAAAAAAGTAGTTAAGAATAAGAATGTTCGTGTATTTTCAAACTAAAACTATGTCCGATTTCAACACGCTCGAATCCTTAGTGGAGTCGTAAAAGTTCAAATAATATCAATACTGAATTCTGAACGTTTAAAAAAGGTGCTATCAAAACAGCAGTACCCGGTGTGACAGTACCTTGCTTTTACAATTTATACTATATATAATATGTTTGCATTTGTGCAATAGTATATTCAACAACTGAATTTTTTGTTAAAGAGTGAATTTAAACATCTATAAAATTCATCAACTGTAATTCTGCATAGTTAATTCGTACACACCCCGGATACGAAATAATTACAAACAAGTAGTAAATAGTCTTGCGTTCGATCAATCTTACAGACTTATAGAGGTAAGTGATCGGCCAAGCAAACAAAGACTAGACGGAAACAAGCTTTCAAGTACTGTTACCAGTAAACACCATTTCAACTCCAATATGGCAGGCAATCAGACTGGTACTAAACTGTTATTCTAACAAAGTTTTTCTTCACCAAAAGCGCAAGTAGTAAACCGAGCCAAGTTTTAAATGTTTGAACCTTTCTTGCTACAGAGCGTTCAATATCAACTTATTTCGCAAGTCCACGGAATCATAAAAGCCTTCAACCAACAGAGAGTCTATTACACCTATTAAACACAATGTCCTAAGTAACTCCAAACCATCAGCAATTAAGGCTTATCTACAGATAATAAATTGCTATAGTTCATCGCGCTACCGCAATTTTCTTCAAATTGTCCATTTGGCAATTCCCAAATTCAAGGATCTATTCAATTTAGATAGGCATCTTTAATTTGATGGACTGCCATTAAAACTCGAGTTTTACGTTATTATTTAATTTTTTTTGGTACTCACTATTATGATGATGTGGCCGGAGGTTGGAAAAACACAAAGCCTGGAATGGAACTGGCTCTGTTCTTCTGCCAAAACGCAACACACGCCTGACGACAAGTAGCTAGCTAGACAGATGGATTCTATAAAGGTGGTAGGGTACTTTTTAGTACCTGCCTGGCTGTCTAACACCCTCAAGTTGAAAATCTGTCGCCAAGCACCTAAAGGTGTGTTCCGACAGCTGCACTTGAGAGCCAGTTCTTTTCTCGGCTTTGTCTACATAGCATGGTGAAATTGTATTCAAACACAGGTCTATTCGAAACAAAAAATAACTTTTTTTACCAATTGCTTTAGCTCATTGTAGTAATGGAAAGGACAACTTTCCTTTTATTTTGACGGAAGTTGCGGGTTCTATTGCTACAAAGAACTTTCGGTAAAGGAAAACATCGTAAGGAAATCATTGCACGGTGGTACAATATTTTGTAGTCGGTAAAAACCCGGCCACCAAGTTCAAAATCTGTCGCCAAGCACCACTTCGATGGTGCCCAAGGATGGTGGCCAAGCCACATATTTCGACTACGGTGTGTAGAGTTTGTGAAGTTAGGGCTTGTAGAGCAAGGGCATGTAGAGTAATAAGCTTGGCTCTACATGAGATCTGATTACTTTTTGACAGTGCGAACCATATGTATTGGCAACATTTTACATAAAAATGTTTTTGGTGGGATGTTTTATACAGTATAAAACATACTTAAAACCTCATATATAAATAGGTCGTAAGGCCTAATTTAGGTCAAGAGTGTCGGCCCTAGTCCCGCTGATATATTGCGCAATATGTAAACATACGGTGATATTTACGAGCGAGCCGCTCGCTACCAACGTTGAATTTAATTTTGGAATTTACATCCGTACAGTCGATGGTACTTTGAAGTTTTGAATAGGGAACGTGTGAACAAATATGAGTGAAGTTCTAAATGCGAAAGATAAAGGGATAACCGAGGTAAATGTTGAGGTAGCAAGGTTTTTGACCGGCAAAAGCTTGAAAGGGAGTTGTGAGCAATAAAAAAAAAATTGTTAAATAGGGGACTGCTTGCATGTATCGTACTTATATTTGAAATTGAAAAATATAAAAGGTGGATAGAATAGACAATTGTTTGTTTTTTAAAAGTCAACATTGCAACATAGCTTACGTTGAAGACTACGAGCCTCTCACTGCTTAATTAAAACTCTTCGATGAATATTACAAGTGCTGTCCCACGCGGTTTCACCCGCATTCCCGAGGATCCTATGTGTTAATCCAGAACATATTCTATCTGTGTGCCAAATTTCATCCAAATCCGTTCAATAGTTTTTGCGTGAAAGAGTAACAAACATCCATCCATTCATGCATACAAACGTTCGCATTATAATATTAGTAGGATCTAAATCAATTATATTAGCTGAATTAACGATAATTTAAAGTAGCTATAGAAATATTTTTATAAAAACAACAAGCAAAAATAAACAATCGTATATTTTAATGAAATCGTAATAAAATACGGAAGAGGAATTTCACAAATTGACGTGAAACGATTACCGAAACAACAGAGCGAGACGGCAAACGTGTGAAGGTGACGGGAGACAAATTATATTAACGCGAAGCTTGGATGCTTTGCAAATGAGGGGGATCTGAGATTGCCTAGATTCTGGGTTAAAATGATTATATCTTCCTTAAGGTTGAATTCGGGGCTAATTTTACGGAAGGCTTTAGATTTTATAGCTCTTGAGTCTATCTAAAAAGTGTAATAGGTACTCCGAATAAGTAAATTCGGTACTTATGTTGTACAATGTTTTTATGACATAAACTCAATTTTGTATTTTTTGAATATACTGGAAGTTTTCAGATGGTGCATGGCATGCACCATCTGAAAACTAGCGCGTAGTGCATGCACTGCGCGCTCAAGTCAAATAAAATCAAAAGTTATTTATTCACAATATGAGTTGACATTGACAGGTGCGCTCCAGTTCAGGTACATGTCGCGCTCTGCTGTGCGTGAAAGAGACAGGTAATATAAGAGAGAAGAGGTAAAGTATACAATTTCATGCTTAATATGGTAAATATATGCTTCTTAATCTGGAAAGGTCACCTCATTTCCTGACAAACAAAGTAATAATATAAAGTAACACATAAAAAATATTCCACTCATACTTTTTAGTCCTTACAAAGGTCAAGTACCGAATCCTAATCAAAGACAGTATTTCAATACTTCACAATCAAAGACATTTAAATATAATTCACAATTAGAATGTAAGTGATGTAGGCGATGATGGCCCAGTGGGAGTGACATCGAATGTTTTTTTATTTTTTATGTTCAATGGTCTTGCGTTTGACCTTCGACTGACCCCATGAGGAGTTAGGACGAGGCCGAGGATGTAGCACGCTTACCCAGAAAAAGCCTATTCACTCTGGCCTTGAATACATCTAGGTTTTAGGTGTCGGGAAACACAGACCCCGGAAGAGAGTTCCACTCCTTTGCTGTTCGAATAAGAAACGATGAAGTGAAGCGATGTGTTGTGTGTGTTGGTCGCGGGGTCGATTCCTCGAATGGGCTTGAGCTTTCGGTAAAAGAAAACATCGTGGGGAAACCATAGCACGGTGGTAGGGTACTTTGTAGTATCCATCTGGCGGACTACTACCCTCAAGTCTAGCCTTTGTGTGCTTACCACCTTCAGCCACACCATGACTGACCACGGTGAGATTGTGGGCAAACATGTTCTTGAAAAAAAAAGCAATATACTTTTGAACAAATTCTTTCTTTCAAAGATGGCTCCTGATAATTAATATACATTAAGCTGCTGAAGCTGGCAGGAGCTTAATTGTGTTCAGTCGAGCTTCTGCAGTAAGTAACTAGCGTTTGACCGCGAGTTTGTTTGTTTTTTAGGTTATTCAAGTGGCATAGAGGCGGAGCAGGTCGAGACATAAGCTAAGCGCTACATTTTCTGAATCCGGAAATCGAGATTTTGTGTGTGTATGTGTATGTAATTCTCAATACAAAGTGAAGTTTCCGCAAACAGTGACTTAAAATGGCTCTCGTCTTGTGCAAAGTAAATAATCAAATATTTGTAGGTGCCCCTTTTTTGTCACAGAAGTTTATGTGGAGAGCAGAATGCTGAATAAAACCCGGCCAAGTGCGAGTCGGTCTCGCACAGGAAGGCTTCCGTACAATAATAATAATAATATTAACTAACACAACTTTGCTATGAAATTAATAGTAGGCACAACAAAAAAAGCCCCTTTAATTTTTATTTTTTGTACAGGATGATGGACAGACGGACAGTCTGACAGCGGAGGCTTAGTAATAGCACAGTCTATAAAATCATACAGTCGTTCGACGAAGATGTCTAGATAGGGCAATCGTGCGGGGTGTGAGGGGCGAGACGCGGGAAAGCCGAGCCCGACCTGCGAACAAAATGATGCTAGTAGCTCGGGACACAACATACTTTATATGGCCGTTTGCGATACTGTCTAGATTGGAATAAATAAAAATAATACATCTATTCACACTCGACTTCGCAAAAATGATCTATATACTGGGACTGAGCGATTCATACATTGTAATGTAAATAGTTGGCTAAATCTGACTAACTATACATAACTATACATTTATTTCAACCTTCCTAGACTTAAACATGAAACCACAGTCTAATAAACATCAGCAGTTAGACACGGAATGAGTCTAGACAGAGCAATAAGAGAGCACAAAGTAAAACTTACTTCGTTACTTCATCTATTATCGTGAAACCGAATTTTAAACGAATTAAATGCCTCTGTGCGCATACAATGCTCTACATAATAGTTGTGTAGAATTACTTAATTTTGTAAAAATAGAGAAAATCTTGGTTGAAAACACTTCTTTTGTTTGAAACGAGCTTGGGCCAATTCAATTCTTAGTAGCATTTTATTATTTAAAATAGTTCACTCATTTTATTTTATCACTTTTAAACATAATAATAACACGAAGCGCTCGTGGTGTAGCATGATAAGCCGTTCTTAATCGATCGGCAAGTTAAGCTACCACCATCGTGGTCGGTACCTGGATGGGTGACCGCCTAGTGGTATTTCAAATCGAGCGTTTCCGTGCTTCGGAGGGCACGTAAAGCCGTTGGTCCCGGTTATCACTTAATTTTCATAGTCGTTAAGCTAGTTGGAGGCCTTCTAGGCACCTTTAAAACTCCCACAGTAGGTTGACCACTAGCCTACCTCCACCGATCCCCAGTGGGCACGCGTGGTGGAGTATCTGCCCATTCCCTTTCACCCTGATTTGTGAAAGGAGGCCTGTGCTCTGCATGAATAATAACTCTTCACTAATAATAACTCTTCACTGATAATAATAACTAATAACAATATTCTAATAAACGAGAATAGACTCTTCATAATAATCCCTTACTGATAACAATTGATAAATCACAATCTCCTCAAAATAATGAATTAAAGGTACAACTTAAACATTAAACAACTGAGTTGCAACTATAAACTATCCCAGTTAAACTTTAGATCCAATAAAGCTGGTCGTCCATCAACATGACGGGCAAGAACTAGGAACTACAACTATTGCTACATAGCGATGAACACAATTACACAGCGCTTAAAATCGATAGCTTGCCGTTAGCCAAGTTATGTCTTGACTTGAATCGATAGGAATGTTGGTAATGAGATGACTCAATCTATGTTGGGGATTCTAGATTGAATTAAGACATGGTGGGAATAGTTTAGTTAGTGCAGTGATAATGCAATGAAGGTTATGGATTTGAGCATGAACTTGCGTGAAGAGAAGTTATGTTTGACCATAGGGTAAGAAAAATCTATGGCAAGCTGGGCTTAGGTTTGGCTGTCAACTGACTCCAGCAGGGCTATTTTTAACCGACTTCAAAAAAAGGAGGAGGTTCTCAATTCGGTTGTGTTTTTTTTATGTTTGTTACCTCATAACTCCGTCATTTATTAACCGATTTGGAAAAATCTTTTTTTGTCTGGAAGGGTACACTTTCCGTTTGGTCCCATTGTCATCAGATCAGGATTTGTTTACGTCTTAGTGTACTTTGAAGTCGGTTTAAGGTTTTTGTAAAACAGTCCAATTATAAAACGTCGGATTCGATATCGGAAACGGATTCAAAAATGTTCGAGGCGAATTTTAGCAATTTTTTTATTTTTGTTATTTTAATTTCCGAAAACTTTTCGATGAAACGAATTTATATTTCCGGAAGGAAACCTCACAAATATTCGAATTCCGAAATTAAAAAAGCAATTGTGGAAAATCGCCTCGGTAGTTTTTGAATCCGTTTCCGATATCGAATCCGAGCGTTTTAAAATAGCCCTGCAGGAGGAGTTACGACGCCGAGGATGTAACACGTTTACCCAGATAATGTATTTTAACTCGGGCTTTGAAGACATCTAGGTTAAAGGTGTCAGGAAACACAGACCCCAGAAATTAGTTCCACTTCTTTGCTGTTCGCATAAGGAACGAACCGAAGCGTTGGGGCCGTATAAACGAATATGTACTTGTACAACGTGTGGTAAAATCTCCCGGCGTTTTTTGGTTCGATGTTGAAATAGGGACCTAGAATAATATTGAACAGCTCCTGGGCTCTCCAAAATATATCCTATAGAAGCTGACGAATATGAAACCTTACGTCGATTCTCAATCATATTATATCGAGTAACCGCATTACAGATGCACTAGACAATGTAATTAATTGTTAATTATTGTAATTAGCACACAAACCGTTCACCGCGTTACAAAATCTGAGATTCAACGTAATAATTGGACTTACCTGAAACAAAGAGAAATTTAATATTAATAATATTTAAACACCTATTATAATAATTAATTTTAGATCATATCATTTGCGTTAGTTGGATATTTTCGTCGGGCCAGTTGGCGTAGTTGGTTATGACTCTGGTAAAGATTCCACCTATTGCGCCGCAGGTCGTGGGTTCGATTGCCGCACAGGACATGCATTTGGACATTTCTGTATGTCCTGAGTCTGGTTGTAATTATGTATTATAAGTTAGTATTTACAAACAAAAAGTAGTTTATGTATTGTATCAGTTATCTGGTTTCCATAGTAAAAGCTCTGCTTAGTTTGGGATCAGATGACCGTGTGTGAGGAATGTCCCAGGATATTTATTTTATTTATTATTTACTTTGTAGTAGGTACCCTGGCTGACTTCCACCCTCAAGTTTAAAATATGTCGCCAAGCCGGTGTGTTCCGAGAGCTGAACTTGAGAGCCAGGAGTCCTAGGTTTTATATAGGTCTGCAACACATTGACAATGCCATGGTTCTTTTTTTCTCTCTTTCTTTCTTTCTCTTACTATTAGGTGGAACACCTGCCTGCTTGTCAGCCTGTGCCAATTAAAGAAATCATTGCCAATTTCGACTATAACATGCCACCGAGCTTCGAAAGAACTATAGAATAACCTAAATCAAAGAACAAATACTAAAATGGTGGCCACTCTCTTTATTTTCTTTAAATGTCAAATCATTTTTGGGTAATTTATGCCATCTAACCATCGATTTATTATCTTCTGTCTAGATTAAGGATTACGTACAAGACAACATCGTGAAAGTGGCCGCTTGGAAACTCATTAAAACAAAATTATGTCACTCATGAATGAATGTTCTACGTTCAAACGTGGACCTACTGAAACTGAAATAGCGACACCGTGGTCTTATTTCTTCGGCCGCTTTTACAGCTGTCACCCTTATTCTAGGGTAATACTATTTCGATGCATCTAACATAAAATACAGCACCTAGACGTGACTAGACAGACGACAAAGCCAGTGGCACCGTAGCCAGTACGCCAAGGATATTGGCACGCTGCCAAGTCACAGGGGCTTAAATCAATTAATTTGTATAAATACTTTGTTCGTACAATTCGGGAAATTTCGAGCCAGGTTGAAAAGGATTTTTCCTGTGATAGAATCTTAGACCCTAAGTATGTTTATTTGGGAGATTGTCATGAACTCAAACACCATTGTAATTGATAGTTCATGGTGGCAATTAGCCTAGTCGGGAAGTCGTATACTTACCCCCTTATTCATAAGTTTGAATCACAAACGTTGATTAGCTAAAATTCTGAAGTCTTTATTTGACACGTGACATTTGGTGATCGAAAGAGTGAGACGGTGGACACTATTACACTGATTTAGTTAAAAAGCGATTATGAATAAGGGGGTTAGTGTTTTATGACATTTTTTTTTTCTTTTCCCCTTTATGTATTTGTGGAGACAAATAAAGCTTATTATTATTATTATAGTAGCAAGTTAATACATTGCAAATTCAACCAGCAAAGCTCCTGTCAATCATCACACATAGCAATATCTAATGGTGCGTCCATGCTAAGCGAATCGAGCACGAGCCGAGCCACGAACGAGCCTACAACGAGCACGATGCGAATCCCTTTGTTCGTGAAAAAACTAACAATCGCGCTCGTTCGAGGCTCGCAAGCCCGTCCACGCTACGCGAATCGTGCTAGCAGTGTGCTCGTTCGAGGCTCGTGCTCGGTTCGCCAAGCATGGACGCACCATAATAACTAACGGTAGGTGCAAAAACGGGCACCAGGGCCATTATATGATTTGCTTCACTATCGTTTGCGCCCACCGATCTGTGAATTGGCTTGGCCGGACGCCAAACGCCGGTTTTACGGTATTTTCAAGTAATAAAACCATGTCGACTGGTAAAACTTTCAACAATTATAGGGAATGAGTGAAATAGAAGCGCTCGTGGTGTAGCATGATAAGCCGTTCTTAATCGATCGGCAAGTTAAGCTACTACCGTCGTGGTCGGTACCTGGATGGGTGAACGCCGAGTAGTATTTCAAATCGAGCGTTTCTGTGCTTCGGAAGGCACGTAAAGCCGTTGGTCCTGCTTATCACTTAATTGTGATAGTCGTTAAGCTAGTTGGAGGTCTTCTAGGCGGCTAGAAAACTCCAACAGTAGGTTGACCCCATTCCCTTCCACCCTAGACCTAGTAAAGTATGAAATATCATACTTTTTAGTGTACTTTGAAGGCGGTTTATTTTTTTTCTTAAAATGTTTTTATTTTTCAATTTTGAGTTACGTATATGCGTTTTCAAGACTTCTCAAGGTTTGTCACCGACCGAGGATTGCACATCCTCGGTTTCATTGATAAAATGTCGACAATATTGAATAAAATGCTTCAATCGCGATGTTTCTGCTGTTTTCCGTTGAGGAATTCCATCATATCTTCAATTTCTATGGTCAGATCACGATAAAATGTATATGGGACTACCTCGGGATGTATCTTGACATATTACAATTTAAACGATCTAAATCGCATAAGCCGTTTCGGAGTAATCGGTGAACATACAAATAAAAAATAATACATACAGTTGAACATAGAACCTCCTCCTTTTGATGAAAATATTATGCAATGAATCTAAGTTTGTTTTGAAATGAGTAATTGCTGAGTTTATTGCCGGCTCTTCTCAGCAAATGCAACCTTCCGAATCAGTATTAGAGTCAGATGTTTCATAAGTGCCTGCGAAGGTCTATTTGAATAAATGATTTTGAATTTTGAATTGTTTGAAAGTCGGTTAATAAAATATGAACACCAGTACAGCTTGCCCAGGAATCAAATCAAAGACCTCCAGTCTCAAGCCCAGTTGTGCAGCTTGAACACCAAGATAATTAATGTGTCCTTGCTGCTGAACATGAGTCAAGCAACTTCAGAACCTATATAAATGGATCAACGATCCCAAACAAGTCAAAGTACTACGTATAACGTATTTTACACCCCATGTACTAACTCACAAAAACCTGATTAACTTTAGTATTTTATTTGTTCAAACAAAAGACGCCATTTGTTTTTGTTTAACTGTATTTGTATTTATGAGTGTACATGTCGTAACTTCTACCTATCCACGTAACTGGATATGTGGTTAAAGGTTTACCCTCTTTCAAAAGAAGGGGAGGAAAGTTTTTAGCTTCGGCGACTCCTATTTATAGTGCTTTTTAGGGTTCCGTAGCTAAATGCCAAAAAACGGAACCCTTATAGATTCGGCATGTCTGTCTGTCTGTCTGTCTGTCCGTCCGTATGTCACAGCCACTTTTTTCCGAATCTATAAGAACCATAATGTTGAAACTTGGTAAGTAGATGTATTCTGTGAACAGCATTAAGATTTTCACACAAAAATAGAAAAAAAAACAATAAATTTTGGGGGTCCCCATACTTAGAACTGAAACTCATTTTTTTTTTTTAATAGAACCCATAAGTGTGGGTTGTCTATGGATAGGTCTTCAAAAATGATATTGAGGGTTCTAATATAATTTTTTTCTAAACTGAATAGTTTAGAAAAAAATTATATTATAAAATGAGAATCTTCCAAAGTGGTAAAATGTGTAACTTCCTAACCCTGTAACTTCTAAAATAAGAGAATGATAAATCTATAAAAAATATATGATATACATTACGATGCAAACTTCCACCGAAAATTGGTTTGAACGAGATCTAGTAAGTAGTTTTTTTTGAATACGTAATAAATTGAAATTCATATAAAATACTCAAGTCTATACTACCATTCAATATATACCTACAGGTTTGTACGGAACCCTCGGTGCGCGAGTCTGACTCGCACTTGGCCGGTTTTTCAGATCAATGTGTCCCATTTAATATAATAATGTTGAAAGCAGGTTTGTTTGTTTACGTGGATGCATGACGACACAAACAAACATGATGGGTAATTAACTGATATGACATATAAAGATATTTTGTTATCCAGCAAAAACATTGGATAACCTGGGAAGAGTTCATTGAAAAATATAAGGAAAATTTCCATACATCATTCATTCATTATCGAGTATGAAGGTATGTTTTCATTGTATGTATAGTTAGTCAATTAAAACGTTTTAACGAGCTTGTATTCTTTATCTCCTTTTTAACCGACTTAAAAAAAGGAGGAGGTTCTCAATTCGGTTTGTTTGTTACCTCATAACTCCGTCATTTATGAACCGATTTGGAAAATTCTTTTTTTGTCTGGAAGGGAACACTTCCCGTTTGGTCCCATTGTCATCAGATCAGGATTTGATTAATTCTTCGTGTACTTTGAAGTCGGTTTAAGTTTTTTGTAAAACAGTCCAATTATTGTAATTTTCCTCTGATTAAATTTGATAAAGATGGAGTAAAAGTATATGGCGACAGGTAAATAGTAAACGATACTTAGACACATGATTTTACTCATGATAACAGAAAACTATCCCAAAGAAACAAGAAGGGATAAATAAACAAATTAAATAAAACGACGGGCCCGTTGGCGCAGTTGGGACATTCCTCACACACGGTCATCTGATCCCAAACTAAGCAGAGCTTGTACTATGGAAACCAGATAACTGATATAATACATATACTACTTTTTGTTTGTAAATACATACTTAATATACATAACTAGCTTTATCCCGCGACTTCGTCCGCGTAGATTATTTCTTTTTTCTAGACATGAATCGTTGTAACAATATAGAGCTTTGTTCATGGCTATAGCCCGCCACTACGTGTGATATTTGACAAAAGTTCAGGAAGATTGAGAGCTTACATGCGAACATGCCACATAGAACTGAAACAGTCCTGCCCGATTTGAAGATGAAGATCTGAAAATCTACCGGCAGAAATATGCATACATACACTGTCCGATTAGCTGAAGAAGAAATATGCTTTTTTGGGAGGTGTCGAGATCGGGATTATTTATCTAAAATTACGCCATGAGACCTATCCACAAATTCCTCAACCATTTCATGACAGCTGAGATATTTGCGCATGGCACACGGACAGACAGACGAATACACCTATATCCACAAGTTCCTCAATAATTTCCAGACAGCTGAGATGTTTCTGTCTGTCTGTCAGTCTGAGGAGAGAATTTGCCTCCTTATGTGTGTACCGCTTGTACAACGGACAGTTCTCTGAAGAATTGTTTGACTTGATGCCCACGGGCTAGCTTCTACCATCGCAACTCTCGCCATCGACGGGGAGTCCATACTCATATATTGGAACCGAAATGGTTTCTACTGTGCGGTTTCAAAGGAGTTTTCTAGCGCGTAAACTCAGGCTGTGGAATGAGCTCCCCGCCATGGCGCCAGGGTGTGAAGATATTTCTGTATGGTCGGCAACGCACGAGTGATACATACGGTGACCGCTTACCATCAGGCCGGCCGTATGCTTGTTTGACACCTTAGTATTAAATTTAAATAATAATAATAATTTAATAATTACCCGTAGAAGACAGACAGACAGACGGATCGACACGGGCGGAGATCTATCCAAAAGTTCCTCAACCAGACAGCTGAGAATTTTTCTCGTGGCAGACAGACAGATAGATGGGCGGCAGTAGGCTCCTTAATAACATGATACACGTGTACATTATTTTACTTGAATACAAAATTATGTGAATGAACAGCTTAAATACAAAATTTAATCCCCCTGTTCACTCATTAATGGATCAAATTCCAACAACACCGATATTCTTTGCGTTAGTTTCCAAATTTTAATTATATTCCAAGCTTATATAATAAATTTAGTATACTTCCATACACAACTTCATCCCTTTTTTACCCCTTCGGGGTCGCAATTATCGAAAACGCTGAGGCACATATAAATTAATTTTCAATCATCAACCTAAACACAAAATTTGAAGGTCCTAACTTCCAAACTGATGGACTTTCATACAAACTCGCATCCCCTATTTTACCCTCATAGGGGTGTAATATTGAAAAATCCTACGTTAGTGGATACCTACACTTTATAATTATAAATTTAGTGATGTTTACTATGGAAATGAAAGATTTTCGTATACAACTTAATCCCCCTTTTCCCTCTTAGGGGGTGGAATTATCACAAACGCTGTGACAACTTTACTTTAATTTTCAATCGTCAGCCTAAACACAAAATTTGAAGATCTTATCTTCAAAACTGACGGACTTCCATACAAAATTTCATGGCCTATTTTACCCCCTTAGGGGTGGAATTTCCAAAAATCTTCTTTACTGGATACCTACACTGTATAATAATAAATTTAGTGAAGTTTATCGTGAAATTGAAGGTAACTTCATTCCCCTTTTTCCCCTTTCGGGGGTGGAATTATCATAAATGCTGAGATAACTATACATTGATTTTCAATCGTCAGCCTAAATACAAAATTTGAAGATCCTAACTTCAAAACTGACGGACTTGCATACAAACTTTCATCCCTTATTTTACCCACTTAGGGGCGGAATTTCCAAAAATCCTTCCTTAGTGGATGCCTACACCGTATAATAATACATTTAGTGAAGTTTACTTTCAAATTGAAGGACTTGCATTAACAACTTCATCCCCCTTTTCCTCCCTTCGGTGGTGGAATTATCACAAACGCTGAGATAACTATACATTAATTTTCAATCGTAAGCCTAAACACAAAATTTGAAGATCCTAACTTCAAAACTGACGGACTTGCATACAAACTTTCATCCCCTATTTTACCCCCTTAGGGGTAGAATTTCCGAAAACCCTTCCTTAGTGGATGCATACACTGTATAAGGTATCTTTGTGCAAAATTTCAAATCTCTAGGTCCAGCGATTTGGGCTATGCGTTGATATATTGCTTACAAACTTTCATCCCTTATTTTACCCTGTTAGGGGTGGAATTTTTAAAAATCCTTTTTTTGTGGATGCCTACACCATATAATAATATATTTAGTGAAGTTTATTTTGAAATCGAAGGACTTGCATAAACCACTTCATCCTCCTTTTCCTCCCTTCGGTGGTGGAATTATCACAAACGCTTTGATAACTAAACATTCATTTTCAATCGTCAGCCTAAACACAAAATTTTAAGATCCTAACTTCAAAACTGACGGACTTGCATACAAACTTTCATCCCTTATTTTACCCCCTTAGGGGTGGAATTTCCGAAAATCCTTCCATAGTGGATGCCTACACCATATAATAATACATTTCATGAAGTTTACTTTGAAATTGAAGGCCTTGCATACCCAACTTCATCCCCCTTTTCCTCCCTTCGGGGGTGGAATTATCACAAATGCTGAGATAACTATACATTAATTTTCAATCGTCAGCCTAAACACAAAATTTGAAGATCCTAACTTCAAAACTGACGGACTTGCATACAAACTGTCATCCCCTATTTTACCCTCTTAAGGGTGGAATTTCCAAAAATCCTTCCTTAGTGGATGCCTCCACTGTATAAGGTGTCTGTGCGCAAAATTTCAAATCTCTAGGTCCAGCGGTTTGGGCTGTACGCTGATATATCAACAATCAGTTTATCATTTTATATATTAAGATTACACCCAGACTCAGGACATACAGACATGTTCATGCACATAAATGCATGTCCTGTGTGGGAATCGAACCCACGACCTGCGGCGCAATAGGTGGAATCTTTACCAGACTCTTAACCAACTGCGCCAACTGGCCCGTCTAATGTGGCAAAGTTTCAACAACTTTTAAGAAATTCACTTTCTTAATCCTATTTTAGCAAAATTAAATAATTGTTTTGGTGTATGTTGTGTGTTTTGCCGGAATAAAAAGTATGCACTCCATGCCTCATCATGATATGTTTTGCCGTATTTATTATAATACTAGCTGTCCCCCGCGGTTTCACCCGCGTTCCCGGGATAAAAAGTTGCCTTTCCATACCATAAGCTATCTGCCTGCCAAATTTCATGATGATCCGTTGAGTAGGTGAGGCGTGAAGGCGTAACAAACAAACAAACTAACAAACAATTATAATATTATAGTTAGGATTAGGTACTAGAATTCGTAGGTAGGATACTAATGTTTTTCATTCGGAATTTCAAATTCCAAACTTTGACCTGCAAACCAATAAATCGAGAACCCCCAAAAAGAATATAAGATACATGAAAAAAACAATAAATCCACACTGTAGAGAGGCCCATAAATCCATCGAATGTCCCTCCTCAGACCTAAATCCTTCTGGAATAAATTTGACCCTCGCGAGAACTTAGCATGTTAACAAGTGACCCCAAGTTTAAGATTTCACTCCGGGATTTGCGTAGTTCCGCGGTTTAGTGAGGTTTTAAACGGGGATTTATCTCTTTGCTAACTTTTTTTGCCGTTATTTAAATGGGGATTCGTTATGGGGTCTTTGCTTTCGCTTTCGCTTTCGCTTATAGTTATTGTCATGGGACTTGCATTTAATTTGGTATTTTTAGTTTGTTACTCTACAAGGTTAGAATTGGCAAAGTTTTCTATTTTTCAAACATCCGAATATGTAACTGAAAAGATTTGAGAGTTTGGTTTGTACAAGATAAAG
The DNA here is from genome assembly GCA_947623365.1 of Achlya flavicornis. NCBI lineage: Eukaryota > Metazoa > Arthropoda > Insecta > Lepidoptera > Drepanidae > Achlya > Achlya flavicornis. The sequence goes on along the minus strand of OX392467.1, from coordinate 18,823,867 downwards.
GGCGTAACCGTTTTACTTGTTCCCACCCCTACAGCTAAAAATGCTGTTCTGAAGAATCAGAAAATATTAACAGACTATAGCTACAAGCGCTCGTGGTGTAGCATGACTAGCCGTTCTTAATCGATCGGCAAAGTTAAGCTACGTCTGTCTTGGTCGGTACCTGGATGGGTGACCGCCTAGTGGTATTTCAAATCGAGCGTTTCCGTGCTTCGGAAGGCACGTAAAGCCGTTGGTCCCGGTTATCACATAATTGTGATAGTCGTTAAGCTAGTTGGATGCCTCCTAGGCGGCTTGAAAAATTCCAACAGTAGGTTGACCACTAGCCTACCTCCACCGATCCGCAGTGGGCACGCGTGGTGGAGTATCTGCCCATTCCCTTTCACCCTGATTTGTGAAAGGAGGCCTGTGCTCAGCAGTGGGACATTATAGGCTGATGATGATGATAGCTACAAGGAAAATTATCATGCTTAGGCGCAGCACGGACGACGGACTTTAGTCTGCGGCACACAAAAAGTCTGTGAAAACAAAGGATTGTGCGCCAGACTTTTTGCGCGTCGTGTGCTTTACTGCTTAGAATTGTATAGGTTATATTTTCACAGACTCAAAAGTTCGGCGCGGTGCGCTCTGTCGTCTGCGCTGCACCTCAATGAGAGTCTTCTAGTTCTAGGATTTTAGTCGATTAACTTTGAGATCGTATATTATTTAATCCTATACGATGCCGGCAAACAAGCATACGGCTCGCCTGATGGTAAGCGATTACCATAGCCATATGGACGCTTGCAACACACGAGGCATCACTCACGCGTTACCGACCCTTCTTACCAATTAGCTCTGGCGACCTTACTCACGCGAAGGAACACAACAAAGTTATTTGGCTGCGTTATTCAGTCTACTTTGGAATTTTGCCGCCGCGCCGGGGCACGCAATTGTTTTCAGTGCGATTAGAATGTAAATATTATGTAATGAATCTAAGCCTGTTTTGAAAAGAGTAATTGCTGAGTTTATTGCCTGCTCTTCTCAGCAAATGAAACCTTCCGAACCGGTATTAGAGTCAGACTTTTCATAAGTGCCTGCGAAGGTCTATTTGAATAAATGAATTTGAATTGAATTGAATTGAATTGAATTGAATTGAATTGTAAGGTACTTCCCCAGTCAAGCTGCTCTTGCGACTAAACGCTCTGCTCTACCTTTTTTTTTATACTTCTTAGGTAGCAAACAAGCATACGGCCCGCCTGATGGTAAGCGGTTACCGCAGCCTATGGACGCTTGCAAAACCAGGGGTGTTACTCGCGCGTTGCCGACCCTGCAGAAATCTCTTCAAAGCCTTTTTGAAGAACCCAATGCTGTACTCCATTGGGAAAACCACGGCGGGGAGCTCATTCCACAATCTCTGCGTCCGCGGAACGAAGCTCCTTTGAGACCGCACAGTTCGAAACAATTCTGGTATCAATATGTGAGGATGGACTCCCGTCGATGGCGAGAGTTGCGATGGTAGAAGATAGCCGTAGGCATCATCGTTCAGAATGAACCGAAAACTGACTGTTAATTTAGAATATAGTCCCACAAACTTATCTAGCTAGGTTCGATAAGATTGTGGGACTACACCTGCGTTTGACGAATACTTTGAGGTTCATCACTAACACGTCATTGATACGGCCGTGACGGGCGGTGCATGGTGCAAGAAGACTACATACCTATTTGGTCCATGCTACATACCTACCTACCTACTATTTCTACGGAATATAATTTTTGACGCTATTTGTTTTGCCTGAATGTTATTATTAAAAAAAAAGACATCAAACATACATGCATACTGTAATAATGCGATAGCTGCTTTTTTAAAATTTCAGGTGTTGCGGCCAGCACGGAATAAAATTCAATCTAGCTAAGCTCAACTACAATTTAGCTAAACCAAGCTACTTTTAGTCATTTAAATGTTCAGTATGAATTTCATATTCACTGAACCAGCAAATCTGTAAGTAAAGGTTCAAGATAACCACAGTGTACGTTTGTTCAAAAATATCAGATATCGACTTGAATACTAATACTTTGCCCTCCGATATTTGGCAGCGTGCCAAAAAAAGTTATAACCCGAGCAAGTTAGAAACTCTTTTGTATTCCATATTTCGATAAGTTTTATGACAAAAGTTAGGTAATGATAAATGATTTCACGCCAATGTATATTGTCTTTTGTTGAAAAGTATTCTGTTTATAAATTCTTAGGATTCTAAATAACTTGTTCGATACAGGTTGTGTCCTTTGTTTTGTGTGGTAATATGTTCTAATTGTTATGTGACTAAAGACACTAGTGCTGATTCTGTTGTATACAACTAAACTAATTTAGTCTCTTTCTAATAAAGAACATAATAAATGGATGTAGGAAATTTAGTTCTGTCAAATTAGTCCAATGCTTGTTTTTAATTTAATTATTCGCCATCTATCGCGGTTACGTCTAATTACGCGCAAATGAAGACGGCAAAGACTGATATATAGACAGCTTTAAATAATTTGTTGTATCCTTTTTCAATTATGTTTGTAAGAAAGAAATGTGATGTGACTAAAATTAGTTTAGTGCGATTTACAACAGAATCGGCACCAATGGCCATGGCAATTTGTAAGAAAGAAATGTGATGTGACTAAAATTAGTTTAGTGCGATTTACAACAGAATCGGCACCAATGGCTGATAGAGAGATAGCTGGTAGGCTGATGATGTTGTAGATAAGGGTAACTGTATGGAACTTTCCAACGATGCACATGCCCAACTAAAACATTACGACGAATTTACGACGGGAATAAATGTATTAAAACCTTAGTAGTTTGATGTATCATGTATTGTAATTTACTCTAATTTAACGTTACGAAAACATTTTTAAGGATATTGAATTTTGTTCTCTCTAATAGTCGTAAATCACACCCAAATGGTGCCGGCAGAATACCAGTGTCGTGGACTCGTGGCCATGGTCAGCTCCCACAATCTTATGCTGAGTCGGGGGCATGGTTTTACTTCACAACATATTTCTTAAGTAGGTTGTAGAAGGTAGGTTCTTATGGAGAGTAATATAAGATCACCTTGGTAAGTACCTATCAAATTAAACAGTTACACGGGGGAAGGTCACTAATAATTTTTACCCGGCTGTGCGACCGCAAAGTCAGGTTTATGTTGCATGTTTTTATTTATTAAACGGCTGAATGTAGTTTAATGAATGAGACTGGAATGAGGTTGTAATATCTAATCCGTGCGATGGTTATAGCACGGTAAACCATATCTTTATATACTCTGGTTATAGACTAGGTTTTCATAAAACCAAACTGGCGGTCATGCATGGCTGTTTGCTATTTATTTACTTATTAAATATTTATTCAGTCTTCTTTGTAATTTTGCCGCCGCGCCGGGGCACGCAATTGTTTTCAGTGCGATTAGAATGTAAATATTATGTAATGAATCTAAGCTTGTTTTGAAAAGAGTGATTGCTGAGTTTATTGCCGGCTCTTCTCAGCAAATGCAACCTTTCGAACCGGTATTAGAGTATTAGAGTCAGACTTTTCATAAGTGCCTGCGAAGGTCTATTTGAATAAATGATTTTTGAATTTTTTGAATTTTTGTCTGCTGAAAGCATTGTCATAAATAGGCAGTCGTTCGTATGACTACAAGTATCGCAACGCTTACCTAAATATTATTGACCTTACCTTTTAAACCAATCATCATTTATCGATACAAAACGCTTCAAACAAGACTAAAACAACCAGGCGGAAGCTGTCTTATCATTATTATTCTAAAAGCGTAAATAAAACTCTTCAATATTATGAACCATAAAAATTATTCGGATACTACAAATTCTGTAAAAGTATAGGACGTTGAAAGATTATAAAGTCGCTGGACAGTTATTGACTGTCGAATCGATAATCCCTGAAACTTCAACTTGCCGGGAATCCCCTTTAAATTTCATCTTTAAATTATAAACTAGAAGTGGGCGTTATGTAAATGAGAAGACACGGAGGTGACTATAATTGATGGATTATTAGAAGAAAACCGGTTTATGTCAAAGAAGCGATTGTAAATTATACAATTATTTTAAGAAGTATCTTTGAACGCGTTTTTTCAGGCAATCGTGAAGGGATATTTGATTTAAGCGAATTAAAAAGAACTTTGTCTTTGTACCTATAATGCTAGGTGTTCCATAGATAGTAATGCACATTGAAAATTTTACCGTTTTTTTTTTGATTGTCAAGAAAATATATGAGTATTTCGACAATGATTATTTTTTTCACGGAAATTTGAATGTCGCTTGCTTGTAGATTAAGCAATTTAAGCTTAAAAAAACATCACAAAGCATTGAAATACACTATCCTTCATACGCATACGTACTGAGCGCCGAAATCCGAATAAATGGTGAAAGTTTCCAAACTCATTAGGTTTTGGTCGCGTGAGGTTAAATTGAGGGGAAGAGTTCGTACAAACGGATTGGCACACATTTACGTTATTATCTCATTTATATAATGTGTGTTTGGTTAAAATGTAATTAAGAATAACATTACTTTAATGTGGCGTTGTAGTCCTGCGGTAAGATCGCCAGAGCTGCCTCTCGTGAGGAAAGCGTAGCACGTGAAATACCATAGCATCCATCTGACTAACTCTTAAAGTGAGAAATCTGTCGCCGAACACTTACTGGTGTGTACCAACATCTGCACTTGAGAGCTTCGAAATTATGTTTGCTTACCACCTTTGCCTACACCATTAGTAACCATGGTATGAATATTAACGTATCTGTGGGTAGCATAGTTGGATGGCATTGACTTTATTTGTCCTATTTTATTTTGACTATATTTGTCCTATTTTATTTTGACTATATTTGTCCTATTTTATTTTGACTATATTTGTCATATTTTATTTTGACTATATTGTTCATATTTTATTTTGCCTACATTTGTCATATTTTATTTTGACTATATTGTTCATATTTTATTTTGACTATATTGTTCGTATTTAATTTTACCTATATTAGTCATATTTTATTTTGACTAGGTATAATTTTGTCATAGTTTATTCTTGTAACAACTATTGTCACACTATGGTCCTAAATAAAATAAAAATAAAACGCCCAAGTACGAGTCGGATTCGCACACAAGTGGTTCCGTAAAGATGTTTCTTGTACGGATTTTATTTTTATTATTTTATGTTATAGCGGCGATAGAAATACAAATTCTGTGAAAATTTCAACTGTCAACCTATTTATACATCCCACTGACAGACAGACTGATGGACGGATGGAGGGCGGAGGCTTAGTAATAGGGTCCCGTTGGCACCCTTTGTAAGGTGCAATTTGTAAGGGTGAAAATTATTTTTTATGTTTACCAATAACTGCCACAACATTACTTACCACGGCGAGGTTTTAATCAGAGCACAAATCTAGCCAAAGTAATTTTATTTATTTCTTCAGACATTTCTTTTCATTCAAATACTTTTAAAGTACCTATAATGCCTCATGAAATATTCCATAACCATAAATTACTAATGCTCTTGGAATGACAGCCAAACGTTAATAAGTCAACGTAATGAGTTTTTCATTGTAGGGCGCGTTTAATTTTGAATTATGACCCGAAAGGCACCGATGAAAATGCTAATTAAAACAAGGTTGTTATTATACAAGCTTGGATTAAATTGTTGTATACTGTGGAGGGTTCGACTGGGTTTCTGAAAAGGGCTGAAAATAGTCAGGAAATAGAAAAGTTAATAGATTCGTAGAATGGCCTATAAAATGTAATTCAAAAGATTTATTAATGACTTTTGGTGTGTTACCCTTTTTAAGGTAACAAACAAGGATACGAATTGCCTAATGGTAAGCGGTTACCGTAGCCTATGGACGCTTTTAACACATGTTACCGACCCTCTCCTCCGTAAGTAAGATCCCCAGTGCTCCTCAATGAGCACTGGGGACCTTACTCACGCGCAGGAAAACCACTTTACACAACATAAAGTTATTTGGCTGCGGTTTTCTGTATGGTGGAGGTACTTCCCCAGTCAAGCTGCTCTTTGAGCTAATAAACGCTACGCTTTACCTCTTTTTTTTTTACCTACTTCTAAAAAAGGAGGAGGTTCTCAATTCAGTAGTATTTTTTTTTTCTAAACACGTGAGTGAGGCCAAATATAATTACAAATACAAATTGAAAAACACATAGCTGGTATTCGCTTTTAAATTTGTATACGTATTTGCTTTGTTTAAAACAAATTTTATTAAAAGAAAGTTTTTTTCGTCAAATTAATTTTGTTAAATAAAGCAAACAATTTAATCTGAGTTTGTTACCTCATAACTCCGTCATTTATTAACCGATTTGGAAAATTATTTTTTTGTTTGGAAGGGTACACTTCCCGTTTGGTCTTATTATCATCAGATTAGGATTTGATTACTTCTTAGTGTACTTTGAAGTCAGTTTAAGTTTTTTGTAAAACAGTTTTCAATTATTTAATGTAGTAGTGGAGTGGGTAATACCCACTAGGTAGTATCTAATACCCACTAGGTAATATAGTAGTGAATAACGGGTTATTCCTTTCAAAGTTCAGAGCAGCTTGACGTTCTTCCTTACCTACAGAAGATTGCAGTCACACATCATTATTTTAATGTAGTATAGTGATCCTGCGGTGAGGACTGAGTAAGGTCGCCAACACTCTATGAGGAGACACTGTACTGGCAGTGTGCGGGGACCAGCGGTATAGTACAGAATGACAACGCTTTGTCCCTTCCACTACGAGCCCAGGGATTCATCACAAACTTCAAATCCCTTTCCAAGAAAGGTGTGGAAAGTTTCAGCATAATAAATAGAATTGCAAGCGGTAGGTAGGTTAAAATAAAAAAAGTATTTCCTTATTAGTTCCTTATTACATTTTATAATTTTCGTAGATTCATTCCAATTCCCGGTGTAAAATAAAAAAAATGCTTATTTTAAACCCAGCAAAGAAGCTTATATAAAACCCAATATTCGCTTACAACCTGTCAGGGCTGCTAATAGCAATTTCCATTTAATATTCGTAGCTTGTTGATGCACCACTGATATTGGCGCCGTGCCAGCCCTATAAGCGTTCGGTTGTGACGTTTCGAACCTATTCGCTTTCCGGCATGACTTCCTCAGGATATTCACAAGATGGCAAGGAAGCATGCCATTTTATTGTTACTGTATGTTGTGTTCATTTCCTGCTGTAATGTTTATTTGATTGAGTTTTCACACTTTTATTGAGCGACTAGCTTCCTACCTTTGTTTTTTTATCAAATGAGTTTGTTTTTGACCAGTTCGTAAAGGACAATGCCGATTATTGAACGCGCTAGCTTGCATGTTTTCCAAGTCTATTAACTCGGGCCTTGACAAACATTTAGTATTTGAGGCAGGAACAAAGACACCTTTTCTATCTGCATTATAAATGAGAATGAAAAACGTTGTGTTATGTTCGATACATCGACAACGTATGGGTGGATATCTTCAGCGCTTTATGGTTTTAATATAAGAATGGAGATAGTAGAATCAAATTGAATAATACTTGCACAAACTTAGTCGTAAAGAAAATTGATAAGCAAGCTTCTTTTCGACCATGTTCAAGACTCGTGAGTTTTGGCACATCTCCGATGAGTCTCCTGCCATGGGCATTCAGCTGGTACTCGGCACTACTACATACTTAGATTCCATTTATATTTTTGTATACTACTATAACAAAAAGGTTATAAATCTATTGTGTTAAAATACCACCTATTTGACAATTCTGGTGATATAAATCTTTTCATTACATATCTGCGCTGTAAATAACGCCAAAATACAAATCTGGTCATTGTCCTTTATTTTAATCTCCCTATATTTTGTTATCGGACTGAAATAATAATGAAGTTAAAATGTCATTAAAATTATTTATTGCATCAAAACTTGGAACCATTTGCTGTAAATCACCGAATTCTGTACAAAGTTCTACGGACATTAATAACTTCAATGTAAATCAACAATTCCGTGATGTTGCTGAGGGGATAACCTCCGAAAGTTACTCAGTACCTAAATTATAAAAATAATTATACGTTAGAAATCATAGAGACTACCCGATATACACAGTCTCAATACAATTGTTATAATTTTCAAAAATCTATCAAAGACTTTCCCGCAAAAAACTTTTTTGTGTCGTTCATTTACATTCATATGTTACTTCTCTAACTATACGAGATTGTAGCTTGCCATTCTATATTTTGAGGCTATATTCGGAAAGCTAAAGGATAAATAAATCTATGCTTTTTTTTCAGGAAGATATTAATAATATGTGAAACTGCGAATATGGCAAAATTACCCCTCTGGTCACAATAGTACAAACTCTGCTTATTTTGGGATCAAATTGTGTGTGAAGAAAGTAACAGGATATTATTTTGAGATATTACGGTTACTTAAAAGCTCTTACAATATGTTCTATTCGCGTATTTAATACGTTCTTTCAATACAAGTTAATTGAAAAATTACTTCCTTTTCCACACATACAATGTAACATGAGTTTCAAAAGCTTTGTTCGGCACAGAGCTTTAATAAAACATTCTTTGTCAATTTCATGCATTATTTCACGTTGTGTTGGCTCATGATTGTTATTATTAAAAAAAACCTTTTTTAAGTGGAGATGTAGTATGGAAAGAATAGAATTATTTTGGAATAACAGCCGATGTAAATTCCTAGCACCTACCTTAACGCCATTGTTCATTGAAATTAAACACAGAATTGTTAGTTCACCTCATCCAGCAGTTGTTTAGTAAGATCCATGTTTTTCTGTTTCATTATTAGAAGTTATTTTCTAATTAGTAGAGGTCAAGAGACCTAATGTCAAGAAATTCTTCGAAATTTATGTTTTTTTTTAATCAAAGCAAATTTCTAGTACTTGTCACTTTTTGGCCCTTGAGTTTAACATTTCACTCATATAACCACGACACGGCACGTGGTGATTACGGCAAAACCGCACCTCAAATGGTAACACAAACAATGGGGGAAGCCTATGTTCAACAGTGGACATCCATAGGCTGATATGATGAAACACGACACGACTAGAGTGAGCAATCCCTCAAGTGTAGGGTTCTTTGTCAACTGTTCATACGCCTTTGTTTGACTAAGATTGAGAAAACGAAGAAACCACGAAGGATATGGGCGTAAATCACTATACTTCTCAAAAATACTTTTAACTATTAATTAACCACCTTTACTCATACAATAAAGTGTTCCTGATTCTCCCAGTACACTATTGCTAAGTTGTGGACTATACTGGCTCGCTGCCAGCCCGTATCGAAGTGGCTTGAGACCATTTTGCAAAGCCCTCACATTGTCAGAATTAATTGGAAACTTAGACACATCAAGTTTATGAATAAATTGGGAGTTGGGAGCGATAATTTTGAAGAGTGGGTTCTAGTTGAACTATAGAATACATAATACATTTTGGGCTGGAATTATGTCTTCCCTTTTTAGCTATGATACATTTGAAGGGCCATTCAGCGTAAAGTCGTAGTCAGACAAACGGACGGTTTATCCTGACTACGACAACGATGAAGCGCTCGTGGCGTAGCTCGATCGGCAAAGTTAAGCTACGTCTGTCGTGGTCGGTACCTGGATGGGTGACCGCCTAGTGGTATTTCAAATCGAGCGTTTCCGTGCTTCGGAAGGCACGTAAAGCCGTTGGTCCCGGTTATCACTTAATTGTGATAGTCGTTAAGCTAGTTGGATGCCTCCTAGGCAGCTTGAAAAATTGCAACAGTAGGTTGACCACTAGCCTACCTCCACCAATCCGCAGTGGGCACGCGTGGTGGTGTATCGCCCAGTCCCTTTCACCCTCATTTGTGAAAGGAGGCCTGTTCTCAGCAGTGGGACATTATAGGCTGATGATGATGATGATGATGATGACGACAACGGTACAAGAGTTTTAGGCGTCGTCCTAATTGGCGATGATCGTACGAGCAAACGATGCGATTTCTTCGCACGACAAGATTAAATACACAAAACGCTTTAGAGTGTCCTAATTGAAGCTCGCAAGTCATCGCGCGAGCACAGGAACATCAGCGCGATCGTGCGACGAAATCGCATCGTTTGATCGTACGATCGTCGCCAATTAGGACGACGCCTTAGAGCAGCTAAGCTCAATGTGTGATAGATAGATCGAAATGGGAAGTTTAAAATTTTAGTAGGGTGCAGCGCAGACGACAGACTTTCCATGCCGTTAATTTTTAGTCTGTGAAAATGAACCTATACAATTCTTGTGTGCCGCAGACTCCTTTGAACAAAAAATCTGTTGTCTGAGCGGCAGTAAGATTGAAATAAAAATAAATAAATATAAAAAAACTTGCAATTAAACTTTGGTGAGCTGGCGTGCAAAGGCTGAGGAAGGCTTCGTATTGCCAAACTCCTTTAAGGCGATGATAGCTCAATGGTAGCGAATTCTACAATGAGCTTGGGCTTTCGGTGAAGTAAAACATTTTGAGGAAACCATAGCACGGTGGCAGGGTACTTTGGCTGGCTAGGGTGGTAGCAAGTTGAAAATCTGTCGCCAAGCACCTAGCGGTGTGTTCCGACAACAGCATTTGAGAGCCAGTTCCTTCTGGGATTTGTGTGCTTACCACCAGCTCCATCATCACATACCATGGTGAAGTTGCGGTTAAACACAGGTCTAAACTATCATAACAAAGTCGGATCCCGCCCATAGCGTCGTTCATTTTATTTAAAAAATATGTACCAAACACTTTATTAGATAGTTCTAAATATGTGGTACAGTCGAGGACATAAATATGTATACAATTAGTAAAATTCAACGACGGTTACCTCTTAAACTACTGACTGAAATTATGAGATATTATAAAGGCAGAATCTTCTAACATATACTATTATGATTTGTGTAATAGTTTAACACTTAAATGTTAAACATGCGAGAAAATCGCATTTGAATTTCAAAAAGTGTATACTTATTTATGTCCTCGACTGTACCAAAATATCAAATAAAGTTAGTACGTACTTAAATATTTTAAGTGGTCGTAAATCAGAGGCATTTTCCAGAATACCTTTTGGATACAGGAAATCATAAAAAGACGTGTTCATAAGATATACCTACTAACAATAAAACCTCAAGAGGCATCATGTTTTCAAGACAACAATTTAAGAAGACGTGTGTACTCAGGCAAATCTTAATATATCTGTGCCGAGATCAAATCTGAATCATCTATCACCGACCTACGGGGTACTTAAGGAAACAAGACGGAAAAATAAAAATATTTTCACTCGGGCATGAGGCGCCGCTTTTAGCCTAATAGAAGAAAAATTGCTTGTAAAGTATGTTCTCAAACTGGGTACGTAAACAAATCGTGATGTGTGTATGTTTTGACTTTTATTGATATTGCTCTAGTTAAAAATATCAAAAAAGCACGAGATGCTTATATTGTCTTTAAGCATAATTTTGCTCTTTTATCGCCTTGAATTCTTTCTTCTTTACTTTCAAATGCAAGATTGAAAGTATATCTCGCAATAGCACTGTTTATTTAATTTTACATACTAATTTACAATTAGATATCCTTATTATTTTACTGAAAAACTTATAATGAAAAACTTTTTTAATTTTTTAGTATTTCAAAAAGTTTGTAGTAGTAGTTTTTGTTTCTATTTTACCTACCCAAGGAATTATATTTTTCAGACAAACTCTTTTCACCCCATTTAAGGCTGAATTTCAAAAACGCTCTTACTGCTCGCCTATAAACAAGTAAAGGACAGGAAAATAAATAAATATTTTTTTCCTGTCAAATAAGTACATAATCTAAATAAATATAAATCTTCGTGTGAATTTGTGCTTCTTTTCTTTTCATTGGCTATATATGCTACGGTAACCCCAGGAATTGAAATGAAATTCCGGCAACACTGATATAGATCGGACGTAGTGATACCGAGCTCCGCTTTCCGATACAAAAACTGTATACATACCGTGTTATAATGTGTAAAAACATTCTAGTCTCGTGTAGATGGTGCTATAGTGCATTATAAAATAAAAAACTAAGTGGAAACTGTGCCGTCAACATCATTTTCAAGTGGACAAAATCAAGAAAGTTTTAAGGTTATCTATTCGCAAGTCGCAAGTGAACATAGCCACAAATCATTGACAACAACAGTGTAGTGTTGCCACTATAAAAATTAATAAAAAACTCTACCAACCTGCCAACTTTAATAAAGCTGCGTTCACATCAACACGCCCTGTTCTACGCACGCAAAATTTCAAAAATGGATAATCTTCAAACATTATTCGACCAAATGAAAATAGAAATGTCTAATCAAACAAAAGATATTATGACACAATTGGATGAGAAACTAATACCATTTACACGTGAAATAGAAGAATTGAGGTCAGAAAACCAGACATTGAAAGAAAAAATATGCTTCCTTGAAAAACATAGAAGAATAAACAATATAATTCTATACGGAATAAAAGAAAACGAAAAATCGTCAATCACTCTTACAGAAACAGTACAAAAGAAACTAAGAGATGACTTAAATATTTTTCTTGAAAACAGAGACATAAATTCGATTTATAGAATAGGCAAAGATGTCAAGAAAAATGGAAAGGAAAGGCCAATACTAATATCATTTGTTAACAATTGGAAGAAAAACGAGATAATGAAAAACAAAAAGAAATTGAGAAATGTTTATGTTTCTGAAGACTATCCGAAAGAGGTTCTTGAAAAGAGGAGAGAACTACAATCAAAACTTGAAGAGGAAAGGGAGAAGGGCAACTATGCATATATAAACTATGACAAACTAGTCATCAAAGAAGGGAGACCGGGAAAGGAGAAGCGTAAAAGATATCCATCAACCTCGCCTAACGCAACGGAACAGCATAGTAAGCACCAACCAACAGCAAAAATAAACAGACTTAACGCGTTTGATCTAATGAGGAGTAGAAGCAACTCCCTGACAACTGAAAAACCCCTTCCAGAGAGAAAAGCATAGGATTTAACCATCAGCCACCGGTACAAAAGACTAGATAAGCCAGAACTAAATAATATTAAATACAAAACATTTCCCAAGCCGACTGGTCATCGTGGGAAATTAGACCACTACCCTCCATCTAATAATAAAAATGATGATGATAAAAACACAACCCTAAAACTATGTACCTTCAATGTAAGATCCCTATCGTCAACTGAAAGATACCTTGAACTGAATTATGCCCTTAAAAATAATTACTGCGATATTTTAGGACTTTCAGAAGTCAGGAAAATGGGCTGCAACATTGAGGAATACCATGATTATATTTTTTGCTATATTGGACAAACCAAAGGCTTACATGGAGTGGGGTTTCTTATTAAAAAAAAGTACAAAAACAACATAAAAAACTTTACAGGAATTTCTGAGAGAGTAGCTCTTTTGCAATTAAAATTTGAATGCTTTTCTCTATCAATAATCCAAGTGTACGCACCTACAGAAAGATCACCCGAAGATGAAATTGAACAATTTTACAACGACATTGAAGCTGCTCACGCACTTGTCGACGAGAAAGTTGTAGTAATGGGAGACTTCAATGCCAAAATAGGTCACCCAAAAACAGAGCACTATCCAGTCATGGGCCAATATGGTTTCGGAGAACGCAATGATAGAGGTGAGCATCTTATAAACTATGCATTCCAATACAAATTGTCCATAATGAACACATTCTTTAAGAAAAAAGGATATCGTAAATGGACATGGATATCGCCTGATCAAAAAACCAGAAATGAAATTGATTTCATAATGACAAACAACCCCAAACTAATTACAAATTTTGAAATATTAAACAGCATACAATTTCCTTCAGATCATAGACTATTAAGAGCTACAGTACTTCTAAATCCATCGACAAAGAGTAGAATAAACTTCGTAACAGCACCTAATATCCCGAAGACAAAGGTCGAAACCCTACATTACATTGAAAGTCTACAAACACACATCGAGAACTTAGAAACCGAACCAACCGATATCCAAACCTACTATAACCAACTGGAAAAATGCATGATCGACAGTTTAAACCCAAAGAACAGAAGTCAAAAAGAGCAACATAAAATATTCAGCAAAGACACAGAACAACTAATAAAAAGACGTACCGAACTCACACATACAAAAAACAAAACTAAAGACATGAAGATTGAACTTAGTAAAATATACAAAGAAGCCAACAGGTCAATCAAGAAAGACTACAGTAAGCATAGGAACGAAATCATCACAAGAAACATTAAGGATTTTAGAAGTACCAAGAAAGCTTATAAAGAATTAAACACACACAAAACATGGATACAAAAACTCGAACAAAAATCAGCAAAAACAAATTCAAGGAAAGATGTTATATACCATGCAACAAACTTCTATAAGGACTTATACCGGAAAAGAAATAACAACGAAATTGAAATACATTCAAATCACGAAAGCAAAAGCAACTGCATCAAAGCAATCGAAGATTCAGAAGTTTACGAGCACATAAAACTGTTAAAAGCTGAGAAGAGTCCTGGTCCAGATGGAGTATGCAATGAAGCTCTTAAAATAGGTGCACCAATCTTAACCCACCATCTGTCGCAACTATTTAATATGGTATTGGACACAGAAACTGTACCAAAACAATGGTGCACATCGGACATAATTCTTCTCTTCAAAAAAGGAAACCCCCTAGACATTGGGAACTACAGACCAATAAGCCTATTAGCAAGCATATATAAACTATTTTCATCTATTTTATTAAAAAGAATAACGCAAGATATTGACAGATTGCAACCAAAGGAGCAAGCAGGCTTTCGATCAGGCTTTAGCACAATAGACCACATACAGACATTAGAACAAATTATAGAAAAATACCGAGAGTTTAATAGACCTCTGTATGTGGGTTTCATAGGCTATACCAAAGCTTTCGATAGCATCAGCCACTGTTCTATCTGGAATGCTCTGCAACGCTCAAATGTTGACCAAAAATACATTAACATCTTAAAATATATATATGCACATAGTACAAGTAAGGTAAAGTTAGAAAACAGAGGAGACGATATAAACATAGAAAGAGGAGTCAGACAGGGAGATCCTCTGTCACCGAAGATTTTCATTGCGGTACTTGAAAATATATTCCAGAACCTAAACTGGCCTAACAAAGGAATACTAGTCAATGGATGTTACCTACACCACCTCAGGTTCGCGGACGACATCGTTATATTCGCGGAAACCTCTTGGGACCTAGAGGAAATGATGAGATCACTTGATCATGAAAGCGCCAAAGTCGGTTTAGAAATGAACGTAAATAAAACCAAAATAATGACTAACAACCACAAAAGGCCTATCGTGATAAAAGGAAACAACATGGAATATGTCAACGATTATATATATTTGGGAAAGCAATTATCATTTAACAAGTCCAGTAATGAAGAAGAAGTAACAAGAAGAATAAATTCAACCTGGAACAAGTTTTGGTCGCTGAAAGAGATTCTAAAAGGAAATTATGGTATGCATTTGAAAAAGATTGTATTTGATACATGTCTCTTGCCATGCTTACTATACGGTTGCCAGACTTGGGTATTTACGAATAAAGTAAAACAGAAAATCAAGTGTACTCAAAGAGCAATGGAAAGGAGCATAATGAAGATTCGAAAAATACACAAAGTAAAGAGCGAGAACATCAGACAAAAGACGAAATTTACCGACGCTCTCACACATGCACTCACACTAAAATGGAAGTGGGCTGGTCACATCTCACGCTACACAGATAAGAGATGGACCATAGAGACCACATGTTGGAAAGGACCAAAAGGGAAAAGGAACGTTGGTAGACCAATAAGACGGTGGGCTGATGATATCATTCAGGTGTCAGGAAACAACTGGATAAACTTAGGCAAAGACAGGGAGGCATGGTGGAAGATGGAGGAGGCCTTTACCCAAAGAGGGGTCCATATTTCAATGAAAGAAGACTAACAATATAACACTAACAATAAAATTTAAGCAAACTTACTAACAAATCACTAACAACATTTGAAATGTAATATAACGGAAATATGGAATAAATGGCTATTATTATTATTATAACCCCAGGAATTTGATAAAACACCGAACATGTTTAGTTATAACACTATTTTTTAACGTTTACCATGTCTCTGAGGTAAAACCAAGATTTACCTACTGAGTAAGTGCTAGTAAGAGTAAAAGTCGCGAAATTAGCGATGTTCACAGAAAAGTTCGGACTTCTACTATTAGGACTTGGTAAATCTTAGGTTTTACAGGTAAATCTTAGACCTTACCGAGGTTCGAGCTTTTACAGTTACATAATATTTATATAACCTTTTCGTAATTATACACCTGTATATATAGAGTATACGTAACGTTTTAAATGTTTACATATTTTCCAAATTCATTTGAAACGTACACCTACTTTACTTGGATAATTTGATGAAAAATGTTGGGTATTTTCACTAAGAGACAAATTACACTTGATGTGGCGATGTGGAGATAAAATTCCATCAAGTTTCGTCGTTTTTAGCAACGTTCGGAGTTTTAATGTCTGTCATTTAGATTTTATGTTTTAAATAGCTATTGCAGGTCTGGTGGCTTTCTAGAGTTCTGTGGGAATGTATTTTATAACTTATCCTATACCTGGTACAAAAAGTTAGTTTAAATTACTATATTCTCTATCTCTAAGCAGAATTTAAGTAATGTTTAACCTTAATTTTTAATTAAAATTTTTAGTTTAAGGCCTAAATGCCATCGACTAAGTTAATGACTAATGAGAAACGACAAAGAAGATGGCTCGTTTGCCCTGAAAATGATTAGGTATTCACTGTAACCTTGAAGGTATGTTTTTAACCGACTTCAAAAAAAGGAGGAGGTTCTCAATTCGGTTGTATTTTTTTTTATGATTGTTACCTTATAACTCCGTCATTTATTAACCGATTTGGAAAATTCTTTTTTTGTCTGGAAGGGTACACTTCCCGTTTGGTCCTATTGTCATCAGATCAGTATTTGATTACTTCTTAGTGTACTTTGAAGTCGGTTTAAGTTTTTTGTAAAACAGTCCAATTATTTCATGTAATAAGGTGAAGGTTAGGTGATTGATCACCATCGTCTATTTCCATCATCGATATTTGCAAAACATCGTGTATTAAATTAAAGACCACGCATTCAAACCAAAAAAACTGGGACTTCGAGAAAAAAACAGATAGTAAACCTCCACTGATAATAAAAAGAAAATGCAGTCTTAATTTTTTTTTAATTATTGGAATTTTTGCTTTGAGTAAAATTTGCTAGCATTCATATTTAAGATAGTTTCATTTCACCGCCTTTATCCAACTCTGTTAAGAGCTGTGAGGTTGTGAGGAAGCGCTCTTCCTCAAATTTTTCCATACTAACATCAAAACTGATCAAAACATACCCTTTTTTTTTCAACGCCACCCATCCATAAGCAATATGACACTAGGCTGTTTTTAACCTACATTACAACGTATAGGATCAATTTCATGGGATGGCAGAATGCCAGCGTCAACAAGTCGTTCCCCATGACCTCAAAACTGTATGAATTTCTATATAGGGGGTAGGTATATATTTTTTGTTAGCAGTACAAACCTTTTTTTGGTATCATTGAAGGAAATTTGATGAATGTTATTAATTATTGTAGTTGATTGGTCTATAATTTAATCTCTTGAGGGATTTATCATATCCGAAGACAGTCAATCAGGCCAGCGATCTACCATTAGACAATAATTAAAAATACCTGGGGATTTTCAAAGTGTTATAAAGCCTAGAATGTAGGTAACTGAAAAAATAAACTTATGTTCCTGCGCGTGTAAGTGGTAAGGTTACCAGTGCTCATTGAGGAGGGAGGGAGGGTCGATAACGCGTGATGCCCCAAGTATTGAAAGCGTCCATATGGCTACGGCATCCGTTTACCATCAGGCGGGCCTTACGATTTACCGACTTTTTAGGGTTCCGTAGCCAAATGGCAAAAAACGGAACCCTTATAGATTCGTCATGTCTGTCTGTCTGTCTGTCTGTCTGTCTGTCTGTCTGTCTGTCTGTCCGTGTATGTCACAGCCATTTATTTCCGAAACTATAAGAACTATAATGTTGAAACTTGGTAAGTAGATGTATTCTGTGAACCGCATTAAGATTTTTACACAAAAATAGAAAAAAAACAATAAATTTTGGGGGTTCCCCATACTTAGAACTGAAACACAATTTTTTTTTTTTCATCAAACCCATAAGATGGGGTGTCTATGGATAGGTCTTTAAAAATGATATTGAGGTTTCTATCATTTTTTTCTAAACTGAATAGTTTGCGCGAGAGACACTTCCAAAGTGGTCCGGTTTTTATTATAAAAAACCGGCCAAGTGCGAGTCAGACTCGCGCACCGAGGGTTCCGTACAAACCTGTAGGTATATAAGTAAATGGTAGTATAGACCTGAGTATTTGATATTAATTTCAATTTATGACCTATTAAAAAATAACTACTTACTAGATCTCGTTCAAACCAATTTTCAGTGGAAGTTTGCACCGTAATGTACATCATATATTTTTTATAGATTTATCATTCTCTTATTTTAGAAGTTACAGGGGGGGGACACACATTTTACCACTTTGGAAGTGTCTCTCGCGCAAACTATTCAGTTTAGAAAAAAATGATATTAGAAACCTCAATATCATTTTTGAAGACCTATCCATAGCCACCCCACACTTATGGGTTTGATGAAAAAAAATTTTTTGAGTTTCAGTTCTAAGTATGGGGAACCCCCAAAATTTATTGTTTTTTTTTTATTTTTGTGTGAAAATCTTAATGCGGTTCATAGAATACATCTACTTACCAAGTTTCAACATTATAGTTCTTATAGTTTCTGAAATAAATGGCTGTGACATACACGGACAGACAGACAGACAGACAGACAGACAGACAGACAGACAGACAGACAGACAGACAGACAGACAGACAGACAGACAGACATGACGAATCTATAAGGGTTCCGTTTTTTGCCATTTGGCTACGGAACCCTAAAAAGAATGAAATGGAATAAATAGTTTCCCTCAAAAATCATTCCACAAAAATAGCTGAAGGATTTTACTGTGCAGAATTCACTCACAATAAAATGGATACACTCTGTATATGAACGATGCAAATAAGGTTTTATGTGTCTTCATATAGGGTTGTTTTTCAGTACGCGATTTTTGATGCGAGTATCTGGGATCCTTTATTTGTTTTCGTCATGAAGCGTAAATACATTTTACGCGGAATTTTACGCCATTCGTAGTAATCTGTACAATACCTACAAGGGTTCTGTTTTTTTCTATAGTTTTCATACTTTATCAATAAAAGTTATTTAAAAAGAAGATATAGAAGATAGATATGTTAATATCAAAAATAAATAAACATGTGCTCATCGGAGCGTGAAAATTTAATAATGAAATTATTCCTCTTGCCTTCAACCCAAATAAATAGTTAAAAAGGTTAAGTAAGGTATTTTCAATATACCACGCTATTCATGTTTATCCCAAAGATTTTCATAGGGCATCGTGCGTTTTAAATTCCTTGGTTTATCCCTGTTATCCTTTTTAAAATGGATGGGCTTGGATCTAACCATAATCTGATCATAACTGATGATGCAGCAAAAGTAAGCAACCATAAAGTGCTCACACTCTTCACTGGAGTACACCAGTCAGTGCTTGGCAAAAGAATTTCAACCAAAGGATAACAGTCAGCTTTATAGGTGGGCATAAAGTACCCTCCTACGACAGTTGATGTTGCATCTTCGATAACTGATGCGATTATATATCTCATATTTGACATTAATTTTTTCATAATTAGTGTCAAATATCAATCAAACCAGTATTGCAAAATCAAGGACTATTTACAAAAAGCTTTCTTACAGTAGGATTCAAATCCGTGTGCCTCGTCGCGACCCCCCTGCCCTGTAGCTCGGGCTTAGAATAACAGGTACGGTGTTCCCCTGCCTGTCGTAAAAGGCGACTAAACGGGGCCTTTGTGGTCGCGGGCTATCAGAGCGGGGGCTCTGTGCGCCCAAGCGATTTAAGGCGATGATAGCTCAGGGGTAGTGGCGTCGGATACCGAGAAGAAGGTCCCGGGTTCGAATCCTACAATGTGCTTGAGCTTTCGGTGAAGGAAAACATCGTGAGGAAACCATAGCACTAGGGTACTTTGTAGTACCCTTCTGGCTGGCTACCACCCTCAAGTTGAAAATCTGTCGCCAAGCACCTATCGGTGTGTTCCGACAGCTGCACTTGAGAGCCAGTTCCTTCTTGGCTTTGTGTGCTTACCACCTTCGACCACATCATCACTTACCATGGTAAGATTGTGGTCAAACACAAGCCTATACACAGTAAAAAAAAAATAAAAATAAAGCGACCCCAACGAGGACGATGAGTCGATGTGGTCACGATTCATCGTGCGATAGAACAGCGAGGGGGGAGGTGTCAGACTTCCCCCGGGACTAGCTTTAAGGATTCAAATCCTTAAATATAACTTTGTATTCAAATAAACTAATGACTTCGCATATAAATTGCAGGTTGAACCCGTGTAAGAATTTGCATAAAATATGGATGATCCTCCGGAGATTATGTTAGATCACGTTATTGCTCGAGCTACGTCCAACGTCCAAACTTAGTTAAAACGGGCGAAGTCACATCAAGAGACTCTCTTAGGATAAATAATTCATAAGAGGACAGCGATTTATGTTAATTTGTTGGACACGAAATTTTGACGGTGCATGGAGATTATGGTATAGAAAAAACGTAAACAGCAAAATATGTCTACTGAAAAAGCTGTGTTGGCTTTTTTGAACAGTATACAAAATTGGTAGAGTTCTGCTTAGTTCAAAAAAATACAAAGTGCTATTTTTTCTATAAGGTTGATTATAAAATCATTTCAGCACATAATTATATGAGGTTAGACAAAATTATAACTTGATAGACCTACGCGCTTCATAATATTATGTAAATAAAAAATGGGTAACAAAAAATCACAATATTTCAAAATGGATATACCCCTACAAACGTTTAATAATCCTCTTTCCTGAGTTTGATTCAATTCAAACTCATTGAGCCACTAACCTAACTATTTCCAACTATATGTCTTTTTAGACATATAGTTGGAAATGCAACATGCTGAAAAAAACATTTCCTCACACGAGGCGGAAATAACAGAAAAATTTTAACTACTAGCTGCCCGGCGCGACTTCGTTCGCGTAATACTCTACCCTACATTTAAACCTTCCCCGGACTTTCACGAATATTTAAAACCCAAAATTAGCCAAATCGGTCCAGCCGTTCTCGAGTTTTAGGAGACTAACGAACAGCAATTCATTTTTATATATATAGAAGATAGAAGATAACCGCTTCCGCTTATTTCCTTATAACTTAGAACAAACTTGATGAAGTGCTAAAACAATTAGTGGTAAATAATTGAATACAGCCTTGATACCCTACAGTGCCACACGCCTCGAATATCTAGTGTCCAATCTCCTGACCAATTCAGGCTCAGACTTGGAAAGCTACAAATTTTGCTCTAATTGTTATTAGCATAAGAAGCCGAAATGGTTTTGTCAGGAATATTAATCTTAAATGTCAAATTAAACTCACCTGTAAATGTATATTATAGCTATTGAAGAGCGGGGTCTTCTGACACAAGTATTTAAATACTTAAAAGAAGGCCCCAACCTTTAGTTAATATTGTAAAACTTGGTTGAGAAAATAAATTTATTATTATTATATTATTAATCTTGGATGATTTAGGTTCGACTTTATACTGAAACTAACTGTCCCCCGCGGTTTTACGCGCGTTCTCGGGATAGCTTATGTCCTTCTCTGTATGCCTTTCATTGTGATCGTTGGCGTGAAAGTGTAACAAATAAACAAACAAAAAAACTCACATTCGCATTTATAATATGAAGAAAGGATTGTTTGGTTATGCACTAGCTTCTATCCTGAGGCTTCCCGTTGTTGAGGAATCTAATGTGTTCTCGGTATAAAAAGTATTAAATCAAAATCAAATCATTTTATGCAAGAAAATTTGTAAGTGACAAGTAGTTTAGTAGTTATTGGTAAAAGTACAGTCCATATTCAGCCAGTATAGGCATGCAAAATTATACATATTAAAATCAATACTACAATAATTTATTTTACTTATCTCTAAGTAATAACAATATCTTAATTTGGGAGTCTAAAGGTACCAGTTTGTAGCCGACCGCAATCAGCAGCACCAACAGGCGACGTGTCGCAGTGACACTAGTGGTTTCCATGTGTTATTATGAAATACCTTCACTAGCTACCGACACGTCGCGCGTCGCCTCCATAGTAATACATAGAAACGAAAGAGAAAGAAGTATTGTCGCTACGATACGTCGCCTGTTGCTGCTGCATGCAGTCGGCTACGAGCTTGTACCTTAATGTATATCTACGTGCCAAATTTTAAAACACTCCGTTCTGCAATTACTGCGTGATTAAAAAAAACATTCAAATTCATTATTAAGTAGACCATAACTTACATTGGCTATCTAACATTCTGAATCAATTTTTGATTAAAACTCGTTTAAATCGATGTTTATCAAAAATTGCTAGATTAGTTTCATTCAAAGTTTCGATCTCAAAATAGCTTCATTTCACAGAACAAACTAAAACAATTGACAAATGGCATCCAATACAAAAGCTAGATTACTTGCCATTTCTATTGATAGCCTGCAATCAACTAAAGAAAACAAAGAAATGAGACTGAACAAAAAAGCACCCGCGAAACGAAACGTAAAATTGCCATTTAGAAAATAGTCTCTGAAACGAAACTATTTTTTCATGTACTTTCTTTCTTTATGGCCACCAAAAGAGCGAAAGTTGCGCTGTTTGATCGTGTAAAAAATAATATTGAGCTAATAGGATTTTTCTTTTGAGTATTCTAATTTATTTTTAATTAGCCTAGTTTTTAAACCCTGCGTATTGAGGTTTGCGAATATCTGCCAGACAGTGCGTTTCTCCTTTTATCCTACTTCCTAATCTAATAGGATTCGCCAAATTTTACCAAAATCGGATAGCACTTATGCACGTATAAATATGTCTGTTTGACATTATTTGAAACGCTCATGGTGTAGCACGATTAGCCGTTCTTAATCGAACGACAAAGACCGTCGTGGCTAGTACCTGGCTGTGACCGCCTAGTGGTATTTCAAATCGAGCGTTTCCGTGCTTCGGAAGGCACGTAAAGCCGTTGGTCCCGGTTCAAATTCGAATTCAAAATTCAAATTCAAAAATCATTTATTCAAATAGACCTTCGCAGGCACTTATGAAAAGTCTGACTCTAATACTCTAATACCGGTTCGGAAGGTTGCATTTGCTGAGAAGAGCCGGCAATAAACTCAGCAATTACTCTTTTCAAAACAAGCTTAGATTCATTACATAATATTTACATTCTAATCGCACTGAAAACAATTGCGTGCCCCGGCGCGGCGGCAAAATTACAAAGAAGACTGAATAAATATTTAATAAGTAAATAAATAGCAAACTTAAGCAGACCAGCCCCCACACACTTATCACGCTAGTTCGCACGTGGGCACGCGTGGAAGAGTATCTGCCCATTCCCTTTTGCCCTAATTTGTGAATGGAGACCTGTGCTCAGCATTTGGATATTATAGGCTGATTATGATGATGATGACATTATTTATATAGAGAATCTGTCAAACTGTCATACTATCCTATGTATAACAGTTACTCCACGTTGGTAAAATTGGTCCTAAAGAATAATGCGAAAGTGAGTTTGTTTATTTATTTGTTTGTTACCTCTTGATGCCTTAACGAGACATTGCCTTATGCGTGCCTTATGCACGCATGCACCACGCTTGACCACGCATTGGTTGGACCAATCATGTTGAAATTTAACACAGGCTGATCATAATCGTCAATATCATAAAAAAGTGATAAAAGGTTGATTGTAAGTTTTAAGCCGTGGTTTTAAGCATTCTTTCGTTAATCTTCGGGCGATACTTTCTTTTCTGTGCGAACGAAGATTCACGACGCGCCTTATTAGTTGGGTACTACTGTACCATTAAACAAAAACAAAATTAATACTTATTGTTTCGATGACTTATAAACTTACGAAATCTTGAAGCATTCATAATATTATGATCCCTACATTTGTACTATCTTATAAAAGAATACTTTGTTAAATCAAGTCAAGAGTATTTCAACAGGCCCATTATTTAAAAACAACAAGTTCAGTTTGTAAAAGCGAGCCGCTTCGCAGCGCTTTTTCTCCTTAATTATGCATTTTGAGAGTCGATAGATTCAATTGTTATGTAAAAAAGCTCTTTTTGTGGTTCATTTGCTGGAAAAATATTTGACTAATTATGCTTTACGAAACGTCGAGAAAATCTGAAACAGACCATTATGAATATATATTATGTTTATATTATAGAAACACTCGTTTTGTCATTGCGTAAAATATACATGACAAAAAATTGCTCATGCTATATTTAATACCGAAAAGCGTAAATGACCATTATATAAACGATATTTCTTTAATGGAAAATTTCCTTTGTGGCTGTTTTTTAATAAGTTTTAAAAGCGTTTTAGACCACATTTCTGTAAATGTCATACACATTTATCATTCGAATCAAAAAATCTAAGACTTATGGCGGCCACAGACGCTCCGGTGTACTATACAGGTCTACCTTCGCAGGTAGATCTGAGCGTGTGTGGCATTAGAACTTGCAGTTTTCTTTCGATTAACACCGTACGGTGTACCTTTGCGTGTGTGCGTGTATTCAGTTCGCCTGCGCAGGTCGCGTTAGTTGTTTTCTAGTGTCAGTTCAAAGTGGTTGTTCACGACGAAAATAATATCTAGGTACCTATTTACCTAATATGTTATTTATAAATAAACTGAAGAGCGCTCCGGTATACCGGACCGTCCCCATACACGATATCGAACTCCGCAGGTAAACCTGCACAGGTAACCTCTCCGGTAGACCGTAACGTGTATGGCTTACATTACAGAGAAGTAACTTAGTAATAATACTTACAGAGATTGCGAAAGATACTTGGAGAGGCCAAGCTTGGATATTTTGCTCCCCTTGATCCCCTCATTCACAATGTTGGTCACCGTCAAAAAGTTCTTCGTCATCGTCGACTCTTGAGACGTCACTATTGTCACACAGAAAAACCACAACAATTATAAAAAAAAAAGTTCCAAAAAAAACACTTTCTTTTAATATCCTTGTAACACTTACTCTTTTTTAAATTGAGAACCCAACATCGAATTCTATTTTTGAATTTTCAATTCGCAACAAACAACACGCGGTAAAATTCGCTAACGGTCAACGAAAAATACTTTTTTTTTTCACTGCACTTTGGTATCTCTCTCTTTATTTTTTATCACAGATTTTGTTCTCGATGTTTTCGTTTTACGAAGCAACTGTTACAGTTTTAAAGTGAACCTGGAAAAAAATATGGCAATTTTAATGAACTTTTCAATTTGGCAGTGTATTGTATTGCCTGAAAGTATTTATGCAATAAGCTGACCATATCGTAAATGTAAATAAAACGGAATACGATTGTTTTAATCCGCTTAAATGTTGATA
The DNA here is from genome assembly GCA_947623365.1 of Achlya flavicornis. Classification (NCBI taxonomy): domain Eukaryota; kingdom Metazoa; phylum Arthropoda; class Insecta; order Lepidoptera; family Drepanidae; genus Achlya; species Achlya flavicornis. The sequence continues at coordinate 18,798,276 of OX392467.1, read as the reverse complement.
TTCAATTTCGTACCCGATACATATTTATTACAATGTAGTAAAAACAGAACTGAAAAGTATTACAGGATATAACAATAGGTTTTTTTCAAAATATGTCCTATCCTTTAGTTATAATATAGGTAGTTAAAATACACATCAACTAACTAAAGGGCGAACGGGCACTGGTGTCAGTCAAATGATCATCGTTGCTTGATATAGGGTTAATAAACCTATAGAAATTTTATTGTTTTTTGCATGACGAAGTGAAATTAGTTTAGAAATTATGACATCTAGAATAGGACATCCTGTATATAAGGTTAGTAAAATTACAAATGAGGATTTTATATTAACAGGATGACAAGCGGGCAGACGAATTTATTCGACAGAGGATAAAAAAAACTGGTCCTAAACATAAATAAAATAGGCAGGAAAATAAAAGTGGTGGTTTAATTAATTTTAATAGTAGTCCCTGACAACCTTTCATCATATACTGATGTTTTAGTCCTCAAAACAAATTGTAGAGGCCTAGTAGAGTTGACAAAAAGTGAGGTGTAATCATACTGAGCACTCGGTCCTTAGCACAAGTGGTAACAATGGTCACAGCCACAGTATCATAATGATAACAGTAAGTCAACTGGAGTTCAAAATAGAAGTAAAGAGGAAGACTTGTATTTTACTTAAAAAAATGCCGTATATTTGCAGCCGGAGGCTTCCGGAACCGGTTGCAGAGTCTACGTTCATACGTGTTTTATCAAGAAAAAACTGTAATTAGAAGAAGAAAATGAAAAAAAACTAAAGTATAAACTGGATGATTTTTTGATTTGTATTTGTGTTTAGTTATTTCCTCAAAGTTTTTTTGTGTTTACATGAGGTGATTGATTTGATTCCTATCCAGGGCAATGTATGATGAGCATGTCTGTTAGGTCTGAGTCGTAAGTGTAGGTATATCTGGATGATGTGCGAACCAGGATATTCATTTATGAGAACATTCCTCAAGGTAGTTAAACAATAGGTTTAATCTTAGAAATATACAGATTTATAACGGTCTTTCCATTTTTGCAAAGGAAGAGAGAGAAGCAAAGATTACATTTTTTTTTTTCAATACAGCTTAGTCGTTAAACAAGCATACGGCCCACCTGATGGTATAAGCGGTTACCGTAGCCATATGGACGCTTGCAACTCAAGAAGCATCGCTCACACGTTACCGACCTTTCCCCCCTCCCCTATGAGCTCTGGCGACCTTACTCACGCGCAGGAAAAAGTTATTTGGCTGCGGTATTCTGTAAGGTGGAGGTACTTCCCCAGTTGAGCTGCTCTTTGAGCGATTAAACGCTATGCTCTACGTCTCTCTAAAAAATTAAAATTACGATCCAATCCGCACCTCTTTGGTACGATATATTGCCGAGTTCGTTCGTTTTTTCAGTTCCACATAGCTAAAGAGGAACAATAGTTTAGTTATTTTATACAACTCATAATAATCTGAGTGTTTATCCCATAACCGCCTACTGTCTCAGCAAAAAATAAACTGTGTCCCTGACCGCTTCGAGATAATGTATGACGATATAACTTTAAATCTGGCTATGACATTTAATGACGTCACCCGTAGCCTACCCTTTTCAGAGACGTGTAAATTCTCATTAAGCTAAAGGGCTCGTTAGGGCTCGGCGTGCGTTCCTGACATTTGTCATTTTGAGGGCTCAGTGATGAAAGCAGCGAGTATGGGATTGGGTAGTTTGTTGAACTGTGAACAGATTCTCGCATCTTCGAAATCAATGTCAAATTAGACATTTGGTGACAAATATGTCAGACGTCTGTCAGAATGTGTAGAATTTCCGAGATGTCTGCCATATTTTTCTTTCAACCTTTGATTTGAATGGCAAGAGTTGGCAATAGGGCTCCTGTAGCTAAGCTCCTTGTCCTCTCTCGCTAACTATGTAGTAAGATGAAAAGGCTGTCCATAGTTTACTTAGGTTTGATATCAAGTTTTAATGCAGAGCCATGCACATATATTTTTTACCACTATTTACAGTTTCATAAGTGCAGTTCAAAGTAATCATATCAGCCCATGGATGTCCACTGCTGAACATAGGCCTCCCCCATTGATTTCCACTTCGAACGGTTCTGGGCCGCTTGCATCCAGCGGCGCCCAGCGACTCTGACCAGGTCGTCGGTCCACCTGGTGGGAGGTCGTCCCGCTCGGCGCTTTCCAGTACGTGGTCGCCACTCGAGAACCTTCCTTCCCCATCGGCTATCAGTTCTTCGAGCGATGTGGCCTGCCCATTGCCACTTCAGCCTACTAACTCTACGAGCTATATCGGTAGTTTTCCTTCTCCTACGAATGTCCTCGTTTCGGACCCTGTCACGTAGAGAGATTCCGAGCATAGCTCGTTCCATAGCTCGCTGAGTGACTCTGAGCTTATTTATGCGGCCAGCAGTGAAAGACCACTTCTCTGTCCCGTATGTCATCACTGGTAACACGCACTGGTTGAAGACCTTTGTCTTCAGACTCTGAGGTATTTTGGACGTGAAGATATGCCGTAGCTTCCCGAACGCTGCCCAGCCGATTGGATTCTTCGGTTGACCTCTTTGTCGAAGTTGGACCTACCTAATTGGACAATTTGTCCTAGGTAAACATACTCGTCTACAACTTCGAGAACAGTGCTCCCAACAATCACCGGCATTGGCGGAATATGAACATTAGACATAATTTTTGTCTTGTCCATATTCATTTTTAGGCCTACCTGTTGGGGAACTCTGTTGAGGTCATTGAGCATGATGTTCAAAGCTTCCAGCGATTCCGCCATTATGACTATATCATCGGCAAATCGAAGGTGAGTGATATGTTCGCCATTGATGTTGATGCCATATCCCTTCCAGTCCAAGAGCTTGAACAAATCCTCCATTACAGTGGTGAAGAGTTTCGGGGAAATTACGTCACCCTGTCTTACACCCTTCTGCAACTGGATTGGTACCGTACTCTCGTCCTGGACTCGAATTGACATGGTGGCTTTGCTGTACAAACACTTCAACACTTCGATATAGCGATAGTCAATTTGGCATCGCTGTAGACTCTGTAACACCGCCCAGGTCTCGACTGAATCAAAGGCTTTCTCATAGTCCACATACGCCAGGCATAATGGCCGATTATACTCCTCAGTCTTCTGTATAATCTGGCGGAGTGTATGTATGTGGTCTATGGTACTAAAGCCTTTACGGAAACCGGCTTGTTCGGGAGGCTGGAAGTCGTCAAACCTACACTGAAAAAAAGGATCTACAAAACTAGTTATGTAAATTGTCATTTATGTTGTCGGGAAACAAACTTTAATTACATGTAATCAAATTATTTAGTTATTGATCGAAAACTAGTTATGTAGATTTTTTTTCGTTAAGCAGTAAACTAATTATCAGTTACTATTTACTGAGACAACGTAGACTAACTAGTGTGGTTGCAGCAACAAAACCAATTTCTCATTTATTAACAAAAAATAGTTTTACTTCTTAACCTATTTGTTTGGCATAAAAACTATACCAACCAATTTACTAAATTCAACTAAACTTTTGTTATATTTAACCTAAAGACTTTTGAACTAGTATACACATTTTTGTTGACAATTACAATAACGATTGTGTATATGTAAACGAACCTTCAAGGTTTTCGGGGCGTGGGGGAAGACGTGACGCGACGCCTAACGCGTTCATTCCTGTCTATCGCGCGTTGTTTTTTGGTTTGTTACTTGTGAAGTTGTGAGCTAAACGGCACTGAATGGTTTGTTTTCTTTATTTTATTGAATAAATGGTGTTTGTCAAGAAATGATTTGGTCAAGCAGGACATATTTGTCCTCCTAATATGAGCGAATTCGATCGGGTGGCCGGGGCAGAGCCAGCAAGTGACATGGAGAACTATCTTAAGTCCTGGGGACTGGCCGTATACGTTGATAAGTTTAAAGGTATGTAATTATTTTTGCTTGATAATATTTCTAAGCGCTTAACGCAATGAATTGTAAAAGTTCACGCGGACCTTGGCAAACCATCGATGCAGAGTGGCATTGCCAAACCAGACTCTCCAGCATCAGTGTCGTAGCTAGGTAAACTTGTTAACTACCCATTTACAGCTGAATCATTGAACCGATTTTGATGAATAAACATGCAAAAATCCTTGACCCCAAAAGTGCACTCCAACCCTATCCACCTATTAATATCAATATTTTTTAAATTTCAGAACTAACTTGGACACTTTGCAAATGTCAGCTGAAGACTTAAAGGAATTGGTGCCTATAATTGATCACAGGATCAAGTTAACAAAACAAATAGCTATGTTCAAAGATATTTTATCGGACTGACGCATTTTCTGATACAAATGCCTACAGTAAGTATATTACTCGCACACCCATTTTGTTTTGTTATACTGCACAGTATGTTTTTGACCCGAAAAACGGCCATCATCGTTTTATGCTCTTATAATAATATTTTTCTATACTTTCCAAAAACTCATAGCAAATAAGCGAATAAAACGATGATAGCCGTTTTTCAGGTCAAAAAAATATACCTAATGTGTACTGTTGACTGTTTCATAGTGGTATAACGTTAATGCATTATTTTTTAGGCTGATGACAACAACCAATAATACAAATTGTATACTAAATTATACACTATTGGTGCTGGATTGTGCGCCCGTAGAAGAACAAACAACCAGGAGTCCATCAATTGAATCAGAAATAATACCTAATAAAAATTGTGTGAGTACTATTTTACTTATGTAACTAATAAGCGGATTCCACTTAAGTTAAAAAATAAACATAAAAAACATTGCCCACCGTTCTAACCTCCGTGCCTCTAACCTCATTTTTTGTTTTTCAGGAGCTGTATCAAAATTAAGTCATGAAATGAAGGAAGAGGCCTCCTTCTTCAGTACCAAGAGCATGGTTATTGGACAATGCATCTAGGATGCGCATGTTTAATATCCTTATAAATATAATAATGAGATATCTATAGATTAAGTGTTTGTAACATAATATTCATTATGAGGTAGGTAGGTACAGAGTGTTAATTTATTTAGTAAATATTTTGATCACTTAACATTTTCAGTATGACCTATTCTGTGAATTCAATGCTATAATGTTTCAAATAATCGAAATAAAGCTATATTTAATCAATATTTCATTTTGAATTTAATTGATAACACCCAACATATTTCAATACATATTGGTTAGTAAGTATTTTTTCTACCTATGCATTTTATAACCAGAATAATGTTTCTATTGGTATTATTTTTCTGTTGGGCTTATTTTAACTGCAAACTGCTGAATTATAATAATTTGGTTCAAATTGTACACTGCTTAGGTTGTAACACAAGGGTGAATGAATAGTTGACGAAAATAGAAGGCAAATTAAACTGAACCATTTTCCAAAAGAAACTAAGTAAAAATAATGAAAAAAAAAGCTAAGGATCAGTTTAATTTGCCTTCTATTTTCCTTAAATATTCATTCACCCACCATTTTGCTACACCAACCTAAGCAGTGTACTTATTGAACCAAATTATTATAATTCAGCAGTTTGCAGTTAAAATAAGCCCAACAGAAAAATAATACCAATAGAAACATTATTCTGGTTACCAATGACTAAAGTAAGATTGGCTCCTGATGACGAAACAGTTTTGTTACTGGTAACAATCCTTACTATTAACAAATAAAGAAAGAGTTTGGTTACCCGTAGCTAAATTTAGTCCTAAAATCAATCAAACAGGACAAATACAGGTAACAAATCAGTTTTTTTAATTATTGCTAAACCTTTATTTTATTTTTCACTTATAGAAGTGTTGTTAATAAATAACAGTTAGATTCAAGATAATCAAATAGTAATGTTACTTTTAACAAATGAGTTAAGCTGCAAGTATCTGAAAACAAGTAGACAAACCTGATTTTGTTACTGGTAAGTTTTAGTTCGCAAGTCACTCTGTTTAGGTTGTTGTTAGTCAAATTTTGTGTTACAGTTAAATAAATATTTTTTTCAGTGTACGTGCGAGACGATTCGTAATGACTCTCGAAAACAGCTTATAAACGTGGCTTAGGAGGGAGATCGGGCGGTAATTCTTTTTTTTTTTTTTTTTTTTTTTTAATTTATTTATTAACCAAACATGTACATTTATGTATTTTACGCTTAACTCCGCCAAACTGCATAGCAGTTTGTTGGCAGATACAGTTCTCATTTTTAATATTTTTGTACAGTAACACACGAACAAAACATACTTTAACTTAATGGCTAATATGTTAATTAAGTTAATTTTGATGATTATCATTTCAACAAATGTTACATAATTATATAAACTCAAAATATAATTACATAATTTAATTTTTTTGTTAATTTGGTTAGTTGATTTTAATGCATAAGATTTACTACATACATAGGTAGGATATATATATATTTATAATTTACTGAGGTAGTGCTGTTTGACATTCTTCTTAAATAAGTTTTTTGATTTGGCATTATCAATGTTACTATTATTTATTTCATTGTATAATGTGGGTACAACCCAGGCTCGAGTACGTTCACCATAATAGTTGAGGATACTAAAGTCCCCGTCACGAGAAGCTATAAATTATGTAAACAAACATCTTTTACTAAGTAAACATTTTATACTGCGAGATAATAATAAATTGACCATATTCAATCGACATGAAATATAGACGGGTTATATGAAAGTAACAACCTATTTAATTTAGTCGGATCATATTTTAACGACGCAAAGCGCTATCGTTTGTGTTTCTTGGTACCGGAACGCGTCCGTCGCAGGGATTGTAAACTATCGGGACGCCATTTTGAAATAAACGCGTCATTCGAGTTTCGAATGCGTACGAGTTTGTTTCATTGCTTTGCATATATCGCGGATCTGGTTGTTATTGTTAATTTTGTTATTGTTTCGTTATCACTTTTTTATTGTTAATAATAATAAGTTTTTTAGCGTTAATTTTATTTGTTATTACGTATAATGGAGCCAGTAGCCAGTACATCTAAGGAAATAAATTCGCCACGAAAAAAACGGTCAAAAGGTGCGTAATACAATTTATCTAAAATATATAATAAGTAAAAAGAAAGAGTAATACTTATTAATAATTTATTAAATCTTAAACAAATTCATTTTTTTTGTTGGTCCAAATGTTGTGAACTCCTGAACACTTGTTTACAAAATTTATAGCTTCTCGTGACGGGGACTTTAGGCACATTGTACTTTTCACTTCGGTTCGAGCGAAGAGGGCGGCTTCGGACTTGCATTATCTTATTATCATTTGAATTATATTGTTCAATTAAAATAGCACAGTTACATATTTCTTTGATTGGTAAAATTTTACATAATTTAAATAATTTCTCATATTCTTTGTTTAAATCTTTTTTAATTTTATGATCTATTAAGTGTTTCAAGAATCTTATCTGCAGTTGTTTTATTTTATTTAAATGTGTAGTGAATGTCAGTCCGTAGCTACCCACTCCGTAGTTAATGAGGGACTCGACGAGTGCAAAATAAAGTGTATACAGAGTGCCCCTGTTTAACATGTGTTTAAGATGATAAAACTTTCCTAAGAATATTCGTAACTTGCAGCATACACTTTCTATATGAGTGTTCCAGTTTAGATGCTTATCTATCGATAGGCCCAAATATTTATATGATTCTACCTCCTCTATTCTTTTACAAACACAATCTTTTTTAATATTATGCAAGCAATCGTATGAGTGACCAATAATTGCAATTTCATCATTTTTAAATTTACTGTATGGTGAGAATATCCTCATACACTTCGTTTTACTAATATTAATTATAATCCCATTATCGTGAGCCCACTTTACCACGCTATCAAAGTCCCTTTGAATTACAGTTTGTGCATTGCTTATATTTTGATCCGCATATATAAGACACGTGTCATCGGCGTACATGTAAGTATTACATTTTTCTATAACATTTGCCATGCTGTTAACGTGCATTATATACCCTACAGGGCCGAATACTGAGCCGGTTGGTACTCCGTACTTGACTGTTCCTGGATTACTTTTAATTCCACTAATGCTCACTTTCATTATTCTATTAGACAGGTAACTGCGAAACCACTCATTCATCGGACCCCTAATCCCGCATTCACTCATTGCCTGCAACAAGCCGTCGTGATCCAGCGTGTCGAATGCTTTTTTAAAGTCAATGAAGACTGCAATCACTTGCTTTCGTTCATTTAAATACCTATTTACGTCGTCTGTAAAAGTTGCCAGTGCTGTAGCAGTACTTTTTTTGGGGCGAAAACCATGTTGTATGTCGGAAATAACATTATTAGATTCTAAGAAGTCTACAATCTGAGATACAATTGCTTTTTCAACTATTTTATTGATAGTACTCAATATTGCTATTGGCCGGTAGTTAGAAAATTCCATATGGGATCCCTGCTTATAAACTGGTCGTATGAGAGAAATCTTAAGCTCGTTTGGGTATTCTTTCTTCTTGACGGATAAATTTATAAAGTGAGAAATGATAGGGCTTATTTCGTCTTTATTATCTTTTATATCTTTGACCCGTATTTCGTCAGATCCCGGCGACTTGTTGCAGTCAAGCTGATCTATTATCATACCTATCCTACTTGGCGTAATATTCTTAAACCTAAAACTTACTTCACATTCTCTAACATAAGACTGCCTACTCAAGAAACCGGACATACATTTATGTTTTAGGCTGTCGATTTCCTTCGTGAATACATCACAAAATTTTTCACAAATATTCATCATGGAGTCATTTTCCAACATATACTTTTCAATTACAGAATCGACTCCAGTTTTATTTCGTCCCAACCAAGTATTAATATTACTCCAAATTTTTCTTACATCGCCGTTACATTTTTTTATTAAATTACGATCATAATCATTTTTGGCCTTATTTATGATCTTATTAGTTTTATTCCGGTGTTTAGTGTACTTTAATCTTAAATTCATATTTTTTGGTGAAGATTTCCATTGTTTAAATAAGGTATCTCTAGTATCTATCATTTTTTGTAAGTTTCTATTTACCCACGGTTGTGTTTCTCTCTTACTGGTAGGCGCGATTAATAATTTAGATGATTCATATATATTGCCAAAAATGTCTTCAATAGGGCCTTATCGCCTTTCTTGAAGAAGAGCACCACCACGCTTCCACTCCATACTTCTGGCGTTGTACCTTCGTGTATGACGGAATTAAATAGCTTCTGAAGGACTACGAGTACCGGTTTACCACCCGCTTTCAGAAGCTCTGTTGTAATTCCGTCTTCACCCGCCGCCTTGTTGTTTTTAAGCTGTTTCAGAGCCATTCTAATCTCGTACAGGCTGACGTCCGGGATATCTTCGGTGTAATGTCGGGTCAACTTGGCTCTTACGTCACTTACCGGTAATGCATCTGGTTTCTGTGACGAGGTGTACAGCTGTCCATAGAACTTCTCGATTTCTCTCAAGATCTCAGGCTTTGACGTAATGATGTTGCCGGTATCGGTCTTCAGCTTGGTCAGTTGGCTTTGACCAATAGACAAATCTCTTGCGAACACTTTAGAACCTTTGTTCTGTTTTATTGCCTCTTCAATACATGAAGTATTAAAGAGGCGTATATCGTGTCGCATTGCGTTTGAGATCTGCCTGCTGTATCAGCTGAAGACTGCAACTTCATTTCACGTCGTCGCTTCATGAGTTTGAGAGTCTGATCCGAGAGTTTTTGGGTTCTATTCGTGTGGTGGGTCTTAAAGAACTTTGATCTGTTGTTTGTATCGTCCACCGTCACACAATCATCTAGGCATTGGAAGCGATTATGAAGCTCGAGCTGAAAGCTTTCAGGATCTTGGATATATGCAGATTGGGGTCGGAGCGTAGACTTTACCAGACGACATCTCTCTACCTGGATGTTCAGGTTCAGTGTGCCTCTTACTAACCGGTGATCGCTGCCGGTCTTAACCCTGTTGATCACAGAGACATCACTGAAGATTTGCCGCTTTGTGGTCAAGATAAAGTCTATCTCGTTTTTGGTGGATCCATCGGGGCCAATCCAGGTCCATTTCCTGTGCGGCCGCTTCTTGAAGAAGGAGTTCATCATAAAGAGTCCCTCCAACTCCATGAAGTCGGCCAACCGTTGCCCCCTAGGATTCCTCTGCCCAATTCCAAACTGCCCTACTCTCAGCTCATCGCTATTCCTAATGCCTAGCTTCGCGTTAAAGTCCCCCATCAATTCCATATAGTGAGTTTTAGAGGCATGTATGGCTCGTGAGATATCCTCATACAATGTCTCTATCTCGTCATCTGGGTGTGATGAGGTCGGAGCGTATACCTGGATGACCTTCAGCGAATACCGTTTGGTAATTCTGAGTATCAGGTATGCGACTCTCGGTGAGACACTCTCTATCCTCACTATATTCTTGATGAGGGGCCTGCGGACAATAAACCCGACACCACCCTGTGACAGGTGATCACCCTCTCGGTAGTAGAACAGGTTACCGGATTTAAGGATAATCGTGTCCTCCCCCTCTCTTCGGACCTCTGATAAACCCATAATATCCCAGCGCAACCTGTCCACTTCTTCCTCCAGCTCAATGAGCTTCTCGTCGGTCCTCAGAGTCCGTGCATTATATGTTACCAGGTTCAAAGTAAGGCAAAGGATAAATAATTGTAATAAGTACTGAAAAATATACGAAGTATTGATGTCTAGGGTGCTAGTATGTGGAGCGATGTTGTACAGGCTTTGTATACTTGGATAAAGCGTGTAAAAACCTCTTTGTTGCACTGATATTGAAACAAATTTTTAAGCACGCGTCTGAAGAGCTCACCGTTTGCGCGCTCAAAAAACTTTCAATAATAGTCGCTTACGCCCATTGAGGCCCATTAGTACGTATAGAGAAGACGCGACACAACAAAACCATGTTCCGTTCAATTGAGGTCATCCGGACACACTTGTTGTTATAGAACGATGAACGAAACGCGTAGGTAAGCGCCGTGAAAATCCCGGTGTTTGCGAGTAAAATACCCCTAAAAGCGTTCTGATAAGTATTTCTACTGTCTGCTTAGACGATTAAATATTGTTTCAGAGCTATAGAGAACTTTATGACTCTAAAAAAATAGGACATAACCTTTGCTTGTGATAGCTTGCTTCTCTATGCGTAGTAATAACGCTCATAATAGCTCAATGCTTACGCCCGAAAAGTTGTGAATTGATATTTTGACTCTACTTATAAGAAATTTTATGTCAAGTGCTTGTAGCGTGTCATACGATGAGATAGATGCCTTTTTGGACCCACACAGCTCTCAGTCGTGTGTCGCCTTTTTACAAGCTTTTATTTACTTTCACCTGTCCCGTTGTCTGTAATGGAATTTTGCAAGTTAAATTTTACCCACTTTCCGGTTTCCAATTGAGCTAAAATTTTGCACGAATATGCAAATTGCGTGACAATGCAATATTATGATGACGTGGAGCTGATCTGATAATGGAGCTGGAAGGTGGCCATAGGAACTCCGTAATAAAACCACATAGCCTGATCGAGTTTGGGCTCGTTTGATTCGTCTTGATGAGAACTTTTTGGATGACAATGCAAATACAGACAACAAAAAGTACAGTCAAAAAAAAAGCTTGAATCAAAAATGATTTTTTTAACAAAAAAAACTTATATTACATGCTTTTGTTTTCGTGTGTGAGTTCAAAATAAGAGTGTATTTATTTGTATGTATATTTTGATTCATGTTTTTAGGTATCATGTCATATCAGGGGTAAGTAAGATAAAGCCAAATGGAGCTCTCTTAACATATTAATATTGTACGAGGACCTTACATGAAAAGGAACGTAACTAATGCATTTATGATTATGATTTAATAACTACGTCCCCGCTAATCGCTTAATCCCCCACACAAAGCCCACGACCTAATTACAGTGACAAAGGCAATGCATGGCGGCCACAAAGACGTAATTATATCCCGCGATACAGGCGGCATATTTTCACAGCGTGAAATCTTGATGTGAATCCGCGTAGTTGTGGTGATGAATCTGGGGTACGACTCTCGGGTCTGTGACGTCACTGTCGCATTGGTCATTTGCTGCAAAACATGGCACGTCGCCTTAGTTCAGTGGTAGTGAGAGCAGTGAAATAGGTAGATTCTAATCCTACAATTTGTTGGATTGTTATCACGGTGCAAGTCGTGAGTTTGATTCCCACTCAGGACATACATTTGTGTGCATGAATATATTGTCTGTATGTCCTGAGGATGGGTGTAATTATTATAGTATAAGTCAAAGTCTAAGCCATTTATTCAATTTAGGACCCAGAAGGGCACTTATGAAGGTCACATTTACTGAAGTTACTACCGGTTCGAAACTCAGCCTTCAACTTAGAAGAATCCGGCAAGAAACTCAGCAAGGTTACATTTTTTAAATATTTTTTGGACAATCTGACTATGTTTTGCTTTTTTTCCAAATAACTATATAACTATAATTATCTATGTATTTACAAACAAAGAGTAGCATATGTAGTATATCATTTATATGGTTTCTATAGTACAAGCTCTGCTTAGTTTAAGATCAGATAGATAGATAGTGTGAAGAATTTCCCAGGATATTTATATGGAACACATCGTAAATAAAACATAGTACGTGGCCGATAGCAACCGCAGGTTTGGTAAGATAAAATTATAATTCAAAATATTTGTTTTACGTTGCCATTTTAAGAATTGTGAAATACCTCGGCCAAATGATGAACACGGCAGCTACGGCACTCTAATCAGTATCCCGAGTGCAAAGAACGCTTACTATGGAGAAATTAGTGCCATGAGTATTCCGCTAGAGGCGCTGTGCCAATTCCTATAGAGAAGTATCGTAAACACAAAGGCGTTAACTAACTTCAATTATTTGTACTCGGGGTACAGGACCTCATGTTAAGAAAGATCAAGATGGTTTCTCCTGAAATTGTCGCCATTTAATGGCCGATATTTAATTTCAATTCAATATTTCATCATCACAGATCGCATTTGGGTCTGATGCGTACCGTCATCATGTGGTACAGCAGACCGGAATTTGGAGATTATTGCTTTAACAACACCAATATAAAATATTCTTGTTTTTATGCAATGTCATACAGATACAGTAAGAATGTGAATGCTATGTATGTAATATAATAGGTGGAGATTTCGAGATGGCATATTTTCGAAACCTATGTTGGGTTAGTCATGCTGAACAACTTTTACTATGGGACCAATAGCGAATTCTCAAAAAAAAAAGAACTTCTCATAGTAAATGTCAACCTTGCTCGATCATATACTTACTGTATGAAAAGTAAACATTTTTTTTGAGAATTCAGAGTTAGTCCCTGTAGTTCCCGTTGACCTAGAATCACGAAATTTGCCAAAAAGCAAGGTACAGCACACGTAAAGCTTCCGATTAATAAATAATTCGACTGTTTTACAAAAAACTTAAACCGACTTCAAAGTACACTAAGACGTAATCAAATCCTGATCGGATGATAATGGGACCAAACGTGAAGTGTACCCTTCCAGACAAACAAAGAATTTTCCAAATCGGTTTATAAATGACGGACAAACATAAAAAAAAAAAAAAAAAAACATACAACCGAATTGAGAACCTCCTCCTTTTTTTGAAGTCGGTTAAAAAAGTTGAAAATTAAGGTAAATTTTAATCGTATTAACTCAGGACCTTGATTTTTATACACCTAATTGGGACTATAGACCTCAGTATCTGGTTTTTTACCTTTTAAGGTACGGAATCCTAAAAATAAAGGAAAATATGCCAGGCAGGATTGCGGATTTCAAAAGTTTGATGCTGTCTGTGACATCCGGATAAATGTGTGTTCGCAACAACAGGGTATGTGATGAAATGACGTCAGAGATATATCCGACCCGGGTAGAATGGAAAATGTAATTGGCTACATTTTTAAAAGTGGGTTGTTAAAGTGTTTTGCCCATGTTTCATTTAATATTTTAATGATATACTACAGGAGGATTGTTCTGAATAACAGTATAGAAAAAATAGTTAGGTATCCCCCGTGGTTTCACACGCGTTCCTGGGATAAAAAGTAGCCTAAAACACTCGGGGATAATTTAGTTTCCTAATACTAAAGAATTTTTTGAATCCGACTGGACAATGATTCTTGAGATTAGGACGTTTAACAAACAAAACTCTTCCGCTTTATTGTATTAGTATAGATAGATTATAGTAGGCTAATTAGCCTATAATACTTGGGGATAATGTAGCTTCCTACATTCTTCAGCTTTTTTATAATTATTATTAGAAGATAAGTAAACATACTGTCTTAATCCCTGAGATGGTTTAAAATTAAGTCAAGTTTATGCATAGAATATATAACTCAGCAATAAGTAACAAAAGTAAATAAACTCTAGTGTTCTAGTTAAATTTATCTACAACCAAGTTTATTTCCACTCTTTAAAAAAACACGAAAGTGAAAATTAAGAGACCAGGAAACTCGGTTCCCTTTTAAAACCACTATTAGTACTGAAAATGGTTTGTAATAATACCGTTTCGATTCCATTATCGTGTAAGTGAATGCTATGTTAGTTAGTTCAAATGGCAGCGGGGAAACTGAAAACCTTTTAGACGTTACACGTTTACTGTTAGCTTTTCTAGCAAACTGTAGCTTTTATGTTGTTTAATTTTAGATACACCCTTAAGTTTATTGGGCTAAAAATCGAATAATAAAAACCAAGTGCGACTGACTCACATACCATAATTTTAAATTGTATTTAATTTTTATTATTTGTTCTTATAGCTGCAATATAAATATACTGACTATTGCCCACTTATAGACAGACGGAAGGATGGACAGCGGAGGCTTAGTAATAAAGTCCCGTTGGAACACTTTAGATATGAAAACCTAAATATAAGTGTCTATGGATCGTTTTTTGTGAGCATTATCCCTCCAAATTAAATAGAGTCAACCGTCATATTTCTATGGATTTATTTGAGGACTACTTAGGTATCAAAGAAGCATATGGTAACATCAGGCGGAGCTATTATATCATCATCAGCTATTATAGTAGCTTATAGACGCTCGTGGCACCAGGGATATCGCTCGCGGGTTGCCGACTCTACAAAAATCTTTTCACCAAAAAGGGTTGCAAGAGGAGTTGAGAGGGTCGCTGTGCCAGCAACGAAAAGCACAAAGCGCAGTGTAATTTGTTACTACACTGCTAGTTCCTGCACACTGTCACCACAGCGCCTCCTTATCGAGCTCTGGCAACCTTACTCACTGTATTATCACAACAACACATTGAAGTAATGTTATTTAGCTACGACCATAGAGTAAGAATATTAATAGAGATTAACTGTCACAAAAAGTGACTATGTGAGTACCTTGTCATTTGTTTTTGGTAAAAGTATCGATAAAAGAACCGGCCAGGTGCGAGTCAGATTCGTACAAACCTGTAGGTATATAAGTAAATGGTAGTATAGTCCTGAGTATTTGATATTAATTTCAATTTATGACGTATTAAAAAAAACTACTTGCTAGATCTCGTTCAAACCAATTTTCGGTGGAAGTTTGCACCGTAATGTACATCATATATTTTTTATAGATTTATCATTCCCTTATTTTAGAAGTTACAGGGGACACACATTTTACCACTTTGGAAGTGTCTCTCGCGCAAACTATTCAGTTTAGAAAAAAATTATATTAGAAACCTCAATATCATTTTTGAAGACCTATCCATAGACACACCACATATATGGGTCTGATGAAAAAAATAATTTTGAGTTTCAGTTCTAAGTATGGGGAACCCCCAAATTTTTTTGTTTTTTTTTCTATTTTTGTGTGAAAATCTTAATGCGGTTCTCAGAATACATCTACTTACCAAGTTTCAGCATTATGGTTCTTATAGTTTCGGAAATAAATGGCTGTGACATACGGACGGACAGACAGACAGACAGACATGACGAATCTATAAGGGTTCCGTTTTTTGCCATTTGGCTACGGAACCCTAAAAATGAAAATGTAGTCGATCAAACTATAAACGAGTAGTTCGTCTCAGGGCAGCGTGCACATGCACGTGCTCACGGCACATGTTCTAGTACGGCTGCTCTATTCATATTCTATTCTATCGATATTGAGAAGGAAGTACTCTCCCAATCGGGCTGCTCTTAATTTATAAGCGGGAGAACCCGTTATGGTCTATCTCTTAAATACCTTCCGTGGAGGTCGAAATCCAATCTCTCATTGAGTTGTGTAAGGTTTTTGCCGGTAGCTGTGATCCCTTACGAGATTTATGAGATACTAGCTTCCGCCCCATAGTTTTACTATCTTATATTTTACCAGGTTATAAACAATCTATTATGTTTTCCAGATAAATGATATTATATCTGCCGGCCTATCGCGAGAACCTGGTGAGCCGTTTATGCGTGATTGAGTAACAAACATCCAAACTTTTACATGAAAAGTACATAATGTTTTTACATAGTCGACTGTCGAAGTATGAATATGTCATAATTATTAACTGTAAATTGGCCATCGGGCCAAGCTAGCAAGTATGTATACGTACTGTTAAGTCGAGTTTGTCACAGCACTAGCTAGACTCTCGCATCAGCGTGTCACGTCACTAAAGGACTATAAAGAGTTTTGACAGATCGAAACAAGATGGTTTCCCGCGTGTGTGCAGAAGTTTTACTATGTATCTTTAATATTATTTTTAGGACTGGTTTGATGTAAATAAGCTCTAACAGTACTAATAATTCTACACATTTTGTCCATCAGAAAATAAGGAAGGTCTGACAGGCCTGGCATCTTGCTCTATGAAAAAAATGAAATTCCAGTAACTGCTATTCACAGATTTGTATAATGTTAAATTACGTTTTAAATATGTAGATATATCAACGTTCAGATTGACTGGTAACACCCACCTAAAACCCAACCTAAAATAATTAAACTCCTACATTATTATTATTTCAATAGACGTCCAACCAAATCGATTGACCTATACCAGTATTTTTTATTTGTAGTCCTCTTTTTGTGAGTCGGAGTACCGACGAGCATTTTCAATAAAGTTAAGTGCTTACTCTGTTAGTGCGGTGAGCTGGCTAGAATTTATTAGTGTTGTAGATTGTAAGATACGTGCGTTTCTTAGCAAGTAAGGGAGAAACCGCAGATTTCAATTGTTTTTTTAATATTTTACAAAACGCAAAGAAGCAGTGACCATAAAAAATTGTAATTGCAAAACATCCATTAGAAAGCCAAGCCATTATCTGGACCTAAGTCTGCTATTACCAAATTGTGTTCCAATAAACGATCAGTGTGGTGTCCACTTTAACAGATTTAATGGTGCGTCCATGCTACGGGAAGCGAGCACGAGCCGAGCCTCGAACGAACAGGATTCGTTCGTTACTTGCGATTTCAAGCATGGACGTACTTAACGAGCCTACAACGAGCGCGATGCGAATCCCTGTTCGTGAAAAAACTGACAATCGGGCGGAGCGCAGTCGAGCACGCTACGAATGCTCGTTCGAGGCTCGCAAGCCCGTCCACGCTACGCGAATAGTGCACGCAGTGTGCTCGTTCGTGGCTCGGCTCGTGCTCGGTTCGCCAAGCAGGGATGCACCATTACAGTTTTGGTATGCTTGTGATTTAGCGTTGCTTTTATTGTTCATTATTTGTTCAGACGGGCCCCTTAAAAACCTCATATATTCAACCCGACTCTTTAGTACACAAAGAGTTCACAGTACCATAGTTCACATAAATGATTTTTCCTAAAACAACTTCTCAAGTTAAAACATTTCCACAACTGTTTCCTATATTAACATAGATAAAATTTGCCTCCGAAAGGATTTCCTGTAACATAGGGTTGTCAAGTTGTCTTGGCCAGTGAGTAATTTGCCAAACATAATCATACGAGTCCTATGCACTTACGCAGCCTTGATTTTTCACTTCGAATTAATTTTTATGTTTATTCTTAAAAAGTCCCTAATTATTTAAACTACTATTTTCCACGCGGTGTTACTCACGTGTCTTCTTTTATTTTTTTGGTATCCTACAATTATAATATTATTGTTTTGTAGTTGTAGGTAATGTGGTAGTTCAAAAGAGCATAAAAGCAAAGGCTGATGATTTGGTAATCGGTTACCAAAGCTTATAAACGCAACACCATTTCATGGTGTTTCCATGAAAAATCTATACTATGATTTATTTCTGTACCAAATTTCCTTAAAACCTTTCACAGCGTGATTATGTAACCAACATACTCACAGACTTTCGTAATTCTCGTTGACTTATAATAAGTATCACACATATTTCTCCGTTCCTACGATCTATAAATTCTGATTGCGACAACCCTTACATCACAGAAGCGAGTCAATAAATGAATCCATTAGTATTTTGCCCCCGCTTCACCCGTTTTGTTTTCAGCCGCTTTATTATCCGAAGGATCCACTTTATAGGGTTGACTTTCCTCGTTGAGGAAAAATAAACTGTCAATTTTGCTTTTATAGGGTACAATTAAAAAGTCATTTATAGAAAAAAGGGGTACAAAAAGAGGAAATATTAGCGGTGAAAAGTGGGTGTTTGCCGATTATTGATAACTTGGTCTTTAATTTGGAGAATCTTTAATGGACTAGCTATCTCTCGCGATTTCACCAGTATTTTTGAATGATCTTCTTTTAAAAGTATGGTTTGTTCTTGGGTATGTTCTATGTATGTTCCAAGTTTCGTACAGACCCCCTAAAAAGGAAGCTAAGCAATATTGCCAAAGCAATTCATTTTTTTGGAATTTAAAGCAGAACTTATGCAATTCATCAATTCCAAATCTTTTTATGAATTGAATTGTATATAATGAGTAAATATTTTACCAAAAAATATTGGAATCACTTAGGATCTACCGAGATATCGAAAAAATGAATATTGCTTTAGCTTCCTTTTTAGCCCCCCAGATCCTGTGTATAATATGGCAATCTTGAGGGCGATATACATGACAATGCGTCATTTCATAAATATATCAGCAAGACGTTGCTTACGCGAATTTATTAACAAAATACTGTTAGCATTTACATTATATTATTTGAATATTATTTAATTTCATACCATTGAATATTGATTAATTATAATTAATTGTCAGCATTATTTATTATGATAGTGTAAAAGGGTTTATTTTGATATTGTGTATTTGAATATCGAGGAATGGCAACACCAGAAAAGTATAATCGTAATAATGGCGGCCATTGGAGAAAGTGTTTTTAATTCATTTTGTGGTAATTACCAAGTTTACCAACGGTGTAAATACAGATTTAGCTTGTTTAAGCCAACTTCTTTTCAGTAAATAGGGGATGGTTAATAATACCAACAGACAAAGAAGTGCTTTATTTAGATTATGTTTAAAATCTGGTTGGAAGTCAGATATAAAATTTAAATTCAGACATAAATCATAAATGCAAAAGTGATATTATTTGTTTGTTTGTCCCACTTTCAGGTCGCAATGTGACTTTACCCATATTATTGATTTTCAATAACTTTGTAAGCAAATGTATATGGTTGTCTCTATAAGCGATTTATTGTAACCTTTATCTAACTTGAGGTTATATTGAAGTTACAATAAATACTATTATTGCACTTGGTGCTAACTAAAAATATGTTTTTGTAGATAGAACATGATTGAAAACTTGTTAAAACTTGAAGGTAGTTCTTTTTTTTTCTTTGGAGAGAATTGAGTCTAAGCTAAGCAGTAATAGAAGGTAGCAAAAACACAAAGAATAGAAGGCTACCCCTTCAGAGAGTCTAGTTTTTATACACAAAGTGCAGATCAGGAGCCCAAGTCTGCTATTACAATTGTGTTCCAATGAACTTTCAGTGGTGTCAAAATTGTGACATTCTATAGTTTTGGTAGTCTACTAACACAAAAGCGTCATAATGGCGCCATACTAAATCTATTTGTTGTGTTAGTAGGCAATCAAAACTGTAAAATGTAAAAACGACGTAATGGTGCGTCCATGCTACACGAAACGAGCACGAGCCGAGCCTCGAACGAACAGGATTGGTTCGTTGCTCGCGATTTCAAGCGTGGACGTACTTACCGAGCCTTCAACGAGCCTGCAACGAGCGCGTTGCGAATCCCTGTGTTCGTGAAAAAACTGACAATCGGGCGGAGCGCTGTCGAGCACGCTACGAATGCTCGTTCGAGGCTCGCAAGCCCGTCCATGCTACGCGAATCGTGCACGCTGTGTGCTCGTTCGTGGCGAGCCACGAACCGAGCAAGAGCCGAGGCTCTTGCTCGGTTCGTCAAGCATGGACGCACTAAACTCATGCGGATCAATGATAATAGCGATACAGAGCAAAAAAAAACAGGAATATGGTATACATTGAATATTGCTGTATAAAAGCATTATTTTCTTACAAATGATTATACGAGTGTTTGACAGCTTTATCGGTATATCACGTCTGTTCAACAGGAGCTTTACAAAATCGTTTTGGCATGACATAACGGGCAATATTGACACACATGTTATGTAGGTCAGGCATTGCACAATATACATATAATAATATTACACAGCTCTATTATGACTAGTGGTTGTCCAGTGGACGATGATAATGATGAGCATATGACTTAAAAAAGGGGACCAAAAATGTATCTACAATGTATATATTACACAAAATTTGTTAGTTTAGACCGGGTCAGTAACTCAAGTAAACTTTTAGGAAGCTTCTTTGGGCGCTTTGGAAGTGAAATCTGAAGGGACGAATTTTAGTGAAAAGTTGTACATCGTGGTTGCCAGGTAAAGATATAATCTATATAAGAAAATACATCTTCACGGACATATCTATCACAACAGACATTGATATATATGAAAAATTTCAAGTTCTAATTGCAACGGCCATACCGTTCTTCAGGTTCTTCTTATAACGCAGGCAACTAAGAAATATTCATTTGGAAATTCCACCCCCAAAGTATATAATAAATCGCAGATAGTTTATCTGCAACAAGGCAAATATGAGGTATACCACTAATCTTTAGCACCATTTTCAAACCAATGGTTAATTAATTCCAGCAATTAAATATTTAAATCAATGCGAATACGTGAATGCCTGATTGGCACTAATTGATCGGAGTCTTCCGTATAGCGTAGTGAGCAATTAGGGTACATTGAAAATGCGCATAATCTTTAAAGCCGTACATCAATGGACGCAAAGCCTTCGGGTTCCGTCCTTCTTTGGACGTATATTTACTTACTGGTTTAGGCCATCACCGTTCAAAATCAAAATCAAAAAGTTTTTTATTCAATTAAGCCCTGGTAAGGCACTTATGAACGTTAAATTGGTACATACAGTTGAATTTACCACCGGTTCGAAATACACTTAAACTGAGAAGACTACGGCAAGAAACTCAGCAAGGCTTTTATTTTTGTATTTTTTATTCGTGGAAGATCTTTTCATATTACAGTTTTTTTCCAAATACACCAAATATACAATCATCAAATATACGTTCATCACTATCGCATGACCGACGACCGTTCACCACGTTACCGCCGTAGCCGCGCGCTGGTGAAGACACGCGTCGTTACGCCTCCGACTCGTCCCATTCAAGCGGCCCGAGCTGCCAACAGTAATCCGACCGCATCCAATATGTAATTAATTGTTTTAAAAAAAAAACACTTTGTTTAAAAACTGGACCGCATAACTATGATAATATTTTCATGATTTCGAAAACATCTCATCTTCAATCTTGCGTGTCTCACAAATTGCAATAAAGATCAACGGTTAAAATAAAAGGTTGATCAAGAACAAGAACGCAGGGAAGCAAACTGGGGCAAGTTGTTTGCTGGTACAATTTTCTTTGTTATACCGGTCAGTAATAGCTTTTTCTTGATTGTCACAAAACATATTTTGCTCTGGTTGTTATTGGTTTCGCTTGATTACCGTGATAATACAGGACAAAATAGGACAGAATTGACAGGATAGACGACGGGCTTACCATACAATTCTGGAGTTGGTTAGAAGGCGCGATTAAAAGTATAATTTATTTTTCTTATCTACATCATCATCATCATCATCAGCCTATAATGTCCCACTGCTGAGCACAGGCCTCCTTTCACAAATCAGGGTGAAAGGGAATGGGCAGATACTCCACCACGCGTGCCCACTGCGGATTGGTGCAGGTAGGCTAGTGGTCAACCTACTGTTGGAATTTTTCAAGTCGCCTTGGTGGCATCCAACTAGCTTAACGACTATCAGAATTAAGTGATTACCGGGACCAACGGCTTTACGTGCCTTCCGAAGCACGGAAACGCTCGATATGAAATACCACTAGACGGTCACCCATCCAGGTACCGACCAAGACAGACGTAGCCTATTCATGCTACACCACGAGCGCTTCTCTTATCTACATAGGTTAAATAAAATAGTCTTACACTCAGAAATGAATATTAGGAATGAAAATAAATAGAACCAAATTATTTCATTTTATCGTCAAAGTATTTAATAAAGATGCTAAATATTAATACTAAAGAATTCATTCAGTTAATATAAAAGGAATTAATCACACATCCCCAACATTTTATCATTCACATCTTACAGCAAAAAGATCAAAAGATGTGTGAAAGGATATTAAAATATGAAATTAAATTTCACGTTTCTTATATTCATGACGTGAAAATGTCACTTCAAATACTTATTGAAATTGCGAAGTCCGACGCGGACGTCCTAACGCTTGGCTTTTGTTGTCTACAAACTAAACAAATTTATGTCTCTCTAACTGTGTCTCTTTCTAATACTGGACACAAAATAAGGATATAAAAAATATCGACCTGTAAAATAAGTCCCATTACCAAATTTTTTTCAACGTAAATTTATTCGCTATGAAAATTAGTCGTCTCGTAAATTATTTCTCGTAAATGAATTTCTAATTTGACGACTTTACATATTTTTTATCCTTTTTCAAGTGAGAGAGTAAGAAAGAGTACGGTAACCGCTTACGATCAGGCGGGCCGTTTGCTTGTTTGCCACCTAAGTGGTATAAAAAAATAAAAAAAAAAAAAAAAAGAGATGTAATCAAATTATAGTTATTTTACTATGATTTGCAACAGAATCGGCATTTGAGTCCGAAATATTATAAATATCAAGTAGTGGAATGACTTCCCCGCCGAGGTTTTCTCAAGGGCAGCATGGATTTCTTCAAGAAGCGTATAAAGGGATTTTTGCATGGTCGGCAAAGCGCGAGTTTTACCCCTGGTGTTGCAAGCGTCAATAGGCTACGGTGAACACTTACCATCAGGGCTGAATGCTTTGAGTTTTATTGTGTATTTTTGGTGGTATTTTACCCAATAAAGATCATCCATGTGCACCAGTGAAGTGAAATGAAATGAATTATGTGTATCGTGACTTTTCAAGTTGTCTCAAAATGTCCGTGAAGAGTTTTAGTACAATGACCACCATTGTAGTAAAACATGACTTGTATGGACGTTGACTGACTAAGGACTATAATGTGAAGTGATTTATTGTGACTGAAAACTATAATATAACTCGACACTGGCAGAAATGAGCCCTAATTTGGGCTTGGTTGCCAAAATTAAAAATAAGAAGAAGAAAACAATAATTTGTTTAACTACCTACAACAACGGCAAAACCCATGTAAACCCAACTTATAAGGAAGTAAAATGAAAACTGGAAAAAAGCTTGAATTAAGGCGAGTCTTGACGTTCTGCCAATACGGAGACCGGAGAGATTCCTTCATTGTGCGAACTCCACAAAGAACTGGAACTATGTTGAATATTAACAATTGACGTTTCGATTTTAATAACTAAGATATACCTACATATAAATAGCCTGTGTAGGATATTTAAAGGTTTATTTGCGTAAAGTAAGAAGATTTAGATTTATATGGCTAGTTACTGTGTTGAGATATAATTATCAACCTGGTAGTACAAAAATAACAACGTTAACGTTACTGTATTTTATAAGAAAGTAGGAAAAACCTACTTACTCTATATTATTTTTCCGTTTGTATTTTAAGTATGTAAAATAGACAGCCAGAAAAGAGAAAAGAAGCGTTTTCATTTAAAAGACGAGACTTTGTTCACTAAAAATTTAAATAAAATTCTAATCATACATATAACCGTATTAGATGTTTGCAACCTTGGGCATCAAAAGTGACGACGCAAAAATGTCTTCACACCCAAAAGAAGGTTTGAAGAAGGGACTAAGTCATTTGGTACTACCTCGCGTACTACCAGTACAACGCCTCCTTGTGGAGCTCTAGTAACCTTACAGCAGGACCGCAGCACAACGAAGATCGCAGCCAAATAAAAGTAATGTTATTTGGCTGCGATCTTCTGTAAGGTGGAGGTACTCGTAATTCCCAATAGGGGTGCTCCAAATTGTAAACTTTATGCTCTACCTCTCTCTAAAGCTTTATAAAATAACTGTAGAAATTCTTCAACATTTTATTTCTGTTGATAAAATTGAAAACGCATTTTCAATCGCAAAAATACACCGATTTTCCTCCTCACCTTTCAGCTTCATTGATTTGGAAATAAGTAGTAGATTTTGTGACGTAGGAAAATGCTATAAAAATCTTGCATTCAAATATGTGACAGGAATTGTGTTTTATTTATTTTGTATTTAGGTACGGGCAAATTTACCGAGCAATATTTTTTTTTATTTTGAGAGCACGATCATTTCACTTTTTTTTTTTATAAATAGGATGTTTTTTTTTCCAGCCAGTATTGTAAAGGCATTTAAATCACAACCTCAGATACTGGAACTATATTTTAGCTACTTAATTGATGTGTGAGAAATTATGGTAACGCTCTTTCTAGACATATATATTTTCTAAGTGTAGTAGTGTGTAGCATAGAAATAAATATACCTAGAAAGAACGTCGCCATACTACACGAATATATAAAACAGGCCAACTTTTACAGGCTGCTTCGCGTAACAGCTACGTTTTACGCTCCCTCTGCGTCATTCTGCTTGTCATACTGACGTTCATAATGATAGCAGTTGTTGAAATATTCCCATTAAAATCGGGAGAAATTTAAATATTAAACATTGTTTAGCAATTTTATTTATTTTTATTTGATTTAGCCTCTAACAGTTAGGGCGTATTTTTATCGACGCGTGCACAGCTTCAACACTCAATCTGGTTGTATCCTTAATCAAAGGTGTAAAGCATTAAAAAATTGTTTTCAGTAGACTTTTATTTGTTAACTAACCCCAGGAGGAGTTTATAACGATGTCGAGGTTGTAGCACGCATACCCAGAAAATGCCTATTCACTCTGGCCTTGAATACATCTAGGTTAAAGGTGTCGGGAAATATAGACCTAGAGTGATGGGAAGTAACATAATGACATATCACTTCTGCACTAATTGCTCGAGTCAAACACACAGGCATATAAGAACAAGGTCAAACACTGCTTATCTGAGATCAAGCAAATATATACTCAAGTTTTACGGATCTTTTCAGGATAATTAGACCAAACAAACAACAAACTTATATTCAAATGGTAAAATGAAATGATTATCAAGAAGACATTTACTAGGTACTACTCACTTAAACTGTGACAACTATCAAAAGTGACATATATGTCAAAATGTACGTGTGCCAAAGCCAAAAATAACAACTATGCAATTGTCACAGATTACAGCAATTGTGTAAAAATTTGCAAAATAGAGTGGGAAATACGTTTTAGTTGTTCAAAGGCAATTTATTTTATAGACAAGCAATCTGTCTGTATGCCCTCCTTGGAAAGTTCCCTAAGGTCAGGCTTACAAGCGACAACTCGTCTGCAGTAACCCAGAGAACAAACTTAAACTAAGAAAGCTTTTTTTTTACTTTAATCTGAAATGAAATGAAACTTGATCGCAAATCGTTTAATATTAAGATTTTTGGAAAAAATTTGCTGTAATAAATTTATCTTTTTCATAATTTCCCATAGAAAGCTTTGCTTGCTTTACGATTTGATCCACGACCGGGTCATCTTCGCATTCGACGTCAGTAGCACTGAGTATTAGATACATATAATAGAAATTTCCTTTATTAGTAAAACCTATTTATGATTAACTTATAAAATTGCGTCTTTCAGTTCGTACATTGTCCCTAAGTATAACTTTTCCAAAGCCATACAATTTGGACTTGGAATATTATTTACCTCTTGGATACGGAAACTATTTCGCTTTTCCTATGTAAGGAAAGTCTTAGTAAACTTTATTAATGTGAAATATATTATATTAGCGATAAATTGTCGATATATTTTGGTTTAATATTGAAAGATATGATTATAAGTAAGTTTATGTTTTTTTTAGTATACTAGTAGTAATATTTTTAATTTTATATTATTTATGAGCAACTAAGCAACAAAAAGTCAAGTACTAGTCAATTTTACTAGCTGCTTCCCGCGGTTTCACCCTCGACCTTAGATGAAAAAGGGTTTCATATCCTGTTCCAAGACTAAAGATAACTTTATGTCTTTTATGAAAATCGGTGCAGTTGTTATTGAACTATAGTCTATTTCAAATAGGATGAGTCGTTGTCGTCGTCGACAATTACGTATTTTACGAATAAGTAAGTATCTAGTGAAAATCCATTTGATTACTCTTAAATATTTCATGAAACCGCTGTATTCTAGTATTCCTTTATTATATCGAAATAAATATTAACCATTGAGAAATCTTATAAAATACCATGTGTCATCGAACTCATTTTAAATCTACTGACTACAGTTGATTTCAAATAGCATGAGTTATTTATGTAATGATATGATAAATTTATTTTGTAAGGTTTGCACAACTAAATCAGTGCAATAGTGTGCCCCGTCTCACTCTTTCGATCACCAAATGATACGTGTCAGATAAAGACTTCCAAATTGTACCTAATCAACGTTTGATAACTTTATTATGAATAAGGGGGTAAAATTATAAATTAACAAAAAAGTTGGCATCACTAGCCCAAGATTGTTGTGTCTATATTGTTATACTCTTTGGTATATTTATAATATTATTTCTCAGGCACAAATACAGCAAACGAACGGACCTACTGAACCTGGGTACACAGATCACACCGCATCCGTAACCCACACATCCGGTACGGTTCCGGCAAGAGGTCCGTCAAATTCGCCAGAACGGTTCTATTCGGGTATATCGTGCGAGTGGCTCAAGACTTTGGGTGCATTCCTTGACCCAGTTATGGCAAGATATACCGCCGAATAACGGTATTGTGAATGACCGAATGGCTTAGGATTAATAATACTGGCTGAAATGTACGTCCAATACCGAATTAGTAACAAACTACGATATATTTTCATCAAACAAAATTTACGTGTAAGGAGGTCTACCTGTTGGTTCTTGCGAGGGACGCGCGTCATATTATAACAATTGATGTGATTGATAATTATTAACCGCGAGCCAAGTTCAAGCTTCTGATATATTTTTCATAAGATATTTATTACTTCCTCCTCCTTTATTTATTGGACACACAAATACATAAAAAAAGATACATAATAAGAATAAAAAAGTGACAGCATAATAACATTAAACATAAGAATAGTAAGGGGCATAAGTCGTGAGCACAGATTGGCACCTGCGCGTAGTTAATTTTTCGGTTTGTTTGGCCGAAGGGGGGAGCGCCGAGATGCATACGATTGGTTCGTCAGTCGATGCTCGTCGTCTATTGGATTCTCGCATGTCATTTGGCTACTGTGATTTGGCCAAAAGTGCACATGCGCGAGTTTGCCCCCACTACTGCCTATCTGTGCTCACCACTCGTGCCTCACACTGTACAAACTAAAAGAAGTAATAACAATGCAATAATTAGGGTGTGATATCGTGGTCCAAATGGCCCCAGCTCAGTATGCGCTGCAGATGCGTGTTATTGGCATACAACGATCTATATAAATCTGATGCATTTATTATTTATAGAGAAAAAACATTTTTAACCGACTTCAAAAAAAGGAGGAGGTTCTCAATTCCGTTGTATTTTTTTTTTATGTTTGTTACCTCTAAACTCCGTCATTTATTAACCGATTTGGAAAATTCTTTTTTTGTCTGGAAGGGTACACTTCCCCTTTGGTACCATTGTAATCAGATCAGGATTTGATTACTTCTTAGTGTACTTTGAAGTCGGTTTAAGTTTTTTGTAAAACAGTCCAATTATTTTGATCAGTTTTGACACTAAGTCTACATACTGGGAGTAGGTATTCCCTATGTCTATTTCACTGCTATAGTTTATTTATTAATTAGTTAAAAAAAAATGTTGCTATTATGCAAGTAGGTTTCCGTGGTTATTGTATATTTGTGATAGTTAAATAGATAATACCTTCGAATATTTGCAATTGTTATTCATAACATATTCAGACCAAGAATGTCTTCATCTTCACGCTCCTTATAACAAAATATCTTGTCTGATATATTTAATACTATAAAATGCTAGTAAAATCCTTCCTTAACCCACAGTAACCTAGAAAAACAATGTAAGTAACAATAGTACGAAAATCGCATACGAGCATTAAAGATTTTACGAGAGTATTTTATTGAAATACTTTGTTTAGTGCACGTAAAATTGGTCTTTATCGACGTAGTTTATGTGGGATTGGGAAGTTGTAAAAATTATCGCGGTTTTATGGTGGTTAAAAGAAATGGTAGATTTAACATAGACCCCGTTTTAGAGTTCTGCAGTAGACAAAAACCGCAAAAATGTAAGTAGGTAAGTATATATTTTTTTTTATCAACTATCGTGCTCTGAAAGTGGACCTTATAGTGAATCTTATATTAATTTGTGACATTTGACGATTATCAAAATACAATTTAAAATTCAAGCTCAAAAATTTCATATCGCAATTTTAATCATATTCATATTATAAACGGAAAATTATCTCAAACTCTCTATTTGTCTCTTACCTTTTCACGCCTAAGCCGATTGCGATAAAAAAATTACTAATACCTACCATTAGTAATTTTTTTACTATAGAGAAGGACATAGGCTACTTTTTATCCCGGGAACGCTTGTGAAACGACGGGAGACTAGTTTTTACATAATACATATAAGTATTCGTGCATATGGCAATCGAATAACCGAAGAGACCAGTATAATAATTGATTGCCATTACGTGACAAGAAGTTTGTAAGAGCATACAGATTTTGAAACCATAATTATAGGGTATTTTATGTTATATAAGATTCAGCATGTTGGCGTGTATCGATGGAAAAATAACATCGACAATCCTGTTCATTCCACCCCACGGAAACCAGTATAAATATTTTTTACGTAACGGACACCTGGAAACAGGAAGCGGGGTCGTTTCCAAACAACCTTCACTCGATGAAGTGTAAAATAGATATGACATCGCACTTTTAGTAACCGTTCCATTTTTACATTTTCATTTTGGAATTTTCCGTTATCGGAAAGAAGATTAAGTTGGGAAAATAAAAGTTGGAGAGATCGTGGACTGTTTTATGTTGGAAGGTCTGAAAATGGAGTCAAGTGGCACAGAGACGAAAACTGCTAATTTGTTTTTAGTTATTCTCTTAATCAGTATCGCAAATACGAAAATATCGGAGTATGCAATACGAACTGAGAGCAGTTTTCTCAGAAGCCCCTCAAGCGGAGTGATATAAAATTCATTCTTTGGTAAACCGGACTATCCATCTAGGTAGAGGCACGATGCCCTGTGTAAATCTATGCATATGCAATAAAGAATAATTCATTCATTCATTCATTCTACCGCAAAATACGTACTTGGTAAAAGTTTATCAACTTATGTATGGAACCATCCAGGCTGTTAATATGACATTTCAAATTCACTTTAAACTTCGAATCGCAAAACATTCGGCAACGTTCGGCTTTGTCGAACTTTACCTTTGAAACCTCTGAATAGTCATTTCGGTAATTTTGTGACCGAAACTTCTGCACATGAAAATGAAGTATGTACTTCGACATACCTCTGTCATATCCCTATGGATTTCGCCAGATCCCCTTTTTCGTATCTTATCTGAGACTCGTAAAAGCCTTATCTATAGGATGGTATAATATTGCTAAATAATAAAACGTGCAAACAAGAAATCTGACACAATTATGTTTTTCCTCACCTTGAATATCACGAGTACACATACTTTAATAGCGCCTTATGAGTAAGGGGATACCCCCTAAAAAAATAGTCGATAAACAAGCATACGGCCCGCCTGATGGTAAGCGGTTACTGTAGCCATATAGACGCTTGCAACACACGAAGCATCGCTCACGCATTATCGACCTCTCCCCCCTCCCATATGAGCTCTGGCAACCTTACTCACGCGCAGGAACACAACCTTACACAACATAAAGTTATTTCGCTGCGGTATTTTGTAAGGTACTTCCCCAGTCGAGCTGCTCTTTGAGCGAATAAACGCTATGCTCTACCTCTCTTAAAAAATAATATAATAAACCTGAAGAATTTTGTTTTTGTTTTTACGCGCTTAGTTCTGCAACTACCAGTCGGATTATTTCGATTAAATATTGTACTTAGAAATTCATTTCTCATACGTATTTTACTTTATTTTTATGGTTTTGGTTTAATGTAACCTATGTTTTAATCACAAATATGCCGTGTATAATTATGACCGGCCAACTGCGAATATTTTTTTAAGTTGGAAGCAGCTTGCCGGCATCTTATGAGACACTGTATTGTTTTTTATGTTTCAATACAATAAAATATACAGTGTTCACATCTTAAATATAATTTTTAACGTATTCGATTTTGTATTTCATTAAAATTTTAACAGATTTTTTATCATTCTATATAAAAATCCGTTTCAACCGTGACAGACATACGGACAGACAGACAGCAGAGTGACAACAATAGGGCCCTGAAATTGAAAAGTGATACTTTATCGTTTCCTCACTTCGTATTCGAGCACCCAATCTTAATTCAATTCAAATAAAACCAATACGAGAGAACACCATTTCAATAAAAAATAAATCACGCAATTCGTCCACTGAACCTCATCTCTACTACTATAAAATTCTAACAGAAAGTTTGTCTATACATTGATAATATTTACAAAAATAGGGTTAGTTTTTAGGTGTTCCTTTCTCCGAATCACTGATTTTATTAGCTTGTTCGAAGATCACGCAAAAAGTAATCGACCGATTTTTATGAAACTTTTATTTTAACAATAAAAACTTATTAATAAGTTTTTAATATAATTGAAAATAAGTCTAATTAATGAGACTTTTTGTTCACAATACAAACCCAGACAACCAGTATAAGGTGAGTTCCCATTTTAAGTACATTTATATTAAACGGGGGTCAGTTTTGAGAAGCCATTGCACTAGATTAAACGCGGGTGGAGCTTTTTCACCATAAAATACTACGGAGCTCATTGGGGAAGAGAGAAGGGTTGGTAACGCGTGAGTGATGACTGGTGTCCATGTCCATGGCCAGCACATGCGGATGAAGTTGAAAAAAAAAACCAGTAGGAAATAAAATAGGCCCTTCAACGAATTGAGAATCTCAATTTTTTTAATGTTGGTATAAAGGTATATAGGTACAGGACGTGAGTGCATCTCTGGTAAGTATTTAGACTAGGTAGTTACGTAAAATTTTGTGACCAAGATCCACTTAATTTGAGCATTCGATGAAGGAAAACATTGTGAGGAAACAGCACGTTAATTTTGCATTTGAGAGGCAGTTCAGGAACAAGAAATATCGGATAGAAGTGGCCTTCCAAACCAGAGTTCAGATCTAAAGTAAAACGATTCAAGCCACAAAGTCAAAATACTCAATTTAATTCAATTTCCCTTGCTAATGGAAACTTCAAAACGGAACGAGCGTACTATCAGGGTACTTAATTATATATTTAATTTATTGCCGGTACTTGCCCCGCATTGAAAATGGATTTTATGTTTAATATTCCCTTTGGAATCACTTATAATTATAATTTTATGTAAAATTTCATTAATTGGTATGGTTCCAATTAATTGATTGTAATTTAGTATAATGGTTTTAATTTCATACTCGTTGGGTAGGAACTCGAGCCGTCTGCTGTGCCGTAAACCAGACTTTTCGTCGATTATTATATGTTTACTACAAGGTTTGACCACAATAGAAAAACAAGGCATAATTTTAATTAAACATACAAAATAATGATTATAAAAATTGTTTTATTTTACGAGTTATTGTGAAAGTTACATACCCCGACTGCCATAAGTCGTGGGCTCGATTCCCAATCAAGAAAAACGTCTACTTGTTCTATCTTGGGTGTAAATAATTATTTAAGATGTGTAGTACATCAGTAATCTTTAACAAAGCACACGCTCTTGCTTATTTTGGGTTCAGATAGCAGAGTACGAGAACTGTCCTTGTATATTATTATTTATCAAAACATTATCATGAAAACAAAAGAGCTTTTACCTGCTAATGCATTAGCTTGACTATATACAATGAGGAAAAGCTGCCAGCTGAGAATCGTGCCGATGATCGGAATCAGCGGCACCTCCGAGGAAATTGTCTATATATTTTGTACTAGTTTTAGACCGACTCGGTAAACAAGCAAACCCGCCTAATGGTAAGCGGTTACCGTAGCCATATGTACGCTTGCAACACGGGGCATCACTCAGACGTTACCGACCCTTCCCTCCACCCCAAAAGTTATTTGGCTGCGGTATTCTGTAAGGTTAAGTAGCTTCCTCAGGCGAGCTGCAGTTTGAGCTTATAAATAGTAGGATGTTTGTTTGTACACATATTTTAAATGTGAAAGGATGTTTTTTTTAGAAGCAGATTTTTGTTTAATCTTTCACGCACTACGGAACGGACTTGGATGAAATTTGACACGTAGTTAGAATATATTCTGGATAAACATAGGGTACTTCTTATCCCGGGACACATATCCCTCGAGTGATACCGCGCGACGGAAGCTAGTTAGAAATAATCAAACAAAATGTATCCTCCGCGACATATGAAATGAAACGCATGCGTCAATTTCACATTCCATCGCAAAACCTCGTTAGCATTCAAATAATCGTTCATATTCACGACACACTTTGCACCGAGTGTTGTATTAAGTTGTAAATAAGCAACAAAGCAGGTAACTTACTTAATCTTTTATGTATCATAAACGCGCTTGCTAAGTTGTTAAAACATAATACATACTTAATAACATTTGTTATGTGTGAGTAGATTAAACTTGAGTTAAGTTACGGATAATACACAAATATAGCTCATATTTGTTCTGCAAAATTTGCCTTTAATTATTTTGTACAGCGGTGGAATGCTTTATTCATTCAACGTATCACGAGCACATATTACCTTTTGAAACTGAATAGACACAATACACTGAATTGACGACGGGCCAGTTGACGCAGTTGGTTAAGATTCACCATACGCGCCGCAGGTCGTGGGTTCGATTCCCGCACAGGATATGCATTTGTGTGCATGAACATGTCTGTATGTCCTGAGTCTGGGTGTAATTATGTATATTAAGTATGTATTTACAAACAAAAAGTAGTATATGTATTATATCAGTTATCTGGTTTCTATAGTACAAGCTCTGCTTAGTTTGGGATTAGATGACCGTGTGTTAGAAATGTCCCAGGATATTTATTAAAAAAAATAGAGAAATTAATGATTTAACTGTTCGTTATCAAAGTTCAAAATTAATCAGATCAAAATTGTTTGACTGTTTATCTTGTCAACAAGATTGTAAGAAGTGTGAAGAAATTATTTTAATCTCGACTCAAACCTTTTAAATTTTAGTTTTATTCATGAAATAACGGTTTTTTATACAATTATCTATGGGCGGTAGTAGAGTCAACTGTACATGCCTAAACTGAATTAATGAGATTTTGATTTGGTTAAGTTGGTTTTTGGGTATTGCATAGAATTTCCCGTCCCGCGATTTTTCCCGCATCTCGAGGGATTTTATATTACCTGTATGTTATTCCAGGTCATGATTTACCTATACACAAATTCTTTCAACCAAATCTGATCAGCTGTTACGGAGCTGAGTGGTATCAAACACGCACACTATTCAATAAATATTTTCTTTATTTCATTCTTTATATTAATAACATAGCTAATTATAATATATCTTATTTATATTAATTAATTATTTTAGTAGGATAATATAATGGTTAAAACAATGAAGATCAAAAACTAATAGTAACTAAGTAAGAGAAGTCGTTTGAATTTCAACCATACATACAAACTTTCATATTAATTTACGTTGTAGGATAGCAATTATAAGCTATGATAATAAAATATCTAAAAACAAAAAACTATTAAAAAAATCTAAGATGGTTAATGAAAAGAC
Organism: Achlya flavicornis; assembly: GCA_947623365.1. Lineage (NCBI taxonomy): Eukaryota > Metazoa > Arthropoda > Insecta > Lepidoptera > Drepanidae > Achlya > Achlya flavicornis. Next base: position 18,764,045 of record OX392467.1, on the reverse strand, counting down.
TATTTTTCCAGCCCGCAATCTTTTGTTTTACCCAATTAAGGGTTGAATTAAGAAAAATATTTCCGTTAATTATTGAATTACATTATTAATAATGGAACCTGTGTGTTTTTTTTTAATTTCTATCCACAGCCGTGTGGGCTGTAGTCGGTCAGGACAAGTCCTAATATTATAAACGCGAAAATTTATATGGATTGATGTATAGATGTTTGATACCCTTTCACGAAAATCCACTGAAAGGATTTGTATCAAATTTGACACACAAATAAAATATATTCTGGATGAAAAATATATACAAAATTTTATCCCGGAAAAACAATAGTTCCCTTGGGAAGGTGGGTGAAAACCCGGGCAGAAACTGTCTTATATTTATATATAGGTGATGTATCTGTAATTGCGGTTACATGTAAGTTATTCACGGCTATCCCTAGATGTAGTCTACATCAACAGGCCACAACTATATAGACAATCCTCAGTGGCTAAAATTAGGCGTGGAATCTCGATGTCGGCCAATATTAAAAACAATGGAATTTATATGGCTTCTAACGTCCCATATATTGTTCTACAGGCCCATAGGCAGGGAGGTGATATGGGTGTACAATCATCCCCCGAAATATTCGAATAATGACTGTTCATTTATGTGATATATAGCTTTACAGTAACATACAAGACATCTCCCGAATGGGAGTAAAAAATGGGTCCTGGCTATTCGTCACCCCCCAAAGATGGGTCCTGGCTACGGCCCTGTTGAGCTTTATATGTAATTAATGACTTTGGTATGAGATTACATTAAGTAGAGTATCTAATTTATATGATATTATAATGTAAAATAAATGCAATGTGTGATTGTAATATTATTTACTAATTTTGAAACATTGAGCTATTATTACTACGTATAGAGAAGACGCTACACATCACAACTATGTTCCGTTCAAGTGAGGCCAACCGGCCACAATTGTTGTTGTAGAACGATGAATGGAACGCGTAAGCGCTGTGAAAATCACGGTGTTTGCGAGAAAAATACTCCTAAAAGCGTTCTGATAGCGCTACGTGTTTCTACTGTCTGCTTAGACGACTAATTAATGTTTCAGCGCTAAAGAGAACTTTAGTTGACTCTTAAAAAAATGGGGCATAACCTTTGCTTATGATATCTTCTCTTCTACAACTTGGTTGACAGAGATGGATACGTTAAAGCGCGAGTATGGACGAGATGGAAGATATCTATCTCGTTTTAGCCACTGTCAAAATCTAGTTGTGGGAAAAAGGGTACAATAAGAAATACACCTCCATTACTACGTGTAGCTTACATCAATGGTGCGTGGCAATTGCAAGGTTTTTTTTACCCATATCTTGTTATTTTCACTCGATTACGCTCAGATACTGCACAAAATAGCTTTGATTACATATTTCTTTATAATATAGAAATAATCATTAACCAGTAAGAAAATTTAAAAAAATAGTGGCATATTTTGGGAAATAGACCCGACGTTACAATGATTTTTAAACGAAATAAAAACTTTTCTCAAAAATACACGTGAAAACAGCCTTAGAAATTTGAATTAGGGGAGACCAGGGATGAACGTAACAATTCAGTCTCAAAAATACACGTGAAAACAGCGTTAGAAATTTGAAGTACCTACATAATTCTAAAATACAAGCTTACTCTCCGGATTAGGTTAGGCTATAAATAATCCTGAATTTCAGACTGGCTGTTGAAATATAGACCTCGAGCCACAAACGCGCCGTTTCGTTAAATATACATGCATAATGTGGAGCTAGTATGTATGTGCATATTATATAAAATAGGGTTGTCAATTCAGTTATTTATTAAGTAAATAGTGTATGTCTCACAGTTTGACCAAGGGAGTTGTTCCCGAAGGATCTAATAATTTATTAACTAACTTTGTTGTTCCTATTTAATAGGTCGGTTTTTTGACAACAACCTTTTTCCAATCTACCTACTTCTCAGACAATCTTCATCGAAATCTGGTAGTACTCTAGTATTATAGCTATCAGAAAGAGAGATTCACGTGTGTTTTCTTCGATAGTATTAGTAAGGAAGTAGGGATACCTTGGGACATTTAATTACATATGCCTGTCTCAAACTAAGAACAATTTGTACAAGGGATAGCCGATAACTAGCATACCATATAAGTAGGTATATTAATATCCTGGGACATTCCTCACACACGGTCATCTGATCCCAAACAAAGCAGAGCTTGTACTATGGAAACCAGATAACTGATATACTACTTTTTGTTTGTAAATACATAATTACACGCAGACTCAGGGCATACAGACATGTTTATGCACACAAATGCATGTCCTGTGTGGGAATCTAACCCACGACCTGCAGCGCGATAGGTGGAACCTTAACCAACTGCGCTAAATGGCCCGTCTAATACTCTGAAGTAGGGATGGGCAGGGAAAGAAAAATATTGGGAAGAAAAGAAAAATACGGGAAAATACGGAAAAGAATGGAAAAATACGGGAAAATTCCCAAACGACGGGAAAATACTCAAATGGCTTTATGTTCCTAAAAAAAAAGATTTGTTGATGCTTTTGATTGTTATTTTAATCATACTCGCTGTTGTATGTACCTACATCACCTACGCGCGAACCTACGCGGACCTTGGAGGAAGTTATCACACATTTTTTTTATACTACCTAGGTAGCAAACAAGCATACGGTCCGCCTGTTGGTAAGCGGTTAACGTATCCTATGGACGCTTGCAACACCTGCCTCGGGACCCGGGTCGGGCTATGTAAGCGTCGTACATGTGCACACGTGCTCTTTCTGCACGAGAGCCCACACCTTTTACAGTGCAGATGGCGACCATTGTGGCATTTTGGGTGCAAGCCTGGCATAACCTGGCCGCTCACCCCGAGGTGGTCGGGGATCCTATGGGGATATTCCAATGAAAAAAAGGGTTACGTGTGGATTCTCCCAACGCCCCGCGCGCTTCGATTATAAAAACGGTTACAGTGGTCATTTTATAGACCCATTTCGATAATAAGTTAGTCTTGTGACCTTGCCTTCACCAACTCCTCATCGCCGATAAGTCTATCATCGGTACATGGCGGATCCATCCGAAATTAAAGAATTTTGGTTGATAAAGTCATATTCCAGCAGAGCAAGCTGGTCGTTGATCTCCAAGAACATATCCTTGAAAGTTGTCAAAGAGAAAGGACTTTGTATGTACTAGAACCGCATGTGGCCTTCCACCAAGATTTTTACCACCGGGTTTCTACATGTGTTCATGTGGTCTTCAGTATCAGACCACATGAAGTTGCATCCCCAAAGTTGTTCTCTTCGACCTGTAATTCAAAAATTATATTTACGTCTTTGAGCTCAATCCACTTCTCCAATAAATTCCATCGCTATAAACTCTTCTTCGCTTGTACTAGCATCCTGCGCTGTGGTTTCACACGTGATCTATCATGACACGAGTCGACTGAGTGATCTAGTGGCAATAAATAAGGGAAGCGCTCGCGTATTCGTAACGAAAGCTAAGTCATAAAAGGTTTTCCCTGCGTGGTCAGTCCGCGAAGAACCGAACCACTCACTATGGTTACTAGTACTATTAAATATTCTGTGCTATGGTGGGCTATAAAGTCTCCGATGACAATCACCTCAGTTATGGGGTACCGTGGGGTACAGTGTCGGTCTCTTCTTCGGCAAACAGCAGTTTCACCGGGTCTCCCTGACCCCCTTGTCAACCAGATACCAGATGATATCAGAGACCGCCCAAATCGCATCGTAGGACCCCACTATCATACATGCCGCACACTTCGAATCTAGGGGGGCTGGCTCTCGTGAACCCTGTCGAAACAAAGCGAACTGTTTCCCGACAGATTCACTCACAAGGGTGATCGCTAGCCAGTCGGACGAGTACATACTACCACCAAACTGGGCGGCATGGGAATTGTGTGGGGCTGCCGCCTGTCCACCACAACCCTTACACCCCAAAACGTCGCTTTTTTTTAAAACAACGCAACATTTTTTTTTATTGTTTTTTGATTGTATGTCCCTAATAGAAATCATGTTAAATGCTATTCAAACGATTTGGTAAAGGTATTTCTCGCTATATACGCAAAATCTACTAAATATGACCATTTGAGTATTTTCCCACCCAATGGGAAAATTCCCGGGTTCTTTCCCACTAAATTGGAAATTTACTCGAAGTTGGGTTTATTCCCGGGAAGAAACCCAACCCTACTCTGAAGTAATTAGTTTAATTATTTTAGTTCTGTCCTGTGTATTCTGAAGTGTTACCAACACACAATAAAATAAAATTAGCTATTCTTGAAGATGAAATTTTAATATCAGTAACATAAAATTTTATGACAGTGAGCAAAATTTAATACTGCGTCCATGCTTGGCGAACCGAGCACGAGCCGAGCCTCGAACGAGCACACTGCGAACACGATTCGCGTAGCGTGGACGGCCTTGCGAGCCTCGACCGAGCGCGTTGTAGGCTCGTTCGTGGCTCGGCTCGTGCTCGATTCGCGAAGCATGGACGCACCATAAGACCTCTCAAGGATGTTGAAATGTCTGTATTGCCTAGATATAAAAATACTTATGAAATGAGAAACTTTAAGTACACCCTGCCCAAGATATTTAACAGCTTACCAAAGGAACTGCAAACAAAATATAGATAAAATGTTAAAATGATAAATTCTATCAATAGCATATGCTGGGAAAGGAAGGGGATGCATTTGGTTATGAGTATCTGTAGCATAAGTACTGAAAATTATGTTGTGTATGTAATTATTTTAGTAGATAAAAAAATTGATGTAACTTTACTCATACATATAGGTATTATACGCCGAAAAAACATACAAGATACTTTCAGACTCGGGACAACATAATATTTTGTTTGAAAAGCTATACTTAAAAAGCAATAGATTATTGAAATAATGGTCAAAATTATTTAACTGTTAAAATGCTTCGAATTTGAAATGATGTTTTGTCATCAGACAAAGGATATACGATATTATTTTCCTTTGTTCAAAAGTTAATTTTTATTTTGTACATACAAAATGTTGTACAAACATTTTTAATTACAAACGGAATTCATTGTTGCATCCTGTTAAAAGAACTCGTATAATTTCTAGAAAAACCGCGCAAATTTTTCCCGACAAAAACTTACATACTATGTTTAAATACTTTCAGGCAATACTTTCACTGAATTGTAAAGTGTAAATCACACTTATAAGTATTATAATAAGTAATTTAAACCAACCTGTTACATAATAACAAATACTGAACTGTCAGTTTCACAAACGTCCAGATGTAACAAAAAAAAACACTTCACTTTTTAACAATAATCTCACAAACTTTAACGTTTATAAATATTGCTTGGAATTTCATAGAGAAAGAATTAAGAGGGAGATAGAGAATTAGTGTGACAGAAAGAGACATGCGTCAGCTACGGAGGCCAATATCATACTGGAGCTCCGTAGCCACATCCGTAGCCGTAGCTGCGCGTAGCTGTCTACGAAATCTCTCGGTTGCTTGAATTATTTTATGCTCTCGTTTATTTGAGGATTCTTTAAATAATTTCAACTCTTTTGTTTGAACAATGCCAATTATTTTTGCTTTGTTTGGTTTACGTTAACATAAGATGATAACATTTTATGTATTCTTATTGCTTTGGGCTTTTTACAATATTTGGTAATGTTTTTAAACGCAAATTACACATAAGAAATACATTTACTAGAAATTCTGTTATCCGATTTCACTTATATTATTAACTATCTGACCCGCCTGGCTTCTCATGGTATGTATGCAGCGTATATAGCATGCAAGGATTGCCACATGATCTCGTTAAGTTTTATCTAAATTTGACATAAAAGAAATCATGAATTATACACATAATCCTTTTCCAAAGGGTAGTCTATCTATTGGTAAATATTTGAACACAATACATGCCGCATTTTTTGAGATTTTGATACAGAAATCTGGCTCGTATCATAACAAGGAATAAATTTTATGGGGATCAATCCTACAAGAGATACTGAACAAACTGGTATCTGGAATATGGCATAATATATGAATTTGTTGGTTCCACTGTTAACCAATCACAATGAAATTTGTTACGCAGATAGTTTAAAGTATGGAAAAGGACAACGGCTACATTTTATCCCGGGAGAGCGAGTGTAGCTACGAAGCTAGTCTATACTAATATTATAAAGAGGAAAGATTTGATTGTTTGTTTGTTTGCATTGAATAGGCTCCGAAACTACCGAACCGATTTGAAAAATTCTTTCACTGTTGGGAAGCTACACTATCCCCGGGTGACATAAGCTACTTTTTATCACGGGAACGCGGGTGAAACCGCGTGAGACAGCTAGTGTTTAATAAACCTGTATAAGCCTTTCATTGATATTGTATCGCAGAATACAAATCAAATCTGGCAGGACGGAAAAGATATAGTCCAATTTTTTTTTTTAATTGTGTATTCCTTTTTCATATGTTTTTCGCCAAAAGCTCTGCCAGATTGTGATGATGAGGCCAAAACTATGATAACTTCAAAAAGCCTAAAAGGTAACAACTGGAGCTGGAACAAACCTTTAGATACTTGGCAATATCAAAATCAAAAAGTCATTTATTCAGTTTAGGCGCTGGTAAGGCACTTATGAACGTTAAATTGGTACATACAGTTGAATTTACCACCGGTTCGGAATACATTTAAACTGAGAAGACTCCGGCATGAAACTCAGCAAGTTTTTTTTATAAATTAAAACATACGGGTTGTAGCCATGCGGGTACCCTACCACTACATCATAGTATTAGAATTAAGGGGGAGACCCTTACGCTTCGGTTCTTTCCCGGGAATGCTTCTTTATAATTATACCCTCGAGCTCAAGTATTCTGATATTTTGCGTCGCCTAAATTACTGGAACAAAATACATTTTAAAACACAAAGTAAAAATAACTTTTATTCAAAAGTTATTTTATGGAGAGTAAAAATAAATAGCATTCTTATGCTAGATTGTATTTTTAAACTTGTATTGTAAATTCTATGCATATATTTAAATATGAAAATATTTTTATATTTAAATATAAGTTATCGAGAAGCTATAAACATTTTAAAAGTATTATTAGAACCAAAATATTACACTGGACTGAACGATAAATAAATAATATCATATTTACTTTATTACACGGTGTAACATTAAAAATAATTATTATTATTATTGTCACTTGACGGGCCAGCTGGCGCGGTTGGTTAAGACTCTGGTCAAGAATCCACCTATCGCGCCGCTGGTCGTGGGTTCGATTCCCACACAGGACATGCTTTTGTGTGCATGAACATGTCTGTATGTCCTGAGATTGGGTGTAATTATGTATATTAAGTATGTATTTACAAACAAAAAGTAGTATATGTATTATATCAGCTATCTGGTTTCCATAGTACAAGCTCTGCTTAGTTTGAGACCAGGTGACCGTGTGTGAGGAATGTCCTAGGATATTTATTTATTTACTTTTTAAGGTCAAATTTCCTGAAGTTACCACTGGTTTTGAAGTCAGCCTTATTAATTAGGTAACGACCTTTTTTACAATGTATTATGTAATTTTTTAGGGTAAAAGCGGGATAGTTACCCCACTTTCGAAAAAGCTTTTTTTTTAAAATATGAACTTTCTGAAAATTATTCAGTATGTATCTCAAAACATAGGTCTTTAATCTTCAAGAATAGCCTATTTTGGTATACATAATTTACAATGGCTTTGAATAAACCTCTCTGGAAAGGGATAGTTGCCTACTATGACGGATAGTAGCCTAGCGTGGAAAATGCTTCGGGGGATACTTGCCCCGTGCGGGGATAGTAACCTCTGTATGATTTTAATATTATTTAAACTTAACCTGTCATGTCGCGCAAGGTCCGTACGGACCTTGACAGTTCGACCGCAGCTGGCTCGCCCAAGGTCCGTACGGACCTCGCTAATGGCGGCTCGAATTTCACTTAATTGCTTTTTTTTGTAAACATCGTAGCGTTGGGTATTGTACTCAAGTGCTCACGTGTTTGGTATGTGAATAAAGAGGATTAAATTGCGCAACCGTTTGTAGGGCGCATTATGTTACTACCAGTACAAAAAAAATGGAATTTCGTCAATTTTTTGTGGAAAACGGCTGAATGCGTTTTCTCGCTCCGAGGCTAGCCTAAAATTAAAGTGTAAGTGTGATAAACTAACGTATTTCCTATAAAAGTTGAGTGATTTGTATAGAATATTAGCTTATCTAACCGTTTTAGTAATAATTTATATAATTACTGATGTGTGTTATTAGAATTCCTTGAATCTAAACACGCAAGTACTCACGTGTTTATAATCAAGAAAATTTTATTTCACACATCAGGATTTATATAAATCATTATTAAAATGGTTAGATAAACTAATAAGCTACACATATCACCCACCTTTTACAGGCAATCCGTTAAATATCACTAATCACACTTCATTTTGTTTTGAGTCGCGGCGCGAGATTCAAATTCACGTAATGCAACGGCTTTTATCAACAAATATTTTTTTGAACCTTATGCCTATAACATTAAGAGATAAAAGTTAGGGACTCATAAAAGGTGTTACAATCAAAAATGGTTTGAAATTCATTTACGAAGTGTGTGTACGATGACATGAAAATGGAGGTCTATTTTTAGATATCGACACACTAATCTACCTCGTTTTTTATTTTTATCATCGATTATTATTTAAATCTTGTAACATTCGTCGAGTTTGACACATTATCTTACGAACAAAACAGCAACACCGACACTAAAGTCATAAAATAAGAGAACAATAGACGCACACAAAAAAAAATTGGTTTGTTTACGTTATGCTCGCGATTGTTTACATTAGCATCGTATTTCTCTTTGATGCTTATTTGAGACAAGTAAAACAAATGTATTAATTAGATAGAACGTGTATTCGTGTTGATATAAAGGTGTGTAATATGTGGACAGAGTTATTCGTCTTGAAGTGCAAACTCGAAATGTTTATGAAGTGCCGTTTTTTTACAGTTGTCATTTTTTCCAGGTTTCTTATTGGAATCTTGTAATACTTCATTCTAATTCCAATAAGATTCCAATAAGAAAATGTATTCAGAATGACGCTATAAGTTACTGTTTCTTGATTAATACTGTAAATACGTAGATATTTATGATTATATGACCGCGGGGGCGGCGCGCCATTTCGCAAATTTGCTAATTTGACGTAATTTCGCGAACCCCGGCGAGCCTAGGGAGTTGTCAACTGATAAATTCGCGAGCTAACAGGACCTGTCATGTCGCGCAAGGTCCGTACGGACCTTGACAGTTCGACCGCAGTTAGCTCGCCCAAGGTCCGTACGGACCTCGCTAATGGCGGCTCGAATTTCACTTAATTGCTTTTTTTTGTAAACATCGTAGCGTTGGGTATTGTACTCAAGTGCTCACGTGTTTGGTATGTGAATAAAGAGGATTAAATTGCGCAACCGTTTGTAGGGCGCATTATGTTACTACCAGTACAAAAAAAATGGAATTTCGTCAATTTTTTGTGGAAAACGGCTGAATGCGTTTTCTCGCTCCAAGGCTAGCCTAAAATTAAAGTGTAAGTGTGATAAACTAACGTATTTCCTATAAAAGTTGAGTGATTTGTATAGAATATTAGCTTATCTAACCGTTTTAGTAATAATTTATATAATTACTGATGTGTGTTATTAGAATTCCTTGAATCTAAACACGAAAGTACTCACGTGTTTATAATCAAGAAAATTTTATTTCACACATCAGGATTTATATAAATCATTATTAAAATGGTTAGATAAACTAATAAGCTACACATATCACCCACCTTTTACAGGCAATCCGTTAAATATCACTAATCACACTTCATTTTGTTTTGAGTCGCGGCGCGAGATTCAAATTCACGTAATGCAACGGCTTTTATCAACAAATATTTTTTTGAACCTTATGCCTATAACATTAAGAGATAAAAGTTAGGGACTCATAAAAGGTGTTACAATCAAAAATGGTTTGAAATTCATTTACGAAGTGTGTGTACGATGACCTGAAAATTGAGGTCTATTTTTAGATATCGACACACTAATCTACCTCGTTTTTTATTTTTATCATCGATTATTATCAAAAAAAAAAAAAAAAAAAAAAAAAAAAAAAAAAAAAAAAAAAAAAAAAAAAAAAAAAAAAAAAAAAAAAAAAAAAACTGTTGTGTGCTTACTTCAAGTTATCTCTGCGACTAATAAAATAATTTCACAGTGACCAACAAAACTAAAAGTGACTGAATAGGGTACAGGTTAGTGCATAAATCCTGTATTACTGTTATCCTTGCACAATATCATCAGATCTCCGAGAAATTATAAAATTTATTTTTGATCTTTACGGCCTGAAGATTCGTATTTACCCACATTTAAACGAATTAAGTCTACATCTACCCACTTTTGACTTGTATTTTTGAGTTGTCAAATAAATCTGGCAGTTAATTTGACAGAGCTGTCAACGGCCATAGATAAAGTGTTGCCAGTCCCGCTAAACTAATAACTACAACTATAATAAAGCGGCCCATTCATGAAGTCGGATATCAAGTTTTTTAATTAAGGTGTTCCACCATTGTATCCAACCTCTGTTCCTATTATTACACAAGAATAGGAACGATCTTTTTAAAAATGAATAAAAATAAAGCATTGAAAACAAAGAGGAAAACTAAGGATGAAATCATAAATGACTTGAACACCGAAATATTAGAAAAAGATAACAGCATTAAAACGTATGAGAGATTAATATGCGATCTACATTTAAACATGAAGGATAAAGAAAATCTCAATAAAGTATTATTAGAAGAACAGGAAGCATTCAGTTTGGAATTTGAAAAGATTTGCAAAGAAAATAAAGCCCTGAAGAAAAACTTGGCTGATCAAGAAGCAACTATAATAGATTTACAGAATGACGTTTTTAATGTAACGCAAGATAATCAATACCTTAAAGCAGAAAATGATGATGCTATTTATTCAAATCATGACAATATTATTGAACCATTGAAAAAGCAACTTTGTTTAATAGAAATTGAACATGCCGCACTACAGAAACAATTTGCAAACTTAACAGAAACCAATGATAAATTGAAAAACATTCTAAATATTGGACAATACAATTTTTTTACACCGGGAATTAAAATAAATAAAGTAAAACAAAAACAAAAAAGGGGTCGTAAATACAGGAAACTAATAAAAAGTATAGAAAATAAATACATGAAGTTAAAACAGTCTAGTGATAACAATAAAAAAAACATTGATGAAATACAGGGCCAAATTATATATGATCAAGGGTTAGACTCGAATACTAAAAGTTACACAAAAATAAAAGAGCTATTACCAAAAAACCCTAATATGGATAATAGTATAAAAGATGATCGAATTTTAGAAAACGTAGAAAGTGAGAGAAAAAATAGAAAAACTATAATACTGTCCGATGAGACGGGAAGACAATTATATAAATATATTGATAGTCAGAGACAGTCTAATGAAAACATCATAAACATCTGCAAGCCTGGTGCTTGTTTTTCAAGAATCTTAGAGAGTTTCAAAGAAAATTCGAATCAACTATCTAATCATGATACGATGGTTCTCCTGGTGGGATCTTTCAATAGATATGAGCACTCCAAAACATCATATGTGGCTCTACTAAGAACGATACTAAACCATCAATCAAATCACAAAATAATTATATCTAGCTTTCTCTACAATGGATACGATAATGATCAAATTTATAAAATGAACAGAAAGTTATATTCATTAGCCGTGTCATCAGAAAATGCTGAGTATCTAGAAATAAACTCATCCCACGGAAAATTGAGTAAAATCAATTTGTCTACAGCAAATTGTAGAAAGATGTAGGGCTAGAGATCTTTTCTCACCTCTTATATTTATAAATACAGCATCAGAGACAGCATCTAAATACGAGTGCATTGAAAATAGCACGGTTTTTCACGTAAGGGAAGGGGTCATAAAATTAGTATAGATGTTAAGCATAGTTTTGTATTGTTTCATCAAAATTGTAGAAGTATAAGAAATAAGTGTTTAATACTGCAACCAATTATTAATATGAATTTGCCTCATGTCATAATTTTATCAGAAACCTGGTTAACTCGCAGCGATGTTAATACCATAAAACTAAATGGCTACGTGCATGCGAGCTATTTTGTTAGAAAAACAAATATTCACGGAGGTGTATCAATTTTTACTCGGCAAGATGTAAGCTTTTCAAGTTGTAAAAATATTGATAAGTTATCTGTTGAATACCACTGTGAGTTATCTGCTATAAAAATACATTTAAAATTTGAGAAATTAATTATTATAGGATTATATAGAACTGGCAAGGGAGACTCTTACATGTTAATGCAAACTCTAAAAAAGCTGTGTCACTTCCTATGTAACTCATTTGACGGAAAAATACTTATGTTTGGTGATTGGAACGTGGATTTCATGTCTCATTCAAAGCTAAAACAGGAGATAGTAGACATGTTGTCAACATACGACATGACTAATATCGTTGACTTCCCCACAAGAGTAGAGGGAACATCGGCAACATCTATAGATTGTCTTGTTACAAACATAAAACAAAATATATCTGTGGAACCCATAATAAGTGGAATATCAGACCATGACGGTCAAATAGCCAAACTAAAAATTGAAAATAGATGTCAACCTCGATATATTAATACTGAATGTCGAATGTTTAATGACTATAATATTGAGGATTTCTGTCAAGCAATGATGGCGTATGACTGGGATATATTATTTGAAAACTACAATAATGACACATTTGAAAAGTTTTATAATAAATTCATCTGGAATTATAATTTATTTTTTCCCCTCAAACAAAAAAGGATAAAATCTAGACAGCAAGCCCCATGGGTAACAGATGAAATAATTAAATTACAACGAGATATACAAGATTTACATGAGTTACAAAGACAGTATCAAAATATAAATTTAAATCGACACATACTAAGTAAAACAGCAAAACGCAATGATAAACTTTACGAAGAAAAGAAAAATTGTATAGAAGAAAGGATATGTAACTCTAAAAACCCAAAAAAGGAAATTTGGCAAGTGATAAAGGAAGAAACAAATAAAACAATAAAAGATATTAAGTGGAATTTAATAGACACTAACTCTAATCTACCCATCCCTAAAGAAGAAATAGCCAATGGAATAAACAACCATTTTATAAACATAGGACTTCAGCTGTCTAGGGCAAACATACCAGATATTCCAAAAGCTCTAAGCTATATAGAACCACCGGAACTAAAACCAAAATTTGATTTTATTTTAATATCCACGAATAAATTGATTAGATTAATTAAAGACAAAATATCTAATTCTTCTACTAGAGATATAGATGATATAACAGGTCGCTTTATATATAAAACTATTGATACAATATGTGAGCATTTAACCTATTTGATTAATAGTGTCTTAACATCAAACTCCTATCCACCTGCCCTAAAAAAAACCCGTCTGTGTCCTATATATAAAGGTAAAGGAGAAAAATCTAATGTAGAGAACTATAGACCAATCACGATCGTACCCACAATTTCGAAAATTATTGAATTTGTAATATCAGATAGTATTATGAAGCATCTTGAGAATAATAAACTACTGAATGATGCTCAATATGCTTACAGAGCAGGGCGGTCGACTGTACTGGCAACGCAACGATTTGTTGAATGTGTTGTGATGGCCCTAGAAAGTAAACAGAAGGTTGCTGGTATATTCCTTGACCTCTCCAAGGCGTTTGATTCAGTGAATCATGAACTGCTTCTTAAAAAACTCGAAAGCTATGGAATAGAGGGAATCCAGGCTGAACTCATAAAATCCTTTCTACATGACAGGAAGCAAACTGTTGAGGTAAAAATAGAAGGAGTGCGACACCGATCTACCACCCAATGCACCGCAATGGGAGTTCCACAAGGATCAGCCCTGGGAAATACTCTATTTCTGGCTTTCATGAACGATCTGTGTGGGGTTAAGCTTCAGGGTGAAATTGTTTTATATGCGGATGACACCACAGTTATTTTATCAGCGAACACACAAGAAGATCTTTTGCTCAAAATAGAGGAAGCCATCTGCGAATTAAATAAGTGGTTCAATTCAAATGGATTAAAGTTGAACTCTGAGAAAACAGGCATCATTTTCTTCAGTGCAAGGCCAAAAAAAACAAACATGAGGACACAAGTAATATTATCAAATGGGCAAATTCTAAATACCTTATGTAGCGTCAGGCTTTTGGGATTTGATGTCGAGACAAACTTAACATGGAAATTGCAAATTGACTCCGTATGCGCAAAAATGTCAAGTGGTATATTCGCACTGAAACAATTGAGAACGTTAGTCTCTACCAAAAGCCTGAAAGAAATGTATTATGCGTATGTTCACTCTGTTATGTCGTATGGCATCATAATTTGGGGATGTTCAACGGAATATGAACGTGTATTAAAAATGCAGAAGAGAGCTGTTAGAACGCTCGTTAATGCTAAATATGGGACTTCTTGCCGAGAACTCTTTATGAATCTACAAATTCTTACGTCAGTATCTGTCTATATACTGGAAATAGTGATGTATGTTAAAAAGCACCTCACGGATTATATGACAAGAGGACATGCTACGACCAGAAGTGTAAGAAACACTGATGACCTACAAGTTATCTCATGCAGACTAGCATTGTCCAAAAAGCTGCCAAAAATAATGGGTCAAAAACTATATATGAAACTACCGAAGCCCATTAGAGAAATCTCGAATATAGGTGTTTTTGAGAACAATGTTAAGCGTTTGTTGTTGGGCGATACATTGTATAATATTATGGAATATTTGACAAATGACTACAGTCACTTTAAAGTTTGCATTGACATTGAATAACCTATGTTGTTATTTATATTAACGATTATTGTTTTTTAAAATTGTTTTTATTGATTTTATTTTTTATAATATGGAAATGAATTTGTTATTACTCTATTTATTATTCTAACAAATATTTATAAAATGACGATGCCTCTATACAGCTGAAGTAATTTTTAACTTTGATTTTTACACTTAAGTACCTAGCATGAGATATGATTGTTTGATTATTGTTTTTTATTTTTATTGTTATTGTAAAAGAATTGATTATTACTAAAAATGATTTGTTACCTGTTTGACAAGTCTAATCTTTCAAGTGTATGGCTATGTTTTACTACAAGGCTGTATTTCAAAGCAAAGTTATGACAATAAATGATTCTGATTCTGATTCTGATTATTTAAATCTTGTAACATTCGTCGAGTTTGACACATTATCTTACGAACAAAACAGCAACACCGACACTAAAGTCATAAAATAAGAGAACAATAGACGCACACAAAAAAAAATTGGTTTGTTTACGTTATGCTCGCGATTGTTTACATTAGCATCGTATTTCTCTTTGATGCTTATTTGAGACAAGTAAAACAAATGTATTAATTAGATAGAACGTGTATTCGTGTTGATATAAAGGTGTGTAATATGTGGACAGAGTTATTCGTCTTGAAGTGCAAACTCGAAATGTTTATGAAGTGCCGTTTTTTTACAGTTGTCATTTTTTCCAGGTTTCTTATTGGAATCTTGTAATACTTCATTCTAATTCCAATAAGATTCCAATAAGAAAATGTATTCAGAATGACGCTATAAGTTACTGTTTCTTGATTAATACTGTAAATACGTAGATATTTATGATTATATGACCGCGGGGGCGGCGCGCCATTTCGCAAATTTGCAAATTTGACGTAATTTCGCGAACCCCGGCGAGCCAAGGGAGTTGTCAACTGATAAATTCGCGAGCTAACAGGTTAATTAAAATAAAAATAAAGTAAGAAAGATTTAAATAGCATAAATAAAATTAAAACAAAATACCATCGATATATTATCTTCTGTCTAGATTAAGGGTTACGTACAAGATAACATCGTGGAAGTGGCCGCTTGGAAACTCAATAAAACAAAATTATGTCACTCATGAATGAATGTTCTACGTTCAAACGTGGACCTACTCAAACTGAAATAGCGACACCGTGGTCTTATTTCTTCGGCCGTTTTTACAGCTGTCACCCTTATTCTAGGCTATTTCGATGCAAAAGACCAAGAAACATACAGTAAAATAGATAGATAGATAACACTTTATTGTTACACCACATGGAAAAAATTATATTCGAGAACTTAAAATAATAAAGAAAGCGTTACAATGGGCGGCCTTATCACTCAAAGTGATCTCTACCAGGCTGGTAAGATTTAAAACTAGGGGCCAACCACAAGCTTTTAAAACAATATTATAACCTTACTTGTCTTTTGTTCTGTTTTGACGTCAGATGTCAAAGAAGGACAAAAGACAAGTAAGGTTATAATAATATTGTTTTAAAACCTTTTCGTTGGCTCTCTGGTTAGCTTTAATACAAAACATTAGGTTTTATGTTTTTTGGTTGCAAGTGCAGAGTAATTGCTAAAAAAAGTAGGGAAATGAATAATCTTCATAATAATTTTGAGTTTATGAATCGTTTCTTTATAACTAATGAACATCCACTGAGGAAAGGGATGTCTGAGGGGGAATAACCCACAGGGTACAACTAGGAATTTATAATAGAGTATAATATTTTTAGGCGAGGATAACTTCGTTGGTAGTGACTTCGAATGCCAAAACGAAGGTCGCGGGTTCGAATCCTACAGTGAGCTTGATCGTTCGGTGAAGTAAAATATCGTGAGGTAACCATAGCACGTTGGTAGGGTTCTTTGTTGTTCCCGCCTGACTGGCTACCACCCTCAAGTTGAAAATCTGTCGCCAAGAACCTGGTATGTTCCGACAACTGCACTTGAAAGCCAGATTCCTTATAAGCTTTGTGTGCTTACCACCTTCGGCCACACCATCACTTACGGTGAGATTGTGGTTAAAAATAGGCCTATACATAGTAAAAAAAAGTGAAATAAATAAAATAAATATCCTGGGACACTCCTCACACACGGTCATCTGATCCCAAACTAAGCAAAGCTTGTACTATGGAAACCAGATAACTGATATAATACTTTTTGTTTGAAAATAAATACTTAATATACAGTCGAGGACATAAATATGTATACACTTTTTGAATTTCAAAAGCGATTTTCTCGCATTTTTAACATTCAAGTGTTAAAATATTACAAAATTCATAATAGTATATGTTAGAAGATTCTGCCTGCATAATATCTCATAATTTCAATCAGTAGTTTTAGAGGAAACCGTTGTTGAATTTTACTAAGTGTATACATATTTATGTCCTCGACTGTACATAATTACACCCAGACTCAGAACATACAGACATGTACATGCACACAAATGCTTGTCCTGTGTGGGAATCGAACCCACGACTTGCGGCGCGATAGGTGGATTCTTAACCAACTGCGCCAACTGGTCAAAAAAATCTCTTATTAAAAGCCTATTCCAGGTTAAATCGTTCAAGCCTATACGTATAACTTTCAATGACGTCTGGAATGCCAAAGACGGCAACAGTTTTGATCATAGATTAACTTTGATTCAGCTTTCAAAAGCTGATGGTAAGAGAAATAGTGTTGTTTTCCCAATTGAGTGCAGCATGGGGTTCTTCAAAAAGGGTGTGAAGAGATTTCTTCAGGGTCGGCAACGCGCGAGAGATACCCCTGGTGTTGCAAGCGTCCATAGGCTACGGTAACTGCTTACCATCAGGCGGGCCGTATGCTTGTTTGCCACATTAGTGATATAAAAAAAATAGCGCGGTAAAATTTCAATAGTGTGGCATAACTACGGAAAAAACCCAGCTTTTCAGTACAATTCCTTTTTTAACCCAATACGAAAAATTCGCACGTTAAATTATAGCGAGAACATTTTCGCGAAGGAAATTCTCGGGAATATTTGCTGTAATTTGTAGCACGAAACTTAATGGCTAAAGCTTTTGGCTTCTACACGTAAGTTCTAGTTACTCGTATTTTGCTCAAATTATTACATGTGCATTTTGAAAGAAAGTATTTATACTTATTGTTTTAAGTTTACTTCAGTATTTTTTTTGTGTTTGACCACAATTCTTACCATAGACGATGTGGCGAAGGTAAACTGCCAAAAAAAACTAGTAATTAAATACGGCTGAAACTGCGGGGCGGAAAGTTAGTCTGTAAAAAAAACTCAGAGGAGATTAGAATGCTTTCAAAGTTAATGTTACTGAAGTGACTCTATTTAGAAAAATAGCACGCGATACGCCGTACGTCATCCCGTAGATGGTCTACGAGCGTAAAATGTAGAACACATTCTGTGGTAGTCATTTGAAGATTTTTATGGAGTGGTTTGGCAAAGTTTTCATTCTTATAGCGTGATACTGAGGTTTTGCCAAGAAAAAAATGTTTTATTTAAAAAAATTAGGACTTTTTGCTTCGATACAGCAGCTACATATGCAACCCACGACGAGAAGACGCTACCCATCCTTTTCCCCGATGACACGATATTCTTTTTTTTATTTTAAACGCAATAAAAATAATTTATTTTCATTTTGCTAATACCACAGATTTAATAATATACTTACCTATAGTAAGATTAATTAAGAAAAGTGGTGATTTATAAAGGCACAAAAAAAAACAAATGTTGATGAGATAATAATAATGGTCAATTGACTAATGTAAAATAAATTCCAATTTCGCTATTTCTACATTAAAATCATAAACATGGACAAAGTAACCCTTACTTTTTAGCAAAAGCTATTTTCTTGTCTGAAAACGTTATAGCAAAATTAAATATATAATAAGAATTAATATAAAATTAAATAAATCATGTTGAATAATTAAATTATAGAAAAAAAACATCAAAGTAAAGATTAATCTCTCAGAAATAATATTCATTTGAAACAGAACTTCTAAGATGCTGCAAAATCTCGTAGATTTCACTTCAAGTTATAACTTTGTGCTTATCTGACGTAACATTGTACAAGTAGTTGCTCAAGTTGTAACTTATCATTTGTTATTTCAAATCTCAAGAAATTTATAACAATTTTTATTTTCATTGGCACATAGAAGCTGTATTTGAACATTAAAATGCTTAACTACTAAGGTATCAAACAAGCATGTAGCCGGGCTGATGTTAAGCTGTTACCGTAGCCTATAGACGCATGCAAAGAAACGGCCAAGTGCGTGTCGGACTCTTGCACGAAGGGTTCCGTACGACCGTATAGTATTTAATTATTTATTTTTATAGCGACTTTACACACTCTATGAACATTTCAAGCGTATATGCTGCCTATTGTCATTATTAAAATCGAGTGAAAAACACAAAAAAAAGATGTTTCTTGTATTCCCTTTCACCTTGAAAGAAGGTTATGCTCAGTGGGACATTATAGGCTGATGATGATGATGAAATACTTATGAAACTGTATACGGGGTGGATACGACAATACGACATTAAATGAAACCACGTAAAGTACTCATAAATACGATCAACTTTTACTATGGGACCAACTTCAGAATCGCAATTTTTTTACAGCTTTTCATACATTTTTGCCTACGAGACGATTTTAGACAAACAAGTATATCGTAATTGTGTAAGTGATTTGTAGGTACCATTGACATATATTGGAGCCCAAACATTCCTCGAGGGGGCTTAGTGTAATCATCAATTTGCGTCACAATACAAGAGCCGGATATACGTTTCCTATATGGAAAGGTTTATTTTACCCTAAAGGTTTATCCTGTAAATAACAACACCTTTTATATTATATGCCATGTTTATATGAAAGGGTGTGGTATTTTAGGGTTTCTTATGAAGTAAGAAACCATAAATACCCTAAAAACCCGAATAAAACATGGCTTATACTATTGAAACTAGATAACTGATATATTAATTTATTATTATTAAATAGATACTTAAAATATAGATATTATACCCAGACTCGGGATATGCTGACATGTTCATGCATACAAATGTGTACCCTGAGTGGGACAGCGTGATATATAGTGGTCTTAGCAACCACGCCTACTGGCCCGTCAATAATAATCAAGTACATTCTGAATTATTATCAATATTCCTCAATGATAAATGAATTTAAACCTAAAGATAATGCGTGTCAGATGCACACTTGGCTGAAGTTTTAGTAACAACATTAAGAACACTCATTACTTTAGTTCAAGTCCATTACTGAAAAGCCTAAAAGCTTTTGCAGCTTGCTCTCCCCTCGCGGGTTTTCATAAATTTACTATGAATCATTTTTTTGTAGGTGCCACCTTAAATGTAACCGGCTCAGGCGCGGATCCCATAGCGAAGGTCTAGCATTCCGCGTTCACTTCATTCGTGTCTCATATTCTACTCAAGTATACGAAACACGTCTTCCATCAATTCGGTTAAAGAATGTTTATGCTAAATTTTAAGTATATTGGACCAAGGAATTACGTTGTCCCATACAAACTCTGCCCCCGTTTTTTACCTCCTTAGGGGTAAAATTTCGGAAAATCCTTTCTTATCGGATGCTTACGTCATACAAAGAATACACCCTTCATGTTTCAGGTCTCTACGATCAGCGGTTTAGGCTGATAAATTAGAATAAAGAACAAAATAAAAACTAGTTATAAAAATAATTAATAAAAGTTTCGTAGAATATTGTTTAATAATAATTGCCTCATTTCCAATTAAAAAATGATAGGTAAAGAAAAGAAAAATAGGAATATAATTTTATGAATAATGGTAATCGAAAACTGTAAATTGGTGCTATGATTGTTTGAAGATTGTGTTGATCCTGTATAGCATAATATTTCTTTTTAGGTAACTAATTTCATATTATTTATGAGATATCAGAATAATTAAAATGTTTAGCATTTTAATCGAAAAGCATAAATAATATTCAGTTTTCAAAGTCAGACATTTTAGACATTCCATTAGTTTCAGATATTTGTTTGTGTGTTTATTTTTTGCTGTTAAATAAGCTTTTTGGCAATGATAATAATAACTATTATGGTGCGTTCTACGCGAAGCGAGCACGAGCCGAGCCTCGAACGAACAGGATTCGTTCGTTGCTCGCAATTTCAAGCGTGGACGTACTTAACGAGCCTACAATGAGCGCGGTGGAAATCCCTGTGTTCGTGAAAAAACTGACAATCGGGCGGAGCGCAGTCGAGCACGCTACGAATGCTAGTTCGAGGCTCCACGCTACGCGAATCGTGCTCGCAGTGTGCTCGTTCGTGGCTCGGCTCATGCTCGGTTCGCCAAGCATGGACGCAACATTATATTTATAATACTTTTTAGGGTTCCGTAGCCACATGGCAAAAAACGGAACCCTTATAGATTCGTCGTGTCTGTCTGTCTGTCTGTCTATCTGTCTGTCCGTCCGTCCGTCCGTCCGTATGTCACAGCCACTTATTTCCGAAACTATAAGAACTAGACTGTTGAAACTTGGTAAGTAGATGTATTATGTGAACCGCATTAAGATTTTCACACATAAATAGAAAAAAAAATTTTTTTGGGGGATCCCCATACTTAGAACCGAAACTCAAAAATATGTTTTTAATAAAACCCATACGTGTGGGGTGTCTATGGATAGGTCATCAAAAATGATATTGAGGTTTCTAATACGGACCCCTCGGTGCGCGAGTCTGACTCGCACTTGGCCGGTTTTTGTTTTAATCAACTGATGTGATCTGATCTATATTATTTATATAGGTAAATTTTTTTTACACCTTTTGTAAACTTTGGGTATTTTTTTTTTAATATTTAGTTAATTTCTAATTTATTGTTTGAAATGACTGTATGCTTACAACAATTAAATAAATATAATTCGTATCTGTTTCAAAAATTATCATTGTTGAATGAGACATGTACCTAAAATAATTTAAATTAAGAGGTAACCCTAGCTTAGAGAACAATGGTATGTAAAGATAATGCTTATAAGGGTTAAATAGGGTTGCTACACATTCTTACAGCACTAATAAAAGCTTAGGGCGTGCGTAAAAAGATAGCTTATTATGTATTTTACAAATTGTTGTCGTTGCTTGATAGTGAAGCGATCGGTGGTTATTATTATAGTGATAGTTAAACTTGAGTGCTTATCTACGGTCATCATAAGTAGTAACATAGAACGTAAATAGATTAATAATGTCTGTATGTAAGAAAAATACAATAGCAATAATTTTGAAGTTTGTAAGCAAAAAATAACTGGCTTTCTAAATCGCGCTACTACTTGACTTGATGGCACTCAGATTTGCATTGAAACAGGCTCAATAAAGCGGTTTTCTGATTACTGTACTGCTGCATATTCAAATTGTGCTTAATTGCCAATGGAAGAATATTTGTAAATGTTATATTTCTGGCACTTAAGAGATTGTTTTAAAATGAAACTGATTTCGACAAAGTTGCGCGGCTTAAATAAACACATACCGTTTCGCAGTTATGAAATATTGTTTTTACGGCATCATCATTCATGTAATATTAACGATGATTATCTTGATGATGCATCTTGTAAGTTGTAGCTCGTTGACAATTATTGCACAATATCAAAACTATTGCAAGTTATGTCGTAAGCCTAAACCCTTTTAGAATACCATCGCAGAAATAATAACGAGGGAAAACATTAAGGGAATGGGACATTACTTTTCCAAACTGTTTCAACAAATAAGATGTGACATCTAATTTTATTGTAAGGGTCACTATTGTGAAACTAGCTTTCCATCCCACGGTTTCAACCGGAATCCCCAATCCATCCCCCTCATGTAAAATATCCAAAACCTTTGAAAAAAATTTATTTCACTCTGGCCTTGTACACACGGCTACAGATCAAGCTATACATTTCCAGTATAAGCTGAGCTCGCATTGTATAGGACTTCCGTACAATGGGAGGTCAGCTTATACTAGAAATGTATAGCTTGATCTGTTGCCGTGTGTACCCATCAGGTTATTATGTGTCAGAACACAAACAACTTTAGTGAGTTCCACTAATTTGTCGTTTGCATAAAAACCAAGGAAGGAAAAATGTCCTTACATAAAAAAAAATGATGTCACTTCCAATTAATAGCAAACTTTAAACGTTACAATATTTTCAGAGAAAATCAAGGGTCTAATCGATTGACAAATTCACTTCCATCAGGGTCAATTTGACAGGGGTCAGAGCATAAAGGTCACGTGTAATCCAATAATGTAAATGTGAAGATTTTTGGATGTAATGGTTGCCTTAACAAATTTTACCTTTATATTTTTATCCCCCTTTTTTAAACGCGGTAAATACGGGGCTTGTTCAAAGTCAATTTTCGTAAATTGTATTACAAGTCAAAATTAAATAAACACGAATTTTAAGTTACTCTCTAAGAAAGCTTCCCCTTTTAAGCAAAGAAGTCAGTCTTTTGAAGATATTTAAAGACCACAGCCGAATTCGTGTGAATTCCTTTGCTAAGAATCACGATCTTACGACTAACACAGTTACACTAACTACAGCAGATCAATAAACACAATACTGTGGCAATTATTAGATTACGTGGATAAAAATACGAATCATGCCGAAGTTTATTGATATTGTCTATGCTGCCTGCAGAAGACTTAAACTGGCAATATTTTTTTGAGACAATAGTTTTGGCTTTTGGCAATGCTACTTTTTTCTTCCAAGTCGAAAAGCTGTCCACCAGAGCCCCAATAAAAGGTTGTGGGTAGGTGTTAAAATTTACAAATTTATCAGTTTTGAGTCTACTAAACTATAAAAGCTCAATCTACGATTCGAACTTATGACTTCAATCAAGGCATTTGCTCCAAAAATAATCGGATTATTACAAAACTCCGTGTCGTGTCTTAACCACTCTCAATCCAAAGGTTGTCTAAAAGAGAGAGCTACTTAGCGATAAGACCGCCCATTGCATAGTTATTTGTATTTCTTGTTATTCTTTGTGACCAACTTTTTTATGATTTGTATGCCCAAAAAGCGGGACATAGATGAAAACTAATTCTAACAGTTTATGTAATACGAACTTTTTCTACCCGTTGTATTTAAATAAAAAAAAATGAGCTATCTATCTATCTAACTCCACCGACTATAAGAAAGAAGAAAGAAAAGACATTTATTCAAATGTAACACAACACAATTACATACACATAGAAAGATAGACAAAAAAAAAGCAGAGATATAAAAAATATAAATAATTGTGTTGTGTGCCATCAGAAATGGACAGCGACTCAGTTATAAACTATAAGCCCAGTACAGGTACCGGGCTACAGCACTGATTTTCAGTCGCTGCTAAAGGTGACGCCACGAACACCGTAATTAAAATAAAATAGAAACGAAACAAAATAATAATAATACATAATTGAAAATTTAAACTAATTTACAAACTAAAGTGTACGGCCCAATACCGAATATTACGTGGGAACCGTAATAATAATAATATATATATTACATGTTGGCAACATAATGCACCATAAACAAAGAAAAGGTAAGAAGTGTAAGAACATGGTAAGAACAAAGGAATACAAATTATAATGTTATCTATGACACTATCATACTATAATACTATCTTTCAATATTCTATTGATCAACTGTAACTATTTATATACTATGGCAACTATAACGACCCAGTGGTCTCAAATTAAGGCCGGCCGCGGCCGTGAATGCCTGAAAAGAGGCTGTAATTACGCCCTGAAATATTCAACCGGAATAAACTGAGACACGGGGTGTGACGTCACCAAAGCAGCGATAGTAAAAAAGTTAGTTTAGATCTTTTATGAATGGTTAGTCATCTTTATATTTAAAGGCATAATTATTACGATCACTTATTTTATTTACAATAAACTAAATAATATTTATTTTCTTACTATTAAAAAACTGATTTATACACAATTTTAGGTCTACTCTTTTCTTCTTGTGAAACCTTTTCTTTTTCTTTGATGCTTCTTCGACTTCCTTTTTTGGTTTCTCGATTGAGCGCCAATAGTAATCTAATCAGCTTACATATTGACATCCCATTTTTTTCCATGTAGCAAAAGGAAATTTGTATTTTTTCGATTTTACCAAGTTGAAATCTATAAAAAAAAAAAACTATATAGTCTTTTACTAGGCCAGTAAAATTTTTTTTTTTTGTTATGTTCCGACTGAATTTAACATTTACGAATTTCATTCTAATATTGCTGGGGTTATAAAAAAGCTCAGATTTCTTTAGGTACTAAAAATCAATTTTAACGTCTATTAAATTATTTAAAAATTATTATTTTTCTCATTGCTGACCATACACCGTTCAGTGTCAAGTTTTGCATTCATATCCCCAGCGTGTGGCGCTCCCTGGCAAGCTTTTGTTTCATCAACTTTATATCATATACATAGATAAATAGCGACTTCTCTGTGGAATTTACAAAGTATAATTTTACCCTTTGGGCAAATATTTACATTCGTAATTTCAGCCATTTGCGTATGTTTTACCTTTCGCTTTTATTTGTATACATTGGAGCCTGATGATGTTAAAGGGTTCAGAATCTAATTGGAATCATTTACACGTAAAGAAAAACAGTGACACAAAAAAAAAAAAAAAAAAAAGTGATTTATTTCCGTTTGAGCACTAAATACTTTGATGACCTATGGTATTCCCTTTTGAGCACCAATCAATATTTTAACTGGGTGCTCAAACGGAAAAAAATATTCGAATTTATTCCTTTATGTGCACCAACGGTTTTGTAGCTTTTGGTTTTGTGGTGTATAAAACCATATTGATAAAAAATTGCAGTTTTATTTTACGGAATAAATAGAAGTATAACCATAAGAGCACTGATTACAAGGTTCTCCTTTTTTAAAATAAAATATAATAAATAAAAGCAATAGAACATCACTATCTCAAGCTATCATAATATACTCAGATGATTTTTTTGTGTCCAAATACATTTTAATACTTTCCTAATTCTCCTTCCGATTTATCCTTATTTACTGGTTGCAACCCTACGCACATCCAGTGTCCCGAACGTAAATACATTTCTATATAGGGATCATTAAACTGCAACATGGTAAAATTGAGTGGAAATATATAGAGTTGTTTGTTCAAGGTCCATTTATAATGTAACGGGACGGATGCATCCAATGGACGATAAATAGGTCAATTCAATTTTATAGGTTGAAATTGAAGGGTATAATCGATTTTAAAAAGGGACCGGTCTTGATTAGATTTTCAAGCGTATATGTTTTTTACATGGAATACATTTTGCTGGGCAATTTGCATCCTTAACGACGTTACGAATCAAAATACTGTAAATGGCAATGATAAGCTTGTTGTTAAACATAATTGAGCAAAAACATTATTTATACCAATGTGTGACCTATATCCGGACTTTGATCACGCTTCTGCGTGACTTACGTAATCCATTAGTACACGGATAAGCGTGCCCTAATTGAGGGTTTATGTCACATAATTATGTTATAAAACAGTATCCAATACTCGTGAATTAAGTCTATTATTGCACGGCGATTACAATGGCTACTATTTAAGACACTCGTATCGAGAAGTACAGTTGGCAGATCCAAATACAAATATGTTTGGAGATAAATTATCAACAATTAGGAAGATGCCAGACAGGCGGGATTTATCGTATCTTTGTTACCTTGTATTGGTATCGAACGTTTTATAAATAGATTTGAACCTTCTACCTTCGCCATGGCGTAAATACCTCTAAGATATAATCGCATTATAAATACTTATCTTGTTTTTATCACGGCTTTTTATGTACTCCTTCCGGTATCGTCCCGTATCCGTCCCATTATAATACAAAATCATCAAATTTTATCGAATACGATTGTGACCGGAGTACTGAACCTAAATAAATTAGGGTCAGAGGTTCGATTCCCGAACAGAAAACACGATTTTCGTTACGATAATAAAATAACTTTTTTTAGCGTTTATTAAGTTAAGTGGACGGGCCAGTTGGCGCAGTTGGTTAAGAAGTGGAGTCTTAACCTAAAGCGCCGCAGGTCGTGGATTCGATTCCCACACAGGACATGCATTTTTGTGCATGAACATGTCTCTATGTTCTGTGTCTGGGTGTAATTATGTATATTAAGTATGTATTTACAAACAAAAAGTAGTATATGTATTATATCATGTCATCAACAGATGATTATTTAGCTTTGGATACTTATTTTAATTTATTGTATAAGTCATCAATACCTAATTCTATATTAAATAGTAATTGTTTTGACTAATATTAATAACAAAGATGGCGCTGCACCTATTTTTCAAACGCTACCGTCATAGTACTTATAAAAGGGCCTGCAGCGCCATTTTAAGCTCAGTCGTCATTTTGCCGTCGAACGTAACGTTTCATATAAAAATGTTAAGTGAAGGTGTTATAATAAAAAGTTCCGTGTTATAATATAGTATATTGTGCAGTGCAGTGTTTGTTTTATTGGATAAAATATATTATTGAGTGAGTACGTTATTATTTTTACAGTCTCAAAAGCTAATTTACCCCATAGCTTTAACATCTCAGAAGCGGGATGACTACCGCGTAGACCCACACAAGTGATTTTTAAATAATAATTGAGATCACGTGTTTTATGTATATATATATTTTTTTTCTTGTTCTTATGTGTATTTTTTTATTATTATTATTATTCCATGGAAAATGTTTTCTTTTGGAGTGGTGCATGGTCGGGATCCTCTTTCGACAAATTAATGTCAACATGTAAGAGTCTATATAATACTTACATCATCCTAATTATATTATTTATTATACCTAATAATCTAATGAAGTTCTGAAAAGCTTA
Organism: Achlya flavicornis; assembly: GCA_947623365.1. NCBI lineage: Eukaryota > Metazoa > Arthropoda > Insecta > Lepidoptera > Drepanidae > Achlya > Achlya flavicornis. The sequence continues at coordinate 18,736,294 of OX392467.1, read as the reverse complement.
ACCTACGGGCCACAGTTTCATTACAATATGTTATTACTGAACGCCATTAGAACATTTAAAAATTACACAGTACCTACAACATAATAATAAAAAGTAAAAAAAAAAACATATTATTATGTATTTATTATTCTTATACATTTGCTAAGATGATTTACTACAATTAATGTCTTGGAATTCCCTATTACATCTGTTATAGCATTCTTTACTTGGAAGCAATAAGTGCTACCACTTGATTGGTGTATGTTGAAAGTGATCTACCTTCTTACTACAACTAACTTGTGGTAGCGGTTTACTATGCAATCAATACTTTGTGATTAAGTGAATTCAACGGAAAAACTGGGTGGTTCAGTGAAGGCACTCTGATAAGGATCAGAGACCCAATTCTCACTTCCCTCGAGCTGGCCTTCGAATCGAACTTGCATTGCGGGTGCAATTTCGACAGTAAAGTTTCGGGGGCCGGAGTGAATTTTTCAATTCCTGTGTTCTCGGCACTAGTCGAACTGGCCTTCGAGGTGATTAGTGTTAGCCATATGATAGATACAAATTACACGATGCGTTTTGTTATCGTACGCGATAACATTATGTCTTAAATTAAATTCTGGAAAGATTTTAATGACTATGAAATATTAAAACATCGTTTCACATAGTTTTTTAAGTACCTATCTTGTTATAGCCGGAATTCATAAATTAATCAATTTTATTTAATAATTATAGATTGGTTTAGCAAGTATTCGGTTTATCTGTCATTACATTTCCAAATGACAGCTTGTCTATTAGACGTGTGATGGTTCGCATTCGAAATGCGTTTCGAGTGGTCCCGCCCGACCAGTCGAAGCGGTTCGAGCGCTGGCCCTCGAAAGGTGGGACGGAATGACGGCTTCGAAATTGTCAGAGTAGCCTAGCTTGATTTTCGCTCGAATGAAGTACGAGTTCGAACTTTGTTTCGAACATGTGACGAATTCGAGTGCGTGAGAGTTGGCTCTCTGGGCCTAATATGAATGAATTTGAATGGCAACCAATCGCCGAATTGAATAAATACATTTGAATTGAATTTTAATTTGAACGGCAACCAATCGCCGAATTGAATAAATACTTTTGAATTTGAATTTGAACGGGGCAACCAACCTACGACGATTGCAACCGGAAGCCCGCAGGTGGACTGACTGCCAGGTCAAACGCCATTCATGCAGCTGCCCGGGACGACCACCACTGCCGTGGCCGATCCAACCGCCCCGCTCGGGCAGTCATGCCGGGCGCCGCCGGCGCGTCTGTATTGGGCGCCGCTCGCGCAGTCGCGCCGCGCTGGGTGCCGCCGGCGCGTCTGTATTGGGCGCCACCCGCACAGTCATGCCGAGCACCGCCTGCGCAGCCAAAGTGGGTGCCGCTCGCGCAGTCGCGCTGGGTGCCGCCCGCGCAGCCGTATTAAGCGCCACTCGCGCGGTCGTGCTGGGCGTCGCTCACGCGGTCGTGCTAGGCACCAATCGTGCGGCCGTGCCGAGCACTGCTCGCGCAATCGAGCTGACCGTCGCTCGCTCTCCGCCTTTCACACTGTCAAGCTGACGGCCGCTTACGCAGCCGTGCCAGACAGGACAACCAGCCATTGGACATGGCAGTATCGGGTAAAACCGTCCATAAATATGACGAAATATCGTGAGCCTGCTTGTGTCTGACATTCGAAAGGTGCACAGACGCCACTGTGAATTATTTCCAGCACTTGCGTTCTGTAGAGATCATCATGTCTTGTGAAAGGTAATCTTGACAGCTTGCCTTTAATGCAGGCTTCCATCTTTTTGCCGTTCCAGTTCAGACCGTATATAAGGTCATATGTAGCCATGTATAATGTATGTGGTCCTGATCAGGTCTTCTTTAGTATGGCCAAGTTTATGACACCATTCCGTAATATCATGTTATCTTGCCTACAGGCAGTGAGTCGACTGACATATCAGTTCAGAAACAAGTATCGTTATCGTTTTAATTTTGCTTTTATTTTGTTTGACACCAACTTCAGGATACCGACGTATCACCGCACATATGAGAAGAACAGCCACTATTTAGACACCATACATTTTCATTGATGTTTGGATTTTCAGTATTCAAGCGGACGTTGAAGTTATTTATTTCATGTCCGCTCGTTTACTCATTTGCTTCGCTCGTCTTGTTGCCCAACAGGCCTCAGTAGTGTTACCCTTCATTTGCTACACTTGCATAGTGGTTTTATTTTTCTTGAAGAGATATGCGTCTGTTTTCAGATTAAGCGCTACCATTCCTGGTCTGGTATTCTTCCAGAATTTTCATTTTAAATCACGTCAGGATCTCAGGATTAGGCAATTGTCTCTAGACAATTACAGTCCTGAATACTGAGCGGTTCTGGGGGTATTTTTATATCCATATCAGCGAGCTTATTAACGATGTTCATGTAATTCCACTGAGTCTTAAATGTTTTAATTTTATTTTATCTTTTGTTGCGTACCTATGTAGGTATAGTTCTGTGGTGTTGTGTGTATGTCAAAATAAATGTTTTTCCTTTCTTTCTTTGAGTTGTTTATGTGATCACTAATATCTTCGTCATTTGACAATCGCTTGAGAACTAGCTGTTTTATTGCCTTTCTTCCGGATCCGGTGCTTTGATAAATAGCTTTTAATTTGTCATAGACGGATTTGGCTGACCTGCATATCTTTATTTGTTTCAATCCTGACGGTGATAAGAGAAGTAATATTTCAACTCTTGCCTTCACGTCTTCTTTTATGAATGCCAATTCTGCCGCTGCATCCGCGTCTGATAACAACCATTTTCGCCGCTTACTATGTCTCAATAATATTTTTGTCGGCACCATATGTCATAGTTTGACTTCTTAGCAGTTCTAAATTGCAATAATCATCGATGTCATTTTACGTACCTATTTATTTGTTGTTGCTGTATTTTTGATAATCACGCTCTGCTACCACTTGATGGGGTTAATTAACGTGGAAAGACTTTTACGAATATTATTTTAAAAGGTTAAGAGAAATAAACTAGCGACAGTACGGTAGCCAGTACTCACAACTGTAACTTATCGCAGGCTAACTTTCAGAATAGAGAACGTTTAAAATTCTGTTAGAATTCTAAATGACTCAGATCTTATTAATTTCGTTGATAAGAAGAGATAAGAAACTATTTTATAGTGAGGGCTTATAAGCTATTTAGGATAAAGTCCTGTAGGGAATGGTGGCAAGTCCGTTGGTAAGATTTCAATGTCAATCATGATGATACTGAACATTTCTCGGTAGACAAATTCTAGAGAAGGTGAAATCGTTATACTGGTTTTTAATTGGCTAAACTGAATAAATTACTATTTGATTATGATGACTCCCAACGATTCCTCTGAAGAGGGCTCATGATGGTTCGGTGGTCATGATCTGTGACTGCCTATATAGTGGGATTTATAAGGAAAATAATTCATGATTCAGTTCTGTTGCAGGCTTTAAAAAAAAATAAAAAAAAATTATTGACTACCTGTGTCCCAATAATTTTGGACTACCTTGGTCCCCAAAAAAAAAAAAAAATAATAATAATATGGACTACCTGTGTCCTCATAATTTTGGACTACCTTGGTCCCCAAAAAAAAAAAAAAAAAAATATGGACTACCTCGGTCCCCATAATTTTGGACTACCTCGGTCCCCATAATTTGGAACTACCTCGATCCCCATAATTTGGGACTACCTCGATCCCCATAATTTGGGACTACCTCGATCCCCATAATTTGGGACTACCTCGATCCCCATAATTTTGGACTACCTCGGTCCCCATAATTTTGGACTACCTCGGTCCCCATAATTTTTGACTACCTCGGTCCCCATAATTTTGGACTACCTCGGTCCCCATAGTTTTGTACTACCTGGATCCTTATAATTTTGTACTACCATGGTCCTTAAGTTTATTTGTAATATAGACAAATGGATACACAATTACGAAAACTTGATTGAGTGGTACCTGGATAAGTGAGAAACCTCCATATCTGAGACTACATGAGTCCCAGCTATGTGGTCCTGACACATTGGGACTGAATTGCCTCTTGTTTGTGGGACAACACAAACATCTATATCTGGAAGGGATTAGTTCGTTTGTTTTTATGGTCATCTTTATTTCTATAATTGGGACAGCGAGTGTGTTTTACCTCTTTTTCGAAGACTATTAAAGAAAATGCAGAGCTATTTTGAAATGTCTACAATTGGTGAGAAAAACATATTTGATAAAATATATATAATGAGACAAAGTGAGATTACGAAATATAAAGAGCAAAACTAAATTTAAAAACATACTTACCGTCTACAAACGCCTGAAATGGAGATGGACAGGACACATGCTAAGGGAAGGAAAAGAGAAGTAGACGAGACTAGTAACGGAATGGTACCCACGAGATACTAAAAGGAACAAAGGTAGACAAACTAAACGTTGGGAAGACCACATGAAAAAGATTGCTGGTCAAGAATGGACACGCACTGCAAAAGACAGGATAAAATGGAAAGCTTTAGAGGAGGCCTTTGTCGAAGGACAAGCTGTAAAATAAAACCCGGTTGCCGATACAATTAGTTAATATTGTCAAATAGAATTAAGTATTATAGTTTTATTGTTATCCTATTATGCAAAAGTTACAGCAATAAAGGCTTATTATTATTATTATATAATGCGGCTGATACTTCCAAAAGACAATCTAAAAAACAGATTTATTTTATTGACCCATTCCATATGCATTTTTTTTACTGTATATAAATAATGTGAGTGCTTGATTATTTCATTCATTTATAAAGTTTGCAAGTAGTGTAATCTCACCTATATTAATTGGACCCTCTGTAAATGTAAAAGATATTAATTTATGCCTGGATGTCTGAGACACTGGGACTACCTCTTTGAGTAAGACAAATTTCCAAGTCCCTTCGGATCCTAGTTATTCAGGTTTTACTGTATATGGGACTCTCCTGGTCCCTTTATAATTGTTAGATTTACAGTCTAGCAAAAAGTTTAGAAATGTAACAAATTTTTGGTATTCTGACAACATTGTATTACTAGTAGTACTAGTTTCTCATTTTGTACCTTATTACCTATCCCATTTTTTATCATCCCATTTTTGATTTCATGCTAATGCTTACCTAAAATAGTTTTATTTAAATTAATAGTGTTACTTGATTTAATTTTGGCAAGATAAATATCTATTTACCAAGTCACAGCTGTATTAGTTCAGTGGTTATTTACCGACTTATAATATATGAAATAGGCTTTTGCTGAGAAGAGCCGACAATGGACACGGCAGTTATGCTCTTCAAAAGCAAACTTGGATGTATTACATTAAATGCGTGGTGATGTAGAACAGACATTCCAAACCTTAGTTTAAAAGTTTTAGAAATATTGGTTAATTCGATAGAAACTAATGGCAAGGCAATGATATTATAATAAAATTCTGTACCATACGTTCCGTATTATCTATCGCATTCCTAATTCAACAATAACTGAACACCACTTAGTATGAGGGTAGCTTATCTCTATTATAATATCATTGTAGCAAGGTATCAAAACTGCAGAGACTCCTTCATTATTTTCTATACTTTCTTGCCAAGCTGTAAGAACATGCCTAGCTAAATTTTTTGTTTGTAACCGTGTATAGAAACTACTACTTATCAATTAATTGTCATTATTTTGAGTAGTTGAATAAAATATATAACCAGTCGTACGAGGTCGTACTATATAACTTGGATGGCCGACTGTCATCAACAGATGATTATTTAGCTTTGGATACTTATTTTAATTTATTGTATAAGTCATCAATACCTAATTCTATATTAAATAGTAATTGTTTTGACTAATATTAATAACAAAGATGGCGCTGCACCTATTTTTCAAACGCTACCGTCATAGTACTTATAAAAGGGCCTGCAGCGCCATTTTAAGCTCAGTCGTCATTTTGCCGTCGAACGTAACGTTTCATATAAAAATGTTAAGTGAAGGTGTTATAATAAAAAGTTCCGTGTTATAATATAGTATATTGTGCAGTGCAGTGTTTGTTTTATTGGATAAAATATATTATTGAGTGAGTACGTTATTATTTTTACAGTCTCAAAAGCTAATTTACCCCATAGCTTTAACAATCAGTTATCTGGTTTCCATAGTACAAGCTCTGCTTAGTTTGGGATCAGATGACCGTGTGTGAGGAATGTCCCAGGATATTTATTTATTATTATTTATTAAGTTAATTTAGTCACTTCTAATTGGGACGAGACAACAAACGTAAACGCGGCCCAAAACGCTACAAGAATATATAATTTTGTTTTATTGTTTTTTTTTACCATTTTGTTTGTCCAATATTTGGGGATCAAACTCACGGCGTAATAGCATGGTAAAATTTAAATGAAATGCGCTACGCTTGCAGTTACACCCAACACCTACCTCATATACGTAATAAATAGAGCTGCAAGTTAAATTGATACTAATTATTGGTTCCATTATTATTTTTCAATATTTTGATAACATTTTATTACACTGCCCTACTTTGCAAGCAAATCTTGTATGTTTGAAGGCTGACACAGGCCAATCAGGCAAGCGAGGCACCTCACTTTTAATAGGTAATTCGTCTCTGGACATAAGCAATAAGTATCAGAGGAAATGTCAATGTATCGCTGACGACAAGTCTAGAAGATAACTGGCTCTTAAGTGAAGCTGCCATAAAATACCAGTAGGTTCTTGGCAACGGGTTTTAAATTGAGGGTAGTGGTCAGCCAGACGGGTACTGTAAGGTACAGCACGCTATTTATGAAATGTACCAAAATAGCCCCTACTATAAATCAATAATAATATTTAATAAAATAACGAGAGAAATAAAAATAAGAGAAAAAAAAAACATTTAAAAATAAATTAAAAGACCACCTTACAAAAAATAATATTTTTCAATTGACGAGTTTATGATAGATAAAATGGAGCAAAAATAATAAAGAACATTATAATAAATTGAACGGTCTCGCGGTCTCCTACTAAGCATCCATAATAATTATAATTGTAAATCAAACTTATTAATATTTAATAATAATACAATAATAATTCATAATGCTCATGTAAAGGTGCGTCTACGCTACGCGACCGAGCACGAGCCGAGCACACGTGGAGTACGAATTCGTGTAGCGTAGACGAACTTGCGAACCTCTAACGAGCGTTCGGCTCTCGCTCGACTTCGCTCCGGCAAATTGACAGTTTTTTGACGATCACAGGGATTCGCATCGCACTCGTGTTATAAAAGCATTTATATATCTATATAAACCTCTGTAAACAATTTCACCTTTGGCACCACAAGATATTAGCTTCTTTATCTTACATCGCTCCACTCCGCTCCGCTCCCCGCTAACAAAAGAGCTACCCCTTTAAAACTCAACCCTAAACCGCGCACCTTCTAATCTGAGACCACCTCATTAATAATTCGCCGAAAGGTAGCCAGAACTCGTAATTGGATCCCGTTTTCGGGTTTAACCCTTCTGAAACTTCAAGTTTTCCCATGAAAATGTATTTATTATTTCTTGGTAGAGATGGTATCGAGGCAAACTTTGGTTCTTTATGGTTGGGTCACACCAATATCTTTATGTTTTAATTTTGTTCTTAGTCTTGTTTTTATTTATTAAACTCAACGTTTGATTATCCTACTAGGAAAACATTGATTTTCATATCATAAGTAGGTACTATCTTTCCATCCCGTGGTTTCATCTGCCAATACATTACTTTTCAAGATCATAGTCGTTCAAAAGGACAAATTACTGTTTATCCTAACAAATTCTATAAATGCGTGAGTTTGTTTGTTTGTTACGCCTTCACGCTTCAATTACTCAACGGATCATCATGAAGTTTGGCATGCCGATAGCCTATGGTATGGCCTAGGCTATCTAACTTTTTACCCCGGGAACGCGGGTGAAACCGCGTATGTAATTTATAAAAACACTTGTTCTGAATGGCTTACCTATCAACTCACAGTCTACACCTATTTGGGTAGAGGTAAGAATTTTGTAGTGTGTACAGTGTAGTGTTCTCTTAATATAAGGATATTAGGAGAACACGAAGAAACAGTTTCTTAAAAATAAGGGGCAAAAATAGGGGTCTAAAGCGTGCTAAAGCTGAACCGGCGGGACGGTAAACAGTACTATAATAAATTATGTTCACGAGTTTCTAAAAATCGCACTCAAGAAATATCTCAGAATTCTAAGCAGACACTTTATAATTCCAATATTTTTTGAGTACTTAAACAGGCACTCATTTTACATAATTCAATTTAGTATTAGCAGATTCGGATTTGATGAATTGCATGGGATCAGCTGTGAATTAGAAAATTGAATTACATCGAGTAATATGGCTTAAGTGGTCTTCTTAGATACCCTGATAATTAAATAAAAAAAACATTTTAACTAATTGCTAGAACATAACTGCGCAAATTCAATTAAATACCTACGATCACGAGAAAAATTGCCGAAATTGCTATTTAGATTCATAAAGAAAATACAAAACGAATTTAAGGCACTTAGCCGAGATAAAAGGCAGTATAAAGTAATAGGTGACTACAGAAGCGAAAATATCATTCGTCATAATGTCAATGACAAACGACCTTGTCAATCGCAATAGATGAAGTCGAAACCTGTAATATTCCGAGTTATTTTTAGGGATTAAGTGCCTTGTAGAAGTCTATCAGCTAAAATAGAATGAACGAAACTAATTTATCTTTCGGAATGTTTTATAATCGAGTAACATTCACAGTTCAAAGAACTACAGTAATTTACTTAGGAGAGGTAGATTTACCGTTATTTAGCTCAAAGAGCAGCTCGACTGGGGAAGTACCTCCGCCATACAGAATACTGCAGTCAAATAACTTCATTTTGCGTTCCTGCGCGTTCATTTACTTCAAAACATTTAAAATGGGTAATATGGTTTTGCACTGATTCGATTTCTGATTGTCAGGCAGATATGACGCCATGCAAAACTATAAGCTACAACGATACAAATTAAGTTGGTTCCGAAAATTGTAATGGTTCATTCCACGTTTTTTTTTATACCAATAAGGTGGCAAAAAAGCATACAGCCCGACTGATGGAAGCAGTTACAGTAGCCTATGGACGCTTGCAACGCCAGGGGTATCACTCGCGCGTTGCCGACTCTGAAGAAATCTCTTCACAACCTTTTTGAAGAACCCCATGCATGTGTACCCCATTGGAAACGACTGACTGAATCCTTGTGTGCACGATCGAGGTGGCTCAAAGCTATAGGGACGAGCACCACATCACCAGTAAGCGGTGCGACGCCGATGCGGCGACGGTAGATAAGTGCTGGTGGCATGGCAGCAGCCTCTATATCTATCCGAAGGCTAAAAGATTCTAAACCGCCAGGGAATCCCCCCGCTTTCTATCGTTGACAAGATTGACAGAATGTTACAAAGCCGCTAATACCGCCTAAATAGTTTTATGAAGTTTTTAGTCTAAGAATCAAAATATTTATTAAGTTTAAAAGTAATTCTACAACTGTGACAAACTGGCGACATAATTTCCAACTTTTCTCAATAAATACTTTGAAACATGATCCTAATTAAGTCCTAATTAGGACTTTAGGAAGTTGAGACTATTTCTAATAATTTGTTCTGACTTCGAGTGCTGAGCAATTAACTAGCTTACTTAAGAGTTATTTAGGTATTGAAAGTCCTTTAGCCAAAGTACCAAGGGTAGTACTATGATAAGGAAACCAGGATCTGATAATGGCATCTCAGAGAAATCGGTGGGGAACCTTCGCAATTCATAGTGGCGACTATAGTGTTTGTTATTTTTACAAGCTATACTATTTAATGAGGGTCTAGAGTCAATCTGATGATGGAGCCGAAAGACAGTCGAGGGAACTCCTCAACGATTTACAGCATTTTAATTTGTATTGATGAGAACTTTACACCTAGAAACTCAAAATTGAAAAATAAAAGCTTTTTAACTAAAAAATTTAACCGCCTTCAAAGTACACTAAAAAGTATGAAATATTTGGCTATAGAACACGTCCTGCTCTTTCGCTGGCTTCAAAACAGTGTCAGAGAACTTTGAAGGCAGTTTAATTTTTTTTTGTTAAAAAAAATCCATTTTAACCGCGAGCCAAAGTATAAAGGGAAAAACACCTAAATGAAAAAAAGCAACAGAAAATTTCATAGCATTTACTTGCGACTTCATACTCATTCAATTTACTTTATGCGTGGAATTCTAACAAGGAACGTCGTAAAGTTAAAAATCTTTTTATTTTTCAGGAAAAAAAGCATCTCTTATTACAATTTACTCATGAGAACATTTTATTTATGCTTAATATTTTGGCTCAGAATTCTTTTTTTTTTATAAGTACTAATGTACAAAAACCATATGGCTCTGCATGATGGTAAGTGATTACTAGTCTATAACCGTGCAATACCAGGTTCATCACTAGGGCATTGCCAAACCTGCAAAAATCCAAAAGGGGTGTGGGAGGAATCTCTGTGCCGGCAACGCCTCCTCATGGAGCTCCGGCGACCTTACTCACCGCAGGAACACAACATCACATTAAACTAATGTTATTTGGCTGCGATCTTTTGTAAGGTGTGTGGAAATCGAATCCACGACCCATGGCGTGACAGTCAGTATATCTTACCTCCACACAGAACAGGACGGTTAACGAAAGCTGGCACGTTCCCACTACCCACACATATGCAATTTTATGATACAGTATGTTTTATTACATTATTGCTCCTAATTAGTCAGTCGATTCTAATGGACGAATGCAAAAAAAGACCACTCTATATTTATGAGCAGTAACAAAAGCAAAGCAATAACTGTCTCCTTCATTCTCATAAGCTTGACCACGCGCGAGAGAGACGGACAGACTTTCCATGATGCGCATGCAGTGCGATGAACGCCACGCGTGTTGAACGTGCCAGCTATATAAAACCAACCTATATAATTATGAATATATTTAGTTGATTTTATCATCTATTTTAAAACAGATAGATGATATCACATACCATATTGCTTATTAGCAAAAATACTTTCTACATACAAGAAAGCTCCAATCTTAATCATAGTTCACTGAGGCGAGGGGCATCTGATAAAATAAACGTGGTTAAGTCTGGCACCCTCAGAAAATTCCTTTTTATATAATGAAATAGCATAATTTTAGGGGGCTGTCATATTTTAGTTTCGTTTCAGTATAGAAATTGTTGAAGTTTAAACAATTTCAGGTGTTATGGGTATTTTTAATCAGAAGAATGTGGTTTTTGCGTCTAGTAAAATACTATTTTCAGCTGAATTCAATCTTTTTTAGTGATCGTGCATAATTTTGGATTAAAGAATTTCAATAGGATAGAGTCGCCGAACTAAATATGCCCAAGAATGAGCATTGCGGTCGTAATTCTAATCTATCGTTAAAGACAGTTTCATTCTTTGAAGGCTATCAAACAAACTATAAATCCTCTAAAACACTAAGTAACAAAACTCCCCAAGCCCTGTTTTATACGCTTCAAGATACGAAGAAAAATAAACAGGACAAGACCTAAATGATAACGAGGGTAAAGAATAAGTTTTTTGTATTCTTATTTCGCTTCTATGTATTTTTCAGAGGCCTTTTTTACATGATAGCTTGTCTTGAGGTTTTACTCAGGTTCCTGTGATAGAAAATGGGTTGTCCTTATTTGGCCTGTCCCTAACTATTGTCAAACACCTTACTAGAATTAATAATAAAAACCATAGAGATTGAATATGAATAGAGCGCCGGGTATTTGCAATGCTTCCTTAAAACGGACTGCGCGTTCATAGTTTGAACCTGTGGTTTGAACGACTGAATACAATTATATCTAGTGAAAGTGATAAGCGTAAGTGATAAGGAACTCATCTCGATATTTTCTGACAGTAAATCACTATTGTAAGATATATCTGTGAATGCATATAAGTATATTCCATATATAGTATATGTAAACTGCTCACGCTTTGCACAAGAAATGTTGTTAACGCTCTCCCTCTATTAATATTCTTACTCTCTTCTTACTCCCTCTATTAATACTTTACTCTATGATAAAAACAAACATAACTTACATGTGGACTACTAGTATTTAATGTTACATTCCGAAGTATTTCGGTAGAGAAGCAATTCATTGAATTTGTGTTTCCTGACACCTTTAACCTATATCTCTCGACATCTAAAAGGCCAGAGTGAATAGGTATTTTCTGGGTAAGCGTGCTACATGTCATGATAGGATATTCTGAGGTCAGTCGGCCACAAGCTAGCCCATTGTACATTTGTAAGGGTCCACTCTATTTTTATAAGGAGATGACATAGACATTGGTCATTCATGTACATTGTTTTAGCAGATAAAGCCTTCAACCCACAACATGCCGCCTCGTCCCGCGTGCTCTCGTAAAGAGCTGGCTGATATTCTTGTTTTAGAGAAATATCTTTATTGAATCACGTGCTTTATTATTGTGTCAGCGTCCATCTGTCTGGAAACGTGAGTAATCGGCTACTTTCCTGAGAAAAACTATTCAGTCCATCATATACATTATCAAAAAATATTAGACACGTTTTTTCTTCTTTTTTTAATGAAACAAAAAAATACGAGGATATGTTTTGCGTAGAGTTTGTAACAATTTTAAAAGTCATAGAACAGAAGTTGTTATTTATGATGTTAGTAATATAATCCTAAGATGTTGTTAATGTTTTTCCAATAACCCTGGACAACACTGATTTAGTCATAAAAAGATTATGAATAAGGGTGTAAATCTTTGTCTGCACAAATGCAAACATCCTGCTCGTAAAATTAAATGAACATTATGTCAGAAACTCGAGTACCTAGTACATCTATTCGTCAATCAAGGAGTTGACAACGGGTCCCATCTCGTAAATGAATAAGATTGAAATTTGCATATCAATGTTATGCCTTGGATAGTCTTAGTCACAACCTACAATGTAGTGTCTCTTGTAACTTAGGCTATTAATCAGCTTTTAGAATCTTGTGCAATCCTTAAGAACAAGTCATAAATTATCAAGTGCCATGTTTTTTTTTAATTACAAATCAATCGATTTAAATGCGGATTACCACTTATTGATACGTCGAGAAACTATTAGATTAGTCCTACAAACTTGAATGATTGATAGATTTCAGAGATGTAGGGCATAGTACGCTAAGAAAAGATTTCCGGAAAGGTGGATAAGTTATCAAAATTAGGATCCTTCGAAACTTAGTGTAATAATATTTTTCAGAGCAGATAAAATTGAAATTGCTTTGCGTTTTTTATTTAAATTCCGATGGTAAATAGCAATAAGGTACATGGAGTAAAAATATGAATTGAGTGTGCGAAACGGGAGCAGTTTGCATATAGATGCATTCATAGATATATCGTCACTAGTGATTTACTGTCAGAAAAAATGACGATTATGAGTTCCTTGTCGGTAAAAGTATCGCTAAAAACAAGCTATTCGTATTAGTCATTATGTATTTAGTCGTTCAAACTATGAACGCGCAGTTCATTTCAAAGTGTCAATACGTGGTTTTGCCGTACAGCATGGGGTTATTCAAAAAGGGTGTTAAGAGATTTCTTCAGGGTCGGCAAGGCGCGAGTGATTCCCCTAGTGTTGCAAGCGTCCATAGGCTACGGTAACTACTTACCATCAGGCGGTCCGTCCGTATGCTTGTTTGCCACCTCAGTGGTAAAAAATAAAAAATACTGTCGCTCTATTAACATTCTTACTCTATGGGCACTACCAATTAACAAAACTATGGGTACCTATAGTCAATTTGTTTCCGAACTTTACTGAGCCTATAAGACAAAGGGATAAAGAACAACTACCGTAACACACAACAAATTCTTTAGCTTAGCTGTGAAATAAAGCCATTATCATTTATCTTTGAAATATTATGGTGCGTCCATGCTACGCGAAGCGAACACGACCCGTGCCTGGAACAAACAGGATTCGTTCGTTGCTCGCGATTTTAAGCGTGGACGTACTTAACGAGCCTTTACTTAGCGCGATGCGAATCCCTGTGTTCGTGAAAAAACTGACAATCGGGCGGAGCGCAATCGAGCACGCTACGAATGCTCGTTCGAGGCTCGCAAGCCCGTCCACGCTACGCGAATCGTGCTCGCAGTGTGCTCGTTCGTGGCTCGGCTCGTGCTCGGTTCGCCAAGCATGGACGCACCATTAGAATAGATAAACCGCATAACAAATAGCCTAGAAAAATCCTAGTGACAGATCAACAGTCCTAAAAGCACTTTTAATAAAAATCTAGACTCAGATGAAATTGTCATTTTCATATAGAACGTACAGTCACGTTGAAAAACATATGAACAACTTATAAAGAAACATCGTCTTAGGCTCTTCCATTGAATAGGGAAGAGCTTCCTCTATTCTTGGTCAACATAGCTGGGGTAGATATTGGACAGTTGTGCAGAATATTATGAACTTCGATAGCGTGATGCATGATCTTTTAGCGCCATCTACTCATTGGAGTGTGAGTTTTTTTCTATGTATACGTGGTGGCTACAAACTAATTCAAAAAAGAATATACAAAAAGTGCCCGACTTGATGAGTATTTACGGAAAGTACCTAACGTCGAAAAACGCAATGTAGAAGAAGAATATTCTAAATATAGAAATTATTTTTATACTACTAAGTTGGCAAAATATTCGCCTGATGGTAAGCGGTTACAGAAGCGTAAAAATATCGTCATACTCAAAAGAGGTGTGATAGCAGTCGCTGTGCCATCGAAGGGACAACCTTTAGTACCTACTATGGCGCTGCTCACTGCCACCCATCGCCTGCCACCCAAGCTCTGGTGACCGTACCGCAGGAACACAGCACCCGCATTTTTTTTCTGCGATCTTCTGTTAGTAGGAGCCACTTCCCAAGTCGGGAAAAATGTACACTATATCATTAATATAATATTCGAGGAAGACTGTACACAAATTCTTTACACAAAATATTGGATCTCATCATAGGTAAAAGCTTATAATATAAATCATAGCGAAAATGGAATCATTCCAACTCCCCCGCTGTCAATCAACCGTAGCCATTTCGTTGTGTGGAATAAATTCCAGCTTCCACCCTTTTATTGGTGTAAGTCATGAGCGGTAGCGGGTAAACTCTTAATTTTTTTTAACATTATTATTTTTATTTCAAAATATGGTTATGGAGTTCTAGGCTTTAAATGTAAGATATAAGATAATATTCTCAAACATATTATGTACCAATAGACATTGCTAATGTGTGCCAACCTTTATAAAGCCTAAAGACAACTAGGCTATGTCTCAAGAACACAAGCCAATTAGCGATAGATTTTCAACTTGAGGATGGTAGCCAGCCAGGCGGGTACTACCTTACCACTCTGCTATAGTTTCCTCACGATGTTTTCCTTCATTAAAAGCTCACTCTCACTAGTGGTTCATGTAACCAATACTGAGCGAACATCGCTTCAAATATCTCGCTACCGCTTAATGAATCGCTAACCTCTTATAACGTGAACTGTTCTGTATCTGAGCAAACGTAGATAGAAGAAGCCTCCAATATTTCCAGTAGAACCCGTGGTGTGGCGTAAACGTCATTGACACAATAATTAGGGTGGCCATATAGTGATGAACTTAGCGTTTTGTTGCAATCTCAAAATTAAAGCAATTTTACTTTCCTTAGTGTGGTATGGAGTAAAGCTGAGCCATTTTAATTTTTCACACTATATTATGAAGTTATATATAAATAAAAATTCACATAATATCTTTAAGTATGTCCGAATATATGTTTTTTTTCTTTCATTGTTTATTTTAATATAAAAAAGTGTGGAATTGTGTTTTAACCCGTTGGCTCACATATGGGATGCAAGTCCTATAACTACATGTAATGAATAACATAGAATCCCATAGGAATTATATACGAGTCAACTCATAAGTGTTGAAATTATCAAAACAATAAAAATAGTTAGGTACTATCAAAGCGAAGCCCTACATAGTGTAGTATGTTTAAAGCACAGATTACAGAATAAAGCAGATGGAGCGCGCAGAACACGGGAGTGAGGCCAAAAAAGCAAATACAAATTGAAAAACACGTACCTGGTATTCGCTTTTGAATGTGTATTTGCTTTGTTTAACAAACTTTATGTAACAAAAAACACTTCTTTATTAATAAACTGTGGTTAAACAATGCAAATACAAACTGGAAAACGAATACCAGGTATCAGATTTTCAATTTGTATTTGCTTTTTTGGCTTCACTTTCGTGTTCCTCGCGCTCCATCTGAATTATTCTGTAATCTGTGGTTTAAAGGAATTAATATTTAACAAAGGCTCCAAGGCACGTTACAATGAAATAATTGAGAGCTGAGTTTTTTATTAAAATATTAATTTTAATGGATTCAAACATTATCCCTTTACACTTTAAAAACTGCTCCCGCTGACACTTAAGCAACCGCTTAAGAACAAAATCTGGCCTTTATCGTCACGTTCGTTTGTCTTCCTTTTGCTTACGTCACTACACACTCACATTTTATCTACAACAATATTTGTGGAAACGAAAACAGAATTTATTACGTATTTTCAAAGTTTATGTTTATTCTGTAAATTCTATTTTGTTTGTCTCCGGGAACTTTAAATGAACATTTCCCAACAAATTTTGGTTTGAAAAATCGACAAGTAGATTTGAAATTAAAATGTTAACTTTTGAAAATAGAGAGTAGGTACTGTAAATGGCAAAAAATATAATAAACTAGCTTTTCCGATGGTTGCATCTTCATTCTGGAATTAAAATTATTTTATTTTATATTCGTAGTCTTATCTAAATGTGTAAATTTTTCATCAAACCGGATCTGCAGATAAGCCGCGTAAATTTTGCGAATAGACAAGTTCTCTTGCGCTTAAATAATAATTAAATAGATGAATAAAGATTAATACAAATAAAAACAAAAAAACAAAGCCCGAGTTTGAGGAAAATCTCAAAGAAAAAACCTAGCCAAAATCACGTGCGTACGTTCATATAAATCAAATAAGACGATTTCTTGGGTAACACGTAGGGATAAAATAATACCTTCTAATATTAAGGAAAACAGACCAATATGTGTGCAATATATTCGTGTTTTACATGAAAGCACTGTGCGGATTAAAGATAGAGAGTATTGGAAGAAAAAAGTGGAATAAAAAAAAGAGGATTAATGTTATTGTCTATAATCGGCCGCGAATTCTAGTCTATACCTACCTCAAGAATGGGCGCGTACCATTGAAGTTAATACAAATAGTGTGGCCAGGCCTTGGTTCAGAAAAATGGTAACATAGCTCCCCTTGTTAAAGTACAATATTACTTAGTCTAAAATTCCACAAGAAATTATCTATTTAATCAAGCATCAAAATCCTTTCAATACACAGCAGAATTTATAAGAAAGTTCGCTACTTCTTGTAACTTAGACTCCGCGATGACAAGAGACTGTTATCCTAAATACACACCCATATTTTAACGCTGTATATCTTTTGGTTTTTATTTATTTAATATTTAGTAATTCGAAAATAAAATACTGTTAAATATTTTTAGATCATGTAAAGATTATACGTATGAAGGGAACCCGTATTCTATACACATTAACTCTTTCTAATCAAGCTCTGTTTAATTTGAGAACATATGTATAAAATTACCCTGGATATTTATTCCAGGGTTTACTATTTCGGGCAGATATTTTCAGGGACTGAGGGTCTACGGTCGAAAAACGATATACGATAGTCCGATCATAGTTGTCAAATATTAACCAATAGAATTGCTGGAAAATTGACGATACGTAAATTCTATTGGCTAATTGATTGACAACGATGATCAGACTATCGTGTATCGTTTTTCGTAGTGTAGGCCCTGATCAGATACACTTTGCCGATGATCAGCAGTAGCAGAAGCCTCGAGGAAATTTTCTATAAACAGACTTATATAGATTTATATCTATTATTATATACTCACCGGGATAGAATGTGGGCTAAGCTCGAAATTTCATACAAAACAAGTGTTTTCAGCAAAGGTTTTCTCTACTTTAAAGTTGATTTAAAAGATAGAAAAGTCAGCATTTGGAAACTTCAATTGAATTTACTGTGCCATTTCTCGTATACGCTGAAAATGCTAATTAGTATGGACGGACAGTGCTGTTATTTTTAATATTATTAAGAAGATTGATTTTTAAATTTATGAACACCTCTAATGGCAAAAATGAACATTTCCATATTTAAAATGACAACACCTGCTAGCTGGCTGTTTTAACGTTGAAACGATATCAAATGCAGTGCACAAAGCTAAGATTAAAGTTGATAATATATTTGCTGAAAACACTTTTTTTTGTGTGTATTTATCGTACATTATATAATTATAGCCTAATAAATTACCTTTAATACATTATAAACTCAATTTTATCACAAAAGATTTCACCGGCCCTTCGGTGCAACTAAAACCACAAGCTCGTAAATCAAATCGCGGTTCGTTACATAATTCATTGTTGGAACCGAAACGCCGTTGAATCGCCACTGGAACGCCACTGTAACGCAACTGAATCGCTATCAGTCGCTTTGTAATCGTCGGAGACTTAAATGGGGTGAACTAATGTTAAATTCATGTTGTAAACTTCACTATTATCAAGAGATACGTCGTAAAATGTATTCTATGAATTTATAGTAAGTTTTCACTGAATACATTCATTTTTAGGGGCGCCAAACGGGACTCAATTCATAAAACTCCGCTGTCTGTCCGTCCGTCCATCTGTCAGAACCGTTATAGGTAGACACAGAATAGGTACTTATGTATTTCTATTGCCGATATAAGATCAAAAAATTTAAATTAAATTAAAAACCATTTAGAAACGACTTCTTTTTGTTGCACCTACTATTCATTCCATAGTCAATTTGAGTAGATTAATATTAATATTATTTTAGTCCGACTCGCACTTGGCCTGTTTTTTCTAATATCCCATTTCCTAGATGTGTTTAAGAACACTGATAGAGAGAATAGCGTTACCAACATTACCAAAGGTTGCCTGGAAGAGATCTGTTTAGTTATAAGGCCGCCTACATATGTAATAGTTTTGTTATCTGAACTATGTCAGTGTATACAATAAAGAATATCTCATCAATTTAATTCATTCATACTTCATACCTTGTGCCTAGTAAATTGTTTTTTTTAATTTAATTTCTTTACTTTTATCACCGGAATAATAAAGCAAAGATAGGTACGACAGAAATATGAACAATACCTTGAGCAATACCTACCATATCATTGCAGCTATACCTACGATCTATGAGAAAAATTCTAACCTCAAAATAAATTTCAGATAGATAAATCATGAAACAAAATCAGATTCTTCCAGTGTCGAAACGGTATCAAATAAAACAATAAATCAAATAAAGATCCTTTACGGTCAGTATTTCGTTGCGAATTGTTATTTATCGTTTTATCAGAGATGAGTTATTATCATAAATAAAACATTTTTACAAGATTCACTATTATCGGTCATCAAAGCTGGTAAACTTCCTCTATTTTTATTTAGCAGACGTTATAGGTACCATCATGAAATGCTCCGTTTACGCAATTTGAAGACCTACCTCCCGTGTACCTTACCACAGCATTACCTACTTATTACCAATTTTTGTAATGTGAATGGAATGCCGATAAATATGTAAATTAGCAACATGCTAATAAATTTCGAAGTTCAAAATTTAGTATTTTTTGTGTTTGTTAGCAACTTAATTTTTTAATTATTACTTAGGCATATTCAAGAAAAAAAACGTGACATGACGTAGGTAATGATTATGAAACTAGTACCTAAAGAAACCACGAACTGTGTTGTAAGAAACTATTCTGATTAACAAGACATTAATATGTAATTAGCTATTATTAATATGTAATATATCGCCTGAGGGGTACAAGGTAACAAATAAAGTAGAATGATCAAAAACACCACATTTCTCATGAGGATGCCAGTGTCCCATAGCTTTCATAAACAAATGAAAGTTATCTAAAACAGCGCCATCCGTCGACTTACAGAAATACTAAAATGATTCTATATGTCCGTAACACACTTAAGTTCACATAATGCTCTTTTAGTTCATGGAAGTATAAACAGATGGCGTTAAAACAACGCAGCACTGGGTTTTCTTGCTAAGCAAAGTGTAGAAGGCACTTAAAATATAATGCCCCAGTATAATGTATTAAGTAATTGTAGAAAGAAATCGAAGATATTGAAGTCATAATTGGGTTGGAGAAGCCAAAACTTCACACTGGAAAAAAAAAATACCTATACAAGTTTAGGAAAAAAACTGTTAAAATGGAAGTCGTGTAGCAGTAGACAAAAAAAATTAAAGTAAGTACTTACCCCAATGTCTTGGTGCTAATTAATGGAGTCTTTAAATTGAGAAAGCCGTTCAATCTGCTCATGTTTTTCTCCCTTCCGCCATCTGATGGTGGATCAGCTCTGAGGACAAAAATAAATATTTTAGTATGTTTATAAAATGTTTGATAAGGGAGTTTAAGGGGCAGACTTGGGCAAAATACACTACATTGCTGCCCAAATTATATGAAACCTGCTAACTCTACGGTGTTGAAATTGAAATATATGATACTTAAGGATATAACAAACACATAGCCCGAGCCGAAAACACGATTTCAATTAAAAGCCTCGATAAAAAAAAACATACCTCTAAAAATCAAGAAATTCCCAAATATATCCAACGCCTGAAGGTATTTTGATACGATTTTTTTCATCGATATAGTACATATCATAAGAAAATAAACGCCCGATTTAGTTTTTTGAATTA
This sequence comes from Achlya flavicornis, assembly GCA_947623365.1. Lineage (NCBI taxonomy): Eukaryota > Metazoa > Arthropoda > Insecta > Lepidoptera > Drepanidae > Achlya > Achlya flavicornis. The sequence continues at coordinate 18,715,489 of OX392467.1, read as the reverse complement.
GCTAAAAGGAGTTTTCTTCCGCGGACGCTCGGGCTGTGGAATGAGCTCCCCGCCGTGGTTTTCCCAATGGAGTACAGCATGGGGTTCTTCAAAAAGGGCGTGAAGAGGTTTCTTCAGGGTCGGCAACGCGCGAGTGATACCCCCGGTGTTGCAAGCGTCCATAGGCTACGGTAACTGCTTACCATCAGGCGGGCCGTATGCTTGTTTGCCACCTCAGTGGTATAAAAAAAAAAAAAAAAAAAAAAAAAAGCTATTCAGTTTTTCATAATAATGATTTTAAAAAAAGTCGCTTACGTCAAATTCAATCCGAGCACCATCAACATCATACCGCACTCTATTGTCCTGCAACTCGCGTATTTTACTTCGCGCTCACTCGCATTCCGCGGCGATCCGCGTTGCTAGATGGACCTGTGTCATTTTCTTTCAGAATTTTCACAAAAATAAAACCCTCTCAAATGAGTAAAAAATCATATCAAATTATCTTCAGAAGGCACTGGAAATGCACGCTAGTCAAATTAAGGCAATTGAGCCTTTTATTTGCTTGTTATGAATAAAAATATATAAAATAAAATCTGTTATGATTGATACTTTTGAAAATTGTCATCGAGCCATGTCGTGGTACTGACAGAGACTAATACTTATTTTCGTCTATGAAGGGTATGGCTTGGGTAGTCTAGGGGGCTAAAGTGCGGGTTATTAATGTAGGCGCCGACTGAAGGAGGTGATGATTCAAATCCCGGAAAGTGTTTTTTTTTATTTCAAATCATACAAAATGAAAAATCAGCAATATATATTATTTTTAATGAGCAATTATCTATTTAGTTACTTACCTGATTAAATAAAACCTCATTCAATGTTGTTTATTTTGAGATCAAAGAAAAGGTATTGAAGGTAGGTTGACTGATACTGGTAACAGTAGGTGCCCCGAAGTCGGGGCGGGCGTGCCAGTCACTACTGCGGTCATCGAGTCATCTGTAGTCATCGAGTCGAGCCGATATACCTTTATATTCATTGTATTATTGTGGTCCAGTCGCGTAGTCGTGAAGTGTCAATGGCACAGTAAAATTAGTACCAGTAAAGAAAATATTACACATCTTACGTTGACTAAGTTTCTACTACATCGAGGAACAACCCTTAGAGAATTTATACCGAGCAATCTGATTCCGAAACTAGTCACTGATTTTGAACTGTAAGGACCAATCACTTTATCGTGTGTTCTTGACTTGGCCAATCAGAGCGCATTGTCAATGATGGCAAATTGGCGGAATAGATTGCAAGCAAAATCAACGTCATTACGCTTCTTTGGGTTAATTGTTCGATGTTCTACTACTTACTGAATCGGTTAGTTGGAATGTGAACCCATCGTAAATTTACAATTACTATTAGTGAGCTCGGCTATCATTGTGCCGATTAGGGATTGCAAAATCCGGTATTTTTTCAAATCCGGATAGAAAGTTTATCATCACATATAAATCCGGATTATCCGGATTTTTCGTTTTTTTTTATTATTTTTTTGCAATCTTTTGTAATTTTAAATTGTACGCGTATTTTATGCTTAATTATTAGTAGTTTGAAGAGAGGTGTTCTATTTTATTGTATTTCCATTGCTTGCATTTGAATAAAAATTCAATTAAACTGCAAGTAATATTAAAAAAAAAATGGCTTGTATTTGGCCACTGAGCCGTCCATAAAGGATAATGACGAAGCCTAAGGTGGAGCACGCTAACCCAAATGGAACCTAATCATTCAGGCCGTGAAAGTCCCTAGATTCTAAGAGTCAGGAAATACAGTCGCCGGAAGCAAGTTCCACTCCCTTGCTGCCCGCATTATAATTGAAGATACAAAAGAAAAAAAATCCCCGTGCCTTGTGGTTCGGAGTAAAAAGCAAGCAACCTTTCTTCGATGGTCGAGGCTCGTGAGTTTCGTCATAATTAGTCTCATATTCGATGAGTCTTCTGGCTTGGCGGTTTATTGAGTCGAGGGCAAGAGCCTGGTGGAAAGGACTTCGTTTGGTGAAAAGACACACCTGCGTCTTGGTGGCATTAAAAGTGAACAGAATGGCATTGCCCCAATCGGAGACTGCCTGTAAAATTACGTTCAAACGCTCTACCATGGCCTCTCGCAACAATTGGATCTATGACAACGGTGCTATCGTCTACGTACCCAAAGATACCGGGCTTCACCAGATCGTTAATATGCAGCAGAAATAAGGTTGCAGAGAGAACCGAACTCTGTGGAATTGATTGCGGAAAGGTCCGACGAACACCCGTCTATGACTACATGAATGATCTATTCACTTTATCTACCTATTCACTCACTACCTATCACTCTATCTATTCACTTCGCTCAGGAAATTGTAAACTGTTAAGCTGCAAACTAATAAATAAATAAATAAATTAATTAATTCAAGCGCACAGACCACCAGAGATTTCATATCAAGGAAGCTTGCTTAGAAGCCTGGTGTGTCACGTTCCGCCGCCTCCTTAGCGGGCATAACTCGCTCGCAAAAGGAGTGGAGTGCATCCCACGATCTCTCGTTTTCAACCACAGCGCGAACGACGCTCGGCAGCGGGAGATCAGTCCCCACTTCGGCGCAGAGCTCGCTGCTAGGCCCCCTCTTCGAGGCACATATGCTTTTTTACCAACTAAGTTGTATAAAAAAAAAAACCGGCCAAGTGCGAGTCAGACTCGCGCACCGAGGGTTCCGTACAAACCTGTAGGTATATAAGTAAATGGTAGTATAGACCTGAGTATTTGATATTAATTTCAATTTATGACCTATTAAAAAAAAACTACTTACTAGATCTCGTTCAAACCAATTTTCAGTGGAAGTTTGCACCGTAATGTACATCATATATTTTTTATAGATTTATCATTCTCTTATTTTAGAAGTTACAGGGGGGGGGACACACATTTTACCACTTTGGAAGTGTCTCTCGCGCAAACTATTCAGTTTAGAAAAAAATGATATTAGAAACCTCAATATCATTTTTGAAGACCTATCCATAGACACCCCACACTTATGGGTTTGATGAAAAAAAAAATTTGAGTTTCAGTTCTAAGTATGGGGAACCCCCAAAATTTATTGTTTTTTTTCTATTTTTGTGTAAAAATCTTAATGCGGTTCACAGAATACATCTACTTACCAAGTTTCAACATTATAAGTTCTTATAGTTTCGGAAATAAATGGCTGTGACATACACGGACAGACAGACAGACAGACAGACAGACAGACAGACAGACAGACAGACATGACGAATCTATAAGGGTTCCGTTTTTTGCCATTTGGCTACGGAACCCTAAAAACAGCGTTCGGCAAGCTTCGCCATATCTTCAAGTCCAGAATACCTCAGAGTCAGAGTCTTAAGAAAAAGGTTTACAATCAGTGCGTGTTACCAGTGATGAAATACGGAACACGGACGTGGTCTTTCACTGCTGGTCTAATAAATACGCTCAGAGTCACTCAGCAAGCTATGGAATGAGCTATGCTCGGAATTTCACTACGAAACAGGATCCGAAACGAGGACATATGTAGGAGAACAAAAATTCTCGATAAAGCTAAGCGATGGGCGATTGTTACTAAAAACAATCGAATTATTCGATTGTCCAATTTATTCGAATCATTCGAATAACAATTGACTTCTTTCGATTGTTCATAATACGCTTCGTGCGGCACCTTGCGTGGCCTGTGCCGTGCGCTGGCTGTCCGCCCGCCGAATGAATGAATCTATTCGCCCACGCGCTCACCCGTCGATTGTGCATACTATTGCAACCTGCGTGGCGTGCGTCACTTTTCATTCGAAAGGTCGATTGTTATTCGATTGTTTATTCGTTAGAACGAATGAATCGACATTCGAATCTACAGTTTTACAATTGTCGATTCTTTCGATTCCTTTTTTTTGAACAATCGCCCATCGCTAATATAGCTCGTAGAGTTTGTATGTTGATGTGGCAATGGGCAGGCCACATCGCTCGAAGAACCGATAACCGATGGGGATGGAAGGTTCTCGAGTGGCGGCCACGTACTGGAAGGGGACACCGTACGTCCACCAGGTGGACCGTCGACCTGGTCAGAGTTACTGGGCGCTGCTGGATTCAAGCGGCCCGAAACCGCTTGAAGTGGAAGTTAATGGGGGAGGCCTATGTTCAGCAGTGGATATCCTCTTTTTATACGCGATACCGTGACCGGGTGGCGTGGGCTGCCGCGCAAATCGCTTCACTGTCACCACATTATGACATTGTATCCGTGCGAAGCCGGGGCGGGTCGCTAGTACTTAATATACATAATTACACCCTGACTCGGGACATGCAAACATGTTCATGCACACAGATGCATATCCTTGGTGGGAATCGAACATACAATCGGCGGCGTCGTGGAATCTTAACAAACTACACCAACTGGCCCGTCAAAAGTTTTTTTTGAGGTATATCAAAATTTATATTTTTAAATGTTTGTCTACAGTTTGTCTACTGTTAACATTTTTACTGTGTCCAATTCAAACAGCTTCGTTCTCGCGGAAATGTATAGATGGCGGTTTGTCACGTTGAATTGTTTGCTTGCAATGACGCACTTCTAAATAGAGGGAGCTAGTATTTTTTGTATGCTTAGTTCCGGTAATTTCCGCAAATATTACGTGAAAATGTGGCGCAAGGGTGAAAACTGAAATCTGCTCGAGAGGAGTCTGCGCCTTAAGTACATAATAATATGTAAATCAGTTCGTAGACCCATCTTTAGTAGGTACTTAGTTTTAAGCAATATTAAGATTGATCCCATTGAAAATTGCTCCAATTGATGAGTGAGAGTACTTAGTTACTTTCTAGTCACACAGTAAATTCAATAAACATAATTCCAAAATTGAAAAAAGATTCAATAGGTTATATCGCCATCTGGATTGCTTTTACTACGTTGAAACCCTAGCCTTCAAAAGTTTCTTTATAACAATATAGATGGCGGTATTTCTGATTAGCAAATCTAGATTACTAATGGCGCCCTAACGTTATTTCGTCTGTCCTTAAAAATTACTTCTATGCGGAGCGTACTTTCTTTTTGAGGAACCAATAAAATAAACACAGAAAATAGGCCTGGAAAAAATATTCTATCATAAATTCCAAATTCATAACGCAATTGGTTGATAGCCCAGGATAGTAAACAACAACAGGCGTATTTATTTAGGCATGAGCATGATCAAGTCAACTATGCTGCTATTGGAGTCATTTGAACCTATCAATGTAATTAAATGTACTCAAAACTTGTATGCATTTATTAGAATATCCAAATTGGTGCTGACAACCAAATACTTGAATCATAAGAGGACGAATGTACTTCAAGGAATTTCTACTCATAGCTTATACCTATTATCTATGTAAGGATTCCGTTTGAACCATAGTACCTCATTGCTATTCATTCCTCCATGTTGCAATTCGGGAATTTCTAACTGGACCACAGAAGCTTATTATAGTTAATCACGACATTCCTGCTCGATCGAGCATTCTGCTGGACTGTAGGAATTTCATACAATTACGTATCTCATCTTCGTAAATTGGTTTGTTTATGGTTAAACAGGTTCATTGTTTGCATACTCCGTGACATAACAGTCGGTGTCGTGTTCCTGCGGTGAATAAGGTTTCCAGAGCTCCATAAGGGGGCGCTTCAAGGTGGGTGTGAATTTAAGAGAGGGTCGGCAATGCGGGAGCACATTTTTACCATTACATAGAGATGGTAATACTGTGGCGGGAGTGTTGCACCTGGTGTTGCAAGCTTCTATAGCCTACGGTAACCGCTTACCATAAGGCAGGCCGTATGCTTTTTAAAAATACCAAATAGAAATTAGACGTAATACAAGGATGTCTTAAAAATGTGTAAGAGCGCCATGCCCACAAACTGTATCAGTAGATTCGCGATTATAATGTAACTATGTATACCCCCTTGATTCTACTGAGATTTTCTGTAGTGGCCACCTCTACCAACCACCCGGTCATAAAAGACGGCACACTATACCTGGCAACCCCTTACGAAGCGTCAGAGACCATCTGCGGTAGGTCACGCCGCCAGAGTACTCGCCCCTGGTACTCTTGAGAAAATGTGATTCATATAAATGGCTTGTATAATAAGTTAATATGGCACATGGAGTAATTTCAGTCGTAGAGCAAATTAATAATGTTTTTTTTTTTATTATTTTGTAAAGAGCACCTTCCTAATAAAATTATGTTACATATACTTCAATTGTATCTTTTATGTATAAACTTTAACTTAATGGGTGGAGATTCTGAAATGGAAAATTTTAGAACCCTATATTGGCCCAATATTATTGGGTTAGTCAATAGTTTGAGGTCATGCTGAACAACAGGGACAAACACAGAAATCTGGAAAAAAAAACATTCTTTATGTTCGATCATTAGATAGCCTTTAGAATGAAAAGTATTATTTTTTATACTTCTGTCAGTGCTGTGTTAGTCTCAATGTCTTAATGTTGTTCAGCATGACCCGGTATAAATCATGGTAATATCACAGTTTTACCGTAAGCATTATCCTCCTAATCCTATATTTTCAAAGTTTCCTTTTTTCCTTAACACTCAGGCTGTCGACTGATTAGAAATCAGCACTTTACGTTAATGAAACCTTTGTCTAAACTACGCGAAATGTCAATCGCTAAGTACAATAACGTGTTTGGTTCCGTAGGTATAATTTATGCTACGTAATTGTTCATTGTTTATTAGGTCGTAGTAGCTACAGCCGCTTTTAGTTCAGGTTCACGTTAAAAAAAGAATTAAGAAAACTGGCCAAGTGCGCGTCGGACTCACACACGGAGGGTTCCGTACAATATTAACTTTAAAGTTGAGTACTTTGCTATGAAAAATAACGCCAAACAAATAAGTTTCTTATATAGGCGCCCCCTTGAATTTTTAATTTTATTTCATTTCAAGCAAATAATATGCTGTTATAGTGGCAACACATTCTCTGAAAATTTCAGCTGTCTAACTATTACCGTTCATGAGACACAGCCCACTGACAGACAGACAGACGGACGGACGGACGGAGTCTTAGTAATAGGGTCCCGTTTGGCACCCTTCGGGTACAGAACCGTAAAAACGTCAGTTATGTAAAGAACAAGCGGCCCAAAACCATTCGCTATGGAAATCAATGGGGACCTTCAGCAATGGACTCTATATAAATATATATGAAGCTATGCAACGGGCTAAACTTTCATTGCTCAACACGACAGGGTCTGAAATAAGGCATTGTAGAGGATCATTACGGAAATAGCTAGTAGAATCAATAAGCTGAAGTGGCAATGGACAAGCCAGATTACATAAGGAGCCGATAACCAATAGGACAGATTCTTCTCAGTTAAAGGCCGAGTTGCGAACCGGTGGTAGCTTCAGTAAATGTGACATTCATAAGTGCCCTTCTGGGGTCTAAATTGAATTAATATGGCTTTGACTTTGTCATCAAGGCTGTTGGCGATTACATCTGGAATGCACCATAATGAGGATCATCATCATCATATCAGCCTAGGGATGTCCACTGCTGAACATAGGCCTCCCCCATTAACTCATTTCGAACGGTTTTGGGCCGCTTGCATCCAGCGGTGCCCAGCGATCTTGACCAGATCGTCGGTCCACCTGGTGGGAGGTCGTCCCGCTCGGCGCTTTGCAGTACGTGGTCGCCACTCGAGAACCTTCCTTCCCCATCGGCTATCAGTTCTTCGAGCGATGTGGCCTGCCCATTGCCACTTCAGCTTACTAACTCTACGAGCTATATCGGTAGTTTTCGATGTCCTACGAATGTCCTCGTTTCGGACCCTGTCACGTAGAGAGATTCCGAGCATAGCTCGTTCCATAGCGCGCTGAGTGAATCTGAGCTTATTTATTCGGCCAGCAGTAAAAAACTAATATAATGAGTATGATCCCCCTCTAATGGAACCACAGAGCATTGAAAAAAAATATTTTCCTAGAGACGGCCGTGCTCAACAGATGCGTGTCAGGGGACGGGTTTTACCAACAGATGACTATGATGATGTATTGTCTTACTTATCATTTAGTAATATGCTGTGGTCATCGAACAATTAACCCAAAGAAGCGTAATGACGTCGATTTTGCTCGCGATCTACTCCGCAAATTTGCCACTATCGACAATGCGCTCTGATTGGCCAAGTGAAGAACACACGATGCAGTGATTGGTCCTTACTGTTCAAAATCAGTGACTAATCACTAGTTTCGGAATCGGATTGCTCGGTATTACTACTCTAAGGGATTGTTCCTTGATGACTGTGGTATATACTCGATATTATGGTGCGTCCATGCTTGTCGAACCGAGCACGAGCCGAGCCACGAACGAGCACACTGCGATCACGATTCGCATAGCGTGGACGGGCTTGCGAGCCTCGAACGAGCATTCGTAGCGTGCTCTACTGGGCTCCGCCCGATTGTCAGTTTTTTCACGAACACAGGGATTCGCATCGCGCTCGTTGTAGGCTCGTTAAGTACATGAAATCGCGAGCAACGAACGAATCCTGTTCGTTCGAGGCTCAGCTCGTGCTTGCTTCGCGTAGCATGGAAGCACCATAATGACTGACGGCCGCTAGTACTTATGCGATGTTCACAATACACGAGGTAAGATTATTCTTAAAAAATACTTTCATTTAATTAACTAACACTATTACTATTATTTATTCTGTGACTAAGTTAAGCAATAACTCATATTAATTCTTTCAGATAACATGCTTAAAGTACAGTACAGTACCTACAGATAGCATGAAACATTTCAATACAGAATAACGTAGGACAAAAGGATTATTTGGAATAAGCCGTCAGCACCACATGCCGCCTGGAGCTTAGTACCACGACAATATTAGAGGGAAACGTCGGAAAGCTGACGATTTGACCTCTATTAACTATACCTTTAGGGCAATAATGCTGTGGAGTTATTTGGCTGTAGAATTAGGTGACGATGAAATGTATAAACTTGTGTATATTTCATCAAAATTGTTTTCATGATGACATATTTAGACGGGCCAGACGGCGCGGTTGGTTAAGACTCTGGTGAAGATTCCACCTATCGCGCCGCTGGTCGTTGATTCGATTCCCACACAGGACATGCTTTTGTGTGCATGAACATGTCTGTATGTCCTGAGTCTGGGTGTAATTATGTATATTAAGTATGTATTTACAAACAAAAAGTTGTTATGTATATACATAATTATGTTGTATGTACAGTTATCTGGTTTCCATAGTACAAGCTCTGCTTAGTTTGGGATCAGATGACCGTGTGTGAGGAATGTCCCAGGATATTTATTTATTTTCAAAACTTATTAGTAATTTGGGTTCGATATATTGGACAACTTTATAGATATGTAAATTTTGCTTATATTCTGTTTGTCGTGTGTCTGGGTGTAATTATAAATCTATATAATAGTAGGGTATTATATTATTTAGTTTTTTTTTTTTTTCTTTTACGTATTTAGTTTCTGACGGACAAAATGTATAGAAATGAGTACCAATGTTCAGGTACCAGGCATGAAAGGTTTGTTATGTACATTACGTACTTTTTTAAATTCTCAGAGCAGATTTTTATAATGATACTCAGGTAACTATTTCAATACATTTGCAAGTAGCCAGATCAGTCGTAGCAGCCAAACATCCCCTAAACACAAATAAATATCACTGGAGTATGAGCGCGAGGGCGCAGCGAAGCTAGCATTTTTGATCCATAAAAAAATGTGTGGACGTCAGATGATAATCAATACAAAAAAAAACCGGCCAAGTGCGAGTCAGACTCGCGCACCGAGGGTTCCGTACAAACCTGTAGGTATATAAGTAAATGGTAGTATAGACCTGAGTATTGGATATTAATTTCAATTTATGACGTATTAAAAAAACTACTTACTAGATCTCGTTCAAACCAATTTTCGGTGGAAGTTTGCACCGTAGTACTTCATATATTTTTTATAGATTTATCATTCTCTTATTTTAGAAGTTACAGGGGGGGGGACACATATTTTACCACTTTGGAAGTGTCTCTCGCGCAAACTATTCAGTTTAGAAAAAAAAAATATTAGAAACCTCAATATCATTTTTGAAGACCTATCCATAGACCAAACTTATGGGTTTGATGAAAAAAAAAAATTTGAGTTTCAGTTCTATGTATGGGGAACCCCCAAAATTTATTGTTTTTTTTTCTATTTTTTGTGAAAATCTTAATGCGGTTCACAGAATACATCTACTTACCAAGTTTCAACATTATAGTTCTTATAGTTTCGGAAATAAATGGCTGTGACATACGGACGGACAGACAGACAAACAGACAGACATGACGAATCTATAAGGGTTCCGTTTTTTGCCATTTGGCTACGGAACCCTAAAAACGTAGGTTTGGAGTACGTACTAGCTCTACTCAATTCTATACATTTTATCCATCATAAAATAAAGAAGGTCGGGCGGCTGGGATCTCGGTCTTTAATTAGGTATCATCGTCATCTGCCTGCCCTACCCAATAAATCATCAGTTATCTGGTTGCCATAGGTGGTTGCTAGCTTAGATTCAAAATAATATAGCCAAGCGTGCAGATTTTTTTAAGATTGTTTCACCTATATGCAATAAATACCAGGAAAGAAAACTTGCGCGCTCGGAGGAGTGTGTGATTTCGCATTGTTTACTTAGCGTAGCCAAATCCTCAGTGTAATAGAGAAAGAGATTAGAAGGGATTTTAAGAAAGGTTTTTTTTTTTTTTTTTTAAACTTATTTTTTCGTTACCTTCGAATTTCTATCATTATTGGTACAACTAATATAGTGAAAGATAATTTTAAGATAAATATTATTAGAATTAACTAGCTGTCTCGCGCGGATGCACCCGCGTTCCCGTGATAAAAAGTAGCCTATAATACTCGGGGATAATTTGGCTTCCTATTAGTAACGGAATTTTTTGAATCCGACTGGTAGTTCCAGTGATTAGCCTGTTTAAACAAACAAACAAAAAAACTCTTCCGCTTTATTATATTAGTATAGATTAGTATTAGTATAGATCAACCCATATACTACCAGAGCTCACATCCAACATTTAGTTACATCTACATGCGATGCGAGAGACAGCTAATCTGCAAATTTCATTAATGTCCAGCCAGAGGGAGTTCCATTCTGTATGTACTGACGTAAACGAACGGAAGTGATGCTTTTATTTGTAACTGGTGTTATCTGTCCAATCTATTGAAGAGGGAAGTTAGGAGTCATTTGAATTGTCATTATTATTCTTAGTAATACTAAAGTACCAAAAGTCACTTCATCACTTTAGTACCGTGTCACATTACCAACGTGTTTTCCCAGGGGAGTAAAGCTTCATCAGGTTCTTCAAGTTCAAGAAGATTTGAGGAGGGAACGCGCGAGCAAGGGTCAATATACTAGAATACCATGAGTTGGCCTGTTTGTTCGTTAGTTTTATTAAAATAAAACAGGTTCCTTACACACCGCCAAGAGATTTAAAAAGGAGTATTAGAGTGATCATATTGATGCTGACTAAACATAAATAATGGCATGAGTACAGTACAGTGCAAAAGTAGTAACGTCAGGGAAGTTAGCCTGTGATGCAGTTGAGCTTTTGGGAGCTGTGAGGAAATCATAGCTTGAATGGGGTACTCTGAAGAAACGGCTTGGTCAGCTCCACTCTTATGTTAACAATCTGTTACCAAGCATCTTCCAGGGTGTATTTTAGCTGCATCTGAGAGTCGTTTCCCTTTTTGACTTCTCTCATCACATCATCCAAAACTTATCCATCCATACAAAAAAGACGTATTTTTATACGACGATGTTGGACGTACGGCTCGCCTGATAGTAAGCGATTTCCGTAGCCATATAGACGCTTGCAATACACGGGGCGTCACAGACGCGTTACCGACTATTCACCCCTCCCCAATGAGCTCTGGCGACCTTACTCACGCACAGGAAAACAACGTAAATTTATTTGGCTGCGGTATTCTGTAAGGTGGAGGTACTTCCCCAGTCGAGCTGCTCTTTGAGCGAATAAACGCTATGCTAGACCTCTCATTAACTCTTATTTATCAGTATGCTTTTATTGCTTCCAAACAACCAAAATAAAATAATGTCATTCCCACATAAGCTATACAACAAAATGACCTAGGTACATAATCAAAACCACGAAACCTTGGTTACACGGACCATTTCACCGCTTTTGCCGGCATCTGCTTTTTATCGCCTCACGAGGGCCATCCGGGATGGAGTTAACGATTGCTACAATTATATCATCTAGGTATGCTAGACTATAGTAAGTATTATATTATTATCAGCATCTAGTAGGTATGGAGAAATCTACATACATTTTAATTCAAGGTCCATACCACAGACTTTTAAAGCTAACATTTGGATTTACCACTGGGAATACTCCCTTTTTTTATACTACATGGGTAGCAAGCAAGCATACGGCCCGCCTGATGGTAAGCGGTTACCGTGGCCTATGAACGCTTGCAACACCAGGGGTGCCACTAGCGCGTTGCCAACCCTGCAGAAATCTCTTCACACCTCTTTTGAAGAACCCCGTGCTTTACTCCAATGGGAAAACCACGGCGAGCTCATTCCACAATCTGAGCGTCCGCGGAAGGAAGCTCCTTTGAGACCGCAGAGTTCGAAACAATTTTGGTTTCAATATGTGAGGATGGACTCCCCGTCGATAGCGAAAGTTGCGAAGGTAGCCGTGGGCATCATCTTAAATAATTCTTCAGAACACTGTCCGTTGTACAAACGGTAGAACACACATAAGGAGGCAAAGAATCTCCTCAGACTAAGGGGGGCTCTAAAACGCTTGTGAGCGCGGGATAGAAAAAAACCTCCCTAAAAAGATATCATCGAGTGGAATATTTTATATGCGAGAATCCAAACGCAAAACCCATTGGGGACTATCAATCTTCAGTGGGTCCATTTGGCCAATCAGAGGACATGTCACTGGTGGAGGGTTGGAAATAATGGATTTCAAAGAAAATTTACGTCATTGCGCTTCTTTGGGTTAATTGTTCGATGTTAAGAATTTATAATCTCCAAGGAAATCAGTTAGATTTTCTTGATTGCCAAGATTCATAGCTAGCCTAACTATGTTCCTACTTCTGAGAAAAAGCTAGAAGTCTACGTCTAGTCTACTAATTATATTTGCCAAATCAAATCCAAACCAAGAATTAATTCAATAAAGTCAGCCAAAGTCGTAATTTAAATTCTAGACTTCTTGTATGGATGTCAGGATATGAAGATGTTTGTTACTCCATCACACAAAACCTACTGATCAGATTTGGATGAAATTTGGCACATAAGTAAATAATACTCTGGCATTTTTTTACAACTTAGTCGGTAAACAAGCATACGGCCCACCTGATGGTAATCGGTTACCGTAGCCATTTGGACGCTTGCAACACAAGAAGCATCGCTCACGCGTTACCGACCATTCCCCCCTCCCCTATGAGCTCTGGCGACCTTACTCACGCGCAGGAACACAACTTTACACAACGTAAAGTTATTTGGCTGCGGTATTCTGTAAGGTGGAGGTACTTTCCCAGTCGAGCTGCTCTTTGAGCGAATAAACGCTATGCTCTACCTCTCTTATAAGGCATAACCTATGGGATACTTGCTATCCCGAAAAACCAAACGATTCTTCGGGAACACGGGTTAAACCGCGGGACCGGCGGTTAACCGTTTAGTTTATCGTTACCGCGTTGCTAGAAACCAAATGCTGTCCCCAAGTATGAATTATGTTCTTTAATGGATCTTAAATGGTATTAAAGAGCCAAACCCTTCTGAGCTACTTACTTTACTATAGAGATTGTGGCCAAAGGCAAGCGTTAATAGCACATAAGAGCATATTTACTTGTTTTTACATATGTAGTAAAAATATTAAAGAAATCACCATATTCGTATGCAAAACACACTCTAATCAGAACATTGTTATGAAAATAGTTCTTGCAAAAGGGAATAATATGAATATTCAAATTTCTCTAAGTGAGTTCGTACTTCGTTGCGTGTGAAGCAAAATTGCGGTAGGTTATTTAATTTTTAGAACATGTGGCACATAATTTTATATAATATTATGTACGAGTATATAGCATTTTTTTACATAGTTTATACTCCGGTATCTATTATTTGAGAGACAGTTCCTATTTTAAGCCATGTTCTTAACATCAGATTGGGATAGAGTCAAATGGTACTTTAAGTCATAATAGTTGCGCCCCGCGGTTTCACCCGCGTACCCGGGAGATATTGCTTTCTAAATAAAAAGTGCCCTATGTGTTAATCCAGAACAAATTTTATCAGCGTGCCAAACATTAAAATTCATTCAGTAGTTTTTGAATAACAACCATCCATACATACAAACTTTCGCGATTATAATATTAGTAAGGATAAGGATAGTAAGGATTCATTATCTAAAATAATTGGAATGTTTTACGAAAAACTTAAACCGACTTCAAAGTACACTAAAAACTAATCAAATCCTGATCTGATGACAACGGGACCAAACGGGAAGTGTACCCTTCCAGACAAAAAAGAATTTTCCAAATCGGTTCATAAATGACGGAGATATGAGGTAACAAACATAAAAAAAAAACAAAAAAAAAAACATACAACCGAATTGAGAACCTCCTCCTTTTTTTGAAGTCGGTTAATCAAATAAGACAAGCAAAGTTAAAACAGCTAATCAAACCTAAATGAAACTTGGCACATCCATAGATCATCTTTGCCTTTGATAATCTTTATTCCGGGAAAATATTAGATCCCCTGGGACCCGGATAACATCGCGGGCAGAAACTAGTATAAATATATTATCTCCTGCAATAACAACTTCTTTTACTTTCCAAAGTTACTTCGAAGTTCAAGGAATCCGATGTTGAGCGCGAAAGTTATAAATTATGTGCCGAACTTCCACCTAATATATTGGACCGGGAGAAAAATAAGTCTGCGACAATTTGTGGAATGTTCCTATCGAACGTTGGGTAGGTAGTGTTTGACCTTTAGCATGTTTATCATGAGCACACTGCGAGCACGGTCGCATAGCGTGGACGGGCTTGCGAGCCTCGAACGAGCATTCGTAGCGTGCTCAACTGCGCTCCGCCGATTGTCACTTTTTTTCACGAATACAGGGATTCGCATCGCGCACGTTGTAATCCACGCTTGAAATCGCGAGCAACGAACGAATCCTGTTCGTCCGAGGCTCGGCTCGTGCTCGCTTCGCGTACCATGGACGGATAAACAGTATATTTTATTTCAAGTTATGTTACGTATCTACCTGTGTGTCTTTCAACACGATTGGTGGTAGCGTTGAGGCGTTAAGAGGTAACAAACAAACAAACTCACTTTCCCATTTATTATCCTACTAATATAAAACTAAAATGTTATAAATGTGAATGTTTGTATGAATGTGATTTGTGAAAACTACTGAACGGATTTGGACGAAATTTGGCATACAAATAGAATCAGGGTATATTTTTCGAAAAAAAAAAATAATAATATTCGGAACAACACAAAAGGTACAATTATTAAACAAACAACGCAGACACCAATTCCCTCCTCCGTTACATACATCTATTAAGTTCCAAACAAATAATAGGAAAAAAAAAAAGGTTAAAATTTAAAGAAAGATTCGTGTTTGTGTATGTGTTGTAAGTGTGTGGGTGTGTGTAGTGTAAATGTATGTATGTAGGTAAATGTACAGAATTATTAACCTACAAGTAGATCCTCAGTATTTTTATAGATAAGTGGTAAGACCTTAGAAATTAGAATATAATCTGGATAAACACATAGCTAGGGTACGTTTTATCCCGGAAAAAGATACGATACGATGCCTCGGGAACGCCGGTGAAACCGCGGGAGACAACTAGTATTATAAAAAGTAGGAGAGGATTAGTTTCTGTGCCCAGTTTTACCCGTATTCCCGACGAAAGTAATGTTTCCCCGGGATAAAAGTACTATATATTTCATTCCAGAGCAAGAACGCTGTGTAACAGTTCGAACAGTTGAAGGCCCGTGCAACTATTCGTTTTTTGACTCAATATTTCCAGGGACACTTTGTTTTTTTTATACAACTTAGTCGGTAAACAAGCGTACGGCCCACCTGATTGTAAGCGGTTACCGTAGCCATATGTACGCTTGCAACACAAAAAGCATCGCTCACGCGTTACCGACTTTTCCCCCCTCTCCTATGAGCTCAATATAATATATAATACTAGCGGCCCGGTACGTGCTTCGCTACGTATAAACTGAAATAATAAAAATGTGATAAATGAAAAACCGCTCGACCGATTTTGTGCAAACTTCACATAAACCATCTACTAAATAGTCCGAACAAAGCCTAAACATTTGGTTTGGATAGGTGAGCCCGTTCTTGAGTTATAAAATTACAACGAAAAGTGGCATTGATTTTTATATATATGTCTCATATTTCATATTGTATGTAATTAATGTAATGTTGTGTGTTGTCAAGAATTAAACATTTTTCTTCGTTCTTTCTTTCTTTCTTTAGCTCTGACGACCTTACTCACGCGCAGGAACACAACTTTACATAACATAAAGTTATTTGGCTGCGGTATTCTGTAAGGTGGAGGTACTTCCCCCGTCGAGCTGCTCTTTGAGCGAATAAACGCTATGCTCTACCTCTCTCATACTTATGAGAGTTTAGAGAGAGGTCTCTCACTGTATAGAATAGGACTTTTTGAGCTACTTAGGTAGCAAACAAGCATACCTGATGGTTAGTGGTTACCGTAGCCTATGGACGCTTGCAACACCAGGGATATTATATTGGCGCGTTGCCGAACATAAAATTATATAATTATTTTATATGGTGTCCCCAATATTTTGATAAAGTAGGAATATTTCAAGTGGGTATGCAATTATTCAGGCATGTGTGAAATTTATTACATGGTCTTGGCTACTTCAACTAATATTTCACTCGCCAATATTTCATAAATTGAAACTTGAATTTAGTCTGCGGATAATATTAATGTGGAATTTTATGTGCTCTTTATATTGTTATATTTTTTATATATTTGATTGGCTTACTTTACCCTGGTATTGCAACGATATACAGGATGTCCTGTAATTCATTTATTACATTTGAACCATTGTCCAAATGATAACCTTCAAAAGCTGATATTCTGCCACTATGATAAATAGAAAAATATTTGCAAAAAGGAAAACTTAAAATTATCTTAAATTTTGGAAACTGCATAAAATCTTCATCTAACTTTTCTATAACATATAAAAAAAAACTAAATTAGAAATATTTCTAAAACTATGAGACTTTTACTGTAATTATTATACATTTTGTCAATCAACAACAATCTTAGCTTTGAAGGGCTATAATCCATTAATAACAGGACCCTTGAGAATACAGCTTTATTTTTCAATAGGCTCTCTATTAGTGTATGGTCGATCATCATGGCAAAATTATAGATCGAATTCTAATGCGATTTAAATTTTTCAAAAGAATATTAGTTTCCCGAGTAGGACAACATTTTGCAGAAGCTATTCGTTCGACAAAGCCCTAAAAAACAAGTTAACTACGGGGCGAAAGTTTTCTATCAATATTTTAGTGAAAACAATTTGTTTTGTGACCATGTGATGACTTATAAATTGGTCATATCTTGGAATAACACCTTAGCTAATGTTTACATTTACATCAGGAAATCGTTAAATCATTGAGGAGCACGAGATTATTTCTTATTTTATGGTTTGTAGACGTATTTTCATATTTTTCTTCACCTAAAAGATATTTTCCTGCAACACACATAAGGAGTATAATATTTTCAAACCTGTCTGTATTACTGTATGCAAATATACTGTGTACTACCATGGAGGTAATAAAATTGCGATTTGTATGTTGGTACGGTTTATCAAGTTCATTTCGTGATAGAGAATTATTTTTCTGTCTGCGATGCGTCACGCGATAATTTGGATTTCGCAGAATAGACTTACTTGTAGGGTTCAGTATATAGCTGTCCCCCGCGGATTCAGCCGCGTTCCCAGGATATAAAGTAGCCCATAATACTCGGGGATAAAGTAGTTTTCTACTTGTGACATAATTTTTCGAATCCTACTGGTAGTTCCAATGATTAGCACGTTTAAACAAAAACTCTTAATAAGAGTTCTGCGTCCATGCTACGTAAAGCGAGCACGAGCCGAGCCTCGAACGAACAGGATTCGTTCTTTGCTCGCGATTTTAAGCGTGGACATACTTAACGAGGCTACAACGAGCGCGATGCGAATCCCTGTGTTCGTGAAAAAACTGACAATCGGGCGGAGCGCAGTCGAGCACGCTACGAATGCTCGTTCGACGCTCGCAAGCCCGTCCACGCAACGGAAATCTTGCTCGCAGTGTCCTCGTTCGTAGCTCGGCTCGTGCTCGGTTCGCTAAGCATGGACGGACCATTAGCTTACTTTTTTGTTTCAATTTGGTGTTTTTTTTAATGCACATACATGGATGTAGGTATTGGGCTGTCAAAAGTGAACTATTAGGAAGACTTACAGTTCTAGCAATTTAACATGATGAAATCGCAAAATCACGTTATATTAAGTTAATATTTTCGTGAAATAATTTCGCTACGCAATTTCTTACGATTGATAGCCTCCATTTTATCATTGAGATTTTTTATTTGGTCTCCCTCCGTGATTCAATCATAAAATAATGAATGTAATAAATATAGCTGAACTGCTTTGTTATTTTATAATCATTATTACAGCTGTTCGGGCTCATGTCTCCACATTTTGACGGGCCATCCCGCGTATTTGTGTGTACGAACATATCTGTATGTCGTGAGTCTGGGTGTGATTATGTATATTAAGTATGTATTTACAAACAAAAAAGTAGTATATGTATTATATCAGTTATCTGGTTTCCATAGTACAAGCTCTGCTTAGTTTGGGATCAGATAGCCGTGTGTGAGGAATGGCCTAGGATATTTATTATTTCCCCTTAAAAAAACAACAAACTGGTCAAATAAATCATCAAAACTCGTTTACAAATAAACTTAGTTATGCGGTCCGGTTTTTTACAATATTTATGGTCCAAACAAAGAAATATACGTCCAAGGAAAGTCGGACCCCGGTGAGCTAGTCAGACTCCAACTCGCACTTGTACGGTTTTATTTTTATTAAACACATTCTTAATATTCCTAGATAGTTATGGGTCTTAAACTCACGCATAGATAAACTAATAGCATAATGAAGAATGTGAAAATGGTGAAGAAAGAAACGTAAGAAAGTCAAATTTAATTGACGTCTTCCAATCCATATTAGGCCCGCAATGGACCATGTACGTACTTAGTTCCCCTACATAAATTTAGAGAATATTATTTTCTTGGCTTCGGTAACCGCTTACCATCAGGCTGGACGTATGCTTGTTTGCTACTTTAAAATAATTATTATAAAAGGAGAGTGTGTGAAAACCTAATAATAAAAAAAAAACCCTCAATTATGTTCAACTTACCTCCTGAGACTCATGATTTCAACCTAAACTTTCACACAAACCACACGGCACTTAACAAAATTTGAAGAAAATTCAAAAGTTTTTCACCACGGATAAATAAACACTACAACAACAACACTGTTAACATCTCTATAAATGTCACTGCGTATATATTGCCAAAACTTGAACACTCCGTATACAAGCATAACCTTCGGAATTCTGGGGTAGACTGAATTTCAGCAGCCAGCAGCCAACTTAAAGGTTTTACGGAAACTATCTAACAAATGAAACGAAACCTTTTCACTGGCACCTAAAGCCTATATTTGCTGAAAGAGTATTTCCCCGAACAACCTATGGAGCTCTTATTGACTTGCATGATAATTTGAACCCTATTTTCAGTGGGATAAAGTAAATTTTAGTAGTTTTATTACCATTGCATCACAATTTACAGAATTAGTTTTATTTATTTCGACGTAATAATATAAGGTTTTCATGCGGTTTTATTTGTAAAATTGGAATCAATATTTTATTATTTAAGGTCGAGTTTTGATTGAACTTAGGCAATGATAGCTTAGAAGAATGCCGTGGGTTCAATCCCGTGTGCGAGTTTTTGGTGAAGAAAACCATATAATTTAAAATTATATAACATGACGAACATCAACCAGAGTAAATGCCATTACGACCTAGTTAACAATATTTCAAGGAAGTTAGCAAATTACTGTTTCAATGAAAAACTACTTCATATTATAGATGCTAGAGTTCGTGTATATGTGTGTGTGTTTGTTACTACTCAGCTCCAGAACGAATGAACGGATTTTAATAAAACATGGCATATATAGATAGGATGGAATGACATAAGGATATTTTTATCTTCACATCCTGGAACACATGTTAAACTGCGATTAAAGCTACAAATAAGACGCAAACGCGATAGTTACGTTAATTTTTGCAAACTTTACACTCAGGGTACAGACGAACACGTAACAGAATTCGTGTCGTATCGTAACCGCGTAATTTGTGACAATGAGGAAATGTCATGTCGCGTTTGGAAAGTTAATACAACTCAAATCAGAATTAACAATTACATGCCCATTATGAACGTTCCTTTTTTTATACTACTTAGGTAGCAAACAAGCATACGGCCCGCATGATAAGCGGTTACCGCAGCCTATGGACGCTTGCAACACCAGCCCCTCTAGACAAGATGGTTGTCGTCAATCGTCATCGTTAGTAAACGATCAACCTTTGCATGGGATTGACATAAGAGATTGTTAAAAATCACGTGATATTTCGATTTGAAATGTCATTGCCATACCTTGTCTACTGGCCCAGGGGTGTTACTGGCGCGTTGCCGACCCTGCAGAAATCTCCTCAAACCCTTTTTGAAGAACCCCATGCCAATGGAGTACATTGGGAAAACCACGGCTACTTGAATACTTTATACAACTAGTTTGTCCACTTGACTTGAACTGAGAAGACTCCGGCACAAAATTCAGCAAGGCTTTTTGTTGTTCTTTTAATATTACAATTTCGTTAGCTATTTAGATGCAACCATGACATAGCCACACGCACAGTGATTTGTTATTATGGTTTTTACCGTTTAGATGTACGCACGGCTATAGATGAAGCTATACATTTCCAATAAAAGCTGACCTCTCATTGTACGGAAACCCTATCATCATCAATGCGGGATCAGATTATACTGGACATGTATAGCTTGATGTGTAGCCGTGTGTACATAAGTTTATCAGAAAACCAATAGCAACAAAATGAATTATTATGCAAAGAAATTACAAAATCTAATAAAACGGGCTTTTAGGGTCGGCAAAGCGCGAGTGATACCCCTGATGTTGCAAGCGTCCATAGTCAACCGTTACTGCTTACCATCAGGCGAGCCGTATGCTTGTTTGCCAACTTAGTGGTATAAAAAAAAGCGGATTTTTGTTTGTTTCGTTTATTGTTTCTTCAATCGCGCTAATCTCTGGAACAACTAGTCGGATTCGATAACTTCTTTGACTAATAGTTGTACGTAGTATATATTATTATACTCTGAAGTAATAGGACGCTATATTTTCCCCGAGAGGCTTTTTATCCTGGGACCGAGAATGAAACAGCTAATACCTTATAGCTATGAAGATGGCATAAAACTCATTTTTTCTACTGGTAAAGTATCGGGTAAATTATGAATTTAGGGAAAGCTCAAGAGTACCTACTCATTCTACAGTTCTCATTTCTCTACTTCTCAGTTCAAGTTGTATTTGGCACCGGTGTAGAGTCATTTGTTAACGTTCATAAGTGCCTTATCAGGGCCTAAATTGAATAAATGATTTTTGAATTTGAATTTGAATTTACTGGTCATGAAGCACACTCATTTCTGGAACTTGGTATATATTTGAATAGGCTTTTTTTTTATACAACTAAGTCGGTAAACAACCTACGGCCCGCCTGATGGTAAGCGGTTACCGAAGCCATATGGACGCTTTCAACACAAAAAGCATTGCTCACGCGTTACCGACCTTTCCCCCCTCCCCTATGAGCTCTGGCGACCTTACTGACGCGTAGGAACACAACTTTACACAACATAAAGTTATTTGGCTGCGGTATTCTGTAAGGTGGAGGTACTTCCCCAGTCGAGCTGCTCTTTGAGCGAATAAACGCTACGCTCTACCTCTCTCTGCTACTGGTATAGGTACTGCAATTAGGATGATGACTCCATTACAATTATTATAACTAAATAATGCTTCCTAAACAAGGTTCAGAAGAAGTATGTGTTTTTGGACACATATATTTATGGCCAAAATATATGGGCGGTCATAAAATATTATTACATTAAACAACGTCATTTGAATTTCATCCTTCACTATCTTTATATAAGATCCAAAATCAACTAAACGAGTATATCAACAAGATTGATACGTCATTGTCAAGTTAGGAGTCTCTGTGTTATTCACGAGGACTTTAATATCTGACGCATAAGGTTGAAAATGGACGATAGATAATTATGTTGGAAACATTCGTCTAAGCAATTTGTACAGTTTGCTTAGTTAGTGAATCTGAAATATTTGTCTGTTTTGACCCAGTTCTTTTGTTATACCTGAAAGTTTGACTAGTTATTGTCAAGGATTGAGTCGAATGCCGTGACAAAGTCTTGGGTTCAAATCCTACAACGAACTTGAGTTTTCGGTAAAAGAAAATATCGTGTCTAATTAGGAGACCAAAGCCTTTAAAATTGTACAACAAAAAAATGTGTGTGTGTGAAAAATTTAAAATTGTGTAACAAAAGTACCACATACTCTTAATAACCTTATTTGTCTTTTGTCCCTCTTCGACACCCAACGTTAGAATAGGACAGAAGACAAATAAGGTTATTATAATATTGTTTTAAGAGCTTTTGGTTGGCCCCCAGTTTTCGACTCAGATCAGCCAGCAAGAAACTCCAAAAACTTATTATACCACAAAAGAAACCTTATTTTACTTTTAAATAAGGCTTTTGTATAAATTAGTTTACTATTACCTATTTAATCAAATAAATTCGTTAATGGAATATGCATATAGAGGGTGGATACGATAATACGACAATGAATTAAACCCCATAAAGTACTCATAAATACGAAAAACTTTTACGATGGGACCAAATTCGAAATCGCAAAAAAGACATATAGCCCTTTTGTATGAAACAAATAGATTACTATTACAGTATTGTTACGACATCGCGACATCAGGAATAAATTGCTACCAGTAACGCCATCTGTTATTGAATAGCGGTACTATCAGTAACGCCATCTGTTATTGTATAGGAGTAAACATCTATCAAGCAACGCCATCTATCGCCGAATAGCTACCTGCTTCTGGAATATTCCCGATAACACAGTAGGCATGTAGAATACTCGCGTAAATTGTGGAATGTTCCAGATGCCGTCTATGGATGCCGTTTATGAAGTATAAATACGAGACAATGTACAGGGGAGTTTGAGTTTGATTTAGTGAATCAGTGAGTAAACATTGAAGTGAAATACAGTTAAGTGCTAGTGAACTATTTAATTTCTGAGTGTTTTAATTAGAGTTTTAATATAAGTGTGACCAGTGTTTTGGTAAATTCGTGTACCATTATTTATCCTGAACCCCAGCTCGTAACAGTATTTACTTCTAGAGTTAGTATGCTTAACCATCGGCCATATCATTACTGACCATGGACCAGTAAGAAAACAGATGCATATTTTATTCAGGACTCCAACTTACTAAAAAAAAGAAAAGACTAAATCTTGTTGACTTTCTTCACCAATGTTTCCCGTGAGATCGCTCCCGAATCTCGGGTTTTACATTTGTTTCGTTTTATTAGAGACGTACTTTTTCTAGTGCTCTTGTTAATTTTCAGCATATTTAGGGCCGTGTTTGTTATCAAGTCTTCAAATGTTTTTTATTATGTATTTTTTTAATGCGATAAAGTTGCCCTTTCTACTCAAAACAAATTATTGGTAGGATCGCATTTTTCATTCGTTTATTTTTTTATTTTCTACTAGCTTTAGCCCGCGACTTCGTCCGCGTAGATTATTTCTTTTTCTAGATATGAATCATTGTAACAATATAGAGCTTTGTTCATGTCTATAGCCCGCCACTACGTGTGATATTAGACAAAAGTTCAGGAAGATTGAGAGCTTACATGCGAACATGCCACATAAAACGTTTCCTGCCCGATTTGAAGAAGAAGATCTGAAAATCTACCGGCAGAAATATGCATACATACACTGTCCGATTAGCTGAAGAAGAAATATGTTTTTTTTGGGAGGTGTAGAGATCGGGTTTATTTATCTAAAATCACGCCATGAGACCTATCCACAAATTCCTCAACCATTTCATGACAGCTGAGATATTTGCTCATGGCACACGGACAGACAGACGAATACACCTATATCCACAAATTCCTCAATTATTTCCAGACAGCTGAGATGTTTCTGTCTGTCTGTCAGTCTGAGGAGAGAATTTGCCCCCTTATGTGTGTGTGTACCGCTTGTACAACGGACAGTTCTCTGAAGAATTGTTTGTCTTGATGCCCACGGGCTACCTTCTACCATCGCAACTCTGGCCATCGACGGGGAGTCCATATTCATATATTGGAACCGAAATGGTTTCTACTGTGCGGTTTCAAAGGAGTTTTCTAGCGCGTAAACTCAGGCTGTGGAATGAGCTCCCCGCCATGGCGCCAGGGTGTGAAGATATTTCTGTATGGTCGGCAACGCACGAGTGATACATACGGTGACCGCTTACCATCAGGCCGGCCGTATGCTTGTTTGACACCTTAGTATTAAATTTAAATAATAATAATAATTTAAAAATTACCCGTAGAAGACAGACAGACAGACGGATCGACACGGGCGGAGATCTATCCAAAAGTTCCTCAACCAGACAGCTGAGAATTTTTCTCGTGGCAGACAGACAGATAGATGGGCGGCAGTAGGCTTCTTAATAACATGATACACGTATACATTATTTTACTTGAATACAAAATTATGTGAATGAACAGCTTAAATACAAAATTTAATCCCCCTGTTCACTCATTAATGAATCAAATTCCAACAACACCGATATTCTTTGCGTTAGTTTCCAAATTTTAATTATATTCCAAGCTTATATAATAAATTTAGTATACTTCCATACACAACTTCATCCCTTTTTACCCCTTCGGGGTCGGAATTATCGAAAACGCTGAGGAAAATATAAATTAATTTTCAATCATCAACCTAAACACAAAATTTGAAGGTCCTAACTTCCAAACTGATGGACTTTCATACAAACTCGCATCCCCTATTTTACCCCCATAGGGGTGTAATATTGAAAAATCCTTCGTTAGTGGATACCTACACTTTATAATTATAAATTTAGTGATGTTTACTATGGAAATGAAAGATTTTCGTATACAACTTAATCCCCCTTTTCCCTCTTCGGGGGTGGAATTATCACAAACGCTGTGACAACTTTACTTTAATTTTCAATCGTCAGTCTAAACACAAAATTTGAAGATCCTATCTTCAAAACTGCCGGACTTCCATACAAAATTTCATGGCCTATTTTACCCCCTTAGGGGTGGAATGTCCAAAAATCTTCTTTACTGGATACCTACACTGTATAATAATAAATTTAGTGAAGTTTATCGTGAAATTGAAGGCAACTTCATTCCCCTTTTTCCCCTTTCGGGGGATGAATTATCATAAATGCTGAGATAACTTTACATTAATTTTCAATCGTCAGCGTAAATACAAAATTTGAAGATCCTAACTTCAAAACTGACGGACTTGCGTACAAACTTTCATCCCTTATTTTACCCCCTTAGGGGTGGAATTTCCAAAAAAACCTTCCTTAGTGGATGCCTACACCGTATAATAATACATTTAGTGAAGTTTACTTTCAAATTGAAGGACTTGCATACACAACTTCATCCCCCTTTTCCTCCCTTCGGTGGTGGAATTATCACAATCGCTGAGATAACTATACATTGATTTTCAATCGTCAGCCTAAATACAAAATTTGAAGATCCTAACTTCAAAACTGACGGACTTGCATACAAACTTTCATCCCTTATTTTACCCCCTTAGGGGCGGAATTTCCAAAAATCCTTCCTTAGTGGATGCCTACACCGTATAATAATACATTTAGTGAAGTTTACTTTCAAATTGAAGGACTTGCAATAACAACTTCATCCCCCTTTTCCTCCCTTCGGTGGTGGAATTATCACAAACGCTGTGATAACTATTCATTAATTTTCAATCGTAAGCCTAAACACAAAATTTGAAGATCCTAACTTCAAAACTGACGGACTTGCATACAAACTTTCATCCCCTATTTTACCCCCTTAGGGGTAGAATTTCCGAAAATCCTTCCTTAGTGGATGCCTACACTGTATAAGGTATCTTTGTGCAAAATTTCAAATCTCTAGGTCCAGCGATTTGGGTTATGCGTTGATATATTGCTTACAAACTTTCATCCCTTATTTTACCCTGTTAGGGGTGGAATTTTTAAAAATCCTTCTTTTGTGGATGCCTACTCTATATAATAATATATTTAGTGAAGTTTATTTTGAAATTGAAGGACTTGCATAAACCACTTCATCCCCCTTTTCCTGCCTTCGGTGGTGGAATTATCACAAACGCTGAGATAACTAAACATTAATTTTCAATCATCAGCCTAAACACAAAATTTTAAGATCCTAACTTCAAAACTGACGGACTTGCATACAAACTTTCATCCCTTATTTTACCCCCTTAGGGGTGGAATTTCCGAAAATCCTTCCATAGTGGATGCCTACACCATATAATAATACAATTTATGAAGTTTACTTTGAAATTGAAGGCCTTGCATACCCAACTTCATCCCCCGTTTCCTCCCTTCGGGGGTGGAATTATCACAAATGCTGAGATAACTATACATTGATTTTCAATCGTCAGCCTAAACACAAAATTTGAAGATCCTAACTTCAAAACTGACGGACTTGCATACAAACTGTCATCCCCTATTTTACCCTCTTAAGGGTGGAATTTCCAAAAATCCTTCCTTAGTGGATGCCTCCACTGTATAAGGTATCTGTGTGCAAAATTTCAAATCTCTAGGTCCAGCGGTTTGGGCTGTGCGCTGATATATCAACAATCAGTTTATCATTTTATATATTAAGATTGTAACAATTTTAAAGTAATTCTTAAACGTTAATTATTCAATGTTTTCAGCATCAATATCATATCAACTCTACGGAACCCCAAAGAGAATAAATTTCACAATAACGATGTTTGCGCCGCATAGTCTCTGGTAGATGAGCTTACAAACAAAATAGTAAAACTTTCAGATGCTGTTGTTTGTTATCTTGTGACTGTGTTTGTACACTGGCTCTCAAACTTTAAGAAATTGCACCCACCAGGGGATTTCCACATGGAAAGATACGGGTAGACCCATGTTTAGTAATTGAATTGGTTGAGTTAAAATATAACTATTAGCAGACATGAAAAGCTTTAGATTTAGATAAGTAAGTTTTCAACTAGCATAATGCAACTCTCGCCATCGACAGGGAGTCCATCCTCACACATTGAAACCAGAGTTGTTTCGAACTGTGCGGTCTCAAAGGAGCTTCCTTCCGCGTACGCTCAGATTGTGGAATGAGCTCCCTGCCGTGGTTTTCCCAATGGAGTACAGCATGGGGTTCTTCAAAAAGGGTGTGAAGAGATTTCTGCAGGGTCGGCAACGCGCGAGTGACGCCCCTGGTGTTGCAAGCGTCCATAGGCTACGGTAACCGCTTACCATCAGGCGGGCCGTATGCTTGTTTGCTACCTAAGTAGTATAAAAAAAAAAAAAAAAAAAAATATGCGATATAAAAGGTGTTTTTTTTAGAATCGCGTTGATTTCAAAGATTGATTTTTTATACCTCCAAGGGACCGTAGAGCTTAGTATATGATATTGTACTTCAACTTCATACAATATAGGAACAGTCAGAGGTTCCTAAGAAAAAGGGTCGTGATTAGGGTTGGGTTTCTTCCCGGGAATAAACCCAACTTCGAGTAAATTTCCAATTTAGTGGGAAAGAACCCGGGAATTTTCCCATTGGGTGGGAAAATACTCAAATGGTCATATTTAGTAGATTTTGCGTATATAGCGAGAAATACCATTACCAAATCGTTTGAATAACATTTAACATGATTTCTATTAGGGTCATACTCATATCATACAACAAAAAAACAATTTAAAAAAAATGTGACGGAGTAGCGCGTTGTTTCTAAAAAAGCGACGTTTCGGGGTGTAAGGGTTGTGGTGGACAGGCGGCAGCCCCACGCAATTCCTATGCTGCCCAGTTTGGTGGTAGTACGTACTCGTCCGACTGGCTAGCGATCACCATTGTGAGTGAATCTGTCAGGAAACAGTTCGCTTTGTTTCGACAGGGTTCACGAGAGCCAGCCCCCCTAGATTCGAAGTGTGCGGCATGTATGATGGTGGGGTCCTACGATGCGATTTGGGCGATATCTGATATCATCATCAGGGTCGGCAACGCGCGCGTAGGGTCGGCAACGCGCGCGTGATACCCCTGGTGTTGCAAGCGTCCATAGGCTACGGTAACCGCTTACCATCAGGCGGGCCGTATGCTTGTTTGCCACCTAAGTGGTATAAAAAAAAAAAAACATCTGGTATCTGTTTGACAAGGGGGTCAGGGAGACCCGGTGAAACTGCTGTTTGCTGGCCGGCCGCCGGCTAGTAGGGCACCCGATCCTGGGAATTACCTATAACCTCCGGCCCAAGTGGCAGTCCTCCAAACCGTGCGCATAATCCCGACGAGTGTCTGTCCTGCCAGGGGAGGATACTAGAGTAAAAACTGACAGGCACTCCCGGGGAAAAGAACAAGAAAAAAAGGTTTCCTTCCGCGGTACACCCTTCCACGTTTGAATGGACTTTTGCAATATCAAGAGGTCAGTCAGTTCACAGTTATATCAACGCCATCCATCACCATCTTGAGAGATATACAGATAACCTGCCCGATCGATACACCGTATCTTCACTTTCCCAGCTAAAATCTAGAATATTTGTTCGTTCCAAAGGCCGGGGTGTGCATGTTTATCCGAGAGGTCATCTGCTGTTGTCGACGTCTGAATAACCTAGAAGACAGAGACCTGTCTACTTTCTGGTTGCGCGTGGATTACGCATGTGATATACGGGTGGACTGGTGTGCCTCTACAAGTCTCGAATCCTACAATGAGCTTGAGCTTTCGGTGAAGGAAAACCATAGCACGGTGGTAGGGTACTTTGAAATACCCATCTGGCTGGCTAACACCCTCAAGTTGAAAATCAGTCGCCAAGCACCTATCGGTGTGTTCCGACAGCTGCACTTGAGAGCCAGGTCCTTCCAGGCGTTGTGTGCTTACCACCTTCGGCCACATCATCACTTACCATTGTGAGATTGTGGTCAAACACAGGCCAATACACAAAAAAAGAAAGTCTCACTTCTTTGAACGCGTCCAAGAAGAGACCGACACTGTACCCCACGGTACCCCATTACCGAGGTGATTGTCATCGGAGACTTTATAGCCCACCATAGCACAGAATATTTAATAGTACTAGTAACCATAGTGAGTGGTTCGGTTCTTCGCGGACTGACCACGCAGGGAAAACCGTTTATGACTTAGCTTTCGTTACGAATACGCGAGCGCTTCCCTTATTTATTGCCACTAGATCACTCAGTCGACTCGTGTCACGATAGATCACGTGTGAAACCACAGCGCAGGATGCTAGTACCAGCGAAGAAGAGTTTATAGCGATGGAATTTATTGGAGAAGTGGATTGAGCTCAAAGACGTAAATATAATTTTTGAATTACAGGTCGAAGAGAACAACTTTGGGGATGCAACTTCATGTGGTCTTAAGTATCAAAACCCGGTGGTAAAAATCTTGGTGGAAGGCCACATGCGGTTCTAGTACATGCAAAGTCCTTTCTCTCTGACAACTTTCAATTAAATGTTCTTGGAGATCAACGACCAGCTTGCTCTCCTGGAATATGACTTTATCAACCAAAATTCTTTAATTTCGAATGGATCCGCCATGTACCAATGATAGACTTATCGGCGATGAGGAGTTGGTGAAGGCAAGGTCACAAGACTAACTTATTCTCGAAATGGTTCTATGAAATGAACACTGGAATCGTTTTTATAATCGAAGTGCGCAGGGCGTTGGGAGAATCCACACGTAACCCTTTTTTTCATGGGAATATCCCCATAGGATCCCCAACCACCTCGGGGTGAGCGGCCAGGTTATGCCAGGCTTGCACCCAAAACGCCACAATGGTCGCCATCTGCACTGTAAAGGTGGTGGGCTCTCGTGCAGAAAGAGCACGTGTGCACATGTACGACGCTTACATAGCCCATCCCGGGTCCCGAGGGAGGTGTTGTAAGCGTCCATAGGATACGGTAACCACTTACCAACAGGCGGGCCGTATGCTTGTTTGCTACCTAGATAGCATTAAAAAAAAGTGTGATAACTTCCTCCAAGGTCCGCGTAGGTCCGCGCGTAGGTGATGTAGGTACATACAACAGCGAGTATGATTAAAATAACAATCAAAACCATCAACAAATATTTTTTTTGAGGAACATAAAGCCATTTGAGTATTTTCCCGCCGTTTGGGAATTTTCCCGTATTTTTCCATTCTTTCCCGTATTTTCCCGTATTTTTCTTTTCTTCCCAATATTTTTCTTTCCCTGCCCATCTCTAGTCGTGATAGATGGACGGGTGGATGGACAATAAACTGGTCCTATAAGGGTACCGTATATTTTTATTTATGTTGTCGCTTAATCTGTGATACTGCAATTTGCGTGTTTGTTGGAGTTCGATCCTACTGGTTCTCGCATGGGACGCACGTCCCATGATAAAAATGGTTATTCTTTTAACCGCGTTTCAAGTTAGGCAGCATGGTTTTTAAAAATGGAAAAATACCAGTAATGTTCCGTAAAAAGGACTTTATTCTAATTCACGGAATAAAATTAGTGTAAAGGTCACAGGAGAGTTGAAAAATATCTTTAATTAATATTTCCAGAGCAAAAAGCTAATTTTAAAATTTCACCATACTTTATGTACGTAATTAGTATAAGATTTCCCTGGAGAGGCGTGGAATAAAACTGCCTAAAAAATACATAAGCTATGCCAAGTCTTTCATTATTTTTACCATGGACGATTTTTATACGACTATGATTTTTACTAGCTGTCCCCCGCGGTTTCACCCGCGTTCCCGAGGGAACGTATGATTTTCCGGGATATAAAGTATTCTTTCTTTGAATCCAGAACATATTCTATCTGTGTGCCAAATTTCATCCAAATCCGTACAGTGGTTTTTTCGTGAAAGAGTAACAAACATCTTCCTACCAAAACACATGTTTACAATTTTTTTTCTTTTGCTTCCCGTAAATCTTAATATTAGATTAAAACCTTCGTTATGTTATCTGATGTCACTACAATATAAATGGTCTATCATAATAGAAGGAAATAATATCAGATAGCTGATAACACATCACGTCACCATCAAATTGGATTTTCACATCAGATGTGGTCTTTAAAAATCAACAATAATTACTAAATAAATAGTTACTACACTAGTGTAAACGCTTCGTCCTAATAAAATTACATACATAAAATACAATCTTGAAAAAATTATATAAATAGAGGTGCTACTTTAAATATGTTTGAGAACCACTGGTGTAGATTGTAGATGTCTAGTAGCGTCTTACATTTGTTTTGTTTATTGGA
Organism: Achlya flavicornis; assembly: GCA_947623365.1. Taxonomy (NCBI): domain Eukaryota; kingdom Metazoa; phylum Arthropoda; class Insecta; order Lepidoptera; family Drepanidae; genus Achlya; species Achlya flavicornis. The sequence continues at coordinate 18,683,788 of OX392467.1, read as the reverse complement.
TTATTTTCTCCTGTATCCTGTTCGTATTGTGTTTAGTTTCCGCATTTTATATTGTACTTATAGTGAATAAAGATCTATTCATAGATATACATCCAAAAAGATAACGCAAGTCCCTGATTCCGTACCATAATGTCATAAGATTGATTTTGTTAGGTTGGCGTTCGAGCTGTAACTTTAGAATTTACTACCGATTAAAATCGTATTTGTCAGCTATACACACCCCTTGCTACACATCTCTGGTAGACTTGCAGGCAGTTCCCAGTCCGCGTGAAACTCCATCCTCCTTTTCTCCTGCTCTCCCTTTTTGCACAGCTTTTGACCATACTTAATGACACGCGAAGTACCTACACTCGCGTCATCTATTTGGATTTATATCTGTGGATCTATTTGTTTGTATCTAATTGAATATTGGGGATAAAAATAACAACATACTGCAGAACAAGACAGGCAGGTGATAATGATGATGATGAAATCCCGTTTTATTTTTAAATTCAATTGTTGTACTCTTTTTCCTTTGAATTAATTGTTTTTTTTATTCTGCTGCTGTTGTTATTTGTTATCATTATTATAAGTAATATTTTTAGTACTATAGATAAATAAAAATAAAACATCATAAATTCAACTCTGTTTTTTTATAGTAATAATTATTCAAATTGATGAAACAACTAGAGCAGATCCAGAAGATTATTAGATAATAAATTATGTTTGGTTGGATAATTAGTCTATAAATTGTTTAAATAATATTAGATAATTAACCTGCCAATTGAAACAGTGTTTAATAAAATTTGCGTGTGAGTAAAGATGTAAAATATTTGAATATTTACTTTCAGAAGATGAAATATGTATATTCTAGTGAGGATACCTCGCTACGATCAAGTTATGAAATAGTATAGTACATCCAAAATAAACAATAAACATATAAAATCTTAATCGAACGATTGCTATAAAAATAACACAGTTTCACAAACTTTTCACATTGTCACCCAAGCGCAAACAAAAATATAAAATACGATGTCAGTGGAGACTAAAGGGTTATTTTTAACAGTTATTTACCGACCTTTGGTTTGTAAAAACACTCGAGATAAACCTTTGTGATAAGTATTAATGATGTTTTCGTTCTCGCTTTAGAAGATTTGTGAGTGATTATTTTTTTGGTAAATGGTTTTATTTGTATCATTCTTCAGTTCAGCTTTTTTTTTGCGATCAGAGAAAACATAATTTTCTTTATTCTTGCATAAGATTTAAACGACGAACACGAACCTTGGCTCAAAAAAAAGAGGGAGGGATAATGAGTTAGGTTACGACTAATAGGCCCCTATTAGTAAATCAATATGTCCGTCCCCTCGATTGGATTACTATTGGCAGCTCGGGCCGCTTGAACGGGACGAGTCTAAGTGAGACGTCACGACGTCCTATAGACATCGTTTTGTTCAAGATCAGACAAGATGAAGGTCAAAACAAATCTTATACGATGTAAAAAAAACTAGCTAAGTGCGAGTCGAACTCACGCACGGAGGGTTTCCTGCAATAATAATACTAACACCAATTAAACTTTGTGGCGTTGTAATTTTTGTTTTGTTTTTTTGGACACATCTTTCAAACTACATTATTAAAAGGCGTGTTTTATATTTATTGTTTATAAGTAGCAGGCATATCTAATATATAAAAATAAGTCGGGTTTTCCTTCCTGACGCTATAACTCCAGAACGCACGAACCGATTTCCACAGTTTTGCATTCGTTGGAAAGGTCTCGGGCTCCGTGAGGTTTATAGCAAAGAAAATTCGGGAAAAATTTCAACAGGAAAGCGGGAAAATCTTTTTTCACATACAGCGCCATCTCTGATACATAGCATGCACAACAAACAGTTTGGGCAGTTATACGTAGGGTAGGGTAGGGTAGGGTAGGGTAGGGTAGGGTAGGGTAGGGTAGGGTAGGGTAGGGTAGGGTAGCACCACGCGAACGAAGTCGCGCCGGGCAGCTAGTAATTATACAAAAATTTGAAATGCCTAATAATTTTGTATTGAGATAAAACCCATATCGAAAATGGTAAAAAAATAAAACTTTGACAGCATTATTTTTGAAGATAAAAAAGGGTAAAACATTATAACTTTGACAGTTTTATTTATGAAGATAAAAAGAAAAAACATGAAATATAATTGTACTTTATCTAAAGAATTCTAGACATCTAAAAGGACAGGAGAGTTATAGTTGGGCTCCGTTTTGCTTTATGGATATGGGACACAAAAAAGGTTAAAATTACCGTCAAAATACATAGATCAGAGATGCAAAATATCACTTGTAAGAAGCAACTTGAAAGCAAAGCTTTAAACTTAAAAACAACTAAGGAGTCTCGTACTAAAATTAAATACAGTGTTCTTAGAATAACCGCAACTTAAAACCAACTTGGCGTTTGAAAATCTAAGTTATGAGGACTTTGTTGGAGGTCAAGAGTTATATTTACCATTTAACTTGAGCAACAAAGACGTAAGTACTTCTTTCGAGTGATTTTGTGGCTTGAATACTTTATTTTAAGGTTGCTTTTCAATAAAAGACTTTTTTTTTGAGAAAGTAAGTGCTATAATGTATATCATTAAACCACTTGCTTTATACGAAAAAAATTTATAGTCTTGGGATTATGTTACCAAATATATAGTAGCTTAGAAGGGTAGTGAGTTCCGGTAGCTGCACTTGAGAACCATTCCCCTTTTAGGCTTTTTGTGTTTATCACCTTTATGTACAAGAAGACTAGGTATTCATTATAAAAATATATTATAAGGCATCTTTAGTGTAAGTCATCTTGTTTATCTATCTATCCAAATGTATGTCACTGCCGTATTGTAAAAAACGTCTACTTTTATTTTAAACGCAGCCTCCTGTTAGAAAAAAAACTTCTAACCTTTGTGTCATACAGTAGTACCCAACTGATAAGGCGCGTCGTGAATCTTCTTCGCACAGAAAAGAAAGTATGGCCCGAAGATTAACGAAAGAATGTTTAAAACTTACAATCAACCTTAGATCACTACTACAAGGTTCATATACACTGCAGCTGTTAGTTTCGTCTCACTCGCAAGTCACGCCCCTCCGCACACATGGCGGCAGCTGCCGACCAATAGCATTTCCCGCGCTTTGAAAATGTATCTTCTGCACAGGTACATCGGTAAGACATATTAGTTGGGTACTACTGTACTTTATTCATCGTCTAACTAAAAGGTCTTGATATATGATGAGCAACAGAGATCCTATAAAGGTTCCATTTTCCATTTGAGGTAGGTACTGAACCATAAAAACAATAAATTTTCCAAAAAAGTTTGCAAATCTTACTACTTTGCTAAAGATTTACAATCTTACCTTATAGCACAACTGGTGCCGTCCTCATCGTCGTCTCTCTTTCTCCTACGGTGACGTATGTATAGGTATGCTGCGAGGGCGAAGAGAACGGCGATAGCACCGCAGCTCAGTATCACGACCAACACTATGTCACGGGTCTTCATTGTGACCTGGGGAGGAAGAAAATTACTTTTTAATTTAATTGTTTAACATGACATAACGAGCTGAGCTGGTTTGACGCCCAAGTTAATCAATATGTAATTTACTTTTTTATCTTGAATCTGAAGTCCGATGCAAAAGTCGTGAGTTCACCTAGAATGAGTTTGAAGTTTCAGAACTACGGCGCCGAAAACTAGTTAAATACATAATGCTGAGAGTATCTACTACTAGCGAATATAATAATTTAAGTCGGTGATAGCTCAGTGGTAATGACGTCGGATACCGAGACGAAGGTCCCGGGTTCGAATCCTACAATGAGCTTGGGCTTTCGGTGAAGGAAAAAATCGTGAGCAAACCATAGCACGGTGGTAGGGTGCTTTGTAGTACCCGAATGGCTGTATCTATGTCCTACCTATTGATACCTATCAATGTGTTCCGACAGCTGCACTTGAGAACCAGTTCCTTCTAGGCTTTGTGTGCTTACCACCTTCGACCACATCATCACTTACCATGGTGAGATTGTGGTCAAAGACAGGCCTATACACAGTAAAAAAAAAAACTAAATGCTTACGTAATTAGGATTTACCTAATTGGTGCGTCCATGCTACGCGAATCGAGCACGATCCGAGACACGAACGAACAGGATTCGTTTGTTGTTCGCGTAGCGTGGACGGACTTGTGAGCCTTGAACGAACATTCGTCTTGCGTTCGACTGCGCTCCGCGGGATTGTAAAATTTTTCACGAACACAGGGATTCGCATCGCTCTCGTTTCGTTGTAGGCTCGTTGTAACGTCCACACTTGACATCGCAAGCAACGAACGAATTCTGTTCGTCCGTGGCTTGGTTCGTGCTCGGTTCGCGTAGTATGGCACACCATTAGAACCTCTTCCATTTTCGATAAGGAACCCTACTTTAATTTTCCGATACGCTCTTCTCCTATTTTTATTCCACATACCATAAATTTATATGACATAAATTTTTCGCTCAGCCGTACTTTGTGTTCACTTCCAATTTTATAATATTTTTCTATACCAATACATTCCACTTTATGGCAGAATGCTTGGGAATGCTTCGGTATGGAATTCTAGAATGCAGTCTGTATCTATCTAAACTGAATTGAGGTTTCGCATTCTAGATAGTATATTATATCTTCGAGTATATTTACTTAGTGTGTTTATCTGAAGATATATATATTTCAATAACTTTTCCAAAGGTAAGCTTTTTTGGGTGCATTACTTTAGATGTAAAAAATGGAACCCTTTAAGAACCCGTCGATCCGTCCTTCCGTTTATCCGTCTGTCACGAAGGGACTGGTTCAAAAACGGATAAAGGAATCAAGTAAATTAAAATAATTAATTAAATTAAATTAATATGAAATACAAAACTCTACAATTCCTTGTATGTGTAAAAAATCCATGTTTCTAAGTCAACAAACACTGCCATTTATTTCTATAATGGACCTTTTAACATACTGACAACTGACGGATGCTACCTACTTAGCAATAACAGGGAATTGCTAATATCTTGCCGACCTTCAAGAGCTCTTTCCACACCTTATTTGAAAAACACCATATGTAGCATTGCGGGAAAATGGGGACCGTTCATTTCATGTCCTAATGATCCGCATTAGGATCGTCCGACTCAACTAGTACGTGTGTTGTATAAAGTGTATAATTGTGTGTGTATAGTGATAACCGCTTAACATCAGGCGGGCCGTATGCTTTGTACAAGTATACTGACTTCGTTCGTAGTATAAAAAAAACCGGCCAAGTGCGAGTCAGACTCACGCACCGAGGGTTCCGTACAAATCTGTAGGTATATAAGTAAATGGTAGTATAGACCTGAGTATTTGATATGAATTTCAATTTATGACGTATTAAAAAAAAACTTCTTACTAGATCTCGTTCAAACCAATTTTCGGTGGCAGTTTGCATGGTATGTACATCATATATTTTATCTAGTTTAATCAATCTCATATTTTAGAAGTTACATGGGGGGGGGGGGGACACATTTTACCACTTTGGAAGTGTCTCTCGCGTAAACTATTCAGTTTAGAAAAAAATGATATTAGAAACCTCAATATCATTTTTGAAGACCTATCCATAGACACACCACACGAATGGGTTTTATTAAAAAAAAAAATAAGATTCAGTTCTAAGTATAATAAAAAGTAAGTTCTGGGGGTTCCCCCCCCAAAATTTATTGTTTTTTTTTCTATGTTTGTGTGAAAATCTTAATGCGGTTCACAGAATACATCTACTTACCAATTTTCAACATTATAGTTCTTATAGTTTCAGAAAGAAGTGGATGTGACATACGGACGGACAGACAGACAGAAAGACAGATATGACGAATCTATAAGGGTTCCGTTTTTTGCCATTTGGCTACGGAACCCTAAAAAACAAGACAGTCTATAAGTCCTTTAAAAAAATCTTTAAAATCCTCGAACGAGTTGGGATGGTAGTTTTCGTCGCCGCTACCACACAGGTGTATATACTGGTGTTGTTTGGTGTTAGAAAGTATCTAGTAGAATATAATATAATTCTACTACACTTTAATAAATGTGAAAGTGAGTTTATTTGTTTGTTTGTCATCTCTTGACGCCTCAAAACAACCAATTGATATTAAATTTGGCAAGCGAATAAATTATAAACCTGGATTAACATAAAGGCTTCTCTTTATCCCGGGAAATAATAAGATCCCTCCGAAACGGGGGGTAACCATGGCCCCAAAACTAGTAGAATATATTTTATTTAATACACTACATGAAAGACAAGACAAAGACAAGACAAGACTTTTGAGAGAGGTAGAGAATAGCGTTTATTCGCTAAGAGAGCAACTCGACTGGGGAAGTACCTCCACCTTACAGAATACCGCAGCCAAATAACTTTATGTTGTGTAAAGTTGTGTTCCTGCGCGTGAGTAAGGTCGCCAGAGCTCATATGGGAGAGGAGGCAAAGGTTGGTAACGCGTGAGTGATGCTTTTTGTGTTGCAACCGTCCATATGGCTACGGTAACCGCTTACCATATACGACGGGCCGTATGCTTGCTTAACGAGTTAGTCGCAAAAAAAAAGTGATAAAAATTAAGAACAACAACACCTTAACATCTTTGTAATGTCACATCTTTACATCCATTATATCCGATGTGGTATTATAGCGGCCTTATTTTTTAGTGGAAAAAAACCAAAAACTCTTTGTCCTCTAAAAATAATACCTAACTTAGGCTTTAAACAGCAATAGGAAATAGTAACTCCGTTATACAACCATGTTCCATCTTTTGGCTTCCACCCAGGCTATAAGTGTAGCAATTACGTCTACAGAACATCCGTTTCCGGCCTATGCGACCAGGAAAGTGGACTGGGCAATTCCCTTGACCACTGCAAAGTAAAGCCAATTCATGTCTTTTAATGGGAAAAAGTAGTTTATTCATGAACTAATGGGGCTCGTATAAAAAGTACCTACCTACCGGAGATTTTGATAAAATCGATCCCAATATAAATCTCGTACTTTGAGTATTTTTTTTTATACCACTAAGGTGGCAAACAAGCATACGGCCCGCCTGATGGTAAGCAGTTACCGTAGCCTATGGACGCTTGCAACGCCAGGGGTATCACTCGCGCGTTGCCGACCCTGAAAAAATCTCTTCACGCCCTTTTTGAAGAGCCCCATGCTGTACTCCATTGGGAAAACCACGGCGGGGAGCTCATTCCACAACCTGAGCGTCCGCGGAAGAAAGCTCCTTTGAGCCCGCACAGTTCGAAACAATTCTGGTTTCAATGTGTGAGGATGGATTCCCCGTCGATGGCGTGAGTTGCGATGGTGGAAGGTAGCCGTGGGCATCAAGTCAAACCATTCCTTAGAACACTCTCCGTTGTACAAGCGGTAGAACACACATAAGGAGGCAAAGTCTCTCCTCAGACTAAGGGTATAAGGGTGAGTATATTTAGATTATGGAGTTAGCAAGCACCACTTCTAGGACTGAATTATTTGTGCCAGTTTTCGCGGGAGACGAGGTAAACTCATTAACCTACTTACTCACAAACACTCATGCAGTTGAAGCATCTATATAAACGCACACTTAAATAAAAACTGACACACAAACACAACAAGAACACGAATAAGGCATTACTGTGTTTAAGCAAAGGCTTCCCTAGTTCAAAAAACTAGTGATGGGGTTGTTAAGAACCGATACTTGTTTACCTACATAAATGGTTTATAATCAATACCGATATTTGAAAGCTGAAGAGTTTTTTTTGTTTGTTTGTTTAAAAGCGCTAATCTCTGGAACAACCAGTCGGATACGAAACATATTTCACTACCAGTTAGCATAGGTACATTATCCCCAAGTGTTATAGGCTACATTATCCTGGGAACGCGGGTGAAACCGCAGAAGATAGCTAGTATAATATACAATGCTAAATTCTTTGTTCGAGAAATCTCTGGAACTGAACCGATTCTGATGATTTTTTCTAGCCTACAATGGACTGTAGGGACTCTGTAAGTGTGAAAGAGATGTTGTGTCAGCAGTTTTATGTGCAAGCGAGATTTATGTGAGCGGTGATCGCCAGTTACTGCGCACTGACCGGTCCGAGTGACTGTGTACATAGATTCGGGTTTTACTAGTACACTCTACGCCGCGGCTCGCTGCGTTAACTCTATTGCAAACTATTGTCAGTGAACAAAGTTTCTTATTTATTTCAAATGTAAGTAGAAGCGTCTGTAAGAGCACGTACTTCCTCAGATGAGCTGCACTTAAAGAATTAAAATGCTATGCTCTACCTCTCTTAAAACTACCTTAGCGCCAATTCCTGTGGATGTGTCAGATTGTGATCAAACATACGAATAATATAATTAATCGTAGGTTTAACATTAACCCGTACCACAGAATATTCAATAGTAGTCCCATACAGTAAAAAAAAACAGAATCTCAAACTCATGGAATGCAAGAACACATACAAATAAAATAGAAAAAAAAATTGGTACCCGTTTATTTATTAATACCTACAAGTTGAATGAACATCATAATAAATACCTATATCTTAATAACTGTCAACACATCTTATTGTAATCTAATAATAAAATAAGCTAATATTTTCCTCAGATGCGTTCGTTTGCTCAAGAAAAAGTATATTTGCCCTCATTCCTTCAAGAGAGATATAAATGTGCTGATTTATTTTTATATTATTTGTCTGCATTATTTATTTTATTTATCCCTGTGGGAGTTAAAAAGGGTTATTATCGTAAAGAAATCTCGGTCTTAGGACATAAAAACAAGAAACTTGCACCCATCTGTCATCGGCTGGTGACGTTGTCTGCCGGTAAAACAAACGATACCGCCCACTGACACACTTGTATATTGTGGAATTGTTGAACAAGGCTTCTCTAGTAGGGGGTAATTTGTTTTAGAAGCTTTTATTTAATTTGCAATGTATGTATGTAACTATGTTTAGAAATGGAATCTTGCAAGTCGAATTTCACCCACTTCCAGTGGTCGGATTGACTTGATATTTGGTAAACATTATTGAATTGGAAGACAATGCAAGTATAGTCACCAAAAAAAGCTTGTAATAAAAATTAAATTTTTAACATAAACTTATTTCAATGATCTTCGTAGAAAGCAAATAACTCAATGTCACATTTATAATCGTAGATAGATATAGTACGACCTCAGAGTATATAAATACTACGTACAAGTAGGACTAACACTGCGATAAAAAACAATTACAAAGCAGAATAACCAATTTTTGTCATCAAACTACACCACAAGCGACCTACATAGTATAAACATGTCAATGAACCAACTAACATTTCCAGTGAAAACCGCATTTATTGACCAGATACTGGAATAGGCAATAACAGATTGTTTTAGTTTGAATTTAGTTTGTAATTGATACATCTATATATTTAAACTAGCTGACCCCCGCGGTTTTACCCGGGTACGGCTCAATTTTTTTGCGGAACACTAATTAGTTTTCTACAATATAAGTAGCCTTAGCTACTAACATCAGCTATCTGCCAATGGAAGTCCCGTCAAATCGGTCCAGCCGTTTCGGAGATTAGCCGGAACAAAAAAATTCAAAAAAAATTATAGATACTTGACGAGAAAACTTTGTACCTACACCTTTTTAAGAGCCTGTCCAGAAAATACAACGTTATACCATCGCTTCGTAAAAGTCCCGTATGAGGAGAAGAAGCGACGCAACAAACTCCTCATGGGCCCAATGTGTTTATAGTCGTAATATTACTATTAAATAATCACTTCACTTCACACATGTACGTACAGTCTTAAATAATTATAGGCTTCAGAACCGGGTGTAACAATGATTGCACTGCGATGTGTACAGCTGAAGCGCTTGTGATGATGATGTTGTGTGATCTCGAATCTCTCTTCACTGAAAGTTCATTGGAACACAATTGTAATAGCAAACTTGGGCCCCTGGTGACCAGTACATTGTGTCAACAAGCATGCGCGAATTTAAAATACGCGCGTATTATTCGCGCGAGAGATTCGCGGCAAATTCGTCTTTTCTGGACAGGGTCTAAGAATATTGCGCGCACGGAGGAGTGGAGATTTGGCATAGTTAATAATATGATAATGCCTATTCACTCTGGCCTTGAATATATTATCTCAGTTAAGGTGTCGGGAAATACAGACCCCGGAAAAGATTTCCACTCCTTCGCGTTCTGTTCGCATAAGGAACGAAGAAGCGATGCATTTTCTCCATTTAAGCGTGAAGCGGTACCTATAGATTTGGGACAACCAAACATGTTCACACACAAAAATGTCTATCTTGGGACTGGCATCGAACCTACGTCTCGAACGAACAGGATTCGCTCGTTGCAAGCGAATTCAAGCGTGGACGTGCTCTACAACGAGCGCGATGCGAATCCCTGTGTTCGTGAAAAAACTGACAATCGGGCGGAGCGCAGTCGAGCACGCAACGAATGCTCGTTCGAAGCTCGCAAGCCCGTCTACGCTATGCGAATTTTGCTCGCAGTGTGATCGTTCGTGGCCATTTAGACCATTAGATCAAGTAAATTTGACGTTTTTGATGACAAAAAGGTATTTTCTCATTAGGTTAGTTAAAGTAAAACCTAACAAAGCCATTGTCAAAGTTGTACCCCGAAACAGCTGAGACAAAAACAGAAAGGGCAATGCGGGAGGCGATGCGGAGTTGCGGGAGCGGCATCGACCCGTGTGCATTTAGTTCGACGAGTTGACTTGCGCTAGTAGTTACATGGATTTAGTTGTTAGGCAAGTAATTTATTTGATACGATAAGAACATTTTGTAAGTAACGAGCATGTAAACTTTGTTGCTTATCAGGTACATATATAGGTTCAAAAACTTGACCTTTCAATGATCGAAAACATCATGAGAAAACCATAGCATCGTGAAAGTACTACCGGTTTCAGATATGGTTACGGATATGATATTATTTCCGATATCCGATAGTTATGGATAGTTTCGGATACGGATATTAGTTTTTAGGGAATTTTTAAAAGAAAATATAAATAGGTAAAGATTTGACTTTATTTCAAGGTTATCATTTAGTACTAGTATGTACTAATTTAGTATTTAGGGTCGGCAACGTGCACGTGACACCCCTGGTGTTGCAAGCGTCCATAGGCTACGGTAACCACTTACCATCAGGCGGGTCGTATGTTTGTTAACCACCTAAGTGGTATAAAAAAAAAGTACTACAATCACAGAAGTGCTGCTTACCAGGAAAAAATCTTATCATAACGTGCCTCAACTAGACTCCGGCCCTATCCGAAATTATTTGGAACTTTTATATCTGATTCGGTTACGGTTTCGGATAGATTTTAAATTCAGATATCTAATAACTTCGGTTTGGTTACAGAGCTCCATAAAATCCCTGCTTTGTAACACCCACCTGGCTGATTAAAAACTCAAGTTGAAAACATTTTGCCGAACCTTGCGAGCCAATTGCCTTCTAGGATTTGCAAACGTATAGGCTTCTAAGTCTTGCAATATTAGCCTTGGAAGTGCTGATGTACCTACACAGGCGACGGTAACCATTTATCATCACTTTATAATTTTAGGCTCTAGGAGAGCAATTATGAAGGTCAAAGCTACTGAAGTTACCACCGTTTCGTCAGTCATTATAGCCTTCAACAGAGAAAACCCAGAACAAACAATAATTTGAGCACGACGAGCTTGTTATACAATAACAATATAATGTGGAGTAGGAGTTCATTACATTATCCTATATATTTTTTTCACTTTATGGATAGTGATAAATTATGCTTGGCCAGCATCATTTATACACAAAGTTACACAAGTGCAGCTGTCTGGATACTCCGGTAGGCGCGTGGCGATAGAAACACACTTTGAAGGTGGTTACCAACAATCAAGGTATAATAAAGTACCACTATGTTATAGTTTTCTCATGAAAAACCACAATTTAAGATTCTGTTTTGATTTCGTTACTAAATCATAACAACTATTACTCACTTACGATTGATTCGAGCAAGTAAACTTTCCCATTCAAATGCACCTCGATCCCTATCTACACGATAATATCTCAGAGTATACTTATAAATACTACGTATAATGATATACTCTGAGGTATAATATTATAGTATCAGCCTACTGGACTTCCACTGAAATAAGTCAAATCGATTGACAGATGATATGACAATTTATAATCGTTTTTTTTTACTGATTACCAATATATTTATGTGTTTACTTTGTACCGTGCCGTTACTAGTTGGATTGTTGGTCCAACTCGGATGACCCATGTTATACCGTACCGTCGAATTTAGACTACTGTTACCACTAGTAATACATAATTACACCCCGACACAGAACTTGCAACAGACATTTGACGGGCCAGTTGTAGGTTCGCGCCGTTGGTCGTGGGTTCGATTCCCACACAAGACATGCATTTGTGTGCATGAACATGTCTGTTTATCCTGAGTCGGGTGTAATTATGTATATTAGGTATGCATTTACAAACAAAAAGTAGTACATGTATTATATCAGTTATCTGGTTTCCATAGTACAAGCTCTGCTTAGTTTGGGATCAGAATGACCGCGTGTGAGGAATGTCCCAGGAAATTTTATTTATTTATGTTCATGCACACAAATGTATGTCCTGGGTGGGAATCAGACCCACTTCTTCAACTTCATAGGGGTATTACCACCAGGCCAACTGTCCTCTAATGTTGACATATTATACTGTTAATTATAATAACCACTATGTCATAATAATACGGTTTGCTTTGACGATCCTCACGCATCGGCGACCTCTTTGAAGCTGTTTACTTCAGGCGGACGTGATTTATGCAGGCTTGGTTCTGTACCGTCAGGTTATAGCTTATAATTACATGGGACTGGTAGGAGGAGTTATCGAATAGTGATAATTGTGTTAGCTATAGATTTAGAGGAGAGGTAAATGACGAGCCGATTGAAGTAAACGTACGTACTGGTAAAGATGCCGATAACTCCACATGAGTGTGTTTGATGTCGTATGTTTGATTCCCACTCAGGACGTACATAAATAAATATCCTGGGTCATTCCTCACACAGGGTCATCTGATCCCAAACTAAGCAGAGCTTCTACTATGGAAACCAGATAACTGATATAATACATATACTACTTTTTGTTTGTAAATACATACTCAATATAGATAATTACACCCAGACTCAGGACATACAGACATGTTCATGCGCATGAATGCATGTCCTGTGTGGGAATCGAACCCACAAGCTGCGGTGCGATAGGCGGAATCTTAACCAGAGTCTTAACCATCCGCGCCAGCTGGCTCGACATAATTCATGTGCATGAAATATAAAATTATAAAATCAAAATCAGCCTTGGTAAGGTAGTTGGTCCTACCACACCGGTTCCGAATACATTTCAACTGAGAAGACTTCGCAAGAAACTCGGCAAGGCATTTTTTTGGTAGATCTTTCTTTTCATTTAGGTAGTTACAGTTATTGTTCTTATATATGCTTACTTAAATCAGTTATATGGTTATCATAATATACGCTTTTATTAGTTTGGAATCAGAAACCCATGTGTGAAGATCCCGTTGTCATGCTTGTTTGTCCTTTGCAACATTAGTTCGTTAGCATCTCTTCCTAACAGCGACTGACTAGCAGACAACATACAGCCTATATTTGGATTAAAATACTCCTTGAGTGGCCTGGAGTGCACTAAGAAAGGAATTCCTGAAATTAAACTCCTGAGGGGGTAAAAGAGGGTAGTGCGGATGAACCCTAGGGCTTGAAAAGCTTAGACTATTATAATGTTCTATTCAATTATTTGTTTTTTCTTGGTAGCTTTCCCAAGGGAGTATGGCATGGGGTTGTAAGAGAAGAGGATGAAGAGATTTTTGCAAGGTTGGCAACGTGCCCCGAGTCATAACCATGGTGTTGCTATGCTAGCGTCTATAGGCTTCGGTAAGCACTTACCATAGAGCGGGCCGTATGCTTGTTGGGTACCACAATAGTATAAAAAAATATAATTCATGAATGAAGAAGTTTTAATGGGTTATTTATTTTTGACTAAAAAGTCCCCTCGTTTAGAAACATTACAGGTAAAAAATATTTTTAATGTTTTCACCTAATTTAAACACAAATATAAAAGTCGCCATTTCAATAGCTCTTAGCATAATATTTGTTTAGCCTTTTTTACAGACTTGTTTACATTATTTCAGCTTTTCTGAGAAGTACTTAAATCAATATCGTAATCATAAATAAACTTTCCGGGTAAGTAATTACTTTTTTTTTTTTTTTTTTCAAATAAAAAGGAATTGTTTTTCTTATAAATTTTTGCGATAATGAGAATTTGGTCACGTTTCGTTATTATGGTTATCGTGTAGATTGCAACTGATAACAGTTGCACAATAATAGCTTAGAATGTAGCTAAATAATGTTATAATAGTTACTAAAAGCCCAGCAGAATTAAAGTTCGTACCAGAAATTGGCATAAAAATGAATCGAAATCTACAGTACAGCTACAACTGACATAAACGATATATATTTGTAATACTCGTAAACTTGGCTTTATTATTGTTAGTATCTCGTGGTCTCTAATGGTTTTGTGTAGTGTTCCGGAATAGTTTTCTTTTATAGTTTGGCCACCGACCCGCCCTCAAAGGTCGGATCGAGCACTCTACCCAGAAGAAACCTATTCACTCTGGCCTTGAATATGCCTAAGTTGTAAGAGTCAGGAAACTCAGATGCTGGAAGCAAGTTCCACTCCTTTGTTGTCTGTATTACAAATGGGAAAAAGTGATTTTTTGGAACAACTTATACCTATTTAAGCTTCATTATAATTAAATGCATATAAATGGGATATACGATCCGGGGATTAACGCAAATAAACAATACAGTTATATTGTTTATTTGCGTTAATCCCCGGATCATGCAAGATAAAGATCAGAGAACATAATATTTCCTGAGAAGCTGTAATGAAATAAGTAATAATTTAAAATTCTTCAATGTTAAAATTACTTATTATAAACAAAGCCGAGATGTCTATAGTGATCTAGTTGTATGACGTGTGCTCACCAGATGTGAGATTAATTTATTGCCATTAAAATGTACGCAACCAGTTGCTAATCGCATAAAATACACGATCTACCTTTTAATTCCTAAAACATTCACGTAGGTACAACGTTCCTCCAGTCGTTTTACAAACTTTTTCCGCCATGATAAAAGTTAAAACTGTAATTTGAATAATAGACGAGGAGAAAATGGCGCATTTCAGCTTTTTTCTAACGAATGCATAACTTTTAATTAACTGTTTGCTGCAGATGGTGTTTATTGAACGAAATATATGGAATAATATTATCAGGACTACGCAGTTTTGTATAGCATTTATTGGTCCGTTTTATTCTTCATGATTAGAATAGTATAAGTATAATAAGGATGAGGTATCGCACATGTTAATAGAGTCAAAGATTCTTCTAAGTTTTAACTATACAACTTATCTCTTTTTCTCTCTCTGCCAAATAAAATTCTCTCTCGCAATAACAGTAAAGTAGTTGTCTTTTTCTAAAAGACAATGTATGGGTTACTTGGTGACGACTAAATTTATATTTAGATTAAATAAACATTACTCACATTACGCCCAAAGTAGTTTCACATCAAAAACTTTGGTTAAATCTCCGTAGAGCATCTCCTTAAAGGAAGCCTATGCTCAGTTGATTAATATCTCCGTATTAAACATGTCTTGTTTTGTAAAGAGTAGTGTCGCCGTATCTCCGACAAATTGCTCTACCCACATTAAATAAACCTAGCACCTTCCTAACTACAATTAAACATAGGACCCAGAGACCAAGCAAAACAACCTTTTTGCAAAAAATATGGACCTAAACGAACGTTAAACTTTCAATATTATAGTAGACTAGCTTTAGCCCGCGACTTCGTCCGCGTAGATTATTTCTTTTTTCTAGATATGAATCATTGTAACAATATAGAGCTTTGTTCATGGCTATAGCCCGCCACTACGTGTGATATTTGACAAAAGTTCAGGAAGATTGAGAGGATTTTGCACAATTTTGGAGGCCGTATATTTCTAATCAATATGACAGGAGCAGGTACATGCATGAAACGGATTACCCGGCGGATTAAGAGAGTAAAAAAATTGAATAGGATAATTAACCGACTCATCCATATCGACCATGGTGGCAACATTTCATTGATCGCAGCGGGTTGGTCATTTTTGGGAGTCATAATGGGACTCTCGCGCATAACCACTCTATCGGTTTGTGTTCATATTAACATCAGTCAGTATACATTTCATCTATACCTAACTTGGTATGTGTACCATCTATTTGTGGAAAGTTTATGTTCCCGATTTGAAGAAGAAGACTTGATGCCCACGGGCAACCTTCTACCATCGCAACTCTCGCCATCGACGGGGAGTCCATACTCATATATTGGAACCGAAATGGTTTCTACTGGGCGGTTTCAAAGGAGTTTTCTAGCGCGTAAACTCAGGCTGTGGAATGAGCTCCCGCCATGACGCCAGGGTGTGAAGATATTTCTGTATGGTCGGCAACGCACGAGGGATACATACGGTGACCGCTTACCATCAGGCCGGCCGTATGCTTGTTTGACACCTTAGTATTAAATTTAAATAATAATAATAATTTAAAAATTACCCGTAGAAGACAGACAGACAGACGGATCGACACGGGCGGAGATCTATCCAAAAGTTCCTCAACCAGACAGCTGAGAATTTTTCTCGTGGCAGACAGACAGATAGATGGGCGGCAGTAGGCTTCTTAATAACATGATACACGTGTACATTATTTTACTTGAATACAAAATTATGTGAATGAACAGCTTAAATACAAAATTTCATCCCTTGAAGGGGTCAAGGGTTGAAATTATAAAAACGAAAAGTTGCGTTAATTTCCAACCATAAGCCGAGATTATAGTGATTTTTACTCCAAAAATAAGAACTTCAAATACAAAATTTAATCCCCCTTTTCACTCATTAATGGATCAAATTCCAACAACACCGATATTCTTTGCGTTAGTTTCCAAATTTTAATTATATTCCAAGCCTATATAATAAATTTAGTATACTTCCATACACAACTTCATCGCTTTTTTACCCCTTCGGGGTCGGAATTATCGAAAACGCTGAGGCACATATAAATTAATTTTCAATCATCAGCCTAAACACAAAATTTGAAGGTCCTAACTACCAAATTGATGGACTTTCATACAAACTCGCATCCCCTATTTTACCCCCATAGGGGTGTAATATTGAAAAATCCTTCGTTAGTGGTTACCTACACTGTATAATTATAAATTTAGTGTTGTTTACTATGGAAATGAAAGATTTTCGTATACAACTTAATCCCCCTTTTCCCTCTTCGGGGGTGGAATTATCACAAACGCTGTGACAACTTTACTTTAATTTTCAATCGTCAGCCTAAACACAAAATTTGAAGATCTTAACATCAAAACTGACGGACTTTCATACAAAATTTCAAGTCCTATTTTACCCCCTTATGGGTGGAATTTCCAAAAATCCTTCCTTAGTGGATGCCTGCACCGTATAATAATACATTTAGTGAAGTTTACTTTCAAATTGAAGGACTTGCATACACAACTTCATCCCCCTTTTCCTCCCTTCGGTGGTGGAATTATCACAATCGCTGAGATATCTATACATTAATTTTCAATCGTAAGCCTAAACACAAAATTTGAAGATCCTAACTTCAAAACTGACGGACTTGCATACAAACTTTCATCCCCTATTTTACCCCCTTAGGGGTGGAATTTCCGAAAATCCTTCCTTAGTGGATGCCTACACTGTATAAGGTATCTTTGTGCAAAATTTCAAATCTCTAGGTCCAGCGATTTGGGCTATGCGTTGATATATTGCTTACAAACTTTCATCCCTTATTTTACCCTGATAGGGGTGGAATTTTTAAAAATCCTTTTGTGGATGCCTACACTATACAATAATATATTTAGTGAAGTTTACTTTGAAATTGAAGGACTTGCATAAACCACTTCATCCTCCTTTTCCTCCCTTCGGTAGTGGAATTATCACAAACGCTGAGATAACTAAACATTAATTTTCAATCGTTAGCCTAAACACAAAATTTGAAGATCCTAACTTCAAAACTGACGGACTTGCATACAAACTTTCATCCCTTATTTTACCCCCTTAGGGGTGGAATTTCCGAAAATCCTTCCATAGTGGATGCCTACACCGTATAATAATACATTTCATGAAGTTTACTTTGAAATTGAAGGCCTTGCATACCCAACTTCATCCCCCTTTTCCTCCCTTCGGTGGTGGAATTATCACAATCGCTGAGATAACTATACATTAATTTTCAATCGTAAGCCTAAACACAAAATTTGAAGATCCTAACTTCAAAACTGACGGACTTGCATACAAACTTTCATCCCCTATTTTACCCCCTTAGGGGTGGAATTTCCGAAAATCCTTCCTTAGTGGATGCCTACACTGTATAAGGTATCTTTGTGCAAAATTTCAAATCTCTAGGTCCAGCGATTTGGGCTATGCGTTGATATATTGCTTACAAACTTTCATCCCTTATTTTACCCTGATAGGGGTGGAATTTTTAAAAATCCTTCTTTTGTGGATGCCTAAACTATATAATAATATATTTAGTGAAGTTTACTTTGAAATTGAAGGACTTGCATAAACCACTTCATCCCCCATTTCCTCCCTTCGGTGGTGGAATTATCACAAACGCTGAGATAACTAAACATTAATTTTCAATCGTCAGCCTAAACACAAAATTTGAAGATCCTAACTTCAAAACTGACGGACTTGCATACAAACTTTCATCCCTTATTTTACCCCCTAAGGGGTGGAATTTCCGAAAATCCTTCCATAGTGGATGCCTACACCGTATAATAATACATTTAATGAAGTTTACTTTGAAATTGAAGGCCTTGCATACCCAACTTCATCCCCCTTTTCCTCCCTTCGGGGTGGAATTATCACAAACGCTGAGATAACTATACATTAATTTTCAATCGTCAGCCTAAACACAAAATTTTAAGATCCTAACTTCAAAACTGACGGACTTGCATACAAACTGTCATCCCCAATTTTACCCTCTTAAGGGTGGAATTTCCAAAAATCCTTCCTTAGTGGATGCCTCCACAAAGTTGCATATAGCTTTATAAGTGAAAGCTTTTTCAAATCCGACCATAGTTCCATAGATTGCACGTTTAAACATCAAACAAACAATAAAACTTTTCCGTTTACTTACTATGGGGATGAAGTTTACTTTGAAATTGAAGGACTTGCATAAACCACTTCATCCCCCATTTCCTCCCTTCGGTGGTGGAATTATCACAAACGCTGAGATAACTAAACATTAATTTTCAATCGTCAGCCTAAACACAAAATTTGAAGATCCTAACTTCAAAACTGACGGACTTGCATACAAACTTTCATCCCTTATTTTACCCCCTAAGGGGTGGAATTTCCGAAAATCCTTCCATAGTGGATGCCTACACCGTATAATAATACATTTAATGAAGTTTACTTTGAAATTGAAGGCCTTGCATACCCAACTTCATCCCCCTTTTCCTCCCTTCGGGGTGGAATTATCACAAACGCTGAGATAACTATACATTAATTTTCAATCGTCAGCCTAAACACAAAATTTGAAGATCCTAACTTCAAAACTGACGGACTTGCATACAAACTGTCATCCCCAATTTTACCCTCTTAAGGGTGGAATTTCCAAAAATCCTTCCTTAGTGGATGCCTCCACTATATAAGGTATCTGTGTGCAAAATTTCAAATCTCTAGGTCCAGCGGTTTGGGCTGTGCGTTGATATATCAACAATCAGTTTATCATTTTATATATTAAGATAATTGCTCAACTTTGTAGAAGGAATATTAAATTTTGGCACAACAAACTGGGAACAAAGGTTATATTTTATTACTTTATGTTGTTGTGAACTGTTTTTAATTACTGTATACATAATTTTAGACTAAAACTTTGTATTTCATGACCAAAATATTGTAATATTTTGGTCATGATTTTATTTGACTGGCTAGTTGTCCTGGTTGGTTAATAATACCCCTACCTACTACACTGCAGGACGTGGATTCGATTCCCACCTACAATGACCTATATGCCCTGACTCCTGAGTCTGGGTATAAATAAACAAAAGACGAAGTTTTTTTTAACAACCTTTTTTTTATATCATAGTCGACAAACTTAATCATCTAACCCTAGAACGAAAGTCCTTGTCAAGACAAATCAAACGAGCCCAAACTCGATGGGGTTGCGTCGTTTTATAACCGAATTCCCATGCCTACCTTCTAGGCACTTCCAACTCCATCAAAAGACCAGATCCATGTCATAAATCATATTGCATCGTTATTCAATTTTCCTAAGCGTGGAAAGTTTCAGGTCAATCGTAAACCAAGAGACCAACATTTCTAAAAGCTCTTTAACAGTCATCTGGTTTCCACAGTACAAGTTCTGCATTTATAGTTTGACATCATGGCTGCCTGTAAAGGATGTCCCAGGATTTTTATAACATGGCAAGTAAAAATAACTAAAAAACCAAAACCAAAAAACTAATTCTCGGAATATATAATAAAGAGAGCATAGCGTTTATTCACTCAAAGAGCAGCTCGCCTGGGGAAGTACCTCCACCTTACAGAATACCGCAGCCAAATAACTTTATGTTGTGTATAGTTGTGTTCTTGGGCGTGAGTAAGATCGCCAGAGCTCATTGGGGAGGGGGGAAAGGTTGGTAACGCGTGAGCGATGCTTCGTGTGTTGCAAGCGTCCATATGGCTATGGTAACCGCTTACCATCAGGCGGGCCGTATGCTTGTTTACCGACTTAGACGTATAAAAAAAAAACATGCATTAAATTTTCTCGGTATCGGATATTATATCACCGAAAATCCATTTTAACCGAAAACATTCTATCATTCACTGTTGAATGAATTGATATTTCCTTCGTGGAACCATTCGTCTTTGAACGCATTCAATATAGATGATAAGGAATGTAAGGGTTGGTCTTCACTTTTTAACGTAATGTTTTGTTATTAAAAGGCAGGTTAGTAAGTAAACGGAAAAGTTTTATTGTTTGTTTGATGTTTAAACGTGCAATCTATGGAACTATGGTCGGATTTGAAAAAGCTTTCACTTATAAAGCTATATGCAACTTTTTTCCCGGGAACGCGGGTCAAACCGCGAGGAACAGCTAGTCATAAATAAAGGTAATTGTCACTGACTGCCATGCTAAAGGTTGTGAGTTTGATTCCTAGCCCAGGATAAACATCTGCTCTGCATCTCGGTGGAAAAATAGACATAATAAAATATATATTACGTGACTTTGGTGGTAATCGTAACGAACACTATTAATTATTTCATCCAATGACGCGCACGCAGACGCGGTATGTAGCGACGAAGATCATTCTTTGGCCCTGATTGGATGAAATTCATTAATGGTTTTCGTTACGATAACCACCAAAGTTATGCGGTAGAGCCCCTGTACTCTATCCGTCCTTCCGTCCGTCCGTCTGTCTGTCCGGCCTTTCGTCTATCCGTGAAAATTTTATTAAATTGTAGCG
Organism: Achlya flavicornis; assembly: GCA_947623365.1. Taxonomy (NCBI): domain Eukaryota; kingdom Metazoa; phylum Arthropoda; class Insecta; order Lepidoptera; family Drepanidae; genus Achlya; species Achlya flavicornis. The sequence goes on along the minus strand of OX392467.1, from coordinate 18,662,212 downwards.
ACGAATTTATTGGTAATTTGAATGTTGGTAGGTACTATAAGTCATCCATGCTTAGGTTGGGGCCACAAAGCTCACGCAACTTTACTATTATAATTGTGTTGCTAAAATGAGTATTTTGAAAATGAAAACCTTTTTTTAAATTCTTTCTTCTTCTTATTTTTAATTTTGGCAACCAAGCCCAAATAAGGGCTCATTTCTGCCAGTGTCGAGTTATATTATAGTTTTCAGTCACAATTAATCACTTCACATTATAGTCCTCAGTCAGTCACCGTCCATAAAAGTCATGTTTTACTACAATGGTGGTCATTGTACTAAAACTCTACACGGACATTTTGAGACAACTTGAAAAGTCACGATACACATAATTTATTTCATTTCACTTCACTGTTGCACATGGATGATCTTTATTGGGTAAAATACCACCAAAAATACACAATAAAACTCAAAATACACAAATTTATGAAAATAAAAATGAAAATGCTACGTCACTCTGCAAGTTCCCGCCAAAAAGTCCTTTAATTTCTTTATACATTTTGTAAGTACAACAGACCAAACATTTTGACAAGGCAATGTCAGTGTCAGGGATATCTGCACTGCAGTTTCATTAGCAACAGCTGTCCTGACAAAATCCTCACGAAAATCAACCAAATGCAATATTAATCTCATGATAAGACGTCGACGACGGTATCACTGCGAAGAATATCCCAGGATGTATAAATATCCAAACGTATGATCGTAAAGCTAACGTTGTCGTAACGTATTTATCAACGTAACTTTTACGATACGCGCGAAATGATTGTTTTATGATAACCAACTTTTTATTTGGCCAATGTTTGATCAAATTGTTTGGCAAGCTGTGACAAATATTGTTAAAGACAGTACCTACAAAAAATATACCTTTTTCTCATTGATGCTATACGTTTTTTATGAAACAACAATGGCCACAGGCTAGATACCTACATAAATTCTATATTAACCCAAAGAAGCGCAATGACGTTCATTTTGTTAGAAACCTACGCCGCCAAATTCCTCACCACCGACAATACACTCCAATCTGCTAAATCAAGGGCACACTAAACATTAAGGGGGCCCTTCATGGCCAACGCAACTTCAACGCAAGCATAGCCTGAAAGCTTGTACTTTCATCCAATGTAATGTTTGACTGCGAAAAAAGAGAGACAGCATCAGAGCCGTCGGTTATCAGTCGGTAAATTCCGCTGATCACTCGCGGCCGCTTCGCTAGGTCGTCATTCATGTTTTCGCATAACATAAAACTTGTTCCAGGAGTGTACTTCTTGAGAAAAAATCTTACAAGTTTGTGAGGAAAAAGTCTTGTTATTTTGAATCTCCAATACATTTGCAATGCCGTATCAAGATGTTTTATTTACTTTTTACAATTTATAAGTAGGCACATTAGATATAGATATAGTAGGTACAAAGTTCAGGTAAAATTTGGGCTAAAACGCTGTTTTTCGGAGGCTTTTACTGAATTTGTTTTTTTTTTTTATTGCCTATATAAAGGCCTAGATATAGTGCACAAGATACATATTTGCTTAAAACATCTAACGAAAAATGTTTAACAACGCCATAATAAGTACAGAGTTTTTGTATGAAAAGTATAATAGCAGTGATTGGTCCTTCCTTACTGTTCTATATCAGTGCAAAATCATTGAGTAGATAACAGTCACACAGCCTAAGCCACTAGGGCTAGAATTTTGAAACTTTGCACAAGTTTCCTTATACACGAAGGCACACACTAAAAAAGGGGTTTTCTATCCCTAAGGGAATTGAATACGGATCTGAGGTAAAACCCCGAGACGGAAAACTAGTTCTTGAAAAAAAAAACTAATACCTTTGATTGCAATACCTCATAGGGCCATTGACCTTACAGGCAAAAAGCTCAGTAAAATCAGTATCATTATCATAATTATCATTAGTGACTCTACTAATTTAGCATACAGTTCACACATTATATATCTAAATAATCCTACAAATTAATTAAGCCAATATTGTATGTCTACGCGAGCCAGTGTGAAATGAGGATTTTCGTAGAAAGCGATATAGCTCGAATAGCTCGACAAATTCCAGTGGCGAAGGTTCGAGTTTAGAATCTTATAATTGCTTGAGCTTTCGGTTAAGAACAACATCGCGGAGATGTGGAAAACATAGATAGATGTTTAACACCAATTTACTGTACAATGGGTGAATCTTATCGGTAAGAAGTAATCTCTTCCATACTACCTTATAGTCTATCATTTGGTAATAAGGTTCTTTTTAGTACCCACCTGGTTGGCTACTCCCCCCAAATTGAAAATCCTTCGCCAAGCACATTATGATGAATTTCAACAGATGCACTTGAGAGACTTTATTTCCTTATCACTTTTAGCTATAATTATTATAAAAATGAATACAGAATTTGCTAATAGCACCACTCAGAGACTTTAATTAAGTATAATTGATTATCTCTAGACCTGTCTCTTTCTGTTGCTATTCAATAAACAAAGATGAATAACTTATTCTGACATTCAATTTTGTGATGTCTAATTACGGCAGTAAGGTTTTTTTTTTTTCAATTTGTTGTTCTTAATTATAACCACACAACACTGTTCTAGTTAAAAATGTGACAGGCGAATGACATGCATTGCCCTTTGAAACAAACATAGCTACCAACATTGGTCCAACATGAGTACCGTACTTAATAATGGTAATAATAGTAACGACAGATAAAATAGGGATACAGTAAATAAAATATTTATAAGGGTTTGCAGTCTCGTATCGTAACCTTTGAGAAGCTATATCGTCCTTATGCGGAATCCTCCTGTGACCTCCTTTACACATTTTTTACTGCAAGTCGTTGATTTTTCTATAAAACCTTTTTAAAACGACCTTCGGAACAGTAAGATGCACCAAGAACGGCATCCAACGTCACTACCGCTGAAAATTCATCTTGCATTCCAGTTATAACAAATAGGGCGCATAAAAAAAGTTTGACAACTACTTCGCTAACGCCATTCGGCTCACGTGTACGCGGACGAGAGACGGGCGGGGCGGGAAGGCGTCAAATTGACAAGATTTGCATAGGGTCGAACCACGTCGAACTTTCTACCTTTGTGTCCATTGTACCTGTAGGTAAATAGAGAAATGTTTGTGTTCTATTTGAGCTCGTCAAACGGTTACGTCAACAAAAGATTGGTATTCGTATTCAGATGTGCATTGATGAAGTAGGTTGCCATTACGAGCTATGCTCTAGATGTCTTTTAATACTATTATATTCGCATTGGTGCTCGAAAATAGATTTATCAGTCCTATACGACTAGCACTAAAAATCCCAATAAAGCCCCAGCTATTACTTGTCAGTTACTGAACAAAATATACCTTTATTTATACCACTAAGGTGGCAAGCAAGCGTACGGCCCGCCTGATGGTAGGCAGTTACCGTAGACTATGGACTATGGCTTGCAACACCAGGGGTATCACTCGCGAGTTGCCGACCCTGAAGAAATCTCTTCACACCCTTTTTGAAGCACCCCATGCTGTACTCTATTGGGAAAATCACGGCGGGGAGCCTACCTACTTACTGGTTGAAATAAACTAGGTACTAGGTTCTAAAAATTCTTATTCTAGGTCGTAAAAGCAGACTAAACGGGGCCTTTGGGGTCGTGGGCAATCAGGGCGGGGCTATGTGCGACATCAAGCGACCCCAAAGAGGACGATGGGTCGATGTGGCCACGACTCATCGTGCGATAGCACAGCGAGGGTGCTGGGGGGAGGTGTCATACTTCCCCCGGTACGAGCTATATATGCACCGCACGTGGAGGGGTGAGCAGGTACGCGTTCACTTCACAGCGCAAATGGCGACCGCCGTAGGGTTTTAGTCGGCACAAGTCCGGCATTAGCTGGCCGCTACCCCCGGGCCGGCCGGGTATAATACGAGGCTCCCCCACGCAAAAAATAGGTTCTAGGTAGAGAACAATTGAAGAAAATGGCGGCTTGTGAAACACGTTATACTAATAAATTAACTGAAATCTCTAATCAAAATTGTCTATTTGAATATAGTTCTAAAAGCACCAAATATAAACAAAGGACGTAACTCCCTTAAAAAAGGATTAACCCCATTATTAAGCATTGGTTCCACTGCCAGCGATGAAGCTGCTAGTGATAAACTAAATTACCCACCATTTGTATATTTAAATTACATTGCTTTCGGCGTCTGTTTCCTGACTCTCACAATCTAGGGACTTTCAAGGCTAGAGTGAATAAATCGGTTTCTTCTGGGTAAGCGTGTTCTATCTTAGGCTCCGTCGTTATTGGTGCGATTACTTTTTACATGTTGTAATTTTTATATTCTCACTCTAACCAATGGGCGTACGATTTTTGAGCGTTTCTATGGAGCGGTCCTTCTGACCTACTTCGTGTTAGCTTGAAACTCGTTTACACTGGAACATACCCCTAATTCTTCCACGATGCCCTCTAATAATTTATTACCATCCTTTTGAATACAAATCATGAATATTCAACCTTTTGTGATACGATATACAGAAGAATCTTTAAAGCCTACCGTAAAACCTTTAAAACCTGTAGGTAGGTTACAGCAAAAGAAGCTCGCACATAATACAGATTGTGTTTTACTGTGTTAGGCCTGTGTTTGCAAATAATTAGCGATGATGGTCGAAAGTTCAGCAATTAGAACACACCGGTTGGCAACCCAGTTCAACTTGAGCTTGGTAGTCACACAGGCGAGTGCTACAGAGCACGATCGAAAACGTACTTCTGGATTTTTTTCCCTTCTAAAAAATACCTTCACGGCATTGGGCGTCAGTATCATTGTAAATTATCCTTATCTATAATAATATTTTTCTAGGGCCTTAATTTAATAAATGGCTTTGACTTTGACTTTGAGAGGGGTAGAGCGTTATTTCGCTCTATGAACAACTTGACTGGGGAAGTACAGAATCATCATCATAATCATCATCAGCCTATAATGTCCCACTACTGAGCACAATCCTCCTTTCACAAATTAGGGTGAAAGGGAATGGGCAGATACTCCACCACACGCCTGCCCACTGCAGATCGGTGGAGTTAGGCTAGTGGTCAACCTACTATTGGAGTTTACAAGCCTTGAATAATTAACTGCTTACAATTGAGCTAATCATCAGTTTAAATCATTAAATATTAAAGAACAAAGCTAAATATCTTCCAAGACAAATACCAAATTACCGCTCAATAATACTCGAAAAGTGTGAGCGTCAAGTATATCTACATAGACCTACCAAATAAGACAATGTAAAAGACGGATGGAGCAATTTGCAAAGCTTACGAGATCGTGTTTGAAGAGAACTGTTTGAATATCACAAGTGAGGGGAGATAGCGGATATAGAAAAAAGTGCGAGAAGGGCCGATGGATCCGTGAAAACTTAATGCTAAAACTACTGAAATTCTTGCCGAATATCATGATTTTAATCATCGAGAAGTAGATACTGTACATGTTTTGATGAGCGAGTTTGTGAGTATTTGATATGTACCCGTTCCTGAGCAAAATTCACTTTACAGCTGGACCGACAACAGTTCTAGTTCAGTTTTCCGCTATATTCACTATCTTTCTCTAAACCTTGAACAACCTCCATAACCCGCTCAAAACGTATTACTTGACCCATAGATAAATTCACCGCGAGCCCAAATAAAGTTTGTTTTTATAACGAGATCCCTTACCGAAAAATAAATCCTCATTTAAACGATACGTAGATCCATGACTCTGTCATATCATTTGTAGAATGAGGCTTGTTTCTTTATTGCAATTACTTAATTTCATTTTGTAGGCTTTTAGAGGAGTTTTTAGACATCTTTTGCTATTTGTTAAGATGTTTCGCGTTTAATTGTCTTACTGCTTATAATAGGTTTAGGAAGGACTTATTTCATGTCACTAACAACTGGGCTATTTACTATATCTGATTGGAGTAAAATCTGTTCAGATGTTGGCATCTGGATGACAGTTTCTGACATTGTAAAAAAACAACGGATTCCGGGCATGAGCTAGTTATCTGTTGACTGATTTGTAGACATACTATCTCCATACGACCAAGAAACATGGCACTTCGAGATGATTTTATGAAATTCAACTCCCGCGCTGGTTTCTTTCGTCCGTCAAGTTTGATGATCAAGTTTTAATATCGGATGCTCTTTTATGAGCAAACAAGTTTATACTCAACCTGATGGTAAGCAGTTACCATATCGTTAGATGCTTGCAATACCAAGGGTGTCACTCATTAACGACCCTTGCTTGCCCCATGCCGAAAAGTGGTTGGAGAAAATTTAAAGGAATCGATGTGGATGTAGAGAGTTGGGAGGGACCCTTGGTAATGCTTATCCCTCTTTGCTTGTATGTTGTTATTAGACCAAAGTTCATTAATGCAGTAGTATAATGCATTTCCGTAACATCCGTGTCCAGTTTTACTTAGTTTAACTTACTTAACAACAACTTTAATGCACACTTCCCTGTCCGCATCGAGCTTAATTGTACCTTTATATATTGTGACATGACAAAGCTTTCAAAGCGTGAAAGCTCCAGCATGTGCGGGAACTCATGTCACAAGCTATGGCCCACGGGTTCTCCCGCGCTACTTGTTCTTTGACTTCTTTTGAATTCATTTTAGTTAGGTTTGACTAAAAACTAGCTGGGGTTTCACTCGCATTATCAGTGTAAAATTAGCCAATCGGTTCAGAGGTTGTTTGGGTGTATTTAGTCGTGAAGAGGTGATGATAACTTTTGGATTTATAATATTAGTAACACTGATTGGTAGGAATTAGTTCGCATTTTAAATTTGTTCATGTACAGGGATATTCTTTGATGTATTGCTTAATTTTCATGATTCAATATTTATGAAAATACAACCGGCTTAGTTACCTATACCACCTCTGAATACGTGAAAATTAATCTGAGGCTCCTTAACTTTAAAAATGTTGGTGGTTCCTTAACAATTTGTTTGCATTGACTAAGTAATAAACGTTCCGACTGTCGGATGCAGGAGAGTCGCCCCGCCTCTCCTGCGTAGAGTCGGTTTTTAGAGAGGTAGAGCGTAGCATTTATTCGCTCAAAGAACAGCTCGACTCGGAAAGTACCTCCCCCTTACAGAATACCGCAGCCAAATAACTTTATGTTGTGTAAAGTTGTGTTCCCGCACGTGAGTAAGGTCGCCAGAGCTCATAGGGGAGGGGGGAAAGGTCGTTAACGCGTAAGTGATGCTTGTGTGTTGCAAGCATCCATATGGCTGAGGTAATCGCTTGCCATCAGGCCGTACGCTTGTTTACCGACTTAGTCATATATTTAAAAAAAAATTAGATAACAACGTAGATAATAAATTACCTTAAATAATTTTCAACTTGTTTCATCTTGTCTCAGAGTTCCAAAAATAGATTAGAGGGGGTGAATACTAGTAACAGACGTTCTGACTGTGGGACTCCTACTTTTATTATTATTACGCAGGAGAGGGGCGTCCTGCCATCGGAACGTGTGTAGCGCGGTTGGATCGACATAATTATTATTAATGCCAGTCGGAAGCAGTCTGCTCGCTTTACTTCCTCATCAATTTAGGTCGTGGAATTTTGAATTTAGAAAAGACAAGACAAAGAGTATAATAAATTACAGAAGATTCATTAGTGCATAATATGTCGTCGATAACGATATTTCTCGGGAAAAATCTAAATTGCTTTTTAACGATTTCCTAGCTTCGCACAGTGCTGCGGAGTGCTGCCAACGATTTAATGCTGCTATAAAATCTAACGCCAGATAATTTCTCAAGCAGCAAGGCGTCGAAGATAGTTTTCTTTATATTACACAATTCCATTTTCTTTAAATATATACTTATATTAAATTATTTTTCGCTCCGCGGTTTCCCCGGGGATCCTATGTTTTCCCGGGGTAGAGGTATCCTATATGTTTTTCTAGGTTATGATCAGCCTGCGTGCCAAAGATTCATGGCGAGATCCATACATTCATTTGTAAAAAAATAATTAAAAAAAGAGGTGTTTGAACCACATCCAATGTTCAGATTACATTACCAGCAACATGTTAATATACTTGAAATCTAGACTAATATAATAAAGCGGAAGAGTTTTTTTGTTTGTTTGTTTGTTTATACGGGCTATCTGGATCTAGCAGTCGGATTCTAGAAATTCTTTCACTAATAGGAAGCTACTTTTTATCACGGGAACGCGGGTGAAACCGCGCGAGGCAGCTAGTATTTTATAAACCCCGCAAAACATAACAACATAACGATTTTGGTCGCCATACCCGCTATTCGCCTGTCATGGCATGGCATAGCATTTCCCATTTTTATCCTGGGGTTCTAAAATTAAATGCCTCAAGTTATTCCTTAGCTACCAAGGATCAATTATAACTTCATTCCAACGTCTCTAAAAATCTATATTTTTTTGTACAAATCTCGCCATGATTCTTTCATCACGATTGGTTGTGCCGTTGGGGCGTCAAGAGGTGACAAACAAAAAGACTCACTTTCGCATTCAAAATTGAAAATCATTTATTCAAATAGACCTTCGCAGGCACTTATGAAAAGTCTGACTCTAATACCGGTTCGGAAGGTTGCTTATTATACTAGTAGGTTGCCAGAGCTCATCGGGGTGGAGGGTAGGGAGATGGGTCGGTATCGTGTGAGTTGCCCTGTGACTTTCTAGCGGCCATAGGGCTGCGCTAAAGCTTACCACCAGACAGGCCGTACTCTTGTTTACCAAATTACTACAGAGTGACATTTAAAACATTTGACAAACTTTAAGGGAGGGTTCTATTACCGATATTTTAAATTCGTGAGGTTCTAAATCGTAAAAATTAAAAAAATATATATTTTTTACACTAGCCGTTCTTGGAACTGATAAAACTATGCATCCAAAGGTTGCCTGGTAGAGATCACTTTTAGCGATAAGGCCGCCCATTGTAGCACTTCTGTTTTTATATTGTTTTTGTATTGTAAAACCTATTGTAAAACATGTGTGGTGTAACAATAAAGTGTTATCTATCTATCTAACTAATAAAATAAAGCTTTAAATACACCGGTCTAATGGTGCGTCCATGCTTGGCGAACCGAACGCGAGCCGAGCCACGAACGAGCACACTGCGAGCACGATTCGCGTAGCGTGGACGGGCTTGCGAGCCTCGAACGAGCATTCGTAGCGTGCTCGACTGCGCTCCGCCCGATTGTCAGGTTTTTCACGAGAGACTTGCATCGCGCTCGTCGTAGGCTCGTTGAAGGCTCGTTAAGTACGTCCACGCTTGAAATCGCGAGCAACGAACGAATCCTCTTCGTTCGAGGCTCGGCTCGTACTCGCTTCACATAGCATGGACGCACTATAATAAAATATCATATAGCTGCATGCAATTTATTTATTCATACCTAATCCCTATGTGATCACGCAGCGCGCACTGACATAAGGAACAGCTCTTTTATTAATTATGACATTGGGAATCACTTTCTATTAACCTATATTAAAAGTATAACGTCATATTAAATTTTGTCGAATGATTTCCATGTCACCTGTAGTAGATAAAAACTTTTTAACAAAAAAATAAACCACCGAAAAAACTGAAAAGCATAAAATAATTTTGAATATAACTTGAATTTTATAAGGTTTTGCAGTCGGGGACAAACCAATAACCTACGTAGATAAGTACCGCTATAGCTAATGGCGCTGTAGCGGTAGACCGCGTAACTTTGGTGGTAATCGTAACGAACACCATTAATTATTTCATCCAATGATGCGCACGCGGTATGTCGCGACGATGACCATTCGTGGGCCCTGATTGGAAGTAATTCATTAATGGTGTTCGTTACGATTAACACCAAAGTTACGCGGTAGAGCCCCCGGTCCCATAGTTAAAGTTGATCGTATACATGAGTACTATACGTGGTTTCATTTAATGTCGTATTGTCGTAATAGCTTATGTTATTGGTTTGTCCCCGACTGCAAAACCTTATAAAATTCAAGTTAAATTCAAAATTATTTTATGATTTTCAGTTTTTTCGGTGGTTTATTTTTTTGTTAAAAAGTTTTTACTTTATATTTTTTTGTGGCTATACTCTACTAATTACTACATGCTTAATTTTTTATTTCTTTTAATGTAATACCCAACTCAGCATTAAAATCTGTGAGAGAACAATAAATCATCCCTATTTTCCCACCCTTAGGGTAGGTATTTTTTATCCATATTTATATGGGACCACCTTCGAGGTATACCCTATACAATAAAAAAAGAATTATAAAATCGGACTACTCTGTCAAAAGTTATGCCTGATCATACATAACAAAAAAAAAAAAAAAAATATACGCGTCGACATGTAAACCTCCTCCGTTTTTTCGTCGGTTAAAAAAGCATCGGCGATCGGCGATTTAGATTTCATTCAAACTTAAATAGCGAAGAAGGATGGATATGTTTCGCGTACGCTATGGTACTTATAATTAAGAATCAAACGAACTTACCTAGTGATGTTTGATTCCAATTATGCGAGGGTCTCAACCGAAGACGATTACATTATTACATGCAGCAGTACGTGAGTTGATGCCATCTTTGTCACACATTTAGAGCCTATATCTGAAAAAAAGAAAACCCTATCTCCCGTCTCACTCTCGCCCTGCAACGGCCTGCGCATGCGGTGGCCGTGACCTCATTGTTTCAGAGTTTACAGGTTTTTGTGTTTTTTTTTTTTTTTTTTTTTTTGGGTACCTTGGGTGGGCCGGGACGATGTAATCGTCTTCGGTTGAGACCCTCGCATAATTGGAATCAAACATCACTAGGTAAGTTCGTTTGATTCTTAATTATACTTCGGGTGTCAACCGAAGACGATTACATTATTACATGCAGATGTTTAGAGCAATGTAATGTTAATTTATAAAAAAGAAAAATGTAGTTGAAATCAAAATATTTTTATATTATATCAATAACAACGAATATAATCAAAAAAGATAAAGTTGCATTTATCGCTCTCTTAACCTGTGTAAGTTAATAATATAAATGCAATTACCTTTATTACAAAATCACATTAGAACATTATTGTATATTAAATATAGCGTTCACAAACTCATTATCGTTTGTGTGTACGATGTCTCTACAATAGTATTTAAGAAACACATTAGAAGAATCACTCCAGCCTGCAGCCTTGCGAACAACCTCTAGATTAACCCCAGCCCTATGAGCGGCAGATGTGGATGCCGCCCGAGTACTGTGAGCTCCAAACATAGATATATCGATACCACTAAGTTGCAATATCTTTTTTACCCAGTGTGCTAAAGTTTGGGAACCGACTTTGTTGTGAGGTTTACGCACTCCTATAAAAAGATGCCCCTGGTGTTGATCCTTTCGTAAGAGTTTGGTTCTATCTATATATGCTTGGACCGCAAGTGCCGGGCAAATACTGGGGTTCTCATGAATATAGGGCAATTTAATGAGAGGTTGGCAGACTCCAGGCCGTGAAGTTTTTATGAGATCAGTTATCTTAATTACAATCATATTATCTTGCAATGATATGTTATTTAATTTAATTAGACTAATTGTCTGCATTCTCTGTGCAGAGGCTATAGCTAGTAAAGTACAAGTTTTATAAGTCAAATCAGCTAATAAAGTATTATCGTATGGATAAATGGTAGAAAGATAGTTTAATACTTTATTCGTATCCCATGTAATACTATATTTAGGACCAGGGGGATTAAGCCTATACACACCCTTTAGAAAACGATTAACAGATTCATTTAAAGTAACATTTGTACCTAATATAATAGACAGAGCAGATCTATGTGTATTGATACTGCTATAACTCGCGCCTTCCTCGAATTTTTTTGTTAGAAATGTTATGACTCTAGAACTGTTTACCTCATAGATATCTACATTGTTATGTTTGCAATATAGCCACCATGACTTGATTGAACTACTATACTGGTTTAATGTTTTTGTTGCAAACGAGGCCATCACAATGTCCAAGGACGCTTGAGGTACACCACGCTTAATCATTGATTCCCTGATAATATGGCTGCCACCAGGATAAGACTCCTGTGAAGTGGATGGCAGTCTCTGAAAGGGGAATAAAGTAAATATTTGTCAGGTCCAAAGAATATTTTTTCTGAAATAACAAGCTTAGACCACAACGGGTACCATGGTTGAGAGGGCCAGTAAGGAATGACTAAAATACCCTTTGCTTTATCTATAATTATTTTCTCTAATACTTTAGAGATTAAACTGAAAGGGGGAAATGCGTAAAAGTAAATATTGTTCCAACTAAGCGTAAATGCATCTACTACTTCAGAATATGGATCAAGTTTCCAAGATGCATATCTAACGCATTTATAATTTTGAGCGCTTGCAAAAAGGTCAAATTCAGGATTACCCAATAAATTAGTAATCTGTGCAAAAACATGTTCTGAAAGTTCCCATTCTGTGTCTATATTCATCTGTCTAGATTCCAGATCTGCTACTACATTGTCACACGATTTGATATAAGAAGCAAATACAGAGATGTTTCTGGACTCACACCACTGCCAAATTTTTCGGGCTAATTCATTTAAATGAGGGTGTTGTACACCACCCATTCGATTTATGTAGCATATGGCAGTGGTGTTATCAATTCTTAATAGAATATCAGAATCGCGCAAATCTGCAGTAAATATCTTTAATCCATAAAATGCGGCCTTAAGTTCAAGAGTATTTATATGAAGGGTCAGTTCCATCTCTGTCCAGTTTCCGTTTGCGCTTTGACCGCCGCACGCCACACCCCAGCCAGTGCTAGATGCGTCACTAAAAATCTCAAGAGAATAATTACCTTTACGAATAGGACAGGAGGATAGTAGTATATTATCTCTCCACCATAAAAAATCATTTTTGAGAAATGCTTCTATTTTCATTTGCTTATTATAATTATCTGAATAATTTAAAGCTAAAAACTTTTCTCGTTCGAACAACTTAGTGTACATCCAACCATAGCTAACAGCTGGGCATGCGGAGGTCAATAGGCCTATGAATTCTGCAAAATGTCTTATAGTACACCTGTCTTTACGCATGAGCTCAGTAGTTCTTACCCTAATACTTTGTTTCTTTTCATCAGGTAAAGTTATAATCATATCAATTGTATTTAAAATGAAACCTAAGAACTTGCATATTCTATTTGGAATCATAACACTTTTATTAACGTTAATGATAAAACCTAACGACTCCAAGGTAATTTTTGTAGTATTTACGTTTAGTAAGCATTCATTATATGAGCTACCTATACATAAAAAATCATCCAGATAGGCTACTGATAGTAGGCCAGACGTACGTAAGTATTGTAGGACAGGCTTTAATAGTTTGGTAAAAACAAACGGCGCCGTGCAAAGACCGAACGGAAGGACATTAAACTCGTACAATTCCGACTTCCATAGAAAGCGTAATAATTTCCTGTCACTTTTATCAATAGAAATTAAAAAATAAGCATCTTGCAGGTCTATAGTAGACATGAAATAATTTTGATTTAATAGTTTGAGAGCAGTGCGATAATCTTCCATCTTAAAATGATTAACATGTACGAATTTATTTAATTGTTTTAAATTTAATATAAATCTATGCTTTCCATTCGGCTTAGGTACGGCAAACACAGGTGATATAAATTGTCCTGTACATGGTTTGCAACATGATATGAATTCAGATTTTAATAATTCTAAGATACAATCATCAATAATTTTAATTTTAGATTGAGAAAAACAGGCATTGTTATGCGGTTGTGTAGTTTGTATAGGTACGTGCTTAAAAGGTATTTTATACCCTTTAATCCACGATAAGATAATGGGGTCATCAGTAAGGCTACACCATTTGTCGTAAAAATAATGTAAGCGACCGGCAATAGGTACCTGCAAGTCGTCTTCTAGCGTTTCCTCGTCTGGTGGCGCGTGTAGCCGGTGGAGCGGCGCCCCCTCGCCGCATCCTGGCGACGGTCCCGCGGAGGCCTGCGGGGTGCGGGGGGCAACCGCGGCTCGGCCGCTGCTGCACGCGGCGTCCCCCTCGAGTTTAAAGCCCCCCTCTGAGGCTGTGTAGCTGGAGGCGCCTTGTATGGAGGGCGTAGCGTCGGTTTCATTTCTGAGCCAGTCTTGGTTATCGCTTTAGATGACTTTATATGATCTGATAGATCGGATCCAAAAAGATGTTCATCAATCTTTGTGTTTTTGATTGTATCTCTAATGTTTTTATTTAGAGTATTTAAAGCAGTGTATCTGCGTGACTGTGACTCTCTGTAGTGGCTATCAGAAATAAGCCGTCCAGCATCACTCAAAGTTTTTATTATGTTTTGGGGTACTGTACTTTTAGATTCAAGGGCCCAATTTAAAACTTGTCCTATAGCTGCAAGACTACTACCAAGTTGATTTTGTTTACTTTGGCTGTACATATCCTTTTTAACATTATTTTCCAAAAGGGCTGCTTTGATTTCCAAATTTAATTTTGGCGCTTTCATATTTGTACAATTTTCAGGTGGTAAGTAACACTTTACTAGTTCCGATTGTGTGTCTTTATTAAGGCCATTTGTTAGGATATGTATCCACCTCGGAGCAATATCCTTATGTAAGTTATTTCCATAACTTTTCTCACTTGCAGGATCCTCACCTAGTAACTGAAGGATCTCCGGTTCCAACTGCAGTGGAATATCATCAGTAGACTGCATGACATGGGTGTCTTCTATGTCCGCCGTCGATAGCATAATCGGCTCTGCCGGAGTGGCTAGATCTACTGCCTCGGCCGGAGTGGCTCGACCTACCACCACCACGGTTGATTGGAGTCGAGCGGGCGGGCTGTCATCATTTATATCAATATTGTCCTCCGAGTATAAGACTTCGTCAGAGATTGGTTCACCTAAAAATGGGAATTGTTTAAAAACCCAGCATTAAACACACTCAACACGATTTACGTGGGTTGTGTTCTCCTCAACACTATAAAAGTGGAGCATAATGATCCTCTACACGGTTTACGTGGAGCAACAGACTAATCACACGATTTACGTGGAGTAGTTTTATCCCTTTATACCTATATACAAATATTAGATTGGAACATGTAGGTATATACCTAGATGTCAAGAAACATTTCTAAATAATTTTTAATCAATAAATAGTAGGTATTATTCAAATTATTTTATGCTACAAATTTTATTCAGTTTTAATATTAATTGAAAAGGGAGGGTAGTAAGTGCTATGTAAAATAAATGGGAAAAAGGTCTGTTACGTATAATAAATGAAATGTTTTTCTTTCTGTGAAGTTATTATAAGTATTATAACCTACCTGGTAAATCAGGGTTAAATACCGGCAGTGGCGGTTGTTCCGAAAATTCACTTTCCGGCGACTCTGATGTTCGTCGTCTTTGTCTCATTAACTTACTTTCTAATTTCTTTATCTTCCTTAAAATACTATCATAATCACAATCCTTTAACTTCCTCTTCCCCATCGTATCGAAATTTTATCCTACCAATAATAAAAAATAACGTGTGATCCCGATGACACAAAAACACGTAATGAGGTCACGGCCACCGCATGCGCAGGCCGTTGCAGGGCGAGAGTGAGACGGGAGATAGGGTTTTCTTTTTTTCAGATATAGGCTCTAAATGTGTGACAAAGATGGCATCAACTCACGTACTGCTGCATGTAATAATGTAATCGTCTTCGGTTGACACCCGAAGTATAATCATTAATTTGTGCCTTAGTTGTCACTATATAGGTATCGTTTATATAGAACCGCAACATTGGAATTCGGTAACATCCATCTCATTCACGCGACATTTAATTACAAAATGAGTTCTATCTCGAGTCTGTACCTACTGTATATATTTTCGGGTATTTGAGGTTTTCTATGGTGGAGCTAGTTCACCCGTCGAGTTTCCCATAAATAACAATAGGTACATCACTACTCCAGGTAATTTTAATCCAATGTACATAGTTTAAAAAATAATACAGTGTAAAGTAGCTCCTATAGCTTAACTCCATGGCACTGTATATTATAATATTGGGGAGCCGGTTCAATCTGGTTATAACCGGAATGGAGCGGTTATAATGTGATTTAGTTAGAGCTAGATTACGAACTGAGCTATCTACTATATGAGGAATTTCAAATTTGGAATGACTACGTTTTGCATCGTGGTTTTACTTGATTTTTACTTGAGTATAAGATTTATCGTATGCTGCTAATATTATAAATGCGAATGTCTGTGTGTATGTTTGTTACTCAATCACAAAATACTTCTTTAAAATGAATTTCATCCAATCAGGGCATAAGAATGGTCTTCGTCGCGTCTTACCGCATGCGCGTCATTGGATGAAATAATTAATGGTGTTCGGGTGTTCGTTACGATTACCACCAAAGTTACGCGGTAGAGAGAACCCCTGTACCCAATCACTTGTGGTCAGTGCATTATGTACTCCTCTTCCATTCGACCTTTCTATCCTTCATATCAGCATTCACTCCTTCCTTACTCATATTTTATCATCTTTCTTTACGTTTTACACTTTACTCTCATTCTATTGTCTATATTTATTCTATAATTTTAATAGTTATTTATTTCTAGACGATAGTTCACTATCAAAACACTAAGTACACGTTAGAGACTTTTAAATAAATAATATATCATCTAGACGCCCTCAAGCAGACATTACCAAAGACATTAAAAAGACATTTCTAAAATAATTGTAATACAGCCTAAAACAACAGAACAGCAATGTTGTCTTACCCTATAGAACAAACATGTTAAAGTGTGTTCAAGCAATCATAGTACAAACTTTGTGCTTAGAGTAATAACGTTTATAATGGGGCGAAACTGAGAATTGATGCAGAAAGTTTATAACTGCGATATAGTTTGAGAGTCTGTAACCGTTTCAATTAATTTTATATTCTTTGCATAAAATTTGTATTAGTTTTGAATTTGGAATACCAATTATTTTGAATTCCAAATTCAAAACTTATTAATCATATTGCCAATGTGTTGCCGACCTATAAAGCTACGGCGTCTCATCTGCGTCCAATTATATCGGAACAATTACCTAATGTGCAATAAATGGTGCACTAAACTATCGGCTCCCTTATCGCCTTTGCTTAATACCGCCTCGTTTGGAATGACCAAATTTGCACTATTTCAAGACACTAGCTCGTAAAGCGACATTTATTGCACCGTTTTAGTATCATAATGCAGCTTATTACGCACTAGTGCTTTTTACTTTACATTACCGCACAGTTTTATGATAGGTATTTTTAGGATTAGGATTAGGATTATATTAAGTTTGTACCTCAATACAATTAATATGTGTGTAGATGAAGCATTCTTAATTTGAACGGGTAAAACAGTTTGACAGCACATCCGTGTCAAAAAAAAACCTTGCCCGCGCCATTTTTGTTTACGTTCTCATTGTGTGGTTGATTATTAACAAAAAAATCTACGTATAAAAATAAAAGTTTGTTTTTTCCTCGCAAGTGTGTTGAAAAACGTCGTATGGCAGAAGGCACGCGTGTGCATTTTGCACACTTGTATCGTAATGTACTATTATTTCATTTTTAAAGCAAAGCAAAGCTCTTATTTGATTGGTTCTTGTAATCTGAACGTCATTTACATATCAAAGCTTATTAACCGTCGGATTTACATGGAAACAACTCGATTGCTCTGTACTATTCAATGGCGAGGAGTCTACATAATAATATAGATGTGTTATAATAAAAGAAGAGCAAAACGGGTTCTCGTAGTAGTCCGTCTGGAGAAGTATCTCCACCTTAAAGAAGATTACAGCCAAATAAAATTACTCTAATGTGGTATTGTGTTCCTGAGGTGAGTAAAGTCACCAGCCCTCCATGAGTAGGTGCTGAGCTGACAGTATGCGGGCACCATTGTGTTAGCATTAACATTATATTATTTGAATATTATTTAATTTCATACCATTGATTA
Organism: Achlya flavicornis; assembly: GCA_947623365.1. Classification (NCBI taxonomy): domain Eukaryota; kingdom Metazoa; phylum Arthropoda; class Insecta; order Lepidoptera; family Drepanidae; genus Achlya; species Achlya flavicornis. The sequence goes on along the minus strand of OX392467.1, from coordinate 18,644,275 downwards.
TGAAAGTGTAAAACGGTTTATTTTGATATAGTGTATTTGAATTTCGAGGAATGGCAACACCAGAAAAGTATAGTATTATTAAGTAGTATAATTTTAATAATGGCGGCCATTGGAGAAAGTGTTTTAATTCATTTTGTGGTAATTACCAAGTTTACCAACGGTGTAAATATGGATTTAGCTTGTTTAAGCCAACTTCTTTTCAGTAAATAAGGGATGGTTAATAATTGGTGTAGGACCCAATGACATTCCAGTATCTATCATTTCAGTTTTGGGGTTTGAGGGGCTTGATCCGACTGAGGGTAGCCTATATATGCTTTTTGGGGGGACTTCACTGTATTTTTAATAGTTTATATAACGTTTTTCACTTACTTTTTGTACTTGTCGTACATTACGTGCGGTCGCTAGCGACATCAATCTTAAGGTGAACGCACACTTATCCGAGCGGAACGCTCCGAACGCATCGAACGAAACGAATTTTAGAATTCTGTATATGAAATCTTATGTAAGCTGGCACACTTGCCCGCGTCGAATCGTCCGCACCTGTATAAGATTTCATATACAAAATTCTAAAAACCGTTTCATTCGATGAGTTCGGCTCGGATAAGTATGCGTTCACCTTTAAAGACGACTGTGGCGCCACCACACTGCGGAGCGCGGAATTATTCATTCCTGCGCATACGGTTCGTTCGTAGCGCTGGTCGATGAATAGGCGGGTGAATTTGAATTTAGAAAAGCCCAAAACCCAACACCTCCCACAGCTATACTATATAGTGATGCATGATCAGCAAGACAAAACAACGGTCCAAAAGCCACAGAATAAATAATAAACAGCATCACAAAGGTCAATATGATTTATTTATAAACATTACCACATACGGTGCTGACCTTTACTTGAAACTGTCTCCATATATCAGAGAAGGGTCTGACATACCGTCAGCCTGTCAGCGAATGAATGAAATATCTATGGACTGAGGGTAGGTTTTGTAATGTCCTAGAGGGCTTAAACTGTATCTATTTATTTATTGTTTGATATAGTTTCAAAGAAAAAGAAGAAAGAAAGAAAAAAAGATTTATTTGACAGCACTTGAAATATAAAAAAAAAACACAAAATAACCACAAATGTAAAAATAAGATTAAAAAACTAGGTACACAACAAAATGGAAGGTAGATCCCCATTAACAAAAGGAAAAAAAATAATAATTAAAGAATACATTTGTCGCTGTAAATTCGGATGGTGTGCTGTCAAAAAGGAGACAGCTCAGCATATGCTGCTGAAATCAACAGCGCTGATTTTCAGCTGACTCCTCTAGTGACCACGGACGAAGAGTACAGTAAATAAGGAAAAATAAACTCGTGAAGTAAGATAAATAGATAAAATAGCTTAAAGTTTTAAAATAGTTTGATAAAACGATTCAGGAATGTTGGCATATTTTTATCAGACTGACCCGGAAAGAGGGTTATATTTTTCGAGTGTATGTATGTATGTATGTCTATTTCTTTGAGGAAATCAATGTAGGCCTATGTTCAGCAGTGGATATCCTGAAGGTGAAAGTGATGACATGAAGAAGTGATTATGTGGCCAAAGGTGGTAAAAAGATAAAGCCACATTATAACAGGTGGAGATTTCGAGAAGGCATATTTTCGAAACCTATGTTGGGTTAGTCATGCTGAACTTTTACTATGGAACCGATAGTGAAAAAATAATACTTTTCATTGTTAATTTCAACCTTGCTCGATCTTTTGTATGAAAAGTATTTTTTTTTTGAGAATTCTGTGTTGGTTGGCCTATAGTAAAAGTTGTTCAGCATGACTAACCCAACATAGGTTTCGAAAATATGCCATCTCGAAATATCCACCCAGTATAGCGTGCATGATAGTAAAAAAATACCACACAAAAATGCTGTTAAAATACAAAAAATACTCACGAGTGTGAAATCAAAACAACAGTAAATTCGGAATTAGCATACAAATTTATGCACAGGCAGTTTTTGATTGGCGTTCGTGACGGATTTTATCCAAACAGAAAAAAAAATATTTTTTCACATCTGAAAAGCTTATATGAATGCGTTATAGCCCCAATTATACCATATTATGTGGTGAAGTTACCGTAAGTGCACAATAACGCCGAGCCCTTTGATGTTTCCTAAATTCAATTGAAAATTAGGAGAAGGAAATGAGGAAATTCACCTTGCAGAAGTAGCTTAATAACATGACTTATGGTGTTGTGTTCCTACGGTGAGGTCGCTAGTTGCCTCGAACAGGAGGATTCTAGCGGTACCTATGCGGTGACAGCGTGTGTAATAAAATATGGTAATAATAATAATAAAACAATGCTAAAGGTTATGTTCTTTAAGCCCTATAGATTCCCCACGGAAAGCCTTTACTTAACATGTGACCTTCTGACTGTAAGAAAGCTATACGTACTCCATCTCATTTTAAGAAAGCACAAGTAAGTCTCTCCCCTTTGACGACAGGAAGATTGGAATGAGAAGGAAAAATATCGTTGCCCCAATACTCTCAGTCAAAACCACATTTGCAAGAAGACAGTACTCAAGTCAATCATCTTACTTGTAGAATTAGGCATATACTCTTTGACGTACTTTGATTGCAAAAAGATTTTGACTGACTGGCTAAAGAGAAAAAGCTATGATGAAATTGAATCTATCGTTAAAACTTTTCTTTAAATGTCTGTGCGTTAAAACGATGGCTTTACCACAGTCTATTAAACCATTTAATGGACTGTGGCTTTGCTTTAATTTGGTTACACATTATGTTGCGCTAAAGTTAGTGAAGTGGTTGAGTCACAGCTGTTTCAGATCCCAAGATATCTTATATCGGAGGGCTAACTACTCTACCTTCTCTTGCGCCGCTTAACCTTATGTTGTTTGGGCTGTGTATGATGCAAATAGTACTCTTATCACTAGTAGCGTTTACTGTTGTAGTTAGTGGAATAGTTGTGACACAGCTACTTCTGATCCCAAGATTGTATCGTAGGGCTAACTCAAACATACTTACTCATTTGCTTCATGGCTGCTACTATAGTATAGTTTACGGAAGTTGTTGTTGTGTTCAGCGGCTTTCTATCCCAAGAAAATTTCGTAGGGCTTACATATACATACAAACACACACACACGCACACACACCCCCCCCCACACTTACACATACACCAAACACACATTTTGCGCGCGTTTCGTATTTTTGTATCTTAGCTTCTTTATTGTTACTAAATAAAACCTTTCAACTTATCACGAAATGTCTTGGAAGAGCGGGATCTCCTAACACAAGCAAAATTTTTGCTTAAAAGGAGTTTCCAAAAATATATTGTAACCTAAGATAAGTTATTGGAAATAAATTTATTTATTATTATTATTATTATAAACAAATAACAATCACGACGACTTCTTGGCGGGAACTTGCAGAGTGTCGTTGCGTTTTCATTTTTAATTTCATAGTGTATTTTGAGTTTTATTGTGTATTATTTGTGGTATTTTACCCAATAAAGATCATCCATGTGCACCAGGGAAGTGAAATGAAATGAATTATGTGTATCGTGTCTTTTCAAGTTGTCTCAAAAAGTCCGTGAAGAGTTTTAGTACAATGACCACCATTGTAGTAAAACAACACTTTTAATGACGGTGACTAACTTTATTGTGACTGGAAACTATAATATAACTCGATACTGGCAGAAATGAGCCCCTTGGTTGCCAAACTTAAAAATAAGAAGAAGAAGAACAATCACGACACAACTTAAAATACTCCCAGGGAGTTCCATTTAAAAAAATGGCATTAGCTTTTTGAAGTGAAAACTTATTTAGCGGCGTTATGCACTTTTTTGGGATGGGTAAAAAATGTTAAACTCGCGTCAGGTGTCACGTGCTGATCGAAAATTCGTAAGACGGAGGGAGAGTAGTTGCAAATTAGACTGTATTTATACTGGAGTTATGTTCAAATTCTTATAATATTCTCTAGCTAGCCGGAAGGTAGGTACAATTTTTGTTCCCATTTTAGCTAAATAAAAATCTTATTCAAAAGTATTATATGTACATGTATCTTGAACTAGCATTCTCTTGTATAAAATCACTAAGTGAAAAATGTCTAGTTTCAAAAATACACAACGTTAATATTCAAGTTTTCACTTCGGCCGGCACTCCCGGAGTGCAACCCGTTGTTTTTTTTAAATCTTTGAACTGACTTCAAAAAAAGGAGGAGGTTTTTCGATTCGACCGTTTTTTTTTTTATTATTAGTGGTTAGTTTCAGAATTTTTCAGTATTCCTAGGTATAGCCAGATAGATTAAGCAAGTCATAAGTCTAGCCTCATATGGAGTACCTACTACTGTTATCTATTGGCAGCGGCACCTGAATACCAGCGTGGATCTTTAAACTCTATTCAGCGGCGCGCCATTAAATTTTCGAAGATCCCGAGCTCACGGTTGGACACTGATATGAAGTACAGACAACGTTCTCCGTATATACAACTGTCCAACTATACAGCTGGATCGCTGTCTCCAGACATGATGACCCAGCCATGCTCCTCCATAATTGTCAGGTACAAAGTATTCCAAAAGGTTTTAAATCACTGTCATGTCCTCATCAGCGATAAGACAAGTGAAAAACTAACCAACAACAACCGAGAACTTCCTTCAAAGTTAGAACAAGTGAAATTGTTCACATACTCAAGATAACTTGACGATGTGCCAATCTTAGAACAAAGTACACGTACCTACCTAATGGGTGTTCGTAAACTTGGCTGTTTAGATCTTAACGGCTTTAAGTTTGAGTACCGTAGATTTGTCACTTGAACTCAGCGAGCTGTGACGTTCGTTTACTGGATCGTGAAAATATTACTTATTTTTAGGACTACGTATGTACCTACTAAAAATGTATAAGCCGGCCAAGTGCGAGTCGGAGTCGCCCGCAGAGGATTCCATACAATATTAAATAACTCTTTTTTTTTCTTTTAAAGCCACAAAAAGACGTTTCTTGTATGGGCGCCCTATTAATTCTATTTCATTTAATATGATATAAATATCCTGGGACATTCCTCACACACGGTCAACTGATCCCAAACTAAGCAGAGCTCGTACTATGGAAACCAGATAACTGATAAAATACATATACTACTTTTTGTTTGTAAATACATATTTAATATACATAATTACACCCAGACTCAGGACATACAGACATGTTCATGCACACAAATCCATGTCCTGTGTGGGAATCGAGCCCACGACCTGCGGAGCGTACCAACTGCGCCAACTGGCTCGTCAACATTTTTATTATTTGTGTGAGCAAGAGATTGATGTTAAGCGGTTACCGTAGCCTATGGACGCTAGCAACACCAGGGGTGTCACTCGCGCGTTGCCGACCCTGCAGAAATCTCTTCACAATCGTTTTGAAGAACCCCATGCTATACTCCATTGGCAAAACCACGGCGGGGAGCTCATTCCACAATCTAAGCGTCCGCGGTAGGAAGCTCCTTTGAGACCGCACAGTTCGAAACAATTCTGGTTTTAATGTGTGAGGATGTACTCCGCTTCGATGGCGACAGTTGCGATGGTGGAAGGTGTACCTATATTAAACAGTATTTTGCACTTTTATTTGTTTTTATTTGATTTAGCCTGTTTTTTTTGGCGCGTAACCTGCTTCTACGCTCAACCTGGATATATTATTAATCAAAGTTAAAAGGATTATGGACAAGCATCACTGTCGCTTTTTCCCTCCTTACTCCAAGCTAAAAACCCACACAAAGCACATCATATATTATCAAATGCAATGCAAGTGTTGATAAGCCGACGTAAGCCGACCTATATCATGGCGCAACGGATGGCTTGTACTTATTGTTGCCGGTGTACAATGGACACTGACAGTTTGGGTTGTCTTGAAATAATGTGGGGTTTGCCGAGGAGTGTATAGGAGTGTGAAGGGAAGCAAAAGATTTGTGTTGGAAAAATCGTGGTCACATTATGGTCACGGAGGTGTAATTACCGATAAAAGTTCACCCGAGATTTACAATCAGTTTTTTTATTACAGACCTATAAATGATTATAATTTGCATAGATTTTATATCCTACCTAGACAGACACACAAACTTTTCATCCTAGGAAAACTCAAGAACGCGAATTAAATTGATCGGAAACAGATAATGGCGTGTTCACTCCATAAATGTTCAGTGCCCCATCACCTCCACATTCAAGTTTAGTAAAGGTGCCCTAATTGTGTTTTGGAAGTCTGTACGTTGTTAGTCAAGACTTTGTTTTACCGTGTGTAGGCCTGTGTTTGATCACAATCTCATCATGGTAAGTGATGATGTGGCCGAAGGTGGTAAACACACAAAGCCTAGAAGGAACTGGCTCTCAAGTCCAGCTGTCGGAACACACCGATAAATGCTTGGGTAAAACAAAATGGAGACGATACGTTAGCTCGCGCACTACTACCTACTTAGTTTTAGCGAAGCTGTTGTCACGAGAAAACATATAATATAGCTGTTAAACACAGATTACAGACTGTAACCTGTGCTGTTAAACTAAACTTTTAAAAGTTAAGTCAAAGCTATTTTATTAAATTTAGGATCCAGTACGTAGGGCACTTATGAAGCTCAAATTTGCTGATGTTTAAGTTTATTTATTCATTTATCGTATCACATGTGTGTAGTAAGGTCTTACACAATATGAAATAGTTCAAATGGACCCTGTATAGGGCACAGCAATAGTTATAGGCACATAGTAATAATAATATAAATTTAAGAGATAATAACTAGCCTAGAATCATGTTACCTACACATTTAGTTTTAAAAGTTACAATAAAAATAGTGAATTAATAATAAATGCCTAACTCATGTCTTTGATAAAGTTAATTTCAAGTTATCCAGATGCTTTATTTTTCAATCCTCAGGTCTGCTTATTTTTTGCAAACACAGTTATACACTCTCACACGCGACGTATTTACTCTTTTTCAAATTGATATGTTCACGAATTGATATTCTTATATATTTCCTAATATACTTTTATTATAACATTACCAATGGGTTCACATGAACATGAAGTTAATCGAGTATAAAACAGTTCCCTTTCGTGAGGTCCTTTCAACGGTAACCTGAATGCGAACTCGATTCGACTCGGAAAGGGTCGTTTACATAATCGCTAATCGATTGTTACATTTCTTTCATCAATGTTTCAATACTTTCTTTGGAGATAGGGTTGTCTAATGAATCTTTGACTGAAAGAAATCAAAATATCAAAATTATTTATATGCCTAAGTGTACTATACGATTGAGCTATTATTACTACGTATAGAGAAGACGCCACACTCACAACTATGTTCCGTTCAAGTGAGGCCATCCAGCCGACAAAAATGCTTCTAAAAGCGTTTTTTTTTTTTTTTTTTTTTTTTATACCACTTAGGTGGCAAACAAGCATACGGCCCGCCTGATGGTAAGCGGTTACCGTAGCCTATGGACACTTGCAACACCAGGGGTATCACTCGCGCGTTGCCGACCCTGCAGAAATCTCTTCACACCCCTTTTGCACCCCATGCTGTACTCCATTGGGAAAACCACGGCGGGGAGCTCATTCCACAGTCTGAGCGTCCGCGGAAGGAAGCTCCTTTGAGCCCGCACTCAATATGTGAGGATGGACTCCCCGTCGATGGCGAGAGTTGAGAGTTCTGATAGCGCTACGTGTTTCTACTGTCTGCTTAGACGACTAATTGTTTCAGCGCTATACAGAACTTTAGTTGACACTAAAATGAGACATAAACTTTACTTATGATAGCTTCTCTATACGTTGTAATAACAGCTCAATGACTATACCTAATATTGTTTGTGTAGAGAAATTAATAAATAAATTTTAGCTTTATGAACTTTTTCTTTACTTTTTAAGCAAATTGATATATAGAATTTATATATCAATTTGCTTAAAAAGTAGAAAAGTTTTCTGTTCAAGTGTTCAAGTACTGAAAAGCCCAACAAGAGCTGCTATTCAATAGAAAAACCATTCTTTGAGTACTTTAACCTCCATTAGGCAAGTCTCTCAACAACTTTACTATTCAATACTTTAACCTAACATTCAATTGGTTTTTCCTCCGATAAAATCAACCAAAACTCGCCAATCTCTCTCTCGCTCAACTCTCATACGCCACGCCACGAAAATCTCGTTATCTACAAAGGGTCATTCGGATCACGTATTATTGACTTGGTATTACCCTCTGTGTTCCAATTCTGATTCAACACCATCGATGGGAGGGTGTCGTAATATTCTATTAATTGAATTTGTATTGATAACAAAGGGAGAGAAATGAGATATAACTCTGATTAAACAAGGACATTTTTTAATGACTAGTTTAACTTTCAAACTTGAAAAGGATTGGAAGCGTGAAAAAATCTGTTTCATACAAAAGTTCCATAACTAATCTACTCAACCAAAATGTTTTTATCTTTTTTTTATACGATTAATTCGGTAAACAAGCATACGGCCCGCCTGATGGTAAGCGGTTACCGTAGCTATATGGACGCTTGCAACACACGAATCATCGCTCTACGTTACCGACCCTTCCCCCCACGGCCCCACCCCTTTGAGCTCTGGCGACCCTACTCGCAGGAATACAACTCTCCACAACATAAAGGTATTTGGCTGCGGTGGAGGTACTGCCCCAGTCGAGCTGCTCTTTGAGCGAATTAACGCTATGCTCTACCTCTCTCATATATAATATATTTCAAGACCCTTTTTCTCAGAAATAATTACTAAAAATGTATTACATAAAATATTTATTTGGAGTACGTTTTAGTTTACAAGTAAAACGGCTGGCATACAGACGGACATTACAAAACTATATACGGATACTAAAAGGTTTATAGGTTGTTTAACTACGGAACCCTAGAATACCTGTAAGCCGCATAGAATCACAGAATCACAACTAGCAGTATACTTGAATGTACAATATTTTATATTTATTTCCATTGCGTGTCAACCCTAAATTCAAGGATGGCCATACATCATTCACAAGTGGCGTATTTACGTGATTAATGTACCGTACCATTTTAGGGATTCGTTGAGATGTTACCGGTGTGTTAGGTATTTCGGTTTGACGGTCATTTACCCTATTATCATAGCATTTTGTACCGTTTAGGGACTCGCTATCGCTTTTTGTATTTTTATTGACACACTTATATTATAAATGCGAAAGTTTGTATGCTTCAACGGCTGAACAGATTTGGATTTGGTTAATGATGCTGCAGCGACATCTATCGGCCGCTACAGTATCCTGCATCATGCTTACGAAGTTTCTCGAGAATCTGCATTATATACAACTGTCCGACATATACAGTAAGGTGTCACAAACATATTTAGGTTCTCGCAGCCGTCATAAAAGTTAATATTGCCTGCTAATTTTGAGTGCCTTATGTAATATCTATAGACCTTTGGTTTTTAAGAAAAGCTGCAATGTTCACTAATGTGCTAGTTGGGATATAGTACATCAACGTCCGTGACGTTAAATGACGGTGAATATGGCGGGAATGCACAATCACATCCTGTAGACTTTTATTCGCATGACGCGTGGCTTACCAGTTCTTCTAAGTTGAAAGCTATCTGTTTAGAACTAACTGAAGAAAAAGGAAAAATAGTCTAACGTGTCTGGCCAAGTTACGTGCCGGCAACTATTATAACCTAAGCTTTGACGTTTACAAATGGCACAAAACTGAATCTTTGACTTTGATTATTTCTCTGCCCTTCATTATATATTTGCCCCATGACAATTTGATGTGCCCTAAGCTAAGGAAATTCACCCAAAATAGCGCGGGTAAATGAATATTTTAATTAAACTGGGCTTTTATAATTTTAAAGTTTGTTATAATCAGCGCTTGGCCTTGTTTAGCTTGGCTGGGGGCCGGATCGTTTTGGCGCGTAAAGTTAACGTTAATTATTTAATTTTCTTAATTATGTTTGGATGATTAACTTTTGTGGTTTACTTGCGAAAAACCGGCGTGGAAAAAATTCAGTATAAAATTGTATTATTCAACGATTTTAATTATTATCCTAATAATGTAATGTGTTTATTTTTACTTCTTGACGCCGAGACGGCAAAACCAATCATGATGAAATTTAACACGCAGGTAGACCATAACATGGAATAACATATAGGATACTTTTTATATAGTAAAAACATTAGATCACTCAGGAATGCGAGTGAAACCGTGGGGAAAAACTATTTATTTATACATTTTTGGAGAAGATACGTCAGTGGTAGTGATGTCGTAATGGAATGAAAATATATAATATAAAGTTGTAATTAATTTTATGTCTGTACTTATTTTGCACCTCACATTTATTTATTTACGTCAGGATCACTCCGCGAGCGCATCTCGACTTTTCAAGGCTCCACTGAAAATCAGTGCCGATGGTAGGTACTTGCCATAGTATATGCTGAGTTGGAGTCCTTTTTGGCATCACACCACAAATATAAATTACATAACTATATAATTTTCATTAATGCCATATTAAGCATTGTGTTATTGTTTTCTTTTGTTATTATAATATTAGGTATAAGCTTCTGTTTTTGTTGTTTTTATCTGCATTATGTTTCAATGTTTGTGATCTGTGTATGCCAAATAAAACTTTGTCTATAGTCTATTGAATGCCGTAGCCAAGGTCACGAGTCCTATAATGAACATTGAATATGAGTTTTCGATGAAGAAACACATTTGAAGATATTATAGCATGGTAGTAAGGTTCTTTGTAGTAATCGCCTCGCTTAGCTAAATAACCTCAAGTTGACAATCGGTCGACAAGCACCTACTGTGTTCGACAGCTGCACTTGAGAGCCAGTTCCGTTCTAAACATTGTGCTTACCACCTTCGGCCACATCATCGCTTACCATAGTGAGATTGTGACACACGAACCTATACACAGTAAAAAATACACCCAAAAAATCTAAACACCACATAAATGTTTACAACGCAAAATAATAATGATCAAAACAGATTAAGCCGTGGAGGGTTAGGTTGTTAAAATATTACACAATAATCCAGCACAATCCGCTGTGTGGATTAATACAACGTGACCAGTAACAGTTGGCATGCATCGCTACATGGATGGATAATACGCACGAAGTTATGTAACAGTAACTTTAGTTGCTCTAACCTTCATATAGAGCTTCCAGGGTCTTATAGCTTCGACTTTGAAAGATTATAATTGTCTATATTGATCAAACTATCCAGAAAAGTTAAGTCGTAGTTATTTCAAATCCGATATTCTCTTTCTGTCACGTGACAATCTGTATATGAAGGAACGAGATACCGCTACAATACTCATATATAGCCAGTTGCATCAAAGCACAATATTTTACGAATTCGTATAAGTAGCAGTATGCGGTAATAGAAGACGTCAAGCTGTCAATATTGGTTGCTTCATAAATAATTTACTTTTTAAATTATACGTATAAAGTATGCGTATAATGTAAAAGTATAAAGTAAAACGTGACTAAAGTTTGATGTAACTAGATGTTAATGTTTATAAGCAATATTCTATTAAAGGTGAACAAGCAACCGTACTCTGATTAAAGAGATTTGCACTGATTGGATCTGCAGTATTACGTTTTTTATGTAAAAGTTTAAATAAAATTGTAATAGACTTCTAGAGAAAATATTCGGGCCTGAAATTTTTAAGTTTATAGTTGTATGCTTTTTAAGACAATCTTTTTATGGTAGTAGTCGTAAAGAAGTTACAATAAGGGATTATTGCCCCCTCGAAATATCACATGATTTTTAAAAATCTCTTATGTCGCTCCCATACAAAGGTTGATCGTTTACTAACGATAACGATTGTCGACAATCATCTTGTCTAGGGGAGCTGTTCGGATACTTTTGACGGCTTTTTACACCTATAACCATGACCTATACCAATGCCAAAACGAAACGAAACATAGTGCGGCACTCTTTAAATATGGATTAACAGAAAATAGGAACAAAACTACGTCTAGCTGTCGTCTTGCTTATTTCTTTTTCACAGTCATTATTTTTGCATATTTTTAGAGGATGGAAGGCTCACATGGCGTTCCACCCGCTGAATGTGTGGACTATTCCGCGAGTGCTGAGGGTTTTCAACTATTTCTTACGTTCAAGCTCACTTTTTAACATGTAATTATAATTCATATTACATCCGTGCTAAGAATTGAGTTGGTTTGTAAACCTATTGCACAACACACGGTGAACATGCCGCATCCAGAATTTTCATATTATCTCAAAGATACGTGACCTCTCCACCCCGCCAATGCGTCGGCCTTGCCAATCCCTACTGTATTGGAGCGAGCCTTTCATAACATGTGATGTGACCTATGTGATTATACTTATTTATTTAGTTATTAAATTGTACCTACAAATACATCCTACTATCTCACTAATATTAGAGATGCGAAAGTTTGGATGTTTGTTACTTAATCACGCTTCAACAAATGAATGGATTTGGATGTTATTTGGCACTCTGAGAGTATATGTTCTGAATTAACATACGATCCTCCAGAACGCGGGTGAAACCCCGGACAGCAAATGTATAGATTTGAAAGCGCTATTGACGCCTCAACGGATCAAACAATATTATATATGGAATAAAAAGATTTATATTTAGACAAAGGGATTTATAGACATGACAAAATTGAGAATTTTGCCCGATTTCAGAACCATTAAATATAGACCTTAATCACAGAATAAATAATAGTACCAACGTATAAACGACTTAATATATAAGGACTATTTTATTAAGTACGTACCTACACTTGAAAATAAAGAAATCGCAAAAGGAATTAGCTTAATTGAAAAAGACAGAATATAAAAGATTTACCGACAGATTATTTAGAAATAATGGAATCCGTAACCTACTTACTTTTATTTAGGTTTAGGGCACGTACACATTTACTAGATATGGTATTTATTAAACATTCAATTAATGCAACCTTTACCCAGGGGACCAAGTCTGCTTTTTAACTAAATGACCTAGACAATGACATTTTGACACGATACCATAACAATACAACTCCAGTGCCATCGCGCCATTGTGCGCTTGTCTCCTAAATTTATAATGGTTTTCGATGCTATTGAATTAGTGACTACCAAAAATGTCATATCTGTAATTTTAAAACCGACTTCAAAAAAGGAGGAGGTTCTATGTTCTACTGTATGTATTTTTTTTATGTTCTCAGATTACTCCGAAACGGCTAATGCCATTTAGGTAGATCGTTTAAGATAGATCCCGAGGTGGTCTCATATAAATTTATCGTGATCTGACCATAGAAATTGAAGGTATGATGGAATTCCTCAACGGAAAACAGCAGAGACATCGCGATAGAAGCATATTATTCAATATTGTTGAAATTTAATCAATTATATGCACATCCTCGGTCAATGACAAATCTTGAGAAGTATTGAAAACGCATATACGAAACTCAAAATAGAAAAATAAATACTTTTTAACTACGATTAACGAAATATTTTGCTATAGACACGTCATGCTCTTTCGCTGAATTCAAAACAGTGTTAGATAAGAGTTATTTCATACTTTTTATTTAACTTCGAAGTCGGTGTCATTATATTATAGTTTTTTATACTACTCATAGTTCATTGGGACACAATCGTAATGGCTCCAGGTCTGTAAATAAATTAGTTAATGCGTGCTTATTTATAAACGCTAGGTACCTATTTATTTAAAATCGTACCATAACTAATGTAAAAGTGAGTTTGTTTGTGTGTGACATCTTGACACCTCAACGGCACAACCAATGTCAAATCCTGGAAAAATTATAGGTCCTTCGAGAACGCGTGTAAAACCGCGGGACGGAAACTAGTTATTTCAAAATGACAGTGATGTGAAAGATAGATGCATAAGTAATTAAACATTTATGTCATTTAACATTAAATATTAATAGGTCACGCACTTTAGTTTATGAGGCTATATATAGGCCATGCGTCACCATGAGTGGAGACTTAAGGTGAGTGTTATATACATTTTAAAAGTAAGTACCAACATATTTTTTTCACGTATTTAGTATTAAAAGTATTAATAAAAAGAATACCTACGTGTTTAAGGCGGGGTTCTCCCAAAAACGGAGTATTGGTTCTCATTTCATTAGTAAATAGCAGTGATTAAAATTTTGAAAAAAATATATGTTATTTTACACTATATAAGCTTCCTATTTCGGCCTTTCGATACACGATTACGAGCACTTTGCTGCATCGAATTAAATCGCAAAGACAGGTCTAAATGGTCTAATGGTTCTCATTTCATTTGAATTATATAAGTTTTTGGGTAATGAAACTTATACCATAAAAAAGTACATGAAAAATGGATTATATTTCGGCCCTCATATTTTATATTATGTAAAATTCCATCCTCCTAATTCCAAAAATAAGGTTTTTTCAAACGCTGTTCGCGCTACAACTGCCTCGCCGTGTCCCTCAGTCCCGAGCGGAACGTGTTGGAGGTCGGACGTATGCCAGTTTTTTCTAGATATACACCACCCCCTGAGTGACGACTCAGGGATAGTCAACATTTGCCTAGACAGTCGTATTTATAATATTATTCATAATGAAAATAAAATTTTTTTTTTTTTGTATCAAGTTGTTCATTTGTCTTCATTTGATAACTTATTACATTTCAATTGTTATCGAACATAAAATATGGCTTCATTACAAAAATCTAAAAAAATTAATTACTCTCTGATTCGTGAAGGTGATGAAGAATCGGAATCAGTAAACTCTTATTATAAACTGATATATACATATAGGCTTATTCTTGTACACGTGCATGGTAGGCATTCATTATCATGAATTTTTCAGACGCAGTCAAAGCTGTCCGTTGTCTCTTTGTAGGCAGTGATAGAATGTCTAAAAAACTAAAAACTCAACAATACACCGATAAATCGAAAAAAGAACATTCAATGACGACAACCGCCAGTATCTAAATGAACAAAAAAAAATTTTTATTAATTACCTTGTATTAAAAGACCCAAATGTTTAGAGCTTCTGCCTTATTGCCCAGTATTGCTTAGTATTATACAAAGAATTGCACAATCAGTTATATTTTATTATTAGATCTCAAAACATGGCATTTAAAATCTGAAAACTCTGTGCAATATTTAGTTTTACGTGTTTAGCATATGCGTACAATTTTAGCACGACATTTTAGTACTTTTAGATTTTGCACGAAACAGAATATTTTATTTGGTCTAGCAACATGATCATAATACAAAAAGTGCCACAGTATAGAATTGTGACAGTAAGACTATTCCATTTCATAAGTATTATCTAAATTATCTAAACTCTGTATATTACATATAATTTCCTAAAATCCCTTATTATACTAATATTATAAAGCGGAAGTTTGTTTTGTTTGTTAAAATATGGCCGCCCGCCGCTCCAAGATTGCGGATACATTTTCTTTTCAATTTTGAATTTGTGAAATTTTGTAAAAGTGTCTGCCATGTTGAACTTTTCAGATAATGGTCCGATTGCTGTCAAAATCGATATTTGAGAGTCCTGGGGGTCACAAAACAAGAATCTTTTCTCAAAATTTTGAAAAAGTGTCTGCCATGTTGAACTTTTTAGTTACTTGTCCGATTGCTTTCAAAATCGATATCTGAGAGACCTTGGGTTCACAAAACAAGAATCTTTTCTCAAATTTTGAAAAAGTGTCCGCCATTTTGAACTTTTTAGATAATGGTCCGATTGCTCTCAAAATCGATATCTGAGAGACCTTGAGTCACAAAACAAGAATCTTTTCTCAAAATTTTGAAAAAGTGTCCGCCATTTTGAACTTTTTAGATAATGGCCCGATTGCGCTCAAAATCGATATCTGAGAGACCTTGGGGTCACAAAACAAGAATCTTTTATCAAAATTTTGAAAAAGTGTCCGCCATGTTGAACTTTTTAAATAATGGTCCGATTGCTGTCAAAATCGATATTTGAGAGTCCTGGGGGTCACAAAACAAGAATCTTTTTTCAAAATTTTGAAAAAGTATCCGCCATGTTGAACTTTTTAGTTACTTGTCCGATTGCTATCAAAATCGATATCTGAGAGACCTGGGGGTCACAAAACAAGAATCTTATCTCAAAATTTTGAAAAAGTGTCCGCCATTTTGAACTTTTTAGTTACTTGTCCGATTGCTCTCAAAAAACGATATCTGAGAGACCTTGGGGTCACAAAACAAGAATCTTTTCTCAAAATTTTGAAAAAGTTTCCACCATTTTGAACTTTTTAGATAATGGTCCGATTGCTCTCAAAATCGATATATGAGAGACCTTGGGTTCACAAAACAAGAATCTTTTATCAAAATTTTGAAAAAGTGTCTGCCATGTTGAACTTTTTAGATAATGGTCCGATTGCTCTCAAAATCGATATCTGAGAGACCTTGGGGTCACAAATCAAGAATCTATTCTCAAAATTTTGAAAAAGTGTCTGCCATTTTGAACTTTTTAGATAATGGTCCGATTGCTCTCAAAATCGATATCTGAGAGACCTTGGGGTCACAAAACAAGAATCTTTTCTCAAAATTTTGGATTAGTGTCCGCCATGTTGAACTTTTTAGATAATGGTCCGATTGCGCTCAAAATCGATATCTGAGAGACCTTGGGGTCACAAAACAAGAATCTTTTATCAAAATTTTGAAAAAGTGTCCGCCATGTTGAACTTTTTAGTTACTTGTCCGATTGCTCTCAAAATCGATATCTGAGAGACCTTGGGGTCACAAAACAAGAATCTTTTCTCAAAATTTTGAAAAAGTGTCCGCCATTTTGAACTTTTTAGATAATGGTCCGATTGGTCTCAAAATCGATATCTGAGAGACCTTGGGGTCACAACACAAGAATCTTTTATCAAAATTTTTAAAAAGTGTCCGCCATGTTGAACTTTTTAGTTACTGGTCCGATTGCTCTCAAAATCGATATCTGAGAGACCTGGGGGTCACAAAACAAGAATCTTTTATCAAAATTATGAAAAAGTGTCCGCCATGTTGAACTTTTTAGATTATGGTCCGATTGCTCTCAAAATCGATATCTGAGAGACCTTGGGGTCACAAATCAAGAATCTTTTCTCAAAATTTTGAAAAAGTGTCTGCCATTTTGAACTTTTTAGATAATGGTCCGATTGCTCTCAAAATCGATATCTGAGAGACCTTGGGGTCACAAAACAAGAATCTTTTCTCAAAATTTTGGATTAGTGTCCGCCATGTTGAACTTTTTAGATAATGGTCCGATTGCGCTCAAAATCGATATCTGAGAGACCTTGGGGTCACAAAACAAGAATCTTTTATCAAAATTTTGAAAAAGTGTCCGCCATGTTGAACTTTTTAGTTACTTGTCCGATTGCTCTCAAAATCGATATCTGAGAGACCTTGGGATCACAAAACAAGAATCTTTTCTCAAAATTTTGAAAAAGTGTCCGCCATTTTGAACTTTTTAGATAATGGTCCGATTGGTCTCAAAATCGATATCTGAGAGACCTTGGGGTCACAACACAAGAATCTTTTATCAAAATTTTTAAAAGTGTCCGCCATGTTGAACTTTTTAGTTACTGGTCCGATTGCTCTCAAAATCGATATCTGAGAGACCTGGGGGTCACAAAACAAGAATCTTTTATCAAAATTATGAAAAAGCGTCCGCCATGTTGAACTTTTTAGATTATGGTCCGATTGCTCTCTAAATCGATATATGAGAGACCTGGGGGTCACAAAACAAGAATCTTTTCTCAAAATTATGAAAAAGTGTCCGCCATGTTGAACATGAACCTTGGGATCACAAAACAAGAATCTTTAACCAAAATAAAAAAACCGCCATATTGAACTATTTGGTTACTGGTCCGATTGCTCTTAATATTTGAGACACCTTTTAATTTTGAGAGCAATCGGACCAGTAACCAAATAGTTCAATATGGCGGTTTTTTTATTTTGGTTAAAGATTCTTGTTTTGTGATCCCAAGGTATCTTACATATCATACGATCGAACCAGTATCTAAAAAGTTAAAAATGGCGGACACTTTTTCAACACATAAGTTTCATGTTTTGTGAACCCAAGATCTCTCAAATATAAATTTTGAGAGTAATCGAACCAGTAACTAAATAGTCTAAATAGTATAGTAGTTTCTTTTCCGTAAGTAGTATGGGTTATGGGGTATTATGTGCAAAATACTGAGTTTTCTAGCATTTAGATGAAGTGGATACATGGGTGTACCCAGCTTCTGACCCAGGGGGGGGCATATCAGATTTTTCTAGGTTCCCCGCACTTGTTTTGCCTTACAAACGATATGAGGACACACATCATACGTCGCGCTTTAGGCGGGAGGCGGGACTAGGGATTGCAAAATCCGGATTTTGCAGGATCCGGACGTGTGATAGATAAAATGATAGATATGAATAATGACATGAAAGAGAAGCCGGTAAATGAATGTTGGGGTGAAATGGCAAGTTGCATAAGGACTGTAGCGAAGGATGTTTTAGGGGAATCACGTGGAAAAGGCAGGATAGATAGGGATACATGGTGGTGGAATGAAAAGGTTCAAGCGGGTCTGAAAGAAAAGAAGAAAGCATTCAAAGAGTGGCAGATTATGGAGGATGGGGATAACAGTATGAAAGAAGCAAAAAAGGAAGTATATAAGAGGCGTAAAAAGGAAGCCAAAAGAGCGGTTGCTATTGCAAGAGCTGAGGTCCAGGATGAGTTGTACAAAAAACTAGACAGCCCTGCAGGCCAAAAAGACTTGTACCGTTTGGCAAAAGCAAGAGAAAGGAATGCAAGAGACATAACAAAAGTAAAGTGTGTTAAAGACGAACGTGGGCAGGTATTAACGAAGGGTGAAGATGTGAAAGAAAGATGGAAAGTATATTTTGAAAAGTTAATGAATGAGGAGAATGAATGGAGTAAAGTCCTTGGGAATGTACCTATAAATGTAGGTCTAGTTAGGGAAGTGAGTATGGATGAAGTAAGAATGGCAGTACGAGGTATGAAGAATGGTAAAGCAGTAGGGCCCGACGGGATACCAGTTGAAGTGTGGAAGCTGTTAGGTGAGGATGGATGTAAGTGGTTGACTTTGTTCTTCAATAAGTTATTGTATGAAGAGACAATCCCCAACGAATGGTGGGACAGTTCGCTAGTGCCCATCTACAAAAATAAGGGTGATATCCAGGAATGCAATAGCTATCGAGGAATAAAGCTTATGTCACATAGTATGAAAGTATGGGAGAAAGTGATAGAAAGTCGATTGAGAGAAGAAAGTGAGATCACCCAAAATCAATTCGGGTTTATGCCTGGTCGAGGAACGACAGATGCCATATTTGCACTCCGTACTTTGTGTGAAAAATACAAACGAGCACATAAAAACCTGCACATGGTGTTTGTCGATCTTGAGAAGGCATATGATCGAGTTCCCCGGGAGGTTTTGTGGTGGGCTTTGAAAGAGAAAGGTTTGCCTGGGAAATACCTGCAGCTGATCCAAGCGATGTACAGCAGGTGCAGTACATATGTCCGGTCTGCGGCTGGGTCTACCGAGAAGTTCAGTGTGGCTGTCGGCTTACACCAAGGGTCGGCTATGAGTCCTTATCTCTTCCTGCTTGTAATGGATGCTTTGACGTCGCACCTGCAGGAGGAGGCACCCTGGTGTATGCTATTTGCCGATGACATTGTTCTCGTCGGTGAAAATGGATTTGAGGTCCAGAGCAGGCTGGTCCAGAGCAGGCTGGTCAAATGGCAGCAAGGGTTGGAGAGTGTTGGCTTGAAAATTAGCAGAACCAAAACTGAGCACATGTTCTGCGATTTCGGCGGTCTCTCCACGTTCATACCTATTTTGCTTGATGGAGTGTCAGTACCAGTCTGCTCCGACTTTCGGTACCTTGGATCACAAATGCAAAGCGATGGTAATATTGACCGTGATATAAAGCAGAGAATCAGCTCAGGTTGGATGAAATGGCGACAGGTAACAGGAACAACATGTGATCCACGGATGCCTTTAAAGCTGAAGGGGAAAATCTATAAGTCCGTGATAAGACCTGTCCTAATGTATGGTTCGGAATGCTGGGCAGTAAAGAGGACGGATAAAAGACGATTGCATGCAGCTGAGATGAGGATGTTGAGATGGATGTGTGGAGTGACAAGAATGGATAAGATAAGAAATGAGTACATAAGGGGAAGCCTGAAAGTAGCGCCAGTGACTGAAAAGTTGAGAGGGAACCGTTTATCATGGTATGGACATGTTATGAGGAGAAATGAAAGCCACGTCACTAAAAAAGTTATGAATATGAAAGTGGATGGATATACGGGAAGAGGAAGACCGAAAAAGAGATGGATGGATTGTGTGAAAGATGATATGGGTAAGAAAGGAGTGGATACTAGAATGACGGATAGAAGAGATGAATGGAAGAAGCGTACATATTGCGCCGACCCCAATTGATTGGGAACAGGGCAGGCAGATGATGATGATTCGATGAGTCTTCTGGCTCGGTGGTTTATTGAGTCGAGGGCGAGAGCCTGGTGGAAAGGACTCCGTTTGGTGGTGAAAAGACACACCTGCGTCTTGGTGGCATTAAAAGTGACCAGATTGGCATTGCCCTAATCGGAGACTGCCTGTAAAGTTACGTTCAAACGCTCTACCATGGCTTCTCGCAACAATTGGATCTAGTCACTGGTGGCTCGCGCGCTGGAAATATGACAACGGTGCTATCGTCTATGTACCCAAAGATACCGGGCTTCACCAGATCGTTAATATGCAGCAGAAATAAGGTTGCAGAGAGAACTGAACTCTGTGGCATTGATTACGAAAAGGTCCGACGAACGCCCGTCTATGACTACATGAATAGACCGTTCGCTCAGGAAATTGGAAATCCAAGCGCACAGACCACCAAGATTTCGTATCAAGTAAGCTTGCTTAGAAGGCTGGTGTGTCAGATCGGCATCGCCTCCATCTAAGACTCACTGGCCGACTTAGACCGAGCTATTAGCTAGATGGACGAGCGGTAGCAGCTAGCCGCTTGTGAGCCGAGCGGTGGAAAGATTTCAGAGTAATACTGACCTAAATCTAATAGATATTAAATGAAAATTTTTAGTTAAACATCAACTATTATCAATTATGACTAAAATTCGAAAAAACTGGATTTTATTATCAATATTCGGATTTTTCAGTTATTTTCGAATTTCGAAGTATCCGGATTGCAATCCCTAGGCGGGACTATCCCGCTTTCAGGTTGTCTGCCCCATTGTCACCAGTGAGAGCAAAAATGTCCCGCTTTCGCAAACAGATCAAACGATAACTTAATTTGCGGTACGCGTCGAATGAGTTTTTTTTTCTGTTATGAATAAAATATATACAAGAGACAAATCGCAGCAAGTGTGGCAGTAGGTACTGAAACCCTTTTTGATTACCAACATTAATAAATCTTGTAATGAGCACCATTCCTACTTGAAAACTAGACCCGATATTTTGAAACTGATATTTTCTGCCGACAAATTCGAAACATCACACGTTAGAAGTCATGTAACTAAAGTTTAGTAACTTAGCTAATCATCATATCAGCCCATGGATGTCCACTGCTGAACTTAGCTAATATGTTTTGTATTATTTACGTAACCATACATCCCGCTTTGGGCGGGACAGTCCCGCTTTCAGGCCCCGGTGAGGGAAAAATGTCTCGTTTTCAAAAACTTACGTTTAAGTTATTTTCAATAGCTTAGGTGCCTAGATAGGTTCGGTTCGAAGAAGATTTTCCACTAATTAATAAAATATTTACAAAAAGACCAAACGCAGCATTGAAAGATTGAAAGAAATTTTGATTATCAAACTAACAAATCATGTAAAGAAATAATGAGGTCCGTTCGTACTTTACTTTAAAACTAGACCCGAATTGACCCGTTATTTTGAAACTCATTTGTTCTGCATACAACCGCTTAGACGTTAGAATTCAGAAATCATGTCACTAAGGCTAACATATAATAAATAAGTACTTATAAGTGAAAATGAAGAAATAGTTCTTAATTTTCCAAAATAATCTAGTAAAATCACTTTTTTAAAATTATTCAGCAGGCTTCCCACTCAACGACAAAAAATATATGGTAACGTAAATATTCCTACAGTCTTTCCATTCACAATATAATATTAGTATTGCAATAAAACCAAATCGATACCTAGAACCTTAATTTTTATCTAAATTCGTAAGTATCTACTGCTTTATTTTCTGTACTGTGGCAAAATAAAATCGGACGCCATAATGGAATTTCAAATGGTGCGCCGCGGTGAATTTTGGCGCGAATAGCTGCATTGTGCGTAGATGAATACGTAGCGCGCTCAAATGGCGGGGTACGAGGTAGCGTAAAATACCTACAGCTCGTCGGAGAACCTCGCCTTAAAAAAAAAACATGCTTGTAATAGCATTCAGAGTAGGTAATTCAGACATCCAATCCTTGCCAAATAGGCTATGAAACATGACATTTCAAAACAAACGACTGTAACCACACTAGATTGTGCCAAAAAATGCTACATTCAAGATTTATTTCAAAGCCCTTGCTTGTCATTCTTGTTAGGGTCACCCAGAGTCACCCATGACTAGATATTTTGAATAATTCAAAACACAAATGATAAACATTATGTTTTGGTGATCTAGGTTGGATAAAATCGCCAATCGAGCAGTATTGCTGAAATCTCTTAGCGTCCTCTGGTATGCCAGAAAATCCATATCGGCGGAGTTTCTTATAAAATAAATTCATTGATTTATTCCAAACTATACTGCTTCTATTTTCGGTTTAATTATTTTAAACGAACATTTTCTAGGGTTAATAAAGTTACTATGAACAAAAAATGGAATTCCATTTTTTTAAGAGTAAGTAACTTTTTATTCTTTTGAGGATTTTTGACAGGCCAGTTGGCGCAGTTGGTTAAGACTGGTAAAGATTCCACCTATTGCGCCGCAGGTCGTGGGTTCGATTCCCGCACAGGACATGCATTTGTGTGCATGAACATGTCTGTATGTCCTGAGTCTGGGTGTAATTATGTATATTTAGTTTGTACAAACAAAAAGTAGTACATGTATTATATCAGTTATCTGGTTTCCATAGTACAAGCTCTGCTTAGTGTGTGATCAGATGACCGTGTGTGAGGATATTTATTCTATTAAATTTATTTACTTATAGGAAAATGGCCTTTTTCGACCCCCAACCCCCTAAAAAATCTTCGTTATAATAAAATAATTAATAAATCAATGAATTTATTTTATAAGAAACTCCGCCGATAGGGGTTTTCTGGCATACCAGAGGGATCTGATACTTTTGTCGCGGAAAAAGTATCCAACGTTTTGATCCAACGTCCTACGCATTCTAGGTTATAAAGAGCTACTCGATGACGGTCCCGATTCGGATGATGTACTGTGCAGATGATTGGATAGTGTACCGAATCGAATAGCCCATTTTCCGACCTCAAACTCAAAATTCGGAATGAAGCAGTCGATCGGTACACGATCGCGGTATATATGAAGACTGCATCTAACACAGCGTCAGCGTAAAAAAAAACTGTACAAATAAGCGCTTTGGGGTAGGCTGAAAATTTGAGATCGGGAGTACTCATCTATGTTATTTCTAACAGGTGGAGATTTCGAGATGGCATATTTTCGAAACCTATGTTGGGTTAGTCATGCTGAAGTCATGCTGAGTCTACTTTGTAATTTTGCCGCCGCGCCGGGGCACGCAATTTTTTTCAGTGCGATTAGAATGTAAATATTATGTAATGAATCTAAGCTTGTTTTGAAAGAGTAATTGCTGAGTTTATTGCCGGCTTTTCTCAGCAACTGCAACCTTCCGAACCGGTATTAGAGTCAGATTTTTCATAAGTGCCTGCGAAGGTCTGATGATTTTGAATTGAATTGAATTGAACAACTTTTACTATGGGACCAATAGTGAATTCTCATTATTTTTTTTTTTTTTTTCATATTAAATGTCAACCTTGCTCGATCATAATGTATGAAGAGTAAACATTTTTTTTTTGAGAATTCAGTGTTGGTCCCATAGTAAAAGTTGTTCAGCATGACTAACCCAACATAGGTTTCGAAAATATGCCATCTCGAAATCTCCACCCAGTATAAATTAAAGTTTGACAAACCTCGCATTTATTGAAAGAAAATTTTTTTGTACTAAATAAATTGGTAACACTAATGAACAAATATCTCTAAACCTCTTATAATAGGTACTATTTACTGTGTACACACGGCTTTTATCAAGCTATATATTTCTAGTATACGCTGACCTCTCATTGTACGGAAATCCCATACAATGCGAGATCAGCTTATACTGGAAATTTATAGCTTGATGTGTAGCCGTGTGTACCAGAGCATTAAGGTTAATTTATCCGCAAAGCAAACGTTTACACGGTGTCCGCTTACAGGGTGATATACTCGTGTGACAGGGACAAATTACTTAATTGGGATTAAATATTGGATGACTAAAATAAGTTTTTTGAATTATATATGTTAATACAACTTCATTTTATGATTTTACTGGTAGATGTCGTATTTACATACTAGTAGCAACTTTTTTAATTATATCCGATTAATTACTTGACACTAGTGTTCCGCCTTTCCGTTCATCCGCGATCCCCTTTTTAATCACTTTTTATGGTGCGTCCATGCTACGCGAAGCGAGCACGAGCCAAGCTTCGAACGAACAGAATTCGTTCGTTGCTTGCGATGTCAAGTGTGGACGTTACAACGAGCGCGATGCGAATCCCTATGTTCGTGAAAAAACTGACAATCGTGGAGCGCAGTCGAGCACACTACGAATGCTTGTTCGAGTCTCGCAAGTCCGTCCACGCTACGCGAACAACGAACGAATCCTGTTCGTTCGTGGCTCGGCTCGTGCTCGCTTCGCGTAGCTTGGACGCACCATTACATTTGCTTTTTTACTTCCTGAAATTTTCATTTTCATAATATAAGTAAGAGTACCATTAGCGAACCAACGAGACCTTAGGGGCTGATCTTCCGAAAATATTTTCTTAGTACACTCAGTAGGCTATAAAGAGAAGTGACTATGATACATCTTTCTCCATTCTTCTTTCTTCATAGAAGCCACCCTCTTTCTCTAATAAAATAGCTTATCTAAAAAACAAATCTCGTCCCGTTCCCTTCCCGATCTTTAATTTTCACCCGGAATATAATAATATTTTGCCAGTGCAAAGTAAACAATAAAGCACTTGCAACTTACTAAAGGGGGCAAAACAATGAAGGCATTGTAACTATATTTGTACTATTTATTCATGTAATAATTTCTCAAACGCAATAAAACAACAAGGTACTCAGTGTGCTACGTCGGCGTCGTAACCGCTACTAATAATTGCTACGAATAAAGACTCACTCGTAGCCATTTCGTAGCAGGATTTTATATCGGTCTAACTGCCATATTAAAAAACGTAATTGATTAGACCTGTCCCTTTTTATTTTATAGCTATTCAATAAACAAAGACGGAGATAATGAAACACTTTAAATTGTAATTGAAGTGTCTAAGAACGGTCGTCAGTTGTTTAATAGTCTACTATTGTACGAAATACTAACTTTATTCTTTATTATTCTCGAAGCTGCTTGTACTTTTTTTGTTCTCTTCAAGGCTTATTGTAAACTACACTATACTTATGGCTCCACCTTGGTGGAAGAGTTTGTATTATCAAGTCGATTTAGTTTCAGCACAGTATACATACATCGCTTTAAAATAGTAGTTTTAATAAGTCTAGTCTAGCCTTAAGCGGTCAAGTCGGCGAGCAAGCTCTCAACCGGATTTAATATTAAGGTAACTACGCATGAGGACTTCCCAGGTGGGGACGTACCTCGGCTCAGGGCGTTACCGGTTGGGGAGGGAATGGAAAGTTTATAAACGAGTTACGACTAATTAGGGGCGGTCAGATTAGTGTTGGGCCTTACTTGAACATATATTGAAACAGTATTTTTATAATCAGCCTATAATGTTCTACTGCTGAGCATAGACCTCCTTTCACAAATGAGGGTGAAAGGGAATGGGCAGATATTCCACCACGGGTGCCCACTGCGGATTGGTGGAGGTTGGCTAGTGGTCAACCTACTGTTGGAGTTTTCAAGCTGCCTAGAAGGCCTCCTACTAGCTTAACGACTATCACAATTAAGTGATCACCGGGACTAACGGCTTTACGTGCCTTCCGAAGCACGGAAACGCTCGATTTGACATACCACTAGGCGGTCACCCATACAGGTACCGACCACGACTTAGCTTGCCGATCGACTTAACATGGTACACCACGAGCGCTTCAAGTTTTTTTATACTCAACTATAAATCAAAATGGCGCGTAGCGTCATAACAAGTAATATACTCATAGCTCGTAACCCCGTAAGCGACTGAGTCGTCGAAAGTGTTTAATTATTGCTCGCTTTCAATTGTTTACGATTCACGGCACATTAAGCTTTACTGCTATCAACCTTCTTCCCTTTATGTATGTCATAGGTTTGTATGCATAGTATCCTCTAAATTATCTACTCTGATAGGAGCTAAGATTTCACCGGGGGTGTTAATTCCAACATGTTCGCAGTAATATAACTGTGTGATATGTTTCCGAAAGGAGCGAGAGGATTGAAAGGGGTGTAAGGAGGTATTAGGGTAGAAACACGATCGCGATGGAGGAAGTATTACGAAAAATATTAGCTATACCTGTCGAATTTCGACCTAATAGTTCTAATACATCTTAATTCAATGTTGTGTTTTTGTACATCAAAGGCAGCAAACCAGCATACTGCCCGCCAAATGGTAAGCGGTAAAAATAGCCTAAGATGTTCGATCGTGCGTTGCCGACTGCAAAAATCGCATTTTTAAACAACCACAAGTTGTAATCCCGGCGGAATCAGTCCACAACCTGCTCTCCTATATAAGATAGTTATCGACAATCGTCATCGTTAGTAAACGATGATGATGGTTTGGGATTGACATTTCTAATCGAAATATCACGTGATTTTTAGCAATCTCTTGTCAATCCCAAACCATCGATTGTCGATAACCATCTTGTCTACTGGCCCTGTACCTTGAGTGTAAAAAAATACGTTAATAAACGGATACTATCCCGTTTGAGCTTACAATAAATTAGTATGTAAGAAATTAGTGTCACGAGTATTCCGCTAGAGGCGCTGTACCTATAAGCTGTACAATTAAGCCTTTACTAACTGTCAATTCTTTACTCTCGGGGTACAGATTGCTCGCGGTAGGTACTTCTTTGCACCATTATAGTTACACCGTGTTAGAGTGTTTTATTATTATTATTAGATATGTATTTTTTATACAACTAAGTCGGTAAACAAGCATACGGCCCGCCTGATGGTAAGCGGTTACCGTAGCCATACGGCCATACGGACAAGAAGCATTGCTCACGCGTTACCGACCTTTCCCCCCTCCCCTATGAGCCGATGTATTCGATGCATGATAATAAAAATTAAATAACACGTAAACTGGCCATAAAACTTATGGACATAAATGACCCATTATTTTAATTAATGTAAATTATGCTATTAGTAATATAATGGGTAGTGAAACAATAATTGTTTTGCATTAGGAAGTCACACTTTAGGTTTATGGATACGATACACTGATTAATGTTTCGATAACCGTAATAACAATTAACCTAATAATATAATTAAATCTAAAAGTATATGTGAATGTTTGACCCAGCTCTAAGCCTTCTAAGCTTTGTGTGCTTACCACCTTCGGCCACACCATCACCACAACACCATACATATAAAAAAAAATTAAGGGCTTTGAGAGTTGTTTTTTTTTACCAAAGTCGGCAAACAAGCAATCGGCCCACCTAGTAAGCGGTTACCGTAGCCATCTGAATGCATGCAAAACCCGGGCTATGGCATTACTATCGCGTTACCGACCCTTCACACTCTACGATAAGCTCAAAAGCAAAACCTAGTACAAGCATGACGACAGATTTTCAATAGCCAAACAAATAATAGGATACGAAACGAACCCATAAACACAACCATAGGTCGGCCGTTTAGGAGGAATTCAGTGACATACACACGTATAGTAAAATTTTATATATAAAGATAGCGTTAACAGGTTACTTTGTGCGAAGAGTGAGTAGTTCCATATATCCACATGCATCCACAGATATATCGTACTCTAAATGATTTACAGTCACACAAAATGTCGATATGTTTTCCTTTGTCATATGTTCTCGGCTTGAACGATTTAATCGTTCAAGGTTCTCGGTATAAAGGTAACGATAAAAAACTAGAAATTGACATTCGTTAGGTGCAATTCTAAGCACTAACGCACACGCCGCTCAGCCCTTTGTTTTTGTGTACACAAACTTTTTGTGTGCCGCAGACTCTCGCACAGAAAGTGCGTCGTCTGCGCTGCCCGTTATATGTATTTTAGTCGCGCACTTCGTTTCAAGGCATTTAGAGCGTACCCGTGCTCACGGACCGTACTCTTCTAGTACAATCGGTCTATAATATTCTAACTTTATGACCACAACGGTATTTGACGATAACCACTAAGATATCGAAAACAAACTACAATAAATTAACAACCATAAAACTAAGTAGTCATATTCTCAACCAAACATAAATTCTGCTATTTTTTTCCACTTGTAAACTCGTTTATCCTATCGCCCATAGCTGCGACAGATGTGACCTGCCCAACCAGTATTTTACGGCAGAGGACATGGAAAAATATCACACCCTCGGGGCGTGACCTACATTTTTATCTTAATAAGATTCCGTACAAGAAATAAAATAACCATGAGCCTTGCTTCGAATGAACCGAATATGAAATCGGTTTATTATTGTTAGGGTTTGGGTCCCGGGACGTCTCGTGTCTCGAAGTAGATTATTTAATTATAATAATATATAATATCCTGGGACATTCCTCACACACGGTCATCTGATCCCAAACTAAGCAGAGCTTGTACTATGGAAACCAGATAACTGATATAATACAAATACTACGTTTTGTTTTTTAAATACATACTTAATATACATAATTACACCCAGATTCAGAACATACAGACATGCACACAAATGCATGTCTTGTGTGGGAATCGAACCCACGACCTGCGGCGTGATAGGTGGAATCTTAACCAGAGTCTTAACCAACCATGCCAGCTGGCCCGTCAATTATGACACGTATCTGTGATAATGAGAATTAAAGATGATGTGATTATGACCAATGATTAGATACTAAAATTACTAGAGAATAGTAAATTTATTAAGAATTAGTATGATTTTTAACTAAGTTCGTTTTATAAGTATAAGATTAAACTGCTTAAAAGTGAATCTGTGTGGGATTTAAAGAAATAAACAAAGCAATTATTGAGACTGATATTTAACGTTAAAGTTATTAACATTGAATTTTCTGTTTAGTAAATGTTGATTTAAAAAAAAACTTTTTTAATATGTTTCACAAAAATCTCAATTAAAATTCTTCAATAAAGGCTTACCCCTGTGTAATATTTCAATGATTTCTTATTTTTTTTCTTAAAATTCTCGAAGTCCCACGAATTCCCGGCACTTTGATTGTAGGCTGTCTCGTGTCCCGGGACTTTGAAAATGTCGGTAATTCCCAAACCCTATTATTGTCGTCAATCGAATCAAGAAGTAATTTTGAGAGAGGTAGAATAGCGTTTATTCGCTCAAAGAGCAGCTCGACTGGGGAACTCTCACCTTACAGAATACCCCAGCCAAATAAGTTTATATTGTGTAAAGATGTGTTCCTGCGCGTGAGTAAGGTCGCCAGAGCTCATAGGGAAGGGAGGAAAGGTCGGTAACGCGAGAGCGATGCTTCTTGTGTTGCAAGCGTCCATATGGCTACGGTAACCGCTTACCACCAGGTGGGCTGTATGACAGTTTACCGACTAAGTAGTATTAAAAAAAAAAAAAAAGTATTTTTTTCCAAGATAGACGTGCGTTGTGAATTGTGATATAGGATAGTGAAATGCCAACAAACTAACAACAATTTATTTTACCTTTTAGGGTTTGGTTTGCGTACCCAAAGGGTGCCAAGGGGATTACTAAACCTCCGCTGTCCGTCCGTCCATCTGTCTGTCTGTGGGCTGTATCTCATGAACCGTAATAGGTGGACGGGTGCTTTTTTTAGTGAATGTGTATATTTATTGCCGCTGTAAAAAAAAATGAAAATGAAATAAAATTAAAAAGGGCCCATACAAGGAACGTCTTTTTTTTTTTTTTTTTTTTTATTATGTATAGGCCTGTGTTTGACCACAATCTCACCATGGTAAGTGATGATGTGGCCGAAGGTGGTAAGCACACAAAGCCTAGAAGGAACTGGCTCTCAAGTGCAGCTGTCGGAACACACCGATAGGTGCTTGGCGACAGATTTTCAACTTGAGGGTGGTAGCCAGCCAGACGGGTACTACAAAGTACCCTACCACCGTGCTATGGTTTCCTCACGATGTTTTCCTTCACCGAAAGCTCAAGCTCATTGTAGGATTCGAACCCGGGACCTTCGTCTCGGTATCCGACGTCACTACCACTGAGCTATCATCGCCTTAAACTGAACCCTCTTTACGGAACCCTTCGTGTGCAAGTCTGACTCGCACTTGACTGGTTTTTTTAATACTACTGACAATAGAAGCATAAAGCCTGGCTGGTTTCAAGCGGTTAAGCGGTAAGCCCTAACTTATGTTACTCACGCGCAGGAACACATAATTACGGTGGTACATTAAGAAGCCCTTTACAGCTACGGTACCATTGTGGTGAAATGGTATCTGATCATTCTGAAGTCCTAGTGGGGATTTAAAAATTTAATTATGAGGCCTATTTAGATAGTAATCTATATAATAGTAACCAACTCACATAGAGTTCAACTATTTTATAAAATCGGATTTAGTTTTTAAAAATTTTTGTCTGTCTGTTCCGGTGCATAGCTGATGTTATAAGGAGTAACTTAGCTACTTTTATTTTTGAAAATAATTACTGTTCCGCGCAAAAAAATCTAACCGTTCGCGGGTGAAACCGCGGGGGTCTGCTAGTAGGTAATATTCTTCTTAGCTATGAATCTGATAGAACTAAATTTATTCACAAAATAAGGTTCATTAGAACTTACAAATTCAATTAAGTCCTAGCTTCGAAGATATTTTACAAAATGAACTTGAATTTTGAGCATTGCTAATTGGTACTAGAGAATTTGTTATTAGGGCTATTAATAATTGAGTTATCTTCAAAGTCTATAAATTAATAAATTCCATGGCAACCACTAAAGCCAAAGCTCAAGTGGAAGAGTTCCCCCTCCCAGACTATTAAAAATCAAAACGAGAATATTAATAACTTGATTAATTATTAATACTTAAAGGTGGAGATCCCAGTGCCGCCAGACCATCCTTATTTTCTGACGGACAATATGTATAGAATTGAGTAGTGTTAGTATCAAATACAACATTGTTAGTACAAACTACATTGTACGTTACGTACAACCTGCTGACTTGTCCCGTCCGACAATTCACAGGTAACAGGCATGAAAAGTATATTACCTAATGTAGGTACATTACGTAATTTATATTCATCATCATCACCCAATAATGTCCCACTGCTGAGCACAGGCCTCCTTTTACAAATCAGGGTGAAAGGGAATGGGCAAATACTCCACCACGCGTGCCCACTGCGGATCGGTGGAGGTAGGCTAGTGGTCAACCTACTGTTGGAGTTTTCAAGCCACCTAGAAGGCCTCCAACTAGCTTAACGACTATCACAATTAAGTGATAACCGGGACCAACGGCTTTACGTGCATTCCGAAGCACGGAAACGCTCGATTTGAAATAGCACTAGGCGGTCACCCATCCAGGTACCTACCACGACGGTGGTAGCTTAACTTGCCGATCGATTAAGAACGCTTATCATGCTACACCACGAGCGCTTCATAATATTACTTCCATAATATTGCTTAATTTATATTACTTTCTTCAAAATTCAGCTCCTGGTTCCTTTCACCATTTTTCTCTAAGACCTGTGTAGTTCAGAACTTGCCCTTACTGGCTAATTCTTCCATCCCTATTTCTCCATCGAACCACAAGACGCCGGGAGAATTTCCACCCATACGTTGTCGACATCCTGCGTCCGGACACAACGCTTCGCTTCATCGTTTCTTATACGAAAAGCAAAGGAGTGGAACTCTCTTCCGGGGTCTGACACCTATAACCTGGATGGCCAGAGCGAATAGGCTTTTTCTGGGTAAGCGTGCTACATAACATAACTCCTCATGGGTTCAGTCGAACCGCAAGCCCATTTAACATTTAAAAAAATACTTATAAATACGGATAGAGGGACCCATGAATAAAACTCAAAAAAAATCAAGGTATAAATTGAAACGTTTCACTCTCTCGCTCGTTTGAGTGTTAAATTGATCGACAGACCGTCTGACAGATGACAAGTCGGCGTGAGTGCAAATTGGATGGAATATGGCATGTTACATGGAAAATGTCCTCTGGGAATGTATCGATTGTGGTGGATTTATTACATAGCTTTTGTCATGATATAGATTTTATATACCCACATGATTTTGAAAAAAAAAACGAATGTAGTAATCACGTAAAGTTTAGTAGTTATGTCGAAAATTACAAACCGTCTGTCATGTAATCATTATTTCAATTTAAGAGAGGTAGAGTATAGCGTTATATCGCTCAAAGAACAGCTAGAATACAGCAGCCAAATAAAAAAAATCTGTTCCTGCGCGTGGGTCAGATTGCCAGAGCTCATTTTGGAGGGGGAACAATTGATGAATGATGCCCGGGTGTTGTAAGTGTCGCTTGTGTCGCACCCGTGGCATAAGCATCTATAGGGCAACGGTAACTGCTTGCCACCAGCCGGGCCTTAGGCTGCTTTTCCACCAGAGATGTAAAGTAGCTGCGCGAGGAAGATGCACAGCTCGAGCTATGTGATTTATCGATAGTAGGAGAGCGGCGAGGGCGGCGCGGTGTGGGGAGAGGGGCTTACACATCCATAGCACGCATCCATAGCACGCATCCTTCCATATTAAAACATATCTTAGTTGAATCTATGTCCACCAGTGCTAAGCTATGTGTCATTTATTCAGTTTAGGCCCTTGTAAGGAAGAAAAAAAAAAAAAATGGCACTTATGACCGTTCAATTGGTACATACTGTTGAATTTACCACCGGTTCAACTCTCCAAGGCTTTTTTTTTGTGGAAGATCTTTTCTCTTATTAAAATACTTTTTAATCTATATTTATCTAGTTTAACAAAAAAAGAGCTTTCATTCGAATTTTAAAATGAACCTTTTCATTATTTTCCCCTGAGACATATCAAAATACAAAGGAAAAACTTGACGTCCCTTCATCACAGTACATAATTACTACTCAAATGTCCTTTTAATTTAAAATTGCCAAGTCTTCAATTATATTTCTACCTCGTCCTTCTGAAAACATTGAGAATTAAAAGACTCATTTTTTTAAATATTCCTACGACTTCCTGGAAACCTGAATAAAAACTTTTAAATATAAGTTGGTATTTATGTAGCTATCGTCGCCTATGTACATCAAGAATGTGTTACCGACCTCAACGAAGGCAAATCGATCTCAAGTGCTACTTTAAGGCGATGATAGCTCAGTGGTAGTGACGTCGGATGCCGAGTCGAAGGCCCCGGGTTCGAATCCTACAATGAGCTTGAGCTTTCGATGAAGGAAAACATTGTGAGGAAACCATAGCACTGTGGTACGGTACTTTCTAGTACCTATCTAGCTGGTGGGTGGTAACCAGTTAAGTTGAAAATCTGTTGCCAAGCACCTGCTACCGTGTTCCGACAGGTGCACTTGAGAGCCAGTTCCTTCGATGCTTTGTGTGCTTACCACCTTCGGCCACATCATCACATATCATGGAGAAATTGTGGTAAAACACAGGCCTATACATAGTAAGAAAATACTGCCAAAAAGGCAGTTCAGGCCTCACGATTTTTCACCGAATGCTAAAAATTATTTCAGGAACAAAGCCATGTATTAAATTTTGCTAGCACTGAGATATCATCTATCGCCATGAACCAGAGAGATTCGAAATCAATATCGAAACTCCTTTGTATTAGCCATTTTGTTTTTTATCCCTTTTAAGCATAATAGAAAAGTCAAGAAAATCCTTCCATAAATTTTAACCCAACTATTAGGTATGTATCAAAAAAAGGTTTCCCTTTATGATGCCAATACTTTTAACTCGAGGGTAATAACCCGTTAATGTGGGGTCTAAGTGTAAGTGACAGCGATTTTATCCGCTTATGTAGAATGCGTAATATTTAAAATTAAAGGCTTTCTTCTTTTTTAGTAATTCGTGCATACTGAAATCAAACTTTTGGTTCATTTTCGAATGGTATAAATCGAACAATGACTGTGAGACTGAAAGTCTTGGGTTTGAGCCAAGACTCAAATGCTGTTTTTTTTTATACCACTAAGGTGGCAAGCATACGGCCCGCCTGATTGGCACAGACATTGTGGCATGATAGTGGAATCTGAACTCTACGCCTATACCGGCTCGTCATATTATTTTTAGTATATTTTTTAATTTATAATCACAACACATGCACTCGCACCCCACCACATATTTACACCAGTTCGATATTCGCATTACCTACGTACCCATATCAAATTTTATGATATAATGTTTCTTAGAAACGTTCCTTGTACAGGATATTACCTCAGAGTAGATAAATACTACGTACAAATATTACATACATATCTTTATATTGAACACCTAACCTGTTTTTGAATTCTGCTCCATTCGTAAGCGTTTTTTTTGGATTAACGACAGACGGTATGTGACATTCCCGATGCGATATAAATGTTTGAATGTGACCCGACTCACCGCACTGACCTGAACGTTTGTTACGTAATCGGTTTCAATTTGAAACAACCTCTTAATCGCAATAAAATAATCAGAAAACCGATTCCAATAAAAACTGATTGCAACAAAGTTAAATAATAAGAGCCCCGCTGTATTGGCATTCAATATATTTATTTTATTCGTTCAATCAAACTATGTACGCGCACTTTAGACCGTACCCGTGCTCACAGACCGTATCTAATACTGTCACTCTATTAATATTCTAACGCTATGGTTTTAGGGTGGTTTTAGGTATACCTTAGGTATGCTCGATGCTTGTCTCGCCCAATGTATCTGCCCTACAAATTCCAGCTCATACGACAAAGTACAGTAGTACCCTACTGATAAGGCGCGTCGTGAATCTTCGTTCGCACAGAAAATAAAGTATTTCCCGAAGATTAACGAAAGAACGCTTAAAACTTACAATCAATCTTAGATCACTACTATAAGGTTCATAATACACTGCAGCTGTTAGTTCCGTCTCACTCGCAGGTCACGCCCCTCCGCACACATGGCGGCAGCTGCCGACCAATAGCATTTCCCGCGCTTTGAAAGTGTATCTTCTGCGCAGGTACATCTGTATGCCATATTAGTTGGGTACTATACTACTGTAATCATACTGTAATGTTGTTTATTTATTTAGGAATGTTTCATTTTTCAACAACTGTAGCATAATATTATAATGTGATTTGAAATCAGCAGAAAACCCGAGAAAATAAATCACTTTTCAATGGTTGCTCTGGTGTCCAATTGTGAACAACTCAAGAAAATAATATTTATACGAGAGATATATTTTAGCTAAATCATGTAGGCTTTTCTTGTGCATTTTCTTCAGAATTTTAAAGCCTCCTTTAACTAATGGCCACCCTGCAAAATAGCTGAAATGAAATGAAATTTATTTTGCTTGAAACATGGTTGTTAGTTCTTACAATATTAAAATGTATGTTTCACATATTTCGTCACAGTTTATGACATGCAAATATATTATTATAATAACACACTAAATATAATACAGAAAATAAAAGAATTGGCAAGATGTCACAATTTGGATTATCAATTTTAAGAGAGGTAGAGCATAGCGTTTATTCGTTCAAAGAGCAGCTCGACTGGAGAAGTACCTCCACCTTACAGAATACCGCAGCCAAATTACTTTATGTTCAGTAAAGTTGTGTTCCTGCGCGTGAGTAAGGTCGCCAGAGCTCATAGGGGAGGGGGGAAAGGTCGGTAACGCGTGAGCGATGCTTCGTGTGTTGCAAGCGTCCATATGGCTACGGTAACCGCTTACCATCAGGCGGGCCGTATGCTTGTTTACCGACTAAGTCGTATAAAAAAAAAAAAAAAAAATATGATTAATTATAAAAACATTGAAAATACATTAATTGAATTGACACATTGAATACTATTATGTTAAATCTTATTTATATTTAAAGAAGTCACCTAAATTATAAAAACTGTGACAATTAAAAAGGTTTTATACAAAAAGTCCAGTCCATTTTTCACAGTTTTATTAGATCTCAATAAAATTTACATACAAATTGAAGCAGCTACATAATTTCGACGCTGGAATGCAAATTTTCTCGCTCACTAATGCGTTCACACAATCCCAGGGTATTAATAAACAAAAATGGGTCAACTTGGACAGATCACTGATACTGTGTTTCTTTTACATAGACAGCGCATTCGCATAGTTAATCCTACAGGTCAGTTCACACCGAGACGCGACGTGACTATGTAATTATTTCGCATTGAACAGCGCTGCGCGGGCATATTTTTGTGTAGTCAATAAAGTTATATAATGTACCGCTATCGGTGTGAATTGGCCCTAAGGGTTAGCTCACACCGAGACGCGTGACGCGAATAATTAGACAGTCAGAAAGTTAGATTTTATCAAAAAGTATCCATGCTTAGCGAACCGAGCAAGATCCGAGCCACGAACGAGCACACTGCGAGCACGATTCGCATAGCGTGGCCCGTCCACGCTATGCGAATCTCGCTTGCGAGCCTCGAATGAGCATTCGTAGCGTGCTCGACTGCGCTCCGCCCGATTGTCAGTTTTTTCACGAACACAGGAATTTGCATCGCGCTCATTGTAGGCTCGTTGAAGGCTCGTTAAGTACAAAATCGCGAGCAACGAACGAATCCTGTTCGTTCCAGGCTCGACTCGTGCTCGCTTCGCGTAGCATGGACGCACCATTAGACACTTTTTTTTTTTTTTTTTTTCAATTTAACAAAATAATGGGCCGTATGCTGGTTTGCCACCTAAGTTGTATAAAAAAAATATGACGAAGATATGATGTGTTGAAGTTCTGCGTGGAATCACGGTGTTATAGTCAAAGTGTGCCTTTTGATAATTTGAATAGAATTTTTAAGGAACTCGCCTATTGTAATCCTCCAATCTCCTCTATTAAATCTTCAAATTTTATCAGTGTATGTATATCGTTGTTTTTATCTTGTTACAGTTATTTATTCTTAATTGTTATTTTATTTACAATAAATGTTGCAAGATGATGAATAATTGATGCTGCAACGTCAGAAACCTAAACTTACGTGGTGGCAGTTTGAACCCCAAAAAGAATCTTTTTTATTCTAAAATCGTGGGTGAAACAAAGACAGCACCCTACGTTCATTATATCTTACACAAAAACTGTGCGGTCTCCAGAATTTACTCATTAAAATTAACATCCGTAACACCAATCGCGTTCTGACGTCACTCTTTTCAACTGAGCAACGTCGAATGAATAAGGTGACAACCCTTATACGTGACTGAACGGCACATCCTTGAAACGCGCGACCTTGTCACTCGTCAGTATTTCCTTGCTTATTTGGCGAGTTCCCCTATTTAGGGATCTGTTTGACTTCAGTTTTATATTTGTATTTTTATTACAATTTTTTATACACTACTAAAGTAGAAAATATATTAGAAAAGAAAAGGTATTTTATTGATATTTGAAAAGAACTAAAGGAAATCAATAGTGCAGAAGTAGAATTAATTACTAAATCAAACGATACTTAGTGAAAACAATGAAAATGTTAAAATAAAAGAAATTTGATTTTTAAGTCAGAGGGATAAGAATTAACAAAAAAAGTAGAAATCAAGCATTAAGTAGTTGCATGTTTTTGGATGAACTCATCACAATTTATCTTTTTAAACCCGTACAAATGTCTTGATAAAGTAGAACACGCGGTACCCCTACCGGAAACTATAGTAGGATAAAGAAAATGATGTCTTTTTTCTGTATTTATGTGTTAACTTTGACATTACGAGTTGACATCAGATGGAGTAAAGCCACGAAGAAGCCCAAGAAGAGTCTCATGTTCAAAATCGATCGCCAAACACCTGGCATGCCGGTACCTATGTCCCAGTTACACTTCCCAGTCAGATCTTTCTTATTGGTTTTCTATGCCTAGCCGTAAACATTATTATCTTTTAGATAATTCTCTCCAAATATTTTACTCTCTAAGAACTTCCATTTTACTCCTAAACGTTAACTAACCTATTATTTAAATGGTCACGTAAATCTCAGCAATACAGCACTGCAGTATAAGCTCAGATAGGTGTCATTATGGCGCCATACAGCTCTTAATAGTGTGTAATGAATGTTCTTTTATATATGCTTTTGAGACTCCAAAATAAATGTTTATTCTTACGTTATTTCTTTAATTATATTCTTATTGGCAATATATGAAGATCTTCAATTAGTAGGTACCTACATAGCAATTTCAAAGTGATTTCATCAAAGTTAAATAGCGTTTATGAGTTAGCTTAGTTCTTTAATCCATTTTCCATAAAGCAAATCCTGTTATAAATATCAATAACCTCCTACAAACTCGGCTACGGAACCGTAACTTATATCGTAACCGATACGTCCTTATCCGGACCTTATTTTATCAGAGTCGACAGTAACTTTTGAAGAAATGAAAATTGGATGTGGCAACACTGAAAGTTTTGGAGAGACTTTAAAGCCACTGGGAGTCAATTTATATTCTGTATTGCTGGTTAGGGTCAATCAAAAAAGAAAGATCCAGTCTCGTTCTGAATAATAAGCATATGTACATAAATATTAACATACTAAATAAACGATTGGAGCAGCATAATAAAAAAATCACAAATTGTATTGTAGCGAAATAGACTACACGCAGAAGTTAGCCTTAAATTGGAGTTCAAAAGCTCACCAAAACCGACTTTGTCATTATAATAATATGCAATCCAGCTCCTCGATCACACATACATAGTTTGACGAATCAAAAGAACTAAACCGTTTGAGCTAGTGTACCCAAGCATAAAAAACACGCATTGCTGATCCTACAAAAATCTCTTCGAAATGTTCTTACGGACCCCATTAAAGAACCCCATGCTATCTTCCCTTGGGAAAACCACAACGGACCAACTTGTATGAATTTTTAAAAACTTAAAAGAATAAGTTGTGAAGCGTAATTTGAAAGTAAAAATTTATTTGCATTTTTTTTATGGTACAGTAGAACAAACGTCAGAAAACCAGATATTGATATGATTAGCACTTATTACCAAATAAAAGTGTAGGTACAATCAAGATTAGTAGTTAGTTTTTACCAACTGCACTTTCACAGTAAACCTTACCATACATCAAGAAATGATTTAAATTAACCATTTTGCCAAGTAATATAAATGTTTAAACCACTCGTAGTTTAATAATTTCCCTTGAGAAATATATATTTACTTAGATGACATTCTGATATCATCGTCGACCAAACATAAACTTTTTTAATTATGTTTTTTTAAGCCCTGAGTCCTATTAACGCAATGTGACCCCAAAAACAATGTGAAAGATAAATATACACAGTCGGACAAACCGAGCTCCGTGGCAATCTAAAACATAACCTCACTTTGTTGGTTAAATAATTAAATACTACCACGAGTTCTCGAAAATATTCTTATTATTTTTCTTTTACTAACTGTTCCTCGCGGTTTTAAACGCGTTCGCGGGAAACAAAAGAGCCATCTACGCACTAAATCCCTTCACAACTTGTTGTGCCGTTTTGTGTTCAAGAGATAACAAACTTTTTAATACAACATCCTAGGAATGAATAGGCTTTTTCTAGACACGTGTGCTACATCCTCGGTCTGTTGATATCTTCTTCAGGAGATATTAATAGATGACCAAAAGTACGATCAAATAGAATTAGAAATAAAATGGGCATACCTTACTATTGTTACGAGCTGGGGTTCAGGATAAATAATGGTACACGAATTTACCAAAACACTGGTCACACTTTTATTAAAACTCTAATTAAAACACTCAGAAATTAAATAGTTCACTAGCACTTAACTGTATTTCACTTCGATGTTTACTCACTGTTATACAAAACCAAACTCAAACTCCTCTGTGCATTGTCTCGTATTTATACTTCATAAACGGCATCTGGAACATTCCACAATTTACCCGCGTATTCTACATGCCTACAGTGCTATCGGGAATATTCCAGAAGCCGGTAGCTATTCGGCGATAGATGGCGTTGCTCGATAGATGTTTACTCCTATACAATAACAGATAGCGTTACTGATAGTACCGCTATTCAATAACAGATGGCGTT
The DNA here is from genome assembly GCA_947623365.1 of Achlya flavicornis. Lineage (NCBI taxonomy): Eukaryota > Metazoa > Arthropoda > Insecta > Lepidoptera > Drepanidae > Achlya > Achlya flavicornis. The sequence goes on along the minus strand of OX392467.1, from coordinate 18,603,847 downwards.
ACTGGTAGCAATTTATTCCTGATGTCGTAACACTACCCCCTCCTTAGACATGCTCGTCCCGAGCAATGTGAATTCCATGATATAACGCCATCGAGATCCCTGGGGCTCTTCGAACACCAGCCAGCACCCGCCCCGCGGTCCTGGCGTTTACTCGTGTTCCTGTTGCTGTTGCTGAGCAGTGTCACCAGTCACCGCTGCTCTTCCTTCCCAGGGTCGATTTTCTTCTTTTCTGTAACCATTCCACTTCGGGAAATTCCTCCGAAGGTGTCCCTTTTCTCCACAGTTGTAGCAACGGGGCGAGGCCACAACTTCTCGGGGTTGAATTTCTTCTTTTCTGTACTTTCTCCACTTCGGGCAACTCCTCCGCAGGTGTCCCTTTTCTCCACAGTTGTAGCAACGGGGCGAGGCCACAACTTCTCGGGGTTGAATTTCTTCTTTTCTGTACTTTCTCCACTTCGGGCAACTCATCCGAAGGTGGCCCTTTTCTCCACAGTTGTAGCAACGGGGCGAGGCCACAACATCTCGGGGTCGATTTTCTACTTTTCTATAGTTTCTCCACTTCGGGCAACTCATCCGAAGGTGGCCCTTTTCTCCACAGTTGTAGCAACGGGGCGAGGCCACAACTTCTCGGGGTCGAACTTCTTCTTTTCTGTAATTTCTCCACTTCGGGCAACTCATCCGAAGGTGGCCCTTTTCTCCACAGTTGTAGGGCGAGACCACAACTTCCCTGATGCGGTGAGGTCGGTCATCGCGTCGCACAGCCTCTACTTCTAAGGCATGGGGCAAAGCATCTTTCAGCGACTCGTGGTGCCCTAATCTCACGGCAGCTCTGACTTCCAAGTCGCGTATACCATCCACGAACGCTTGCACTAGGTTACCGTTGATCATCGCTGGTGCAGACTGGTATGCTTTACGGACCAGCTTTTCTACCTCTAGAGCCCACTGTTGTATATTTTCGGCGCTCCGTTGCACACGGTCCTTGAGTTGGGCACGGAATACGTGTTCCAGGTGTGCGTCCCCGTATCTAGATTCTAGAGCTTCCAACAGTTGCTCATACGTCACGTCCTTCCCGAGGGCCTCCAGTATAGTGAGGGCCTGGTCGCGAAGACCCAAAGTGAGTGCTGTCATCGCCTGTGCACTAGTCCAACCATTCGCCTTCATGACAGCTTCGAACTGGATTCTATAGGCTGACCATGACGAGGTGCCATCAAATGGCGGTACCTTGAAACCACGTGAAGAAGCCACAGGTAAAGAAGTAGCAGTTCCAACCTTGAGTCCAACGAGGGCCTTCTTCACGTCTTCTATCTGTACTTCGGCCTTGGACATACGATTTTCGGATTCCGAGATACGGGACTCATGATGCTGAAGCTGTTCCTTCACCACCTTGAGATCCTTGCCAAGAGTTACTTGTAAATTTTCTAATAAAACCATCTGTTCCTCTTGGCGGCGGGCCTGCTCCTCCTTATCCCGCTGTAGCTGTTCCTCCAGTCGGCGAGCCTGCTCCTCCTGACGGTGAGCCTGCTCCTCCTGACGGCGAGCCTGCTCCTCCTGACGGCGAGCCTGCTCCTCCTTATCCCGCTGTAGCTGTTCCTCCAGTCGGCGAGCCTGCTCCTCTTGTCGGCGAGCCTGCTCCTGTAGCATTACCATCAAAGCGCCAAGATCTGGGGTTGCAGGTACTGCTCTGACTTCAGGTGGGTCGGCAACTGGCAAAGAGCCAGTTGGCTGCTGGCCACCCGAAGTCTGCGACGGAGAACCTCCAAACCTCCTTTCATCCATCTCCTGCTGCCGCTGGCCCCTTGTACGGACACCCTCAGTGACTTCCTTTGGCATAACCGGCATTATTTATCCTACTACTTCTGACACCAATTGTTACGAGCTGGGGTTCAGGATAAATAATGGTACACGAATTTACCAAAACACTGGTCACACTTTTATTAAAACTCTAATTAAAACACTCAGAAATTAAATAGTTCACTAGCACTTAACTGTATTTCACTTCGATGTTTACTCACTGTTATACAAAACCAAACTCAAACTCCTCTGTGCATTGTCTCGTATTTATACTTCATAAACGGCATCTGGAACATTCCACAATTTACCCGCGTATTCTACATGCCTACAGTGCTATCGGGAATATTCCAGAAGCCGGTAGCTATTCGGCGATAGATGGCGTTGCTCGATAGATGTTTACTCCTATACAATAACAGATAGCGTTACTGATAGTACCGCTATTCAATAACAGATGGCGTTACTGGTAGCAATTTATTCCTGATGTCGTAACACTATTATAGGTTTGTGAGTAAACGAACCGATACCGGTACCGATGCCATAATAGTATGCAAATGGTAGGTTATATGTACCTATTTATTTTTACGAGACATCCGCCATTCCATTACAGTTTCTTATCATTTGCGTAGGCCGCGGGCATTTCTAAAAAACATTCATTTTTATTCGAATGCCCGAAAAAGTGTGTAAATTTTCAGGTATCAGTTTCGTTATTCCAACATACCTAACTTCTCGATGTTAGAAGTGTGTGGCATGTTAGAACCCCTAGATAATCCCGAGTGACATAAGGATAGGTAAGATATAGGGTACCCAAACTGTCAAAGTGTCACAAAGTTCTACAACAAACATTTTAAACTTTTTAGTTCACTTTTTGCACCGGGATAGTTGAATTTTTTAATGTTTGCTAATTCTTTTGTTATAATTAGCACACACTTAGAGATATTAAACCCACCTTTTATTTTGACGACTGTTCGTCTACGTAACCTGAAGTTTCTTACCTGGAAATAAAACTTTGAAAATGGTTAATCAAGTGAAGAATTAATTATTTTCGTTTGCATTCCTATATGGAGATGCACGGTGGATGACATCTCTATTTAAAAGGGAAGATCTTCCGTCAGGCTTATATTGTGGCGCCATCTATCTTTATGCGTGCGAACTATCTTAATTTAACTGATAGATGGCGGAAAGATGTCGCTACACCTATACCATTCACCCTTAATGATTGCGATGAAACTTTGGTGTTGTTGTGCACAGACGAGAAAGGTGTCTGACAAAATAGACAGAAGTTTTGCATCTAGTATAAAATAAAAAAATTACACGAGACTAACTCACAATTCAAACTGTTTTCCATAGTAAGGGACAGTGGCATAAATGATTAAAACTATTGTGCTAATGTCACGCGGTGCTAAATTAACAATGGTGAAGGGTATTTCTACGTAAATATAGTTATTTTATGAGTGCTAGCTTATTTGTACTTGCAGACAATGGATAACGGTTCCCAATTCTCCATATCTAACCCAATAACGTTGTTTAATTATGGATTACTTAGATTATAGATAGGTATAGGGCTGGTTGGTATGGAGGCTAGATGTCTCATATATTTTTTATTTACATTTACATGTAGTGTATGTATTACGAAGTGCTCGTCGTGTAGCATGATTAACCGTTCGGCGATTCGATCGAGAGTTAAGCTACCTCCGTCGTATTTGATACCTGGATCAGTGACCGCCTAGTGGTATTTCAATCAAATAGAGCGTTTCTGTGCTTCGGAAGGCACGTAAAGCCGTTGGTCCCGTCGGTTGGATTTTTGTGTATAGTTAATAAAGTTCACGTCGCGTCTCGGTATGAACCACAGGTATGAACTGACTGTAAGGGTGACAATCCTACCAGAGCCAACACTTTCTGCCTGTTAAAAAAAAAACATAGTACCTCTACTTTGTTTATGATCAGATAGATGTCGTGAGTGAATAAATCCTAATAGCTTTTCGGCTTATACTAGGTATATGACATGGAATTTAATATTTTAATTCACTTAAACAGGCCTTCAGAGATACTTATGAATTGTCAGACTCCGACGCCAGATTAACTCAACTCAACAATTAACTCAACAATTACTGTTTTCAAAACAAAAGTATATGTCCTGCACGAGCAAGCACTATATACACTATACATAATCCATAGTCCTTAAGGTGAACATTCATATGAATACAAATGTTACACAATGTTCATAGAGTCAGTGCTGAGCGAGCAGACCAGGTCAGTTCTATTCCAAGGTGGACTGACCTGGATACATTTATTACAGTTTTCTTTATACGAGAAATCTGTGTCCGTCTGAAATTACGTTTAACTATTATTATATTTAAAAGGTAGTAACATCAGTAGTACAAGCTCTATTTAGTTTGGGATCAGATGGCCGTATGTAAAGAATATCCAAGGATGTTATAATATTATCACCATAGCACTAGCTTTCCGCCAGCGGTTTCACCCGCGCCCCCTTTACCCCATTAGGACTTGTATTTCCAAAAATCCATTCTTATAGGCTATTAGGCTATTAAAGGAAATAATGTATACAAACTTTTGAGTTAATCGAGACACCTAGTAAAGTCATTCCCTTAAAGAACATTAGTACCCCTTTTTCCCCGTAGATTTTGTAGAAACCCAAAAATACTTGTTTCTTTATTTTCTATCCGAAGTCTTAATACCAAATTTCAAGTTATCGGACAGCGCGGTAGGTTTCTTCCATACAAACTTTAACACCCCCTAAACCCCTTTTTAGGGGTAGTTTTAAAAAACTAATAAATTAAGAACTTTATTATTTATTTAGGTAATTGATCTTGCTAAGTATCAAAAGTATAAACCCTAGGAATACGATTTTTCAAACAACCAATATCCACCCTTTTCGCCCCCTATAAGTTAAATTTCCAAAAACCCCTTCTTAGTGAATACACGTTATAAAAAGAACCTGTGTGCAAAATTTTAAGTTTGTAGCCCCAGTGGCTTAGGCTCTGCGTTGATGAATCAGTCGGGCAGTCCGTCAGTCAATCAGGACAAGTATGACGTATAGATAGACAGATAGATAGATACATTTTATTCTAGATTTCAGAATCCAGGTTTAGAGTTCTGCGTGCGTTCTCCTTGACTGCCGCAGTCGCATTGAACGCGGAAGAACTCTGACCGCAGAATTCTAGACCGCTCGCCGTTGGATCGCCGTGTAAGAAGTTAACACTTAATTTGTTTGAGCGCTCCAAATGAGTCTAATCTAGTTTTTACGACAGATCTATTTCAGCTGTTGTCCTCTTAGTTGAAATAAAACTGGTCTCTGGATGTATTCCACTGAGATAACTGTTGGAACCAAGGATAACACATCTAAATAGGTAAATAGTAGGTTTCTTTAGAGGTATTTTGTATAGTTTTATATTGATCCAACATTACCTTAACCTGAATCGTGTTTCTGTGTAATGTAATGTACGTACATTAGCCGTACATGGATACTTTTAATTTATTTGTTGCACATACTTTAACACACAAAGGTATTCTGAATTAGAGTTAGTAGGTTTCAAGGTATGCGGGTGAAATCTAGGGGCTGAAAGCTATTAGTTAAATTTAATTATTTTATGATGCCCACCATTTTTCAAATTATGTAAATAATTGAACTTTCGCATACTATTTTGTAAAAAATATATATATTCATAATAATATCTAACACTTTTTTCCTCGAGTACACTTCTAACCCTATTCACGCCCGATAAAATTATTTTTATCGTCATCTCAATACGTTTTCACGCCTTTGAACGACCCACACATGTACTATATATTTAAGATAAGCCATATAATGAAGCCATCCCATTCTTTGTAGGTATATCATATTTCTATACTTTTATTAAAAAGAGTTAAAGTTTGTATGTTTGTATGTTTGGATTTAGGAGGTAATCTCGAGAACTTATGATTCGATTTTGAATATTTTTTCAAGAATAGGATGTGACATACGATATACGTATCTCACGGAAATCTCAGGAAGTATAAATCCTCTAAAAAAGTATAAAACAAACATGAAAAATTACAGTATTAGTAGGTTTCATATACAGTGTAAGCATCCACTAAGAAAGGATCTACTGAAATTCAATCCCTAAAAGTGGTGAATAGGGGATCCTGCCTCTGCAAAGATCAGATCCTATGACAGGCAGCTTATAAAAAAAACTCAGAACTAACTAGAAAATATGAATTATATTATTCCCCTATAACCCGAGTAAGCCCGCAGGATGATATCTAGTGCGATATTATTTTAAAACTGCGGCCAGGGGGCCTACCACAAGCTCTTAAAACAAGGTTAAAATAACCTTATTTTGCGTTTTCGTACCATGACATCCTTAAAAATAAGCTTATTATAGGCATAAAACAATATTGTTTTGTTAGCAGGTTTGATGACGTCACCTCTAATCGTTCATTCAAGTCGTACCATGATGTGTCTTTTAAGTAAATAAACAAGGTTGTTTTCATGCATAAAATAAGCTTGTTTTAGGGACATCATGGTACGAAAAGAAGAATAAGGTTGTTTGAAAGAGCGAGAGAGTATGGATGAGTGACAGAGATGAGAATTGTTAAGAGAGAGAAAGTTGCTTAGGCCCATAGCGTTATTTCTTTTCATCTTTAATGAGCCCATAGACAATTCTCAAAAATCATTCGTTCTTAGCAGGAATATAACAATCATATAACAATAGTGTATGGTAGAGGTCATGGTACGAATATAAATAAGGTTATTATATGCTGGAAACAAAACAGTATTGCAATAAGGTTGTTTTGTAAAAGATGGGGGTAGGCCCCCAGGTGTGCTGACCCGGGTACAAACGTCCCTGGGCTATAATAACGTTGTCATATGTGTCCACCCCCGGTCTGTGGAGAAATTACGTTTGAATTCTCAACTTATTTCTGGGTCAGTAGACAAGATGGTTATCGACAATGGTCACCGACAGTAAACGATCAACCTTTGTATGGGATTGGCTGATAGGTTTCGAAAAACGTATACATAAGTAAAGAAAGAAAGAAAAAAACATTTATTTTGACATACACACAACATTACAGAATTATATATCACAATATACTATACTATACATATACTATATATACAGGAGACAGTGTCCGAACGCCGCTACAGGACACAGCAACTACGATTTTCCTGTTATGGTGTGCCGTATCAGTAACAAAAAGTGTCTACGTTTGCGCAGGCCCTAATCTTACAAGTCGATTTATGGCGGTTTTTTTTTTTAAGATGTTTTTATTTTTAAATTTTGTGGGTTTTGGTTTTGGTGGGTGAGTTGGGTTAGGTTCGTTTTGGCTTCTGTAAAAGGCCAACATAGTGTACCGGTAGTTAATTACCACAAAAAAAAACAAAATTCCTGACCCGTCATTATAACGGGAGACTTGTTCCCTATAGTGGTGAGATCAAAAGATAACAATGAAATATTTCTCCGTGCAATCAGCCATTAAGTCAAATAAAGTTCTGTCTTTCAAGCATTTATAAAGGGGAATAGAACAAAGAAACTCTGCCAACATTTTCCTCTCGTTACTGTAAGGTTTTGTGACCACAGAAATCAAAATACATAAGTTTAGAAATGGTATAATACTTTGAATTTAACTTTTCAAAAGTGGTTTGGGTCAGACTTTTTTTTTCTTTTTTTTTTCTTTTTGATTGATTTGAGAGAACATCGCGAGCAACGAACGAATTCTGTTCATTCGTGGCTTGGCTCGTGCTCGGTTCGCGTACCGCACCATTAGGCTGTCAATAACAAACAATACGGTCGATAACAATTTATCTGACATTAAATAATTGGACTGTTTTACAAAAAACTTAAACCGACTTCCAAGTACACGAAGAAGTAATCAAATCCTGATCTGACCAAACGGGAAGTGTAGGGTACACTTCCAGACAAAAAAATAATTTTCCAAATCGGTTCATAAATAACGGAGTTATGAGGTAACAAACATAAAAAAAAAAATAAAAAAAATACATACAACCGAATTGAGTACCTTCTCCTTTTTTTGAAGTCGGTTAAAAAACAGGCAAAGAGTGGAATCGAACCTAAATAAATTTGGAAGGTAGTTCTAGTTTATATTAGATCTCTACGTTCACGTCAGTCAAACGAGCTATATAAAATTGAATTTGTACACGGTTCGACGGAAAATTTGGGTTAATTTTATCAAGGTTTCAAGGTTTTGATACATGGAATATTAAATCTTTTATTTAGTCAAATTATTAGCAGTGACTCGTAAATTTTGTGAAAATACACTTATGCACGCTTTTTTGAATTGTTGTGGATAGGTTTTATTTTATTATCGTTTATTTGTCACGATTTTTTTGAGGAATCACAATTTTTTGTAATAAATTGGTTGCTGCGTGGTTGTCAACCTGTCGCCAACCAAGGGCAAATAAAAAGCGTCGTTTGTGCCAGACCGTATCGATCGAAGTTAAGAAATTAGTGTCAACCAAACAGCTGGAATTTGGTTGACACTATTTTCGACTTACCTTATAAAGTATAATATAAATGCCAGCGACTCTTTACAGCGATTCAACTTTACAAAAACTTAATTATTTTTCGTCAAATGGTACTTTTTTAACCGACGAAAAAACGGAGGAGGTTTACAAGTCGACGCGTATATTTTTTCCATACATATGACGTCTTTTGACACCAAACCGATATAGTTGATTGAGGATAAGTTGAATGGCATTAAAGCCCATCACAGACGTAGCTATAACATAAATAACAGTACAAGTTGGTGAAGTAACAGAAATATATATTATAGCTGCGTGTGCGGACACTCAAAGATTAGTATTGAAAATATATCGTAATATGCCTTGCTATGATTTATATTAATATTACCCGCGTACCCGAGGTATATATTGCTTTCCCGGGATAAAAAATATCCTATGTGTTAATCCAGAACATATTCTATTTGTGTGCCAAATATCATCCAAATCTGTTGAGTTATTGAAGCGTGATTGAGATACAAACATCCAAACTCACAAACATCCAAACTTTCGCATTAATAATATTAAGTGAGATAAGATGAGATATATTATAGCTACGTCTGTGATGAGCTTAAGAGTTGGAGATAGATAGTTGGCCCCTTCTTAGCTTAGTCGGGTGTGGAGAATATCCCTTTCCAGCATATAAGGTAGGCGACATAAACAGAAACGTGACTCGTAACACATGTTTCTTTCTGACATATTATTACAAGCTGAAATAAGTTATCAAACACACCCCACGCTCCAATTTCCCAGCAAAGAAATATAAAATTCGGCCTACATTGCAAACATAAATTGGTTTTCAAGTACCGTGGCCAGAACGATATTTTAAAAATTCTCTCTGGTACTGTTACGAGAAAAGCTAGCAAAGCGCGGGACCAAACTATTATACTAGTAGAATGAAAATGTTATAGTATTTCCCATTTTTTTATGTCAAAACTAAAGCAGGGAGTCGTTCCACCTGATGCTAAGTGTGCACCATCTCCTATGGACATTAGCAATACTTCGTAGGATTGCCAATGTGCCGATCTTGACAAAGCCTAAAAGGAGACCATTACCGAAGCCATGACCGAAGCACACTGTAGGTGCTAGGCAACAGATTTTCATCTTGAGGTTGGCGACGCACGACCAAGTATCCTTACACCATGCTATGGTTTTCTCACGAGCTTTCCTTCATGAAAGCTCAAGCTCAATATATTCTTTCAGGAATTCTGAAGACTACGATGTAACCCTTACCCCTCTGGGAATAGATTTTCAAAATGGACTCACGTTCCTTCTTTCTTAATTTGCTCCTGAGAAGTGATGCTGGCTTCGAGTGATCTTCGGGTACCCTTTCTTGATGTTTGAGTTGCTCGAGTTCAATTTTAACCTATTTAATACAAAAGATGATTTAAAGCAGGTTTAGTAAAACAGTCGCTCAATCACTTTCTAACCTCATATAACAAAAAGAAACGTGGCTATTTATACCTGGGTTTGCTTTAAACCATGTTTTGTAACAAGGGTGTTTCGTCGCTGCCCTTTAAGAGTTGGTAACATTCCATTTCATCCATTCTTTCTATACATATAGGTATGCCAAATTGTATACAAATCGGTCCTCTACATTACGTCTCGGCTTGGTAACTACCAAATACAAACTTCTGTATTTGTTATACAAATATGAAAGTGCGATTTATTGTCCGAAATCAGTAACTCCCCAGGGAACTCTTTGCGAAAACTAGGACACTAACATTTCAGTACTATATCCTAAAGTTGCTATAAACGAATGTAAAATCAGCCTTCTTTCATATTTTAAAATTCATCGGGCATTTTCAACATCTCTTATGCACTTTCCGCGTACAGCACTGTTCAGAACTCGTGGACTGTATTACGTACCATTGTTGCAATCAGTTTTTATTTGAAACAACTTTATATCAACATATTTGTAAATGAATGACATCACACCTATTATCATCACAGAAGTCTCATATAGCAATTACCGTAGATCTGAATAAGCCTCCTCATATACTGGCATTGTACGGAGACCAGCGTTGTACCAATTTTTTTCTTCTTCTGGTGACGTTACAGCGACTCCTCTCAGCAACGTGTGAGTGATACATCGTGTTGCATGTATCTATAAGCTACGGTACTCAAGCCACCATCAGGAGAGCCGTATGTTTATTTACTGCATGTTTATTGACGGACCAGCTGGCGTGGTTGGTTAAGACTCTGGTCAAAATTCCACCTATCGCGCCGCTGGTCGTGGGTTCGATTCCCACACAGGACATGCATTTTTGTGCATGAACATGTATGTATGTCCTGAGTCTGGGTGTAATTATGTATAATAAGTATGTATTTACAAACAAAAAAGTAGTATATGTATTATATCAGTTATCTGGTCTGGTTTCCATAGTACAAGCTCTGCTTAGTTTGGGATCAGATGACCGTGTGTGAGGAATGTCCCAGGATATTTATTTATTATTATTTATTTTACTGCCATAGTACCATTCCAAGATATAGATGATCATTACACAGATAAACAACTTTTACAACTTGGTCTTGTTCTTCTTTCTAACTGCATCTTTCAAAACTTAAATGCATCAGTAAACTGCTAACCCTCCGTTTTCAAATATAAACTAATTGCAACATAGATACGTAATCCACCGGTCTTTGAAATTTGAATGCAATGCTACTAGCAGCGATCTCGAGGGAACATGTTACGAATTGTACAAAAGTTTTCACGTCCCTTTGAAAAGATTTTATCAAGTGTACACAGATGAGTATTTTATTATGTAGGTAATTGATGTGTTTAGATAGAAATATGTAAAGTCTTTACTTTTCATACATTTTGATCGAGCAAAGCTGACATTTTGTAAGAAAAGTAAAAAATATATATTTAGGAATACACTATTGGTCCCATAGTAAAAGTTGTTCAGCATGACTAACCCAACATAGGTTTCGAAAATATGCCATCTCGAAGTCTCCACCTTATTCGATATTAAGTAGGTATGTTTTTACAAAACAAAAAAGTACTGTATATAGTGTGTCAGTTATCTGGTATCCGTTAGAGATGAAACGGATACCTGTTTGGCCGGATACCGGATGTTCGGCCAACTTTGTAGGCGGATATCCGGCAGAACATTGCCGTTTGGTGCATCTCAAGTCAAAGCCATTTATTCAATGTTGTCCCTAGTAGGGCACTTATTTAAGTCAAAGCTACCACCAGTTTGAAAGTTGTCCTTCAACTGAGAAGAACAGGTAGCTATTTATTTACTGATTGTACTTGCTAAGTACAATCAGTAAATAAATAAATAAAGATTAATAAAGTAATTACCTAAACATATTTCGTACTTTTTTAATCCGGTATCCGGCTAGATTCTCGCTTGTATCCGATATCCGGCCGGATAGTTAGCTACCAGATAGGCCGGATACCGGATAGTTACCGGATATCCGTTTCATCTCTAGTTTCCATAATACAAGCTCTACTTGATAGCTATTTAAGAAGAGTCTTCACAAAGGGTGAAACTCCACCGCGCATGACCACTGCAGATTGATGGAAGTAGGCTTATTAACAACCTACTATTGAAGTTTTCAAGCCGCCTAGGAGGCCTGCAACTAACTCAATGACTATCACAATAAGTGATAGCTGGGACCATCGGCTTAACGTGGCTTCCGAAGCACGGAATAGGCTCGAGTTTAAATACCACAAGGCGGTCTCTCATCCGGAATAATCCGGATACCGTATATACGTCTAACTTAAACTTTGTTTCTATTTCATTTGCTCCGTCTGCGAGGTAGAGCTTTTTATTTTTTCACTAAAACTAATATCACTACCCTTTAGATACAGTGTAATGATACCTAAAGACATTATCAAGAACCATCTTGAAAACTACATTAAAATCCACACTCAATAACCAAGTTAAAAGCTAACTAATGCATACAAGATAGAGTCACGTCACAGAATAAATAATAATACTAACGTACCCCCCTAGACAAGATGGCTGTCGACAATCGTCATCGTTAGTAAACGATCAACCTTTGTATGGGATTGACATAAGAGATTGTTAAAAATCACGTGACATTTCGATGTGAAATGTCAATCCCATACAAGGGTTCATCATTTACTGTCGATGACGATTGTCGCAAACCATCTTGTCTACTGGCCCTGGTCACGTTGCAACATTATGTAGGAGTAGGTATCTAAAATGTGTTCGATGTCTTCAGGTTGTAAAAGAAACATTCTTTAATAATCTCTAAGTTCTAAAGAATAAAGTTAAAAACTTATCAAACTTGCATTGTGCGATGAAATAACCATTATTCTCCTAAGTATAAATCAATACTTCCCAAACACATTAAAATTGTAAATGGTTTAACAAAAGCGTGGATTTACTTAGCACAATAAAGGAACCTTTCTTCAATGTCGGAAAACGTTTGGGATATATCAAAAGATCTCCGAGAAATATTTCCATTATAGGCCAATTTCTCAGTAATGATTACCATTCAATACTAATCCGGGGGTAGTTGGAGAAAATATAACATTTATGTGGTCCCACGGTGGTGAAATATTCATTTTGTAAAAGTAAAAGTAATATTAACTTTTCCTTTGAGTTTTGGTTTATTTTCAATTATTCTGATTAAAATTAAATAATTAATAGCATGTTCTTGGTATTTTAATTTTATTATAAAATTCTTCGTAGAGTTCCTGAACTTAGTTTTCTTTCTATATTAAATTATGTTAATTATTATGAATTATTATAATCTGAATCATTTCTCGGAATATGACTAAAGTTTTGCTGACTTTCATAACTTTATTATTACAGAGTCTATGAAGAGGTGTCGTGCTGATAGTGTGCGAGGATTAGTAACTGCTCTCAAGCCCTCTTCTCAAGACTTCTTTTGGTTGTGAAATTATCTTTGCAGAATCGGTCCCGCACGAGTGTTGCAACTGTAATGGTAATCGATTACCAGCAGGCGGGCCGCATGCATTTTTGCCAACTTAGTGCATTTTTTTTTAAGATTTTCGTACTTTCGATTTAGATCTATAGTCTACCGACTTCGTAGCGTGTGGCACCAGTAAAAGCAATGTGTCACATACAGCTACAGCTCAGGTTCATCCATCCAAATATAAAAAACTACTAAAAATATCAAATCGCATGCACCAAGCATATGTAAACCTTTCTATATTTACAAGAATTTGAACCCAAACATATTTCATTTGCCATGACATTCCACAATAAAGGGAATAGCTTCGAATACAATTCTAAGAACAATTGATATTTCTTGGAAAGTTTACGAAATGTTTATTATCTTTATGAAATGATCACTGTTATTCTGTGTAATTTGGAAGAACACATTTTTATTTCAAATAACTGATTATGTTTATTTAGGATATTTATTTATTTATTATTTTTATTTTAAATAAATTTATAAAACATTTCATAAATGTAGCTGTCAAAATAGCGCTAGGCTTTGGTAAAATTTAAACTATCCCTACGAAACCTTATAGAGAAGTAGATATTTTTTTTATTGTACATAATCTTATTGCTACGAAGCGATATCTCTCTCTGACATTCTTTCTGACAAGACTGACTTACATATAAATTACATATTAAATGCGCAGTGCAAACAACACAGGATCTAAAAACATCCACAGAAGTCAACCCCTAAACCGGGTAAACCCCTATAAGTTAGTAAACTTTTCGAACATTTTCTTACCTGTCTAAGTTTTAAGTGTAATTTATAATACTATTAAAATTAAGCAACCCAAGACCTATTCTTCAGTACAAAATGAATGTCAAAGCTAAATTATCATCGTAATTTGAGCGAGGTGTCGACTTGTTTATTATGTACAGCGTGTTCTTTAGACCGCTATTTCACTGAGACACTATATTTTATAATAATCGGCAAAATGTTGATGTCACCAAAATTTCACAGTCATCAAGTACCTTCGTCTATATTTTCGCTGCTATACTCTGCATTTCATCTTACAATGTTATATCAATAGAAATCTATAAAAAAATATTCTCCTAATGGCAGAAATATAAATATTTTATGGGGTAACGTTTGACACGCTTACACAAGAAATGGCATTTCCGATGGATTATTCATTTGACTAAATTTTAACCATTTCCAAAACTCGTTCTCAAATATCTCTCCGTAATCAAATTAAAACGAGTAAACATAATAATAAATATCCTGGGACATTCCTCACACTCGGTCATCTGATCACAAACTAAGCAGAGCTTGTACTATGGAAACTAGATAACTGATACTACATTATGCTACTTTTTGTTTGTAAATTAATTACACCCAGACTCAGGACATACTGACATGTTCATGCACACAAATGCATCCTGTACCCCAAGTGTAAAGAATTGACGTTATTAAACGCTTACTAATGCGTTTTTTTTTTTATACCACTGAGGTGGCAAACAAGCATACGGCCCGCCTGATGGTAAGCAGTTACCGTAGCCTATGGACGCTTGCAACACCAGGGGTATCACTCGCGCGTTGCCGACCCTAAAGTTGCGTTGGTACGAGCATGATGCATGAGTACGAGCCGAGCCTCGAACGAGCACGATTCGCGTAGCGTGGACGGGCTTGCGGGCCTCGAACGAGCATTCGTAGCGTGCTCGACTGCGCTCCGCCCGATTATCAGTTTTTTCACAAACACAGGGATTTGCATCGCGCTCGTTGTAGGCTCGTTAAGTACGTCCACGCTTGAAATCGCGAGCAACGAACGAATCCTGTTCGTTCGAGGCTCGGCTCATGCTCACTTCGCGAAGCATGGATGCACCATAAGATATACAAAAAACCTTCAAATTAAAGACTGCGACTGTACCTACGCGTGAATCAGTTTTTCACCGGTTTTCTGTCCCTGCATTAGTAGCTCAGTGTAAGATCAGTCTAAGTGCCTGTAAATATTTCACACTAAGCCGCGCCGCGAGGCGGGCCACTACATTATTCCGTCTAAGGAAATGAACTGTACATTAGTGGATCGTATTTACGTCCTTTATATTGGCAGCTTTCGCCCTGCGTTTTCTCTCAGGTCAATGTATTATCTTTAGGTGCACTACAAAGCCATGACATAATTAAGTTTTCTTTTTATAAGTCGTAAGACAAGCGTTACGTAGTATTTAGTAATATGTGGTACGGCCTGGTGGCAAGCGGTTACCGTAGCCATATGGACGCTTGCAACACCCGGGGCATCACCTTCTCGTTACTCACCCTTCCCCCATCCTGATGAGGTCAGGCGACCTTACACGCAGGAACACAACATTAAGTTATTTGGTTGCGGGTGGGTTGCGGTATATAAGGTCCTTCTAAAGTCTTGGCGTATATTTTGAGGGATGTATAAGTAATTAGTAATCAAAAATAATATTACAAAAACAATACGTCAGATGGTTCAAGAGAAAAAAAAATACTTTAAGTAAGTACCAAGTATTTATAAAAAACTGGCTGCCCGGCGCGACTTCGTTCGCGTGGTGCTACCCTACCCTCTCTAAACCATCCAGGGCGTAACCCAAACGCGTACTAAAATATTCAACTGTACGTGTGTTTGTCACTTGACATATGCAAGGAGGTACTTCTCCAGTCAAGTTGGTCAAGTTTAGTCTCTCTCACTATAAATAAATAAACGGATGTTTTAATAAAAATATAAACGTTGAATATAACCCCAAAAATCCTCATCTCTAAAAGCCCAGCAACAAAGCGAGGCAATTACCTCCTACCCTTGACACGAAAGTCAACCATTTTCTCAATCAATGGGGTCTTATAGGCTCGGTTAGGCTTCATACATTTATGTATGAGACCCGATCTTTGCTTCGGATAATTTGAGCTTAGGGATCAACCTTGAATCGGGGGCGTTTCAACAGTAATAAATGAAGTTGGAAGATTATCATAAAATGTGACTTTTTTATGTATTACCAAAACTAAACAAACCTTTTTTTATATCGACCAACACAAAATTAAAAAATAATTAAACGTTTTTTTTTTTTAAATATAATAGTCGATCAATGTAATCATCGGACCCTTAAACCAGGGGCTCTACCGCGTAACTTTGGTGGTAATCGTAACGAACACCACTAATGCATTTCATCCAATCATGCAGGGCCCACAAATGGTCATCGTCGCGTCATACCGCATGTGCGTCATTGGATAAAATAATTAATGGTGTTCGTTACGATTACCACCAAAGATACGCAATAGCCCGGCGGAGTCTTGTCAAGACGAATGAAACGATCCCAACCTCGATGGGGTTGCGTCGTTTTATTACAGAGTTCCCATGGTACCTTTTAGCTCCATCGTCAGATTAATATTTGATTGTTATCCGATTTACATTATGCATGCAAAATTTCAGTACAATCGGAAACCGGAAAGTTGGTCAAAAACTTGCAAGATTTGATTACAGGCAGAATCAAAATTCAAATTCAAAATAATTTATATAAATAAACCTTCGCAGGCACTTATTAAAAATCTGACTCTAATACCTGTTCGGAAGGTTGCATCAAGGTTGAATCGGACGGATGAAACTAAATAAGTAAAAGCTTGTAGTAAAATAATAATTGGACTGTTTTACAAAAAACTTAAACCGTCTTCAAAGTACACTAAGAAGTAATCAAATCCTGATCTGATAACAATGGCACCAAACGGGAAGTGTACCCTTCCAGTAAAAAAAAGAATTTTCCCAATCGGTTAATAAATGAATTAATAATTAATTTATTTTGAGTTGTTTAGTTTATATTATTGGTATTTATTTATTTATACATTATTTATATAATTTTAATTATATTTTTATTGTAATTACATAATATATATTTTAATATGTAGGTATTTAATTATTATTCGTATTTATTTATTGATTTACTATCTATTTTTTATCATAAAATGATACCACCGTCTTATAATGTTTATAAATTCCTCTCCATCCTAAGGTTGTCTGGAAGAGATCGCTCTTTAGCGATAAGACCGCCCATTGTACAGTTATTAATATTATGTTCTTTTCTTTCTGTTTTGTTAACTGTTTTTCTGGTGTACAATAAAGAGTTATCTATCTATCTATCTATCTAAATGATGGAGTTTTGAGGTGTTACCTCATAACATTAAAAAAAAAACGTACAACCGAATTGAGAACCTCCTCCTTTTTTTGAAGTCGGTTAAAAAGGATTTCAATGAGGAGTATTGTTATGAAATTACTACCATATTTTATAATGGTAATAAAGAAAGAATATGACTTTTTGGCGGGAACTTGCATAGAGACGTAGCATTTTCATTTTTATTTTCATAAATTTGTGTATTTTGAATTTTATTGTGTATTTTTGGTGGTATTTACCCAATAAAGATTATCCATGTGCACCAGTGAAGTGAAATGAAATGAATTATGTGTATCGTGACTTTTCAAGTTGTCTCAAAATGTCCGTGAAGAGTTTTAGTACAATGACCACCATTGTAGTAAAACATGACTTTTATGGACGGTGACTGACTGAGGACTTTAATGTGAAGTGATTTATTGTGACTGGAAACTATAATTTAACTCGACTCTGGCAGAAATGAGCCCTAATTTGGGCTTGGTTGCCAAAATTAAAAATAAGAAGAAGAAGAAAGAATATATTAGAAATGACTCCTAAAGTTATTCTCTATCTTGCATTATTATTTATATCTCGATTCCCAAATATACAGCATTATTATCGGAAAAGTATCATGTCCTATTACTCGGTAATGGTCCAGCGACGATGAGTGATCACTTAAGATATCAATATGGCTTCCAAGTTAGTTAAGTTTAGGCCATTAAGGGCGAAAAATATTGCGAAAATAATAAATACAATAATTCCGTCGTTGTTTTAGAAAAAAGCGTTTTTTGTCGGTTTTTATGTGCATAAGAAGTACACATACTCGTTGTCTAGTTAAATTATTTTTGCCTTTGAATCGCGAGTGAAATCGGCCGCTGGTAACTTCTACAATGCTTCTACAGTATTAATATGTTCGGGATTTTTAGTTTCCAAAGGGTAATTGCTAAATGCCGACTTGTCTATGCCTACGGAATTCTATAAAGCCTGTTGAAAGTATTCCGAATCATTATTCCCTCGCTCTCTCCAAATAATTTATTACACTTCAATTCAATTCGTTTCTAATCTCTTGAAGCTTTCAATATCCCGAGTCAAATAATAAGAAAAGCTTTCTGACATTGATTTACTAATGCGAAAATAATTCTGTTTCATTTCTGACATGAGGATTTTTCTCGGCTGATAATTTATGGTGGCTGAAACATGATTCATACATAACAATAGTATATTAATATCCTGGGATATTCTTCACACACAGTAATCCAAAATTTCTCGAGTTACTTACTCGAGAATTCTCGTGCCTCGAGAAATAAAAAACCGGCCAAGTGCGAGTCTGACTCGCGCACCGAGGGTTCCGTACAAACCTGTAGGTATATAAGTAAATGGTAGTATAGACCTGAGTATTTGTTATTAATTTCAATTTATGACGTATAAAAAAAAAACTACTTACTAGATCTCGTTCAAACCAATTTTCGGTGGAAGTTTGCACCGTAATGTACATCATATATTTTTTATAGATTTATCATTCTCTTATTTTAGAAGTTACAGGGGGGGGGACACACATTTTACCTCTTTGGAAGTGTCTCTCGCGCAAACTCAATAACATTTTTGAAGACCTATCCATAGACACCCCACACTTATGGGTTTGATGAAAAAAAAAATTTTGAGTTTCAGTTCTAAGTATGGGGAACCCCCAAATTTTTTTGTTTTTTTTCTATTTTTGTGTGAAAATCTTAATGCGGTTCACAGAATACATCTACTTACCAAGTTTCAACATTATAGTTCTTATAGTTTCGGAAATAAATGGCTGTGACATACGGACGCGCGGACGGACAGACAGACAGACAGACAGACATGACGAATCTATAAGGGTTCCGTTTTTTGCCATTTGGCTACGGAACCCTAAAAAGGGCGAGAAACCTGAACCCCTGATAGCGTGCGATTATAAATCTAATCGTTGTAGGATGGTGGTTCTTAACCTTGTTAAATTTCACTCGATTACTCTATACTTATATATCCCTGTATAATAAACAAATAATCATTGACAAGTGAGAAGTGCGTCCATGCTTGACGAACCGAGCACGAGCCGAGCCTCAAACGAGCACACTGCGAGCACGATTCGCGTAGCGTGGACGAGCTCGCGAGCCTCGAACGAGTGCGATTGTCAGTTTTTTCACGTACAAAGGGATTCGCATCGTGCTCGTTGTAGGCTCGTTCGTGGCTCGGCTCGTGCTCGATTCGCGTAGCATGGACGCACCATTACAGTTAATGTAAAACCGAGAGCTACTATTTTAGTATATATATAAGTTCCTAATGGTGATATTAACAAAGCGCTGTGCACTGAAGTTACTAGGGGCAACTGCTCTCAGATATTGAATATTACTATTGATTTGGAAATTTCGACCTTATTGCTTTATGAGTGTTCTAAGAACATTGTCTAGGAAATGGGTCCCATCCCATATAAAGAAGTTCGCAAATGTACATAGGAAACTTTCCGTTTCCGTGATGTTTTCACATCGTACATCGCATAGAGAGTAACTACTCTCGGTGATAAGCAAACTTAACTAAGTTTGCTTATCACCTACGACCACATCATCAGATAAAAAAACATGTTTACCCAAATAATAGTTATATTTCAATCTATTAGAGCTCAAGCGAATAAATAACCATAAAGAAAAGTAATAGAATGAATAAAGAATAACCATTCACTCAAACTTCACAAAAATAGCCCACTTTCTACTTATTCACGACTTTACAACTCGTCAAATCAATTGTGTCCGTCAACTTGTTGATTATTTGACGGTCAAAGTTCACTTCATATTTTGATTAGTCTCTCCCCAAAGTAATTTCAAATGGTCGAATTGCTTTCGAAGTTAGTTTGTCCTTCATACATTGTTAGATCTAGACAGTTTGGGAACTTAATCTTGGTAGTGATCTTAGATTAAAACAAAATGGGAAGATATGGATCCTAGTCGAAACGGTCGAGCCAAGTTATTAGGGTTCAAAAAAACGACGAAGCGCTTTGAGAAAAGGTAGGTAGTGCCCTTGCGCTTCAGTTGGCTGTCTTGGCGCAGATTGACGTGAGATAGGTATCGTTATAGATACATGATAAATAAGATGTAAATTAAATATAGACTGTGAAAAGTTATACTTAGGTATCTCTATTTATAAATTATTTAGTTGCTAAAGTCATTATTTTTATCATACAAAAAAGTATTTTCATAAGTCTCACTCACAATTAAAAAGCTCTTGTCTGCCAACACTAGGGTCGGCAACGCGCGCGTGATACCCCTGGTGTTGCAAGCGTCCATAGGCTACGGTAACCGTTTACCATCAGGCGGGCCGTATGCTTGTTTGCCACCTAAGTGGTATAAAAAAAAAAAAAAAAAAACACTAAAGACTACCCCCCTTATTCATAATGAAGTTATCAAACGTTGATTAGCTAAAATTCCGAAGTCTTTATCTGACAGGTGACATTTGGTGATCGAAAGAGTGAGACGGGGCACACTATTACACTGATTTAGTTAAAAAGCGATTATGAATAAGGGGGTACATGTATATGTATCAAACAACCTTTAATCCCCTATATCCGGATAAAATATCACGTCTCGAACCTTCTGTAGCATTATTTGCCACCAACGTTTTGTGAAAGGGGACCGAACGTGATCTCCAAAACGTGTAGGTATTCCGATACGTACGTGAGTGCCGTTATTTACCTATCCTAGCTTTTATGAATTGGGAAAGCATAGGCGACTGCCAAACGGGTTAAATTTTCAGAAGTAATCCTGTTGTAGCACCTATTTTTAGAGCACCAGGTGAGACCCTATCACGCTGCAGGTGATAGGTTAGAGCTCTCACTAACACGCCAACATGGTCGTCAGGTGTCGTTAGACTTGTCTTACACTGTACTGTTTAGGTCTTTTGATTCCTTCTTCATCATCATCAGCCTATAATGTCCCACTGCTGAGCACAGGCCCCCTTTCACAAATCAGGGTGAAAGTGAATGGGCAGATATTCCACCACGCGTGCCCACTGCGGATCGGTGGAGGTAGGCTAGTGGTCAACCTACTGTTGGTGTTTTCAAGCCGCCTAGAAGGCCTCCAACTAGCTTAACGACTTTACGTGCCGGGCGAAGCACGGAAACGCTCGATTTGAAATACCACTAGGCGGTCACCCATCCAGGTACCGACCACGACGGTGGTAGCTAAACTTGCCGATCGTTAAGAACGGACTATCATGCTACACCACGAGCGCTTCTTATCTTCATAAAAATATGTTTACTTTTGACAATGTGGTACGGGACAATGTGGTACGAGACAATGTGGCAGTAAGTGGTCAGCTTATGAGTTCGTTTTGCAAGTGCCGTGCAGATAAGCTCCTGATATCTTTTCTGATAGTTGGCATAGGTACCATACCATTAGTCTAGCTTTTTAGTGTCCATAGGCTACGGTAACCGCTTACCATCAGGCGGGCCGTATGCTTGTTTGGCCCCTTAGTGGTATATCATCATCTGCCTGCCCTATTCCCAATCATTTGTGGTCGACGCAATTCTACGCTTCTTACCCATATCATCTTTCACATATCCATCTCTTTTTCGTGTTATTTAAACGATGGCTTCAATATTGTTTGATATTATCTATCTGAGCCAAGAAAGAAATGAGCTCTAATTGCAGCTGTCGGAAACTCCTAACACTTGTATATACTTTCTTGGCTACACATTTTCATCAAGCTGGTACCACAAAGTTGCCTAAAATTGATTAAAGATTCCCTACAATTAGGTTAAAATAGGTATTCAAAGTTAAAATAAGCCAAATAATCTTTGAGGTTTTAATACTTAAAGCTCAGCACTTACGTTATTAAATAAATGTGATTAAGAAGCTAAATTGGTACTTAACTTTGATCATACTTATCTGAATTATTTAATTTCGGCGGATCTATTAAGTCAGAGAGTTTCAGAAGTCAGAGTGTAATTATACTACTTGGGGGAGTTAATTAAATCATTTTAAATTTATGTTTTGATTCTGATGTGTAATATATGTTTAGACCATATCGCCATCGACGAGGAGTCCATCCTCACACATTGAAACCAGAATTGTTTCGAACTGTGCGGGCTCAAAGCAGCTTTCTTCCGCGGACGCTCAGATTGTGGAATGAGCTCCCCGCCGTGGTTTTCCCAATGGAGTACAGCATGGGGTTCTTCAAAAAGGGTGTGAAGAGGTTTCTTCATGGTCAGCAACGCGCGTGTGATACCCCTGGTGTTGCAAGCGTCCATAGGCTACGGTAACTGCTTACCATCAGGCGGGCCGTATGCATGTTTGAAGAAAATATTAGCTGTCCCCCGCGGTTTCACCCTCGTTCCCGGGATAAACGCAGCCTATGTCCCACTATATTCCCTATCTGCGCACCAAATTTCGTCGTGATCGGTTGAGTAGTTAAGGCGTGTGTAACAAACAAACAAAGTCATATTTGCATTAGAATAGTTATAGTTAGGATTTGTTTAGAAATACCAGGGAGCCACCTTTTAAACAATTTTAACCTTACTTGTGTTCTGTCCTTCTTTGAAGAGGTACGTCAAAGAAGGAAGGAAGACGGTGGTGATACCCCCTATAATACAGAATTATGTGAAGAGCAGATGACAAGCATCACGAGCTATGTTGGGTAGGCTTTTTTAGAATTTGGTAAAATACTCTCTAAAGTCATTTCTGTAATTAAATCATTAATCAGGAAGTGCTATATAATCACATCTGACGAAGATCGACAAAGATCAAACGCTCAGACCAAACGCCCCTAAACTCGGCCTTGAGGGCCCCAAAATCACCTATCCAAGCAATAGACTGAACAAAAGGGAACTCGCCCGTATCTAGAACGGGCATTGTTCCCCTCCATCTTGTATTTTGATTCTAAGGGAATTCCTTTGTGAAAACGAATTTAACTTAGATGTTTGTACTATAAGTTGTTTGTATTTTTGTTATGTGAATTTTGTTTTAGCAGGTTTTTGCTTTTCGTAATGGTTAAGACATTTTCTTGTGGTCTACCACTGTAAAAACTTATTCGCACCCTTCTTTAAGATAGGTTGAGAGGAGGCGCAGTGAAAGGGACAAAGCATGGTCATATTTGGCCCGGGATTGGACACATTGCCCGATCCAAAGGTTGATTGTCGCCCAGAAAAAATATTTTTGTCCATGAACATTTGTTTTATTCTTTGAGTATCATTTAAATAATATATTTTGTAGGTTATTTTGTAATTTTACGCGGCCTTGTGGTAGAATGCCTGTCTCTAAAATAAGAGATTTGCACTACCGGTAAGGCCCTCACAAGTATGCGTAAGTTGTTTCTGCTTAGATAATTCCTCTAGGCTAGACGCGTAGTGGGCCCAGCGGTATACGACCGCTTACCCCACTCCAGTGGCGTGCATTCCATATAGGCAAATAAGCAATGCCTACCTCATAAGATTCAATAAAATAATATTTTGATTCAATTAAACTACATAATCATTTTAAATAAAAATTCTAACCTAACATTCAATATGAAATTTCAAAATTTGCCGCGCAGGCACTCGCGAGTTCGCCTCTCAAATTCACGCATACTAAAACGATTTCGGCATATTCATACACACACACACACACACACTTCTTTAAGATAATACGACGAAAGCATAAATCGCCCTTTTGCTATGTGTAGCATACTGACATTTGACATTCGCAATTTATGGACCAAAAGTAACCTTACCTACTCTGTTGTAACTAAAGTAACCCATCCAAATTAAAAAAACTACAGTTTACCAACATTAGAGCAACTCAAATATAACTTCGCAATTTATTTGTGTTGGTTTGTTTATGGTTTGGCTGGCATTGTATACAATGTTGTTGTTATTTACTTATTGTGATTTTGCGAAATGAAGAAATTTTGTCGTGAAGATGCAAAATGTATCGATAAATTAGTCCTTTAGTTTTCGTTTGTTGAAAATAGTAGGTAACTTGCTGTAGACCAACTCCAAAACATTCACGGATTGAAAACAAAGGTAAAAATCTTAGACATTTTAACACAGAATATTATGTTTATTAAACATCTGGCTATCTGGGTGCTGTTATTCGAATCTATTATTCTGTTACTATGTATTTTGTTTGCTACTGAATCATACCAAATGTGTGTGGAGTTATACGCTGACCTAAACAATTCTACGAATCTGGTCAAAAAACATGATCTATTTAGATAGAGGCATATTTAGGCGTGCATGGCCATGATTTCTTCTGCCTACCTAGTCCGAAAACCAATGCACGCCACTGCCCCACTCGGCTGTCCAATTTTTATAAGACACTCTTAAACATCTAAAAGATATTTAAATAATATTTACCTACATGCATCATCAAAATTTTATAAACAGATATGCAAAAACCCAAGCAACCATAAATATATAATTGTTTTGAAAAAATATTGACTGAAATCCTACGCAAAACGTCAACGTATCCTAAACAAATAAATTCAGAAAAACATGTATTGGAATAAAATAAAATTAAAAATAGCATGGTTTAATCCTGCACTAACAATGGACGGTTATGGGAGTGTAGGCAAGGATTACGAGGGGGCAAGTTTGTTTTGTGTTGAGTGCTTGAGCCGGCTATCTCGTTAGTAAACTTTATACACCGATATAATAGTACAATCTATCGATTGTGGAGAATGTGTATTTGTTTTATTGTTTTGTTTGCTGGTCCTTGTATTCATGGCAAGCAAAGCTTTTGTTGTAGAAACCTAAGGGTCACCGCTCACTATAGCAGCTCGGCATGCAAGTGAGGCCTTTAAATCGTATGCGTTAAAGTAAATTTTACAATGACTAGATAAAAGAATAGACGCCTCGCGGCAAGTGCGCTTGCCGCTACAAGCCACTAGTCCTGCTACCCACAAGCTTCCAGCGAACGGTCCGCTCCCTTGCTGCGTGACGCCAGCAAGCGTTCGTGCTCGATTCGCGTAGCATGGACGCACCATTATAACTGATACTGATACACTTTTTTTGTTCATAATTAAATGGATATCTACACCCAGACTCACAGATAGAAATATAGGTCCTCTGTGAGAATCGAACCCGCAACATGTATGCTAGGAGACAGAGTTAACATCCAAACCCCGCTAAAGTAGCTCAAAGACACAAGTCACCGACTAAAACTAACACAATAACTTTAAATTTTGTCATTATGTTAGTAATTCACTTTGTCTAGCTACAAATAACAGCCAGCAATTTGTCTGTTAGTTTATTTATTGAAGTCGAGAGCTATAGTGATAAATGGATGAGATGTATCAAGGCATACTTACTCATTGATTAAGTAGCATTGTTAAGTAGTGGTTATCTAGGGTGCAGTGTTGCAGGAGTGTGAAGACAATTAGTTTTAATTGACTTAAGGGGTGCGGTTGTTTTTTTTTTTTTTTTTTTTTTAAGAGAGGTAGAGCATAACGTTTATTCGCTCAAAGAGCAGCTCGACTGGGGAAGTACCTCCACCTTACAGAATACCGCAGCCAAACTTTATGTTGTGTAAAGTTGTGTTCCTGCGCGTGAGGAAGGTTGCCAGAGCTCATAGGGGAGGGGGGATAGGTCGATAACGCGTGAGCGATGCTTCGTGTGTTGCAAGCGTCTATATGGCTACGGTAACCGCTTACCATCAGGCGGGCCCTATGCTTGTTTATCGACTAAGTTGTATAAAAAAAAGTAAGGTTTTAACGAAAAAAAAATTGGAAATGTGTGGCGGAAAATTTGAGAATATTTGTTTGGAAATCGATAATACTATTGCAATTCGATAAATTTTCGGTCAAACTAAACTTATCTAAATACCTACGCAATAGCTAAGTAAGCTAAGATGGGCATAGTGAGATAAGGAGAGATACCCTCTATGATAGAGATGTCAAAACAGCCATTACAGCGAGCCGCTATTGTAATTCTGTAAACCAACCAAGCGTTAACTTCTGTACAAATTTCTGTTTACTGGTTAGTGTGCAGTAAATGTGTGTGTGTATGTGAAGCTTACTAAATAAATATCCTGGGACTTTTTCTTGTTCTAGTTTAATCATATTTTGTTCATCCTCATAAAAAATACACCTAGTATTTTTATCAGAGTGCAGTAATTATAAAGATAATCACAATTGTATGTTTGCTTAAACGGACTAATCTCAGGAACTACCAGTCGAATTCGAAAGATTATTTCACTAATAGGAAGCTACATTATTACTGAGTATTATAGGCTACTAAACTTTTTATCCCGGGAACGCGGGTGAAACCGCGGGGGCAGTTAGTAATTTATATTTCTTAAACAAATATTATAAAAACTCAAAAAAAAGCAAGTGATCCCGCGTATAAACTCTAGTGTATTCCACAGGAGCTACTGAAACTTGAGTCTGCCTTAAGTCGGCTCTGTTTAATATTTAAGCAGAGCATGGCACTCTGCCAAAGCACCTTTGGGGTTTTTATACATTTCTGAAGAAATAAAATATGTCTAAGTACCTACTCTATTTTTATAAAACGTGTAAAGATAAATCAAAAGGTTATTATATCCCAAAGGTGAAAAAACATAACATTGAACATGTTATGTTTTTCTTCTTCTAAAAGATCTTATAAAATGAAACTATTGAAAAATTCCTCATAGTGTTGTTTTTTATCGATAAAATGATACCCTGCTAGCTATAGTTTACGATGCTTACCTTCAGTGACCGCTCAAGGATGCGATACCTACAATGATTGTGAAAAATTTGAAGGCTAATGCATGAAATATGTCTATAATATACCTTTCGGAAAGACAACAAAGCGTTCTCTTAAAAATATGGGTTTACATATCTATCCTGAAACCTCATGGCTAATAATCTATCGATTTGCAAATTAACAATAACTGTGAAATACGTCATTGGCTTTATTAAAGTTACTTTAAACTACGTACTTCAACATTTTTAATAGATTGCTACTTCCAATAATATGACGTTTCTAATTAGCACAGATTTTTAGATATTTTAATATTAATACAATGCAATTAAAATATGACTGCACAGTTATTATATCATAGATTTTAACAACAAAAATAATTGACTATCGATAAAAGCCATCGACACATTCCAACCCTAAAGTCTACAACAGTCTCACACTCACAAAGTTTTCAGTAAATTTTAGGCTACAAAAAGGGTAGATGATAGTCCTCTGGCAGTCTTCCAAGGCACCTTAGTGTCAATTGAAATTCTCAGAGCAATAATAAAGACAGTTGAATGTCTAGTGGCTGTATTTCTTTTTACTTTTTAAAATTGGTTTCGACGTGTCAAAGTATTGGAAATGTTTACGTTGTAAAGAAAATTGTGTTTTCTATTTCATATAGGTATTTGTGTATAGACAATATAAGGCTTAAATAAAAGCAGTGAACGTAATGCAGTTTTTTGCATGGTAATGTAACCTTTTTTTACCCTTTTGATATGGAGAACAAAATTGAAAAATGTGTAACGGTGTGTGGTAAATCAACTCGTAATTCTATCTATGCCGAAATTCATTATATTAATGGTATTCAACGACATGTCTCGTTCGTTACATCTATACTAATATTATAAAACTGAAGAGTTTGTTTGTTTGAACGCGCTAATCTCAGGAACTACAGGTTCGAATTGAAAAATTATTTTTGTGTTGGATAGTCCATTTATCGAGGAAGGTATAACATCACGCTACTACTAATAGGAGCGAAGCATCAGTGAAAAATGTTGCAAAAACGGGTAAAATTATTCATATTTGTCACGCTTCCATTGCGTGCGCTGCGTAAACGATTCAATTTAAAGTACTTTAACATTTATTCTTTTAAAAACTTCTTAATCGCGATCATAATAACAGAAATTGACGCGGACGAAGTCGCGGGCAACAGCTAGTATTTAATAAAAACTGTAATCTATGTCGGAGGCAGTCTGCAGAAATAATCATTCGCCATTTTTCATTATTCCTAAGCGCTAGGCTTTTCATCCCGGTAACTCGAAAGAAACCGCGGGGAACAGCTTCTTTACAAGCGACTAATTTAATGTATAACAAAGTAACCACAATAATAACGTAGTAAGTATAAAGTGCATTTTAGAATCATTTTTCGTCTGTCGCAAATAACTAATACAAACTACAATATTTCCCCTAAAATTGACTTTACCTCCACTTCTACGAATTTTCGTAGCTTCGTAGTAACCGTAGCTGCATTGTTAATATTTGCTACGAATAGACAGTATCGGCCTGCTTGTTAGAATACAAACATGAAAAAGGTTTCCATGGGCGTTTTACTTATCAGTTACGTTTTTTACGGATAAAAAGTAGCATATGTCATTCTCCATACCATAGGCTATCTGCGTACCAAATTGCATCGTTATCGATTGAGTAGTTGATGTGTGAAAGCGTTACATGCGTAATCGAAATCGTTTCGAGAGAGGTAGAGCATAGCGTTTATTCGCTCAAAGAGCAGCTCGACTGGGGAAGTACCTCCACCTTACAGAATACCGCAGCCAAATAACTTTATGTTGTGTAAAGTTGTGTTCCTGCGCGTGAGTAAGGTCGCCAGAGCTCATAGGGGAGCGGGGAAAGGTCGGTAACGCGTGAGCGATGCTTCGTGTGTTGCAAGCGTCCATATGGCTACGGTAACCGCTTACCATCAGGTGGGCCGTATGCTTGTTTACCGACTAAGTTACATAAACAAAAAAAAAACTGTTGACTCGCAGTTTCTACAGTTAATATTTTTTCATTATGTCGTTCTGACGCGTGTCCAATGGATTTATAGCAGTGATATGTAACGAAGTAATATATAAGTCAATGGTTTATAGCATGTATTTAGCTACTTCAAAGTATAAACTAACAAATTCCACAAAACCATTCTACCACATTCACTGAAAACGTGTCATGTCTCCATTGGAATATTACATGTAATTCTCAGGAGCTTCCTTACACACAGAATTATGTAACACGTCTAAATAATTTACGAACACTAAGTAATTTATTTGGATACATTTACATACATATGTCACTTTGCTGTCACGTATTTGTATTATATAAAAACCACAAACATCTGAAGTATAGATAAAAACTAGGCACTCTTTTGGAATTCAAAAAAAATCTATTTTTTTTGTAGAGTTTTTATTGTGTAATAAAAAACATTACTTTATTTAAAAAACCGGCCAAGTGCGAGTCAGACTCGCGCACCGAGGGTTCCGTACAAACCTGTAGGTATATAAGTAAATGGTAGTATAGACCTGAGTATTTGATATTAATTTCAATTTATGACCTATTAAAAAAAAACTACTTACTAGATCTCGTTCAAACCAATTTTCAGTGGAAGTTTGCACCGTTTGTTTGTTTCATCATATATTTTTTATAGATTTATCATTCTCTTATTTTAGAAGTTACAGGGGGGGGGGACACACATTTTACCACTTTGGAAGTGTCTCTCGCGCAAACTATTCAGTTTAGAAAAAAATGATATTAGAAACCTCAATATCATTTTTGAAGACCTATCCATAGACACCCCACACTTATGGGTTTGATGAAAAAAAAAATTTGAGTTTCAGTTCTAAGTATGGGGAACCCCCAAAATTTATTGTTTTTTTTCTATTTTTGTGTAAAAATCTTAATGCGGTTCACAGAATACATCTACTTACCAAGTTTCAACATTATAGTTCTTATAGTTTCGGAAATAAATGGCTGTGACATACACGGACAGACAGACAGACAGACAGACATGACGAATCTATAAGGGTTCCGTTTTTTGCCATTTGGCTACGGAACCCTAAAAAGAGTAGAATTAATGAATATACACAAAGAGAATTGCAAAAAAAAATACCCCACACTAGACGCTCAACAGATTCCATACTATTCAAGTGTGTCAGGGGGCGGCGTTTTACCAACAGATGACATATTATATGTATTGTCATATCATTTATAGTCCCACAAACTTATCTGGTGGAAGAGTTGCTGTCATCGTTTTTGTGGAGCACACAACCAATGAACTTAGTGTTTATATTATGTTCTCTTTGACCAATGGCTATTGGCATTTCAAAATGGCATCGTTAGTTCCTCTTTTGACCAGCGGACCAGATAAGTTCTTGGGACTATAGTACTGTTGACACGATGAGTCATAATGCTGTGGAAAAGACAAAGGGAAAAGAGGTGATATTACTGACGTCGCCGCGACCGTTATGCGATTTTCTCAATTCAGTTTCCGTTTCTATATAGGCACGCGGGACTCTGATCTGTGGGACCCTGGTTGAGACCTTGCTCGCCGATTTGTAAGGGAGTTCGTAAGGGTGCTAAGGCAAAATTTCTCGTTAATTCAAAAAGTAACACAAAAAAAACCGGCCAAGTGCGAGTCAGACTCGCGCACCGAGGGTTCCGTACAAACCTGTAGGTATATAAGTAAATGGTAGTATAGACCTGAGTATTTGATATTAATTTCAATTTATGACCTATTAAAAAAAACTACTTACTAGATCTCGTTCAAACCAATTTTCAGTGGAAGTTTGCACCGTATTGTACATCATATATTTTTTATAGATTTATCATTCTCTTATTTTAGAAGTTACAGGGGGGGGACACACATTTTACCACTTTGGAAGTGTCTCTCGCGCAAACTATTCAGTTTAGAAAAAAATGATATTAGAAACCTCAATATCATTTTTGAAGACCTATCCATAGACACCCCACACTTATGGGTTTGATGAAAAAAAAAAATTGAGTTTCAGTTCTAAGTATGGGGAACCCCCAAAATTTATTGTTTTTTTTCTATTTTTGTGTAAAAATCTTAATGCGGTTCACAGAATACATCTACTTACCAAGTTTCAACATTATAGTTCTTATAGTTTCGGAAATAAATGGCTGTGACATACACGGACAGACAGACAGACAGACAGACAGACATGACGAATCTATAAGGGTTCCGTTTTTTGCCATTTGGCTACGGAACCCTAAAAATGGCTCTGTGGGCTGTCATATGCTTCTCACATTATGTAGTATATTTCGATAGCTGCACTTGGATGCATCTAATGGTACCTCTTTATTATATATGTTGGCTTTACGAACATCGCACATTAGTGGTTACTGAAATATACCGATGTGACAGACAGATAAACAGACTGACGGACTGGTACGATTAGGGTTCATTTTTACAAGCTTTTATTTACTTTCACCTGTCCCATTCTCTGTTATGGAATTTTGCAAGTTAAATTTGGCCCACTTTCCGGTTTCCGATTGAGCTGAAATTTTGCACGAAAATGCAAATCGCGCGACAATGCAATATTATGATGAAGTCGAGCTGATCTGATGATGGAGCTCGAAGGTGGCCATAGGAACTCCGTAATAAAACCACATAACCCCATCGATTTTGGGCTCGTTTGATTAGTCTTGATGAGAACTTTTTGGATGACAATGCAAGTACAGTCACCAAAAAAAGCTTGTATAAAAAATGACATTTTTACACAGACATTTAATTTTTAACAAAAAACTTATAACCCTACTGACCTGGAAGAAGGGTCATTTCTCTTTATCGGAACCTAAGTAGAAAAATATTTCAATAGCACAGACAAGCCATTGTCTATTACAGATATTAATCCTGTCAAAACCATTTTTTCTGCCTGTCTATTTATTTACCAAACTGGATATTGATAAAGAAGTGTAATAATTCAATGATAAAGAAAAATATTTATTTCAGTTATATTCTCGTTGCAGTATTTTTTTTAAATACAAAAAAGTAAGTTTAAGTCAATTCAGTTGGTTTTGATACACGTGTTGTCATCATTTAGGACATACATCACCAGACCTGTCGACAAACCTGTCGATTACCAAAACTGAAGACATTAAAGTTTTTGACAGTAGAATTTTTATATTCTTTTGGCTATTCTCAAGTGCCTGCAAAGGTCTATCTGAGTAAATGATTTGCGAAGTCCTATACAATCCACGCAACCCTACTTCTAGGTTTTTCATGGAGCACTCATATGTACGCATATGTAATTTGTGGATGATAATGAACCAAACCTATTTCCAGTATACCTATAATCTTATCTCCCAAAAATAACTAATTACCAAACGCCTGTTTCATAAACGCCATTCGATCTTTGTAATCGCCAAATTAATTACATTCTGGGGTCATTAATTACGTAACAAAAGGGCCCAAATTACTTGATTAATAGTTAGGTAAAGCCTTTTGGGAATATTCTAACACGGGATTAGGCATAATTTATGGATTACTAGGTAAGCTTGGGATTAGTGATTGATGGCTAGGTGTCAAGTAAACGCTGTCAAAATAGTACCTATATTATGAGCAATAAGGGGCACGAGTCTTGAGCACAGATTGACACCTGCGCAGTAGTAAATTGTTCGGTCTGTTTGGTGGAATGAAGAAGGGGGGAGCGCTGAGCTGCACACGATTGGTTCGTCAGTCGATGCTCGTCATCTATTGGATTCTCGCGTGTCATTTAGCTACTGTGATTTGGCCAAAAGTGTACATGTGCGAGCATGCCCCCACTACTGCCTATGTGTGCTCACGAGTCGTGCCTCATACTGTAACTAATACTTAATCTGTGCTGTCACTATGCTAGATGCCCCCCATTTTGACTTTTAAATAGATTTTTTGCTTTTATGATTATATAATTTTCTTACGCCATCGTGAATGAATCTAAAATTATCAAAATTTAATTGTTATCTCAAAGGCTATGGCATTTTTATATGGAGAAAAAGGTTTTATTTTTCATTATTCGAAAATTGCTTTGACGAACCTAACATTTACATTGGTTTAGTAAGATGATATTTATCTGAAAGTATTCTCCGAATAACTTCATAGTGTCTATAGCCAAACCCCTCGAAACTCTAATGGAAATAATTACAGCCCTTTTTGAGAGCGCCACCGCTCACTGTAACAGCACGGGCACGGCTACGCCTCGGCATTTACCTTGCCATGCAAGAGAGGCCTTTAAATCGTATGCGTTAAGGGGGCCCTTCATGGCCAACGCAACTTCAACGCAAGCGTAGCCTAAAAGCTTGTACTTTCATCCAACGTAATGTTTGACTGCGAAAAAAGAGAGACACCATCAGAGCCATCGGTTATCAGTTGGTAAATTCCGCTGATCACTCGCGGCCGCTTCGCTAGGTTGTCATTCATGATTTCGCATATCATAAAACTTGTTCCAGGCTCATACTTCCTGTGATGTAATCTTACAAGTTTGTGAAAAAAAAATTAGTTATTTAGAATCTCCAATACATTTGCAAGCATTGTTTAGAGCTGTTTTCTTTACTTTTACAATTTATAGGTACATTAGATATGGCCAAAGTTCAGGTAAAATTTGTGCAAAACCGCTGTTTTTCGGAGGCTTTTACTGAATTTGTTTCACACTTTTTTTTATTTTCGCCTAGTTATACTGCTAGATATAGTTCACAAGATACCAATTTGTTTAAAATATCTAACGAAAAGTGTTTAAAAACGCCATCATAAGTACAGAGCTTTTGTATGAAAAGTATGGTGAGCTGAGTTTACAATGACTAGATAAAATAGTTGACGCCTTGCGACAAGCGCGCTCGCTAGAAGCGTGTGGTCAGCAGGACTAGTGGCTTGTAAAAAAAACCTGCTCACCACATTTGTTAACGTTCTCATTGTGTGGTTGATTATTTTTTTTTTTTTTTTTTTACTGTGTATAGGCCTGTGTTTGACCACAATCTCACTATGGTAAGTGATGATGTGGTCGAAGGTGGTAAGCACACAAAGCCTAGATGATTATCAAAAAAGGGTTCAGGCAGCGTTTTCGTTGAAAGCTCCTAGACTTTTTTTTTCCGACACCTCTAACAAATATCATTATATTTTAGCCAATGCACACAAAAAACTGACAAATTATATATACTAAAAACTTCCTCTTGAACCTCTATTTATAAAAAACCCGCATCAAAATCCGTTGCGTAGTTTTAAAGATCTAAGCATACATAGTAACAGACAGACAACGGGACGACTTTGTTTTATACTATGTAGTGATGATTACTTAACAAAATTAATTAATAAAAAAATAGTCACATTTAAAATAGTAATATTGTGTGATGAAAAACGATTACGAATCCATTTTTTACTCCAAGGTATCGGCAGTTACATTACAACTTGATATATATTTTCGTAACTGAAAAGACTTCGATATTTCAATAATGATACCTTCATATTAATATAACAGTACACTTGAGGACAAAATCAATATCTCGATGTGGTTGATATTAAAACTCGATGTCTTATATTCGACCTTGTGCTTGACTGTACCTAGCACGGAATTGACTTAACATTTTTAATAAAACCATAACTCCGCGGGTTATTGACAGCATGGAAGATAAGTTCATATCATACTGTATTGATTAAACTGTGGGTTTTGCTATGAATTAGGTACATTGTGTACTCTACTTTTCAGAAAGGTTTTCTTTTTTAATTTCCCATGTACTGGCACAAGCAGGAACAAGTGATACTGAGCCTTATTGCCACCAACGAAGGTATAATAATAGTGTAGGTACACATCGAGACAAAACCCTTTAGATTAGTAAAACCGAGCAATCTAATTCCGCAACAAGTAAGTGCTTTTGCACTGATTTATAACAGAACCGACCAATCACTGCGATTGGTCGTGTGTCGATTGTTTAGTGTGACCTTGACTTAGCGCAATTGTCGGTGGTGAGGAAATGACGAAATAGATTTCAAACAAAACGATAAAAGAGACTGCTTTTTTTACACATTGACATAGTTTTATTTAAGGAGTGTGCCTTCTGTACTTCTGTAGTTATTCTGTGATAATAGATATAACTATTATAAAAACATCCTGTGTATGTAGCTAATGTGTCTACATCTATATACTTGTGCATTAGATTCGACGAGCCGGTCGGCATTTGATTATGCTAGGATCTAGCGTATCCTTATGTCAATCTCATAGATTTTGTGGCGTTTCTATTCGCGTAAACGCAACGAAATGTACTTTGTCTAGGGGTACTGGGCAGACAGTTGTTTTGACACAAAATGGGAAGATCCTACCAAATCACCGCATGTGAAGATTTTTTCGAATCCGACTGGTAGGTAGTTCTAGAGATTAGTCCGTTTAAAACAAACATAAAAACTCTTCCGCTTTATTATATTAGTATAGATGAGAGCAATTCTTTTTCTTACAAGCCTTAATTAATAAAACCGTAAAAAGGTGTATAATTAACGTTCGTAATACTTGAAGCGTTTGCAATTTCTTTGTAATCAATAAGATTATGTAAAAAATACAGTAATTAGTAGAAACAAGCCAATAAAAACTCGGTTGATAGACCAGTGGATTGGTCGCATAAGTACAAACAAAATTAACTTCGATCAAAAATCCTAACTAGATTGTAGTTCGGCGCGTATTCGCATCTATTATTATTATATTATATTTTCATACCTATGCACAGTGTTTTTTTTGCCCTAAAAAAGTGACATCGCTATTTTATTCATGAAATCTACTGAGCTAAGCATTTTGAATGCCAGAGTAAGACACTCGTTCCTCAATTCCAGTTAGTTTAACCACAATATTGTTTTCAAGTTTTGTTGACCTTGACCAAGAAATTTGGAAATATTTTTTTATAAAGATAACCGCGCAAATATTAATGTTAAATCTATCACAGGCTTATGAGGCAACGTTGGGCGCATATGAAGACGTTTTTATTTCAGTGAAAGAGCGGATATTAACGATACTATCGTGATTTTTCATGTTTTTAGTTATTATTATTTTTTAACACTTCTAGGCTGAATTAGAAGCTCTAACTAAGACAGAAATATGCCTTTAGCTAAGCCCAATAACCCATAAAAATACGACCTTCAAACTACGCGTAGGTTTTGAGAAATATTTATTTAAGTTCTGAGGTCAATCTTTAAAATTAGGGTTGTCAAAAAAAGGTCATAGTAAGAAAATGTATAAGGAGAGGTACTACTTGTGAAGGTTTTATATTTTAATAGTTTTATTGATTTTGGTTACTGAAAATGAGCCTTTATTAGGAATTTTATTATATCTTCATTGCAGATATTAGTCATTTAAATCTTCGTTACTTAGAATAATTAACTCGCTATTTATACTATTAATGCTCGTTAACCAAATCATCCTCTGGAGCCTTTAACAATTCTCGTGCGGCATTTGGTAATGGCAGACATTTGGAAAATTGTTTACGACGATTGATGCGAAACATTGAAATTACAGGGTCTGACGATTCTAGCGCACGGTGGAAGAGATCAATCATGGTTTTTTCTCGATCCATTTTCCTACAGTGATGCTCTCAGTCTCTACGCCAGAATTTGTTACGGGATTCCGCAGCCTGTTCAGAGAGCATCCCTACTGGAAGAGCATTTGATTCCGTTTAGGCGGAGGAGGTCACTTTCTTAACAAGTCAAGGGACGCTAAGGGTTCCGTTCAAACTTGTATGTATGTAAATAGTTCGTTCATCACGGGAATCGAGGCATGGATCGTTTTTTATCCTTTTTTCCGATTGCTTTTTTTTTGTGATGTAGCTACAAATTTATTGTTTTCGGATTTCTTCCTTTACTTGTGCTGTATAGCCTAAATTTCGGATTCATAGCAAATTATAAAATCTGTCTGTAAAAAAAACTAACTATATACGATATATTTTATTTAAACACCACAGTTTTAAATAGTACTAGTATAACAGAAGCTTGAAGGAGCTCTCCCTAGTACCAAAACAAGATATATTATATATTCTTTCCAAAAAATGTATACTTATTATTACTTCATTCTAACTGTACAGCCGCATGACCTCCCCAGAAAATGACATCGCCCGAAAGTGACCTAGTAAGAAAACGACGTACTCAGAAAATGACTTGTTAAGAAAGTGACCTCCTCCGCCTAAACGTTTGATTCGATGATCTCTTTCCCGTGTACTAGAATTTTGTGGACAGTTACGGTCATGGGGTGCCAGTTATAGTTTTTGACATACTTTTCGGCCACCACTCGGAAAAAAGAGCCGAACTTATGAGCATCAATAGGCAACTCACAAGATAGCAATAGCCTATCGAGTGTGGACCACTTCCCGCCCCACACGTAATTTAGAAAATTATCATTAGAAAATTTCATAGTAAATGAACTTTATTGCGCCGCGGGTCATGGGTTCGATTCCCACACAGGACATGCATTTGTGTGCATGAACACGTCTGTATGTCCTGAGTTTGGGTTTAATTATGTGTATTAAGTATGTATTTACAAACAAAAAGAAGTATATGTAGTATATCAGTTATCTGGTTTATGTGTCCATAGTACAAGCTCTGCTTAGTTTGGGATCAGATTTCCATGTGTGAGGAATGTCACAGAATATTTATTTGTTTATCCTCAATAGAAATTGTTAAATGTAAAGGTCACTTACAGTGGCAGCCCTAGTGAGTTTTTTTGAAATTCGTTTTCTCAAAACCTACGCGTAGTTTGAAGGTCGTATTTTTATGGGTTATTGGGCTTAGCTAAAGGCATATTTCTGTCTTGGTTTGAGCTTCTAATTCAGCCTAGAAGAGTTAAAAAATAATAATAACTAAAAACATGAAAAATCACGATAGTATCGTTAATATCCGCTCTTTCACTGAAATAAAAACGTCTTCATATGCGCCCAACGTTGCCTCATAAGCCTGTGATAGATTTAACATTAATATTTGCGCGGTTATCTTTATAAAAAAATATTTCCAAATTTCTAGGTCAAGGTCAACAAAACTTGAAAACAATATTGTGGTTAAACTAACTGGAATTGAGGAACGAGTGTCTTACTCTGGCATTCAAAATGCTTAGCTCAGTAGATTTCGTGAATAAAATAGCGATGTCACTTTTTTAGGGAAAAAAAACACTGTGCTATGTATCTACCGAACCACAAGATGCTAGGAAAATTCATAATTCCTTCTGGACCGAAAAACGTAAGCCTATTAAAAATGCCCATGTTATTATAACACATGAGATACTATCTAGAACAATTTTGATCGTAGAAAATCAAGATACGGATAACCCAAATATAGAATCGCCACTGCTGAGTACGGTCCGAACCTGCCTAATTTTAATTAGACTAAGTGAGGCATAATGCCCTCCGTTGCGTAACTTTTTTCGCCAAACGTATTAAAAGCGCACGTTTTTACGTAAATTTGAATAAGGTCAGGGTCGACATTAGGCAGAATCCTCTTAATTCTGAGCATTAAGAGGATTCTGATTTCGATATAACTTAATTTAATTATCCGTTTTGTGAGAGTGATTCTTCGTTTGGATATTTAATGGAAAGAAAGAAAATATATAACAGGTGGAGCTTTGGAGATGGCATATTTTCGAAACCTATGTTGGGATAGTCATACTGAACAACTTTTACTATGGGACCTATAGCGAATTCTCAATTTTTTATTTTTACTTTCCATAGTAAATGTCAACCATGCTCGATCATAATGTATGAAAAGTAAAAATATTTTCTTGAGTATTCAGTGTTGGTCCCATGGTAAAAGTTGTTCAGCATGACTAATCCAAGGTAGGTTTCAAAAATATGCCATCTCGAAATCTCCACCCAGTATATTGATTTTGAGATAATACACAGCACTACAACACTAAAATAATGAGGTAAGTAAAATAAAAAAATGGTTACAGACTTTATAAAAATCTCAAGTCCCAAAACTGGGACTACGCCGAACGCACAATGTTAAGGCTGCTTTTCCACCAGAGATGTGCTATGCTACGTTGCTATGGATGCGTTTGATATCCACCAATCATATTCATTGGTACACATAGCTTAGCACTGGTGGAAACGGATTTAACTAAGATATGTTTTTTATATGGAAGGATGCGTGCTATGAATGCGTGCTATGGATGTGTACTATGGATGCGTGCTTATGGTGTAGCTATGTGCAGAGCAGAGTACCTACAGTAGACCCGCGTTTGTCGCTGAAAGTAGACATGCCATCGTGGAAGCAAAAAGTTATACATCGCATAGCTCGAGCTGCGCATCTTCATAGCACATTTTACTCGCACCGCTACATAGTTTACTATCAGTAGAAACGGTCACATAGTTTCACAGCTTTGCTATTAAATTAGCATAACTGCATAGCACATCTCTGGTGGAAAAGCAGCCTAAACACCAAAACAAAGCTAAATACTTGAAAATGAAAATTAAAAAAGTCCACTGTGAGGGTTGAAATAAAGAGTTTTTTTTTTATTATTAGTAAAATCAGTACAAGACGTGAATAAAAAAAGTTAAATCTAAATTATAATTACGCACTTCTTACAAAATCAATGCCATTGATCACAATTGCGTCCGTTTCCAATTGAATGTATTATTGATTCCGCACAAAGAGATATTATGTATTTAAAAAATCAATTTCATTTTATTCTTTGTTCCTTTTCCGGCTGATGAAACGTAATTTTCTTTGGAGATTTATTTCTCATATCGCTGGAATATCCTGTTTATAATACAAGACTAGCTTTCACCTCGCGGTTTTACTCGAGAGCGCGGAATCTCAAGTTTTTCGGAATTCAATTTATCCCTTTTTTTAAATGACGAAGTCAGTAAACAAGCGTATGGTGCATCTACCATTGTAAGCGATTACCTTAGTCCTATGGAAGCTAGCACTTCACGGGGTATCACTCATGACGCGTTACCGAGCCTTCTCCCCTCCCCAATGAGCTCTGGCTTACTCACGCGCAGTAACACAACATAAAGTTATTTGGCCCCGGTATTCTGTAATGGTGTGACTACGCTACGAGAGCCGAGCACGAGCCAAGCCGCTCTTCGTTCATCGCTCGCAATGTCAAGTGTGGATGTACAATGAGCCTACAACACGAGCGCGATGCGAATCCCTGTGTTCGTCAAAAAACAGACAATTGGCGGAGCGCAGTCGAGCGCGAGCCGAACGCTCGTTCGAGGCTCGTAAGACCCTGTCCAGAAAGGACGAATTCGCCGCGAATCTCTCACGCGAATGCATTGCGCGCGTACGGCGAGGTACTAGTCACAAGCAACGCGCGAATAAAAATCCACATGCTCGCACGTCAGTACGCTCCCTTTGGACGCAACGTACGTGCGTAATACGCGCGAGAGATTTGCGGCGTATTCTTCTTTTCTGGACAAGGTCTAGTCCGTCTACGCTACGAGAATTCATGCTCCGCGTTTGCCAGTCTCGTGCTTAGTTTGTAGCGTAGACGCACCTTAAGGTACTTCCCCAGTCGAGCAGCTCTTTGAGTGAATAAACACTACGCTCTACCTCTCTATTCTCCTACTTCTACCTGTCTATTCTGTTTTATTCCTATATATGATTTATCTCTGCGCCAACTTCATCCGAATCAGTTCAGCCGTTTATATGTCATAGCACAAGAAGCCATTTGCATTCCTAAATCGAAGCCCTTTCTCATTAAGACATTAATTTGTACCTATATGTTCATAATAAGGTTTAAATAACCGCTGGTAAATTGGCTACCCTTTGGAAAGTAACGCTGGATATACAAGAGTCACACTCTTTTATACAGACGAGTCCTTTAACCCCAGCAAGTATAACGACCCACTACAATAGCACGTTGCACAACATAGTACCTACATAACAATCTACATGAAGCGACACTCAGCAAGCTGTACATAAATATGTAAGACAAGCCCCCCTGCCCGTCATGCGTTAGTAATCGAGCTGAAAATAAACGCGTCTGTGTTTTAAACATAGACATGTTAACGGAATTAGAACTGCCTTATTGAAAAACTGAATTAGAACACGTTGATGATTATGCTTCAAGTATAGTTATACAATATAAGACTGCCTATACAAGATAGATAGCCTATACAATAGCTGGGGCTTAGAATAACAGCTACGGTGTTCCCCTGCCTGTCGTAACAGGCGACTAAAAGGGGCCTTTGGGGTCGTGGGCAATCAGGGCGAGGGCTCTGTGCGCCCAGAAGCGACCCCAACGAGGACGATGAGTCGATGTGGTCACAACTCATAGTGCGATAGCACAGCGAGGGTGCTGGGGGGAGGTATCACACTTCCCCCGGGACGAGCTATCTTAGCGCCGCGCGTGGAGGGGCGAGCAGGTACGCGTTCAACACGAGAGCCCGCCCCCCTCTACAGCCCAGATGGCGACCACCGTGGGGTTTTAGCCGGTACAAGTCCGGCATAACCTGGCCGCTACCCCCGGGGCCGACGGGTTCCCTATGAGGATTTCCCCACGAAAAAAAAAATAAAAAAAAAAAAGATAGCCTATACAAGAACTAGCTCACAAGTGCAGCTGTTGAAACACCTTGTGCTTAGCGAAAGATTTTCAACTTGAAGGGGGCAAAATGTAGCCTACCACCATGCAATAGTTTCCTCACGTTGTTTTCCTTTACGAAAACCTCAAGCTTAGCCTATAAACTTTGTCGCAGCAGTCGCAGTGACTGAAATATCGAAGCCTCAATACAATAGTAACTGATGGCATCCTTTGCAACGCCTCTTTTTATATTGGTAACCTTCCTGGGCCTGCCCCGAACATTGACGGGCCAGTTGGCGTGGTTGGCTAAGATTCCACCTATCACACCGCAGGTCGTAGGTTTGATTCCTACGCCGGACATGCATTTGTGTGCGTGAACATGCCACAACCCATTTCTCAAATCCTTCTTTTTAATTTCAGGTATCTATGACAAGTACAGGCGACTTGAGAAGTGATTAATGAGTTCAATAATGTATCGTGAAAGTGTGCATTGGATGGAGCATGCTGGTTTTATCAGCAAGCAGCGACATGATCGCAACTCTCGCCATCGACGGGGAATCCATCCACACACATTGAATTCGAACTGTGCGGGCTAAAAGGAGTTTTCTTCCTCGGACGCTCGGACTGTGGAATGAGCTCCCCGCCGTGGTTTTCCCAATAGAGTACAGCATGGGGTTCTTCAAAAAGGGTTAGAAGAGGTTTCTTCAGGGTCGGCAACCCGCGAGTGATTCCCCCGGTGTTGCAAGCGTCCATAGGCTACGGTAACTACTTACCATCAGGCGGGCCGTATGCTTGTTTGCCACCTCAGTGGAATAAAAAAAACAAAAAAGATTTTACATAGAGCTTGATTATGGGCCTGATAGAATCGGTTACTATTTATTTATTGATTATTTATATAATAAATACAAACAGGCAATCACCTCTTCCATTCCCCCCAAAACACATACATACAGACAGTAGGGAGGTACACTCACATACATTTTAATAATTTTCAATTCATTTTTCACTAATGTATCGCTGTTGGTTTCATAAATAAATTAAAATTAAAAATAAAATAAGACAAATTTACGCATTTATTATGGAATGCGGATGAAAGTAGAATAGGGCTTCACTTCTATCGCAAAAATCATTACTACATCTCGTTTATTTATTTATTCGTTATTACATTGAATTCTCAAATTAGATAATTCTGACACTTTCCTTTGATTGAAATGTACTTGTGGATGTAAATTTGTAAATATGTAAGTTACCGCGTCGGAGACCTTGCATAAGATTTCATGAATAATTCATACATTACCATAGCTATTAGCTATTAGCCAAGCCACATATTATGACTACGGTATGTAGTTTGTGAAGTTAGGGCTTGTAGAATTAGGGCGTGTAGAGTTATAAGCTTGACTCTACATGAGATCTGATAAGTTTTTGACAGTGCGAGCCATATGGTTCCGACTTGGCAACATTTAACATTATTTTTTTGGTGGGATTTCACTTCATTTTGTAAGTTGCTTATGACAAAACGTTTTTAATTTTAGTTTTTTTTTTAAGTTAAAAATTTATATTTTTTATGTTCTTTGTGTACTAATACAAGCTCACATACCTATAAAAATATCTTCACTCATCTCTATCACTATTTGAAAGGTAGGCACTACCATTATAATTGTACTCTTCATTACTTGGTATAGTGATCGTCAAAAGTAGTTGATCACTTTATTACCATGTCTCACACGCATTTCACATCGTTTTCATACAAACTGTTTTGATTATTATGAAAAAGTACTAAAGTGATCATCTACTTTTGAAGCTGACTGTATTTGCACATTGACTTTCAAAAATACATAGAAAATACCTCTGACGTAATTTTTCTGTTACAACAATTTTCATTATTAAAACATTTAAGGTCGAAAGTTAAGGGAAAACCTCAATTATTGAAGGGAACAATAGCCCCTTATTCAAATGAAACGACAACGGACCATGTTAGTTTCTAATTACATGTTTTGTTTCAAAATTATTTGCGTTTGTACAACAAAGGCAAGCAATTCTTTATTATTGTTGTCGATTTAATGAATAAATTAATAGTACTTTCGAAACCACAAAGGAAACATTTGAACATATAACAAAAAAACTAGTTTTTCAAAACTCACGAGATTTTTTTTTAGTATATAGCAACTTAAAATGTATTAAAATACATTACACTTTTTGTTGTTGTTGTAGCAAAAAAAAAGGTCTTGCTGAGTTTTATGCCGGAGTCTTCTCAGTTCAAGTTGTATTTGGAACCGGTGTAGAGTCATTTGTTAACTTTCATAAGTGCCTTACTTGAACGATTTAACCTATCAGGACCTAAATTGAATAAATGCTTTTTGAATTTGAATTTGAATTTTACGACACGGATGGCGGAACGAACGGATGGACAAAGGACAGCGGAGGCTTAGTAATAGGGTCCCCTTGGCACATTTAGGGTACGTAACCCCAAAAACTGTCTACAGAGCCAAAAACCAACAAAAATAGCTCACTCAAAACGAAAACGATTTCGTAAGTTAATAAAATCAAGTGGCACAAATTCAGCCTCTTCATTCCGCCAAGCATCATCAATATAAACGTACAGTCTAATCGAAATTTAAGTAGGTACAGCTGAAGGGATTTCGAGAGGCCCTTTAAATAATTC
Organism: Achlya flavicornis; assembly: GCA_947623365.1. Taxonomy (NCBI): domain Eukaryota; kingdom Metazoa; phylum Arthropoda; class Insecta; order Lepidoptera; family Drepanidae; genus Achlya; species Achlya flavicornis. The sequence goes on along the minus strand of OX392467.1, from coordinate 18,559,653 downwards.
AAGAGGTCTTCGCAGCCCTTTTGGGGTGTATAAGTATCTTTTTCTTATCCCTTTTAGGGGTAAGGTTAGTGACAATGGATAACGTTTGGCATTACTCAAGATTTTAGATAGGAGAATTTTGTATAAAAAAAATCTGCTTTGTAAAATTAAGGCTCTCAGCCATATCGCGTGTTCATGAGAATTGTATTAGGTAAAATATCTAATAATAGGTATTGTAAATGCGAATATGTTTTTCTTGGTTGTTGGTTTGCCCTTTCACGCAGCAGCATAGCAATCTATACTAATATAATAAAGCGGAAGAGTTTTTTTTTTTGTTTAAACGTACTAATCACTGGAACTACCAGTCGGATTCGAAAAAGTCTTTCACTAATAGGAAGCTACAATATCCCCGAGTATTATAGGCTACTTTTTATCACGGGAACGCGGGTGAAACCGCGCGAGACAGCTGTGAATATAATTTTCAGCATAGAGATAGTTCATGGGCCGGAGCGTGACATACGTGTCACGCTAAAATACGTTTTAATGAAATTACTAATGACGTGTTGCAAACTGTGACGTTACGCGGAACGTCAACACAAAATATCATCATAATTTTTTGTTTATTTTGATAAAAGAAAAAATAATTGTCCAATATTTATTGATTATGTAAATGACAAATGAAATATTTTTTTTCAGGAAACTGCCTAATATGACGTGCGGATAAAAATACTCTGCTACCCGTGCGTAGCCGGTGCGGGTCGCTAGTATTTAAAAGGGCGTGACGAGATTTCTTCAGGGTCTGCAACGCGCGAGTGATACCCCTGGTGTTGCAAGCGTCCATAGGCTACGGTAACTGCTAACCATCAGGCGGGCCGTATGATTGTTTGCCACCTTAGTGGTAAAAAAAAAAAAAAAATCAAAACCAATGTTCCTTGAAATAGTTGGAAGAATTCTCAGTAATGGCTTACTATGTAGATTACTGTAATACTCTTCAAAATCAAAAAGTCATCTATTCAATTTGGGCCCTGGCAAGGCACTTATGAACGTTACACACAGTTGAATTTACCACCGGTTCGAAATACATCTCCGGCAAGAAACTCAGTAAGGCTTCGAAGAAGACGAAGGAACGTGATATGAATATGTGGTGAGCGTTGTCACCATCTATCGGGTTATTTTTGACCATGGAAAAGATACCTATAGATTTTTTTACCATAATCTCACCATGGTCAGTGACGATATGGCCGAAGGTGGTAAGGCACACAAAGCGTAAGAAGGGACTGATGCTAGTGCAAGAACCCGTACCTACTTGGCGACAGAATTTCACCAGCCTTCGGCTACTACGAAGTACCTGACCACCGTGCTATGGTTTCTTCACGATGTTTACTTCTTGTTGTATGTGACACACCTACAGCATTTGACTTAATTACCACTGAGCCAAATCCCAGGCCACAGCAAAAATCATTGCAAGTTTTACAATAGAGTATTTTTTTATTAAGAAAGGTATAGCATAGCAGAGCATAGCATTGTTTTGCGCAAAGAGCAGTTCTACTGGGAAAGTACATCCACCTTACAGAATACCAGAGCTCATTGGGGAGGGGTGAAGGGTCGGTAACGCATGAGTGCCGTGGCACAGAATAAATAATTCTTCAAAACCAGCCAAACGGCTACGGTAACCGCAAACCTACTTGAAAATATTTACTTACATACATAGATATTTACACCCAGACTGAAACAAACAACACACACACAAATGTGTTAATCCTAGAGAATCGAACCTACAACTTATGGCATGACAGGGTCTCTTCAAAAGACTCTCTTTAATATATTGTACATCAAAGATATCCTTTATTTTATTGAAACGTTTGACTTTGAATACAAAGAATTCCGATAAGAACTTGTGACACCGATTGACTCAAAGGGGGGACTTATCGGAATCCCTTCTCGTGTGCTCATATCAAAACAAATAGCTTCGAGGTCAGTTGAAAGGATATCTCTCTGTATTTGTGTTGATCAATTTTCAACTTACCGCCTTACTCATAACACGCTATTTAGCTTAATAGTTTATTTGGTCCCTTAAATACGCATGGAGCGAGGTTCCTCATCATATTGGGCCCTTTTTGACAGCTTTAATAGAATACACATTAATAAATACTAAACCCTAATACTAGCGAGCTGTCTTTAATAAGTACCTAATACATGAATAATCAAAATAAAAAAATAATGTAGTAAATAAATAAATGAATGAATACATGGTAAGGTGCAGCGCAGACGAGAGACTATCCGTGCCGCACTTTTTAGTCTATGAAAATAGAACCAATATAGGTAATTCAAAGCAGTAACGCTCACGACGCGCAAAAAGTCTGCGAAAGAATAGGATGTATGTACCCAAATCTATTTCTTCTTCTTTTTCTGTATTCAAAGTACAAAATAATACATCGCAATCTCTGCATTTCCATAGCATTTACGTCCCTAGCTAGTATTCCGCTGACAGAATGATCGAAGATGTAATGAACGTTGTGTTGTGTTCGTTGAATCTGTGAAAAATACGTGACGGACGTTTTTGTGTGCCGCAGACTCCTTCTTACAAAAAGTCTGTCGTCTGCGCTGCACCAAGTTATAGTACTAACATGAAATACCAGCACATGCTTGAAGACCCTCTAAGAATACTGCCAAGAATTATGTCAGTGACTTATTACAGAAGCATTATGTTCAATCTACACGTTAATGGAAGAAGCAGAACAGCGCAGTGTTCCCGATACATCGTAATTGAATTTGTAACTATGCCACTTTCTATGTGTGGAGCCTGTGCGTTCCTCCCCATGATTATATTACTTAGTGTAGAGGGAAGTTAGATGGTTTATTTGAGAAAATCAGGGCATGGAAAGTGTAAATAATACTACCTATAAATGCATAGGGAATTTTTCAATTCGGTTTTGTTTTATCATTAATCACAATTTAACCGGTTCAAGACAACAAAATACACATATAAATTCATTAATTGTGACTTTCAATTGTTTTTGCACAGCAACATTGTTATTTTTCTCAGCAAGCGAAAATGATATTCTAGGTATTATTACCGAGCGAACTGAACTGAACTTATCTGTTAAGGAACTGAATTTCTCTGTTAGGTTACTGGTTTGTTAAGTTGTTTGGGAACGAACGAACAGAATTCGTTCGTTGCTCGCGATGTGAAGTGTGGGCGTTACAACGAGCCTACAACGAGTGCGATGCGAATCCCTGTGCACTGAAAAAAAGGTTCTACAAAACTAGTTATGTATGTTGAAGTTTTGTTGTCTGGAAACTAACTTTGGTTACATTTAATCTTATATCTCTTAGATTTAATCAAACAATTTAGTAATGAACCACAACTAGTTTTGTAACTGGTAATTTTTAGTTCGCAAGTCACTCTGTTTAGTTTATTGGTAGTAAAATTTTGTGTTACTGTTAAATAATTTTTTTTTTCAGTGTGTTCGTGAAAAAACTGAGGGCAGAGCGCATTAGTGCAAGCTGAACACTCGTCCGAAACTCGCAAGGCCGCCCACGCTACGCGAACAGCAAAAAACCAAGAGATCCCTGCTCCAGCAATAATCATAATTAAATAGTATACTGAAAAAATCTATTTACACCACACACCCCCACACATTTCAAATTATGCTTTATTGTTTTTATATAAAATGTGTCGATTCTTCAATTTAAATAATCTTAATAACATAAATTATACTCACCTGTAAATGTATATTATGGCTATTGAAGAGCGGGGTCTTCTGACACAAGTATTTAAATACTTAAAAGAAGATATTTAAATAATATTGTAAACCTTGGTTGAGAAAAATAAAACATTATTAAAAACATTATTAGTCCGTCATTAACATTATCCAAAAATATTACACAACTATTTCTTTTTTAATTAAAAAGATTATGGTGTGGTGAAGTTCAGCGTGATGTCACACCATGGTACACTTTTCCCAAACAAGTGACGCCATGACCCCACCATTCCCACCACCCCCACTCCCGAACTTTGACACGCTTTATCTTTATTGATTCGATAAAGAAAATATAATAGGTGTCCGAAGATCGCCGTTTTGCTCGCACCTTGTCTTCAAAATTGATCGAGACCTCCGGAGACCAGCTGGCGGGGAGCTTTTTCCGCCAACGCGTCAGCTTGGCTATCCAAAGAGGAAACGCTGCCAGCCTTCTGGGAACCTCGCCGCAGCGGCAGGCTTGAGGAAAGGATCATGGCGAGATTTGTACAAAAAAATAAAGATTTTTAGAGACGTTGGAATTACGTTATAATTATTGATCCTTGGTGCCTAAGGAACAACATGAGCCATTTAAAATATTTTTAAAACCCCGGGATAAAAATGAGAATTTCTATGACATGCCGGCGAATCGCGACTATTCGCGACCAGAACCATTATGTTGTTGTCATGTTTTGCGGGGTTTATAAAATATTTCATGTATATTAACATGTTGCTGGTAATGTAATCGCAACATTAGAAGTGATTCAATACCCTCTAAAATGTTTTATTTTTTTGTACAAATCAATGTATGGAGCTCGCCATGATTCTTTCTATATATAGATTGTATTTTGTACATATTTCTTGTAAATAAAAATTCAAATAATATCTCCATTGGTGTCAATTATATCCCATAGTGAAAAACGGGCTTTAGAATAGTGTTATTTTTACCCGACCACATCCGGGCATCCCTACGATAATAAACCAACACTGGTAAAATTTCTATATTCATATTCGATAGTCAGTAACATCAGCGCGCTATCGTGAAATTGAATCTCCAATATCGCTGGTCAATTTCCTCCGTCGGTTGTGTCACTTGGTTAAACAGAGTAGATGGATTGAGATTTTCGACGAAAGAAAAAAAATATTGTTTACATGACCAGCCATTGTGGCCATTACGGCAGCATGAGGTTCTTCAAAAAGGGTGTAAAGAGATTTTTTTATACTACGTTTTTTTTTTTTCTTTTTTTTTCTCCAACCAATACCTATAAAAAAACCTCCAATAGGTACACCATGTCGTTTAAGTTTCTATTATTATTATTGTATAGCATTTTCTTTAGTTCTTTTCATGTAGGTATTTTTTCAGAACTCCACATACCTACTGACCTTCTCAACCGTGTTCAGAATACTGATACTTAAGATTCCCGATCACATAGGGTCTCGATGCAGAACAATAAAATTAGCTCTTATTAACTTGAGGCTGAGAACACGTAAGCAATATGCTTAGTTTATTCATGACATCAATTGGACAAGTGTGTGGACCGAATTAGAAGTTGGATTGGTGTGTGTTGTGGAAATGAGGTTTGTTATTAAATTAATTCAGTTTTATATTGTAGAGCTTGTTCTACATAGCCAAATAAAATTTTGAGTATTTATTACCTACTTCTTTTTACCGTTCCGTACTACACCATGAAAAAAAGGACACTCTTATGGTGCGTCCATGCTACGCGAATCGAGCACGAGCCGAGCCACGAACGAACCTGCAACGAGCCTACAACGAGCACGACGCGAATCCCTTTGTTCGCGAAAAAATTGACAATCGCGTTTGTTCGAGGCAAATCATGGACGCACCATTATATCACTCATATATATAGTCATAGTATGTCAGTCAGATAGGACCCTTTTTCAAAATAACAGGTAAAGCTATCAAGTTTTAATTATTGTCAAATACTTAAGCCTACAATCCCTTGGACTTGTTAAAAAATCAACGTTATCAAAATATACGGCCATTTATGTCGACATATTCTGACACTTGCAAACTCAATTGTCATATATGGAATGAAACATAGAAACTTATCCCAGAAACACATAATCCACTCGGGAGCACGTGTGAAAAACTAGGATTCCTAGACAAGAAGTGAAAATGAAAATATAATTTCTACTAGCCCCGCGGTTTCACCCGCGTTCCTGGGTTTAAAAATGTTATGTCCTTCTCCATACCATAGTCTATCTGCATGCCAAATTTCATGATGAGCCTAGACTAGATTCAGTAGTCGAGGCGTAATGGCGTAACTAACAAACTATGTATAGTTAGTATTGCCAGAACCTTTATAACAGAACTAAAGAATTATCGATTATATTTTAAAAGTTACAAGGTATGTTTTCCGATGTTCGTATGAATTTCATTCGGCGATATGGAACGGGACTAACAGCATCACGACCCATCGTGCGATAGCACAGGTGCTGGGGGGAGGTATCACACTTCCCCCAGGACGGGCTATCACAGCGCCGCGCATGGAGGGGCAAGCAGGTACGCGATCTGCACGAGAGCCCGCGCCCCTCTGTAGCGCTGGTGGCGACTACCGTGGGGTTTTAGCCGGTAAAAGTCCGGCATAACCTGGCCGCTCCTCCCCAGGGCGGTCGGGCATCCTATGAGGATTTCACCACGATAATAAAAAAAAAAGAAGGGACCAACAGCATTCTCGTTAAACTTATTTATCCAGTTTAGGCCCTCATGATTAGGCACTTTAGACACTAATGAATCTTAGAACATTGACTCAACCACGGGTTCGAAAAACACATAGGCAATTTATTATAATTAATTTATATAATTATAAATTAAACTGTTTATGAAAACTTGTAGTGTAGGTAATCAATTTAGACATCTACAGATCTAGTATAAAACTATCTACTATATATTGAAAGGGTTGAGGGACAGAGCTCTGGTTAAACATTATCAAAGGGTTAATCTATTGAAAATCAATAGCTTTTGTTTGCTGCCTTTGGACTTGTGAAATTTATTAATCCCAAATGCCTAAATGTTCATTGCGCGTTTTGGTTCAAATATTATTTTGGTACGAATTGCTGTTTGATTATTGTAAACTTTAATCTCTTATCGAAGAATTTAGAGACTAATCAATCTATTTATTTGCGAATGGGTACAATAATAATAATATAATAGTCGAAGTGCTTATCAATATTCTGTCTCTAGGCGTAACATTTTTGTCAAAAATGTTAAAATAAATCATAATAGAATATTAATATTGGTTAAGGAAATACTTCCATTACAAATCTAAAAAATATTTTAACCTCCTCACCAATATACTTTTTTTACATTTTGTCTTGAGGATTGCACATGTTTAATTATTACACCGTGCGTGTTTTCTTCCAATTAAAGCTCGAGCTTTAACATTCAAAACCACGACCTTTGCCACGGCATTAGAGTTCACTATCACAGAGCTATCATTGCTTTAAAATGAACTAATATGAGATATGTCGTGTATGTTGACGGGCCAGCTGGCGCTGTTGGTTATAACTCTGGTTAAGATTCCACCTATCGCGCCGCTGGTCGTGGGTACGATTCCCACACAGGACATGCATTTGTGTGCATGAACATGTCTGTATGTCCTAAGTCTGGGTGTAATTATGTATATTAAGTATGTATTTACAAACAAAAAGTAGTATATGTATTGTATCAGTTATCTGGTTTCCATAGTAGCTTTGCTTATTTTGGGATCAGATGACCGTGTGTGAGGAATGTCCCAGGATATTTATTTATGTTTATAAGTCTATTTGTCTATCTATTAGCTACTTTAAACCAAATTAAATAAACTCATTTTGAAGAATTTTTGCAGAGCGCTTTAAAGCTCGAAAAATGTGAAACGACAGGCCAAAACTTTCTAAATATCACGTTCTTCCCATAACTCAACAAACTGCAGTTTAAAATTACACTTACAAGTTACTTAACTACCAAACTTAGGCGATGTATGTACATAACCTGCTTTAATAACTTAGGCCTTTTCATTATGTGTTGAACGCGGAATTAGGAGGTCATTAGGCCTACTTAATTACTTTAACCATGCGTAGGCCGTATCCGGGTTACTTGGAAGGGTTCTGGCAAGAAGCGACTGGATATTTACCATAATTTATTACATAAATGCCATGTTAGGTGAATGGTCCTTTTGAATTTTTAATACTTGACTTTTCAATTATAAACCGACTTCGAAAAAAGGAGGATCTCAATCCAGTTATATGTTTTTTTTGTAGTCATTTATTAACCGATTTGGAAATTTATTTTTTGTTTGGAACTTGCCGTTTGGTCCCAATGTTGTCAGATCAGGATTTGATTACTTTTTTGTGTACTTTGAAGTTGGTTTAAGTTTTTTGTAAAACCGTTTTTTATGTAAAATTTAAGCTCCTATGAGAGTAATTTTATGATTTGCGCATGACGCGTATAATACCCTAAACCAATTTTCAATCTATCCTAACAATAATCTAAATTTGTGATTGTCGATTGATATTTGACATTAACTTTCTCATAAAACGTATTTTTATGAAAGGTAGAGCACAGCGTTTATCCGCTCAAGAAGCAGCTCGACTGGGGAAGTACCTCCACCTTACAGAATACCGCAGCCAAATAACTTTATGTTGTGGTCCTGCTCGTGAGTTATGTTGCCAGAAGTCTAGGCATGGGGAAGAGTCGAGCACGAGAGTAGCACGTGAGTGATGCGTGTCATGTGTTGCAAGCGTCCATATGGCTTCGGTAACCGTTTATTATCGGCGGGCCGTATCCTTTATTACCGACTTCAGAGTATAAAAAAAAGATTGAATATTGTTATCGGGGATTATGCGTAAGAAGACCGACATAGCTTTAGTAAGCTGAAGTGGCATCGCTCGAAGAGCCGATAACCGATGGGGAAGAAAGGTTCTCGACTGGCGACCACGTACTGGTGCGCGCCGAGCGGGACGACCTCCCACCAGGTGGACCGACGAACTGATCAGAGTCGCTGGGCGCGCTGGATACAAGCGGCCCAGAACCGTTCGAAGTGGAAATCAATGGGGGAGGCCTATATTCAGCAATGGACATCAAATGAGCTTATATGATGATGATGATGATGATGCGTAAGACAGCACAAAAAGCTATTTTTTTTATACAACTTAGTCGGTAAACAAGCATACGGCCCACCTGATGGTAAGTGTATTTATGGTAATAGTTAGCATTCTTTGCTGTAAGGGTTCCTTTTTTCATCGGATTTTCAGTAGTCTAATAAACTTACAACATAATTTCTAGTGTGTGCAGACAAATCTATAGATAGGTCTTGAATAGTCCCTAATGAGATTTACACTTCTATATATTAAATTATTAATATAGCTTCTCTCTTCGCGTCTATGGTCCTTAAGGAGTAGTAATTACGTCGAGAGTGGAAGGTGACGATGAAAATGATTCTGCCACTAGAAGGTTTAATATAATGAGAAACATTTCTTTGTGATTAACTTCGAAACAAAGAGGGTGGATTGTAAAGAGGTACAGTTAAGTACCTTAACTTATATGGTATAAAACGGGAAGGGGTGAGAGAGATGGATTGTGTGAAAGACTGAGTAAGAAAGGAAATGCTTATATGCCGAATGTGAAAATCGGACATATCGCAAATTATGAACATAAACAGCGCAAGAAGATAGTAAGGAAAAATAACGTACAATATACCTTATAGTTATAAAGATAAGGATCAATATTGGTTAAAAATAACTTCGCAAATAACCTATTTTTTTACTGCAACGAGGACTTTTCTCAACTATTTATAAATATATTTAGAAAGTATTATAGATATATATCTTCCAGAAGAAGTTTTAACAGAACTTACTCTAGTACAGGAATTCCCAAAGTCTGCTAGGTTTCCCAGGGATAGACTTAAACGAAAACTGATTATGGGGTTCGACGAGGTCTAAAAATCTACCTCTATTAATAAGCACAAGTTCTTATTTGAAACTTTCAAGATCCTAACTAATTTTATAAAAGCGAAAGTGAGTTTGTTTGTTTGTTTGTTACGCCTACACGCCTCAACTACTCAACGGATCATCATGAAATTTGGCATGCAGATAGCCTATGGTATGGAGAAGGACTTTTTATCCCGGGAACGCGAGTGAAACCGCGTTGGACAACTAGTACTGTAGTTGTGTTACGTGTACCTAGAGATAGGATTTTTATAGTAATTTGGCTATGGGGGTCTGAGGTATCAGTTCATTTTGGAAAAGGAATCTCTTGCCCAACATTGTTTGGAGATCCCTGCTCTAGCACAATCACTCTACTTATATTATCTCTATGCTTTATCAAGTTTCCCTTTGTTCTAAAACCATTTCTGAATCACTGCATGAAATGTTCCCCCCATTGAGTGCCACAGGTCCCTGTACTGCAACTAAATTGATTCCGGACACCATTTAATCTACGTCAGGTCGGCTAACCCCATCAATCTTCACTAGAAGCTTGTAATTAGATAACATGCTTTGCCCTGTTGGCGACCGTATAACTGTACTCGTAAATAGAGCGAGTAAAGTGTTATGGGCTTACTCATATTTACTACACAAACATGGTGCACATTTCAGTGAGAGAATTTGTGACAAGTCATAAAGAAAGAAAAGAAAGAAAAAGATTTATTCTGGACAACACACAACATTACATTAAAGACTGTATAAATTACAAAAAACAAGAATTAAAGAAAACAAACAGAACCAATTAAAAACTACACAAAAATGCAATGTTGCGTGATGCCAGGAATAGGTCTCGACTCTGCAATATGCTCAGGTTAGTAAGAAAAACTAACCCTCGCGCTGGTTTTCAGTCGAGGCCCACGTCCATGACATCACGAACATACAGTGACACAGTACGGACGGTATACAATTAACAAATAAAATAAAAAAAAACAATGAAGCATAGTGAAAGTGCGAGCCACGCCGCGCCACGATATTTATAATCTATGGTCGGTCGGTAAACACGGCACTGCACTATACATGTACTACCCATTTTAAAAATAAAATAAATAAAGTTTGATCTGTGAATTGCACGTGGTGCCACATCATCATAAACTAAAGAAATTACTAAACTAAGTACATATTTGACAATTCGTATTGTCATTGAGCTATTATTACTATGTATAGAGAAGCTATCATAAGCAAAGATGATGTCCCATTTTTTTAGAGTCAACTATAGTTCTCTTTAGCACTGAAACAATTGTTAGTCGTCTAAGCAGACAGCAGAAACACGTAAATCAAAATCAAAATCAAAATTCATTTATTCATATTAGGCCCTTATAGGGCACTTGTGAAAGTTAACAAATGACTCTACACCGGTTGACGGTACACCGTAGCGCTACCAGAACGCTTTTAGGAGTATTTTACTCGCAAACACCGTGATTTTCACGGCGCTTACGCGTTTTGTTCATACAACAACAAGTGTGGCCGGATGGCCTCAGTTGAACGGAACATAGTTGTGATGTGTGTGCGTCTTCTCTATCCGTAGTAATAATAGCTCAATGTGACAAGTGACTCGCGCCCCGAGGCGTATCCGAATTCTCTCCCTGAAATTTGTACCTTTTTGTTTACTAAATAAAGTTCTTTAGGTATTCTATTGTTATGTTTAAAAGTGCGCGCCGCGTCGCGACGAGATTCGACGCGACAGGCGTAGCGCAAAGCCGTGCGACGTTCTCAAATTCTCTCAGTGAAATTTGTACCTTTTTGTGTAGTAGATTAAAATCTATTTGTATAATTGTAGGCATACTATATAACAGGTGTAGATTTCGAGATGGCATATAATCGAAACCTATGGGACCAATAGTGAATTCTCAAAAAAAAAAAAACATTTCTTACAAAATGAAAACCTTGCTCGAGAATAATGTATGAAAAGTAAAAAAAAAATTGAGAATTCAGTGTTAGTCCAATAGTAAAAGTTGTTCAGCAGGACTAATCCAACATGTTTCGACATATATTTCGAATATAACATAGTAAATCGTATCGGTGTAAATTGACCCTTATTGTGAAGACCTCATTCGCTTTTTAGGGTTCCGTAGCCAAATAGCAAAAAACAGAACCCTTATAGATTCGTCATGTCTGTCTGTCTGTCCGTCCGTATGTCACATCCACTTTTTTCCGAAACTATAAGAACTATAATGTTGAAACTTGGTAAGTAGATGTATTCTGTGAACCGCATTAAGATTTTCACACAAAAATAGAAAAAAAAAAAAGTTGGGGGTTCCCCATGCTTAGAACTGAAACTCATTTTTTTTTTACATACATCCCATATGTGTGGTGGGTGTGTCTATGGATAGGTCTTCAAAAATGATATTGAGGTTTCTTATATCATTTTTTTCTAAACTGAATAGTTTGCGCGAGAGACACTTCCAAAGTGGTAAAATGTGTGCCCCCCCCCTGTAACTTCAAAATTAAGAGAATGATAAATCTATAAAAAATATATGATGTACATTACCATGCAAAACTTCCAACGAAAATTGGTTTGAACGAGATCTAGTAAGTAGTTTTTTTTCATACGTCATAAATTGAAATTGATATCAAATACTCAGGTCTAGGTATACTACCATTTACTTATATACCTACAGGTTTATACGGAACCCTCGGTGCGCGAGTCTGACTCGCACTTGGCCGGTTTTTTATATTATTACATTCAGCCGTTCTCGAGGGATCTAATGCTTTCCCGGGATAAAAGTTCCATATTATTCCACGTTATGATCTACCCGTGTGGCAAATTTCATCATTATTGGTTGCGCCGTTGAGGCGTCAGGAGGTAACAAACAAAACCCACGTTCGCAAATAATTATATTTCTAGGAAAGGAGGATAGATAAGTTTAGAATTAGAACAATTAGAGTAGTCAGCTCGTGAATTTGACACCACAACTGTACCAACTCATCAAAATAATAATTTCTAGACAGTTCCGAATGAAGTTTGGTCTAGTTAGTTCGACAGTTGTTCAATCAACCTAGATTGAACCCCGCCGTGATGACAGGCCGAGCCAGATGAAGGAATTACATTGAATTCCGTATGAAGAGAGGATAGTTTAGTTAGTTACCTACTGTACTATGAGGGAATGAATATTCATATACATACAGTTCTAATCGTGCGTCCATCCTTGGCGAACCGAGCACGAGCCGCACGAACGAGCACACTGCGAGCACGATTCGCGTAGCGCGGACGGGCTTGCGAGCCTCGAACGAGCGCGATTGTCAGTTTTTTCACGAACAAAGGGATTCGCATCGTGCTCGTTGTAGGCTCGTTCGTGGCTCGGCTCGTGCTCAATTCGCGTAGCATGGACGCACCATAAGAATATAATATTGTGATTTTAAAATGTGTTTAGAACGTTTGTTGTTGTAACGTTGTCTTAACTTATTACCTTATGTATTTCCCCGCGGTATTATAAATTATAGTCAATGCGGATGAAATCGTGTACAAAAGCTAGTAAAAATTAAGGGTCTATCTGGAATAGAGACATGAATTATCCATCATGAACAAAAATAGCTTTAAACAAAAGTCTTCACGCCTTAGTTAGTGAAGAGGTAGGCACTGGAACAGGTGTGTGTGAACTGAAACTCACATTTCACTGAAAACATTTCAGTGACATGTGGGCTGAAGGTTATTTATTACCTTGATTATTCATCAATTATTGTACTTTGCTGACCCCAGAATCGAACTAAAAACCTCTAGCCGAGTACTATGCCACTCGACTCGACCAACGAGGTGATACATAAGTACAGTTGTAGTTTCCTCAAAAATATATTTTGCATATATTTTAAAATTATGACAGCTTTTCTAAATTAAACATCTATTTAAAAACAAGGCACGTTTCATTAAATTATAAAAAATGAAATATGAATATTCCTCATTGTTCACGGAAACATTTTACAAACCATAATTAATTTAAAAACTGCAAAGTTATAAAGTAATCACACAGCGTCACGGACAATGAACTCCGATTATTTATGCATTCGTTCGTGTGTTCGCTTATTTGTAGAACAAAAGAAAAAAGATTGAGTTTGTTGAGCTTTAGAATTTACTTCGAATAAATCACTTTGGTATATTTTTTTTTGGGTTTATGAACCGAAAGGTCAAACTGACTTTGAATAACTTTAATATCTTTAAAATTTCAATATTCTCATTTTAAATAATGTACCTACTAATACGTCTAAAAAAGTACAATTAAACATGTTTTTATATAATAAAAACACTGTCTTAGGTTGTTAATTTTCCGAATAAATAAAAAATGCTCTACGGCGTAGACCCCTCTACAATAAGGTCTACGATGTCGTAGCACCACAGACCTTCCTTAAATCCTTACATAAAACGCAATGTATCTTTGTCAGTCTTTGTGATTATATCTCGAAACCAACCGGGAGCATTACTAGGGGGATCGTTAAAGTGTTGCTGAAATTTACAAACCCTAGGAGGTAACTGGCTCTCAAGAGCCACTGCCGCAAACACCAGCAGGTACTTTGCAATAGATTTTCAACTTGAGAGTACTACAAAGAACTCCAGCGCGCTATGCCTATTTCCTTCACCGACAGCACAAGCTCAATTTTAGATTCAAACCTATAAACTTCTTCAGAGCTTTGAGCGTTGCAACAGAGCTTTAAACATTTACCCCCTTTTTTCGTCAGATGGTTTAAAGCAAGTCTAGCAAGGCCTGAGATTTAAACGTATCCGTAATTCCTACCGTCATCCTAATCCTAACAAATATTTTAAATACGAAAGTAAGTTTGTTTGTTTGTTTGTTTGTTTGTTGACGCCTCAACTACTAAAAGGATTGCAATCGGCATGCAGATAGCCTATGGTATGAAGAAGGACATAGGCAACTTTTTATCACGAGAACGCGGGTGAAACCGAAGGGATAGTAGTATAACAATAACAGCCGGGACTAGCTTAAAACCTAGGTTTTACTAGAGTTGGCTACTACAGTTCGCGGCGTAGACTGTACTATAATTGATAGTGCTACAATACCTTCGATCAACCATACTCAAAGTGTACTCCGCGGAGCCCTATAGCTCTACGATATTTCTGGAGTTTTCAGAGAGGTAGAGCATAGCGTTTATTCGGTCATTCAGGACAAAGCATTTTATATGTATAGATTACAATCTTTCCGTACCATTCATCACGATCGGTTGTGTAGTCGATGCGTTAAGAGGTGACAGACAAACTCACTTTCGCATTTATTATATTAGTAGGAAGTAGAATAGGATATACCTGTTGGAAATACATATTTTCAGTGTTTCCCGAAATTTCCTTCCTTTCCTTTCCTTTTCCTTGTGTATCTCACGCACCGTTGGTCACTCGCCATTGAGAGTCAAGGTGAGGCATTGGCAGTGAGCCTAGATGTGGCGAAGGCGTTCGATCGGGTCTGGCACAGGGGTCTTCTCACGAAGTTACCAGCATACGGGCTTCCCGAGGGATTATGCAAATGGATCGCCAGCTTTCTGTCCAGCAGATGCATAAGAGCCGTCGTCGACGGTAGCTGCTCCGATAGCATGGACATAAATGCCGGCGTCCCGCAAGGCTCTGTGCTGTCCCCAACACTGTTCCTTCTGCATATCAATGATATGCTGTCTATTGACGGCATTCATTGCTATGCGGACGACAGTACAGGGGACACCCATTATACGGGCCGTGCAAATATCCCTCGTTCCGAGGTAGAGGAAAGCCGCGAACGGCTGGTGTCTGAAATCGAGAGTACACTAAGTAGTGTCTCCGATTGGGGTCGACTAAACCTAGTCCATTTCAACCCCACTAAGACCCAAGCCTGCGCGTTCACCGCTAAGAAAACCCCATGGTCTGTGGCTCCACAATTCCAGAACACTTCCTTGAACATCAGTCAAAGCATCAGGATCCTTGGCGTCGACATTTCTAGCGACGTTTTGTTCCGAAGTCATTTGGAAGACAAGGTTAAGCTGGCATCCAAAAAGCTTGGAGTGCTCAACAGAGCGAGGCAGTACTTCACATCGGGGCAAAGGCTGCAACTTTATAAGTCGCAGGTCCGGTCTATGGGCGGGAGCACCGGGATACCAGCTTGGGCCTTTAGACTCGGTCCAGCGACGTGCCGCCAGAATTGTTGACGATCCCGAGCTCACAAGCGGTTTAGAGCCCCTCAGTCTGAGGAGAGACTTTGGCTCCTTATGTGTGTTCTACCGCTTGTACAACGGAGAGTGTTCTAAGGAATTGTTTGACTTGATGCCCACGGCTACCTTCCACCATCGCAACTCTCGCCATCGACGGGGAATCCATCCACACACATTGAAACCAGAACTGTTTCGAACTGTTTCAGGGTCGGCAACGCGCGCGTGATACCCCTGGTGTTGCAAGCGTCCATAGGCTACGGTAACCGCTTACCATCAGGCGGGCCGTATGCTTGTTTGCCACCTAAGTGGTATAAAAAAAAAAAAAAAAAAAAAAACTGTGCGGGCTAAAAGGAGTTTTCTTCCGCGGACGCTCGGGCTGTGGAATGAGCTCCCCGCCGTGGTTTTCCCAATGGAGTACAGCATGGGGTTCTTCAAAAAGGGTGTGAAAAGGTTTCTTCAGGGTCGGCAACGCGCGAGTGATACCCCTGGTGTTGCAAGCGTCCATAGGCTACGGTAACTGCTTACCATCAGGCGGGCCGTATGCTTGTTTGCCACCACAGTGGTATAAAAAAAAAAAAAAAAAAAACAATTTTCCTACCAACTTTTCCTATTTTACGAACTATTACGAATATTATTAAAAAAATAAACCGGTCGGTCCAGCTTTTCTCAAGGGACGCGCTTACCAACGAACAGCATTTAATTATTATTTATATAAAAATAGCTGTCCTCTATGTCCTTTAACATAGCGTAGGCTATCTGCGTGCAAAATTTCATCATGGTTCAGCGGTTTAGGCGTGAAAGAGTAACAGACAGATATACATGTTTACTTTCGCATTCATAGTATAATATGGATGTTATATCATCAACAAATAAAATCCTCTATTAGTCTCTCAATTAAAATAATTAATAAAAAATCGTAGTAAAGCAGCCGCCTTACCTACCAATTAACAAATTGATAATGTCCTCGATTGTACGTCCAATTACTGACACAGGGTTTTCTTTCCATTCGTAATCGGCTAGTGATGAATTATTTAGTAATTTCCTTGGTATCTTTTCTAGTATACATTCGTTGTTTGTGTTACTTATCTTTTTATTAAAAATCGGGTATAGTAATTCTATCTTATTATAATGAAGTCTATACATCGTTTAATTCTTCGTTCGTTTCCGTAAATATGAAAACTATTAACTATTTACTAAAATTAAATATGTACCTACAACAATGATTAAAATTATTTATTTATCAATATCAAAATACAATAAGGTTGAAACCTTATTGTGTTTTGAAATGTTAATATTTCCAATAAATAAGGTTACTGAACATGTTTTAACAATACACACGAATCGCCCAAGGTTATCGTTATTTCAATACTTTGATAATGCGCGGTATCTTAATTTATGCTGGCAATTATTTTAGTAAAAGTTTCTGTTTTTATAGAATAGCTTGCTTCCGCCCCGTGGTTTTATTCATATTCTGTAGGATCCTATATTTAACTGGTCCTATGTCCTATTATTATAGGACCTAAAGTAGCTGTATGTCAAATTTCATGAAAGTACGTTCAGCCGTTATGGACCCGAGTGATAACAAACATATCAACTTTCGCATTCTTAATATTAGTATTAGGACTACATATTATATTCATATTCATTTCATAAGAAGAAGCGCTCGTGGTGAAGCAAGATAAGCCGTTCTTAATCGATCGGCAAGTTAAGCCACTACCGTCGTGGTCGGTACCTGGATGGGTGACCGCGGTATTTCAAATCGAGTGTTTCTGTGCTTCGAAAGGCACGTAAAGCCGTTGGTCCCGGTTATCACTTAATTGTGATAGTCGTTAAGCTAGTTGGAGGCCCGTTAGGCAGCTTGAAAACTCCATCAGTAGGTTGACCACTAGACTACCTCCACCGATCCGCAGTGGGCACGCGTGGTGGAGTGTTATATTATTAAGTATGTAGGTACATGTAAAAACATTTGGTACGGTGGTTGGAATAAATAAATCAGTCTTGATCAATCTGTCGTTTTAATCACAACATGGTGACAGCGGTGTTTAAAAATATAAATATTTAAAGCAAATTTATGGTGCTGAGTTGTTACAAAAGTGAGCGTGTATTCTTGTATAATAGTAATCAAAACGCGTAATTATGGAGCATGCCAGACCGCCATCGGAATTATGTTTGGAAGGCGGGCCAGCGACAAGAGCAGACGCGTGGCGAAAATGGTACCAGCAATTTATGGTATTTCTGAAGGCTTCGGGTGTTCACAAAGAAACAACAGATGTGCAAGCAAGTCTACTGATCAATTTGATTGGTTCTGAAGGGTACGACGTGTATACGACATTCAAATTCATGAAGGACGAAAATAAAGAAAATTTTGATACGCTTATAAACAAGTTTAATGAGTATTTTAAAACCAAACAAAATACTACATTGGCTCGTTTTAAGTTTTTCTCAAGAAACCAAGAGGCAGGCGAGTCAATAGATGAATACGTCACGGCGCTTAAACTTCTGACTCAGCATTGTGAATTTGAGCATCTCGAAGAGGGACTAATAAGGGACCGAATAGTTTGTGGTGTCGTCGATGGCAGGTTACGAGACCGTTTGCTCAGAGCGGATGACCTTACCTTGGCTAAAACCGTAAATTTATGCCAAGCGAGTGAAATGTCACACGAGGAGAAAAGGCAGATTGAAGGAGTAAAGGCTGGATCGAGTAAAGAAGGTGCAGCTGTATTAGTGGATGCTGTGTACGGGTCGCGAGGAGAAGCGCGGGCCGCGGAGTGGCGCGGAACGGCGCCCATGGCGGCGGCGAGACCGGCGCGCGGCGGCGGCGGTGGCAGGGGCCGCGGCCGCCCGGCGCAACGCTGGCGTGGCCGCGCCGCTGCTAGCGGTGGCAGTGCCAGCCAGCGTCAGGACGAACTGGGAGTCGTCGCAAGGTATTCGTGTACTACGTGTGGAGGTATGAGTTGTAATACTTACCAATGTCCGGCTAAAAACGTTCTGTGTTTTTTGTGTAATCAACGCGGTCATTTCAAAAAAAATGTGTCCGAAATTAAAAAGACACGTATATCAATTAGCCGAGGAGGACAGTAGTGACGGAGAGCTTTATTACATTTCTAGTATCGACGGGGTCGATCACACTAAGGACACTAAGTGGTATGAGTCATTGTTATTGAATAAAAATGGAAATGAAGAAATATTTAAGCTAGACACAGGGTCGGATTTGAATGTTATATCTTTAAAAAGTTATAAAAGACTAGGACTCAATGTTGAACTATTGAATAGTGATAATACTAAGGCTCAGTCTTTTTGTGGCAATTTTATACCAATTGTAGGATCATGTTTTATTGAATGGATATACAAGGGTTGCGTGTTTAATCTGCGTTTCATTGTGTCTGAGAATGATTGTTGTAGTCTATTAGGAAAATATGCCTGTGAAAACTTAGGTATAATTAAACGCATATTTTCATTAAACATTCATGAGTATAGTGATCTTTTTCAGGGGTTAGGAAAGTTACCAGGCAAATATAGAATTGTAGTTCAAAGCGATGCCAACCCGTCTGTCTGTCCGGTTCGTAAGATACCTATAGGCGTGCGTGACAAACTGTTAATTGAATTAAATCGTATGGAAAACATGGGAGTCATTAGAAAAATATCACATCCAACTCCGTGGGTGAATGCAATCGTAGTGGCCGCTAAGAAAGACAATACTATTCGTGTGTGCCTCGATCCGCGTCCGCTGAATCGCGTCGTGCAACGTGCGCGTTATCCGTTGCCTACGCTCACAGAAATCGCTACCAAGCTACAGGGTGCACGATATTTTAGTAAATTAGACGCCAGATCTGGATTTTGGATGGTTCAGATTGATGACGACAGCGCGGACTTGTGCACGTTTGGCACACCGTTTGGAAGATATCAATTTTTGCGATTACCTTACGGTATTAACTGTGCATCAGAGGTTTTCCATTCAAAAATTAGGCAAATTCTAGAAGATCTACAGGGTGTAGACTCATTTATTGATGATATAATAGTCTGGGCATCAAGTAAGACTGAGCACGATGCTAGATTAAAACAATTATTGGAACGAGCGCGAGAAGCAGGCATCAGATTTAATAAAGATAAGTGTGAATTTTGTGTAGAAGAAGTAAGTTACCTAGGTCATACGTTTAGTGCTCAAGGTATGAGAATAGATGTTACTAAAATAAAAGCAATTCAACAAATGCCAAATCCCGGTGATAGGCAGTCATTAGAACGTTTTTTAGGCATGGTAAACTATCTTTCTAAATTTATTCCGAATTATTCTGAGGTAGCATCCCCATTGCGCTCTTTGTTAAAAAAAAAACTCAGAGTGGTTGTGGGATGAAGTTCACGAGTCAGCTATACGGCAGTTAAAGGAGTCAGTGTGCGATGCGCCTGTGTTAGCGCTATACTCGGTGAATGAGCCGGTGTTATTGTCTGTAGATGCGAGCTCGCGCGCGTTGGGCGCGGTACTGTTGCAGGCCGGCCGACCCGTTGAGTTCGCCTCGGCGACTCTTACGGAAACACAATGTCGTTACGCTCAAATTGAAAAGGAGCTATTAGCTATTGTTTTTGCATTGGAACGTTTTCATCAATATATTTTTGGCAGGCAAAATGTTACAGTAGAAAGCGATCATAAGCCCCTAGAAGCATTATTAAACAAACCCTTAGATTCCGTGCCAGCTCGACTACAGCGCATGATGTTACGTACGCAAGGCTATGATTTTAATGTTATTTATAAGCCAGGTAAATATATGTTTGTTGCTGACACTTTGTCGCGGGCACCGTTAAATGATTTAGTTAAAGATAATATTTCTGAGGAGATCGCAGAACAATCATGTTTTTTATTAGAACATGTACGATTTAGTAATAGTAAAATGCGCTTGATTAAAGAGGAAACCGCCAACGATAAGGAATGTAAATTATTAATTCAATATATTTACAATGGATGGCCAGAAAATAAATATGACGTCAATGAACTTGTGCGGTCACAGTGGTCTTATAGGCAAAGTCTTGAATATGTAGATGGTATAATATTTAAGGATAATCTAGTATACATTCCGCGTGATTTACGGAAGGAAATGTTAAAGCGCCTTCACGATGGACACATGGGGATCGATAGATGTAAGCGTCATGGTCGTGAGGTCATGTTTTGGCCAAACATGTCGCGGGACATTGAAGTGACCGTGCGGCGCTGTGCAGCTTGTACAGAGCGCGCAGCACGCCCTACGCGTGAGCACTTGAGACCTCATCATATACCAAACATGCCATGGGCTAAGGTGGGCTCTGATATATTTCAGTATGGAAATAAGTATTTTCTTATTTTAGTAGATTATTTTTCCAATTTTATAGAAGTAAATCCATTAAAGAACATCACTAGTAAAGCAGTAATAGTAGCTATGAAGGATCAGTTTTCTAGACACGGTATTCCAACAGAGTTGGTGACCGATAACGGGCCTGCATACGCCTCTAAGGAGTTCAAGGACTTCAAAAACGAATGGGGTTTTGATCACACAACATCATCACCTAATTATCCCCAATCTAATGGTAAGAGCGAGAGGAGTGTCCAAACAATAAAAAATATTCTGGTGAAATCATTAAAGTCGGGTACAGATTTTTATTTAGGGTTATTGAACTTTAGAAATACACCTCGTGACTGTGTTAATTCACCTTCACAGTTACTAATGGGCCGTAATTTGAACACTAGACTACCTTCTCATGCAAGTAAATTAGTACCTAATCGTGATCATAATGTTGACTTTCAGAATATAATTCATAAACAAGAAATAAGCAAAAAATATTATGACCATCACGCTCGGGCATTAAAATCTCTTGAGCCCGGTGACCCTGTCATTATGCTTGATGATGGCACACGTAAATATGCAAGAGTGCACTCAAAAGCAACTCAACCTCGGTCATATTTTGTATCCGACAACTCAGGGAGGTGCTACAGACGCAACCGGCGTCATCTTATTAAAATTGAGTCCGATAATATTCACATACAAAGTGATGAGGAGAAGTTGTCGGGTGCAGAAAATGAAAACGAAGCCTCATCGGCAATCATAGCAAAAACAGATAGTGATGAGTCTAAGGCGACCAGTAGTGGTAAGTTGTTGGGCACGCATGTAGACATCAATTCTGAACGTATCCATAGACCGGCAGCTATCACGGCACGTAAGAATCTACGTCTAATGCGTAGTAATCAATAGCACTGCCTGTATATCTTTAATTGTGCTGATAGAATACAGAGTAGGGACATGTCATTGATTTATTTGTAAAAAAAAAAAAAAAAAATGGTAATTAGTTATGTACCTAGGTTGTAGTAAGTCATAATTTTTCTCTATATTATTTAATGGGAATCTAGAAAATTAGATGAATGATGATAGAATGTAAGAGTAATGCTATAATTACATACGTTTTACATAACCTGTAAAAGATAATTAAAATGTATTTATCAAATGTGTAGGATTAAAATACAAGCATTCCATTTTGCCACTTTGATTGCATGGTTTAGATTATATTATGATGTAATTATATAAATAAAAATTTAATAAGTAAAAATTATTATTTATTCACCGGATAAATAAATATGTATAATATCTTAAATGCATGTATGTATTAGGTATCATGGTTTTATAAAATAAAATGTATGTTATTACCTAACCATTAATTTCAAGATCTTAATAATGTAAAAAAAAAAAAAAAAAAAAAAGAAGTGGGGGAAGATGTTATATTATTAAGTATGTAGGTACATGTAAAAACATTTGGTACGGTGGTTGGAATAAATAAATCAGTCTTGATCAATCTGTCGTTTTAATCACAACAGTGGAGTACCTACCCACTCCCACATGGGACACGTGGGACATTATAGGCTGATGATGATGATGATGATATTCATATTTAAATATATTTCTAAAACAAAAATCCTGACTTTCCTTAAAAATAATATAATAGCATTTGTGAGTTTTCAATAACAATACCCTGCGAGGAACCAATCCAAAACTATCGAAGAAAACTTATTGAAACATAAAAAATCCAAAGCTTTCTATTAGATCAGCTGTTTGGTGTGCACTCCGCAATGCATGCGAGAGCTTCCCGGGGCTTTAATTACGTTAAAACCTCAAAGAAAGACGTGGAAGGAATATTAATTTACGTAAATCGATTCGGAAGCGACCAACGAATTAATAGATACTTTAGATGGGTGCAATGCACCAACGTGCCGAGCTTTTCCTTTAGTCTGTGATCTGAATTTAGTGGAGCCAGTGGCTAGTCGTATCGTTGAAAGCATAAAGGTGGGTCTACGCTAGGCGAGCCGAACATTCGTAAAAGGCGACTAAACGGGGACCTTCGGGGTCGTGGGCAATCGGGGTGGGGATCCTGAACTCCCAGAAGCGGCCCCGAGGAGGACGATGAGTCGTTGTGGTCACGACTCATCGTGCGATAGCACCGCGAGGGTGCTGGGGGGAGGTATCACACTTCCCCCGGGACGGGCTATCACAGCGCCGCGCGTGGAGGGGCGAGCAGGTACGCGATCTGCACGAGAGCCCGACCCCCTCTGTAGCGCAGGTGGCGACCACCGTGAGGTTTTAGCCGGTAAAAGTCCGGAATAACCTGGCCGCTCCCACCCAGGGCGGTCGGGTATCCTATGAGGATTTCCCCACGCTAATAAAAAAAAAAAAAAAAAAAAGGCGAGCTGAACATGAACTTTGCTACTCTAAGCGTGTTGTCGCTCGCGGCATCAAGTGTGGGATTAAAATGAGCCGACAACAATCATTATAACCCGATGCGAATCCCTTTGTGTTCTTCAAAAAACCGACAATTGGCGGAGCGTTAAGTGTGAGCCTAATGCTCATTCTAGTGTAGACCCACCAAACAGAATGAAGTTTGAAGAAATCTGTTTGAAGTCAGAATAAATGATAACGGCGCTGCGCAAACGTACAATTGTTACAATTGTACTGAAACTTACTGAAAACAAGCAACGAATTGTACCAGTGACCAGAAGAAGCTACCGGCGACTGTGTCCGATCGCCGCTACGGACACAGCAACTACGGTATCCTGATGTCGTGTGACGTGTCGGTAACAAAAACTGACTTGCGCAGCGTTAACATCGCTTACAGAGATTCCGTTTTTTTTTAATGTGCAGTTTGTAGACCGTCCCGTTTGATGGTAAAGCTTTAATAATGCACCCCTGTATAATGGATAGGTAACGAAAATCATAGTCAACAACCCAGATTACACAATCTTCCCCTGACCGGAAGTCCATAAATACCCATGGGAAATACACTATGAATATTTATTCATATTTGTAACTATTACTACTAAGCAATTTATGTGTTAATCATTTATATCTCTTTCTTTCTTTCTTTCCCGTGCCATAATCCCGTCATCGAGATCGATAGATAGTCATCTTCGTTTCTATAGCAGTAGGCATACTCGTATATCAAGTATTATCCATGTTATACATACTGTATCCTTATACGCTTATATTAGAGTTTGTTTTTCTTTAGAAAACTTTTTCCGTAATCACTCGATGTACTTATTAGGTCCGTGCACGCACAGGAAATGTGTACGTTTCCACTCGTTTGTTTTATATCCGGCAAAGGTCGTATCGTAATCAGCCTTTTCCGGCGACATGGAAAAATCTTTTTTCTAAATGGCAACATTTTATTACATCATAAATTATTTTTATAGCTGACTTGTTTACAAATTAATGTGTTATGTTGGATGTTTATCTTTGGCGCTATTTTATGGTTAAATTTCGGTGTGAAAGAACTATTTAAATTATTTTTTAAGTCTTTGTACTTTTTAAAGGGTGAGTTAGACGTCAACTTGTGTCGTTAAAAGTATTTTTAGATCTTGGGTCGATATAAATATTTAAGTTCATTTACCTATGCCATGAAGTAAAATCCCTAGGTAAAAGATTGATTGAATTCTAAAGTTAGTTAATAATTATCATCAAATTCAGTCCAAAGATATCCACAGCTGAAGGTTACTCCAAAATTAAATCCTTTATCCTTATCTACTACAGAGGAGATCGCGGGTGACAACGCGGGACAGAAATTAACCTAGTTAAATCTATATATATAAAATGCTTTGTCCTGAATGACTGACTGACAATCATCGCACAGCCTAAACCGCTGATCGTAGAGAGCTGAAACTTGGGAGGGTGTGTTCTTTGTATCACGTAGGCATCAGATAAGAAAGGATTTTCCGAAATTCTACCCCTAAGGGGGTGAAAAACGGGGGCAAAGTTTGTATGGGACAACGTGATTCCTAGGTTCGATCTACTTCAAATTTTGCATAAACATTCTTTAACAGAATAGATGGAAGATGTGTTTCATATTTTATTGAAACTCATCACCAAACGGGGGTAGAAAGTTATTTTAGGGGTGATTTGCATCGAAGTTGATATCAATACTCCTTAGTACTTTTGATTTAAATATTCTTTGATAGGTATTTGACATTCCAATTTTAAAGAGTATTGCCACAAGTATTGCATTACACCATAGATGGAGAATTATAGTTAGACAAGCCAAGATACGCATATGTCAAAACGTGTATGTTTGAGCAGGACTAAGCGTATTTTTGTGTCCCTATCTCGCGTTGGTATAGGTTTTTATTGTTTGACCTGAGTGTCGATATTTGTTGATGAGAGCAGTGAAACTGTGAAACCCTAATTGTATGTTATTTGTGACTTTGTATCAGCGTTGCCAGACGTCGTCGTTTTTTTAACTGATACAGTAAGTAAATCAAAGGATTACTATACTCAAGTGTATTTTCTGTCAATATCATGCATTGTATAAATAATTTCGTCTAAATTCGATGTTATAAGGAGTAACTTAGCTACTTTTATTTTTGAAAAATAATTAGTGTTCCGCGCAAAAAAATCTAACCGTTCGCGGGTGAAACCGCGGGGGTCTGCTAGTCTTCAATAAAATTCTGAACATCTAAAACACATAACATTCATTTGTGTGCATGAACATATCTGTATGTCCTGAGTCTGGGTGTAATTATGTATATTAAGTATGTATTTACAAACAAAAAGTAGTATATGTATTATATCAGTAATCTGGTTTCCATAGTACAAGCTCTGCTTAGTTTGGGATCAGATGACCGTGTGTGAGAAATGTCTCAGGATATTTATTTATTTATTTATAAAAACGAAGAATAGCTGACCAAGAGAGGTAGAGCATAGCGTTTATTCGCTCGGCGAGCAGCTCGACTGGGGAAGTACCTCCACCTTACAGAATACCGCAGCCAAATAACTTTATGTTGTGTCAGTAACGCGTGAGTGCTTTTGTTGTCGGCGCGTATAAAAAAAGCAAACCCAGTGTCAAATAATAAACCTCTAGAACAGTTCACTAATAAACTAATTAATGGGCCAATTAATCAGTTTGGGCCCAAATAAATAGCGAGTTAGGCAAGCGGTTTAGAAAACCGACTTCGTTTGGCTAGGTAGCTTATGATGGTACCTAATTCATAATTTTAATTGGCCATTTTGCATGGCATAGGGTACTTGGTAGTACCGAATGTATAGCTTTACCAATATTCTGTGGTTTGGGCTATGTAGCTGATTCTAGGCCTTCCCCCTTCATCCTCTGTTTTCATACGTTCACTATCTTTATTATTACTATCATCATCATCATATTAGCCTATGGATGTCCACTGCTGAACATAGGACTCCTCCATTGACTTCCACTTCCAACGGTTTTGGGCCGCTTGCATCCAGCGGTGCCCAGCTACTCTGACCACGTCCTCGCGGCGTCGGTCCACCTGGTGGGAGGGCGTCCCGCTCGGCGCTTTCCAGTACGTGGTCGCCACTATTACTATAATATATCTATACTAATATTATAAAGAGAGAGAGTGCGGATTTTGTATGTTTGTTTATATGCGAAGGGTAATCTCGGAATCTACTGATCCGAATGTGAAAATTCGTTCACATAGACATAGAAAAAAATAAAACTATAGTATTCCCGAGTGTTATAGGCCACTTTTATTCCCGGGAAACAATATATCCCTAGGAAACGCGGGTGAAACCGCGAAATGGAAGCTAGTTTCGTATAAGATAGCCATGTCATATATTAAACCCGTGAAAATCAAGTTTTCCCCCTCATACATTAAATGTACCACGTAATAAACCAAAACATAAAAGGCAACATAATAGCGAAACACACCTAAAAAGAGCAGTTAACTAATTTCTATATGCCACCTTCAGGTTGGACACCACGCCATGGCGCACCCCATCCCCTTTTAATTCATGTCACTCGGCGTTCGGTGGCCCCATACAACAACCTTTACAATATTGGCACAGCTCATGAAACATATGGAGATACCTATGTAAAAAAAAAACTAAGCTTTTGTTGGACGCACACAAATTATAAATATAAAAATACAATATAATACAAAAAAAATATCTAGTAAACTAAAGTGGTCCTAATCCCATAGGGCAGTTTCGACATTAAGAGGTAGGTACAATGCAAATCACGCCTATATGATTATGAGTAAGCAAACGTGTATTTTTGGCATAGTTTTACGAAAGTATGCACTCCTAATGTGCGTTTTGAAATATTTAATTATTGAAATAGTATTTGCTGAATGTATTTTAATGAACTTGGCACACATTATAAGTATACACTGTACATATATAGGTACCTTGTAATAGCTCACGCTTTCTTTATCTTTTTAACTAATATTAGAAATGCGAAAGTGAGTTTGTTTCTTTGTTTATTACACCTTCACGCCTCAACTACTCAACGGATCATCATGAAATTTGTCATGCAGATAGCCTATGGTATGGAGAAGGTTATAGGCTACTTTTTATCCCGGGTAAAACTGCGGGGGACAGTCTTTAATAAATGAAGCTGCGTTTAAACTTAAACTCCACAAAAGTGCAATGATGTATCACGCTTATCATTTGGCTAATAACTTGAACATACACAAATTGTATGAGGGTAACTACCCTGCCTAAGTTCCTCTCCTTTGCTTGTTTCCTTAAGCAACTTAGTAATCAAAGACAACTCAATAAACATAATTTAAATTGGAATGTCTACCTTAGCAAATTTTAAACTAATAATAACAACGTGACTTCACCTTGTTTTTATGATCCGAGACTATCACCGACGCGATCGATGGCTAGGTCCTAATGGAATTAATATGTGTGTAAATATGAGTACGTTTTATATCGAAAACTGTAAGCTATTAGTAATTGTGTATGTTATTTCACGTTACATGAATTTCTGTGGTAGTTGCAGGTAGAAAAATTCAAGTCGTGTAAAGCTATCCCTAAACATAAATTTCATTAAAAATGGTGGTTTTATACATCCTTATTTATAATACAAAAGCGAATGTGAATCGGTTAGTCCATTTTCATGGCTAAGCTATGGCACGGATTTTAATGAAAATTGGTAGAGGGGTGGCTTGGACTCCAGAAATGAGCATAGCTACTTTCTGTCCCGGAAACCCCGGGAAACAGTACACCAATCTAAACTTCACTCTACTCTTAAATCTCTCGCAAACGAAAAAAATCGTCGTAGCCAAAAAAATAAGCAAACAAAATGTTGTTTTTCATAGATCTTTAGTACATTGACTGGGGCTGAGTAACCATGGATACGGAGAGTATGTAGAAAGTTTCACAACGTCAATACCATCGCTTTCCCTATCTGGTAACTTTGCCAGAATAACATGAACGTTTGTAGTTTTAAAGTAAACTTAGAGGAAACATAGGAGATAAGCTATTATTTTACACAGTAGTAGTTTCCGCTCGTCGGGTTTACTGGCGTTTCCAAGTGATCATATGTTTTTCCGAAATAAAGTATCATATAATATTTCTTGGTGTTGCAAGAGTGAATAACACAATATATCGTCGCAGGCACATATGAATAGTCTGACTCTAATACTGGTGCGGAAGGTGGCATTTGCTAAGGAAAGCCGGCAATAAACTCAGCAATTACTCTTTACATAACAAATCATATCAAATAATTTATTCAACAGCTTTAGGTGTAATAATCAGATGATAAAGTAGTTATAAGTTCCTTATAAAACTGCCAGTAATAGCGTATGAATATTAATACAATGTCAGAATTTACGATACAAAATTAAATTATTCAAAATATACCTAGATCTATAATAATAAACAACCAAAATGTCAATTAAATAATTATGCAACTACAACAAGCTTAGATTAATAACATAACACTAACATTCTGATCCCACTAACAACAACAGCAAAAACTACACCAGCCCCGCCAAGCAGCACTTGTTCACAAGTATGACGCGTGTGGCAGCCACCTCGCTATATTGGAGAGATGGTTCTAAATGGCTTTGACTTATGTTATGCCTATGGTATATATAAGTACTAACTACTAATAAAAATCTACATGTCAAAATTCCTTTTCTAGAACTTTTTGTAGCTTAAGAGGTTGATCGGATAACCCACCATAAAGTTCCATAATCTACCACTATCAATCACCATATTTATACAACACTTACGCGTAGTATTTCACCCGTTACGTACGACACAATAGTCATTCAGAAACATATCATAAATCCATAAGTTTCTATTGAAATAATGTTTTTTTATAGCTTGACTGCACTCGAAGGCTCTTGAACACGTGTAGAAACGTACGCAATGTTGTAGCATAGTACCTAATCAGTTGACTCGTAGTTCCCCCGCGCGCCTAGGCTATTTTTTTTTTAACTGACGAAAAAGCGGAGGAGGTTTTACAAGTCGACGCGTTTTTTTTTTAATGATGACTCATAACTTTTTTACAGGTTAGACTGCAATACCTTATAAAATTCAAATTATATTCAAAACTTAATAGATAATGAGCTTGTCTTTCTCTTTTCAGTTATTTAAAAGGTTTATTATTTTTTCCTTTTCAGTTTTTTCGCCGGTTTGTTTTTTTTGTTAAAAAGTTTTTCAATGCCTGTGACACCAACTCACTAAAGGGCTAGGCATTTCCACAGAAAAGGCGACCTATAGGAAATACCTATTGTGTAGGTATATAATATACTATACCTATCTACATGTATTGTGTACCTATTTTGTATATCTATGCAAAATATTAAAATTTCAATAAAATTAAATAGCGTTGTATGAGTAAGGTTAATCATATACTTGTTTTAATTACTCCATCTATCATCTAAGTACCTACATTATTATCTAGAAGCCTTTGTTCACTGGTGTCTCCTTTGACCAAAGACAGAAAAGCCTGCTCCGCACCACGCTCTATTTGTTACAGCAAAAAAATATTTCTTACTTTAAATACAGATTACCATCGTCCATCCAAAAAAATAAGTCAGAGTTTGACACGATAAAAAATGCAACATCACAGCGTGGTCAAACCGTTAGTTTTCTAAACACAATCGCGTGACCTATACCCGTTACGGTGGCTTTCTTTAACAAATTGCCTTCGACAGCGATGACGGAATCTAGATCGAAGGGGTCACGTGGATGTGGTACTTTATAATACCATATCTACCATAATCCTACTATCGTACTACTAATATAATAAATGCGAAAGTGAATTTGTTTGTTTGTTAATACTTGACGCCCACACAACCAATCTTTATGCAATTTGGATAGCCACTTAGGCCCTAGTTGGGCACTTATTAATTCGGCCTTCAACTGAGAAGAACAGGCAGAAACTCAGCAAAGATTTTAAATATTTGCAACCATTTATTTGGACTTTTGTTACTAAATCACGTCGTAGAGGCTGAATGATTTGAATGAATGAAATTAAATATACAGATAGATGGAATAAAAAGTTAGATTTTTTTATGTATGAATCGTTCTCTTGCCTCTAATACTTCAGAAACGGGGGAAAAACCCACAGAGAAGTTAGTACTTTAGAATCCTACACTTTTCTTCATGTGATTTTATTCGTTCCCACTTGAGTAATGGGTGGACGTTAATAAACAATGAAAATTACTTGTAGTAAACTGGGCAAATATAGTTAACGTAAACGCAATAGTAGCGTTAGCCACGTCAATTATTTACACTCAGGAAACTAATCTATATGAATAGGCACAGCGCCTCTCGGGGGGTTCAGTTCAGTTCTCCCATATATATTTTTTTGTAAACAATCTTCTTCACTATCGGTACAGTATACCGAAAGGTGTTACCGAACGAAAGAATGTGTATGTTTTCAGCAACTTGTAAGCAGATCTGTATATTATTATGCGCTGTGTTTTTATAGTTCATTTCGTGTAATAAAATACCATAATTCTTAGTAGACACAAATTGTTACTTTATTCAAATACCACATCTATTCATTTTATTTACTTTTTAATCAGTTTTATTTATCTACCTACTGATATAATTTTAATTACATTTTAATTAAACTACATTCATTATTTTAGTATAATGATGGTTATTTTTATTCATGCCTTAAAATACCACAAGACAGGAATAAGCTGTAGTGTGTAATAACTCCGTTTCATATTTATGGTACTAGCTTTCAACCTCGGTTTAACCCATTATTTTACCACGTAAGGAATTGCACTTCGGGTACTCCTGAGGTAAGAACTAAGATTCCACGGGTATAGGCGTATTGTCTGGCAGTTAGTCGGTGTTTGAGGTAAAGAAGATAGATAGTAAACAAGTAGGTGATCAATTTATACCACCATTTAATTAAAATCTTTTCAGCCTATTTAATTTGAAACGCATCTAAATTTCATGATAATTTTTAAAATAGACATACAATATAATATTTCGACGGACAGCTGGCGTGGTTGTTTTAGATTATATCTATCACGTCCCAGGTCGTGGTTTCGATTCCCATCCAGGACATGCATTTGTGTGCATGAATATGTCTGTATGCCCTGAGTCTGGATGTAATCATGTATATTAAGTAAATACAAACAAAAGGTTTCCATAGTACGAAGATGACCGTGTGTGAGGAATGTCCCAAGATATTTATTTATTTATATTGATTTTTTAATTTGCAAAATGCAAAAGAAACTGTGCCATCTGTTTATTACCTTTCCACGGCTTAACCTCTAAACCAATCGCGATGACGACGACAATTTTTCACGATATTATGCTATAGAGAGTGTCAAAGAGTACTTTTTACAAATGCAAGTGAAACTACGGGGGACCGCTAGCACTGAATACACTCGTATTCAATCACCGCCATAGTCCTGAGTTTATATGAAATTTCGTTCACAGGTGTTACACAGACTTCATACATTTTGTATGAAGGCATAAATCATACGGTATTCGAACGCTTACTGAAATATTATATATGATATTGAAAGTGATCTTCCACTAAGGTCTCAGTAGAACATTAATCAAAGCTTCAGTCAAGCTGGAGATTAAAACAATTGAATTTAGAACCTGGCCCTAGGACCCTAAGATAATTTTTAGCTTACATAATGTATTCCAGCAATTTGACTTAAGTTTTGATACGGACCTTGGATCTAATATCGAAAATAACGTAACTATTATTGTACCCGACAAGACAGTGAGCAAATGTTAGAAGAAAAAAAAAAGAAAAGATACAAAACTGGACGCGGAAAAATAAATAAGTTTTTGTTAAAAAAAGATTTTTAAGACGAGCTTTTCTTGGTGACTATACTTTTTGCTAACTGTACTTGTATTGTCTTCCAATGTACTAATGTACACTAAAATATCAAGTCAATCCGACCACTGGAAGTGGGTGAAATTCGAGCTTGCAAGATTTGGCCCGAACATACATACATTGCAAGTTAATAAAAAGCTTGTAAAATACATCTAGCTGAGCTGAGTAAGTAGAATCTATACAAATAATAATTACCACACATGTATGTAAGAGCATCGCTTGGGAACGGCTCGACCGATTTGGCTGATTCTTCTTTTGTTGTATTCTTAATCGACGGGACCAAGTTTGTATGTTTTTTTTTTTTAATATCTACCGGAGAAGTCGGAAAAACCCGGGCGACGGGCACGAACCGCTAATTGTTAAATAAATAAGACATTTTGATGACAAATACTAATGTTTAAAGTTATATGTCTCTGTACTCATAAAATGCTATTTAACTAACATGTCAATTAAATCATCACATAAATAACTTCATATTGTTTGGCTACACTAATAAATAATAATAAATTATAAGATGTATTTATTTCTCTAACATAAAGGTTCATATCATAACATCTAGATAGGAACTTAAAAATTAACATTTGACAGTCTATTGAGACTACTCCTTTATGAGAGACTGCCTGTACTAGGATACCCTGTCTAACAGGTCACCAGGCCACTGGTAAGTTGATCGATAAATATGTAAAAACTTATACTTTATGAGTAATGTAACAGAGTTATAAAGTCAAAAGTTTTATAGCAAATAGCACGTTATACAGCATTCATCTTTTAAAACGTGCTCTTTGTACATCACATTCTGGTGGAGTGTGCGCGTAATGAGTCTATTAGATCCAGTAGCATTTATTTCAAAGACTTATCACAAATTGGTTTTTGTAATAGCTCTTTAGCCAATCCATTTTCTGACCAAGCCAAATTCCTGTATAAACTGTTCCATTGTAGGTAAAATTGAATTATTGTTATTAGCCTAAGATTAATTTATATAGATATATTAATGTACCTATATTGTCACTTACTAGGGTGATATTATCGCATTGGCGACAAAACCCTTAAATAAAAAAAAAAAAAAAAAAACGTGCTCTTTTAAGTTCAACATATATGCTTATACTGGGTGTAACATAATTGGACTGTTTTACAAAAAAACTTAAACCGTCTTCAAAGTACACGAAGAAGTAATCAAATCCTGATCTGATGACAATGGGACCAAACGGGAAGTGTACCCTTCCAGACAAAAAAAGAATTTTCCAAATTGGTTCATTAATGACGGAGTTATGAGGTAACAAACATAAAAAAAAAAAAAAAAAGAATACAACCGACTTGAGAACCTCCTTCTTTTTTTGAAGTCGGTTAAAAAACAGCCCAAAATAAATTATATCCAAGTTTATTGAATTAAAATCATAACCTACATGTCACTAGTCAATGAGGATCATTATCGTATCCTTTCCGTTACACCCTGTATATATATAGCCCATCAATAAATGCAAGGCTACTGGCAAGTCGTCAGTTACCTCTACATCCAACATCAACACTTCAATACTACAATAGGTATAGCCACGTGACGAGACTTCCAGTCTAGATGTAAATAAATAGAAACTAGGTTAAGTCGTGGCGTGTTGACATAGACGTTAAGAACTGGAGTCGACTTGAAGGAGCTTTGGAAGGCAAATACTCGACGATCTATGAGAATTTCTCGTATTGTGTAATGTGCAATGCGAAAAAATTATAACAATTGATTAGTACAAAAATGGGCTTACACTACGAGTAACATGTTACGAATTTATTTATTATATTTATACAAAATAAACATCATCATTTTTACAAAATAAAAGTTACAGAAATGGTCGCTTTAAAACATAATAAAAACTACTAATTCATGCAAAAAAATGCATTGAATACTATTTTTATAATAAAATGAAATTAATGAAACTCATGGGATTCGATTTTACTTGATAATGAGCTAACTTTCTCGAATATTGTATACATTTAGATAAGTGCAGTTTTTTTTAATTATATTTTTAAGTTAAATTAATAGTACAGCATTTCAACCATTAAATCTCGTTAGGTTGTAGCCTATATGTAAAATGTTGTAATAATGTTGTAATTATTTTGAGGCGATGATAGCTTATGGGGCCAACCCCAAGCTCTTAAAACAATATTATTATAACCTTATTTGTCTTTTGTCTTGTTTAAACGCCCGATGACAAAGAAGGACAAAAGACAAATAAGGTTATAATAACATTATTTTAAGAGCTTGTGGTAGGCCCACTAGGGTAGTGAAGTCGGATACCAAGACGAAGGTCCCGGGTTCGAATCCTACAATAATTCTGAGCTTTCGGTGAAGTAAAACATCGTGAATAAAACCATAGCACGGTAGTAGGGTACTTTGTAGTACCCATCTAGCTGGCTACCACCCTCAAGTTGAAAATCTGTCGCCAAGCACCTATTGGTGAGTTCCGACAGCTGCACTAGAGAGCCAGTTCCTTCTAGGCTTTGTGTGCTTACTACCTTCGGCCACATCACCACGGAATGGGAACACTGGAAACACGGTTTTGACGGGCCCGGGCGCAGTTGGTTAAGACGTGGAGTCTTAACCTATAGCGCCGCAGGTCGTGGGTTCGATTCCCACACAGGACATTCATTTCTGTGCATGAACATGTCTGTATGTCCTGAGTCTGGGTGTAATTATGTATATTAAGTATGTATTTACAAACAAAAAGTAGTATATGTATTAGATCAGTTACCTGTTTCCATAGTACAAGCTTTGCTTAGTTTGGGATCAGATGACCGTGAGTGAGGAATGTCCCAGGATATTTATTTATTTACGGTAGGCAGATGATGTTGACAAACCTTCGCCATCAATTTTGTATTATACCGTGTTCAAAAGCATATCACAGGTCAGGTACAGTATTCCACATGACTTGCACAACACTTGATTGATAGTTCAGTCTAAGGTTGACATTACTACCCCTAAGGGGAGGGGCTGTCCCCTTTCAAGCGAGCACGCGATGAGACGATGTCACTTACATTTCGTTGAATATTGTTGGCGTTATTGAATAAATACTGTTGTGTTATACAAACATTTTTGTGTTATCTTATTACTAGTTTTTTGTGTGTATATTGTGGCGTCACATGTTATATAATAAGTAGCTATGTCCTTGTCCGTGCTAAAGGCATCTTGCCACATCAAAATGTGTGTGATGTCGAGGTGACAAACTAACAAGCATATTTATTTATCATTATACCGGTTTTTGCCCAGCGATTTTACTAATAAGTAAAAATCTATTAGTCATATCTACTCATTAAATTCAAAGTAAATCCACACAATTAGTTAAGAACATGTACGAATGTTCACATTAGTTCGCATCAGTACAATTTTAGTAATTAATTGTACTCAGCTTTTTTTTAAATAAAATTAAAGCTTGTGTAAAATAAACTTGTCGTAAGGTCGTTGTTGTAAGGTATGAAATTGCGCTGGATTTTCCTAATATAAGCAATTATTTCTCAAATATTCAACCCCTAAGGGGATACAAAAGGGATTGTCAGTGAACCCGCTCGGGGAAGCTCAGCACAAAACCTCATATTTTCTAACCGACTTCAAAAAAAGGTGGAGGTTCTCAATTCGGTTGTATGAATGTTTTTTTTATCAATCGTCATTTATTAATCGATATAGAAAATTATTTTTTTGTTCGGAAGGGTACACTTCCCGTGTAGTCCCATTCTCATCAGATCAGGATTTGATTACTTCTTAGCGTACTTTGAAGTCGGTTTAAGTATTTTGTAAAACAGTTTTCAATTATTTTACCTTAATTAACTGTCTTATTACATGAGATGATTTAAGCCAATACTAGTAAAACCTAGGCTTTTCACAACCCGGGCTCTATTATATTTAAAAGCTGGGCTTTACTAGACTTGGCTTAAACCATCTCATGTAATAAGCGGTAAGAGCTTACATTTATTGCTGTCGTAGCCGCAATGTCGTAGCGTCGTAGACACGGTCGTAGCTACGTGCTACGCCGTAGACCTCAAGGCTCAGATCTAACTTATATTAATTGGAATGTAGAATAAAAACTTTTTAACAAAAAAAAAACACAGAAATAACTGAAAAGCACACAGACTACAATACCTTACAACATTCAAGTTAAATTCAAAATTATATAGATTAAAGAACTTGTTTTTCTCCTTTCAGTTAATTTTTGTTTTACGCAGTCGGGTTTCTTGTTTCTTTTAATAATTGATATAAGAAACTTTTGCAGGCCTGCGCACAATAACTCAGCAAACATTCATCGCAATTCGATAAATGCATACGTTACAAATAAGCATTGATTTTTAATAATATTTAGACATTATAACAACAAATAAGGCTGCGTCCAAACACACCCACGTTATGGCGTCAGAGATAAGATTTATTACACAATGTTGGCGTATAAATAGGTAAATTAATATAAATTAGGTATTATTATAATTACGTCACAGATAATGGTTATTTTCGTAACAAAGACTCAGACTTACTTAGATAAGAAGATTAACTTCATAGAAAATTATTACATTTTATATTAAAATCTCTACCTACAAAACAGATGTTTATAAAAAGCGTAGGCATTCATATTATATACTAGCTTTAGCTTCGCGGTTTCTCTCGCGATTCCCTTTTCAACCTTATAAAAATGACTATCATTCTTAAATTAATCTTAGAATTAAACAAAGAATCTTTTTCTCTGAAAAACTTTATATTACTTATTATTACGCATCTATTGGACCAATATAACTTTTTATGCCTTTTGCGGTCGATATCACGGGACTGTGGGGTCAGAATCTCGCCAATTTGCTCGCACTTTGTCATCAAAATTGGTCGAGGCCTCCGGAGACAAGCTGGCGGAGAGCCCACCAACGCATCAGCTTGGCTTTCCAAACAGAAAACGCTGACAGCCAGCTGGCAATCTTTCCGTTAATAGGAAGCAGCGGCAATTTTTTTATATATATATTGTATTCTGTACATATTTGTTGTAAATGAATTGTATTAAATTCTGTTCAGTAGATACGTACATAACAATTTGTAAATAAATCATATAAAGCTGTTAAAAGAAAGCGCAGGGATACATACCATCGCCTGTTTCTTTGAAATATACGATAACATGAAAAACGACACCCTCTCGCTTTGAACAGATAGCGATTCAAGAAATAAAGCGATGAAATTGGACATTATTTTATAATAATTTGTAAAATGAGGCTTTCGTTTTCTCTGAGTGGAGCGATTTTGAAACCGAGGATGCAACACGCTTGCTCAAGAGATGCTTATTCGTTGTTCAGTCTTGTCAGGTTTTAATTGTGCCATATAAGTTCTTTTTATTACAAGGTGACTTTACTTTTTGTTGACTGTATTTCCATTGTCATCCAATATACTATTGTACCTATATAAAATATCAAGTCAATCCGACAACTGAAAGAGGGTGAAATTCGACTTTAAAAATTCCACCCGAACAAACATAGTTACATACATTGCAAATTAACTAAAAGCTTGTAAAATTCATGCTCGCCATATTTTTAACATCCAATGAAGTTGCAAGATTGACCACAAAAAAAACCTTGTTGAAGTTTCCAAACCTGTGGTAAGTTTAG
This sequence comes from Achlya flavicornis, assembly GCA_947623365.1. Classification (NCBI taxonomy): domain Eukaryota; kingdom Metazoa; phylum Arthropoda; class Insecta; order Lepidoptera; family Drepanidae; genus Achlya; species Achlya flavicornis. The sequence continues at coordinate 18,521,629 of OX392467.1, read as the reverse complement.
ATTTGGCCTTTGCACGATTGCACTTTCTACTTCTGTTTTGAACCTCCCGTCTATTTTTATGATGCTAAACTTTTAAAATAAAATACATAATGTCCAAGCTATTTGTGTAACGTTTTTTATCCTATTAATATAATAAGTGCGAAAGTGAGTTTGTTTGTCCTTATGTTAAACAACAATGTGTTTTTGACATTACACTTTGTTTTGAGAAAGCTAACCGATGTGGTAGAGTGTTTTGAGAAAGCGAATGTGGTAAAGTCGATTCTAACGTTCGTTCTTAAGTGCCTTATCATGACCACTACATGAATAAGTTTGGAGTTTACATATGTTTATGTGTGTCTGCATGCATCAAGCAAACCCTACTAGATTTAATAAAACGCATTTCTCAAACATACACAGCAAAATAACATTACAAGACAGCAAAATAGGTTTAAGCTGTAACAACAAAGTCGTAAAATACAGCTACTTTAAAATATTCTTCCTTATGAATAATATTCATGAGAGAATCTGGTAAGTGTATTTCAAGCGTGAAACTAACTAACCAAGTTTTATTTAATACTATTATGTTTCTGACAATTCCCATAGCAAAAATACAGTCTTAAAAACTTTTGGCAATGAACGTCCAAGTCTTCGTGTACAGCATTCAGTGAACTTTTAAAAGGAATTCTTACGTAAGTGGGTAATTCAGGTTCCTGTATTGTATACTTTGGGTATTGTCCGAAGTTATATCCACCGTTTTTTATGTTATTAGTTATGTAAAATAAGAGAGGTAGAGCATAGCGTTTATTCGCTCAAAGAGCAGCTTGACTGGGGAAATACCTCCACCTTACAGAATACCGCAGCCAAATAACTTTATGTTGTGTAAAGTTGTGTTCCTGCGCGTGAGTAAGGTTGCCAGAGCTCATAGGGGAGGGGGGATAGGTCGATAACGCATGGGCGATGCTTTGTGTGTTGCAAGCGTCTATATGGCTACGGTACCGCTTACCATCAGGCGGGCCGTATGCTTATTTATAGATTAAATTGTATAAAAAAAAAAAAAAACTACTTGATTAACTCCCAGTTTATATTTCAAGCATACAGCCTTGGACCGTTTTAAGAACCTGATTCACAATAGCACAAAATCTCAACTCAGTTTGGTGAAATGAAGCAGTAACCCCGTGTCATTGTGGCTGTGTAAATATAATATAAAACCAAGTGTTCCTTAAAAGATATAGCCAATAAAGGCTGACCTCGAGGCTCCGGCATTTATTTACACATAGTGAGGTTAACGGAACGAAATGCTGTCATACAACGCGATTTTGGTATTGATTGACGATGACGCGGTTTGGATTAAATAGACTTTAGAAAAGGGACTCGATACTATTTTTAACCGACTTCAAAAAAAGGAGGAGGTTCTCAATTCGGTTGTTTTTTTTTTTTTTTTTTTTTACCTCATAACTCCGTCATTTATTAACCGATTTTTATGTCTGGAAGGGTAACCCGTTTGGTCCCATTGTCATCAGATCAGGATTTGAATACTTTTTAGTGTACTTTGAAGTCGGTTTAAGATTTTTGTAAAACAGTCCAATTATTATTTTGGTATGATACACTGGATTATAATTCGAGATTCCATAGTTTTTTTTTTTCGTTGATTCCTCAGTTTTTATTTTGTCTTAGATACGCGGATGAGGTCCCAGCCCTTTAGAATATCAACGATTTTCATCTTTATGTTAATCTTCACAAAGGAGAAGAAAGCTATGTTTACCCGAAAAAGCATATTATACTATAAATAAATATCCTGGGACATTCCTCACACACGGTCATCTGATCCCAAACTAAGCAGAGCTTGTACTATGGAAACCAGATAACTGATATAATACATATACTACTTTTTTTTGTAAATACATACTTAATATACATAATTCCACCCAGACTCAGGACATACAGACATGTTAATGCACACAAATGCATGTCCTGACTGTGTGGGAATCGAAACCACGACCTGCGGCGCGTGAGGTGAATCTTAACCAACTGCGCCAACTGGCCCGTCAAATACTATTCACACTAATGTTAAATCTTTATAAAATATTTTTTGTTACATTAATGTTACTTCAAATACCAATACCTCGATAAAAGTGAATTTACATCGTAGGTTTTATGTACGCAATATTTTTACACAGGCTTTAACAGCATGACCTTGTAAGATAGTATTTCACACATTGCTATAGTGATGGCCTTGAACAAAACAAAACAATGATATATTTGGTGATATCGAACGCGTCGGCGACCATATATATAAAATCTCTCAATCGGGTTTATTACGTGCTGAAGGGCATGCTAAGAAAAGACATGGAGTGTAGAAAATAGCTGTCTCTCTATATGCCGAAATACAGACATTCATGGGAAAGAACTGTTTTTTTTTTCTAATGGTAAGTAATTCAATTGCTAAGCTCAGACCAAGAAAAAATTAAAGATGTAACGGTCTAGTGACGCAAGTACATCGAGAAAAGATCCCTTTAGAGTAGTAATAATAAACAATCAATAATTCCCAATGGAGTACAGCATGGGGTTCTTCAAAAAGGGCGTGAAGAGATTTTTTCAGGGTCGGCAACGCGCGAGTGATACCCCTGGTGTTGCAAGCCTCCATAGCCTACGGTAACCGCTTACCATCAGGCGGGCCGTATGCTTGTTTGCCACCTTAGTGGTATAAAAAAAAAAAAACTATACTCGTCAGTGATTTGTCACTGAATTTGAACAATGAGCACCAATCACTGCATCGTGTGTTTTGACTTGGCCAATCAGAGTGCATGCGTGCTTGACTTAACCAATCAGAGCGCGTTGTCGGCGGTGGGAAATTTGCGGAATATATTTCAACCAAAATTAACGTCATTGCGCTTCTTTGGGTTAATTGTTCGATGCGCAAGTAATAGGAAGCCGGGGCTTCTTGTAAATACATAGCCTCACACACACATATACACCATGGGAAGCCGATCGGTTGTCATTCCGTATTGAGACGTTGACAGTGACAATAGGGCAATACTGATTTTACTCACGCACACGTAGGAAATTTTCTGCTTCACTTTCTTATAAGGTGACACTCCGCCTTTATTTTTTTATATGTCTATCTTGCTAAGCATAAAAATGACAAATCAGACTGATAGAACTATCACCATAATCAGCCAAAGAAAATACTACACTGTAGCTATTTCCGTGATACGCCCATTATTTACAGGTGTCAGAAACACATTCTCATATCTTCCACACTTTAGTTTTTTTTATATTTAATGAGGTTAGGTCTATACATAAATAAAAAAAAGCTGCTCGCGTAAGTGCATGACTTGAGAGCGGTTGGGCAAATTTGGCATATTTTTTTTATAATGTAAAAGTCCAAATAAGGTTTTTACTAATAGAAAAAGTAAGTAAATAAGAGTAAAATTTAAACTTTTTTTTCCACGGGATTTTTTTATGAACTCAGGTCAGCTAGTAATAAATAAATAAGGTCAAAAGTCCCTTCAGCTCGTATAAAGCGGACACTTAGCTCCAAATAGCAATCATTTCAATCGACACTCGGAAACTTTTTCAATTAACTCGCACTTTGGCGTCAAATGGAGCTTTCTCCCCACTTTCTGAGAGCTTTAGGTACCTGCTTATGTAGCCACAGTGAATTAGTGATTGGATAAGGTAGAAGTGGACTAATTCTTATATTTTAATCGGATAACAATGCAATATCATTATCAAATGGAGCTGATCTGATGATAGATTTGGCAGGTGGCCATGGGAACTCTGTCATGAAACCCCATCGAGTTTGGGCTCGTTTGATTCGGCTTGACAAGAACTCTGGTTCTAGGGTCTACACTATTATAGAAGTAAAGTTTAAAAAAAAGTTTGAATTAATAAAAAATAAATTTTAAAAGCCTAAATTATTCATTATATATTTATGAAATTATTTGAAAAAAGTGCACTATAAGTTCAATGACTCTAATTATTATAAATATACATACATTGCAATATGCAATCATGGACTCACAACAAGCCCATACAACCTGAAATTACTGTAATACCACTCCAACATGCAACTTTTATCAGTTGAACTAAATCTTTTTTAAATATACCTATAATTTATATTGTACCATGCTATGGTAATATATTGACCGTCACGTTCATGTGGACATTGGTAACCAGAATTTACTGGTTGATTCACTATATCATAATTAGCTACGGTCTATCTATAGGTTGATTGTTTTAATGTTAACTAAATACTGAGACATAAGGTATGTCTGGTATGTAATGTCCTGTATGTCCTTTTTACCATATAGTTATAGGACACGGCTACGACGCAACGGTTTGAACAAGTATCTAAAACTGACGTAATCAACAAAACTATTGATCCAATACGGCATCGTAAACTTTCATTACCTTTTCAAGTAAAATTAGCTATCATTTATAATCCATTATGAAGGAAATTCGATCAAAACGAAATTACCTTATTGACCCAATTGGAATTTTAATGGATTTATTATAAGTTGGCGGTTGAGTCGCGACTCAGATTGGAAAACGTATTTGTAAAGTTTAACGTGGCTGAGAATTGAGGACTCCAACTTAAGAATTGTTCGCAAGTCTTTAGCGAGATTACTTTATGTATGTAGGTTGAAAATATTTTGACTTGTATATCTCCTTACTATACAAATGTAAAACAAGATTATGACTGATCTTTAGGTGTGTCGAGGGTTTGATCCCCAACGATTGTTTGAATGAAATGAATGAATGAATCTGTCCCAGTCAAATGTGCTTTAAGTATAATTTTTTTTAATCCAAGTTCAAATCCAACCCTGAGCTGTTGTAAGGTAAGCCTGGCTGGCTGGCTGTGTTCCAACAGTTGCTACATAGACATAAATCCCTTTCGGGATCCAATTTGTATGGTTACAACTACCACAACCACAGCATCACTCCGTTATTCTAGTCAAGTCATAGTCAAATAGTTGTCTGATGTCCACAGCACAAGCTCTGCTTAGAATCGAATAGGTAGCCTTTAAAATTATAACCTCGTATATATTATAGCTAATTTTATAAAACCCTTTGAGTATTAAATAAAACCTAATATCACAGTCTATAAAACAATACGCGATATCGCATAAGGCGAGACGCGGGAAAGCCGAGCCTGCGAAATACGAACAAAACGATGTAAGTAGTTCGGGACACAGCATATTATAGTATACGTTGTCGGTATTTTCCACGAGATCAAAGCTTTCGGACGACTGTATGGTTTTATAGACTGTGCTAATAATGTGTGCTAGTAAATGTGTAAAGTGGAGACATCTAATGGTGCGTCTATGCTACGCGAACCGAGTACAAGCCGAGCCTCTATTCATTCGTGGCTCGCGATGTCAAGTGTGGATGTACAACGAGCCTACAAAACGAGCGCGATGCGAATCCCTGTGTTCGTCAAAAACTGAAAATTGGCGGAGCGCATTCGAGCGCAAGCCGAACGCTCGTTTTGAGGCTCGTAGGTCCGTCCACGCTACGCGTATCTATGCTCCACGTGTGCTCGGCTAGTGCTCGGTTCGCGTAGCGTGGACGCACCATCAGATGTCGTATTACGTTATATTTTGTTATAAGCGTTCGGTTGGAGCGAGCCAATCGGGTGGAAGCGTTAATTCTAGTCGGTTGACCATCTCCGTCGGACCATGAGTCTTATCTGAAACATTCCTTCGTTTATTTTTAGATGAGATATTGTAGCATTTATTTGTAAGTATGTCCAGATGCTATATTTAATAAAATGGATCATAGAAGTAGAAGTAATCTACTGGGACAGACTCTTACATCACGAAAACGACGCTCACGATAAAAAATTATGAAAAATAGTTTTTTATTTATATTTTAGGGTTTGTTTCTCAGTAAAAGTTGTTCATAATAATGACTAAAATAACTTCTGATAATTTGGCTACCCTTTGAAAAACAACCTTGTAAATATATTACTTTTGTGTTACAAATAATTATATTATTTCTTTCTATACTCTGCGACTTCGATTACATTCAGAAGTAGAAACGTGCAACTGACATTTCTATATTTAGAAATATATTTATATACTCTGAGGAAATAGTTATCCGTATAAATTCTTCAATTTTCCTTTTTCCGGCTCGGACTGCCGGATAGACGTCGAACACCTTTGGTGAGTAAAAAAACTCTTTAATAAACAAGTTCAGATTTATAGCATTTGCATTCTAGTCTCACTGACAACAATTGCGTGCCCCGGCGCCAAAACAAAAAAGTTGACTCAATAGACAAGCAGACCAGCCGCACCTGTTCATTAGTATAACGATTGTGTTAGCCATATTGGCCCGTCTGATGGTAAGTGACTACGGCTACGGCTACTAAGGACGCTTGCAACACCTGGACTGGGGTACCCCGGGACATCACTCACGCATTACCGACCCTTACCCACGCCAGGATGACCTCTCGCAACCTTACGCACTCGAGCTCCTTTTTAGGCAAAAAAAAAACTCTATGCTCTACATCTCTTGGTTTTAATCAGAATACTCCAATAACTGCACATCTACTGCATAAGCCCCGAAATCAAGTTAATATTGTTATCAATTTGTTATCACATTTCATATAACGCCTCTCATGCACTCAATAAAACACCAGCTTCGATCCGTCATATCTTATCAAATAATTTTGTTTATATCTATACCTAGAAATAAGCTCGCTCGTTCAACAGGCTCGAGCTTTTGGATAAGCTTTACGTTTGACTATCACAACGTGTGGCCTCGAAACTCGTCAAATGCAGCTACAGCATACATTCTACCAAAATGTATTGCATATTTCTTCGCTGACTTGAAATAGTATGTACAAGATAAACAGAGACAAAATAAGTGTTAGGGATTTGTGTGGGAAAAATAAAAAATATATAGGGTGACTGGTAATTCGTAAACGATACTTAGACACATGAGTGACTACTCATGATAACAAAAAACTTTCCCAAAGAAACATTTTTTTTAATTTACTTAGAACATGAGCCCATTTAGTACCTAACAATAATGAATACACCATCAGCTTTTATTTAATTTGGTTATTAATCCCTATATTTGTTTCTTTGGCAGAGCTTGTACTATGGAAACCAGATAACTTATATAATACATATACTACTTCTTGTTTGTAAATACATATTAATATACATAATTACACCAAGACACAGGACATACAGACATGTTCATGCACACAAATGCATTCCCTGTGTGGGAATCGAACCGACGACCTGCGGTGCTATAGGTGGAATCAGCTGGCTCGTCAAGTCACAATGTCTATGACATATACTTTTCTAGTTTTATTTGTACTATCGTAATTATTTTAATCACATGGGCTCAACTCGAAAAACAGTTTGGCTCAAGTCAAAATTGCAAATATACGGCTAAAGTTGTGTTACGATATATACTTTCCACGCTTCGTGGGTCTGCTTAGCGAAGCGATAATATCCTAAGTCTGGTCAGATTAAAGTTTATTTCATACTTTTTAGTGCAAGCCTACTTTGCTTAAACCTAAGTCGGTTTTATTATCTGTTATTACGCCCTTTTTGTGAAACCCTATATCGTGGAGCTGAGAGAAAACCGTAATGGTAATATTAGTTCCGAAGATTGCCTTAGCACATAAATAATATTAATAAATTACACATTATATAATAACTGTTCTCTTATCGAAGTTATCCTTACATTAAAAATCTCGATCAAATAAGCCTAAATTCACCAAGTTAGAAACTTACTTAAAAGATTCATACGTAATGTATTGCGGCCTGAGCAATATTTTTTGCCAATAAAATTACCATAAATGGAGGGATGTTTTCGTGAAATATAAATACATTTTGAGGACACTAAGTTGAAGTTCTAGTCGATTATTGGAAAATAAACTGTATTACGTAATACTGAAGGACGTTTTACGACTGAATAATAATGATTGATTATCGTAGACTTGTACCTTTCTTAGCTATTTAATAAACAAAGATGTACTTGTAATTGACATAACTAAGTACGGCAGTTAGCCTCAGAACGTTGTCAAAGTCAAACCCATTTATTCAATTTAGGCCCTAGTAGGGCACTTATGAAAGTCAAAACTACTGAAGCTCTGAGTTACCCCCTTCAACTGGGAAAAACTAGAAAGAAACTAAGCAAGGTTACATTCTGAATGGTTTTTAAAAAATACATACAAATAAGTATTCGTACATGGAATAACTCTAAGCCTGGCCGCGAACTAGGCAGCCAGGCTGTGGCAGCCAGGCTACGGCAGCCAGGCTACGGCAGCCAGGCTGCGGCAGCCTCTCGAACATATGACGGCGTATGGGGGCTCCCACTAGGCAGTCACGAAATCCTATCAATATCTCGGCTGCCGCAGCCTAGCTGCCTAGTGCGCGGCCAGGCTAACAGCTCATTTCAGTAGGTTCGGCTGAAAGTACATAACTATTTACAAGGGTTAAGTTGAGGCCGTAGATTCGAATCCTGCAATGAGCTGCTTGAGATCGCAGCCAAATTACTTTGATGTGGTGTAACGTTCCCGCTGTGTGTAAGGTCCCTTCATGAGCTCCATGAGGACGTGCTGTGCTGACTCCATAACAGAATATGCCGAGATTTCTAATGTTAAGATACATTTAAATAAAAAGTTTCATTACTTCGTTCTTTCAATCTCATAAATCAAAATCAAAAAGTAATTTATTAAGTTTCCTAAGGTCCTGATGAGGCACTTATGAACGTTACAGTTGACTCTACTACCGGTTCGTGATATACTGAAACTGAAAAGATTCTGGCAAGAAACTTAGCAAGACATTTATTTGAGGATCTTTCTTTTAATACTTAACAATTTTTGTTCGTAAAATGTTTTATTTTGATGCAACTGACTGTTAGCCTTTTGACGAGAAAAAAGCAATTATTTAAGAAACCCTCTCCAGCATCATGATATTGTGAGAAATCCAAACATAGTAAGTGTCGTGAGCACTCTTGAGAACTGTAACGAGATCTTGGCAGTAATTGAAGCGAATTGACGCAGTCTGAGTGTCTTTGAGTTATACTGGACGTCTGTGTGTACTTTCGTGAAATGGTTATAGTGATTCTGCAATTCTAAAGGTCTATCGTTTTTAGGAAAAAAAGCCTTATGGTGCCTCTCCGTCTGTCCGTCTGTCACAGCAGCATTATTCAGTAACTACTAATGCTATAGATTTGAAATTGGATATCTTGTTGCAAATTTTATTAAAATAATTTTATTTTCTTTACAAAATGGGCCCGTAGCTGAAAAACAGAAACGTAAAAATAAAAGCCGTTTCCAGAATAAAAAAAAAAGTATCGCGAAACTTCGATTAAATTAAAAAGGAAAAGATCAAGGTAAAAAAAACTTTATTACGCACTGCTTCAAACAAAAAAAAACACTCAAAAGAGTACTTATAATCTCGGAGCGTAATAATGAAACTAAAGTTGTTTATGTTTGTGTTTCGTAGAAATTTCGTCTTGTAAGTAGTTTGGCTTCCTCTCGGAATAATAATAAGTGGGGTGTGTATTACACCGTTAGAGATTTTTACTTTTTAGACCACAATTGTGCTGATTCTGTTGTTTACAACTATACTAATTTTAGTCTCACTATGTCTCTTTCTAACAAAGAACATAAGAAAAGCCTAGAATGTAAGTAATTTAGTCCTGCCAAATTAGTTCAATGATTGTTTTCAATATAAATGTAATGGCCATCTATCGCGGTTACGTCTAAATACCCGCAAATGAAGACGGCAAATACTAATTAGACAGTTTTAAATATGTTCTATCCTTTTTCAATAATTTTCGTAAGAAAGAGATGTGATGTGACTAAAACTAGTTTAGTGCAAATTACAACAGAATCGGCACCATTATTTGGGTTATTGGATTTTAATAACAATGTAAAGACGGTCCATGCCTCCAAAATTCTCTCACCATTTCATCATGCCTTGGCCTTGAGGAATGGGCCAATGGCGGAGCAAGATAGCTGTTCCCGCGCAAGCACGCCCAAACTATTTCTCCTTATTTAGTTTTTGTACTGTAGCATGTAAAGCAAAGCAATGTTATGTAACTGTAGCACTACCTTTGTAATATTTTTCAATGTGAGAATCTAGTCAATAAGTAAGAGTTCAGAGATGCAAACAGATGTTTTTATAATCGAATAAAATGTATCTGATTAGTAAACGTCTCAAAATGTATTTACACAGGAATAATTAGAGGAAGTCTGCTATATTTTAAAGATCCATAGGTAATAGTGGCCAATTATTTACTATCAGGTGAACGGTCAGTATTTGTGGTCATTATACCCCTCCGAAGAAATGCATAGAGTCAAACTCCATCTTGGGTAAATTAGTAGTTACCTTACAGAATAACGCAGCTATATGACTGAATTTTGTGTTCCTACGTGTTAGTAAGATCACCAGAGCTCATTGGGGAGGGGGAAGGGTCGGCAACGTGTAAATAATGCCCCGGGTTTGCAAGGGTCCTTCTGAACTGGTATAAGAGTTAGACCACTATGTGTTTAATGCCTATTTGGATAAAAAAAACATTATCTTGTGTTACTGCGTGTGAGTAAGGTTACTCGTAAGGTACTCGTTAGTACTCATTGGGGAAAGAGGAAGGATCGATAACGCGTGAGTGATGCTCCGTGTGTTGCGAGCGTCCATATGGCTGCCAGAGCCAACCTAATAGGACAATTTGACAGCCCACATAAGTGCCAAACATGGCACGGTAAGGAGATACACCTCTTGTCAAATATAGCTTCCTAGGCTTACATTGTTTGTTACACCACGGTGTGATATACATCCAACAGGATCTTACAACGCAAACAAAAGTACTTTGAACGTTGTTTATTGCTCAATTGTTTGGGTTCCGTACAACAACAGCAACTAAGGTTTTACACTTCCGGTACCCTACATAATTACATCATCATCAGCCTATAATGTCCCACTGCTGACCACTAGGCCTCCTTTCACAAATCAGGGTAAAGGGAATGGGCAGATACTCCACCACGCGTGCCCACTGCGGATCGGTGGAGGTAGGCTAGTGGTCAACCTACTGTTGGAAATTTTCAAGCCGCCTAGGAGGCATCCAACTAGCTTAACGACTATCACAATTAAGTGATAACCGGGACCAACGGCTTTACGTGCCTTCCGAAGCACGGAAACGCTCGATTTGAAATACCACTAGGCGGTCACCCATCCAGGTACCGACCAAGACCGACGTAGCTTAACTTTGCCGGTCGATTAAGAACGGCTAATCATGCTACACCACGAGCGCTTCATAATCACATGTATGTGTATTTGTTATATTGTATATGTTTTTAAGGCGATGATAGCTCAGTGGTAGTGACGTCGGATACCGAGACGAAGGTCCCGGGTTCGAATCCTACAATGAGCTTGAGCTTTCGGTGAAGGACAACATCGTGAGGAAACCATAGCACGGTGGTAGGGTACTTTGTAGTACCCATCTGGCTGGCTACCACCCTCAAGTTGAAAATCTGTCGCCAAGCACCTATCGGTGTGTTCCGACAGCTGCACTTGAGAGCCAGTTCCTTCTAGGCTTTGTGTGCTTACCACCTTCGGCCACATCATCACTTACCATGGTGAGATTGTGGTCAACATCGTGAGGAAACCATAGCACGGTGGTAGGGTACTTTGTAGTACTCGTCTGGCTGGCTACCACCCTCAAGTTGAAAATCTGTCGCCAAGCACCTATCGGTGTGTTCCGACAGCTGCACTTGAGAGCCAGTTCCTTCTAGGCTTTGTGTGCTTACCACCTTCGGCCACATCATCACTTACTATGGTGAGATAATGGTCAAACACAGACCTATAAATAAAAAAAAAAAAAATGTGAATATTATATTGGTGAGGTTTTAAAAGATTATACTGAAGAACCGCCAATTGCTATTATAACTCTGAGGTGAGTGAATATAGAGTTCAATATAGCATGTGTCGTTTGAGCTTAGGTCACGGAATAAGAAATACAACGTACAAAAGGATCACTCTCTAATAAAATCTGTGTCAAGTAACGAATAGATACCTACAAACGCATATCGTTCTATCGTATAGCTCTATCTCCATCGAACGTGGGCCTCTCAATGGATCTGTAGCGATGAAGAGCTCGGAACCGCGGAATAAGCCAAGAGCCTGCTTAGGTACAACATTAATTGTACGGGCCTAGTAGTAGTTAGCCCAGTACATTTGAATTGTAGTTGATGTTGGAGTGCGTAGAGAAACCATTTGTGAAGTATCAAAAGTATATTGACTATATTCACAGTAACTGTTTGGTGATTCGTTATGTTGCTGATGTAAGACATTATAATGCACTTTAGTAAAATGTTAAGAATCCGTGTATTTATGCTATTGTTAGCGGGCGACAAAAGTAGGTTGCTGCATACACAGAAAAATGTACGGTGTTGAAACCGTACATTAATGATTATTGTAATTTTGTTTATGATCAAAGGTAATTTCTGTTATGGCGGCAGTATAAAATAAAGCGCTCATTATTTTTTCTCGCAGTAAATTGACATTAAAATTATACAGTAAAGTTACAAGATCAAGAAGAAGTATTCTTAAACATTTAAGAAGTTTTATTAAACATTGAAAAAAGAATCATTAAAAATAACAAAATATCAAATTAAATTCTTCCAATTACTTTTTGTCTTAAAGAGATACGGAGGCAGGTTATTTTCCTCGATTTTGCATTTATCATTCCATCCGGGAAATGCCATTCATTCCCTCAAAAAGACAGATGAAACCTAGGGCATGAATTAATACCCGGTGAAATAGAAACACCATAATGTTACTTCCCAATGGCCCACGAGCTAGTCACACCGCTAGCTAAGCTTACTTAGCTCAGCTTACGAAACTCAGGACGTCTTTTCATACTTTAGTTTATACGAGTACCAAGTGCAGATCGAGATAGCTAGAAAGTGTCTTATTAGTATGTCGAAAAGATGGTAGAGTCAAACTAGATATGTTCTTAATTACAATATATTTATAGTATAGAATTCTTTGTACCCATTTTGCGCGCAAGGCGGATGTGAAATTTGGCAGAGTTAAAATTATGTAGAGAGAGCATGAAGCAATTATTTTTTTCACATTTTTTTTTATTTAATAGTAACACAAAATATTACTACCAATAACGTAAACAGAGTGACTATCGAACTAAAAATCACCAGTAACAAAACTATTTTTGGTTAATTACTAAATTATTTGATTAAATCTAAAAGATAAAAGATAAAATGTAACTATAGTTAGTTTCCAGACAACAACTAACGTACACTTTGTCACCGTAATTTTTTCAATGTTTTTTTTAAATCAATAATGGTTTTAAAAGTGTATGTAATTTCGATCACTTTTTTGACCAATAGTTCTTGTAGCAATAGCAGTCGGTGTTATCGGCGCTTTAGAAGTTCACATATAGTAATGGATTATGCTCCCTGTGGCTTGCGACTAGAAAACAAGTCAATAAAGAGTTGTGAACATTTATGTTATCCTAAGAATACGTTCTTGGCTTAGAAGCAATCCCCGCCTTGATAGTTATCATGTGATATTGCTTACGTCAGTTCCACATAAAATATTATACTAATGAAAAGTCAACAATGTATATGTTATGACTTGAATGTTTGTTTTGAAATGAGTAATTGCTGAGTTTATTGCCGGCTTGCGAAGGATTATTTCAACAAGACTATTTTGATTTTGAAAGGAGGTTAATAGACGACCATCGCGGGATTGTCTCTGGCTTAGCTACAGTCAAAGTCAACGCCATTTATTCAATTTCTAGGCCCTAGTGGGGCACTTATGAATGTCAAAGCTACCGAACTTACCACCACACATAAATTCATTTCCCAAAAGAGGACTATAACACAGCGCAACGAACAAAGATTACGCATTCAAAAACCCTTACCTTTACGGGCGGATCTCATAAAAAATGTAACTAATTAGCTAATTTTATACTCAAATGTTTCGGGGAATGTATCCGCCATGCCGACTGACCTCCGGGGTATTAAAATATTCATCAAATAATGTAGAATTCATGTATACGGTTTGAAATATATCGCAAAAAACCGGAGCGAAGCTGACACGCTCGGACTAAGGACATACGTACACGAGCTCAGCTTAATGGATGGATGGCCACGGTAGTCCGCTGTCACACCAGTGCACTGAGCTTGCTTGACTAAAGTTGCCGCAACTTGGCTGTAAGAATTTTGTAATAAAAGAGAATTGTCTTTTTAAAAAAGCTTATGTCAGATTATGCTTATGTGCTCTATTCTAGGTCCGTTTCAATTTTTTATCCATACAACTGTTCTTCTTTAAAAATATCTGTGGATTAGTACTAACCCCCTTATTCATAATCGCTTTTTAACTAAATGAGTGTAATAGTGTGCCCCGTCTCACTCTTTCGATCTCCAAATGTCACGTGTCAGATAAAGACTTCGGAATTTTAGCTAATCAACGTTTGATAAGTTTATTATGAATAAGGGGGTAGGTATTTACTGATGATAACACGCAGATTTTTGGTGTTGATAGCCTTTTAACTAACTATAACGATGATGTTTAATAATGAAGCTCTCTTTTTTTTTACATAATATGATGAATTACTTAGACTTTTTTTTTTAGACTCAAAACATTAATTGGGCACCCAAATATCGCTTCTTGCGGAGAACGGTTTTGCTTTGGGGCAAAGCTGCCGATAAAGAAACTATTTTTATTTGCAAAAAGGCAGTGTGTTAAAAAGTTGTACTCATAAGTTAAGTTTAAAGAAATTGTTGTTCACAGTTGTATTACAACATAATATTTATCCAAATATTATCTCATTATGTAAAAAGTAGTTTGCACTCAATGAATACAGACTAGAAATACGTTAAAAATTTTGTCACCTTTACCTATGGACACCAAAAAGTCGTATGTTCATTTGTAGAAATATAATCCCTATTTCAATACAAGAGAAACAATTGTCGAGAAACCTAGAGATACTATCAAACATTAAATTTTGCCTGATATTGGCACACTTTTTTCTGATTCCATGCGAACTTTAGTTTGCGTGCAAAGCCTAGTTTCTTATACAAAAGGAATGAAACGTGGAGTAAAATGGAATGTCTGCGAGGGGCACAGTACAGCGCAATTAGTGCCACAGTTTTTAAATTTCCAACATTACTAAGCTATGTTTAACCCTATTATTACAATATTTACGGTTGAACTTTTAATGAGGTAACTCCATTAAGAAATAGTTTCGGTAGGTAGATATAATCAAGTACCAAACTACCTATATTTGAAGTTCGAAATTATTTATCAGGTTTCAGAAAAACTTTATATTTACCCACTTAGGGGTTAAATTCCGGAAAATCCTTTGTTTTTGTTCACAGACTAATTATTCCTGTGCAAAATTTCATCATCATCATTTTAAATTTTCAATCGTGAACTTTAATTTGGGACCCATCTAAGTTTGAATATCTTACAACAACAACGCGTTTTGCACTGACGATACTAGCTAGAGGCAACTGGTCTCTGATGTGTCAGATTCTGTAATTCGCACTAAACTAATTTTAGTCACATCACATCTCTTTCTTACAAAAAATATTGAAAAAGGATAGAAGATATTTAAAGCTGTCAAATTAGTCTTTGCCGTCTTAATTTGCGGGTATTTAGACGTAACCACGATAGATGGCGACAAAATTTATATTGAAGACAAGCATTCGACCAATTTTACAGGACAAATTTTCTGACATCGTTTTTTTTATGTTCGTTGTTAGAAAGAGACATAGTGAGACTAAATTAGTTTTGTTGTAAATAACAGAATCAGCACCATTACCCGACTATTGACCTTTCGACCTTAATGCCTTATAAGTATTCGTAGAACACATCTAGGAAATGGGTCCTATATTAATCTTCCTGACTCTAGGTTGTCTTGCACCGTCGTATTATCATACTAGTTTCCTGCTTGAGTTACTGAAGAGCATTTTTTTTTTCATATCATTCAGATTGCAAACAAGCATACGGCCCGCCTGATGGTAAGTGGTCAACGTAGCCTATGGACGCTTGCAACACCAGGGGTATCATTCACACATTGCCGACCCTGCTAAAATCTCTTCACACCCTTTTTGAAGAACTCCATGCTATTACTCCCCTGGGAAAACCAAAACTTAGAACTGAAGTCCTGTCTTTTTGCGGGATATTTTGTCTTGTGGTAATTTTACGCGTAACCTGGATTAATTAGTAATATAGCACAATATTAAGTAACTCCTATATAACAACCCTTATATCCAACCTTATGGAGTCTTAACCTATAACGCCGCAGGTCGTGGGTTCGATTCCCACACAGGACATGCATTTGTGTGCATGAACATGTCTGTATGTCCTGAGTCTGGGTGTAATTATGTATATTAAGTATGTATTTTCAAACAAAAAAGTAGTATACGTATTATATCAGTTGTCTGGTTTCCATAGTACAAGCTTTGCTTAGTTTGGGATCAGATGACCGTGTGTGAGGAATGTCCCAGGATATTTATTATTATTCTATTATTATCCAACCTTTATGATTCCTATTGGTTATTCTACGGGTACGCAACTAGCGAACGCATAAAATGTTTTATAGCCATACGTTTAATCTAATCTCTTTGTTTTTTGCCCGAGGCTAAGTTTGGCGATATCTTCGGTATATGTGACTAGTTTTTATCTCGCGGGTCATCTTAGGCGGTTAACACACTGCCACGCAACGCTGCATGTTGCATGTCAACGAACGAAAATGAACGCGCGTGGATGCATTTTCTGTGTGTTGGACTGTGTGTGTTTTTTATATAAACGGAGATACTTACAAGCAACGTTAAAACACGCATTCACGCGCTACGCTGCGTGGTGCGTGGCAGTGTGTTAACCGCCTTATTTTATAGCCCTTCTTACTTCCTTATGCTTACTATCTTTAGGTAAGTTTGGTTTTCTAACAAGGTTTCACGTGGAGATTAGTTACCCTGACTGCTATGCCACAGTTCGGAGTTTTGATTCCCAGTCCAGACAAATTATAATTGTTCTATATTTATGCATATAGGTATTGCATGCCGGAAACGGTAATCTGCTGGAACTAAATATTGTAAAATGAATGACATCTTTAATAGCCCACATTTTTAGCAAATAAATGAATTTGAATTTCAGTAAATCTACAATTTGTATGTTATAGTTGTACGTAGTATTTATATACTCTGAGCTAATAGCCATGAAAATCTGTGTGGTAGACGTGATTCATTTATTGTTATTTTTAAAACATTATAAGATTTCAAAACTAAATATCGTCAACTGTGAGTGCGCTAAGGGTATTTTTTTTATAAACTAATAATAAAAATGACCGACACAGCCCGGCAAAAATACGGCATACCAATTTCATGGGAAACCTTACATGAGATCTTTGAGATCCTCCTTAGTATAAGTATATTTTGATCTTTATACCTCTAAGTTAGGAAGCAAGCATACCGGGCAATGTCCCGGACCCCCAATTCTCGAGCTTTCGACATCGATGTCGAATAGACATTTGGAGAAAAATATTGCGGACTCCTGTCAAAACGTATAGATTTTTTAAGATATCCGCCATGTTTTTGTTAAATGTCTATGCGACATCGATGTCGAAAGCTCGAGAACTGGGGGCCTGATTGTAAACAGTTACCATAGTCAATATAAGCTTGCTACACCTGGGATATCCCTCACGCCTTGCCGATTCAAAACATCACATCACATACTTAGTGAACATTTTCAAATAACGGCTTTAATTCTATTAAGTCATGAATAACAGGATCCAATAGCAGTTTTTTGGCACAGAACCCTAACAACTATCTCTTCAAGATTATTATAAAAGATTATGCAAAGTAACTTAAAGAAGTACTTAAGTCAGCTCTGCAAATAATTTTCAAGCTCTACCAGTATTTGCTGAGATTATTTTTAACTAGAAAAGTGCATTACATAGCTAAGCTTCGTTGCTTTCTCCTAAGCTTTTTTCTAAGAGCTATTGATTTTAAAGTCCTCAGTGATCTCAGTGGGTGTACTTCTGTCTATAAATAACGGGATTAGTTATTTGTTATTAAATTTTATTGAGTACTAGCAGACCCCCCGCGGTTTCACCCGCGTACGGTACCAATGCACGCCATTGATTATTAGACACAACAAACCAAACACAGATATTTTTACAATTAAAACTAAAAACCTATATTATATCTACACTAAAAAATCGAACTCAAAGAATCTTATTTAATTAATATAACAACAAATGAGAAAGAAATTAAATTAACTACAATCAAAATATTCTAATGAAATAGAGAAAATGAACTTTGTTTTTTCATTGGCGTCACACGGGGCCTGTTTTTCCAATTTCCAGTTATATTATATAAGTTCTAGTCACAATAAATCACTTTCACATAGTCCTCATTCAGTCACCGTCCAAAATTCAAAATACACGAATTTATGAAAATTAAAATGAAAACGCAACGTCACTCTGCAAGTTCCCGCCAAAAAGTCCGAGAAAATTAACTTCCAAACAAATTTCGAATCCTAATCTGATTTAAATATTCTTTAATATTTGACATTCCAATTTTAAAGAGCATTTCAGTTTCCAGAACAAAAGGCAGATAGAGCGCGCGAAACACGGGCGTGAGGCCAAAAAAAGCAATTAGGTAAAAATTGAAAAACATATACCTGGTATTCGCTTTTGAATATGTATTTGCTATGTTTAAAAACTGCTGTGTGCTAATTTATTAAAAAGAAAGTGTTTTCCTTAAATAAAGATTTTTAAACAAAGCAAATACATATTCAAAAGCGAATACCAGTACGTGGATTACGTAACTTTATTGCAATAAAATTCCGATTGAAATAACCTCTGAATCGGTAGAAATATTACAAAATCGGAAATGGTTCCATTTCTAATGAACCACTGTTTGTATTTGCGGTTATCAGAACGTAAAAAATATATCAGAAAATTCAATTCGAAAACGATTGAAATTTAGTTACGTAATCGCCCCCTGGTATGTGTTTTTCAATTTATATTTGCTTTTTTGGGCTCACTCCCGTGTTCCATTCGATCCATCTGCCTTATTCTGTAACTGTGAAAATCGGATTGAGATTTCAAACATGTGTCAAAATAAAAAATGTTATTTAAGTCAAAAGTACTAAGGAGTATTGATATCAAATTCGATGCAAATCACCCCTAAAATAACTTTCTACCCCTTTTTGACCGCGTTAGGCAATGACTTTCAATAAAATACGAAACACGTCTTCCATCAATTCTGTTAAGGAATGTTTATGCAAAATTTGAAGTAGATCGGACCAAAGAATCACGTTGTCCCATACAAACCTTGCACCCGTTTTTCACCCCCTTAGGGGTCGAATTTCGGAAAATCCTTTCTTATCGGATGCCTACGTCATACAAAGAACACACCCTCCAAGTTTCAGGTCTCTACGATCAGCGGTTTAGGCTGTGCGTTGATTCTCAGTCATTCAGGACAAAGCATTTTATATATATAGATAGATTATGAAGGTGGATGTAATGAGGGCTGCCGTTTCTGTGGCACCACTAGTGAGTGGGCCTATCACTGTCATTGAAACAGTGGTTTGTAGCGATTCGTAGGTATGTCTGCCATAATTAATCAGGAAGGGCACTCTCTACAACAATCATGAATAATTCGTGAAAATCTATGAAAAGCTCGCAAACGTGCGTGCGTTCAGTACATTTGACGTTTCTAGAGACTTCACTCTACACTAGCGCCACTCGCGGCAACTATAAGTGCATATGGGGGCTCCATTTATATAATACTTTTAAATGGTCTGCATGCTTTGCAACGTCTTCATTTCAGAACAAATGCACAATAACTCACAAAATTTTCATGGCATTTGGGTAGGCTAATGTATAATGTTGATCAAGGTTAGGTAATCAAATCTTCCGTGCCAATATTCCATTTGATCCATATATCTAGTTAGTGTTTACATGATAACTAGCGACCCGCATGGGAGGATCCCATACGGGTCGATAGGTATCCACCTATCAATGAATAGTGACCCAAACTAAGCATAAATCCATCTAGAGGACAAAGTTATTTAAGAAATTGAGTTCCTTTGTTTGTCGTTGTTTCATTTCATAAAAGAGCAATAATTTTGGTATGAAAATAACTGTTTTTTTTCTTTTTTTGCAACTAAGTCGGTAAACAAGCATACGGCCCGCCTGATGGTAAGCGGTTACCGTAGTCATATGGACACTTGCAACACAAGAAGAATCGCTCACGCGTTTCCGACGTTTCCCCCCTCCCCTATGAGCTCTGGCGACCTGACTAACGCGCAGGAACACAACTTTACATAACATAAAGTTATTTGGCTGTGGTATTCTGTAAGGTGGTACTTCCCCAGTCGAGCTGCTCATTGAGCGAATAAACACTATGCCCTATCTCTCTCTAAAATTATTAAATCTTTGAAAATTATTCTATTTATGTCAAGAAATTTTCTCAGACTTTATATGGTGAAAATACCCACACTATCATTCTCTTTAGTTCTTTAGATATTTCTGAAACTTCTCTAGGAAACCATAGCACGGTGGTAGGGTACTTTCTAGTACTCGCCTAGTTGACTACAACCCTCAAGTTGAAAATCTGCCGCCAAAAATCTATCGGTGTGATAGGCAGCCGACAGCTGCACTTGAGAGCCAGTTACCACCTTCGGCCACATCATCACTTACCATGGTGAGATTGTGGTCAAACATAGACCTTAGTCAAAAAACCTAAGAAATGAAACCGCGGGACAACCTTTACAAAATTGAGTCTATCTATCTATACTAATATTATAAAGAGGAAAGATTTGATTGTTTGTTTGTTTGTTTGTTTGTTTGCATTGAATAGGCTCCGAAAGTACTGAACCGATTTGAATAATTCTTTCACTGTTGGGAAGCTACACTATCCCCGGGTGACATAGGCTATATTATATTTTCAAAAAAATTAGGGATCCTTACTAAATCTCCAATAATGTAACCCAAGGTGTAAAAAAAATACCTAAAATATTCATTACATCGCGTGCGCTGCGAAAACTATTGATGATAGAATAAAAAAATGTACTACGACTTTGCAGAGCACATTATTATTTACAAAAAGTGTCGCGATACCATATGTCTAACTATTATAGTTATGCCACAATAAGTGTTTTTCTATTTTAATTTTTTTATTGAAATGCCGCCGCTATAAATGTCTCTCTATTTGTATCTTGGTATTAATCATTATCAAAATAAATTACTTCATATCCAAGACTGCTTCAATACCTTTATATAACTTTTTGAATTATTCAATTCGGACATTCCATTCAAAAGATATCACGAGTTTAAAAATATAAGTATTAGCAGAAAAATCACGTCACGGGTACGGGCCGTACGGCAGGGAGTCAATCTCTTTGCGTGTGGCTCAGTGTTTGACGGTAGGGTAGGGTAGGGAAGGGGGAAGGGGGAAGGGCAGGGTAGGGTAGGGTAGGGTAGGGTAGGGTAGGGTAGGGTAGGGTAGGGTAGGGTAGGGTAGGGTAGGGTAGGGTAGGGTAGGGTAGGGTAGGTTAGGGTAGGGTAGGGTAGGGCAGGGCAGGGCAGGGTTCGATAGGGTAGGGTAGCACAACAGGGTAGAGTAGGATAGGGTAGGGTAGCACCACAGGGTAGGGTAGGGTAGCACCTCAGGGTAGGGTAGGATAGGGTAGGGTAGCACCACAGGGTAGGGTAGCACCACGCGAACGAAGTCGCGCCGGGCAGCTAGTAATATATAAAATTCAAAGTCTGTCTGACTGATATATCAACACAGCCTAAACCGCTTGTCCTAGGGACATGAATTTGGAGGGCGTTTGTAAAGAGACCTACTCTTTACAAACGCCCTCCAAATTCATCCACTAAGAAAGGGTTTTTCGAAATTTCACCCTTAAGGGGATAAAATAGGGGATGAAAGTTTGTTTGAAAGTCTGTCAGTTTCAAAGATAGGATTTTCAAATTTTGAGTTTAGGGTGAAGATTGATATTTAATTTATAAGTGTCTCAGTGTTTTTGATAATTTCACCTTCGAAGGGTAGAAAAGCGGGATGAAGTTGTGTATGGGAAGTCACTGACTGATATATCAACGCACAACCTAAAACGCTGGTTCTAGACACATAAAATTTAGAGCGTGTGTTCTTTGTGAAGTGTAAGTATCCACTAAGAAAGGATTTTTCGAAATTTTACCCCCAAAAGGGTGAAACGGGGGTTTGAAATTTCTGGGAAACGTTCTATCCTCTGGATTGATTGACTCGAAAATTAATACACATACTCTTCATTTAAAATTATGAGTCACGTGTATCACTGTGTATATTACGATAAATAGTCTCTTTCACGCCGTGCAAACTGTATGCGCATCGTATACTATTTTATAACACGCGTGTAATAAATGCGGGATTTTTACACGAAGTGCTATAAAATAATGTAATGTATCACACATAGTGGCAGTCTATAGCCATGAACAAAGCTCTATATTGTAACAATAATACATATCTAGAAAAAAAAACGCTACGCGGACAAAGTCGCGGGCAAAAGCTAGTTTATAAATAAACGTTTTGATAGCTGTGGTATTCAGAGAGTAATTTTAAGATCGATTAATATGAATATTTCATTAATAGTACCACAGCAATAGCACTAACTAGAACATTCAATTACTTGCGTCAATCATTTATTAATTGGCAGCATTTCAATTGTCTCAAATATACATAGTATATGGCACTAGTAGTATATTATCGACTACCAAATCTCATCTCACTAATCTCACATCTCACTACCTAACTCATCATCAGCCTATAATGTCCCACTGCTGAGCACAGGCCTCCTTTCACAAATGAGGGTGAAAGGGAATGGGCAGATACTCCACCACGCATGCCCACTGCGGATTGGTGGAGGTAGGCTAGTGGTCAACCTACTGTTGGAATTTTTCAAGCCGCCTAGGAGGCATCCAACTAGCTTAACGACTATCACAATTAAGTGATAACCGGGACCAACGGCTTTACGTGCCTTCCGAAGCACGGAAACGCTCGATTTGAAATACCACTAGGCGGTCACCCATCCAGGTACCGACCACGACAGACGTAGCTTAACTTCGCCGATCGATTAAGAACGGCTAATCATGCTACACCACGAGCGCTTCCTACCTAATCTACCTACCTAACTAATCTCACTAATATCACTATCTCACTTCTCGCTAATATTATAAATGTGAAAGTTTGGATGGATTTATGTTTGTTACTCAAGCACGCTTTTTTTTTTATACGACTAAGTCGGCAAACAAGCATACGGCCCACCTGATGGTAAACGGTTACCGTAGCCATATGGATGCATCACACGAAGCATCGCTCACGCGTTACCGACCTTTCCCCCCTCCCCAATGAGCTCTGGCGACCTTACTCACGCGCAGGAACACAACTTTACACAACATAAAGTTATTTGGCTGCGGTATTCTGTAAGGTGGAGGTACTTCCCCAGTCGAGCTGCTCTTTGAGCGAATGAACGCTACGCTCTACATAGGTAGGTTGTGTAGTGTGATAGTTATTAAGATAGCTTAATAACTTCACCAATACGCTTCAACAACTGAACGGATTTGGATGAAATTTGGCACGCTGAAAGAATATGTCCTGGATCAACATCTCACATCGGATCTGGATCACATAGGGTACAATTTTATCCCGGGAAAGCGATACATCCCTCGGGTACGCGGGTGAAACCGCGGGACGCAAATAGTATATAATAATATTTTTCAAAACTTACTGAGGCTTCGGGAGACGAGCAGCGGGGAGCATTTTCCGACAACGCTTTAGTTTGACCATCCAAAGAGGAAACGCTGCCAGCCTGCTGGGAACCTTGCTGGTGAGCCATGAGATTTTCTATTTATAAATTGTATTATAGGTATATATATATACAAGTATATAAAAAAAAACATTGTTTATCTGTTTGTAACGTGTGCGTTCCTAAATCATCCGATTCCTACAAATCTTTGAATAGTCGTGCGCAGTCAGGTCATTAGCAAGTATGTTGTATTAATTACAATAAATACGAATGTATGTCTACACTTCACTGAAAAGGTGTCGAAGATGACCTTCGTTTACCGCGCAGCGAGCTGACAGTTGATTAGATAACCGATAAAATTATCGCCGAAATACTGAGGATAAAGCTCTTACAAGTGCTAATGCCATGGCTTTTAGTTTAGTGCCCACCTAGCAGGCTACCATCCTCAAGTTACAAATCTATCGCCAAGCACCTACCGATTTGTTCCACTTGAGAACCTGTAGCCTTTTCTAAACTTTATATCGGTAGGCAATTTTGACAATCGACCTGATATTGTTAATGTCCATAGAGCAAGGAGTCCTGCGAGCCTATATCGACACCTGCAGTAAATAATATTGTGACTCTTGCGCGATCATAAGTTGCAGTGTTGATAATAATAATAATAAAATAATAAATATCCTGGGACATTCCTCACACACGGTCATCTGATCCCAAACTAAGCAGAGCTTGTACTATGGAAACCAGATGACTGATATAATACACATACTACTTTTTGTTTGTAAATACATACTTAATATACATAATTACACCCAGACTCAGGACATACAGACATGTTCATGCACACAAAATGCATGTCCTGTGTGGGAATCGTACCCACGACCTTAACCTTAAGGTGAACCTTAACCAACTGCGCCAACTGGCCCGTCAAATATGATATGATGCTTGTAAGTATCCATATACTTATAGATGAAAACCGAGCAGCCGTCAGTCTAATACCGAATCTATACCACAGCAATACGTGTAAAAAGTAATAATAAGGCAATACATATAAGGTCCTAATAAATTAGTGAACTTCCTCTTGAGGGATGAATGTATAGGTCATTAATAATCAAAAAATAATATTAGAAAAATAATCCGAGGGAAAAAAAATAAAAAATCCTATACTGTCTCTATGCAAATCAAAGACTGCACTAATTTATTAGGACCTTATATTGTCATCTGTTGGTAAAACGGTGCGCGCCAACTGACTCGCTTGAATATTATGGAATCAGTTGAGCTATTCCGAGGGGCGAGCTTTTTTTTCATAGCTCCTTATTTTTCCATAGACAGTAGTGCAGTAGCCACCTACCATCAGGACCTCATGCCAGCTTAATTAAGTTTATATGTATTCCGAACTTACTAACAGTCAATTGAAACGGTTATAAGTGCCTCATCAGGGCCTAAACTGACCAAACCACGTATGGAGGTGCAAGGTTAGATGACATCTCCATTTAGAAGGGAAGATCTTCCGCCAAGCTGGCTCGTCGTGCCTGGGGACCTTGTATATATGCAGATCGCCGAGAAATCTCGTAAGCGCGATGCAGGATATTGGTGCGCCATCTATCTTTCAGCGTGTGAACTTTATTATAAGTATACGTGGTTAACACACTTATTGGATTGATTTTTGTACATGTACATTTTACCCTACGTTGGTTGTTATGTTACAACAGTTCGACTGGTCAGCAGCAGGACATGTATAAACCCGTTCCCCCTAATTATAATTGTATAAAAGTGACGAATATATTTAAAACCTGGGTTTCACTAGACTTAGTTTAAACCTGCTCATGTAATCAATGGTTTAGGATGCTTTTGTCCCCCAATTCTTTGGAATCTGATGGTACTCCAGTCGATGGGTGGGGGCCAGGCCTATTCCATCCCTCCTGCTTAATGGCTATAATTTTGTCCTCCTTCTATACCTATTTCTGAAATTTATAGAACCCCTGAAATATCCTCTCATTGTTTCCAGTATAATATGGTACCATTAATTTTACCCGATAAACATAAGTATATTTTTATTAATAATATGTGTATTTTAAGTATTTTCAATATCAGCGTACTTTTATGTAATATGAATTTTATCATTATTTATTTCTATCTATTAATATTTATATTTTTTTATATCTTATATTTGTAATGTACCACACTTACACACCCCAACACACACGCACCCATCAATATTAACATACTGTTAAGAATTTGTAACTAACCCCCTTAAGCTAATCTTTCTCTTTCTTTTCGGTTTTCTATTAATTTCTTTAAAAATCAGTCATCGAAATCTGGTAAAATTTTATACTGTACTGTATCCCACAACACAGGTTGCCCTAGTGTGGGATGCAGGGTTCACTAATTTTAAGCTTTTTTTTTTTGTTTTAAATAAACGATTATTATTATTATTCCCACAAACCCGAGGTTAGCAACAGATATAGTGTTAAATAAGTTAGTGGAGCAACAAATAGAGGAGCGTCTCTGGGGAATGATTGATTGTCTACAGTCTACACCCTTATCAACATAATCAGTAAAAAAAACAAGAATTTAATTAAAGACTGATTTTTTGGCATATTTTGCTGCGCGATCAAAATAATACGCTATAATAATAACGATCAGTTTTTTGATACAAAATAAGCATACTCAAAAAAAAACTAAGCAGCGACGCAAAAATATTATCATAATATCTCTGTACGACTAACTCCTATAAAGGATCTGCACCTAAACCTAATATCTAAAGATCTAATCTATGATTAAAGAGCCTACGCGTCAAAAAAGGTCACTAGAAGGAACCAAGGGCCCCCGATTACATACGGGCCCCGTTGGCTAAATCTGGCAAAGCCTTGGGCAAAGCATACATATGCCAAAAAGAGACAAATATATGACAGCATAGAGACGCAACGTATACTACAAAGTACCACAGTAGCAATAGAAAACTCGGAGCAGTAAAGTTCTGTGGATAATTCATGGTTAGACCAAAGGAGTGTATGCTCTGATATGCAAATTTCGCATCTACCACTAATATCTTTAAAGTCGTTTATAACTTTCGGTGTTCGGTTTTGGTGGTTTATGGTAGAGCACGTTTTTTTTAAAACAATAATATTTTTTGAAAACTCATGTTCGATGGTGTAGAACAGATTAAAAACATATGGAAGGAAGAAAGTCCTTTGTGAAAGTATGTACCTTAGATAGAGCTAGATTTAGAGAAGATTAATTCATGTAAAGCAAATTCTGTGATAAATAGCACAAAAGCTTACGTAATCGTTTTATAGAAATTGATAGATATAACCAAGACCTACTTATGTTACATATTATTTTCAGACTTTGTTTTACCACTTATATTTAAATATAATATGTATTTAAATGAGAATTTAAAAATATAAAATGCTCTATCTCATAGTCTGCCTGGAACACGAAAGTTCTTTATTTTTTTAAATTACGAAGTACAAAGTAGCATTAAAAAAACCTAGTAAAAAAAATAGATATATAATTTTGATTTTTCAAAATATCGAATAGATCCACTTACCTTATCACTCGTCCAACTGTTTTAACCACCCATTCAAAACTTATTGTAAACAAAAAAAGTTTATCACAAAACACAATTTACACTTTTTAATCTATAATTCACAGACCACAACACAATATTTTTGCACTCCACTGTAGTTATTGCACGAAAAATAATAGACAAACTTTTTTCTAAATTCCGTATTCGAATTTCGAAATTGGTACGCGACTACACGCGTCCGCGATCGAAGGCTCACTGCAAAGCACGAGTGGACGTGGATCAAAGCTTTACTGTAAGATGTGAAAAATCGTGTAAAATAGAGTCTTTAAATAGAGGCTTTCGATTATTGATTATAAGGCTCATATTACCATAAACTTTTGAATTAAAGTGGATGTGGCTTTGTATAAAATTAAAATAGGTGTTACTTAGATATAAGCGTGACTAAGGTACTGTGTGATAGGGATTCGGCCTCTATTCTCTTCTTTTAAAATATATACTAGAACAATAATTAAAATTTGTAAGTAAATAATTTGGATTTTGTTAAATAAATTTATGCTTGGAATTTCTTAAGGAAATTAGTAGAGTTATAAAGTTTTCCTTCATTGAAATGATTCCTTTTATACGGCTCATGAGACAAAGAACATAATAACAGTAATTACATATAGGTATATATTATACATATATATATATTGTCAGTGGCACAATGGGTAGAGTTATCATTATCAATGATCTCTACTAGGGGGCATAAGCGATCAAAGCTCTTTTTACTATGTATAGTAGGTATAGGCCTGTGTTTCACTACAATCTCACAATTAAAAGTGATGATGTGGCCGAAGGTGGTGCACACACAAAGCCTAGAAGGAACTGGCTATCAAGTGTAGCTGTCGGTACACACCGATGTGCTTGGCGACAGATTTTCAACTTTAGGGTAGCCAGCCAGATGGGTACTACAAAGTACCGTACTACCATGCTATGGTTTCCTCATGCGTGGTTTTTCTTCACCGATAGCTCAAGCTCATTGTAGGATATAAACCCGGGACCGTCGTCTCGGTATCCGACGTCTCTACCACTGAGCTATCATCGCCTTAAAACTTACCTAAACTGTTTTTTTTTGTGGCAAATGTCACTTTTTCTTGTGCTGTTTTCCCCACAGAGCAAGGAGTCCCGCGCGCCTGTTTACAGACGAAAGCAATGACAATACTCGGACAACGCGAATTGGAAAAAATCGTATAACTGAGTGCGAGCGGCCGCCAGTCTAATATCGACTCTATACCACAGCACTATGTGTCAACAGTACTTTTATGATGCGATAATTATATGCATATTGTCATCTGTTGGTAAAACGGTGCCGCCCACTAACACGCTTGAATATTATGAAGTCTGTTGAACAAGGCGTCTCTAGGAGGGGGCGAGTTTTTTTTTAATGCTCTGTGTGTTCCTATTTTTATACTATGAATTAGGTATACAAGCGTACGGCCCGCCTGATGGTAGGTGGTTACCGTAGCTTTTGAACGATTTGACCTCTCCGTAGCTACATAGACGCAATAAGAGTTGGTGGTAAGGGGCTACATTCATATGAATCTTTTATTTTAAAAAAGTTTCTTTTGTTTCATTGTGTAATTTAGACCTGATTTTATAAATATAGATCTTGCTCTAGATTTTGAAATTGTTTAAGCAAAGTATATTAAAAATAGATTTATAGCTAATAAGAGGCATCGAGTTTTATCCAGGGAATGAAAAAACGATCCAAAGAGCGAAGGAGCCAAATCTGTCGCGTTGTTTAAATGTTCGCGAGGAACTTTCGCGGTAGTCGTCCAAACATAGCTCGGCATTTGCTGTATCTCGACACACCCTTATAAACATTTTTTTTTATTCGTGTTACGTAATCGCAACCGTCCATTTACGAAATAAAACGATACCTAAAGCTAGTACTACTCGTACATGTCCTAGATGAATAAAACAAAGCTAACATTATGTCTAATCTATTCCCAATGTCTTGGCACAATATAAACATGAAATAATGACCTTTATATCTGGGGACATGGACAGGGGTGCCGGGTTTTAGATACGGTTTTAACTAAATCCCGCTTTTTATGTAAATTTGAAACCATTCCATTTTCTTGAGCCCATTTAATACATATATCTAAACCACAGACTATAAATTTCTAGACTAGCAAAAAATAGCGGATTATAGTTGACGGATAACCGAGCGGCGGATTAGCGAGATAATGAAAACACTAGCGGGCACGAAAGTATGTAATCATACCGCAGCCAAATAACTACATATATGTTAGTAAGACAGATTTTATTTACAACAAATATGTACAAAATACAATCTATATATAGAAAATTTCCTCATGTCTGCCGCTGCTTCTGATTAACGGCAAGATTCCCAGAAGACTGGCAGCGTTTCCGCTTTGAATAGCCAAGCTGATGCGTTGGCGGAAAAAGCTCCCCGCCCGCTAGTCTCCGGAGGCCTAGAACAATTTTGATGACAAAGTGTGAGCAAAACGGCGAGCTTCGGTCCCATGGTCTCGACCGCAAAAGGCATAAATTATAAATTGGTCCAATGGATGCGTATTTTTAGAATTTTCAGAAGAAGAAGCTTCTTTGAAAATTATTAAGTTACCTATCCCGGTTAAAAATATACAACCCTGTAACAGAGAGACAGGCGAACAGAGAGCGTAAGCATAGCATAAATACAGCTCCAGGGGGTAAACCACAAGCTCTTTAAACAATATTATAATAACCTTATTTGTCTTCTGTCCCTCTTTGACATAGAGATAGAGCTTGTGGTTGGCCCCCAGGTACCATATCATTTCACTATCACAGAAGTTACATAGGTATACCAAATATAAGCAAAAATAGCTAACGAACGAAGCAACATAAATAAAAGCTTGTGTAAGTAAGCGTATTGTCGTATATAGAGGAACAACAAGTCGACATGATAAAAAAGTAAGTAAATTACACAAGAGAGAAAAAAGGGGAATTGCCTTCGTCGAACTAAGTTGGATCCCAAGAGCAGCGAGGCATTCTAAGTAATCTATAGAACTCTAGAAAGAGAGAATCCTGAGCGAACCGAAGGATACATGAGCGTTTCTTTCACGAGTTAATTAACCTACTTTTTATCATTTAGACAGAATATAAATAAAATCAAACATTAACCATATTGCAGCTGAAATACGTTTGTACTATATAGATTCGTTAATACAATTTTTGGACTATGGTGTATTATTTTCGGAGTAGGCCCTCTATATGTACAATTAAAATTATTATTTGATAAATGAATAGTCATCTTTCAATTACTAAAACAATTATAACTAAAATTTTAAACAAGTCTTTCCGTACCTACTTTATTTCGAAATACGAACATTTCCAAAGTACCTTCTTATTAATTTAAGGATAATAAGCACATACACCTTATTATCCACAACAGTAACATGACATTAAAACTTAAGTAAGTGAATAATTAATGCAGAACAACCTTATTGATCGGCCGGATATTGTGAGGTTTGGCATTTATCCTTTATTCTCGAGCGTTCTCGGCTGACATAAATCATACATAACAGAACTATACATTACATATTTATTCGTCCTTGAATGAGGCGTGGATTTAGCTGTAAATCAGCGCTTCAGTGTGCGTATGCTGAACTTGGGATATTTGGACCCATGATATTTAACTAGACTTTGCATGGGTGTCATTTCGTACCGACTTTTCCCTCCTCCTCTGACAACAATGATAACATTACTCTCGCGTAGGATTGGTTGGTATATGTTCGCTTCCCAGCCGAGCTGCTCTATCAGCGAAAATACGCTTTGCACTATTAATATTGTTTTTGTAATTATGTGCCCAATATTTTTTTAATACATTATTGCAGGGTTGGCCAACCGGTCCATCGCGATCAACCGGTCGATCGCGACTATTACTCCAGTCGATCGTGGCAAGGCAAAAAATATAAATACGTAGAACAGACTGCGCAAAATACTACATAGGATTGTGTACGGAACTAGGTATGCTGTTTCATTTCAGATTTCAAGAAGTATGTAATTGGTAGATCGCATAGGGTTTCACATTTAATTAAAAGTTGCTGATTTGAAAAGTCGTCAAATACCCTATTGTAAGTGATAATCTGTACCTCGGGTTGGTACCTAATATATCCGAGCGACGGCGACGTGCTCATCGCTTGACATTTACCGCCTTATTAAAAACAAGGTTTATTTAAGTCTAGTAAATCCCAGATTTAAAATATATTCGTCACTTTCTTATTTCATATAACAAACAGAGGCGCTATCTATCTATCGCCATGAAATCAAACCTCATTTATTCAGTTAAGGCCCTGATATGACACTTAAAGAACGTTACAGTTGACTCTACCATCGCACATGTTCGGAACACACTTAAACTGAGAAGACTCCGGCAAGAAACTCAACAAGGCAATATTTAAGTAGGTAGGTACTTAGTCGTTAACCTAAATTATCCTATTATGTCTTTGGGGGTTTAAAGTGCTTGAAGATATTTTCACGATTGGGACAGACAGACTGATCGCGAGACGTTGCGTTTTAATATTATAATGTACCTATGTAAGAAATAGCCCAGATTACTTGATGGGGAATGTGATCAAAAAGTGTGGGTTCAATTCCCAGCCCAAGTACCATCGGCTATACAGTAAGAAAATCATAAGTTTACATGCCTCCAAAGTATGTAAGCTAATATTGTATGTCGTTTTTCAAAAACTTTTCTTCTAGATTTAACAGCCAAAGCAAATAATTCTCATTACACTAAATCTAAAACTTTGCGTTTAAACTTATTGTTAGCCCACTAAAAGCACATTACACCCTTCAAATCACCTGCGAACACCTAAATACATGTCGTACAAGAAAGGGATGGGTCCCGACACTCCGCAAGTAATCCGATAGAGACTGTTTCACGACCTTTCTTAGCAAACTCGATTTCAGTTTGTAACTAAATTTCAAACCCTTTTAGACAGTTAAGGGCGCTGACAGACGTGTGCGATTTATTTTTAATGAGCATTTGAGCACTTTTTGTTTTTATTGCTTAAGCACTAATTAGCAAAACAAGTATTAGTAAATAGTTACACAAAACAGTAAGGTGCCTAATTTGTTTTACCTGAGTAATGTCATAATGATTCATTATGTCATTGATATATATAGAAGCATTAAGGCTCGCTTGAGCTCGCAAAATTCAGTTATTTGGCTGCGGTATTCTGTAAGGTCCTCTTGAAGCTCCGCTTTGAGCGAAAATCGTTAAGCTCTACGTACGATAGCTTAATTTTTCTGTGATCACCACATCGTCTACCTGTCTACTAGTCTGACAACCCTGGGCCACTTTTCCATTAGACCTCTATCTTCTTGTCATCGTCCAATTGTGTTATTTTTTTGACATACAGTAGAGTAACAGTATGTGGCTTTAAAAGAATAAAAAAATAACTAAAATCATTAATATTCTTACTCTCAAACATTTCTAGACGTTTTGAATAGTGTTTAAATTATTTACCATTTTGTGGATCACGAACCAGCTGATCACCAAGAGTTACCAAGTTAAGTTGATAATTTGATTCAGTTAAATTATCATACACAAAATTAAAACAGAAAGCTCAATTCTGTGAAAGCTCTTGTCTGTCTACACCTTTATGTTGGTACCTTCCTGCTACATTAAATGTGAAGGTAAAAACATTGATAGATGTAGTGAAATAGGTTGGAGAAATGTAAGAGTGCGTATATTGGAACATATTCAATTTTGTTTGGTTCATATGATACCTTCAACTTAGTTTTTGAAGGGATTTATCTGTAGCTTAAGTAGTGTCAGGGATTAACCTTACCTCTCTCTAAACTCTACGAACTTTGTTGCTCTCAGATGTAACTAAAGTACTAGATTCCGCCCCGCGGTTTCACCTGATTTCCCGTGATAAAACGTAGCTTATATTACACTCATGCCTTATACCTCAGAGTAGATAAATACTACGTACAACTTATACTCATGATTAAGTATGTATCTTACCCAATAGCGCCTGTACTAGAGTATGTGCCGTGATTACGGGTATGTGCAACGCTGTTATGAAACGAAGTGCGCGCAACGCTGCCGTGGACGGGGCGGACCTTCTAGACCGGGAGATGGTGACAAATTTCCCGGTCATTTGTACCAGTATGGCAACCCATACGGGGTGTAATTATGTAATGACGAAAAGTTCATATCAATTTAAAATCAGTTCCTATTACTTGTACCTACGCTGCTTCCTTCTGACGAGTGTCAAAATCTCGAGTGTAAAAGAATCTTGTAATATTTATATTTTAGTATGTGGATGGCTGTAATTGGCCTAACATTTTTAATTTCAACAATGTAACTAATTTTGTTTGAAGCTGTTGCTGTCCATAATAAAATGAAAATAAAGGAAACCGCGCCTTCCGTGCTTCAGAAGGCACGTAAAGCCTTTGGTCCCGGTTATCACCTAGTTGGACGCCTTCTAGGCGGCTTGAAAACACCAACAGTAGGTTGAACACTAGCCTACCTCCACCGATCCGCAGTAGGCACGCGTAGTGCAGTATCTGCCCATTCCCACCCAGATTTGCGAAAGGAGGCCTGTGCTCAGCAGTGGGACATTATAGGCTGATGATGATAAGGAAAATGATGGTTATAGCGCTGGTACCGGCGGACCAATCGCGTGGGCGGTAATCGAACGTGTGGTGAAGGTGAGAACCGGATAGCTCTTCTTTTACCTAAAACGCGCACTTACCGAGGTTCTATGTGTCAGATCAGATCAGAGATCTTACCTAATTTATTCTACTAACTCCTGCTAATTATATTACAAATTGGATGTATGTTTGCTTCATCAACTCGATATATTTAGAATCGAACTTCAAAAATAATAAGTTTCAAATATTTCAAACAAGATATTTAATTTCAACACTTTACATTACTATATTTACAATAATTATGACATTCATAAAATATTTTTATCATAGTACCAACTTATAAATAAACATACATATTTATAAATTCATCTTAGCTACTGAAAATACTAATGAATAAAAAATCTACATAATAATCACAATATCAGATGTAACTTTTTTTACAAGCTTTTATTTAGTTTCACCTCTGTCTGTAGTCGAATCTTGTTAAATTTGACTCACTTCCAAATGTCCTAATGATTTTTGCTGATATTTGGTATACATTAGCATTAAATTTTTATTTTTGTACTTGGTTTTAGGTACAGTCCGTAAAAAAGCAGTACACCTTGCCAAAGCTATTTATAAAAATGTTTTCCTGATCAAACCCAACAACTGTGGCGTGACAGTATCTTGCCAGTATCTTGCCAGCCAATGTGCGTGTCCCATCTATACAAGTAGCACGCTATGATAGCGGTTTTGACAGCTAATATCAATAAATATTTTTTTGTTACAAAAAACATTTTTAATACAAGCTTTTTTCGGTGACTGTACTTTTTATTGACTGTACTTGCATTGTCTTCCAATACTGGGTGGAGATTTAGAGATGGCATATTTTCGAAACCTATGTTGGATTAGTCCTACTGAACAACTTTTACTATGGGACCAACACTGAATTCTCTGATGTTCACTATTACTGGGTACGCAATTAATGAAAAAGACAGAATTTACTGAGCAAGGTACATATTTGTCGTATAAATCCGACTCAAGCGGTTAAAAGGTCAATTAAAATTATACATATAAACCTTCCGGAAGCAATTCTCTAAATGATAGTGAAAACAGCCAACTCCGCAGCATGTTTGGAAGAACACGATCACTTATACTACTGAAGTTACTACCGCTTCGGAAGAACTGGCAAGAAACTTATCAAAGTTACACTTATACATACATTTATTTTAGTGTGCGTGATCAAGATAATTACTACATGCAACCAAACAATATCATTTCTTTTAATTTCATCTAACAATGGATTCCTACTCTATAATCATCGCGTTACATCTAACAGAGTTTCCATTTCTTTCCTTAAAAAATCAGCTTCATTTTTCATTTCTTCTATACTTCGGGCAGGTTTGCTTGGATGACCATCTTTGAACCTGAAAAAAAGTAAGAATAAATCTAGCTAGCCCAATTTATAGTAGTTATATACCGTACTTTCGTTAAATAGTAAAAAAGTGAACGTGCCATTATTTTCCTACCTAGGATGACATTAAAGATTCCTCATTTGACCTCGAAGAATTTTTTAAGTTGATTATGGCACAATTATTAAGCTAAAATCAAACAGAAAAACAACGCTACCAAAGTTATAGATGCGATACAACACGCACAGCGTCTAAAATGGAAAATCACAGACTATCTGTTCTAGTCATTTATCTCTGTCTCTATATATTTTTTACCCGACTGACCCAGGAATGACGGTTTGTGTAATGTATTTCAGTTGTATTTTTTGGAGAAGTTAAAATCAATATTAACCCACTAGAGCCTAGAGCCTAGGGAACATAAAAAGCTGATTCAAATGATACTTACTGATCGTGTTTCGCCAACTCCAAATAAATCAAATCGTTCTCTATGAAATCTCCTTTCTTTCTTGGCATTATGTGGCAATGGACATGCTGAAATAAAAAAGGATATTATGAGATTATTTAAACTATACACAGGTTGATTTTTCCAAAAGGCGTTGATGGCCAGATCCTAAAGTATAGGGAACAGCGAAAAATGCTCGAAGGAGTATCAGGGCTTATGTTAATAAATAATAAAACTGCATAATTGGATTTAAAAAAAGTTGAAAATGAATTATGTTTTACCTTCACCGTCTGTCCAGCGTCAGGTCCATCTTGTATCGTCACCGTACTAGATTGAGCATCGTGTACTTTTTCCATTAACTGAAACGAAACAATATTAAAAATAACTGTAAGAAATGACTAGATTCGAGAATCCTCACTTATCCATATGCCAAACGAGATCACCATACTGTGTGACAAGTAGAGAAGCCCTATTAAGAACTAGCTAACATCAAAACTTTCACATAGAACATTTCAACTGTCTATTACGGTTCATGAGATACATCCCACTTACATATGGACGGACAGCAGTCTTAGGCACGTTGGCAACTTGGCACCTTTGAACCCTAAATAGGAGGAGGTTCAAAATACAGTCAATATTTATTTCTCAATGACTTGCATAGTGCAAGTCATTGAGAAATAGATCCGTGTGAAATAAGAGTAATACCAAAAAAAAACATTCATCAATTTAGGCACTTGGGCACTTAAGTCAAAACTAAATCTGAAGAGATCAAGATTACCAACCTTCTGTACCAAACAAACAGTTTTATAAAAGTCCTCTGCCTCCGCATCTGTGAGGTCTTTGTTCCTCTCAACTAAGCGGATGGGAGCCACTAAAACGTGACCTGGTATCACGCATCTGTAATGTAACATTTTTTTTTTATCCCACTATGTTACCAAACAAGTATACCGGCCTGATGGTAAGCTGTTACCGCAGCCTATAGACCAGGGATGGCGGACCAAAGGCACGCGTGCCAGTGGCTCGATTCTCGTAACAAAACTTCAACGATGTCGTAGCGACTTCAACGATTAAACTGTGTTTTTTACTATTATAAAGTCAAATGAACGATTGAAAAACGATCCTATAGACAAATTGTTGAGGCGTATATACGTTTCAATGTTTTTTATACAAAATATTTCACGAAACACCATTTAAATAGTTGATGTCGCTACGACACCGCCAACGTTTTGTTACGAGAATCGACCCACAGGTGGCACGCGACACAATAATTCAGGCACGCCACGCCGTTTAATCTTTTTTTTTTTAGTTTTTGTATTGAAACGCGTGCTCCGTGATGAATGTATTTATTAATCTTAAGCCTCGCTATTTAAAGGTTACTTATGACTACGTTCACACTACACACTACACTTTTATATTTGACGTCTTGCATGTAGGTAAAAAAGTTCATAAAAATAATGAGTCACAAAGTCTAGATTCTTTGACGGCAAGTCACAAACAGCCAAATTTTTTTTCAATGGCACATTTATAAATAAAGTTTCGCCATCCCTGCTATAGAAATTTGCAACACCAGGGTTAGTGATGAAAGGGTCTTGAAGAGTCGTTCAGAGGAGTGGCTGTGCCGGCAGCGGAAAAGACAACAGTATACTACTTGTCTGGTTCCGGGTACTACACTGCAAGCACAGCGCCTTCTTATGGAGACCTTACTCACCGCAGAAATACAACATTACATTATAGCACCTAATGTTATTTGGCTACAATCTTCTGTAAGATTGATCCCAGTTAATACCTAAAAATACAGTTTTAGCAGCTTGTTCAAAACTGCTGCAATCTACTAATACTGGACTGTCTACTTGCGCTACATTTGGAAGAGAGAAACTTGAACGTTTAGTTTTCTTAGAATTTAGTAACAGATTGTTTACAGCAAACCATTTAGAAACTAATGACATATTATTATTTACTTTATTAAGTTCTTTGTCTTTTCTATCTGGTTTGAAAATGAATGAAGTTTTGTCAGCAAACAAGACTATATCTGAGATACCATTTACAACAGATGGCAAATATAAACTAGAAACAGTAATGGTCCTAGCATTGAACCCTGGAGTACCCCCATTGTTACTACAGTCTAACAAATAATTTGACTTACCTCAAATTAACAAAAGCATAAGTCAAGGGAGACTTATAAAAGACACAGGAGTCCGGTATATGGACATGTCCGAATTCGTAGGAACGTCCGGTATTGTCCGGCGTCCGGTCCGGTGCCGGGGTGGGGGTGTGGGAGGGGGAGGGCGCGCGCTCACGGTGCGCTGGGAGGAGGGACTTGCGGAGGCTTAGCGCGTATAGAGAGTAGATATCTCTTCTGAAATAAGAGATACATTATTTGAATTGACTTTAAAGTAGTGATATTTCCTATATTAAAACACTGATGGGATCTGTGGGGCGATTACGTAACAAAATTTTAATCATTTTCGAATTGAAATCGGTTCAGTATAGCGGTTTTCTGATATTTTTTTACGTTCTGAACTGCAAATACAAACAGTGGTTCATTAGAAATGGAAACATTTCCGATTTTCTAATATTTCTACCGATTCAGAGGTTATTTCAATCAGAATTTCATTGCAATAAAGTTAGGTTTTTCTTAGCTCAGACGCCAGTCCTTCACAATTCAATTGTTGTATCTTATATTTTATTGTACGTAATATTTGTAATGTTTTGTGAGGAAAATAAATTATATAGGTATTATTATTATTTTAAAGATACATAATCATCAATAACCAGTCTATAAAACATCTAAAAATACATGGAAATCCTAACTAATCCTAATCCTAACGAGTTTGTTTATTTGTTCGTTTGTTTGTTACGCCTTCACGCCTCCACTACTCAACGGATCTTCATGAAATTTGGCTTGCAGATAGTCTATGGTATGAAGAAGGACATAGGCTAATTTTTGACCCGGGAACGCGGGTAAAACCGCGGGGGACAGCTAGTATCAAATATATTGAAAAGTGTATTTTAACCATAAAAAAAGACTTAATAGAATACATAAGAAAACACAGATGGCGCTGTTAAAAATATCATGGTTGTGTGAATGTCTTGGTAGAGGTGTTCAAATTTTGTCTAGATAATATAGAGCGAATAGAATAAATAGAATAGACGCCCTCTATCATCTTTGCGAGTCTTAACTTTAGAAAAACTACGAATCAAAACTTTTACTAACGGCCGCCATTTTGTTATGACGTCACACTGCATACTTCATGGTATTTTACCTACCTCCTATGCTGAAACACGGGCATATTTCTGCGGACGTCTAACAACTTGTCGTGCCTTATCTCAGCGACTGCATACCCCGTAGTTTCACCACAGTCGGCTAACACATCACCCCAGGGGCTGACACATAGAGCGTGCCCGTATGAACGACGTTTCGAGTTGTGTTCCCCCGTTTGAGCTGCCGCTATCACGTAACATTGGTTTTCTATTGCTCTTGATCTAAATGTAGGAAAAAAATATTATAATAACAATAAGTACAGTAGTACCCAACTAATATGGCACGTCTTGAATCTTCGTTCGCACAGAAAAGAAAGTATGGCCCGAAGATTAACGAAAGAATGCTTAAAACTTACAATCAACCTTAGATCACTACTATAAGGTTCATAATACACTGCAGCTGTTAGTTTCGTCTCACTCGCAAGTCACGCCCCTCCGCACACATGGCGGCAGATGCCGACCAATAGCATTTCCCGCGCTTTGAAAATGTATCTTCTACGCAGGTACATCGGTAAGTCATATCAGTTAGGTAATACTGTAACTATTTTTTTATTTTCAAAACACACTGGTTAGTTTAGTGGTGAGCTCTAACTCCTAAACTAGGGGTTGCCCGTATTTCATAAATCTATTTATTTTGTATTTACAAGTTAAATAATGTTACTTGGATTTAAAATAAAAAGAAAAATTGTGATGGTGGAACATGCAAATTTTATTGTTGCCTATGACTTTGTGTGTTTGTGTGTGTGCGTGCTTATAAAAAACATAGTTTATGGCCAATATATTATTTTATTTTTGATTTCTTGTTTGCTAAGTAAGCTAAGATGATAATTATTGTACTATTTACATACAAATACAAATGCTTTATTATGAAAATCTTAATCATACAGTAATAAACGTAGTGGAGATCTTCTTTTAAGTATAGAAATACGTGTGCTAGGAGACCTCGCTCTTCCATAACAGAGTATATTTATGATTAAGGCGTAACAAATAGAACAGGATAAAATAATAATATATAAGGTTCTAATAAATTAGTGAATTTCCTCTGGAGGGATGAATGTATAGGTCATTAGTAATCAAAAAACAATATTAGAAAAATAATCCGTGGAAAAAAAAACAAAATTCCGAAATTGAACTTAATATCAGTACAAAGTATTAATTTAAACATTTATCTAAAAAAAAATAACCACGGATTATTTTTCTAATATTATTTTTTGATTACTAATGACCTATACAATTATCCCTCAAGAGGAAATTCACTAATTTACTAGGACCTTATATAATAAAATAATAATATATATTTATTTATTTATAGCGATGATATGTCGTAGGTTCCCATCATACAATGCGGTTAAGATTTTGGTTGTCGTACACACCATTACACGCACTCACTAC
Organism: Achlya flavicornis; assembly: GCA_947623365.1. Lineage (NCBI taxonomy): Eukaryota > Metazoa > Arthropoda > Insecta > Lepidoptera > Drepanidae > Achlya > Achlya flavicornis. The sequence continues at coordinate 18,481,192 of OX392467.1, read as the reverse complement.
ACTACAAGTAGAGCACTTACCTAAGTAATATATGCCAATGCGCCGCCCCAGTAGCCTGGGTGAAGGCAGACGGGTAAGTCAGAATCTCGGCTCCCATTATACTAAGAGCTGTGCTTAGTTCTGGGAACCTCATGTCGTAGCATATTGACATTCCTGATGAGGGAAATCACTATTGATTTATTAAAAAATACTTGGCGATTTTTCAGGTTTGTTTAAACTGTATTATATTAAATTAGATCCTGAGATGGTCCCATATTTAATTGCATGCTTGATTTCCCAGCTGAACAATACAATCACGACCGATTCCGATATTCAAAACTATACGGTAAACGAAACGGTATTAGAGTATTGGAGTCAGACTTTTCATAAGTGCCTGCGAAGGTCTATTTGAATATGATTTTGAATTGAATTGTATATTTTTTTTTAAGGATCAACAGTAGCCGTTTTCAAGAAATAGTCAAACATACAATTAAACGCACACTTATCCGAGCCGAACGCATCGAACGAAACGAATTTTAGAATTCTGTATATGAAATCTCATTCAGAATTATAAAATTCAAATATACAGAATTCTAAAATTCGATTCGTTCAATGCGTTCGACGTGTTCGGCTCGGATAAGTGTGCGTTTACCTTAAATATAACATGTAATTGTGTTGAACATAGAACCTCGCTTCTTAAGACTGCTAAAAATGCAAAGAACATAACTAACTGGTGATCTTACCAATTCGCCCAACTGGTGTGTCCACAGGAGTGACAATATGACCCCCAGGGTGTGAGAAGTCACTCTCCTTTAACCTGACATTCTTCTCAGGTATTTCAACATCAAATAAATGCAGTTTCCTATATGTTTGTACTATATCACCCTTGTTGTTTATTATTATGTGTGTGTTGAACATTTTTGTCGGGTCAGATTCATCCTGCAATGTTGAATATAGAACCTCTTCTCACACGTTACTCAAAAGGAACTGCCTCCCTAGACAAGGTGTCGACAATCGTCATCGTTAGTAAATGAACAACCTTTGTATGGGATTGACTTAGGAGATTGTTAAAAATCACGTTATATTTCATTTCCCATACAAAGGTTGATCGTTTACTAACGATGACGATTGTCGATAACCATCTTGTCTACTGGCCCTGACCTATACCCCTAGACAAAGTTACGTTTCGTTACGTTTAAGTGAATAGAAACGTTAAAAAAATTAAGAGCTTGACATAAGGATACGCTAGATCCTAGCGTAGCCAGTGGCGTAGCTACCTAGGGACTAGACGGGGCAGTGCCCCGGGGTCCCCTAGCTCAGGGGGCCCCTCGGACTCTGACTTACCAGTTTATCAGTTTATGTTAAAATCAATGTCATATTTACATTGTTGACTACTACCTAATATATTTTTGATTAAAAAACATATTATAATAGGTAAAGATTTACAAAGAAGTTTACTCAAAAGAGAAATAAATGTAGTCATTAATATGCAGGAGGGTCATTAGAACTCAAAGTTTTTTTTTGGAAGTGTTGCACCCATTTTATATTTATGAACTTTTTGGTAGTATTACTAGACATAGTAAGCTAAATTATATATTTTTTCTGTGATTGTACCTCTGCGTGAACTCTGAATCTTGTTTTTTTTTTTTTTATATAATAAATACGGTGGAAAAAATCTATAAAAAATATATAATATAGACTAATATTTTATCTAACGAACAGTTTTTGTTTCGTTAATACAGCTACAATAGTTTTCGAAAAAATCAATTTTGAAAAATACCCTCTCTAGCGCCTATTTGATCAATTATCTCCAAAACGCTGCGAGATAATAGGCTGATTTTGTGTCAATGTTAGTTTTATATCTTGCCAATGTTAGCACACAAGTTATTTTCAAAATACCTCTCTGGGGCCGCTGCTCTTACTTTATCCTGCTAGACCCTTTTAAATAGTTTAGTTGGGGCCCTACACGGGCCCTAGTTTTTTTTTTGCCCCAGGGCCTTTGGTTATTTAGCTACGCCACTGAGCGTAGCCAAATGGGGTACTGATTACTAACTGAAAAACTACATCTATTTATGAGCGTAAATATAATAGAGTACAAACATTGTCAGCCTGAAAACACAAGTAATTCTCAATTCATATTATTCAGTTAAAACTAACAAATTTTGTATTCTTTTTGACGCTATGACTCATCAATCAACTATACTATAATTGAAAAGGAAGAAGAAATATATTCAGTTTTCCCAGACAATTCAAAATAATGTTAGTGTTAAATCAAAAAGGTTTACCTTTTCATGTACCCCACCCATAGACAACCACACATTATGTTTAGCCGCTAATTCTCTATATTTACCAACAGTGTTGCCAGTCAATATTGGCTCGGCAAATGATACAATATCCTTCTTATTATCACAGATGTAGTCACATGCTTCAGGGAAGAAGATCATCTGGGGAATTAAAGAAAATAAGTTAGGCCCAAAGTACATTGCTGATGCTGCAGAATGGAGTGGAAGCGACTTTTTGCAACGAAATTGTACATAGTATAATGAATTTTATGTCAATTGAATAACATATAAACTAAATATGAGCCAAAAAAGACATTGCATGTCTTCCTGGGAATCTTCGCTTTTTGGCTCGTATTTAGTTTGCAAGTTAAACAACTGACATAAAGTTCATTATACTATGTACAATTTCATTCACTTCCACTCCATTCCACAGCAATGTAAATTGAGCCTTAGTTTTTAATGACCAACTGAAGCAGTACCAATAGACAATACAGCATGAAAGACTCTCAATTGGCAATAACAGACGTTAAGAAATAGCTGAGTCGGTAACAAGCGAGTGACAGGGACGAGGGACAAGGACGAGGGACAAGGACGAGGGACAAGTGTCTATTCTGTAGGCAACGGTAACCACTTAGCATCCTACAGGACATTCAAGTTTAAAAAGAAATTACAGACAGGATGGACAGGAGCTGTAATGTGACACCCAAAATAAACAAAGTGTAAAATCAAATTGTGCATTGGATACTTATTTATTTTTGGTACCCAGCTCAAACCTGCATGGTCCTGTTATCACTATGAAATAAAAATTAAAAAAGATATAGAAAAAAGCAATTCTATAAGAAAATGCTCACCTGAACATCCTCCTTAGCTGCATCACAAACCAACTGGCTAACAACCTGCAGATTCGCCACTTTATCTGCCACAGATGTCATCTGACATACCGCTACCCTTTTACTCATGTCTACGTTGTGACTTAGCTGCCTATATTCTATTCTTGATAATCTTTTTAGGATTGTTAAAGCCCAGTTCTAAAATCAAAATTCCATAATAATAATTTATATAGAATTTATATTTATATAGAAAGGTTATTCACTATTCAGAACTTTAAATAAAAACATAAAATTTAGGTCTCTATGTACATAGAACAAAGAAATGTATAGTAGTAAATAATATCTTAACTATTTGTTTTGATAAAATTACAGCTGATACAGTTGATAAATTTGTAAGATAATTACGGACTTTGGTATATAGGTAAGACGAAAGATAATAAAATAATTAATTAAACTTGCCTGCATCATACAAATCCGATTGTAAATAATAACACTTACTATTTATTATGGTAGTTTCTAATTAAAACAGGGTAAATTTTTACTGCTAGAGATATAAAAAAAATACAGTAGGTAGGTACCGTTACGATACGATACGAATGACACTGATAGTGAGTGACATGACTGTTAGTATTTCTGTCTATCGATATCGATATTTTTATCTATTTCAGTTTTTTTTTTAATTGTGATTTGAGAACTGTATCTGTAGCGTATGTTATGTACGCTACATAGCGTAGTGTGTTAATTTCGACACATTTGCAGCTTCTACAATTCCACAATGTTAAAACTAGTAACACATTTAAATCTAGTTACATCCCTTGACTTGCGGTTAAAAAATAACAATTGATTTATATTGTCTTCCTCACCCGCGTGGATCGCCAAACAATCAAAGGAGTTCCTTATTTTATTTAGTAACAAAAAAATTGCATTTCAAGGATTTTTTTACGGCAAAATAAAAACAACGAAACGAACGATGAACGGCTCTTTTTTGTATTTATTTTTAAATACAATATTAGTCAAGCTTTAACACACCTAATCTCTAATGAACATAAGATAAGCTAAGAATAATATTTATAACAATAGCTTTCGATATCGATTGTTGATTCACATCCCTCTTACTATCAGCTTATGAGTTTGACATTGACAGTAATTGACAGTAATATTCCGTTTTATGAAAGAGTAAAACGTAGTGATTATATTAATGTAGAATGCAAATTTTTATATCAAGTGTATTGGTTGAGTTGTGGTGCTTTGATATTCCAGGTTTCTACTATAAACTTAGTAGGTAGGTATAATATAGAATTACGGTCACGATTTCGAACGAAACGGAACGCCCTGCCTGAAGGTCATTCCATACTAAATATTAATAAAAAGAAATATAATAAATTGAGCTTAATTTAATTTAAATAACAATAAATTTAGAAAATAAAATTTTGTAATTTAATACAAACAAAACCGGCCAAGTGCGAGTCAGACTCGCGCACCGAGGGTTCCGTACAAACCTGTAGGTATATAAATAAGTAAATGGTAGTATAGACCTGAGTATTTGTGTTAAAGTATAGGTAATGATTTTATGTAAATCCTCTTTATAGATATGCATCTATGGTTACTTGATGTCTTGCTGTTACATTCAAATACAATACGTTCTGTGTGTTTGTCAAATATTAATGATTTCAATATAAAATTCAATATGGTTCTAAGCAGCTTTATTTAATTATCCTTCATATAATCCACGTATATTAACATGGTAGCAGAGCGTGGTTAGATAGTGGTTAGTCACAGATTGGTAAGTTGACTATTTAGCAATGGATGCAAAGGATGATTTTCGGTTACCTATATTCGATGGGTCCAACTATGAAAATTGGAAATTTCGTTTGAAATTATTACTACAATTAAAGAATTGCGAGCAGGCCGTTGAGAATGAAGTTAAAGCAGAGGAAATGACTGATAATGAATGGAAAAAGTTAGATTTGAAGGCACAAAATTATATAGTTGATAGCGTTAATAATTCGCAGCTGGATATTATAATAAGTGAAGGAACGGCATTTAAGATGGTTAAGAAATTAGATGAACTGTACATATTAAGGGGCTGTGCCAATAAACTATTACTTAAAAGAAAGATTTTAGAAACAAAGTTTAGAAATGGTAACCCAATAGAATTTTTCCAATTGTTTGAAAAACAAATAAATGATTTGAAAAGTGCAGGTGAAAATGTCACAGAAGAGGACAGATTAAATTATCTACTATTGGCTTTGCCATCAAAGTTTGAACATATCATTAATGTAGTAGATGCTATGCCGAAAGACAAACAAAGTGTAGAATATGTAAAGTCAAAATTAATTTTAGAATACAAAAAGAATGAAATAGACAATGAACAGAGTGAACAGACCTTTGCTAGTACTTCGGACAAACAAACCTGCTTCGAATGCAATAAGGAAGGACATTTTAAAAGAGATTGTCCAAAATTAGCTAAAGCTAATTATCATCGAGGACAATATCATCGAGGCAGAGGTCGAGGTTTTCGTGGGGGACGAAGAGGATCTTACAGAAGAGGAGGCAGTAACGGATATAGTAACTCGACATCCGCTTTTAACGTAGAAGTTGAAGCTGCAGTGACGATCGGAGAACAAAGAGAAACATTGGTCACATGGCTTCTTGATAGTGGTTGCAGTGACCATATCATTAATGATGAAACATTCTTCAATGAATATGAGATACTAAAGGTTCCAGTGAACATTAAGGTTGGTGACGGTTTTTGTCTGAAATCGGAGAAAAAAGGTAAAATAACAATGTCATGTAAAGTAAGCGGTAGATTAGAAACAATAGAAGTTGATAATGTATATTATGTGCCTAATATGAAACGAAATTTGTTAAGCGTCTCTTGTATAGTTAACAAACGTAACATGATTAAGTTTTATAACGAAGTTGCTGCAATATATAGTGCTCAACGCAAGTTAATCGCAGTAGCTAGGAAACAAAATAAACTTTATGAATTGGTAGGTAAGGTAAACATTGTAGACAATAAAAATGTAAAGTCGTACACGAGTTATAGTTCGATGTCAAATAAAGAGAAATTGCATAGAATTCTTGGTCATGCAAGTTTTTCAAAACTAAGAGAAATGTGTAAACATAAGGTATTAGAAGGGTTACCGGAGAATTTTGATGATCGATACATTACGTGTGAAATCTGTCTAATGAATAAGATGACCAATTTACCCTTTGAAAACAATAGACGAAGAGCAACAGAAGTATTAGAAATAGTTCATACCGATGTAAACGGGCCTATAACACCAGTAGGATATAATGGTCAAAGATATTTTGTGTCTTTCATCGACGATTATAGCAGGCATGCTCAAGTATGTGTGATTAAGAATAAGAGTGATGTTTTTGATTGTTTTAGATCTTATATTAATATGATGCAGACACAAACTGGCAAAAGATTGAAGGAGGTAAGATGTGACAACGGACGTGAATATCTTAACCGAGATTTTTATGTTTTAGCGAAACAAGAAGGTTTTTATTTGAGGCCTGGTCCTGCGTATACACATCAGCTAAACGGAGTAGCTGAAAGGTTCAACAGAACTGTGATGGATCGAGCGAGGTGTTTAATGTCTGAAGCTAAACTTAGTAAACTTTATTGGCCAGAGTATGTCATGACAGCGACTTACTTAGGTAACAGATTACTGACTAATACTTTTGAGAAGAAATCACCTTTTGAAATAATGTTTGGTAGAAAACCTAACATAAATAACTTGAAGATTTACGGTAGCTCATGTTTTGTACGAATTCCCGAAGAAACTAGAACAAAGTTAGACCAAAAAGGTGTAAAAGGCGTACTTATGGGGTACACTGATACTGGTTACCGAGTTTTGGTCAACGAGAAGATTTTAATATCTCGCCATGTAACATTTATAGACACAGAAGAGGTTCAAGTTATTAAGTTTAGAGATGAAGATGATAGCAAATCAAGTGATGAACCGATAGAAGGTGAAGAATTTTATGACACGCTAGAAGATGAAGAAGAGAGAAGTAAGAGAGCTGAGATTGATAAGGTGAATATATCGACTCGACCTAGAAGAGAAAGAAGATTGCCTGAAAAGTTCAAGGATCATGTTGTTTATATAAATGTTTGTGATGCTTTAACACCTGATACATATGAGGAAGCAATAAATTCAACCGAGTCAATGAAATGGAAAAGGGCAATGGAAGAAGAAATTAACAGCTTAGAACATAATAAAACATGGGAACTTGTTGAAGAACCAATAAATAAGAAAATAATAGATGTGAAATGGATTTTCAGAATTAAATCAAATGGAAAATATAAAGCACGTGTCGTAGCTAGAGGGTTTCAACAAATGTATGAAGAAAATGAAGAAATTTACTCACCTGTTGCAAGAATGACTACAATGAAGGCTTTGTTGTCTACAGCATCTGTGCAAGGATGGTACATAGAGCAAATGGATGTTGAAACCGCATTCCTTAATGGCAACATTAAATCAGAGGTTTATATATACCCACCTGAAGGTTATGATGTTAAACCCAACACGGTCTGCAAGCTCAATAAAGCATTGTATGGGTTGAGAGAGAGTCCACGAGATTGGTACGAATGCTTTAATGATTTTATGTTGAATATTAATTTCAAGAGATCAGACTATGATTACTGTCTTTATACAGGATGTGTGAATAATGTTAATATATATTTATGTCTATATGTCGATGACATTTTAATTTGTGGTCAGAATTATGGATGTATAAATATAGTAAAAGAATCTTTAAGTAACCGCTTTCGTATGAAAGATTTGGGTAAAGTGAAGCAGTACTTAGGAATTGATATAGAATATGAACCCAAAGAAAAGAAAATGACACTGAGTCAAGAAAAATATATTGAGAGTTTGGCAGAGAAGTATAACATTAAAGATTCAAAAAAGTATGAAACACCAATGGAATTGAATTTGTCACTTCTATCCGGTGAAGTTAACGTAAACTTGAAATACAGGAATTTGATTGGTGCTCTTTTATATATTGCGAGTGGAACACGACCGGATGTATCATACAGTGTAAATTATTTAAGCAGGTTTCAAAATTGTTATAGCGACATCCATTATAAATATGCATTACGTATTTTAAAATACTTACATGGCACCAAACACATCAAGTTACACTACAATGCAATATTTGATACTAAGTTGGATGCGTTTGTGGACGCTGACTGGGCAGGCGATGAAAATGACAGAAAGTCAACGACAGGAATCGTGATAAGATTGTTTAATAATCCAATAATGTGGAAGTCACAGAAACAGAAAATTGTATCAAGGGCTTCTACTCATGCGGAATATTATGCGCTAGCTGATTGTGTGGAAGAAGTTCTGCCAATACTAGGAGTACTTGGGGATTTAGGTTTAGAAATCGAAAAGCCTATAAAAATCTATGAAGATACTAGCGGTGCGATTGGTCTCTCTAAAAATGGTAAATTTTGCAAGAATTCAAAACATATTGACATCAGCTATCACTTTGTGTATGACTATGAAAAACAAGGTTTAATTAATGTAACTAAGATAGATACCGAAAGTCAGATAGCTGACATTTTAACAAAGTCATTAGGCAAAGCTAAATTTCAAAAATTTTGAATGATGTTAAATGTTATATAGGTTAGTTTGAGTTATGTTCATGTTATGTTAGTGTTTTGTTAGATAGGTAGACAGGTAGTTGTTTTATTTTGATATGATGTATTATTAAGTTAGTGACCATGGATTATATTTATATTTTGCGTTGTTCGTTTATAAAATCAAAGGGGTGTGTTAAAGTATAGGTAATGATTTTATGTAAATCCTCTTTATAGATATGCATCTATGGTTACTTGATGTCTTGCTGTTACATTCAAATACAATACGTTCTGTGTGTTTGTCAAATATTAATGATTTCAATATAAAATTCAATATGGTTCTAAGCAGCTTTATTTAATTATCCTTCATATAATCCACGTATATTAACAATTTGATATTAATTTCAATTTATGACCTATTAAAAAAAAACTACTTACTAGATCTCGTTCAAACCAATTTTCAGTGGAAGTTTGCACCGTAATGTACATCATATATTTTTTATAGATTTATCATTCTCTTATTTTAGAAGTTACAGGGGGGGGGACACACATTTTACCACTTTGGAAGTGTCTCTCGCGCAAACTATTCAGTTTAGAAAAAAATGATATTAGATACCTCAATATCATTTTTGAAGACCTATCCATAGACACCCCACACTTATGGGTTTGATGAAAAAAAAATATTGAGTTTCAGTTCTAAGTATGGGGAACCCCCAAAATTTATTGTTTTTTTTCTATTTTTGTGTAAAAATCTTAATGCGGTTCACAGAATACATCTACTTACCAAGTTTCAACATTATAGTTCTTATAGTTTCGGAAATGAATGGCTGTGACATACACGGACAGACAGACAGACAGACAGACAGACAGACATGACGAATCTATAAGGGTTCCGTTTTTTGCCATTTGGCTACGGAACCCTAAAAAGCAATATTTCATCCGAGGTATACTAGCAGAACACTCAAATATTTTTTAGGAAACTGTCAAAAACAAAATTAATAATCTAAAGGTTTCGAAACGCACGCTTGTCTAGAAAAATCTTCAGAGCAGACTGGATGTTTTTTTTTGTTATAAAAATAAATACACAGAAGAGATAAACGCGAGTATTTTGTCATTGTTCCAAGTTAGGAACGGGAAGATGAGTGAATCTAAGGTTTCTACCGCTGCTGAGGTTAGTAGTGACTCACTTTGTTATTATGGGAAAAGTATTCCTATATTTGTGAAACAAACTTTAGAATTTCTACAATCTAGTAAATCTGCAACTGCTATAACTAAAGTCGGTAAATAAGTAACCTACTTACAAATTTAAAAGGACTGTTGCTGTATCCATACATAAAGAAAATCCCAACTTTGCTTCAGTTAGTTCAAAAGGTTAAGTTTTTGCAATACCTACTTTAAGTTATGAGTAAAAGATAAAAATTTGGTCGGAGCTAGGAAAGTTCTTTAGGTAAAATAGCACACTGAAACTAGCTTTATTCTAGGGTCCCATACTCTTTGTAGTCTTTGGTTCCATAAAAGATCCTATTATTATGATTAACTTTATAAACTGTAACTTTAGAACAAAAAATCTGCTCTTATAAATGAAAATATTTTAGTGCATATTTTAATTCAGCTTTTGCAATCATTTATGAAACGATTTATTTCACTTAAAATTAATTGATGGACACCACTTGTATATTTTAGTAGGTACCTATGTTAGGTCGGATTTTTTAAGGAGCTATTACATTGGTTCAAAGCTTTCGGGTGACTGAAGGCTTAGAAACCATGTAAAATGTTGTGGAAAAATGGAGACTGGAAAAAGGAACAGAGGACGGCTAAATTAAAGATGGACAGATGAGATAGAAAAGATGGGAGGAAAGTATTGGACAAGGACTGCAAAGGATAGATTATTATGGAAGGAGTTGAAGGAGACCTATGTCAAAGGGCAAACAGACTATAAATAAGAATGTATTGTACAATTTATAATGTACTAGTTGTAAGGAACTCATGTCTTGTAATTTTAGTCTGAATAAATGGCTATATAAATAATATTATTACTACGTGGTGTACCAGCCCCTTCTGCAAAATTGATTTGGTGACATTTCAGCATTTCAAGTTATTTGGTTGATAACTTTGATCTACATGGTTGGTTGTCAACTTAACATCCTCTTTTCCCTTGATTAATGTCTGGTTGACAACCATGAAGCAGCGCCTTTACTGTCTTCACATTTTTCCAGGCAGTGAAACCCAAGGTGAAGCATGACTGGTACCAGACGGATGCTCAAGTTGTAGTGACAATCCTTGTGAAGAATGCACCCAGTGATAAAGTCAAAGTTCATTATGGCGATAGAAGTGTGAGTAACAGTTTATTGTTATATATCTACTACTTGATGCATGGCTTACAATTTTATGGTAGTTGAATACATTTATTTAAAAAAAACCAAGGGTGCATTGGACTCTCACACAAATTAAGACGTTTCTTTGATTCCCTTTTAATTTTATTTCATTTTTATTATTCTTATCATAGCCGCAATAGACATACACATTCTGTGAAATTTTCTACCTATTATGGATCTTGAGATACAACCCACTGACAGACAGATGGACAGACGCTTCGTAACAGCAGTCTATAAAACCATACATTCGTTCAAGAAGACGTCTAGACAGGGCAATCGTGCGGGGTGTGGGGGCGAGACGCGGGAAAGCCGAGCCCGACCTGCGAACAAAACTATGTTAGTAGCTCGGGACACAGCATACTTTATATGGCCGTTGCGATACTGTCTAGACGTCGGCATTTTCCACGAAATCAAAGGCGTAGGACGACTGTATGGTTTTATAGACTGTGGTAACAGGGTCCATTGAAACCCTAAAATACTGTTTGAAGAAAACTTAATTTGTCTATTGTCCAAATAAATACTGAAATTCCAGTTCAAATTTTTTATTCCCCTAACCATTACTGTGCTTCCATAACATAATCAAAATACTTTATTGATATTATATAGGTATTTAAAATATATAGAATGACATGGCTTGGAGGAGTCTACCACCTTGCTCATAATCAGAAAAATGTCCAATGTGATAATTTTTAAGATAAGATATTTTCAACGTAAATTAATATTTTATTTAGCTTTAATATTTTCTTAATGTTTCCAGCTCTCTGTATCAAGCGTGCTACCAAACTCCGACTCAGAATACAGCCTAGAACTCGAGCTAGCCCATGAAATAGTACCGTCTATGTGCGTGCATGTGGTGACACCCTCCAAGATAGAAGTTAAATTGCGGAAGAAGGAGGGCATCCGGTGGACGCAGTTAGAGGGAGAGGGCGGAGAGGATAAAGTTAAGGCTATACCACAGGGTGAGTTATTGGATGGAATTTTTTATTTTATTGTGTGTTGTTAGAGCGGCAATAGAAATAAACATTCTGTGAATATTTCAATTGTCTACCTATTACGGTTCATGAGATACAGCCCGCTGGCAGACAGACAGACGGACGGACAGTGGAGGCTTAGTAATAGGGTCCCGTTTGGCACCCTTTGGGTGCACCGTTGGTTCCGAACTTCTTTGGACGTATTTTTATTGGTTGGGCCGGAACTATTGTGAAAAACCAGACCGCATAAATCACTGATCAAACCGAAGCGTTCAGCTTGCACGATGGCGATCAGAGGCTGTTTACGAACTTGTAGCGACGTGTTCACATCGACGCGTCCAGCTCAGCGTCTGCACGCGGCGGTGGCGACTAAGCTCTGTATACTCAGATCAAGTCCCAATAATAGATCGTGTTCATCGAAAATAAACTTTTTAGGAGCCAAACATCCCCTAAACACAAATAAAATGTTGCAGTGAGTATATGGTAGGTATAAATAAGTAAGGTCTGGCAGCACTGGGATCTCGGTCTATTATACACATTATTTTTAGAATTAATATGATGATATATTTATGTACAGTGGTGCTAGACGCATCGGGGCCACAGCAACCGCCACCAAAACTATTTAGAAAAGATTGGGATAAAATCGAAAAGGACATTAAAAAAATGGTAAGACATTGTACCTTAATTCTCGAAAACTCCAGATAAATAACAATAATATCAATCTTAAATTTCGCAAACCAAATCTGTTAATGAAAAGAATTCTTGTACAGTAGTACCCAACTGATAAGGCGCGTCGTGAATCTTTGTTCGCACAGAAAAGGAAGTATGGCCCGAAGATTAACGAAACAATGCTTAAAATTTACAATCAACCTTAGATCACTAATATAAGGTTCATAATACAGTGCAGCTGTAGCAAGTCACGCCACTCCGCACACATGGCGGCAGCGGCCGAACAATAGCATTTCCCGCGCTTTGAAAATGTGTCTTCTGCGCAGGTACATCGGTAAGCCATATCAGTTGGGTAATACTGTACGACTTGTATATTGCGCGCACCCTCCGTCCGTGAGTGAAAGTTAAGAACAATAATACTAATAAATATCTTGGGATATTCTTGACACACTGCCATCTGATTCCAAACTATCTCTATGGAAACCAGTCGAAGTGCTCTTTAAGCGAAATAACCATATAATGCTATCTCTTATATTTGTAGGAAGAAGAAGAGAAACCCGAAGGCGATGCGGCGCTCAATGCACTTTTCCAGAAAATATATGGAGAAGGCTCTGATGAAGTGCGCCGAGCTATGAATAAGAGCTTTGTAAGTATTATTGAATATGGTTCAAATTTATACTAACACTAGCTTTCGACCAGCAATCTCTATAGGGGTTGAATTTGGAAAAGCCCTTAGTGGATGCGTACACTATACATGGTTATTGGTAATACACTAACAAACTCTCAGAACTTTGTTTACTTACATTATAAACAAAATCATTGGTTCAATGACTTTTGATAATTCATCATACTTTCATACAAAAATAAAAATTCAATGGTCTAAATTAGACTACTCAAATCAGAGTGACAGTGCACTGGAGGCGTAGGTACAGTAGTACCCAACTGATATGGCGCGTCGTGAATCTTCTTTCGCACAGAAAAGAAAGTATGGCCCGAAGATTAACGAAAGAATGATTAAAACTTACAATCAACCTTTGATCACTACTATAAGGTTCATAATACAGTGCAGCTGTTAGTTCCGTCTCACTCACAAGTGACGCCCCTCCGCACACATGGCGGCAGCTTCGGACCAATAGCATTTCCCGCGCTTTGAAAATGTATCTACTGCGCAGGTATATCGGTAAGCCATATTAGTTGGGTACTACTGTACAACAAAATACAGAATTGAAATGTACATACATACCATGTAACAACGAAGTCATAGTTTGTGATGAAAAGTTGTTTATGTTAGTAAATCGCACTAAACTAATATTAGTCACATCATATCTCCTTCTTACAAAATTATTGAAAAAGGATAGAACATATTTAAAGCTGTCAAATTAGTCTTTGCCGTCTTCATTTATAACTCGGTAGCATCGAGGAACAATCCCTTTAGAGTAGTAATACCGAGCAATCCGATTCCGAAACTAGTCGGTGATTTGTCACTGATTTTGAACAGTAAAGACCAATCACTGCATCTTGTGTTCTTGACTTGGCCAATCAGAGCGCTTTTTCGGTGGTGGCAAATTGGCGGAATAGATTGCAAGCAAAATGAACTTCATTGCGCTTCTTTGTGTTAGTTGTTCGATGCTCAGTAGTTATCAGGTTGTTTACATTATTTATCTCGTCTCGTTGGCCTTACTTTAGCAAATTTATTGAAGGAGATTATGAACTGTAAAACAAGACGAGCGAAAGAACTGCGGTTTGGAAAGCTAGCCACTCAATAATGTTCTTTAACTATTTCTAGATGGAATCAGGAGGCACAGTTTTAAGCACAAACTGGAATCAAGTAGGCCAAGACAAAGTGGAAGTGAAACCACCGGATGGCGTCGAATTCAAAAAATGGGACAACTAAACACAAAATGTATCATATTTTATGTATCCACTTATGAAGTGTAATTAAGTTATTATAATAAAAAGACTGTAAAAATGTGTTGATTTAGCATGGAATGATTTTTATACCGCGAGTATCCATACAAAACGAAGCATGCTCTTATTTTAGATGTAATTTTGTAAAAACTTGTAACTAATATCTCTACAGTGCGGCAGCCGAGAAAATGCTTTTCTGACACCTGTTAATATTAGCCAAATTACGGAAAAGGCTATTCTTAGGCTTGTGGCAATGCAGATTCCCAATAAACTCAAATGTTTTAAGTTAGAAGAGATTAAAAGTTCGGCATTTTTAATCAAAAAATATCCATCATACCCTAACTAGCTGCACACTATGAGGGCTGTTTTATGGTCCGTATCTCATATAACTGAGTTAAAAACCCACTTAGAAAGAGAAAGATATACACAAATGGTAAAAACGGCCGTCATAGCGTCCTTTACTATCCTCTACTAAGCCAAAGAAAAGGTTTTTGCTGACCGAACAGTCAAATTCAAAATCATTTATTCAAATATACCTTCGCAGAAACTTATGAAAATTCTGACTCTAATACCGGTTCGGAAGGTTGCATTTGCTGAAAAGAGCTGGCTATAAACTCAAAAAGAAACTAGGAATAAAAACGGCTTAAACTAATAGTACTCTTATACTATAGTAGATTTCAAATAGCATGAGTTCGGTGACACATGGTATTTTATTAGATTTCTCAATGTATAATGTTCATTTCGATATAATAAGATAAGGAATACTATGTTAGAGCGACGTTTCATGAAGTTTTGTGAGTACTATTTCATAGTAATCAAATGGAATTTCACTAGATATTGGTAAAAAAAAAACCTTGACCTTGACGATTCATCCTATGTGAAATAGAGTATAGTTAGTAACTGGCTAAATACTATTCTCATGAGACCGGGTTCGGTTCGTGATCCGTATCGACACTTTCTATTAGCGTGACTGTTTGCGGAAAATATCATATTGTTGGCGTGGCGATTTATTGAGTTTGACTTTTGTCTAGACGCCGGTTTTTCTTTGAATAATCCTGAATGTAGTAATTTCATTTTAGTTTAATTTACATGACTGCGCTTAGTTAACGCATATTGTGTAGGTTTACATGAATTAAATAGTTTCGTATATTGAAGTACTTTTTGTATTATTTTTCTTAATTTTTATTCCTAGTGTCATTAGGCGAGCGACGGTATGTTATTTTTGCAATATTTGTTCACAACCCAACTAATATTATAAATGCGAAAGTGAGTTTGTTTGTTTGTTTGTTACGCCTTCACGCCTCAACTACTCAATGGATCATCATGAAATTTGGCATGCAGATAGCCTATGGTATGGAGAAGGACATAGGCTACTTTTTATTGCGTGAACGCGAGTGAAACCGCGGGGGACAGCTAGTAATTTACCAAGCTCTATAGATTCAAATTCTATAGATATCAGAGCTTGTACTTCTCTACTCAGTTAAATTTTAACTTATGTGTGTCCTACCTATAGAATTAATCCGATTTTGATAATTTTGGTAGTAGTTGTGCACAGGCCCGAGGAGTTTACTGATATAAACAAAAGAGGAGTTGCAAAGCACGCTGGGTATAAGCTACACAGTATAAAATAAAACAATTACCAATACAATACAAACTATTTATTGCTGACTAGAAAATCTCACACAAATTATCAAACTGAGTAAGTACTTTAAATCTAAGTGATATTTATAAAATATCAAAATGTGCTATTTTAAAACATCCTTAGAAACTATATGTACACCTTATTGCTAGTTGCGTAGGGGTCATATTGCATCATGGCATCACATGCCTTCGAATCAATTCTCAGGTCGGTTTCCTCACGCTATTTTCATTCACTTTACCGAGTACCTCTGCTAATACTCACAATCTTTGAGGCATAATTATATGCCTAATAGGCTATGGTAATCGCTTAGCCTGAGGCGGATAATATTCTCCTCAGGAAAGTCATCCTTTTGAAGAAATATAAAACCGTTCATCGTCCGCTAGAGGCGCTGCACAAATCTTTATATTTAGTATCGACGAACAATAGATCTATGTAATTAATTAAGTCATAATTATTATATTATATGAGTTTGACCATCATTTCAAAGAAAAGCTTACTAGAACTGACTGGTTCTCAAGTACTTTTTCTTGTGGTAACATTATTTATTATGGCTGGCGGCACTGAATAAGTCGACAGTAGCTCGGCTAACACTGTTTTGGTAGCCAAGTACTCTTCCTTCAAGAATGGTGGATATTTCGCCAGAACTTGGTTGTAAGCCATTGCGTACTGAGGGCACTTTCTTACCGTTCGTTTGGGGAACATTGCCATTTTGTTCTGGGGTGTCTGAAATATTGAAATGTAATAAAGGAGCAGCTGGCTGACAGAAGACTTTTACGCTTTAATCGAAGGCTAAAGGTGCATCTATGCTACGCGAACAGAACACGAGCCGAGCACTCGTGGAACACGAATTCGCGTAGCGTAGACGGACTTGCGAGCCTCAAACGAGCTTTCGAGTTTTTTGACGAACACAGGAATTCGCATCGCGCTCGTGTTGTAGGCTCGTTGTACGTCCACAGTTGACATCGCGTGCAACAACCGAAGAGCGGCTAAGCTCGTGCTCGGTTGGCGTAGCGTAGACGCACCATGAGATTTTGCAGAATGCCTTTAAAGTGACAACTGACCATAGCCAAATTCGATTCGGAATTCGATTATAAATAAATTTATGGTTACAATCAAAACTGAACTTACCGTCATTATCAATACTTTTCAATTTCCTTTGCATCCCAACGATAGAAGGGCCTTTAGCCAGAGACCAACTAGGTACCGGTGGTTCATCCCTTTTCAAAGGCTCCAGAATATTCCTTCTAGACCTTAAAATAGCTGGCAAATCACTTCTAGATATCTCTACACTTTCTATACTATCTGTATTTGGTAGACTATTATTTTCCTGTGGCAATTTAACTATCTCTTTTTCTGGCAATATTGACGTGTCAATTTTTGACATTTGACTCTCAACTGTAAATATTTCTTTATCTTCTTTATTTTCTTTTGGTAAAGAAGGCTTTATATCATCTGATGTGTTTGTATCGGTACTGTCTTGATGAACGAATTGATTTTTAGGTGAAAAATTGTCTATTCTCTTTGGTACACCATTTAGCTTAGGAGTTTCATTTTCTAAGGACATAGGTGGCGCGGATGCCATATACTGGTTGTACATGTTGCCTATTAGTTCTTCTGTGCGTCTGTAAATTAAGAATATTGGTAGATTATTATGAAAGACGGCGGCAACATTGAAGAAAGTGGTACATGGATCTATTACAAATGACTGACTGTGGGCGAAACTATGAACTCAGTTCGAATCGAATACCATTGTACGACGTCCATGTCGAAGAGCTGCAAAACAAATTAGATCTTAATCTCACCTAGTTAAGGGTATTATTACTGTTTGCGCCGCTCCATTACTGGGATGATAAGCATTCGGTCCAAATCCATCTATTGCTGCATTGCCTGTCACCTGAAAACCGAAAATTCTTTTAAGGCATTTCCAATACTAATTACTTAACTAAAATAATAATGGTTGTTTTTTCCGGATAAAAAGTATGCTATATCTTATTCCAGTGTAAATTTACCTATGTTTACGCCGACTTCATCTAAATCTGTTCAGTTACGACATGATTAAGTTAAATAACATAAACATAACAGCGTTCGTATTCAGGAGCTAATAAGGCACATAGCATTTAACTGTAATGGTTGTATTTTTTGCAGTTCTCGAGTTATTGGCACACTTATAGACGGGCAGAGAAAGAGGCGATATGTAAGAAACTTACTTCCATGACCCCAATTTGTGTAGTCCGAACGTGATACGGAAAATTCTTGTTTGCAAAAACAGGTAGAGTCAACAGCTGAAACAATAGGAAAATAGATATGAGGTAGTTGTGCATGGTAGTGAAGAATTAAGCAGAATAAAAGAGTAGGCATAATACGGTTATCATATATTATTCAACACAATCGCTCGTAAAATGACAATTATTGCATAAGTCTGTTTTTTTCCTCGCAAGTGTGTTGAAATATGTCGTATGACACTCGTGTGCATTGATTTATTACACTCGCCACATGTATCATAATGTACTATTACATTAGTGGATGAATATGAGTCTATTTTTATTAAGTATTTAAATACAATCATGAGGAGATGGAGAATCTTTATTCTTCAAAACCTTCATAGGATTCGTCATGCATTATGATTGACGCTTTTTCATTATTATTATATTTTACGATTATTCTATGAGCAGGTGTTACTTAAGCTAGGTACGAAATGGCATTTCAAAGTATCCAACAGAATCCTGCGCATCGACCCTCGTAGAAGTCAGACGTGTGCTTATAATACAATTTATTACCTACATAATTATAAATTCAGTTCCTATTACTTGTACGCTGCTTCCTTCTGACGAGTGTCATGTTATTATAAAATTTTGTAATATTTATATTTTAGTATGTAGCTGTAATTGGCCTTACATTTTTGGGTAAAACAATGTAATTCATAGTTTGAGGCTGTTGCTGTCCCTAATAAAAATAAATAAATAAGAACATCCTTACCAAGAACATGATGTGTCCGCAGAACGTTATGAAGAGCAGCACGGCCGTCACCACACTTTCTCTCACCCATTTATCTGAAATAAAATAAAAGTATGTCGCAGTTCCAGTCACTTATCATCCAACAACTCATGATGCCCAAACATCGAACATTAAAGCCATTTTGGTTGAAATATATTCCGCCAATTTCCCATCATCGACAATGCGCTCTGTACCCCGAGTGTAAATTAAAATATAAAAATATAAATTAGTTTGCGTTAACTATAAATTTGTATGGGAGGAATTAGTACCATGAGTATTCCGCTAGAGGCGCTGTGCCAATTCCTCTAAAGAAGTGTCGTAAACGCAAACTAATTAGTAAGCGTTTACAAACGTCAATTCTTTACACTCGGGGTACTGATTGGCTAAGTCAAGGACACATGCACTCTGATTGGTCAAGTCAGAAATACACGATGCAGTGATTGGATAAAAGCACTGACTAGTTCCGACTAACTACTCTAACGGGATTTTTCCTCGATGTTGGGACATAAGCCAGTGGCGTAGATAGAGGGGGGGGGGTCCGCACAGTAACATTAGCTACCCTTTAAGAGGGATTAAGTCCTATAGTCACCGGACGAGTCATTGGGTGACTTTCTGGACTCATTTGATATTCACGTGCTACATCTATAAATTCAATAGAATTGCAGAACGTGGAAACCAGAAATAAATACCCAATTACAGAAAACTTACCAATGTAGGAATTAGCAGTTAGAATAAATAGCGGCCCAGCGTAGAACCACAGTGTGCCACAGATGAAAAATGGACAGTAGAATATGTTCTGAAAACAATAATATAAACTTGCATTGCAGAGAAATGTAAGTAAAACTGAGACGGACGTTTTTCGAATACGGCGTTATAAATCACGCGCCTCAACCTAGCACGGTTATGTAGTACCCGGCTGGCTAGCTACCACCCTCAGGTTCAATCTATCGCAAAGCACATCCCGCTCCAGGCAGTTATACTTCAGAGCAAGTTGCTTTCTTATAAAGGTCAGTGACGTATTGGCAGACCCTTTGGTGCTTGTATTTTGTTCTCTTAGTCTGTATACGTCCCAGGAACACCCGCACTCAAGCCTCTTTAATCACCTCTTGGAGCTTAAAACTCGACCTCACTTAAAACCATCAGGCCGACCAAAAAAATCTAAATGGTGCAATGTCCACTTACCTTCTCCGGATACTTCCTCACGGTGAAGAAGGTGGAGTAAGCGAAGACGCACCACGCGCTCACTCGCAACACTATCAGTCCGTACCCAGCCGGGCTCTCGTACAGATATAATACTTCACCTGGGTCGAACGCCTGCAATAAAAACATCTGAGTATAATACACCTGCAAGACCTGCTGACTAATGAATTGGTATTGCCATTTTTCTCCTCGTAAAAATAAGTTTTATGTATCCAATTTCGAACGTCATTGGACTACAGCAAACTAAAACCTATATTTGACCGACTTAAAAAAAAGGAGGTTCTCAATTCGGTTGTAATTTTTTAAATGTTTGATACCTCATATCTCCGTCATTTATACACACGAAGGGTATACTTCCCGTTTGCTCCCATTGTCATCAGGTTAGGATTTGATTACTTTTTAGTGTACTTTAAAGTCGGTTTAAGTTTTTGTAAAACAATTTTTAATTAGGTTTAATTTAGTTTTGTTTAAAGATCCGCGAATATAATGTACAATCAGTAGTTTCATGTGCAAACAGTATTATTTGTGAGCGATTAGTATTTTGGATGGGAAGTCAGAATTTTTGAAGTGCATCTGATTCTATTTGTGGTGCGAAAGCTATACTAGGTATATTTTGTTACGTATTTTTATGCAGTCAAATATGAACCTTATTAGAGAGATGTAAATACCTAAAATTAATTAGTCAAGCCCACTAACCTTAGCCTGATAAACGAAGAGCACTATATAAGTGACTATGTAGCAACACATGAATATCGTCAGCTTCACTGTGAACCCCAATTTGAGTCTACCCCTGGTGATGGTGTACCCTTTAGCTAGCAACATTAGCATTAGGAGAAATGATGTTTCAGAAACTCCGCAGAAGAATTGACCTGAAAATTATGTGATTTTACTGTAGATAGGTGTTTTTGACCATGTTTGTTGTAAGTGATAATGTGACCGATGATGGCCGGATGGTATATTCTGGTAATTATAGAAGTTATAATTTAATGCCTTCTTATTAGATATAGCTATACCTACTAAATAATAATCACATTTATTTTTATTTGACGGGTCTTTTTGAGCAGTTGGTTAAGATTACATTTACATTGTACATACATGTACATTTAAGCGCTCGTGGCGTAGCATGATTAGCCGTTCTTAATCGATCGGCAAATTTTAGCTACGTCTGTCGTGGTCGGTACCTGGATGGGTGACCGCCTAGTGGTATTTCAAATCGAGCGTTTCCGTGCTTCGGAAGGCACGTAAAGCCGTTGGTCCCGGTTATCACTTAATTGTGATAGTCGTTAAGCTAGCTGGATGCCTCCTAGGCGGCTTGAAAAATTCCAACAGTAGGTTGACCACTAGCCTACCTCCACCAATCCGCAGTGGGCACGCGTTGTGGAGAATCCCCCAGTTCCTTTCACCCACATTTGTGAAAGGAGGCCTGTTATCAGCAGTGGGACATTATAGGCTGATGATGATGATGACACCATTATATCTACTCACCAACTATCTTAGCATTAGGCGCCCCAATGCCATTGGTAGCGTATCTTATATACGCTAAGCTCTGCATCACCACCCCACAGTGTTGCGACACTATTGATATTAGGAACAGCTTGTATGTGGAGTGTAGGAGGTGGCGAGTCTTCAGTTCAACGCTGCACAGGACCACTGCTACCATCACTAGGACGTATGCAAACGTGTAGGAGAGTAGGACTGGGAGGACGTCTAGAAAACAACATTATAATGTCATAATGAATGCTTCTACATCTTATGTGATAAGTGGAATATTGTTTCATACTTATTCAAGATTTTATATTTTTAGTAAGAAGAATAAGGGATATATAGACCGCTTATCAACAAACGGGGCGGATGCTTGCCAATAATTGCTAAGCCAATCCTTGGCGCACTTACCTCTCATACAAGTATTTAAGTAGGTTATTATAAAGATTTATTTTCAATGTATTTGTAACACGTTTTTTGGACTTATATAGATTTTAATTGAAAAACGATTACACTCAAGACAAACAATATAAAAATGAGCGAGAGCAGCAAGGCTCGTAGATTTTTTTGGTCCTTCAAGCCGGATAGACCATACAATTGGCTCTACCGTTTCATCATGATTATATTCTGGCACATAGATCGATTGTGTTATGATGATGATTTTGGGTAGAAATTATATGCCAAGTAGTAAAAGGAAGAATACTTACAAAACTCATCAGCTGAGAAATGTTCGTGCCAGAAATCTCCATCAGGACCGTTCGTCATCAAGAATTTGTAGCTTATGTCCAAACCCTGAATCAGGAGACAATATTTCACATTCATTCACATTTTTTTCATTATTACACGGTTGACATAATTATGGGAAAATCGTCTCTAAAATATTCAAGACCGTATACTGTATGGCTCTCACCAAGCGCAGTTTGCAGGGAAAATGTATGTTAGTAATAATAAAAATAATAAAAAAAAGGTACTAAAAATTGTACTGTACATATTCCTATGAACGTCGTTGCTTACATAGTTATGGTAGGTTATGGTCCGGTGACTGCCACCGGGCCACAAGACGATACAAGAGAGACGTATTAGAATTGCAGTAAATTTGAACATAATTCAATTAAAATCATTCTCATTAGGTGAACCGCACGCCTACTTATCAACCTTCTTGACAAAAAAAACCTTACGCGGTACAACTCCTGGTGATTTACCATACCTTTGGATTATCACAATTACTAATAGCTATAAACCACCATCGCTCTCTAGCTGATCTAAATCTTCTTGAATTATGACAAGACACTATGAGTCTTTCAGTATTTCCATTGGGGCTTGCCGCATTTTGGTTGGACGCAGAGTTCAAACGACGTCGGCGGTACCGCTCGTAGAGTTCAAATGTTGAACGTTTTATTTTGCGCTGAAAAAATAAATACATGATATTATCTAAGAGAAGAGGCAATGAGCAAATCTTTAGGATTAGAAATTTTTGAACAATAATTATGGATAAAACAAATCGAGGAACAATCCCTTACAGAAGTAATACCGAGCCATCGAACAATTAACCCAAAGAAGCACAATGACGTTCATTTTGGTTGAAATATATTCCGCCAATTTCCCACCGCCGACAACGCGCTCTGATTGGCTAAGTCAAGCACGCATGTACTCTGATTGGCCAAGTCAAAAACACGCGATGCAGTGATTGGTGCTTACTGTTCAAATTCAGTGACAAATCACTGACGAGTTTCGGAATTTGATTGTTCATTATTACTACTCTAAAGGGATCTTTCCTCGATGTACCGAGCAATCCGATTCCGAAACTAGTCAGTGATTTGTCACTGATTTTGAACAGTAAGGACCAACCACTGCGTCGTGTGATCTTGACTTGGCCAATCAGAGCGCATGTATCCTTGGCTTAGCCAATCAGAGCATATTGTCGATGGTGGGAAATTGACGGAATAGATTGCAAGCAAAATCAACGTCATTGCGCTTCAACCAAAGGTGAAGCACGTTAACCTAGAAGAAGCTTATCTCATTTCGTCGTTCGTTTAGCCTTGGATTGATAATCTTAAATCAAAAAAAATACTACCACTTACCCTACTACGGTTATTGTTATCAAACATGATCTCAACATCGTTTAAGTTTGCCAGAAAACTACCATTTTTCACCGGCCCAATGTTTTCCCATAGCTCATCTTCAGGCGTCGTGGTGTTACTATTAAACTCATTTGTAGGTACTATTTCGTACCAAGTGGTAGCATTTGTATCAGCAGTGGTAGTTTTTGGTTTTGGTGTGGTAGTTTTTAGAAATTGATCATAGTAAGACGGATTTAAAGGCGGATCGGTTTTGGATACGTTTTTAGGCTTGACTGCAGAGAATGGATTTTTAGTGGGTTTCGGAGTTGTTGAGGTACTGTAAAAGAACAGTATAATTTCAATGTTTGTGGCAAAAAATAATTATGATTGATTGTAGGTTTACTAATTTAGTAGATATTAAGTTAATTATATCAGTGAATAAAAACTGTATAATAAGAATTTGTCTCAGAAAAATATGATTTTCTTAGGGGTTTGTGATCCACTCAGTTACATCCATCCTTCATACAAAATTCAATCTTGTTCGAATGTACGAAATGATTAATTTTCATAAGAGGATTACGAAGTCGTCCTACATTAAAACGATAAACCAATTCAAAAAATAATTGTCAAAATGATTACCATAAATAATGGTAGGATTTAGTTTTTAATCCTACCACTTTGGAAACTCACTTGACTTCTTATAGTCATGGCATTTTCCATGGTGGTACTTGCTTACCTTTTTACAGCTGGTAACTCTTTATTGGCCTTCGTAACAATACAGCCGGAGTATTCTGTCTCAGGATACCAGTGAGACAGCTTGACTATCTGATTCTGACCACCTCTGTTCAGAATTGCTTCGCGCTCTTTGCAGGACTGGAAGATAAACTCTTAATCAAAGCCATTTATTGAATTTGGCCCTAAGAGGGCATTCATGATATTAATGTTACCTTAGCTGGAAATCAGCCATAACATTAAAAGAATCGGTAATGGGTAGTTAGTTCAGTTATAGGTGAAGGAAACAAAAACACGTCATGAAAAAACCTCAACAACATCGGGAAGCAACCATAGCACACAATGATATACGATTTGATATACTGATGATACATAAATAATGTTTTAAGGTGCCGTTTCGCAACCGACCGCAGGAAAGCCACGACAATAGGCTTGAGCTATCGTTGAAGGAAAACTGTAATATAACACTAGTACGAAGGTTGAGTACTTGTGAGTACCTAGCCACCTGAAGGCTACCTTAAAGTTCGTGAATGAGGAAGATAGTCCATAGTTCCAAACTTCAAAAAAATCTTCGTACCTCTACCATGAGTTTTCTACGCTAACGTAATCTACACTCGCTAGCGACTAGGGCGAATATTTTGTGTGACGAGCACCGCCTCTAGCGGACACTTTTGGAAGCATTTCATTTCAAATGCCTTAGTCGCTAGCAAGTGTAGATTACGTTAGCGGAGAAAACTCATGCTAGGCGTCTGGTACTGCTAGTCCATATCCATATGCCTCGATCGATAGCCACTTACCCTTAGGACCGCCTGTCTCCTTGTCACTAAAAAGCCACATAAATCTTCGGCTCATAGAAACCAACAGTTACTCCTTACCTTACTACTATGATACACTGATGGCCATTGACTGTCATCATCATAATACAGCAGCAGGTTGGGTATGCCCATGTCCTTATCGAACTCTATCAGGTATTCGAACTGGCCATCCAACGAGAGAAAGCAGAAGCGAGATAGGAATGCCCAATTCTGTAAGCAAAAATATAAAGTGTCATAAAAACTTTCCTCAACGTTCTTAGGCGTCTTGTTTTCAGAACTTATATGCGATGTAATTGGTGAGAGGTTGTCCCATTTGGCGGGCATCGGTTAGTAATCGGGAATGCGATATAATATGGTAGTATGGACTGGCTTCTTTCAAAAAAGAATTGATGGATTTTAATGTTTTTTTACTGTTCAAAAATTATGTTCCTAATTAAAAAATCACGAAGAAACTATGGCTTACATTTTAGTAGGTACCTGGTAGGGTATAAAATCTGTCGCCAAACAGTGCTGCTCTTGAGATTCAGTTCGCTTCTAGGGCTTTGCGTGCTTACCTCCTTTGGTCCGGTATTGGTACCGGTATTGGAGACAGACAGTATTATAAAGCGCTTGTAAATAAATACCTAATTGAAAACTATTTTTATTTCTTTTTATCAGGAGCTAAATTGAGAACGAGATATATTTACTCAATTTCTCAGATAAATGTAATATTTTCTTTAGTCAATAAATCAATGTAATACCTCCTTCGTATCCACGTGCCCCTCCACCCACTTGGCTCGCGCGCCTGGCAACGAGCCCGCTAAATACAGGATCAAACAAACTCCCGGCAACCGGCGATGCATCATATTGATTTATTAAATGCACCTTGAATACTGAAAAATAATAGGTATAATAATTATCGACAGAAAAACAATTACGGTTAGGCCCGATTCTGCAATTGCTAGATAAACTTCAGAAGCAATTTCTTTTATAAATCCTTAGTTCTAAATTAGCCAAATACCGATAGTCTTACCATTGAAAAATCAGCCCTAATAGAATAAGTAATAGAAATATTTTTAACTGCCCCTCTAGGGTAATAGCGCCCCCTTTAATAAGGACTGGACCAAGGATAAAAATTATAAAATAGAAGCAAAGGGATTTGATTGGTCACTGCTTCCTGTACCTTTAAATACTAGCTCAGAACATTTTTTTTTAATTAATTAGTAAAACATATACTTACAACTTTTCTGTAGTATGTCATTTATTTGTAGAACTTTAATTGGTACAATATTCAACATTTAACCTCGGTTAAATTGCTTATTTCTAGGTACATATTTCGACAAAATTAGGTAATTATTTTGATATATTAGTAGGTACATTTTACTTACCTTTATCTATGAATTAACCTTTTCTTATAATTACACTTGCTAACTATATAATAACAATTATATTTTAATTAATTCCCAACTTATGTGCTTTTGTTTTGATACCTTTTCTTGTTGTGAACCTTGTGTCGCTATGGCAACGCGTCCCTTCGCTAAAATCCGTTCAGAAAGTAGGGTATTCATTGAAACTCCTTGTATTTTTTTTGAGAATTTAGAGTTGTGGTACGAGAGCTACCAACGTTTTCGAGAAAGAACTTTAGTATGGCTGATTTTTTTATATTTACTTGCTCATAGAAGCCTGATTGAGATGCACCAAGTCTGGAAGCCGGAAGTGGTTGCGTTTCCTTCTGCGCATCCTGTTTGTGCTGGTGAAAATTTCGGAGTTTGAAACATTTTTTAATTTTTTTTCATCAATTTCTCCGTCCTTTTTTTTAACAATTTTTTTACCAAATTAAGTTTAAATTGACAGAGTGTTACTTTACGTATTACAACTACGTATGCTATATTAGTAGTGAAAAAAAAATTAAAAACATAAGTTATACTGTTTCATTATGAATTTATTATTAAAATTATAATAAGACTGTCTAGAAAACTGTTGACTACCCCTGAGGCGTCACTTGGTTGTCACTAATGACAGTGAAATTTCTTTGTTTCAATTGTTTAGACACCAGAAATGAACTATGCTAACTTGGAATTTTGGAAATTTGCGTTTTTAATGCCAAATTGTTTATCTTAAGGATCTAAAAATGTTATCAAATTACAACAGAAATAATTAAAGCAGTTCCAAGAAATGGCGCAGCACTAAGTAAATTTACTTTTTGCGCTCGCCCGCTATATTTCGCTAACTGGGTAGAAAAGCGTGTATTTAGGGCCTTGCAATTATAATCTTTTCCTTTTCCCATTTCTTGGATGCCAGGTGGTGACCATTCTACTCCACTTGTCTTTTCCTCTCAGTGTGTGGCCTGTCCATCTCCACTTTAATATTTTTTTTTTTTTTTTTGGGAAATGGGAAAAGGAAAAGAGGAAGGCAGAACAAACGATGGAAAGATGACATAGAAATAACGGGAGGAAGGGTTTGGACGAGGATTGCTAAGGATAGGGCAATATGGAAGGAGTTGGAGGAGGCCTATGCCAAAGGGCACACAGACAAAGATTGCCGGTGTCTAAGAGATAGGAAATATGATTAAATAAAACATAATTGAAAGGCATATTGAATAATTTAAGTAATTAATTAATAATGTATAAATGTAATAATTGTATTGTAATTTTATTAATTTCTGATGTAAGGACACCACTATAATATGTCAATTTTTTATCTTGTCTGAATAAAGGGCTTTATTATTATTATTATTATTAATTATAATCTTAAGGCGCCGATACCGCCACAGAGAGAGTTCTAGAGTTCTGAGTTCTGAGTTCTGAGTTCCGCGTTCACTACTGTACACACAGCGAGCGAGCATTCTAGAGTCCTAAAGGAAAATGGGCAAATTTGTGTGGAGCTTACCCCATTGGCGGCCAGCAATAATAATAATACAAATAAAAATAACACTGCTTAGTTTGGGATCAGATGACCGTGTGTGAGGAATGTCCCAGGATATTTATTATTTAATTATATACAAACAGCAAGCAAAAGTTTGTTTACATTCTTTATCTCGTCTCATTAGGTAATAACTCCGCAAGTACCCATTTCAAAACAAGCTTAGATTCATTACATATAATTTAAATTCTGATCTCTTTCACAATAATAGTGTGGCACAAACTACAAAGTAGACTCAAATTAAGTAGACCAGTACGTGGATTACGTAACTTTATTGCAATGAAATTCAGATTGAAATAACCTCTGAATTTCAAAGAAATATTACAAAATCGGAAATGGTTCCTTTTCTAATGAGCCACTGTTTGTATTTGCAATTATCAGAACGTAAAAAAGTTATCAGAAAAACGCTATATTGCACCGATTTCAATTCAAAAATGATTGAAATTTAGTTACGTAATCGCCCCGCAGCTCCCACAAGCAGCACAAGTTCACGTATGACGCGCGTGGTAACCATCGCCCTCCTCGCCATATTGGTACTTATTGTGGGAGAAAATTTAGTAGGTTTATATTATTATTATTATTATTGGTGGGAGGATATTACCCGGGATTATTGCTTCATGATATTACCTAACATAAAATATATCAATATGTAGCGACATCTATCAGCCAGTGGCGCCACAAAAACCTGCATCACGCTTACAAAGTTTTCTCGAGAATCTGTATATATACAACTGTCCAACATGTACAGTTGGAACGCGATCCTCAAACCAATTTAATACCGATTTACCCTATCATTATATATCTTCCGTATCATCTTCGTCGCTGCTTTCATAGTTTTCTTGTTCATGGTCTGAGATTTCGTCAAGTTCGTTTTCAAAAACTTCTGTAAAGGTAATGTTAATTAAAAACTGTTAACTGTAACGTGTTTGTTGAGTTATTCTTCTATTAAAATTTACCTTGCACTATAACATCTGCGACCAAAGATGGTAATTGGTCACCATCAAACCAAACAAAATCATATTTGTTGGCTTCATTTATGGCCCAACCACATGCTTGAGGTGATAAGGTTGCAGGACTTTTTAGATGAGCATTTCTCCATAACTTTGTCACATATCGTACTCTGAGGAGATGCTGTCGTAATTCTCTTTTACTTGGTGGAAGGTTGGAAGAATCAAAATTTCTAATTTTTCTTTTAAAGTTATATGATTCATTGTAACAATATAGAGCTTTGTTCATGGTTATTGCCCGCCACTACGTGTGATATTTGACATGAGTTCAGGTAGATTGAGAGCTTACATGCGAGCATGCCACATACAACTGAAACAATCCTGCCGCAAATAAACTCTAGCAAATATTAGAATTTTTTCCTGTGATTTATTTATAGCCATCGCTAAACTAACCTTGATAAGGAACTGTAAACTTTTAAATAAAACGAAGGATTTGGGATCAATGGTATACGCGGCACGAAGACTGTTTCTCCTCTAGCAAAACCAGTTAATATTTTGGCCTAAATAACATTGCGGCGGAGAGCTGTTACTTGAAGTCAAGTTCCACAGCACAATTTTGGAGGTCGTATATTTCTAATCAATATGACAAGAGCACCTACATACATGACACGGATTAACCGGCGGATTAAGAGAGTTTAAAAATTGAACAGGATAATTTACCGACTCATCCATATCGACCATGGTGGCAACAACCTTCAAATGAATATATCAACATTTCATTTATCGCAGCGGGTTGGTCATTTTTGGGAGTCATAATGGCTCTCTCGCGCATAACCACTGTATCGGTTTGTCATCATCACTATATTATATACAGTATCAGTATATTATATATAGTATTCAACATCACTATACATTTTATCTATACCTAAGTTGGTATTTGTATCAACCCATCTATTTGTGGAAAGTTTACGTTCCCGATTTGAAGAAGAAGATCTGAAAATCTACCGGCAGAAATATGCATCGTGTATGAATGGGAAAGTGAAATATGTCTTTTTTGGGAGGTGTCGAGATCAGGATTATTTATCTATAATTGCGCTATGAGACCTATCCACAAATTCCTCAACCATTTCATGACAGGTGATATTTGCTCATGGCACACAGACAGACAGACATACGAATACGCGGGTGGAGACCTATATCCACAAGTTTCTCAATAATTTACAGACAGCTGAGATATTTTCTGTCTGTCTGTCAGTCTGAGGAGAGACTGCCTTCTTATTTGTGTATCGCTTGTACAACGGACAGTTCTCTGAAGAATTGTTTGATCTGATTCACACGGGCTACCTTCTACCATCGCAACTCTTGCCATCGACGGATGAGTATGGACTCATACTCATATATTGGAACCGAAGTTTCTACTGTGCGATTTCAAAGGAGTTTTCTACCGCGTACACTCAGGCTGTGGAATGAGCTCCCCGTCGTGGCTTTCCCAAAGCAGTTTAGCCAGAGGGTCTTCAAAAAGGGTGTGAAGATATTTCTGTATTTCTTCGGGGTCGGAATTATCAAAAACGCTGAGGCACATATAAATTAATTTTCAATCATCAGCCTAAACACAAAATTTGAAGGTCCTAACTTCGAAACTGATGGACTTTCGTACAAACTTGCATCCTCTATGTTACCCCATAGGGGTGTAATATTAAAAAATCCTTCTTTAGTGGATACCTACACTGTATAATTATAAATTTAGTGATGTTTACTGTTGAAATGAAGTACTTTCATATACAACTTAATCCCCTTTTCCCTCTTCGGGGGTGGAATTATCATAAACGCTGAGATAACTTTACATTAATTTTCAATCGTCAGCCTATACACAAAATTCGAAGATCCTAACTTCAAAACTGACGGACTTGCATTAAAACTTTCATCCCCTATTTTACCCCCTTAGGGGTGAAATTTCCAAAAATCCTTCCTTACTGGATACCTACACTGTTTAATAATACATTTAGTTGAGTTTTTTGTGGAATTGAAGGCCTTGCTTACCCAACTTCATACCCTTTTTTCCCCCTTTGGGGGTGGAATTATCACAAACGCTGAGACACCTATAAATTAATTTTCAATCGTCAGCCTAAATACTTATTTTGAACATCCTAACTTCGAAACTGACGGACTTTCATACAAACTTTCATCCCCTATTTTACCCCCTCAGGGGTGGAATTTCGAAAAACCCTTTCTTAGTGGATACCTACACTTCACAAAGAATACACCCTCCAAATTTCATGTCTCTAGGACCAGCGGTTTAGGCTGTGCGTTGATATATCAGTCAGTCAGTCAGTCAGTCAGTCAGGACTTTGAATTTTATATATAATAATGGATAGAATGGTCGAATTGAAACAGCGCAAAAATTGCACCGACTCCATATAATTAGGAACAGGGTAAGAATACAACGAATAAAATAACATAAAAGTAAAAAAAAGTATTTTAAAAAGTAAAAACCACCGTGTTATCTAAATGAAAAAAAAAAATATGAGGAGAAGAAGCGACGCAAGAAACTTCTCATGTGCCCGATAGGTTTATTGTTGTAATTTTACAATAAAATTATCACTTTAATTACACCTACAGTATTAATAAATTAAAAGTTTTAGTAACGGGTGAAATAGCAACTGCACTAAGGTGTGCACACAGGTCGAGCCAAACAAGTCGGCCTAACTATTCAACTTACTGATACATAGTGTATATTAAAATATTGATAACTAATCCTAACATCCTAACTTCCTAACTAATATTATAATAAATGCGAAAGTGTGTTTGTTTATTTGTTACGCCTTCACGCCTCAACGATTCAACTCAACGGATCATCATGAAATTGGGCATGCAGATAGCCTATGGTATGGAGAAGGACATAGGCTAATTTTTATCCCGGGAACGCGGGTTAAACAGCGGGGGACAACTAGTACAACATATTTTCGGAGATTTCTCAGTTTTAAGTGTATTTCGAATCGTCGATAGAGTCAACTGTAACGTTCATAAGTGCCTTATCAGGGCCTAACCTGAATAAATTACTTATTTATTTTGATTTTGAAAATAAAGTTATATTATTTTTTCCTTCGAATGGTTCTGGTTTAAAATTTACTTTTTCAAGTTAGCATTTTGTTCATTGCTGCTATTGATTGGGTCTCGAATTCCACTTCCGGTACATGGTTCTGACATTAGTTTCGTAGCTTTAAGTATAATCTCGCTCACTGCTTAGCTTCCTCGCACTTTTTTGGTGGAAAGAAGGCATCCAAGGTTTTTATTTCAGAAAGTCAACCAAAGCTCAAGTAAAATTGTGGGTTGAGATTAAACAATTGAATTTGGAACCTGTCCCGATGACATAAGGTTTATTTTCGATTAACACAATGTTCTTGAACAGATCTTAAATTAGTCTGTGTACCCTTATGCAGCCAGATATCCGTCTGGCAAATTAATTTTAGGTTCTTTGATAGCATAACTATATAATGTTGAAATTTCAGCTCTTAGAAAATGGTTTAGAAGAAAATATGGCTTTCACAAGATTCACAACTAAAATAGCATCTGGCACATAGTTAGCAACCACATAACGCTCTGTCGATTTAAGTTTAGGTTGCTAAAAGGCTGTAGAAAATGGTGAAGAGAAAATTATTCGTACTAAAATGGTTTAATGGGTTAAAAATCCGAAATTTTCACTAGTACAAATAGGATGCGCAAAAGCAAACGCAACCACTCCCAGCTGCCAGACTTGGCGCATCTCTATCAGGCTTTAATGCGTAAGAAAATATCAAAAAACCAGCCTTACTAAAGTTCTTTTTTTCGCGACGTTGCTAGCTCTTATACCATTGGTCTCATATTAAAAGTTGATCATAATGACCCCTGAAAATTTGGCTAGAGGTTTCAATATAACACTGTATAAATTAGAGATTTCAGAAGTATTCTAGAGAGTATTTTCAATTTTATGACCTAAAATAGTAAT
Source organism: Achlya flavicornis (assembly GCA_947623365.1). NCBI lineage: Eukaryota > Metazoa > Arthropoda > Insecta > Lepidoptera > Drepanidae > Achlya > Achlya flavicornis. The sequence goes on along the minus strand of OX392467.1, from coordinate 18,447,821 downwards.
TTTAGGCGATGATAGCTCAGTGGTAGTGACGTCGGATACCGAGACGAAGGTCCCGGGTTCGAATCCTACAATGAGCTTGAGCTTTCGGTGAAGGAAAACATCGTGAGGAAACCATAGCACGGTGGTAGGGTACTTTGTAGTACCCGTCTGGCTGGCTACCACCCTCAAGTTGAAAATCTGTCGCCAAGCACCTATCGGTGTGTTCCGTCAGCTGCACTTGAGAGCCAGTTCCTTCTAGGTTTTGTGTGTTTACCACCTTCGACCACATCATCACTTACCATAGTGAGATTGTGGTCAAACACAGGCCTATACACGGTAAAAAAAAAAAAAAAAAAAAATAGTTAATTAATGGTGCTGATTCTGTTGTTTACAACTAAACTAATTTAGTCTCACTATGTCTCTTTCTAACAAAGAACATAAGAAAAGGATGTAAGAAATTTAGTCCTGTCAAATTAGTCCAATGCTTGTTTTTAATATAAATTTAGTCGCGATAATATATAAGATTCTTGTTCGCGATCTATCGCGGTCACGTCTAAATACCCAGACGTAACCGCAAAAGAAGAATTGACAGCTTTAAATATGTTCTAACCTTTTTCAATAATGTTCGTAAGAAAGAGATGTGACTAAAATTATTTTGTGAGATTTACAACAAAATCGGCACCAATATCTTCAGTAGCTAGTCAAGTAGTTTTAAATAAAAGCCTATATAACCGTTATTATTAGACAAACTATTTTTCGGAGATGTCTTAAATAAAACCAGTTCAATTCAGATATTCATAATATATTTTCTTACTGTTAAAATATTTTAAAATAACATATCACTTAAAACATAACTTTCAGCTTGATCGAGAACTAATACGCACTTTTGGATAATTTGCGTATTTTTTCAATCTTCAATGACAATAAAATAGCTTTACTTTTGCATAGCCAATAAACGAGTGCTTTAAATATTAATAGAAATAGCACGTAATAGGAAAATAAAACTTCAGCCGTTACTTTAAAGGTACAAAGAAACATAATATGGTATTTAACGTTCATGAAAACGACTTATAATAAAATACAATAGTAAGTTAATAAAATATAGCTTTAATTATAACAGTTGTCAAAGTGATGTTAAAATGAACCCATCGAACAATTAACCCAAAGAAGCGCAATGACGTTCATTTTGGTTGAAATATATTCCGCCAATTTCCCACCGGCGACAATGCGTTCTGATTGGCTAAGTCAAGGACACATTCACTCTGATTGGCCAAGACAAAAACACACGATGCAATGATTGGTCCTTACTGTTCAAAATCTGTGACAAATCACTGACTACTTGCGGAATTTGAATGTTCAGTAATCCTACTCCTAAAGGGATTTTTCCTCTATGAATGAACCTTATTGCTTTACAATAAGGGTTATCTGTACCACCAAAATATGAACTCCATTTTTTTATTCAACATTTAATTTTATTAAACTATATTTTATTAACAGTAAAAAAAGTGATTGTCATACTTATATACAAAATAAAACAAGATAACTAAAGATTCTTAAAAAATATGCGCATAAAAAGTAGGGCGTCTCACGGTCATATGACACACTGAGGGAAAGTAAATAAAATATTAAAAGACAGGAAATTTTAGTGAAAAAACACTACTTTTAATTTTGAAAACTACACGTATGTATGTATGAAAGTGCATCTTCGCTCAAAGGGTTTAAATAAAGCGACTGCTTAAAAATTAAACGAAGACCGTACAATTTTAAATTCAAATTATGACGCACCTGCAATATTTAAAGTACTTTCCCCTCTATGTGGCATGGTCGTGAGACGCCTCCTAGAGGTATGTCCTAATTTCGTAAGAATATCAGTCAAAATCAGGAGACGTAGTGACAGAAATGAGACCATTTTTTCAATCTGTTTGAACACGCAAATAAAGCTTTGATTAGGGCATCATGCAGTAGTCTTGTGTAGTTCGCGAACGAACTAGTTCGAAAGAGCGCTCCCACAGAGGAACTACGCGAACTAGTTCCCAGATACCTCGCTCCTTAGTTCCTTAGTTCGCTTCGGTATAATAAAATCGACTTGTAGCGAGTGTTGCACTTGCATTATACCTAGACGATTACTTATTCATAATTTTATTCTCTTAAATAAGGAATACAATATACTTATTGCACCAATTACACTTTAGTTATTTTATTACAAGTTATTTAGACAATATACAAGTTGAAACTCTTATTAACACAGTTAGAATTGGAATACATTATAAGTAATATGTGGTAATATTTCTATATTGAACTATATCATTAAAAAAAATATTCATTTAATGTCGTATTGTCGAATCCACCCCATTATACATGAGTACAATGTATTTAACGTAAAAAGTAACGGTAAAAAGAGCTACTTTTAAAAAACTAAACATATCGTGCAGGAGCATTAGCAAAGTGGGCGAACGATTTGCCTTTCTCTAGTTCGAGACGGGAGCTGAGGAACTAAAAGAGCGACCTAGTTCGCCAAGGAGGAGCGAACTAAACGGAGCGCTCCAAGTCGGGAACTATTACGCGCAGGACTATCATGCAGGCTATTTTTCGAAATTGATTGTCGAGAAAAATCGTTTTTTTTTTAAATTCGAGACTGCGTGAAAATAGCTATTTAGGAATAAATTCTTAAAAGTGAAAGATTCTTACGAAACAAGAAACTGATGCAATTTTGGTCCACTTCATAAGCTTACAATAAACTTAAATTAATAAAAAACTGAGAACCTGTGATTCGCACCGACAGTTAAAAAAACTATTCTTAATAAAATATAGCCAAAAAATAACAGCAATTTACTCACGAATATTTTTTTCTAGTTTTATATAATAAATGCTACGTTTATATTATTTTTATTGTGTCATTTGGCATACCGTGTTTTTATTAACCTTTCATAATACAACTCACCCGTTTTACCATGGTACAATGTTAATAATAATAACGAATAATTAACCCAAAAAAGCAAGAAATCTTCCTTCATACTGTAAGACAATATCTATTTACAAAGTATCACTGATATTTTACAAGTTAAACCTTTAGTGATGATTCTTTCTAATACTTGAATTTCATATAGCACTATCTCATTCTGTCATACACACATAGAAGAGTATGCAATAAGTATTTAAATAGTCTTCATGTACACGCAATAAGATCGAAAGCTCCAAATCAATAGTAATATATGAGAGTTCTCCAACGGCCTGACGTTTGTGCACAAAGCATCGTCAATACCATAACAGCTTACACGCTAAAACAGCTCTTAAGGTTATAGGTTTGCTGTACGATATTCAACCCTTATAAGAACCAAATTAAAGTTCACGACTGTACAGTCGAGGACATAAATATGTATACACTTTTTGAAATTCAAAAGCAATTTTCTCACATGTTTAACATTTAAGTGTTAAACTATTACACAAATTATAATAGTATATGTTAGAAGATTCTGCCTTTATAATATCTCATAATTTCAATCAGTAGTTTAAGAGGAAACCGTTGTTGAATTTTACTAAGTGTATACATATTTATGTCCTCGACTGTACAGTAACATTGTAACATGGTAAAACATTTCATAATTACTTTTAAACATGACTTTTATGTTTATTTTAATACTAAAACTAGCGATATTTTATCTTAGATAATATATTTGTTGGATTTACACTGCATCTCACAAAGATTTGGTGCCTTACTCTTAAAGGTGAACGCACTCTTATCGGAGCCGAACGCGCCGAACGCATCAAACGAAACGAATTTTACAATTCTGTATATGAAATCTTAGTAAAGCTCGCACACTTGCCCGCGTTGAATCGTCCGAATCTGGAAGAATCCCAGAAATCCTAGACGAATTCGGATGACGTCATCAGATTCGGCGCGGCTTATGCGGTCGACTCGACCGATGCGCTCGCATCGCATCGCATTCTATCAGTTGCGTAGCAACACGCGAATTGTTAATAAATATTGTGCAACAGGCGAAATAGAAATGATATCTTCAGCGCGGTCGATTCTTTCGGAGCGGTCGATTCTTTCGGCGCGGTCGATTCTTTCGGCGCGGTCGATTCTTTCGGTGCGGATATGTGTTCGAGCCCTCCTTGACTTCGATTCGTTGGCCGCGTTCGGCTGTGATAAGTGTGCGTCCACCTTTTAACGCTATTTAACTAAAATACTGATTAAATGGTCACATAAATAACGTCACATTGTTTGACAATGACAGTAGATGATCCATAGATATGTGACAACTTAAAAGTGTTTTAGATAAGTATCCGTTGGTCATTGTCCCAGTGTTGCTTATGTTAAGCATATAAATGAGATGTGCTTTATTGTATTGCCAAATCCGCATAACAAGAAAAGGGCCTTAAGGGTCAGTTCATACTGAGACGCGAAGCGGCGAGCCCTTTTTAACTTTTGAACTTTATTTACGAGGTAACAAAGGTACACACTCCAGTGACAGAAATCGTGACTCGTACCCGTCTTGAGGCTCAGCGCGACGCCACGAGGCGAATTCGAAATCTCTCACTGAAATGTGAACCTTTTTGCGTAGTAAATAAAGTATTTATCATTAACCGCTATATTGAAACGGGTTTAAATTGAAATCGACTGCAGCAAAGTTACGTAATATCCCACAGGTGAAACATTAGCAGACGACCCCATAGAGTTAGAATATTATTATGCGAAGCGTGAGCTGTTCCCATATAGACACAATCACAGATATATCGTACACTAGTCGGTCTACCTACAGTCGGAAAAAATTACGATCTTATATTATGTATTTTAGTCGTTCAAACAATGTACACGCACTTCGTTTTAGGCATTTAGACCGTACCCGTGCACAGACCGTACTTTAATACAGTCGCTCCACAAATTACAGAATAAGGCAGAAGGAGCGCGCGGAACACGGGAGTGAGGCCAAAAAAGCAAATACAAATTCAAAAACACGTACCTGGTATTCGCTTTTGAATGTGTATTTGCTCTGTTTGACAAACTTTATGTAACAAAAAACACTTCTTTATTAATAAACTGTGGTTAAACAATGCAAATACAAACTGGAAAACGAATACCAGGTATCAGATTTTCAATTTGTATTTGTTTTTGTGGCTTCAATTTCGTGTTCCGCGCGCTCCATCTGCCTTATTCTGTAATCTGTGAGTCGCTCTATTAATATTCTAACTGTATGGTAGAACCTAAATTATGAGCCCCAAATCTTAGCACTCCGGACAAAACCATAGTTAATGAAGATGCTTATCATCGTGACATAGTATCGGTGTGGTATCGGCCACTATAGTGGATGGTCTCCAATTGGAATTTTTAAAGAATATTTGTTTTAATTTTAGGTCAATTTCCAACTGCCTAGGATAAGTAATTTTATGATTTGCGCATGAGTCGTATATCAATATTAGCAATAGATTAATGTATGTATTCATATTCCATTCAAAACTTATAACTACACATTGGTTCCTTGATTACAAATTACCGTTATTTATTGATATAGAACCAATTTTTATTTTTAAATAGTTAGAATAATGAATACATACAATAATCTATTGTAATATGTTTCATGCCCAAATTACAAACCACGTACGAACGCGCTTAAAATTGACGTAATTAAAATCGCATTAAATATCCTTAAACAAATGGGACCTAATTAACAGTTTATCTCAAATACTTTACAAAATGGAGCATAATTTTTACACAATACTTTCTATACAATATATCGTATAAACAACTATCTCTTCAATGTAAAATAGCAAGTGTATACCATTTTGTCAGTGCATTTAATACAATACATTATAAAGTCTACTGGCATTCTTTGAGCACTTGTAGGGACTTTCTGAACAGCTCCTGTTGAGCTCGAGCGTGCTTTATTTCCAATTCTGCTAGGTCTATTAAGCTGTGAAAAGTTTTAATAATATTATAGTCATACTTCAAGTCTTATAAAGTACCAATGTAAGCGTGTGATTTATTATAATCTCACCATGGTAAGTGATAATGTGTCAAAGGTGGTAAAAAAAGTCTAGAAAACCATCAGTACTAGGTGGTTGGCAACATAATACGTATGACGTACTTTTTCTTGGTTTTCAGTTTGGCAACATCTTCACATATCACATCCATACAGGTCGGTTAACTAAACCTGGCACGTTCAACACATTTATACGTTACGCTTGTGTAGTGTCGGTGAATAAGCGTGCGGCGTCACGTCGCACTGCATGCGCATCATGAAAAGTATGTCCGTCTCTCTCGCGCAAAGTCAAGCTTTTATGAGTATGAAGGAGACAGTTATTGTTTTGCTTTTGCTACTGCTCATAAATATAGAATGGTATATTTTTGCATTCGTCCATTAGACTTGACTGATTGCATATTTATGAGTACTGTGAACGTGCCAGCTTTCGTTAACCGACCTGTACAAACTTTCACATTTATAATATGAGTGGGATTATTGAGAATGCTTACCTCTTCCTGAAAGCGGCGACGCGCCTCGTGCGGAAGTCGATGAGCTCCTCCCTCGCGCGAGCCGATAGCTGTTCGAATTTGGCGCACGCGTCTGCTTGCGCTTGTTCCGCCTGTTGTACAATATTGTATACGGTATATGCTACAAGTTTGTACCAGTAGATTTCTAAGATGTTACCAAGTTATTTTGTGATAAAACTGAAGCAAAAAGTGCACATTTTTGTATGAAAAGAATTAATTTAAAATGTGGTTTATTTATTGTATTACAATTTTTGAGAAACCCCATGACTTTGTCATGTTATTTTGTTACAAAACTGAAGAAAACCACTTTTTAACCAACTTCAAAAAAGGAGGAGGTTCTCAATTCGGTTGTATTTTTTTTTTTTTTTTTTTTTTTTATGTTTGTTACCTCGTAACTCCGTCGTTTATTAACCGATTTGGAACATTCTTTTTTTGTCTGGAAGGGTACACTTCCCGTTTTGTCCCATTGTCATCAGATCAGGATTTGATAACTTCTTAGTGTACTTTGAAGTCGGTTAAAGTTTGTTGTAAAACAGTCCAATTATTGTAAGAAAAAAGTAATTTTAAACGATCTTGTAGTAATTGTAATTTTTATTATACCGCATTTATATGTTAAAATCTTGTTGGGGCGTATCGTTTCTCTGGTATATTAAAAAGAATGTTGTACTGTATATGTTTTTGTTTTGTATTTTTTTAACAGTTCAAGTTATTTATTTCTTACAAAAGCGTAACGAATCAATCCAAATGAAAAAATTATTACCCATCAACAGCATGAAGCGGTCTTACCTCTTGTACTTCCAACGGCTTTGAGTTAGCACAAACAAAAGAGATTCTTAATCAAAACAATTGTGTGAGATTTGTATTAGGACACTAAATTTATTCAGGGTGCAGTTTTTTTATCATTAACACGGTACCTAAGTAAAACTGGGTTAATGGCGAAGGAAAACAGAGAGCAAAAAATCAAAGGCATGTTTTAATTTATGTTGTTTGAGGTGAGGATGCATTATAATCGCAAAACGAGTTTAAATCGAAGATATTTAAAGTCAACACCCATATTTTTAAGCCATCAATATTTCTATACATATGTGTGCCAAAAAACAAATAAATGTGATGTTTTAAAAAAGAAAATCATGTCAAACTTACAGCGTGTACATCCTTATTCTTAGCTCTCGCCTTCTCTAGATTTCTGTTAGCAGCTTCATACGCTGCGAGGTACCTGTTATAAGATGAAGATGGCGTGATTAATTACGAAGTTATTTATTTATTATTTTCTATTCAACCGCCTTCAAAAAAAGGAGGAGGTTCTCAATTCGATTGTATGTTGTTTTTTTATGTTTGTTACCTCATAACTCCGTCATTTATTAACCGATTTAGAAGTTGACTTGAGAGGTAGAGCATAGCGTTTATTCGCTCAAAGAGCAGCTCGACTGGGGAAGTACTTCCACCTTACGTAATACCGCAGCCAAATAACTTTATGTTGTGTAAAGTTGTGTTCCTGTGCGAGAGTAAGGTCGCCAGAGCTCATAGGGGAGGGGGGAAAGGTCGGTAACGCGTCAGCGATGCTTCTTGTGTTGCAAGCGTCCATATGGCTACGGTAACCGCTTACCATCAGGCGGGCCGTATGCTTGTTTACCGACATAGTTGTATAAAAAAAAATGTCTTTTTGTTTGGAAGGTTAAACTCCCGTTTGGTCCCCATGTCAGATTTTGAATTTGATTGAGATTTTGAAGTCAGTTTAAGTTTTTTTGTAAAACAGTTTTTTTGTGTTTATTTTTTAACTAGCTTCCACCACGCGGTTTCCACCAATATTCTCAGGATTAAAAGTAGCCTATGTTACTTACTCTCTGACCTGATATACTACATATATTATACTACTTTCTGCCTGTAAATCCTAACTAATAATATAAATGCGAAAGTGTATTTTTTTATTTGTTACGCCTTCACACCTTAACTACTCATCGGATCATCATGAAATTTGGCATGCAGATAGCCTATGGTATGGAGAAGGACATTTATCCCGGGAACGCGGGGGACAGCTAGTACATACATAATTACATGCAGACATGTTCATGCATAATGCATGTCCTGAGTGGGAAACGAACCACGACCTGCAGCTTGATAGGTGGAATCTTAACCAACCACGCCAACTGACGTTGACTGACGTGGAAGAAGTATTAGAGTGTATGTAATTGTTACCTAAGTCTTCGAACCAGTACAGCTTTAGCAGCATGAGCGTCGCGCATGTAGTATCTGAGGGTATCTGCCAGCTTCAGGTCCTGGTCTGATGCCATGCGACCTTCGATTTTCTGCAAAAAGGAGGTCACAAATGAAGACATGAAATCACTCTAGTTCATTTAAACACACCGGAATAATTTGACCCAAGCTCGAAACAATAGAGGTGGTTTCAGCAGAGAATTTCTCTACTTTTATAATATTTTTTTGCACTGCATTTGATATCGTTTTAAAGCTAAAAGAGCCAGCTTGCAGATGGTGTTGTCATTTTAAGTGTGAAAATTACCATTTGAGTTTTATTTTTAATTTCATTATTCATATAAAAATTTTTGACGTATAAGAGAAATGGCACAGTAAATTCAACTGAAGTTCCAAAACTCTGACATTTTTATCTTTTAAATGATATCAAATACAGTGCCTTGATTTAAGGCATTAAATCAACATTAAAGTAGAGAAGATCTTGTCTGAAATCACGTATTTTGTATGAAATTTCGATCTCGGGCCATATTCAATGCCGGTTGTATATTACACAAAACCATATAACATTCTAACCCTGCACTTGTCGAAGGTTTCCGAAGCCCTGGTGAGGAACCTCTCGGTGGGCGGCTGCTCTCGAGTCGCCAGCTGAGTGATGCACGACGATAACTTTATGTGGGCGTCTGCTACCTCTGGACAATAGGTGTATAATTTATAAATTAAAAGAAACAAAAAACCCCACTGCGTAAAACAAACATTAACTGAAAAGAGAAAAACAAGCTCTTTAATCTATAGAATTTTGAATAAACTGTTTAAATCCATCAAGCAGTTTAGGCTGCAGAGCGGGCCAAAGAAATAGACATACATACATACATACACTCGAAAAACATAACCCTCCTTGCGGGCTAGTCGGGTAAAACAGAACAATATGGGCAAAAAAAACGATAAAATTGTATGTTTCTGTGTTTCAGAAGAGAAAACAGTGTATTAGCGTAGTTAGTGTTTATTCGCTCAAAGGGCAGCTCATCTGGGGAAATGTCTCCACGTTACTGAATACCGCAGCCAAATAACTTAACGAGCTCATCCAGTCTCTTCTTCATCTCAGTTTTCGAAGATCTGTGTCAATAAGTTTTATTGTAATCTCACCCTTATGCTTATTAGTCATACGGTCGACCTTAACGACGGCGTCTTTCAAGTGCGAGTAGTACTCCTGTAGGAAAGCTGTCTCTTGTTCAAAGAAGTCGTTCACATCTCGAACGGTTGCGCCGAGGTATATTTCATCTGTCGTTGTTGTCATCGAACGCATCTGTGGAAAGGGGGGTTTCGATTATGAGCTCTATTTTACTCTTCTACTAATATTAGAAGTGTTTAAACCTTAAACTGCGGGGTCTAGCTCTAGAAGCTTGAAATTTTCAACGCAGATTTTTAATATTATTATTAGGTATACTAGAGAACCGATACACCCCAGCAACATTTTAAGTTTAAAAGTTAAATTACAAAATACCGTAAACTACGAAGGTGATGGAAGGAATATACATTTTGAAATAGCTGTTTTCATACAAAAAAGTGCACTAAATATTATACTATTGATGTTTGCCACATGATAACATGGCCGCATGGCATTAAATTCATGGGGTTTGATTATACTAATGATACTGACCAAATCGATTTCTGTAATTTATGGTATGCAAAGGGATAGTTTCCTGAAAAAATCTATTTAGTCCGTCACATACATTTCCAAAAAATATTAGACACGTATTTTTTTCTTTTGTCAATTAAACAAAAAAAATACTAGGATATGGCTTTTGAAGTTCCGCGTGACGTCACGGTGTGGTACACTTTTTAGTAAGAAGTGACAAATTATTAGTAAGAAATTAGTCCCGCTTTATCTTCGTCAATTGTTAATGATTTGGTAAAACAAAAAATACGTTTCCAATATTTTTATGATAATCTAACTGACGGACTAATTAGAATTATTATTTTTTTACCCAGGAAACATCCCTATTAATGACCACGGATAACATGTATGTAACGAAGAGTTTTCCAAAAATCTACTTACCTTAAGTGGGATCGCGAGTGAAAAAGCGGAGCAGATAGCTAGTGTTAATTAAAATGTAATATTAGCACTTACCAGTCCACCAAAAAGGTCCATTTTCCCCCTAGGCTTGGCGCACAGGTCGTGCTCGTACTCCAGAAACACGCGCAGGTGCGAGTCGCCCCTGAACACGGGGTGCGCCGCCAGCCGCTGCAGGAACACCTCGTGCATCGCTACTGTCTTCTTGAATGTCGCCAGGTATTCACTGAGAACATTCACAATTATTTGATATACTGGGACTACTGGGACTACTTAAAATCTTTTCATAATGGACGGTCGGAATTTCAATAATAATGCTTGGCCAGTTTTTTTATGTTCTTTGTAAAGCTATTTTATGCCCGGTTTCTATAAACAAAAACGAATCGTTTTGCTTACGGTAGGTTTTTTTTGGCCAAGCTCCCCCCCTAGGCAAGATGGTTGTCGACCAGCCGTCAGCGTTAGTAAACGATCAACCTTTGTATGGGATTGACATAAGAGATTGTTAATAATCACGTTTTTTTTTTATACCACTTAGGTGGCAAACAAGCATACGGCCCGCCTGATGGTAAGCGGTTACCGTAGCCTATGGACGCTTGCAACACCAGGGGTATCACGCGCGCGTTGCCGACCCCGACCCTGACGTGATATTTCGATTTGAAATGTCAATCCCATACAAAGGTTGATCGTTTACTATGACGATTGTCGATAACCATCTTGTCTAGGGGGGCTGGGCATATAGATCATTTCGTAAGATAATTTTACCTATGATAGCTACTTCCATATGAGAGGGTCTGCTATGCAAGCTCTGAGGTCTTTGTTTCATTATTAGTAATGATATAAGTCTTAATAATAACCGATAATGGTCCTTAAATTATAGGAATCGGCCATTAGCCGACGCATGGTATCCATGTAGGCTATTAACAGAACAATTAACTCACTCTTCCAACTCCTCCTTCATTTTGAGGAACTCTTCCCTGGTAAGAGCGCCTTCCCCTTCTCCGAGCCGCTGTAGTTTCTCGCGAGATGCGTCGAAGTCCGGCCTTGGGGGCGCGGGGGGTATCTGTACGTTATAATCATTTTTAATCAATTTTTGAATCTTCTCAGGGGGATTGACAATGTTTACAAAACCTAGAAGGTAACTGGCTCTCAAGTGCAGGTGCCGGAACACGGCTAGATGCTTGAGAAGATTTTCAAGTGGAGGTTGGTGTAGCCAGCCAGGCGATACTATACAGGACCCTATCACGGTAACTATAGGTAATACTCAAAAGGGTAACAATTATATAGGGTGTCACCCTATATATCTATGGGGCGATTATGGGAACTAAAAAGCTGGTGAATACAACAAATATACTCACAATATAACCAGCATATATAATATTCTCCTCATAACGGTCGTGCAGCCACACAAACTCTTCGTGTTGTCTCACTACAATGAACTCAGACTTCTGAAACTCTGGCAGTGTTGTCTTGGTATGGACGGTAAACTTTACCTTCTCCTTTTCGCTTAGGGCGTCTGATATGTCCACCTGGAGATGAATAACGTATGTATATTACCAAGTTCCACCATTTTAGGTATTAGGACTTATACTACTAATTTATTTTACCATTCTAGTAACCGCTCAGCAGTTTTCCCCATGATCCAAGGTATGGAATGTTTCCAGGATAAAAAGTATCCTGTATGAAATATCAATGTGCATAATTGAATACCAATTCTTTAGTTAACTCAGTGCCATTGATAATAAACATACACACTTACCATACATTAATAAAAAAATATACTACTATTTTAGCAATCCCGTATGGCCAACCTGATGATATGCGATGATAAGCAGTTACCTAACCTATGGACGCTTGCAACACCAGGGGTATCACTTGCGTGTTGCTGACCCTATATTATTCTACAGATTTAAGTCAATATACATTACACCAGTAATTTCTTCTTAAATTTATAACATACCAACAGACTATTATCAGCAAGTGACACATTCTCGCTAGGCTTCTTCTTGTCCAATTTTGGGTCTGTTGAAGTTTGCACGGGCGCTGACAGAGGGTCATGGTTGGATTCTTCTACGCAGTCCTGTAACAATAATTACATTCGTTTTTTAAATCTGGAATAGTCTAAATGACTGTTACAATTCAGATGTGCAAGAAAACATTTAACAAGGAGTCTTTTGATATATGTATTTGGTGTTAGGTGGTATGCTAGGCAAAGTAGGGGTGTATAGGTGCACCCAATTTAGCTTTTTTTGATATATGCATTTGGTTGTAGGTGGTATGCTAGGAAAAGGAGGGGTGTATTGTATAGGTACACCCATTTGAGCTTTGTGATATATATTTATTTACTGTTAAGTTTTAGGATTCGAACCCGGGACCTTCGTCTCGGTATCCGACGTCACTACCACTGAGCTATCATCGCCTTAATTGTGTATGCTAGACAAAGTAGGAATGTATAGGTTCACCCATTTGAGCTTTGTGATATATGCATTTGGTGTTAGGTGGTGGGTTAGACAAAGTAGGGGGTGTATAGGTAGGTACACTCATTTGACCTTTGTAATAGATGCATTTGGTGTTAGGTGGTGGGCTAGACAAAGTACGTGCTGTGAGGTACACCCATTAATAAAATAAAAATATTCAATTCAGAATATTTTTATATCATTTTTATTTTGTCATTCCCTATTAAAGGTTGAATATTAATATTTACTTCTTAATTGTATTTAACATTGCCTTTGATTGGACCAACTACACATGACACTACCCACCAACAAAAACACTTCTAAACATGTAAAAAAAAAAATACAAAGTGTTTTTGGATTTCAAATATCCAAAGATTTGGAGCATCATTCTGAATCAGACAGTTTTATTATAATACAGTTCTCCTGGATTAATACCTCATACCTAAGCTAAGGCTACAGCTATGTTTACAATCATATTTTTAACAAACTGAATATTGAGGAACCGGAACAGGATATGAGGAGATGAAAGCAAGGAATGAATGAATGGATGGATTGTGTGAAAGATGATATGAGTAAGAAAGAAGTGAATGCTGATATAATATATACAAGGCTTGAATGGAAGTACATATTGCACCAATAACAAATAACTGTGAATGATAGGCAGAAGATGATAATAAATATCTCCAAATAAAATTTCAAATAATTTATAAAAATATAAGGAAAACTGTATGTCATATACAGATTAATTCCGGTTGATAAGGATAATCTGTTTTAATAATAATTTCAATTCCAACTTTGTAGTATCTTGGCTGTACAGTGTTCAAATACTCTATTCAAGAAACAACAATAAACTTCTCTATGTTTTTATATTATTTTCATATTATATTGAAATTTTCACCTATTTTCAGGGCACAAATAGGGTTTCACCTAATTCATTAAAAGTAATCTGTCAATCTTATTAGAATCCACTTGCCAACTTGGCAAGAAACAAATATTAATCCGGTCCTTCACTACAAAAAAACAAAATTGGTACCTATCAATAAAAACTAGATAATACACGTGATACCATTTGTTCAGAGTCTTTTTATGCACGACAACATTAATCTGAAAACACAGACATGAAAATGTGACCTGAATGAACCGAGAGCGGTGCAATATCGGCAGTATCCAAATAATTCAAGAGAGATTCTAATTGTTTGTAAACCAAGGTGTTAAATCATTTTAAAACATAATCAAGATACTTTCCACGTCATAGTCTTAATTGACCGCAAAAGTTATGCAAATAATAATATTCGGCCTCAACAAGCAATAAAGCATCTTTATCAAGTAAATGATGAGTCATAAGCTACAGTTATTCCAGTAATTTATTTGTTTTTATCGTATTTTTTGATATCGGCGACGCCCCCTGCCGCTCGGTTAGAAATTATGAAAGGTTATGGAATTAATATCGATTGTAGGCATAACTTACCATCATTTTATAATCCTTTTGTTGAGCACTAATAAAAGTTAAGTATTTTAGAAGATATTGTAATCTTAGCGGATAAAAACAAAGATATTACACGACAAATTACTTTCACTGACAAACAAAAAAATTATGAAGTTTTTTTTTTAATGCTAAAATTGCTGTCAAACTTAAGTTATGTCAAATAATTGTTGTTGTTGTTGTTTATAATATTCGCCAAAAAGCAGGCAAAGTACTAAGCCATACAGCCTTAACTTTTATTTGAGTTTTCTAGAGTTATATTTTAATATAGTCATAAAATAAATCATGACTGACGGCGAACTATATGAAAGTCGTACATTTTTATCAGTTCTGTTATTTTTAGTTGTTATTTGTGTGGTTCTGGAAAAATAAATTAATTTTCTTTGTAATCTGTCTGAAATATTATCTTGAACGCAGATAAACATTATTGATTAAATTTTGACAGATTTCAGTGTTGCTATAACTATGTTTCTAAAATGGTAGTTTTAGGAAACAGACGAATGCAAATTATTTTCACAAATTTATAGTATTTTATGCAAAAGCCATTATGTATCGTTTGTTCCTTTTTTAACGCAAAGTAGTTTTAATGTTTTGGTGTCTTGTTGTATGTATGTGTCTGTGTCTACTTGTACAATCGATATAATTGTTAGGATTTCTGTTTTTTACGTTGCCACTCAGTAGTAGATTTCAAATACCGTAAAGAGATGGGATCGCAGAATACACTGGCTGTTTTTAATATAATACATTAATAAGACGATTCATTTACACAAAATGGGCACGCAGAAGCCTGGAGAATGGGCCAACTCGCTCATCGCCAGGTTCGAAGAACAGGTGAGCTTTGTAATACTTAATTAATTTATTAGCATAGACCCACCCATTTACGGGCTTTTCTGTTTTTGTAATGTAAACAAAACAGGATATCTATAAATACAATTGGTAATAATGGATTGAATGGTGAGAAATAGCGACAAACTTCTAAGTTTATCGGTGTTTATTTGGTATTTCAAGGAATACTGCTAGACTCTACGCCTACGCAATTTATTCCGTGCCATCTTATAATTGCGTGCGATTTCGAAGATTAAAAATGTATTTCTGTCTCCTAATTTTAATATTGTTTAAATGTAAAAAAAAACTATAGTCAAATTTTATGATAAAATGTATATACCTTCTTACCAAAAAAAAACAGTAAAATATTGTTTTTTTTATAGATAGGCTTGCGCACAGATTACAGAATAAGGCAGATGGAGCGCGCGGAACACGGGAGTGAGGCTAAAACAAATACAAATTGAAAAACACGTACTTGGTATTCACTTTTGAATGTGTATTTGCTTTGTTTAACAAACTTTATGTAACAAAAAACACTTCTTTATTAATGCACTGTGCTTAAACAATGCAAATACAAACTGGAAAACGAATACCAGGTATCAGATTTTCAATTTGTATTTGCTTTTTTGGCTTCACTTTCGAGTTCCACGCGCTCCATCTGCCTTATTCTGTAATCTGTGGGCTTGCGTTTGGCCACTGACCCGAACTTGAGGAGGATGACGAAGCCTAAGATTTGGCATGTTTAGCCAAAACCTATTTACTCAGGCTTGAAAGAATCTAGATCAGTGGTTCCCAAAGTTGTTGGACCGCAACTCACCTAACAAAAAATTCCAAATACGGGACCTTTTCGTTTAAATGAAGGAATATTTGCTTGACCCACCAGTGGGTCAATACTTTGGGAACTACTTCCCTAGATTGTTAAAAGTTAGGAAACACAGACACTGGAAGTTCCACTCTCATGCTGTCTGCATTATAAATAAGGATGGATGGATGCAAAACACTGTCTGTATTTTCGGTATCACAAAAATTTACTTGGGTCAATCAACTTTCTTTTTTTTTGTTATTCATCCCTTCATTCTGAGACTGTTAAATGCTACTAATGTGCTTAGGAGATAGTCCATAAATTAATGGGCTTTTAACTATGCACAAAATGTATGTTTGGTGAATTGTACCTAACTATAGAAAATTAATTGAAAATCATGGTTTCAAAGAGTTGTCCCAGGGACGACAGGAAGCACAAACCATGGCAATGAGGTACAAGAAGAAGTTGAACAACCCACTTATATAAGTTAATAATTTTAAGAAACTACACACAATTTAAAATTATGCCTCAATAAAGAATGCATTCCTGCCCTGGTATTTTTTTCTAATGCTCATCTAAGCTACAGTTCATAGGAAACTTGACCACAACTTTTTGATACAAGAATAAATCTAGAAATATTATATCTACAGCTCCCTTACAAGACTGGTGCCCAGAACCTACACTCTCGTATCAACGAGGAGCAATGCAAGGCGTGTCTCGTTCAGATCAGCCGGCACCGCTTCTCGCTCGTCATTGCTGGACTGACTAAGATATTGCAGAGAGTCAATGAGCTGGTATGTACTTGTTAAAAAACTGGTAGACAATTTAGACTATTTTTAAAAATTAAGATTTGTCTTGTACAAATGCAAGAAATTCCATAATAAAAATATATATCATAAATCAAGGAGGTATTTGACTGACTTGTTAAATCAGATTCTTTTTATTACAATGTTAAAACAAATTTTTGGGAGTTGATGTCCCAGTAGAATCCGAACCAAACTTAAGTTAAGTTATAAGAGATAAACTTATGGCGGCTGTGAAGTGCGCTTGCGAGCCGGCTTTGCGTAGGTTAAGACCACTCGAATGTACCACATACCTTCGTTTTCGCTACTGCGCAGCGTTCCGCACCTAATATCACAGCTGCCAATAAGTTTGACTCAGTCTGTACGAGTATGACATCATTACTTAGTACATATTTCATAATTTGCTACATCTAAAAAATCATATAAAGCATTGAATTTACAACATATTTGATGTTTTCATATGTTTTTCGATCATCCCTCGTAAATAGGTACATATGCTACTTATAATCCCTGAAAAATGGTTCATATTTCTTCTTTACTGTCCCAGTACCAGCCAACAATAACCAGCAGTGTGCATCGACCCCCAACGGAGCCAGAGAAGGGCTACCACGACAGCCTGGTGATAGTGCTGGACACTCTCGAAATATGTCTCAGCTCACAGCCTAAAGACACCACCAAGTTTGACGAGGCTATGAACGTAAAGATACTCCTGAGGGAGGTCTGCCAGTTTATTGGTGAGTTCTGTCTAAGTTTGCTGCATTTTAGACTTTCCTCCATGGAAAAATCCTTCCTTAGCCTGCATAGATTTTTAAGACCAAATGTTTACTTATGTCCTACATGAGTAGGTATATTGAATACATATATTTTGCACATTGGAAGTATACACATTACTTCCTGAATGTAAGGATACATTTCAGTGGAAATATGGTGCTATGCTATACATAATTATTTCACTTAAGACGAAAACATGACAAGTCAGGTTCCATGTATATCATATTTGTCACATACAACTGCTAGTTAACTATTGCATCAAAGATGATACATAATTTTATAACATAATAACATAACATAATGAAGGTAATAGATACCTATATTTTTTCTTAGAAAAAAAGCGTGTTTCACCTTTAAATTACAAAACTGCCACTTCATGCAGTAATATATGAAGTATATTAATTATCTGGTTTCCATAGTACAAGTTCTGCTTAGTTTGGAATCAGATAGCCGTATGTGAGGAAGGTCCCATGATATTTATTTATTTATAATGTCTTGTACAGACATGCGGAACGAGAGTATAGTAAACAACACAGTATTGAAACAATTGGCTAGTAAGGTGCTATTCGCTTTGAGTCTGAACTTCTTCAATGCTGTATTCAACAGGATCAGTGCGAGACTACAGGTATATATTTTTTATATCAAAAGTATTAGGGTGAAATCTGAAACCAAAGGAGATTCAGGCAACATGCAATGGGCTGACCTGAAAGTCGGATTATTATTCGGCCGATTTTAGACCACGAATGCTCAGTCAATTAAATAGTTTAAATTAGTTCTCAGGGGGCTCTAGAATCTTTTAATGTCAAGTTTTAATGAAAAAAAAAACAATATTATTCTAACTAGTAGGTATATACTAAAAGTCATATTAATTTTCAGGAACTATCATCTAGCTCAGAAGAAAACCCCGATTATACAGATATAGAGTTGATACAACACATTAATGTCGATATTTTAAGGCTTATACGGCTGTTAACAGGTAAATATTTTTTATTTTACAAGCAGATGGTAAGTGATGGTGAGGGGTCACCATCGCTTATGAGCTACCAATACCAGGGAATTTAAATTGAATTAAGTTGCTGCGGGGGCAAGAAAACTTTAACCCCTTATTTATACGTTATAAATATATCCGTCAGTTTCTAATGTCATATAACAAAAAGAGCTGGGGCATCTTTAAACCTGGGTTTTACTAGGCTCGATTTAAACCTTCTTTTGTAATAAGGGGTAAAGATTTTTATGCATGTTTAGACCTCAATCGAGAAATGGATGACTTAATGTTAATCTGACACTGTGCCACCTACTGATACTTATGTTCCTTTACTGTCGTTTTTGGGCCCCAGCAGTGACATCTAAAATCTAACGATGACTTAAATGTTTCAGAGTCTATACAAAAGTTTAAGTTACTAAGGAAATCAGCGCACATAGTATTGGTGACATCTTTAGAGAAAGCAATATGGAATTGGATGGACACTTACCCCCAAGTAAGTTAAAATAAAAAAAACACAGTGATTTTTAGCGTTCAGGGTGCACACGGTGAGCGAGTCAGATTCAGACTCGGGTGGCTTTTATCATTTACTAGCTTTCCGCCCGCGGTTTCACACGCGTCCCCTTCTTTACCCCCTTACCTACCCTACGCTACACTACCCTATAAAAAGTATCCTGTCCTTCTCCTGGTTCTAAGCTACCTCCACCAATTTTCAGCCAGATCGGTTCAGCCGTTTTTGAGTTATAAATAGTGTTACTAACACGGTTTTCTCTTATATAGTTAGTTATATAGATAGGTATAGATTATCATCATCATCATCAGTCTATAATGTCACACTGCTGAGCACAGGCCTCCTTTCACAAATATGTGTGGGCCCATCCAGGTACCGACCACGATGGTGCTAGCTTAACTTGCCGATCGATTAAGAACGGCTAATCATGCTACACCACGAGCGCTTCGTATGTATAGATTATGTTAGTGTGTAATCCAAAGCTCAAGTAGCATGGTAATAAAGATATTATTATTTGCAGGAATTTGCAGAAGTTCAATGCCGGCCTAACGACGAACTGAGCAAATGTTGCGACACGCTGTTCGACTTTCTGCAGGACAGCTTCTCTGACAATAAGAAGTCTAGAGTTGCCATGTGGCCCCTGCAGATCATGTTGCTAGTTTTAAACCCTGTAAGTTATTGCGGATTTCTGTTTTAATTTGCACCAAATAACACATTAAAGCTCTTTCTTACAAACAATATTGAAAAAGGATAGAAAATATAATATTTTCATTTCGTCGTGACCAAATTGTTGGGGCTAGTTTCACGTCGAACTTTTAACTTTGGAATAATTTGACTTAACTTCAGTAGCTTTTTTCAAAATCAAAATCAAATCAAAATCAAAAATTATTTATTCAATTTAGGCCCTGATAAGGCTCTTGTGAACGTTAACAAATGACTCTACACCGGTTCTTTGACGTCATAAGTGCCCTACTAGGGCCTAAATTGAATAAATGGCTTTGACTTTGACTGACTGAATGACTTTGAGTTTTGAGCTTATGGTGAAGGAAACCATAGCACATTAGTAGGGTACTTTGTAGTACCCGCCTGGCTCGCTACCACCCTCAAATTTAAAATCTATTGTCAAGCACCTTCTGGTGTATAACAGCAACTGCAATTGACGGGCCAGGGGCTCTACCGCGTAACTTTGGTTCAATCCAATCAGGGCCCACGAATGGCCATCGTCGCGTCATTGCATGAAATAATTAATGGTGTTTGTTACGATTACCACCAAAGTTACACGGTAGAGCCCCAGTTGGCGTGATTGCTTAAGATTCTACCTATCACGCCGCAGGTCGTGAGTTCGATTCCCACCTAGGATATACATTTGTGTACATGGACATGTCTGTATGCCCTGAGTCTGGGAGTAATTATGTATATTAGGTATGTATTTACAAACAAACAGTAGTATATCAGTTAACTGGTTTCCATACTACCAGCTCTGCTTAGTTTGGGATCAGATAGCCGTGTGTGAGGAATGTTCCAGGATATAACTACGATCAGGCTTTCAAATTACATTTATATGTTTATTGCAGAAAGTGTTAGAAGAAATAGTGAACGCTGACAGTGGAGCGCCGTGCAGTCCTCGACATACAAAGAAGAAGCATTTCATTGATTCAGTCAAAAGAGGCTTGAGTAAGTATGCTACACAATCTTGCAGTTTTTAACCGACTACAAAAAAGGAGGAGGTTCTCAACTCGGTTGTTTATTTTTTTATTTTTTTATGTTTGTTACCTCATAACTCCGTTATTTTTTAACCGGTTTGGAAAATTCATTTTTGTCTGGAAGGTTACACTTCCCGTTTGGTCCCATTGTCATCAGATCAGGATTTGATTACTTCTTAGTGTACTTTGAAGTCGGTTTAAGTTTTTTGTAAAACAGTCCAATTATTGTTATATATGTAAAACTTTTTTTTTTTTTTTAGCTTTATGTCTGCCCATTATTAGCAAAGTAAAATTTCCTGACTTTTACAATTAAAATATGCTGATCTCTTTGTGCCATCCACTCATGTTGCTATCTCACACCTCACAGACCATATTCAGAGGAGAATCTCGTTGCAAAATTATGAGTTTGTGTCTCCTTCCTGTGCCTTTTGTGTCACTCAAATGTCCCCCCTCCCCTATGAGCTCTGGCGACCTTACTCACGCGCAGGAACACAACTTTACACAACATTAAGTTGTTTGACTGCGGTATTCTGTAAGGTGAAGGTACTTCCCCTGTCGAGCTGCTCTTTGAGCGAATAAACGCTACGATCTACCTCTCTTAAAATACCGTATTTCACTAATAGTCGCTGAAATCTCACTTATATTATACCACTCATAACTATCCTATATGTCTTATTAATTTCGTTACGTAGGCCCCCAGAACAACTCCAAGCAGATGACTGAGGCCGCCGTGGTGACGTGCGTGAAGCTCTGCAAGGCCTCCACTTACCTCAACATTGCAGACTCGGGGAACGTCACTTTTATACTCGTCAAGTCTGTCATTAATGATCTTAAGGTTGGTCTCTCATTAGGAACCATATTGACTAAGCACCTAATAACAACGAAAGAAATGAAAGAAGAAATATTTTTTCGTTAACATCATTCTACACATTATATCCAATTTTCGAGCCTGGGTCTATACTACGTAAAACGATACACGATAGTCCGATCGTCGTTGTCAATCAATTAGCCAATAGAATTGCACAAAATTTATGTCTCGTCAGTTTTGCAGCAATTCTATTGGTTAATATTTGACAACGATGTTCGGACTATCGTATATCGTTTTTCGTAGTAGACCCTTAACTTGTTCCGTTCACGAGCTAGAGACCTGTAACGCAAGGATGAACCGACATTATAGACCATCCATAGGGCTTTGTTTTGTCGATTAGGCCCTAAAATATTAAAATTTTAAACGTTATGTCTTAGGAATACAATAAGATGCAATCATATTTTTATTTGAATGTTGTCTTAATAATTATTATATTTTCAGTCGCTCCTCTTCAACCCCTCAAAATCTTACATCAGAGGCAACCTTATCTCCGGTTATTCGGAATTAGACCTTATGACGGATTGTTTTGTGTCGCTATTCCGAATAATGCCACACAATAACGACGCGCTCAAAGTCTGTCTGAATCTGAATACGCATATATCCTACCATTATGTCATCATCAATAGTCTTTTAAGGTAAGTTTGGCAATAATGGCAACCTTGCCAACTTCGCCACAATTCGGTGGAAATAATTGGTAATGAAGTAGAATATAGTTTTTAATTATCATTTTTACCAATGGCAATGTTTGCTAGAGATTGGCGAGTTGGGCAATATTGCCAATTTCGATGACCTGTTAATATTTGATTTAATTTATTTCAAAGGCTATATCTTAACATAAAGTCGTGTCAAATATCAATCTACAATCGCAAAATAAAGGATGCATCGTATTTAGAAACCGGCAGTTAGTCACATACCAATATAAACCTTATTTACTACTGCCAAGTATTTTTTTTTTTTTTTTTTTTATACCACTTAGGTGGCAAACAAGCATACGGCCCGCCTGATGGTAAGCGGTTACCGTAGCCTATGGACGCTTGCAACACCAGGGGTATCACGCGCGCGTTGCCGACCCTGCAGAAATCTCTTCGCACCCCTTTTGAAGAGATATAAATTCGAATAGATTTAATTTAAAATGTAACTAATAATAATGTTATTTCAGGATAATAAAGCAACCCCGGCTCCCATGGTGGCCTCAAATAGAATTGTTGTACCCGAGAGCAGCTGAACTAAGAGCTATGTTCACTGACACATCTAATAAGGCTACACAGGTAATAAACAAATGGTTACTTATATTACTTATGCGAAAGATTGTTTGTTTCCTTGTATTCATACTGAACAGTACCCATGCCTAGATTTGAAACGTTCTTGAGGTGCCCTTAATATCGCACAGTCACCCTAAGAGGTTGTCTGGCTAGACTAACAAGAATTGTCTGTTCAAAATAATCTGTTTTTTTTTATAATTTAATCAGGTATCGAACAAGTTATTCTGATTTGAACCATACATTTTTAAATACAAGCTGTAGTTTCCCAGGGTTTCCCAATCTTTCTTTGGTTGAGTCTCCCCGGATTATAAATAATATTTTAATGCCGCCCTTAATTTTTCATTACATAAAACGCACATTATTTTCCCCCACTCCCCCTTGACATGTCTACGCCCCCCTGGTTGGAAACTTCTGCTACAGATTGCAATACCCGGGGCATCACTTTCTTGTAACTGACCTTTCCCCCCTCCCCTACGACTTCTACGAGGTTATAGACATGCGGTATCCTGTAAAGTGGAGGTTCAACTGTCGAGCTTATCTTTGAACGAAATAAATAAATATCCTGGGACATTCCTCACACACGGTCATCTGATCCCAAACTAAGCAGAGCTTGTACTATGGAAACCAGATAACTGATATAATGCATATACTACTTTTTGTTTGTAAATACATACTTAATATACTTTACATAATTACACCCAGACTCAGGACATACAGACATGTTCATGCACACAAATGCCTGTCCTGTGTGGGAATCGAACCCACGACCTGCGGTGCCATAGGTTAAGACTCCACGTCTCACGTTCTGAGAGAGGTAGAGCATAGCGTTTATTCGTTCAAAGAGCAGCTCGACTGGGGAAGTACCTCCACCTTACAGAATACCGCAGCCAAATAACATTATGTTGTGTAAAGTTGTGTTCCTGCGCGTGAGTAAGGTCGCAAAAGCTCATAGGGGAGGGGGGAAAGGTCGGTAATGCGTGAGCGATGCTTCTTGTGTTGCAAGCGTCCATATGGCTACGGTAACCGCTTACCATCAAGTGGGCCGTATGCTTGTTTACCGACTAAGTTGTATAAAAAAAAACGTCTTATCCAACTGCGCCAACGGGCCCGCCAAAATAACGCTATACTGAACCTCTATTCAATAAACATTTTATTAATTATTATTCATTTCAGGGTTACGTAGTCCACACACCACTAAGAATGATCTCATTATCACTCAAGTCCAAAGAAGTGCAGTCAAAGTTCAATAAATCTGAAGAAATGCCGGCGTATAGAAACTTACTGCTGTGTATGGTTAAATTGATACACGCTGACCCTATGCTTATGTTGAGCGTAAGTATATATGTTTTCTACCACGAGTTTAATGGTAACCTTCTCCGTAGCAAAGGAGAAACAGCAGAGTCTAGTAGGCTGGTTGCCTACTAGACTCTGCTGTTTCTCCTCCTAAGGATTTTGAAAATTAAACTGCTAAACCCGATGGTAAAATAAGGCTTCGCGCAGGATACCTAAGGGTGAAAAGCTGGTTCATAAGAATAACTGACTAACACAACTAATGTACGTTTGTTTTGAAAAGAGTAATTGTTGAGTTTATTGCCGGCTCTTGTCAGCAAAAGCTACCTTCCGAACCGTGCATTTGACTAATCTTTAGTGCCTGTGAAGGTATATTTCAATAATTAAAATATTTCCTTTCAATTCATATAAAAGCAGAGTTTATAGACTTGAAACACGCACACACACGCCCACACCCACAAACATACACACACAAACACACTAACACACACACACACCACCAATCACACAGTATAATAAGTACGATTTAATCTCAACAGAACCCCGGCCGTTCTAGCATAGAGATACAATCGTCGACAACGGAACTGATAAACGGGCTGGTCTCCCTCGTACATCAGACGGGCATGGGGGAGATCTCCCAGGAGGCGATGGACGCTTTACTGGCTCTACATAGACCTGACAGAGTGCACATGTGGAACCCTGAAGCGCCGCTTAACACGTTTTGGGATATTAGGTGAGTGAAGCAAAATTGAAGCGCTCGTGGTGCACCGTCGTTGTCGGTACCTGGATGGGTGACCGCCTAGTGGTATTTCAAATCGAGCGTTTCCGTGCTTCGGAAGACACGTAAAGCCGTTGGTCTCGGTTATCACTTAATTGTGATAGTCGTTAAGCTAGTTGGAGGCCTTCTAGGCGGCTTGAAAACTCCAACAGTAGGTTGAGCACTAGTTGAGCCTACCTCCACCTCGCCGCAGTGGGCACGCGTGGTGGAGTATCTGCACATTCCCGCCCACACACATTTGTGAAAGGAGGCCTGTGCTCAGCAGTGGGACATTATAGGCAGATGATGATGATGAACTAAGTTCAATACTGTAGAAAGAAAACGTACCATTAAATAATTTTCCAAGCATAATGTACCGGGCCATTTTAGTTTTTTTCGATACGATATCCACCAATATACTTCTTTTCTAGTTCGCAAGTCCTCTACAACATAAGCCAGAAACTAATTCAGCGTCAGATATGCAACTACCGCGAGGTACTGAGATGGCTCCGAGACATACTGACGTGTCGGAACGAATTTCTAGCTAAACACAAGGAGTATGCCAACGTTGGCTCGCAGATACCTATCTGTAAGCAGGCACATATCAAGCTAGAGGTAAGTTCTGGACGTTTTTTTATGTTTGTAGCAGGTTGTGGTGGTTTGTGGCAAGTTGTGGCTCTTTTTTGGTAATATGTGGTGGGATGTTGCAACGTGTGGAAACTTGTCGATATTTATGCCGCGTTGTGGTAGATTGTGGCTCCTATACGATTCATGTGTGGCAATGATTGGCGATTGATGGCAATATGTGGTAGTTTGTGCCAACATCAGTAGGCGGTCAACAGTTTTATTACAATTTAAATATCATACAATTAGTAGCTATAAACATATTTTTAATTTCAAGAAAAGAATAACTATATTTAATAACGCGCGCTCACGCGCAGGAACACAACTTAGATTAATATCTGTATATATAAAATTCAGTCCTAGAGACATACATTTTATTTTCTTTGTGAAGAGTGGGTATCCACTAAGAAAGGGTTTTTCGAAATTCCATCCCTAAGGGAGTAAAATAGGGGATGAAAGTTTGTATGAAAGTCCGTAAGTTTCGAAGTTAGGTTCTTCAGATTTTGTGTTTAGGCTGAAATTTGAAAGTTAATTTATACGTGTCTCAGCGTTTTTAATAATTCCACCCTCGAAGCGGGATGAAGTTGTTTTGTTTTGTTTTATTGTTGTAGAAAAATGTGTCTTTTGTTTCCTGTAGGCTATTTATAAGTCACGCATCAAGTTGGAGGCAACCTATGTATGTTTGTGGCATTTTTAGACCTTTTATATACGTATCCATGCTGAACACCTTTTACTAAGGGATCAACTCATTTCTTCAGCATAACAAAATACAACATAGGTTTATTTTCTTTACTACGAAGTCGGTAAACGAGGATACGGTAAGCTGTACGGTGTACGGGGTATCACCTACGCGTTACCGACCCTTCCCCCCTTGCCCCTCCCCAATGAGCTTACTCACGCGCACACACACAACATAAAGCTGTGGCTGCTGTATTATTTAAGGTGTACGTACTTCCCCAGTCGAGCTGCTCTTTGAGCGAAGCGTTGCTCTACCTCTCTTATGACAGATTCCTATAATGTACGGACCGTTATCGTTTAAAATTAAGACTAATGAAACAAAGGCCTCAAAGCTTTGCATAGCAGACCCTCCCTCCCATATGGATGTATCTATCACAGGTAAAATTAGCTCACGAAATGATCTATATGCACAGTTTGGCCATAATAAAACCAACCGGTTAATAGGAACCGGGCATAAAACGATGTCATCTCACAGTCCAACGTGTTTGTATGGTGTGGTATATAATGTTGTATGTAGGTGGTGTTCTTCATGTGCCTGTGGTCGATCGACTCGGAGGTGGTGGTGGTGGGCATGTCGTGCTTCAGCCTGCTGTGCCAGGAGGCCGACACGCGCTGCGGCTCCGACGAGATCACCACCCACTGCCTGCTGCCCAACTACAACGTGTTCCAGGAGATCGCGCACACATCCACCGTACTCACTACCGGTCAGTCCTTACTACCGGTTATTCTTCTTTGGATATCCGCGTTCTCGACAGAGCTAATGGATAAAAGTAACCTATATGCTATGCCAGTTTATGATCTTCTTGCGTGCCTTTCATTAGGATTGTTCAAAGGCAAAGCCATTTATTCAATTTAAGCCCCAGAAGGGCACTTCACATTTACTGAATTTACCACCAGTTCGAAACTCGGCCTTCAATTGAGAATAATCTGGCAAAAAACTCAGCAGGGTTACATTTTTAAAATATTTAAGGACAATCATTTTTGGCTTTTTTTTTTGTTTGGGTTATTATATTAGTAGCATTCAAGTCAAGTATCCCTCTCCCCCCCCGTACACGTAACGCGTAATACAATGTCTAGCCGACATGACGGCAATGAACCCTCGAATGATTTATTTATGGTTTCCCATACTTTATTTACAAGCTGGCAACCAGGATATGGGACGGAGTTGTTATTCTAAAAATATTCATGGTAAGCTAAAAGCTACGAGATATTTCCATTTCATAATTACTAATATTGCTTCACTTGTTCCATTTGAAAGCGTGTGTTAGATATAGTTCTAAATTAAATAAATATTTCTACATCTAGTTGCACTACAAAAGCGGATAATGGCGCTCCTAAGAAAGATCGAGCACTGTGTGAATGGCGTTCAACCTGTGTGGGAGGAAACGTTTCGATGTTGGCAAGTTATATTCATTAGTAGCTTTACGTCTCGCGATTTTACCCCCTTAGGGGTGGAATTTCCAAATATGCTTTCTTAGTAGATGCTTACCTTATAAAAGCATGGGGTTTGCATTATTTCATGTTTATTTTCTCTAATTTAGATCATTTTTTTAAAGTATTTTTTTTTATTTCTCTTATGGGAATTTCACAGGGAAGTTCAGTATTTTGTAAGGCATACCTTAGTGAAAGTCACATCATAATCAGATTAGCAGTTTCCGTGATTTGGTCAATATTGACTGGTGTCAGAAATGCATTCTCTTGGCGGCCGCACTGTATGAAACTAAGCTGGTAAATGCTTTTGGCATGAGAGGTGTGTGTCTGTTTTACGATTTATACGATCGGATTAATGGTGATAAATAAAGGCTCAAACATAAAGCTCACCAAATTAAATGTGTAGGGATTCAATTCCTTGAGCGCAGATTTTTTCCGCCGCAGCATGGCTCTAACCACAGATATACATCTAAATAGATGCCGCGAGTGTATGTACTTCGCGTGTCAAAATCTGTCCAAAAATGGGGCACAATGTTCTTCTTTTGAAACTGTTTCGCGCGGACAGGGAACTCGCATAAGGCTGCATGTCCACCAGATATGTGTAGCGAGGGGTATTATGTTTAGCTGACAAATAGGATAGCTTCATTTTCACGTAAAATCGAATGCCAGCCTAACTAAATCAATCTTGTGACATTATGGTAGGTATAAAAAAACATAACGGATGGAGGGACTTGCGTTATTTATTTAGATTTATGTCTGTGGTTCTAACATACATTTTTCTATCCCCGGTATGTCCAAAGACGAGAAAAGAAAAAAAAACAGTTTTCTAAATAGCAAGGCACTAAAAAAAATTTCCAATTGTAGGGACTCCCTCTGTAAACTCCTACAAAAATACCCCAAGGGGCAAGGTGACAAGATGGACGACTGTCAAATGGAGGCCATACATCGAGCCGTGGCCAAGCGCAGGGTGTCGCACCATAGCAGCAGTGAACATGATTTTGAGGTACGTGTGATTGAGGTTCTAATACCAGACGTTATAGAAAGGAGTAGACAACGCCTTTATATAACTAACTAGCTTGTACAGTATGAGGCACAAATGGTGAGCAAAAATAGGCAGTAGTGGGGGCAAGCTCGCGCATGTACACTTTTGGCCAAATCACAGTAGCCAAATGACACGCGAGAATCCAATAGACGACGAGCGTTGAATGACGAACCAATCGTGTGCAGCTCGGCGCTCCCCCTGCTGCATTCCGCCGAACAGACCAAAAAATTAACTACTGCCCAGGTGTCAATCCGCGCTCACCACTCGTGCCCCTTACCATAAATAAATACCATACACACAAAAAAAAAGTTGATTATTTTGATGACTTGAACCTCAGTCAAAATAAAAAGTTCCTAATGGTTTAGAATGTCATACAAAAAATTACAATTAGCATCATCCTTTAAAACAATTATTTATTGATTTACTGATGAGTCTTATTGTAAAGATTTTAGGTTAATTTTTGTATGACATTGTTAAACGTCACCCGGCCAAAGTGCGGTATTTGATATAGGGTGTAATTAGGTATATTTAATATAGATGCAAGTGCAAGAATGGGCGAACATAACGTCGTTCCTGTGCGCTCTGGGCGGTGTGTGCCTGCAGCGGAGACCCTCCAGTGCCTGGTCGCATTTACATGGACATGGTAACTAATATACTTATCAAATGGGCACCCAAATGAGATAACATAAGAATAACATTTTATTACAAATAAAATAAAACACACACACATACATTGCAAGTTAAATAAAAAACTTGCAATGTATGTGTGTAACTTGTTTGTTCGTGTGGAATCTTGCAAGTCGAATTTCACCCACTTCCAGTGGTCGGCTTGACTTGATATTTGGTATACATTAGTATATTGGAAGACAATGCAAGTACAGTCAACAAAAAAACCTTGTATTTTATTTTTAACATAAATACTTTGGGTGAGTGAAGCAAGTCATTTGTTAAATAGCTTAAACTTGTTATCTGGTCTATGGTCTTTTACGCCAAGAAATAAGTCCTGCTAATTATTTTGACCCTCCAAAATATAAATGGTCCTAATTGCGATTGAATAAAGTTCTATATTGTATTGTTCGCGTCGCGTGTCGTCTCGGTCAGAGCCGACCCTTGATCTTTGCTTAAAATATTCCAAAACAATTTTTTGCTTTTTACTATCAATGGAAACGATCCGTATTTCCTTATTACTTAAAATTATTTAAAGCAAGTCTTATAAAGCCAGGGTTTAATAAATCTCTGGCTTTTTTTTATTATATGAACACATTATATATCCATTATATGTATATTTTCAGACGCCAGAAAGTACAATGTCCTTGCGAACAGTTCGCAAGAGGTGCAATACTGTCCAGTTACTCAGTGAGTATTTTTGTAGAACTAGATTCCACTATCTTACATTGCAAGTAAAGTGGTAAGCCACTTTATGACTCAATCTAAACAAATATTATAAAGGGGAACTACTGAACCTGTATATTCCTTCACAAATAGGAAGCTACATTATCCAAATATGTAGTACCTAGACACTCAACAATAATGTACTTATTATCAGTAATGTACTACATTACACCTCAGTCAAGTGTATTTGTTTGTGTACTACCAATTAATATCAAAGGATTCAATTTGTTTTCTCACTACACCCAACCCTACACTAGAAGCGACTACTATATCAGAGGGTGCACTATGCAGAATTAGGGTGCATTTTGATTCAATAGGCGTGCGAAGTATTATGTACGTAACCGACCTTGTAACTAGGTTCAAACGCGCATGTTTGCTATCAGAAAGATAGCCTTCTGTTGTACTATTATTTTTTCTTTGTTATTAGTGAGATCTGCATTTCGTGTGTCAGCCTTTACTATTTGTTTCTTTACTCTTTCATACTCACCTTCAACATTGGTTTCCCTATCATATTGATGTGATGATGATTTGAAGGCGATCATAGTTCAGTGGTAGTGACGTCGGATGCCGAGACAAAGGTCCCGAGTTTGCTACAATGAGCTCGAGCTTTCGGTGAAGGAAAACATTGTGAAGAAACCATAGCACGGCTACCGCTCTCATGTTGAAAATCTCTCGGCAAGCACCTATTGGTGTGTTCCGACAGCTGCACTTGAGAGACAGTTTCAGTCACTGACCGTGGTGAGATTGTGGTTAAATACAGGCCTATACATAGTTAAAACAGTATTAATAATTTTCCGTCTCCCTCCAATAGGTTCATAGGACAACTCCTCCGCCTACTCCTGTGCAGTAACGAACGCTTCGGTCAACAAATACAGACGCACGTGAAAGAGCTCGTCGGTCACGAGATGTCGCCCGCTCTATACCCGATACTATTCGACCAGATCAAGGCTATCATTGATAAGTTCTTTGATCAGCAACAACAGGTTAGAGGCTGTCACGTCATTTATTCAGTTTGGACATTAGGAGGGCATTAGATTTTTAACGCGAAAATGAAGCTATCCTATTTATCAGCTTAACATATCCCTCGCTACACATCTCTCGTGGACATGCAGCCTTATTCGAGTTCCCTGTCGGCGCCAAACAGTTTCAAAAGAAAAACATTGTGCCTCATTTTTGCACAGATTTTGACACGCGAAGTACATACACATATATTTAGATGTATATCTTTGATATTGATTCAATTATTGATATTTTTTTTACTTAAATTAATTTCAACCTCATAAACTACTACATAAAGTCGATTATCCCCAGGTAATGCTAACAGACATCAACACACAATTCGTGGAGCATACGATCTTCATAATGAAGAGTATATTAGACAACAAGAGGAGCGGACAGCCGTCGGAACACCTCAGCACTACGTCCATTGAAGGACTTATGTTGGCTATTGTCAGGTACGATGAGATTTGTAGTGAAGTAACTTTGGATGGCGTGAAGATAGTTTGTTATTCCTATTGCGGACCATTGGGATATGGAATGAGCACACCATCATGGATTTTCAGTGCTACGACATAGGGGATTCTTCAAAAAAGGCGTCAATGTTACTCTTCAAGTTCGGCAATACCCCTGGTATTTCAAAGGTCCTTATGCAGTGGTAAACACTTACCATCACGTGGACCGTCTGCCTGCTTGTAAATTTTACACGTGCTTAATACTTTAAAGTTAAACATCAGCTACGAGGCGGGAGATTTGAAATTTTTCGTTTTTACTTTTTTTACCTTCGTAGAATAATATAGATAGATATTTCAGTGATTCTCGACCATAGTAGTTCATTTAGCATATTATAGAATTGTTACTTTTTGTTTAAGATTAACTATTTTTGTACATCTCAAAAAATAGTAAGCTATACGGTTTTTGGAGAAGCCGTGAGAAATGTTCAAATATGGCTCATATTATACAAAAAATATTCATTACACAATGTGCCAAAAAAAACAGATTTGAAAGTTTGAGAATCGTTGGTTCCGAACATGTTCCGAAATATTAAGACATGTATGAGTAAACGCTTATTTCTCTTCTCTTTGTTACAGATACGTCCGTCACCTAGACATGACGGTGCTCTCCGTACATATAAAGACTAAGCTCTGTCAGGTTGTAGAAGCCATGATGAGGCGGCGAGACGACCTCGCTTTTAGACAGGTAAATATGTATATGATAAATTATGTGTCGTGTTGTATTATATTTCAATAGAGATAGAGATTTTTATGATGGTATTGATATGGATTTACATATCCTTCATCATCATCATCATAATCAGCCTATAATGTCCCACTGCTGAGAACAGGCCTCCTTTCACAAATGAGGGTGAAAGGGACTGGGCGATACTCCACCACGCGTGCCCACTGCGGATTGGTGGAGGTAGGCTAGTGGTCAACCTACTGTTGGAATTTTTCAAGCCGTCTAGGAGGCATCCAACTAGCTTAACGACTATCACAATTAAGTGATAACCGGGACCAACGACTTTACGTGCCTTCCGAAGCACGAAAACGCTCGATTTGAAATACCACTAGGCGGTCACCCATCCAGGTACCGACCACGACAGACGTAGCTTAACTTTGCCGATCGATTAAGAACGGCTAATCATGCAACGCCACGAGCGCTTCTACATATCCTTGGTCAATGATAAATCTTGAGAACTATTGAACATTAGAAATAAAAAATGGAAAAATATTTCTGATACAAAAAAATATTTTACTCCAAAATTGTTTAAAATAAACCTTTAAATTCCTCTAATGTTATTCATATTTTGCTAGGAAATGAAATTCCGCAACAAGATGGTGGAATACGTGACAGATTGGGTGTTAGGTACCAGCCACCAGATAGCGCCACCATTGCGAGCCGACGCTTCCTCTATTACCAGGTATAGTTGGTGGTATAAGTGATAGATCATCAGTTGTAGTCGAAATATTGTGGCTTTTGGCAAAGAAAAACATCACGAGGAAGCCATACGGTGATGGGTTACTTTATAGTACCTGCCTTACCAAGAACCTTGCTCCTAAAAGCCAGTTAACTACTAGGCTTTGTTTAATCACCACCTTCGGCTACATCATCAAATGTTCAGGACTCCAAGGAAGGGTTTTTCAAAATTCAACTCCTAGAGACGGGAACAAAACTAAAGGCGGTTTGAAAGCATAATGATTCAAGGAAAGTTCGGTAAAAAATTATCTCTTTCTTAGCCAATACAACCATTCTGTCTATAGATACCTGATGTGCTGCAGGGAACTGGACCAGGCGTGCATGGAGGCCGTGGCTGCCCTGCTCAAGGGACTGCCGCTGCAGCCCGAGGAGTCCGATCGAGGGGACCTCATGGAAGCTAAGAGCCAGCTGTTCCTCAAGTTAGTGTTCTTTAATAACATTAATGTGCTGTTGGGTTCTGGGTGTATGAGTGAGCATGGTACTACGAGGAGGTCATGGATCTCTCCAGACCTTGACCTATATTTGATGCATATAGGCTGAGCTGGTGCAGGTGCAGTGTAGTAACCGGGACCAGACAAGTAGTACTCAGTGTAGCACCCGGGACCAGACAACTAGTACTCAGTGTAGCACCCGGGACCAGACAACTAGTACTCAGTGTAGCACCCGAAACCAGTTGACTCGCACAAAATGTTTGTAATACACAGGAGACGGGGCGTAGACAACTAGTACACAATTTTGTAGTACATAGTGTAATACCCGGGACTAGACAACTAGTACACGATTTTGTAGTACACAGTGTACCCGGGACCAGACAAATAGTACACAATATTGTCCCTTCCGCTGACGGCAGAGCGACTCCTATTAACTCCTCTTCAACGTCCCTTCTGGGTTTGAAGAGATTTTTGGTGATTCGGCCACGCATGAGTCATACCCTTGGTGTTCTCGCTCGCGGTAACCGCTTACCATCAGACGGGCCGTATGCTTGTTCGCTACCTTAGTATAAGGAGAGACTCGTGTCTGTTTGTCTGTTAGATACTTCACGCTGTTCATGAACCTACTGAATGACTGCAACGAGGTGGAGATGGCGGAGGGCCCCGGCCGGCTGGAGACGCTCCGCAACGCGACCATACAGGCCATGTCCAACTTGCTCAGCGCCAACATTGACTCGGGACTCATGCATAGCATTGGTAAATACTTTGTTTAACTACTACTGGCTGCCACACGCGTCATACTTGTGAACAGGGGCTGCTTGTGGCTGGTCTGCGCCGAGTTTGCCATTTATTTACTTATTAAATATAGATTCAGTCTTCTTTTTAGTTTAGCCGCCGTGCCGGGGCACGCAATTGTTGTCAGTGCGATTAGAATGTAAATATTATGTAATGAATCTAAGCTTGTTTTGAAAAGAGTAATTGCTGTGTTTATTGCCGGCTCTGCTCAGCAAATGCAACCATCCGAAACGGTATTAGTCAGACTTTTCATTAGTGTCTGCGAAGGTCTATTTGAAAAAATGATTTTGAATTTTGACTAGCTACATATTAGTGTTCATATTCCAATGGATAGATGGTGCCACATGATCCTGCATGGCGCTAGCGAAGTTCATGTAAATGTATAGCAAACAAGGGTATCAATTAAATATCATTTTTTTTTTTTTTTCGAAAAAGATCGCTAAACAATTTGGGGGTTGTCTTTCATACATTTTGGATACCAAGATTCGATGACTGGTGATATTTTGCCCATTGATAGCTCATACCCTCGAATAAAACATAGAATACTTTTCATAACTAGAAATCATGAAATTTCGGGAGCACGGCTAAAATTACAGGACAGAAACTAGTCTTACTAATATTTTAAAATACGAAAGAGTGTTAGTTTATTCTATATTCCTTTCTTCCATTCTAAGTTTTCCCTTTCGTCCTTTCATCTTTTCCTTTCTAGTTGAAAAATGACGGTAAAACATAATAGTCTAAATACGTCCGTTTTTCCAGATCTCGGATACCACAGAGACCTTCAAACCCGAGCAGCGTTCATGGAAGTACTAACAAAGATCCTGCAGCAGGGCACAGAGTTCGACACCCTGGCCGAGACAGTGCTGGCCGACAGATTCGAGCAGCTCGTACAACTTGTCACTATGATCTCGGACAAGGTAAGTTGTGTATGTATTTGTATTTTATATTTACTTGTATTATATTCATATTTGGTTGTTTTAGTAGTTTGTTGACACATGGTAGTTACTGCCTCATACATAATTATTATCATCAAAGTTGATTGCTTTTTCATGTCGTTGAATATATGAATTTGACTTTTCACTATGACTGGCGCTTGCTAATCACTAATATACACACAGACGTATGAGTTTGTAGTAGTTTGTTCATATGTCTGTGAATATACATAACTTTATGCATCATATAATTATAGAAACTTCATATATTTTTAAGTATTTAGTATACTAGGTGTCCCCCGCGGTTCACTCGCGTTCAGTGATAAAAAGTAGCTATGTCCATATTGTTCATCTCCATACCATAGGCTATCTACGTGCCAAAAAATAATGGCGAGATTTATACATAAAATAAAGATTTTTATAGACGTTGAAATGACGTTATTATTGATCCTTGGTACCTAAGAAATAAATTGAGGCATTTAAAATATTTTTAGATCCCCGGGATATAAATGCGACATTCTATGCCATGCCGGCGAATCGCGTCCAAACCCATAATGTTGTTCTTATGTTTTGTGGAGTTTATAAAATATTTCAAGTATATTAATATGTTGCTGGTAAAGTAATCTCAACATTGGAAGTGATTCAAAACTGTCTAAAAAGTTTTTTTTTGTTGTACAAATCAATGTATGGATCTCGCCATGATTCTTTGTGTGAGTAGTTTTATTTCAAAGAGTAACAGACAGACAGATCTTTCGCATTTCTTATATTAATATGGATTATTCCTGTAGTTTTATATCACATTTTATTGCTTTTATATGATAAATGTATACTGAGACAGCACTGACTCCCACAACATTATCTTAATCTTAGATCTGGGTGTCACAGGATCGCATAGATGGGTGTAATATTCTAAATACAATGAATTTTACAACATCCGCTGCCGGCACAGTTACTCAAAATCACTCTTCAATTCGTCCACGCGTCTATAGACCACGAAAACCGCTTACCATCAGGTGGACTGTATACGCTTGTTTGCCACCTTTATGGTAAAAAAAAACATTGTTCAATAACGCGTTGCATTTCGCATTCGTTACATATTTTTAACCGACTTCACAAAAGGAGGATGTTCTCAATTCAGTCGTATTTTTAGGGTTCCGTAGCCAAATGGCAAAAAACGGAACCCTTATAGATTCGTCATGTCTGTCTGTCTGTCTGTCTGTCTGTCTGTCTGTCTGTCTGTCTGTCCGTCCGTATGTCACAGCCATTTATTTCCGAAACTATAAGAACTATAATGTTGAAACTTGGTAAGTAGATGTATTCTGTGAACGCAATTAAGATTTTCACACAAAAATAGAAAAAAAACATTAAATTTTGGTGGTTCCCCATACTTAGAACTGAAACTCAAATTTTTTTTTTTCATCAAACCCATAAGTGTGGGGTGTCTATGGATAGGTCTTCAAAAATGATATTGAGGTTTCTAATATCATTTTTTTCTAAACTGAATAGTTTGAGCGAGAGACACTTCCAAAGTGGTAAAATGTGTGTCCCCCCCCCTGTAACTTCTAAAATAAGAGAATGATAAATCTATAAAAAATATATGATGTACATTACAATGCAAACTACCAACGAAAATTGGTTTGAACGAGATCTAGTAAGTAGTTTTTTTTTAATACGTCATAAATTGAAATTCATATCAAATACTCAGGTCTATACTACCATTTACTTATATACCTATAGGTTTGTACGGAACCCTCGGTGCGCGTGTCTGACTCGCACTTGGCCGGTTTTTTATGTTTGTTAACTCTGTGATTTATTAACCGATTTGGAAAATTCTTTTTTTGTTTGGAAGGGTCCACACTTCCCGTTTGGTCCCATTGTCATCAGTGGGCTTAGTGCGAGAGACTAAGCCCACTGATCAGGATTTGATTACTTCTTAGTGTACTTTGAAGTCGGTAAAAGTTTTTTGTAAAACAGTGTTCTATTATTCATTCAACGGTAGTTAGAAATGCTCTTTTCTCGTTTCATATTACCCTTTATTCCTTCCAGGGAGAGCTACCAATAGCAATGGCTCTGGCAAACGTAGTGAGTACGTCACAGATGGATGAACTGGCGCGCGTGTTTGTGACGCTGTTCGACGCGAAGCATCTACTCGCGCCTCTGCTGTGGAACATATTCTATAGGGAGGTTGAGGTATGTTCAATGTACCTATATCTATATTTGTTATATCTGTGCCCTATTGACTGTGACATTAGACCGATTTTTGTTAGACTTTTCTATTTAGTCTTTTGATTTGCAAATAAATACTTCGACATTAAACTGGTCAAAACATAATATATAAAATAACATAACCTAATAGAACTGTTTTGACAAGCGGGTGTCTCGTGTTGTCGCTCTGTTTGTCTCTTTTGTAAATATAGCGGATGGAGATTTCGAGATGGCATATTTTCGAACCCTATGTTGGATTAGTCATGCTGAACAACATATACTATTGGAACAACACAGAATTCTCAAATAAAAATATTTTTATACATTGTGATCGAGGTTAGGTAGATGGAGAGAGTCCTAACTCAAAAATGTGCCATTACGAAAATCTCCAAAAATACTCAACGAGCTATTCCCTCCATTTCGTCCAGGTATCAGACTGCATGCAGACACTATTCAGAGGTAACTCACTGGGCAGCAAGATAATGGCGTTCTGTTTCAAGATATACGGCTATGGGTACCTGCAGGCTTTGTTGGAACCGTTGATATCATCGCTGCTGGACCAGGCTGAGGAACAGCCTGAACTGAGCTTTGAGGTTGACCCGGCTAGGTATGTCTTGGGTATAGTTTTTAAATAGGTCCTGTCCCGCTTCTCTATACGCGTTTCATAGGGATTGTTCTATTTGTCCGTGGAATGTGCCTATAAAGTCATCAAGTTGCCTGCTAGGCTTTGAGTTCAGCAACACTCTGCTCTTCAAATTCAAAATCATTATTAAAATAGACCTTCGCAGGCCCTTATGAAAAGTCTGACTCTAATACTCCAATATCGGTTCGGAAGGTTACATTTGCTGAGAAGAGCCGGCAATAAACTCAGCAATTACTCTTTTCAAAACAAGCTTAGATTCATAAAATAATATTTACATACTATTTTATGAATCTAAGCGGGAGTGGGGGCTCTTGACTTAAGAGTGAAATCTGTATCATATAGTGACGTCACGCGGAACTTCATATAATTTTTCAGCCATCTAGCCTATTGAACTAACTAACTTTGCACCTTAACTTACTTAAGATAAAGCTCAAATTCCCTCGTTACAGATTAGATCCGAACCAAGATATAGAAGTGAACAGGTCCAACCTCATAGACTTGACAAAGGAAGTGTTCGACCGCATTGTCAACTCAGCTGATAAGTTCCCTCCACAGTTGAGGAGTATGTGCCACTGTTTGTATCAGGTATGTGTGTTGTCAATGACGTTTAGGAATGCCAAATAAAAAGTAACTCTATTCACTTTTAATAAGGCTAGCTGTCCCCCGCCGTTTCACCCGCGTTTCCGGGATCAAAATCCTTCTCCATACCATAGGCTATTTGCATGCCAAATTTCATGATGATCCGTTGAGTAGTTGAGTGAAGGCGAAACAAACAAACAAACTCACTTTCGCATTTATAATATTTTTATTTATTTATTTAAGGTTCACCAGCAGTTGGTACACTAACACATTATAGTTAACGATTATTATAAAATTAACAAGATTAAATGCACAACTTATAAAGGTAAACACCACTTACACTAATAGGATTATTAGTTAGGATTTATCTGTATTTCCATTTCCCATACGGTGTCTCCTGTAGAATTTGGAGAAATGAACTTGCGCGGTTTTCTTAGCCCGCCGACGATTTATTATTTACTTGTCTTTCTTACGCAGGTCCTTAGTAAAAGGTTCGCACAGTTTCCGCAAACAAGCGTGGGCGCCGTCGGGACTGTACTGTTCCTGAGATTCATCAATCCGGCTATAGGTATGTTTTAACATTTTTAAATTTTACGGGCCAGTTGGTTAAGACTCTAGTAAACACCTATTGCGCCGCAGGTAGTGGGTTCGATTCCCGCACAGGACATGCATTTGTGTGCATGTCCTGAGTCTGGGTGTAATTATGTATGTATGATTTACAAACAAAAAGTAGTATATGTATTATATCGGCTATCTGGTTTCCATAGTACAAGCACTGCTTAGTTTGGGATCAGATGACCGTGTGTGAGGAATGTCCCAGGATATTTATTTATTTCTACTATATCGTCCGTCAATCCCCAGTATCACCACAAGAAATGGGCATAGTGAATCGTCCGGTGCCCTCCCAAGTGAAACGCGGGCTGATGCTCATGTCCAAGATCCTGCAGAACATCGCCAACCACGTGGAGTTCTCCAAGGAACAACACATGTTGCCATTCAACCACTTCTTGAGAGCGCACTTTGAGGCTGGCCGCAAGTATGTTGTATGATTTTTTATTACTATCTTTTCGCCCCGTTTTCTTTCTTTTTATAAGCTTCAAACGCCCATAAGGGTTAAGAATTTATTTTTATTTGCGGGTCGACTTTCTTGTGTATCGGTAGAAGTTAATCAATACAACAGAATTTGGTTAAAAATTAATAAAATATTGTGTCCTGCAGTAAAATATTACAGAAATGTTTGCGCTAAATATATTTTCATATTTTTTTTGACAGATTCTTCATCCAAATAGCATCAGACTGCGAAAGCCTGGATCAAACCTCCCACAACTTGTCTTTCATAAGTGACGCTAATGTGGTAGCACTGCATAGACTACTGTGGAATCATCAGGAGAGGATTGGCGACTATCTGTCTTGTAGCAGAGACCATAAGGCTGTTGGAAGAAGGCCCTTCGATAAGGTAATTTGAACTTTATTTAATTGGTAATAAATTTTTCTTTTGTAGAGTTTTTAGACTTCGAATCATCAGTGTAGATTTGGCGATAATCTGTCTTATAACGGCCCGTAAAGCCTTTGGGAGAAGTCCTTTAGATATCGTAAAATTTACTTTTTAACTACTGAAATGTCTGATTTGTTTCAGATGGCAACACTCCTCGCATATTTGGGGCCTCCAGAGCATAAACCAGTGGAATCGT
Source organism: Achlya flavicornis (assembly GCA_947623365.1). NCBI lineage: Eukaryota > Metazoa > Arthropoda > Insecta > Lepidoptera > Drepanidae > Achlya > Achlya flavicornis. The sequence goes on along the minus strand of OX392467.1, from coordinate 18,407,084 downwards.
ATGTACATAAGTAAATATATAAATTTAAAGGTATTTTATAATAAGACTCCTTTCTACTATCTTCTTTTGTGCGAGTCCAAATTATGTATTTTCTTTCTTCCATTGTCACCGAATCCACAAAAACCAACCTTAACCCACTAGCAATAAACCTCGTTTTCCAGCACATCAGGGCTCCTCTTCTCGTCATACGCCCGCTGGTCCTCAATCGACATATCTTCGACAAATTTCGAGGAGTTTATCGTGAAACACAACATGCATAAGAAGGAGGAGTTCAAAAGTATAAAAAGCTTAAATATATTCTACCAGGCGGGTACCAGTAAGACGGGCAATCCGGTGTTTTATTTCATATCTAGGAGATATAAGTGAGTATTGGGTACTTTTCATGTGATCACGAGATATATTTTTTTTTTTCTCACCATGGTGATTATATTTGGCTGAAGGTGGCAAGCACACAAAGCCAAGAAAAAACTGGCTCTCGAGTGCAGCTATCGGAACACACCGATAGGTGCTTGGCGACAGATTTTCAACTTGAGGATGGTAGCGAGCCAGATGGGTACTACAAAGTACCCTACGTGCCATGGTTTTCTTGCGATGTTTTCCTTTATCGAAAGCTCAAGCTTTGAACCCGAGCCCTTAATCCGACGTCACTACCACTCCATCGACTTATATTATGGTTGGATATAATGACTCCTCCATTTAAAAGGGAAGATCTTCTGCCAGGCGGGGTCATCGTGCATGGGGACCGCGGTCCAACTGTAGACGTTGGACAGTTGTATACGTGCAAAATGCTGTCTGCACTTTGATAGCGCGATGCAGGATCTCGTGGCGCCATCTATCCATCTGCGTGTGAACTTTATGTTTAATATCGGACCATTTTTCTATTTAATAGCAGTCGCACTTTTAGGAAATTTCTACCAATGTCGAATTGTAATATAGGTTAAGTTATCACTTTCACACAGTTAAGTCAATGTCAGTCGCGGAACGTATTAAGTCAAGTTTTATTTAAAAGGTGGCCGTTCTACTAAAAATTTTCGCGATGTTTTTTAGACATCTTGAAATGTCACGATATACACATTGATTTCACTGGTGCACTTGGATTGATATTTATTGGTTAAACGCCACCGAAATAAAAAAGATTGTATCGTTTGCGTTCCTATACTATTCATTAGGTTACTATGAATCTTTTGTGAGTAGTTGTGAGCGGGCCAGGAAGGTTTCTGTTGCAAAGCACACTGGCCACAATACTATACATAATTTCAAGTTTTTTTTTTTTTTTATACGACAATGTCGGTAAACAAGCTTACGGCCCGCCTGATGGTAAGCGGTTACCGTAGCCATATGGACGCTTGCAACACGAAGCATCGCTCACGCGTTACCGAACTTTCCCCCCTCCCCAATGAGCTCTGGCGACCTTACTCACGCGCAGGAACACAACATAAAGTTATTTGGCTGCGGTATTCTGAAAGGTGGAGGTACTTCCACAGTCGAGCTGCTCTTTGAGCGAATAAACGCTATGCTCTACCTCTCTTAAAAGTTCTTCAAGTTCCCTTTGCAAGTTCCCTCCAAATAGTCATCCATAAATGTAATAAATTCAAGTACAATTTGTTTCAGGATCGGCGAAGTAAACGCAGACCTATTGATATATCACGTCATTTTAACGCTCAAGCCGTTCTGTCAACAACCATTTGAGCTTATTGTGGACTTTACTCACACGAATTCGGATAACAGATTTAGGTGAGTACTGTTTTAATTTGGTGAAATTGTGGTAAAAAACAAAGCATAATGCAGACGCTCGGAAGCAAAGTTCATGCCTATTTCAATAACGTTCAAATTGGGCTCATTTATGTCTTTGCGTCACTACAATAATGCTGGCACCGGGAAATCGCATCTCTTTCTCAGTAGTGACATTAACTTGCAAAATGTTTTTATCGTTTTTGGAGCTTGAGCACGGAACACAATAATGAAGATTTCTATTGTAGTGTGATATGAGGTCGTTATTGATTCTTGGCGCCTATGGAAAAACTTAAGCTTTTAAAACATGTTTTGTTCCCCAGCATACAAATACTTAATCATATTTATATATAGTTTTATATATCTTTAGAGAAATAAAGTTTCTTTGAACCTATATAGCCATTTTCAATGCGGAATATTTTGATTATGTTTACCGTATTTGGTTCACAAAAATACGGTGACATATAATAATAGGAAGATGGTATATTTTTAAACGACCATCTCTATGGCGGTTGACACACTGCCACGCATGTTGCGTGTCAACGAACAAAAAATAACGCGCATGAATGCATTTTCGCGTGGTGTGTTGGACTGTGCGTGTTTTCTATACCAACGGAGATACAAGCAACGTTAAAACACGCATTCCCGCGCTACGCTGCGTGGTGCGTGGCAGTGTGTTAACCGCCTAAAATCGCTAAGATAATTTAAAACTTTCATATTAAAATTCAAACTTGCTTGATTAAATGTATAAAAAAAATAGTTGTTTCGAAATTATTCTTTCTCAAAGCAGACATTTAAAACCCTGTAAAGTTTTATTCTTGAACAAATCAATATCAATGTTCAAACTCTTTACGAAACTAAACATATAATACTGATCATCCTAGAACGGATTTCCTTCAGAAGTGGTTCACGGTACTCCCCGAAGTGGCGTATATAAACATCCATGCTTGCTACATATACAACTGTAACAGCTGGGTGCGGGAGTATACCAAGTTCCATGAGCCGATACTTGCACCCGTGAGGGTATGTATATAAAAGCCATTTATTCAATTAAGCCCCTTTCACCCGTTACATATAATATAGTGTTTCTTCCAGGGCACTCGCAAGTTAATATTCATAGATAACCACAGTAGGATGAGCGAGTACGTGGATAGTGAACAGCAGAAACTGCCCGGGGCGACCCTGGCTTTAGAGGAGGATCTTAAGGTGTTCAATAATGCCCTGAAGTTGTCGCATAAGGATACTAAGGTTGCTATCAAGGTAAGAATTGCACAGCTTGTATCCATTCCACGGGCATCTATATTACCTTACCGACTGTCATTGTTAAACAATTGTGCCGATTCTGTTGTAAATCACACTAAACTAATGTTAGTCACATCACATCTCTTTCTTACAAACATTATAGAAGAAGGATAGAACATATTTATAGCTGTCGAGTTAATCTTTGCCGTCTTCATTTGCGGGGTATTTAGACGTAACCGCGATAGATGGCGACTAAATTTATATTGATAACAAGTATTGGACTAATTTGACAGGACTAAATTTCTTATATCCTTTTCTTATGTTCTTTTTTAAAAAGAGACATAGTGAGACTAAATTAGTTTAGTTTGTAAACAAAATAACAGAATCAACACCAATGTGACGTTATTTAAGTGACAAATTGTGCGTTTTATTTAAATAGAATATTATGAGTAGGATTATTAATATCTAAGTATATAGCATAAGAATAACAAAAATGAGAATATATCCTTTCTTTCTATTGGGATTTAGAGGCTATTTTTGCCTAATCCTGTAAAATGCCACACTATTCCTGGCACCTTTTAATAGGTGGCAGGGACCATCTGCAGGTCTGCGTTCAGTGCCTGCAACTATAGTTTTCAAGTTGTTTCACCCGCAATCCTTTTTTTTTTTTTTTTTTGCGTGGGGAAATCCTCATGGGATACCCGACCGCCTCGGGGGTAGCGGCCAGGTTATGCCTGACTTGTACCGGCTAAAACCCCACGGTGGTCGCCATCTGCGCTATAGAGAGGGGGGCGGGCTCTCGTGTTGAACGCGTACCTGCTCACCCCTCCAAGCGCGGCGCTAAGATAGCTCGTCCCGGGGGAAGTGTGACACCTCCCCCCAGCACCCTCGCTGTGCTATCGCACGATGAGTCGTGACCACATGGACTCATCGTCCTCCTTGGGGTCGCTTCTGGGTGCACAGAGCCCCCGCTCTGATTGCCCACGACCCCAAAGGCCCCTTTTAGTCGCCTTTTACGACAGGCAGGGGAACACCGTAGCTGTACCCGCAATCCTACACTCCGATTGGATATGAATGAAACGTAAATTTTAATACTTTAATAGCGCAACAAACTTACTGGCCTGGTGGCCAAAAGAGGAACTAACAACGCCAGTTTGAATGTCAATCTGCCTGCCTTTCATCATTGGTTGTTTGCTCCACTAAATGCGATAACAGCACCTCTCTCATCGGGTCAGATAAGTTTGTGGGAATGTAGATGAAAGCGTTGGTTGGTGGATTAAAAACAAAATTGAGTTGAAATCTTATTTAAATTTTTCACAACATTTGACGTTGACAAACTTCAGAGCATTTTACTACCATCGGTTGCATATCAAGTAATTTCTTACGAAAAGTTTTAGCGAATTTACCTCGATGTGAGGATTGTAAAAAAAACTTGCCTGTGTGTTCCGACAGCTGCACTAGACAGCTAGTTTTGTCTAGACTTATGTGCTTTCCACCTTCGGGCACATGATCACTGACCATGGTGAGATTGTGGTCAAAACAGGAATATTCGCAATAATACAAATCGCTCTTTCGAGATCTCCATAACGATGTTTAATTTCAGGTCGGGCCCACAGCGTTACAAATAACATCAGTCGAGAAAACCAAAGTCCTAGGTCTGCCTGTGTTATTAAATGATGTCTATTACGCGTCAGAGATTGATGAGGTAATGTTTACGTATTTTTTTTATGTAGCTTCTGTCTAACTAGTAGGCATGGAAATTATTGCTACTTTATAGGAATTCTCATTTGATGATATTATTATTTTTTATAGCATGATTTCACTAGCTATATATGATTTGCAATGATTTGTAACCTACGTCATCGATGCTGATCGACGGTATTTTTCACAAAATCATGTGCGAGTATCGCACGCAAGTGTCAAATTATCACTGATGCAAATTATATATACTTTCGTAGCAAAAAATTATTTTTCTATCCTGCTACATAACATGCTAAAGAAGTTAACACTTTATGTCACTTGATTTAAGGTTTATTTTTGAATACTCTTAAAAGCTAATCAATGATAAAGTTAATTTTTTTTTAAATTTGTTCATGACCATGGATACAAAGTCCTTCAGTCGCATACATTTTATTTATATTCTTAAATATTCTTTATAACATGTAACAGGCTATGTCATGGACGGTAGCAGATGTGACATATGAAAACAGAATCATATTCTTTATCACCTGCTACTTGTGATTTATGCCATGCCTACTAACTAGCCGTATAGTAAAAATTAAAATTATGATGTCCCATCTATTTTCTTTTATATTATGTATCTTCTACTATCTACTAAAACAGCTGTACCAGTATGTATGCATTGAATATTTTAACTAAAAGCTGTTTGAAGTCGATGAAAGGAAAGAATCAAAATAAAAAAGCTGATTTTGAAAATTCGAATAGGCTTTATTTATTTATTTATATACTTAAGGGAAACTAACAGCTTTATTAAATATAGTTATTCTTTTATGAAATTAAAAATATGTTTAAAGCTACTAATAAGTTTCCGCAACTGGAAACTCATCTTTGTTTCATCAAAATCGTTTGAGAGCTAACCTAGCTACTGATCCAATCATTACATAGAAGTGTGAGTCTCACGACACCTCACCTAATATTTTTTTAAAACGAAGGCTAAATTATAATAGAAATTAGTTAATAGAAAATATACACTATTTCATAGTTACAGGATTGAAATTCCCTTTATAATCATATACATATATTTTAGGTGTGCCTAGTGGACGACAACCAGTTCTCTCTGTCGATAATAAACGAGCCGACTCCACTGAGCTTCATACACAACGACTGCGACAACATAGTGCAGTCTATCATACACATTAGGAACAGATGGGAGCTCAGTCAACCGGTAAGTGATACAAAATACTCATGGAAAGAAGCCTACAGCAACGAATACCGTCACTGAATATTAGGTGACCAAAGTATAATACTAAAACATACAGCGTTATCCTTATAAGATTAAGTGCCTTAACTTTCACAAACACTAACCCCCTTACTCATAAAGCGTTATTTAACTAATATACTGATTAAATAGGCACGTAAATTATGTCACATTATTTGACAATGATAATAGAGTGACGTTATTTATGTGACCCTTTAAACAGTATATTAGTTAAATAACGTTTTATGAGTAAGGGGGTAAAAGTGTGAAAAAGACAGTTGCTCTTTACAAAAATCAATATCCCACCTAAACACAACTAAAATGTATGAAACAGATGTTTTTCGTGCTTTCAGTGTTAAAATGGTAAAAATTGGTTTCAATACAAACATGAATAACTTTCAACACTGAAGGACTATCTAGTAATAGCCTTATTATATACAGTTAGGCCGCAGCAAAATCTTGTGCAGAAAAATTAGGAATTAAATTTTATGGAAGACCCCTGTGCGTCCCTGTTAACATTAAAAATTTCTCCTTTCAGGACTCTGTAACGGTCCATCAAAAAATTCGCCCGAAAGATGTCCCTGGTACATTACTAAACATGGCTCTGCTGAACCTGGGCTCATGTGACCCCAACCTCAGAACCGCTGCGTATAACCAGCTTTGTGCCCTGACTGCCACCTTCCATTTGAAGATTGAGGGTCAGCTGTTGGAGACATCAGGTAAGTTAGGTTATATATGCGAAAGTGTGTTTATAGGTTGGTCCTTCTTTCATGCAGTAACGGAGCAACCATCGAACAATTAACCCAAAGAAGCGTAACGACGTTGATTTTGCTTGCAATCTATTCCTCAAATTTGCCATCGACAATGCGCTCTGATTGGCTAAGACAAGGACACGTGCGCTCTGATTGGCCAAGTCAAGAACACACGATGCAGTGATTGGTCCTTACTGTTCAAAATCAGTGACAAATCACTGACTAAATTCGGAATCGGATTGCTCGGTGTTATTACTCTAAGGGATTATTCCTCGATGGGAGCAACCGACCGACGTGATTTTTGTACTAAGATATTTTATGGTCGGTTACCTAAAGCTGGCACGTTCACCACATTTACACGTTCCGCTTGTGTAGTGTCTATGAATAAGCGCGCGGCGTGACGTCGCACTGCATGCGCATAATGGAAAGTCTGTCCGTCTCTCTCGCGCGTAGTCAAGCTTATGAGTATGAAGGAGACAGTAATTGTTTAGCTTTTGCTACTGCTCATAAATATAGAGTGGTCCTTTTTTGCATTCGTAAATTAGAATTGACTTACTGATTAGAAGCAATTATGTAATCAAACATGCTGTATCGTGAAATTGCATATGGCTGGGTACTGTAAACGCCAGCTTTCGTTAACCGAGGTGTAACTATATATATTTGACTTTAAACAGGTTATTTCCGTTTCCTCCAGGCCTATGCATACCGTCCAACAACACGATATTTATCAAGTCTGTGAGCGAGAAACTGGCGCACAACGAGCCTCATTTGACTCTGGAGTTCCTCGAGGAGTGTATACAGGTATTCTTATATATGGATAGTTTATGGGACGAATAGTTACCCTTACCGGAACCGCCAGTGGAGCCCCGGGGGATAGCTAGTTTTTTTTTTTTATTTGTTACTTTTATTTAAGTGTCTGTTTATTTGTAGTTGGAAACCAGAACTGATGAAGAAAAGATGTCTCACAATCATTGAGCTATTATTACTACGTATAGAGAAGCTATCATAAGCAAATGTTTTGTCCCATTTTTTTAGAGTCAACTAAAGAGCTCCCCGCCGTGGTTTTCCCAATGGAGTACAGCATGGGGTTCTTCAAAAGGGGTGTGAAGAGATTTCTGCAGGGTCGGCAACGCGCGCGTGATACCCCTGGTGTTGCAAGCGTCCATAGGCTACGGTAACCGCTTACCATCAGGCGGGCCGTATGCTTGTTTGCCACCTAAGTGGTATAAAAAAAAAAAAAAAAGTTCTCTTTAGCGCTGAAACAATAATTAGCCGTTTAAGCAGACAGTAGAAGCACGTAGCCTACAGAACGATTTTAGGAGTATTTATCTCTCAAATACCGTGATTTTCACGGTGCTTATGCGTTTATATTACTACAGCAAGTTTGGCCGGATGGCCTCACTTGAACGGAACATAGTTGTGATGTGTGGCGTCAAAAAAGAAAAAAGCTCAATGCTCACAATTTGAATGAGGAATCATCAAACAAAAAAGACATTACTTGTTCACTTAATTGCAGGGTTTCAGAGGATCTACGATAGAACTGAAGCATTTGTGCCTAGAGTACATGACTCCATGGTTGGCCAATATGGTGAGGTAAGGGACTATTACTACTATATATTTACAAACTAGTCTGTGACACGAGTTAAATAATATGTGCATGAAAGAGTACAGGATGTGTACTGAAATGTTTCGAATCACTTTGGACCCCTTTCCTCTGGGATAGAGTTTACTATAGCTTCGTGATAAATAACTATAGTAAACTCATATTACCAAAGATAGTTTAAAGCAATTCCCGCAATACATAGTTTTAAATATATCCGTTACTTTCTAACGTCATATAACAAAAATAGTCTAAGATCCGGCTGCAAGATTACTACAAATTAATATTTTTTTTTATAAAAATACCAGCGGCCACATTTTGATAGGCATCCCAACAAAAAATCATTCCTCTATTCCCAATTATAAATAAAAAATAGTTCCTGATTAATAACTCGATGAACGTAGTAATCTTGCAGCTGGATCTCGTACGGCTGGGTCTCGTAAAGAGCCGGGGCTATCTTAAAACGTGAGTTACCTAGGTTATACTAGAAACGTTTAAGTAGTTTAAACCATCTTTTGTATTTAGATTTTTTTTAAGTGTCAATTTATTCTGAGTCTGGTTGTAAATAATTTGTATTGACTTAAAATTTCTGACCTTCAAATACACAAAAAATTCAAAATGGCGGTATGCGTCCCATCGTAAAATGCTAATTCCTCACAGATTCTGCAAGCCATCAGACGAGTCCCGCCGTCAAAAGCAAGTGGCTCAAATACTGGAGAAGCTCATTACCCTCACCATAGAGGAGACTGAGATGTACCCCTCGGTGCAGGCCAAGATATGGGGCTCCATAGGACAAGTGCCCGAGTTAATCGATATGGTGTTGGATAGCTTTATACAGAGGAGTGTTAACTCTGGTCAGTATGTCTTTAGAATAGCATTTTATCGTGTTTTGCTTAGGTATATTGGTTTGTGAAAAAAAAGCCTACATTAAATTCAAATAAACCTAGTCTGTCTCTAACACTGGTTCAAATGGTTGCATTTGCTGAGAAGAGAAAACATAACATTTAAAAACCAATCCCACTGACCATGTGAAAAAAAATATTGTCGGTCTTCTAATCGGCAAGCGATAAATTGTTCGCAGTTTTTTAGACGTTCTCTCGATTTGTCGTAAAAATATCAATATGTTTCGAAGATATCTCGTTTAATCAATCGTTTGTTAACTCAGAAATAAAACAATCCATCTTTTTTTCAAATCACCTGTGTTCTACCGTGGGTTTTCAAAATTAGGGTAACAAAGTTACTAAATTAGGGTGCTTCAGGGGTGGGTCAGCGTTCTGTACAATTACAGTATATGTACATATTGAACTGAAGAAAACTAAAAATGAATGTGGTGCCATATTCCCTATTTTTCTCTTAATCATTATAATTTTTAAGTTTTGAAGCATATTAGTCTGTAATTTAAGACCTTCGTCAAATCTTATCATTAACTAGCATTCCGCCCCGCGGTTTCACCCGCGTCCCCTACTTTATCCACTTAGGGATGGAATTTCCAATAAATCTTTCATAGTGTACAGAAGGAACCGATGTATCCCAACTTTTGGAGTTAATCGCGTCACATAGTAAAATTCTCCCCTTAAAACGTAAACACCCCTTTGACCCCCTTTTTAGGTGTTTTATTTTCTATCCAAAGTATTAATACCGAGTTTTAAGTTAATCGGAGCGCGCGGTAGGTTTCTACCATACAAACTTGAATTCTCCCTACACCCCTTTGTAGGGGTGAACTTTATTATTTGTTTAGGTTAGTTATTCCTAGTTATTCCTATATTTAGTATTTCCTAGGAATTTCCTAAAATCCTTTCTTAGTGGATGCCTACGTTATATAAGGAACCTCTGAGCAAACTTCAAGTTTCTAATCTCAGCGGTTTGGCTCTGCGTTGATCAGTCTGTCAGGACAAGTAATTATATATGATAAATAGATTCCCTCTCTCTCTCGTCTCTTCTAAAGTTTTTCTTAGATGCATAACCTACCCACGTTTACTCCAGGTCTCGGGTCCCCAATGATAGAGATAATGGCGGACACGGCAGTCGCCTTGGCATCTGCCAATGTGCAGTTAGTCTCCAAGAAGGTTATTGGACGCATGTGTAGGGTAAGTGGTTTTTTTATATTAGTTTTTGCAATTAAACAGATGTTATTTTTGTGTCTTTGGTCTAAAATTGAGTGTCGTAGCATCTGTCTCGTTACTACTAATATAAATTTGAAGGCATTAATTGTAAAATTAAATAATTTTCAAGATCTTTAGTGAAGTTGGAATGACATTGAATTGAATTGACATGACAAATGATGAAGAAATGTCTATAGAATGTTTTCTTTAGATTCCCTGAAGAAAAAAATTTTAAGTAAAATACGCCGACTTTCGAAACGAGACCAAATATGCTGTTTTTAGTGCGAAAATTAAAATGATGCGTTATTTATAAACACTTTCATGTTGCTGGTAATATAATCTAAACATTGAAAGACTTATTTATGTTTTTTATCACTCAGTATATGAATATTGCCAATTTAATAATTTAGGACATATTTGAAGTTTCCGTTATATTGTTAGATGTTTTATTTTCTGCGTTAGCGTTTCATTTATTCTGAATACAGTCAACTAACGTATCACACAAGATCTAAGTGTACTTTCAATTAATAATTCAACAAGGGAAGGCACATTAAACAAAATTGCGAATACTTCAATTCCATTATGTGTGCTCACTCGCATGTACAGTGTCATTTGATGTCGTAGTTATACCTGTTTGTGTTCCGACAGGCCCTTTCCAAACTGCCCAATAATATCCTGGGTCCTGTTACCCCGGCCACTGTGAGTCACACTTTTTATTTTATTTTTATTTTGTAGTTTATTTTCTTTTCAGTTGCGTTTTACAATTGGCCGAACACATCCGATTTCCAAATTCCTTTTTCGTACCATTGCTATGTAGATGCACAGAGATTATAGATAGAAGTTACTTCGTTAGCTGTCAGTCTTCAAAAAGTCTAATGACATTCGTTTGTATACAGAGACCAGATAGCATTTAGACTTCTATTAGGCACTTTCAAGGCTAGAGTGAAAAGGTTTCTTATGGGTAAACGTGCAACATCTTAGGGTTCGTCAACGTTTTATAGGCGGTTCAGTGGCCAAACGTCTAATATTTTCATAAAAAAAGTCTCATACTCGCGATCGCCAAGCATATGCAATACTACATAAGAGAAGTGTTGCAGACCAATTTAAATATGCCATAAAACGTTGTTCACCCTGTCATAGTAGAAGTAAGTAATAGGATAGTAGGTTAGCCTCATTGCGCGTTTGCCAACAGAGCACGCGTAGGTTATCATCTCAAGGATACTGCTGAGACGATATACTATTCCGTTTACGCCTACTGAGGTCATTTTTGAAAAATTAAAACACGCCGTCTACCTTTCCCCCGCCTACATTATAACGATTGTCGTATCTTGTGTAACTTAGTTGAAGTGGCGTCTAAAGGCTGTCTGGTCTGTGTTTATACATAAATGAATTGCGATGCCTACAGTTACGAGCAAGCTTCTGCATTTTTACGGCAAATATCGAGGATCTCAAAGCCTGTAGTAGTGTAGACTTTCATTAGAGGCCAAAGTGCTAGTTAACGTGTTGTGTGTTAACGTGTGAACTAGGGGCTTAAGAGGAAGTCATAGCATGGTGTTAGGTTACTTTGTAGTACTCGCCTACCACCGTCAATTTGTAAATCTTTCGCCAAGTACCTTCCCCGTGTGTTGCGACAGCTGTTATGTTACTGAACCGTCCTTCAAGGCTTTGTGCTTACCAGCTTTCAGACTTCACATGGTGAGATTGTGGTCAAACACAGCCCTATACATAGCATAAAGAATGCATGGATCACGGTATAAACTCATTTGTTCTTGTCTTACTAATGTAATGGTAACACGAAAGACAATGCGGATATTTAAAGACATAATGATAATAATAGTATAATTTAAGGGTGCTTGCTTACATAAAGAAGCAGGGTTTTGGTCCCGGCTTATCGGTGCAGGTCGCTACTGATCGAACTTGCATGAAGAAACAGGTCAATCTGTCCTTATTTTGTATGTCAACACACCCACGCTTAAACCCGTATGGCTCGGTCCATTTAGTCGGTACCGAAAGGTTTTAAAACTGTTTCTTTATAACTGAACGCATGAGATAACGTGGATCTATTTATTTACCGATCGGTACCGACCCGTACAGACTTGACGGTACCGGAAACCAGTTTCTTTAGTTGAGCACCCTTAGTTCTATAATGATAAACAGATAAGAAATGTAAGTGATATTATTTTAGGTGGTAGACAAGACGTGTCACTCACCGACTGCGATGCTTGAGCAACACATGATGTGGGATGATATTGCTATTTTGGCGAGATATTTGGTAAGCGATTTTTCACTTCATGTCATGTAATTATAAGATACACTTTTGCTAACATAAAAAGAATACTAATGGTTATATCTAAATGTAAGTACAGTCTCGTAGGTGGAAGGATTTCAGACTGACCTGCTATGCTATTCTGTAACAAAAATGTCATGGACGGAATTGGACTAGCTACACGTATAACTGATAGTGTATCATGTGTTGCACACACGGCCTCGTGATACACTCGCAGTAATAGGTGTAGCTAAAGTCCCCTGCCCCCATCCCCCCACAGCTGATGTTGTCGTTCAACAACTGCCTGGACGTGGCGCGGCACCTGCCGTACTTGTTCCACACGGTCACGTTCCTGGTGTGCTCGGGCACCGTGTCGATGCGCGCCGCCACACACGGCCTCGTCATCAACATCATACACTCGCTGTGTACTTGTAACACGCCTAGTTTTTCAGGTAACTCTATCTCTTTCTCTGACATATTCACTAGACCATAGAATAAGTAATAGTAATCTACGTACAGAAGGATCACGCTCTAATACTGTGTGTAGATACGAAAACAGACCTCGATCGCCTCTCCTTCTATCATCTAGAGTTGTCATCAAGTAAACGAGGGAGAGGTGAGGGTGACTTAAAAGTGATGGGAGGTGATTAGCTTCTGTTTTTTACACGCAGTAATATTTATTCTTACTAAGCTTGTTTTGGCAATAAAACTTCCCCTATCACTATCATGTTTTTTGGATTTGATAGATGCAAGAAAGTGACAGAAATTATTAGTTTATTTCCTGCTAGATTCTGTTCTGCGATTTTACCCATGTACCCAAAGTATCTAATATTTGCCCGGAATAAAAGGAATTTGAGTACAGAACGTAATCTATATGTGCTAATTTGTATTAAGTATAGTGAGATTTATCCTGGCGTATATAGAAGATCCTTCTGCAACAATTTCTTTTCCATATATATCAACATTTTACCACGAAGAACACATAAATAACCAATCGTTTCTATTTATACATATAATATTATTGATATAATGTATATTGTACACAGAGGAGACACAGCGTGTCCTCATGTTGTCGCTCGACGAATTCGCCCTGCCGAAGTTCTACCAGATGTTCGGTATATCGAAAGTCAAGTCGGCGGCCGTCACTGCCTTCAGGAGCCCTTATAATAGGCATACTAATGACTGGTAAGTCACCGTTTGATTTGTTTTTACACTGCCTGAAAAAAAAGTTTATGTTTTCAGGGTCTATGTGTTTTCCACTCAAACCAACCCCTCAACAACACCCCTTTTGGATGTGAAATGTGTATTAGTGTTTGTTTACCACTAATATATCAAACAATCATACGGCCCGCCTGATGATTATCTGCTTACAACACCAGGGGTATGACTCGCACATTGTCGACCCTGCAAGTCTCTTCACATACTGAAGGTGTTTGAACACAATGCTACTCGGAATTTGAACTGGAGAACCTGTTGTGCCCTACCCATCGAACAATTAACTCAAAGAAGCGCATCGACGTTCATTTTGTTTGAAACTTGTTTGCTCTGATTGGCCAAGTCAACACACGTTGCAGTGATTGGTCCTTACTGTTCAAAATCAGTGCAAAAGCACTGACAAGTTGCGGAATTTAATTGTCCAGTATTACTGCCCTAATGGTTTTTTTTTCTCGATGGCCCTACCTATGTACTAGTTTGCTACACGTCGATTAACTAAAGCTGGCACGTTCAACACATTTACACGTTGCGCTTGTGTAGTGTCTGAATAAGCGCGCGCGGTCAAGCTTATGAGTATGAAAGAGACAGTTATTGTTTTGTATTTCTACTGCTCATAAACATCGAGTGGTCTTTTTTTGCATTCGTCCATTAGAATTAACTGACTGATTAGAAGCAATAATGTACTAAAATATAATGTATCATGAAATTGCATATGTGCGAGTACTGTGAATGTGCCAGCTTTCGGTATCCGACCTGTACCCTTCGTAACGCAACGAATGTTACCGTAGCCGTTTCTCGGAGCACTCATTCGCGTGCAACGAGTCAACATCATCGGGCAGTGCTAGTAATACCGGGGGCGGTAGTGGTGGAGGTGGAGGGGGAGGGGCACTCGCGCCGCCCCCGCCCGCCCCGCTCCTGCCGCCCGTCGTCGTCGCCACCACACACACGGACAGGGAGAGGCTGCCCCTACAGTCCTTGGAGACTATTACTGACGCCTTGTTGGAGATCATGGAGGCTTGCATGAGAGATATACCTGAATGCGATTGGTTGCATACTTGGTGAGTGTTTTAAATTCTGTATGGAATGATATTTAAAATTTTAGTCTTAAGAGTAGATTGCGTTAATACAGAATAAACCTTATGTCATGGTGCGAGGTTCCAAATTCAGTTGTTTTAATAACGACTGAAAACTGAACGTATGCTTTGATTTGAGGTTTTATTTGTATGTTTGACCACAATCTCACTTTGCTAAGTGATGATGTGGCCGAAGGTGGTAAGCACTTAAAGCCTAGAAAGAACTGACTCATACCCTCACACTGGTTTGGTTTTCGCACGATATTTTATACTTTAAAACAATATAATTTAATGTAAATCGTTGTAGGGCCTGAGTAACCTTATGGTCCTGAACGCGATTTTACTATTGTTGAATTATCATAGATATTTTGTTTTCAAATACTATAATTATGCATGGTTAACACTTGATAATAAATAGTAGTTCCGGGTTAAAAGGTATCATAACCTAAAGTTACATGTGAGAAGAATATAACTTATACGTATATTTCTTTCCACAGGACTTCCCTAGCAAAGAGTTTTGCGTTCTGCTTCAACCCAGCTCTGCAACCGAGAGCCCTCATCGTGTTTGGTTGCATAAGTAAGTTCTAATATTGTTCTTTAAAACTTAATACTAAGTTTCAATTTGCATTAAACGTCCCTCTCGAAGAACACCACGATAAAACATGTGTTAATTTTCCTTAAGTTAGCAGACGATTCCTGAACAAGTTAATGGTTCATTTGAAATTTATATTTAGAATCCTTTTAACTTCCCTCGGTGACCAAACGGTCAAAAGGAGCTGTTAAATATGGTTGTACATCAGCCAACCATTAAGTTTTCATTCTTTATTGAATTGTGCTATAATTAATAACTTTCTTGATTCCTTTCGATGGTCGAATGGTCTAAAGATCAGGGACCCAATTCTCACTTCCCACGAACTAGCCTTCGAATCGAACTTGCAATACGAGTGCAATTTCGACCGTAAAATTTCGAGGGGCGGAGTAAATTTTTCGATTCCTGTATTCTCGGCACTAATCGAACTAACCTTCGAAATAATTCGAGTGTAAGGAATAAATGTTGCCATTATGATACATACAAATTGCACGACGTGTTTCGTTTCACTTGATAATTGCGTTTTGTTAACGTAAGTATCTTAAATTAAATTCCAAAAGCAAAGCAGTTCGAGCGCTAGCCCTCGAAAAATAAGACAAAATGGCGGCTTCGAAATTGTCAGAATAGCCTAACTTGATTTTCACTCGAATAAAGTACGAGTTCGAACTTTATTTCGAACGAGTGATGAATTCGAGTGAATGAGAATTGGCTCCCTGCTACCAAACGGACATTCACTAGAATAATAAATTTTGTGAAAATTTGCAATTTTAATACAAGCTTTTTTTGGTGACTGTACAATTTGTTGACAATGGTAATGCAAGTACAAGTTGTAAGCATTGTCGGCATCTATTGATTGTTACATTATCAGTGCCAGGATACAGAATGCTGCGTAAAGGATCTTTTTACCCGACTGACCCGGAAGGAGGGTTATGTTTTTCGAGTGTATGTATGTATGTATGTATGTATGTATGTCTATTTCTTTGGCACGCTCTGCAGCCTAAACGGCTTGATGGATTTGAGCATATGAGGTGTCGTTAGATTCGTCTTGACTGTGGGAGTGTCATAGTACCCTATGACACTCCCACATATTATATAATATTTTTATATGACGTCTACAGATAAGAAACGAGGGGTATTAAAAACAAAAATTTCGTTATTATAACAATATGGGTATCAAATGAAAGCTTGTGAACAGCCCATTCCATATATGTATATATTGTAATACTTTGGTGCTACCATTTTGACGTAAAGTGCAAAAAACCATGTTTAATGCAAGGACAGTAGGGTACTATGAGCGGTTACCGTACGTAACTCACAGAGTTGCGATGGTTGTTAGCGTTACCTTACCGTACCGCTCATTTACTTACTAATACTTAAGACTAAATAGTCTGAAATAAATTAAACTATTAAAAGAAACAAAAAACCCGACTGTGTAAAACAAATATTAACTGAAAAGAGAAAAATAAGCTCTTTAATCTGTAGAATTTGGAATATAACTTGAATGTTATAAGGTATTGCAGTCGGAGATAAACAAATATTACAAAAAAAAACACATACTTAGGTTATTGGTTTGTCCCCAACTGGAATACCTTATAACATTCAAGTTATATTCCAAATTCTACAGATTAAAGAGCTTATTTTTCTCTTTTCAGTTAATATTTGTTTTACACAGTCGGGTTTTTTGTTTCTTTTAATAATTTAATTTATTATTATTACGAGCTTTCTATCAACTTGCAACGTATGTATGTATGATCAGGTCAAACCTTGCACTGTCTGTCTGTAACAGTCAACAAATAGTACAGTCACTAAAAAAAGCTTGTATTAAAATTGCAAATTGTATACAAGTCAATCCGACCACTGGAAGTGTGTGAAATTCGACTTGCAAGATTTGACCTGAACATACATACATACATTGCAAGTTAATAAATAGATCCTTTACGCAGCATTCTGTAACCTGGAACTGATAATGTATGAATCAAGAGATGCCGACAATGCTTACCGCTTGTAATTGCATTGTCTTCCAATATACTAAATACACCACCAAAAAAAAGTCACGATGGGTCTTTAGCATCTTCGGTGAAAATTTGAAGATTTGGTACTCTACTTATTCGAAAAATGTATTTTTAGGTAAAAACGTAACAGACGATGACATGAAGCAGCTCCTGAGGATACTGGTCAAAGCGCTGGAGTCATTCAACGACCTTGCACTTTTAGAAGCTCTCATCATGTGCCTAACTAGGTTGCAGCCTTTGTTATACCCGGTAAGTTTTACTGTGTTTGACTATACAATCACAATTCTACTATCCGTATCATATCCTAACTAATATTATAAATGCGAAAGTGAGTTTGTTTGTTTGTCACGCCTCAACTACTCAACGGATCATCATGAAATATGGAATGCAGATAGCCTATGGTATGGAGAAGGACAAGGGCACTTTTTATCCCGGGAATGCAGGTGAAACCGCGGGGGACAGCTAGTAATATTATAAACGCGAATGTTTGTGAAAATTTATATATGGATGTATGTCTTTCACGCAAAAACTACAGAACGGATTTGGATGAAATTGGGCACGCGGGTAGATCATAACTTGGAATAGATATAGTATACTTTTAACCCGGGAAAATATTACATGCCTCGGGAACACGCATGCATGTTGCTGGTAATGTAATATCATCAAAATACATTCCGAACGCTCTAAAACTTCTTATTTTTTCGTCCATATCTATTGGATATCGCCATGATTCTTTTTACAGATAAACAACCGTTATGAGGTGTTTATTGTTATTCAAACTTGTGTAAAAAAAAGTGTACATGACCGTGAACCTTATAAATCTAGGGACATTCAAGGCCAGAGTGAATTGGTTTCTTGCATGCGCATGCTCCATCTTAGACTTCGTCATCGACCTTTATGGGCGGGTCAGTGGTCAAAGGCAAGCACATCTATATATATAAAAATGAATCCCTATTTCCCTTGGTCACGCCATCACGCGTGAACGGCTGGACCGATTTCGCTGATTCTTTTTTTGTTGTGTTTGTTATTGTCAGGAGAAGGTTTTTATGAAAGAAACAATTAAGAAAGTTGCGAAGGTAGAGTTGGGTAGGTTAGGTAGGGTATGGTAGGGTAGGGTAGGGGTAGTAGCAGGGTAGGGTAGGTTAGGATATAGGTAAGTAGGACACCACGCG
Organism: Achlya flavicornis; assembly: GCA_947623365.1. NCBI lineage: Eukaryota > Metazoa > Arthropoda > Insecta > Lepidoptera > Drepanidae > Achlya > Achlya flavicornis. The sequence goes on along the minus strand of OX392467.1, from coordinate 18,388,392 downwards.
AACGAAGTCGTGCCGGGCAGCTAGTTTCATATTAAAACGAACTGAACGTTGCCCATTTATCAACGAGTCAAGCAACAAGCATTTTTTTTATACCACTTAGTTGGCAAACAAGCATACGGCCCGCCTAAGGATGGTAAGCGGTTACCGTAGCCTATGGACGCTTGCAACACCAGGGGTATCACTCGTGCGTTGCCGACCCTGAAGAAACCTCTTCACACCCTTCTTGAAGAACCCCATGCTGTGCTCCATTGGGAAAACCACGGCGGGGAGCTCATTCCACCGCTAACTTCTTTTTCCTCCACAGACGTCGCCGATCCACAGAGCCCTATTCTGGGTGGCATTATCAGTGCTACAACTGGACGAACCGACCTTATACGCCGCCGGATTAGCACTCATGGAACAGAACCTACATACTTTGGACTCGCAAGGGCAGTTTGACAATAAGGTATGTGTTTTAGGTATGGCTGGAAGAGTAAGAGACTTAAGGACAAGAGAATTGCGAATAACGAAATTGCGTGTGAAGTATATCCCGTGTCATTGAAGAGCCGACATTAAAACGATTGAATTTGGAACTTGGAACTATAATGAGCATTAGGTTTATTTTCGATGAATCCGATATCGTTCTTCTAGTTTTCATTCTCGTTCTAGGCTTTGTAATACAAATCGATTCATTAGTACATTAATTGGCCAAACATCTAAATCCATTTTTTTTTCATGCACTACCTACCTTTTTGTGTAAAGACAGGAATGGGCGAGTGAGATAGCACGCGATTTTAGAATCTTGAATGGCACGGGCTGTAACTAGAATTGCAAACAGAATCTGCTGCTTTAAAATTCTATTATAATATTATGTATTTCGTTCAGACTCTGGAACAAGTTATGATGGAAACACGAGAACCACTGGAATGGCATTTCAAGCAATTAGATCACGCGGTTGGGTTGAGGTAAGATTAGAGAAAAAAATATAAACTTTTATTTGAATTAATAGTAAAATGACTTTAGTGTCAAAATATTCACTTAACACTTATTGTTATCACATTGTTATAAATAAGAAATTGTTACGGTCTAAAAATGGATCCTTGTGGAATCGATTCTTGAATTTGACTATTTAAGCAAACAGAAAATTTATAAACATGTCTTGCTGTATAGTCTTCTCAACTTAAGGGTCTGTTAACACCTAAACGAGACGCGTCGCGGCGCGCACTTTTTAAGTTAGCGATACAAATAGAAATTTATTTACAATACAAAAAGCTAAAAATGACAATGGGAGAATTAGAGTTCATCTCGCGAAGTGCATTCGAAGTTTGTAGTAAAGTTCATCAACATTACGTGCCTAAACTAAATAAATGACTTTTTGATTTTGAATCTTATTGCATTACCTGATGAGCAAATCTGGTGCGGCATCACCAAATAAAAATCGAATGTGACGCTTAGCTGTATCCTTTCTCTTATTGATGTATAGCGCTGTCTCCCTCTGATGGGTGTTACGCCGCACCGAGTTCGGTCGCCTGGTAATGCCTTTATTTCCCTTCCCCCAGTTTCCGGTCAAACTTCCACTTCGCCCTCGTGGGTCACTTGATCAAAGGCTACCGTCACCCGCTGGGCGGTACAGTGTCCCGCACATGTCGCGTGCTAGCCGCAGTACTCGCTATCACAGCGCGCAAGCATCAGGACAAGTTTCAACTTACGCCGCAGACTGTCGCCTATCTGACTGGTAGGTTGTACTGCTTATAATTAGATATCTCACCGATACGCCAACTAACCCGTTAATTCGATTATATTTTGTGTAACCTTGTTAAGATGTTGATGGGTAATAGTATCAACATAATGAGCTTATTTTGACCACGATTAAAATAGCATAACGTTGTAAATAACTATATAATTATCACACTGCTATAAATAACAGCGTATCGTTATAACGATGTTATAACTGATAAGAAAAGTTTTTTATTTCAATAACAGCACTAGTGTGCGTGAGTGAAGAAGTACGTTCGCGGTGTCACGTGAAACACTCGTTACCGAAGTGGCTTCCCGATAACTGTGACCATTATTGTCCAACCGCCGATCATCATCATCAAGTGAGTGTGTTTATTTTTTTATATATAGTATTGATTCTTTTTTGGGATCGTTTGTCTCTCCGGATTTTTTGCAATAATATTATGTTAGGAATTTAAGGGTATCGTCGTTTTGTAGACTATTAATAAAAAATATGATAATAATAATAAGTACATAATTTAATCGTCACTCGTTTTAAGGGTTCCCTACCCAAAGGGTGCCAGCCAATGGAACCCTATTACTAAGCCTCCGCTGTCCGTCCGTCCATCAATCTGTATCCCATGAACCGTAATAGGTAGACAGTATAAATTTTCACAGGTGTATATCTATTGGCACTATAACTAATAAAAATTAAATAAATATAATTTAAAGGGGGATTTAGAAACGTTTTTATGGAACCCTTGGTGTTCGAGTCCGATTTTTAGCTAGAAATATTAAACTACTTTTGTTAAAGAGCCGAGTTTGTAGCTTGTTTGTTATTTACTTAAATATTTTGTGTGCTTTATGTAGACATTCAACCTGCAACCCCTATTTAACGTGTTTTTTTAAAAAGCTTTCCGAAGCAATAGTACGAGCACTTAACAACTACCTATTAAGAATTTTGATACATATGGCATCAAGAGTGACTGATATTTTACAGTCATCGATGCTGATACATCCTCCAGCGTCACACTCGTCATGTCATGGACGAAGACAGAAGTCATGGGATATACTCGATCAAGCGGCTATATCCTCTGCTCATGGAGGTAAGCATAAAGGGGAAATTAAGTAACTTTGAAATAATAAAGAATTATGATTATTAATCTAGCCCTTTGATGGATATTGTGGCTTATCCCTGAAGGTTTGTTAGTAAATAAGTCGTATAATGACGTCATTTTGGTATTCCTTCGGTTATTTTATTTAGAAGTTGTAAGACCAATTTTGTCGCATTTCCCAAAACTTAAAAGAAATAAATCTTAGCTGCCAGGTTTTCTCAATTGAATGCTAACTTCCGATCTGATGGTAACTTTAGTAGCATCGACCTACTATGGCTTTGACTTTGAATGTTCCATAGGTAAATCGCCAACAATGCAATCAAACAGCGGCGGCCATAGCCCCCACATGATCAACATGCCGCATCAGGTAATATCATTTATTATTCAAACTAATAATAGCGTAATCATCATATATTATGCATTTTATTTTTATAACGAGGTATTATTACACCACTATTTGGTATATTAATATTTTAGGTTATTTAGGCCCGATCCTTGTACACACGGCAACACATCAAGCTATACATTTCCAGTATAAGCTGATCTCGCATTGTAAAGGATTTCCGAACAATGAGAGGTCAGCTTATAATGGAAATGTATAGCTTGATCTGTAGCCGTGCGTACGTTTTCTATAAATATTCGGTGTGACATCAATATCGAAAGCGGTCCTTAGTTTTGTGACTTTGAGCGGGCGAACGGTAGTTAAAGGAGAAAACAAAGGAGATATATTCATAAGGGCCACCGAAGGTCTAATTGAATAAATAATTTTGAATTTTAGATCGTATTCCAATAATACATGAAGACTATTTTCAACCGTACTTCAAAATAAACGATTTGAAAATATTTTGGATAGTATCAACATATGATCATATAATCAATGGGTATATCATTCATAAATAATTATGGTGGTGTAGTAATAAAACAATTTATTGTAATGTGACATTGAGTTTGTCGGTGTTAGTAAAGGAATGGCAATATCAGGATTATTTTTACGTTTTATTTAAATCGTCTGTGGTGGGAAATACTTACTTTTTATGATTATGTATCCACGTTTTGAATACATGCTCACTTTCGTAGCTTAATCTTGGTACTATAATCGAAAGTGTGTTTAAAAGCAATATCGTTTAATGGGTTTTTGAGTGACTATTTTATCAATACGTATAATAGTGAAAGTGAAGTCTGTTTGCTACTTTATGAGCAAAAGCTATCGAGCCCAATTTTATTACAATTCTCAGAGCATGGTGTATTTTTATCTCAGTCAGTACCCGAATGAAATAGCAGGGCATAGCTAGCAATTTCAGAAACTATTTCATAAATAAATATACGATTTATGTCAAATTTAAATGCTCAAAAACACAATGCAGACCATTTCAAAATGGCCAAGATTATGATAAAAATGTTCCCACACAGACAAAATCAATTGGCTTGTTAGAGTTTGATGATCCGAGGCTTCATGTGTTATCTACGATCGCGCCATTCATAATAATATGATTTATTGTGTATTGAAATTACTCGATATATGAACACGATTGAAATGTACCTACAGATATTGTATGATGGAATAAAAAATATTTGGAGTAATCCTACAATAATTATTGTGCCCTATTGAAATACTTGATGTATGGTGTTATACAAGTGACTCGGCGTAAGTTTGAACCTCGTTTTTATGCAGTTTGACAAGCAGACAGACGGTCCAGCTGATGGTAAGTGGTCACAGACGCCTATTTATCTTCTGAAGGCTACAGATTGCGCGTACAGATTGATATGACACTATTTACATTAATTGAGTTTACGCCAGTTTAAAAAGTACTTACATATTTTTATTGTATGGACATTTTGCGACTTTTGTAACATCTAAAAGACGTCCAGCATTTTTTGCTCAAATAAAGAGCTAATAATACTACTGGGCAATTATTTGCAGACAAAAGAGAAGCAAACTTATGCTAGACCATTCTAAATAAACAAAACTAAATTTGAATAGCGACATCTATCAGACAAAACGAAAACATATTCGATCGTGTTGTATTTCGATACATCCTGCGATGTCATTGTCTATTATAGCTAGTCAAGTGATTAGTCATAAAACTATTGTTTTTTTTTCTATTATAACGTGACAGATGGAAAGATATGCAACCTTACCTACCTTACCAGCTATTTAAATTAAGCCATTTTTAAGGTACATAATGGGTTTAAGTTATAATGTGTATGATAGACAGTCAGATATTTAAAACAAATGAATGAAGTTAAAAAAATATAATATAGGTATTTCTCGATTTAATAGAAGTGTTTATATGTAAATTATGGCAATCAAACATGTTTCATTTCCTTAGGCTTATAATCATACTAATTTTGAATAACTGAATCTTGTTTAACGTTATTTAAAAGCTTGAAGCTAAATTCAATATTTACCAGAAAATCGACCATCTGCCACAACTAACATAACTATTCAAATTACTCTTTACCTTTTCAGTATTATCTAGGAGCTCACAACTATCTATCAGATCATCTATATTATATAATCACTCTTGTGTTTTTCACGCAACTTTTATTGGACTTGGTTGAATCCGTGTATCGTTTGTATGCATTAAATAACCGTTCACTTCATCCCGCAAATGCTGTGCACAATAATATTCGTTATTTAAACGTTATACTGCTATTTTTATGAATAATCGTATGTGCTATTTTAAATAACGAATGTTATAATTTACGCTGTGAAATGACATTACCGTTATTTACTGCGTAAATTATTATGTCCGATTGTTGCTTGCACTGCTTTTGGTTTGAAATAGACGTCAGCTAGAATGCTTTTTAAAACTCAACGATCTTTTTCTGTGCCCACATCAAAAGATAGCATTGGACCACCTAGGGTAACTGTGACTTTATATTTTTACGAAATTTTAATTTAAGCGTATATACTGTTGGCGATAATGTTGAAAATGATAACAATTTGCGTATAAAAATGTATACAAAATATTACTCCAACGGAGTATCATATTTATTGCTAATATTAAACAAATTATCAACATGCTATTTAATAGTATGTTTAGACAATCTCTGCTAATTTTAATAATATTAGGAAACAAAATGTCAATAAAAAAAATAACTTCTTCCTTCTTTAGTAGCGCCACGCCATAGTTACAAATATTCCTTAGGTTTTTTAATTCAGCATTAGATCCGTAAATCTTGCATGGTTTAGATCTACACATTCACTTGGATTGTGGCATACCACATCTTCACAATATACTTAAATACTCACATAAAGGCTCAATTTACATTGCAGGGGAATGGGGTGGATGCCAATGAAATTGTACATAGCATAATGATCTTTATGTCAATTGTATAACATACAAACTAAATGCGGGCCGAAAAAGAGCTCGCGCGTCTTCCGGGGAATCCTCATGCATTCTCGAGAATTTATGCTATGTATTATTTTGTATGTTATACAATTGTCATAAAGTTCATTATGCTTTGTACAATTTATTGCTTCCATTCCATTGCGTTGCAAAGTAAATTGAGCCAAAATGACTGGAAGAAGAAAAAATGATACATATGCTATATAATGATATAATGCTACATACATTAAGCCTATTTGGCGGAAACTTGCTAGGTGAAGTTGTGTTTTTGTTTTAATAAATAAGTGTATTTTGAGTTTTATTGCATATTTATCGATGGTGTGTATTATCCATTAAAGATCAATCCATGTGCACCAGTAGTAAATTAAAATTAATTTCGTTTATCGTGACTTTTCAAGCAGTCTCAAAAAATCCGTGAACAGTTTTAGTACAATGACAATTTTACTAAAACATGACTTTTATGGACTGGTGAATGACAGTGCGGACTATGTGTAAGTGATTTAACTTATACATTACTCGTCACTGACAAAAAAAAAGAATCTTAATATAAAGAATTTGATTGCCAAACTTAAAACGAAGAAGAAGAAAAGAATAAAAAAGAAAAGCTATAAAAAACACGTAGTAAATAAATAATATGCTATTTATAATAGTCACTTATCACTCTGTGACACCCATATATGTTTTACCCACGCAACATAATACACGCATAAAACAACACTAAAACGGTTTGCTTATAGCTTTAGATGAGAATAATTGATTAAAAAAACAGTACAATATTAGAGAAACTGTTGAAATAAAATATAAAATAGAAGCTTTAAAATCATCTTTTTGTACCCCCATCCAAAATATTTGTCGTCAAATTACGATGTGATTTCGAAAATATTATATTTCTTACTGCTATATCTTTATAATTACTGCTATTTAAATCTAACATATTTTATATCTCGTTATAACATAAATGTTGAATTTAAATATATTCAACGGGCATTTTGCAAGCCAAATGAGTGTAAAAGTATTCAAATCGTCTTACTAATGAAAATAATGATCACACTTTAAGTGATCTATTTCACAAACAAATGATAAACTTTCTAAATACTTGAGCAAGTGGCTCCTCCAAAAACTGGGGATATCTTAATAACGCACCTAAGTCCACAGCGCAGGTCCGTCGTAGATATCTTCAATACGAAAACCAAGCAAGCTAAGAAGTCATATTTCATAGTTGACGGCTCCAATGAAATATGTCAGCAGGGCGTCTCTCTTAGCCGTATTAGACTTGTATTTTTGGCACATTTAAAATGATAAAAAGTAAGCTGATTTTTTTAGCTTTTTACCAAATATAGGGCTTTAAAACAAACTTAAAGAAGAGAAAATCTGAAGTGTCTGCTTGGGCTAAATTAAATTCCAGTTACCTATTAACTTCAACAACATTTTCTAGATCACATCCCCTACCCTTGTAAATGTCAACCCTCAATGTAGCCAAAACAACATCCAGTGTGGCCAACATAAATATTAAAGCTAGTACACACTACAGGATAGTGAGGGGCGTGCACATAGCATGCAGCACGGAGCGACGGGAGAAGCCGCGAGGGAGCAGAGCGATGCTGACAGTGGATTAGATGTGAGTGTACCCTTACTTGTTCAACTTAAATCGCGCTTCACACGGTTAAGAACTTAAGATACTGTAATCCGTTCCATTAAAGAAAGTCAATACAAATACAAAACGCCATTTTCAAAATCATTCTTTAATGGAACATTACATATACAGTTCGGTTAACTTAAGCTGGCACGTTCAACATTTATAGGTTGCGCTTATGTAGTGTATGTGAATAAGAATGCTCCTCATGAAAAGTCAGTCCGTCTCTCTCGCGCACGGTCAAACTTATGAGTATGAGGAGACAGTTATTGTTTTCCTTTTGCTACTGCTCATAAATATAGAGTGGTCTTTTTTGCATTCTTGACTGACTGATTAGAAACAAAAATGTAATATAACATACTGTATCGTGAAATTGCATGTGTGAGTACTGTGAATGTGCCAGCTTTCGTTAACCGCTGTAATGTTTTATCTTACGATCAATGAGACTGATAATAGGAAAAGTGAAGCAACGACCTACCTTCACTTTCCTTTTATAAAAATACTAAAACCTTTTCAAAACTAATAGAACGAGGTCCGACACTCACTTGACCGGTTTCAAATAATAATAAACCTACCCAGGTGGTGGAAGACGACGGTCGAGGGTCGCCGGGCAGCACTGAAGACGGCACTGATCGACCGTCCTCCACCAAGTCTGGTGATAGCGACTATCCGGAATCTACTACTAAGGTATGGTACTCTAAAGCCTAGGCATTTCCGTTACTCATTTATCATATATTCATAAAAAAGTGAAGTTTAGCAGAGTAAGGCTGACTCAATTGGCTCGAAAAATTAACTAAATCCCAAACCACCCTAATAGTTCTCATCGTTGTCTACATGGCTTTTCTTACATTCCATAAAACTTACCTTAAATATTCCTTATTCCCTTACAGCAAGCGTCAACAGACAAAGACACGACAAGTCCAGATAGCAACAGTTTGCTAGATCCGTCAGTACTATCAGACTTTACCACGCAAGCTCTAGTACTTACCGTCCTAGCCACGCTTGTTAAGTATACTACTGGTAGGTGTTATTATAATAAAATATAGAAATTAACTTAACTTGCGAAACTTAGCGATCGCATTTGGTGCATGTTGTTTAAGATATCTGCGTGATTAATAAATCTTTTACTTTTAGTTTTAATCTATCAACTTAATCATGTTGAAATAATAATTCCCGTATCTAAAATGGTTAATTTAACCAACTGCAAATACTGCAATTGTATTTTCTTTATATTTTGCCAATAAAGTAATACAGGTACCTATAAAAACAGTCATAGACAAAAGAGGTAGAAGCATGACCTAGTGTGCAAGCTAGAACTCAAACAGTTTTAATAAATGATAAATGGTTATTACAGACGAGGGTGAAATTCGTATACTATACCAGTATCTAGCGGAAGGATCTGTCGTCTTTCCAAAAGTATTTCCTGTTATGTAAGTATGATGGATTAAATTTCTTTACCACACCTTATTTTCTTTTACGTGTGTATGGATTACGTAACTTTTATGCAACTAAATTATTGCATAGGTTTTAAATTTCATTGAATAGAAACCGATTGTAGCGAATACTATAATAATAATCGGAGCTGATTTTTGTTAGGGTTCCGTAGCCAAAGGCCAAAAAACGGAACCCTTATAGATTCGTCATGTCTGTCTGTCTGTCTGTCCGTCCGTATGTCACAGCCATTTCTTTCCGAAACTATAAGAACTATAATGTTGAAACTTGGTAAGTAGATATATTCTGTGAACCGCATTAAGATTTTCACACAAAAATAGAAAAAAAACAATAAATTTTGGGGGTTCCCCATACATAGAACTGAAACTCAATTTTTTTTTTAACAAAACCCTTAATTGTGGTGTGTCTATGGTTAGGTCTTCAAAAATGATATCGAGGTTTCTAATATCATTTTATTCTAAACTGAATAGTTTGCGCGAGACACACTTCCAAAGTGGTAAAATGTGTGTCCCCCCCCCCTGTAATTTCTAAAATAAGAGAATGATAAATCTATAAAAAATATATGATGTACATTACGATGCAAACTACCAACGAAAATTGGTTTGAACGAGATCTAGTAAGTAGTTTTTTTTTAATACGTCATAAATTGAAATCCATATCAAATACTCAGGTCTATACTACCATTTACTTATATACCTACAGGTTTGTACGGAACCCTCGGTGCGCGTGTCTGACTCGCACTTGGCCGGTTTTTATTTAACTTTTCAATGGCTGAACAAAACCTGATAATAATGTATGTGACTATCAAGTGAGTATTTTATTATGTATGGTCCCACAGACACAGTCTCCTAGATATGAAGATCAACCATGTCCTAATGCACTGCCACGATCAAGTCATACTGAGCGCCGTGCAGAGTATCATTCAGGTATTTATACCATACTAGCATTCCGCCCGCGGTCATCCACACTCTAAAGTTGGTATACATTAGTTGCTTTTGTAGCTGCTTAGTGATGGTATTTTCAAAATCCTATCCCAATTTTTGAGTAAATAGAGACACGCAGTAATACTCTCCCTTAAAACATATTGAAACCCTTTTTGTGCTCCGTTAGGGATCGATTTTCCTGAAACCCAAAAATCATGATTCTTTATTTTCTGTCCAAAGTATGAATCGGCTCGTTTTTGAAGTATTACAAATTTTTCGTCCATCAGAACATGATAGCATCAGAGGACGCGAGCCAACAGCAGCTCCACTACATGCAAAGTTGTGGGTTTGGAGGCCTCTGGAGATTCGCCGGCCCCTTTACAAAGGTACACTTATCTATTTATGAACTGTACAGTCAAAGGCATAAATATGTCCTCATGCACTAAACTGATGTTATTTGTTATTTAGAATCAATGCACAGCAGAAAGCAGCGAGCTATTTGTGAACTGTCTAGAGGCGATGGTGGAGACCTGCCTGCCCGGCGGGGACGAGGTGCCCGCGCGGGCCCCGCCGCCCGACCCCGACCATCCCGACTCTATAGAGCTCAGATACGCAGGTAACAACCGCACGTGACCACTGCTGGGGCACAACCACCACGCGGGCCCCGCCGCCCGACCATCCCGACTCTATAGAGCTCAGATACGCAGGTAACAACCGCACGTGACCACTGCTGGGGCACAACCACCACGCGGGCCCCGCCGCCCGACCCCGACCATCCCGACTCTATAGAGCTCAGATACGCAGGTAACAACCGCACGTGACCACTGCTGGGGCACAACCACCACGCGGGCCCCGCCGCCCGACCCCGACCATCCCGACTCTATAGAGCTCAGATACGCAGGTAACAACCGCACGTGACCACTGCTGGGGCACAACCACCACGCGGGCCCCGCCGCCCGACCATCCCGACTCTATAGAGCTCAGATACGCAGGTAACAACCGCACGTGACCACTGCTGGGGCACAACCACCACGCGGGCCCCGCCGCCCGACCATCCCGACTCTATAGAGCTCAGATACGCAGGTAACAACCGCACGTGACCACTGCTGGGGCACAACCACCACGCGGGCCCCGCCGCCCGACCCCGACCATCCCGACTCTATAGAGCTCAGATACGCAGGTAACAACCGCACGTGACCACTGCTGGGGCACAACCACCACGCGGGCCCCGCCGCCCGACCATCCCGACTCTATAGAGCTCAGATACGCAGGTAACAACCGCACGTGACCACTGCTGGGGCACAACCACCACGCGGGCCCCGCCGCCCGACCATCCCGACTCTATAGAGCTCAGATACGCAGGTAACTACCGCACGTGACCACTGCTGGGGCACAACCACCGTGCGGGTCCCGCTGCCCGACTCCAACCATCCCGACTCTATAGATACGCAGGCAACTATATCGTACGTAACAGATGATGGGGCACAACCACCGCGCGAGCCCCGCAACATGACTCGTGCCATCCGGGCTTATCATAATCTATAGAGCTCAGATACGCAGGAAATACAATGCAACTTTCAAGTCCCAATGACTATTTATTTACTTTATCGAAAAAAATATGAATGCTAGATAAATAGCAAACTCAAGCTAACCTTTTCACAAGTATGATCCATGTGGCAGCCACCATACTCTTCTTTATATTCGATAGCCACACAAAGCTGTTGCTGTCTTACTTAAATTACACAATCTCTTACAGGCGTACACCGGCAAACTACCCTCTATTGTTCAGGACAAGATACGTAGTCAAAAACAAGAAGAAAGAGTGAGTTGACTTCTCGTAAAGTAGTATTATTTTATCTTCATATTAGAATGTCACAAAATTGTTGATGTGACAGACAACAACAATATATCCCGTTAGTATTTCTAATGAAGTATATATTTTAAATGTTATTCTATTAATTTCAATAGTCTTAAAATGGATTCAAAATTAATATGAATCAAATTATGTAGTTAAATGAATCATTTTGAAATAGTGAAAAATATCCTCAACCATTATAGCAAATTGTTTGAGATTTCATTGTTCGTACTGATAATGAGTTCTTCCACTCCTTAATTAACCCGAATACAAACGTGATGCTTTTTTTTTCCCCAATAGTTTCAACAATCTCCCGCGGCTCACAGCTGAGTGGATGGCGCTACTGTCGCCGACGAAGCACGAGCGAAGCGGGTATCACAAGGTTTTTCGGACATTCTTGTTGTTTCTAATTAGCTTAATTGGCTACTTGACAGTTTTCGGAAACATATTTTAAAATTTACATACGTGTATTTTATACCTCTTACAATTATCTTTTTATCAAAAAAATGTTATTTACAAGGAAAAAAAATATGTTTTAACATTTCATTTGAAATTCGCGCAAAAACACCCGGTCACGTGACATTTGTCAGGTGTGACGTCACATCACTTTAAACAAAACTAGAGGTGTGTAACTAAACAAAAATACGCGAGCTGCATAACAGCTCACGGCTCAGGTATGTGAGCCGTTTCAATGACTCAGCTCGCAGATCAGCTCAATTTGTACCTATAGTCCACGATGTAACGCGTACCGCGCGTCGAATCGAGCCGATACGCAGTGAGCGTGCGCGCTTATCGTGGACTATAGGTACAAATTGAGCTGATCTGCGAGCTGAGTCATTGAACCAGCTCACACACTTGAGCCGTGAGCTATTATGCAGCTCGCGTATTTTTGATGAGTTTCACACCTCTAGTTAAATTTGACGTCACAAACCTCACAAACAAACCATAGATGCTCAATCCCGGCCGCCCGCGTTTCGGTTCTTGTAATCCACAGATAAAAAAACTCACTTTTTATTTCCTAAAATAAAATATTAAAAAAATATTATTATGCAAAAAACATATTGTGTAATAATTTGTTAACCTATTAGCTATCATATCTAACATATTTCATATTTTTTCATTATAACTGTCAAGTAGCCAATTGTGTAGTACCTCGCGTAGCATAGACATAGTCCGAGATTACAAATAAACAGGCACGCGTGGCTAGGCACAGATGCATCGTGTGGCTGCCACTATGTTTCATTTGTTGATACTTATGGTACAATTGCCTATAGTGGTCGCACACAAGAATTACTATTGCAGCACGCTGCCACAGGCCATAAAGGTGAAATAAATAGCTTAATAAAAAAACGAAAATGTATGTAACAAATAGTGAGAAAAAGGAATTATGATCATTCTTACTACATAACTATTGTAAATCGGCCTTTAGTGTGATAATCATTTTTTTTATATTATTGCTTATGAGGCATAAACGTGTGGAGCAGGACTTATCCCCAGTTTCTAGTAGCCTATTCTCTGATTGACAAAGACGGCAATAACCTATAGTTTTAGATATAGGTTGACTTTCATTGGGCTATCATTAGTAACGAAACGCCAATAGTAACGGGTCGTATACACACTATCTACATACGGGAGATTTCGTCGCTTAACCGAAACTTGTAATCGAATATATGTAGGAACAATTAAAATAGCATATGTTGTGATGGATATGGATACCTCAGAATAACTAGAATGTTACGTGATAATCATTAATTATTATAAATAAGATTTATAGTACACAAATTATTGACGAGAAACAAAATGGGGTGTTAGAAACGTACTGTGGGCATTCCTGGGTATATAACTATATAGTAGAAATCTCTTTATTGTACACCAAAAAGTTTTCAAAAAATAACAAGTCATGCTATAATTAAAATTACTGTAAATGGTGGTCGGTCATATCGCGGAAGCACTCATTACTATGGACTTCTGTTACTATGACTGGTTTCTACCGCCCGATCCCTTATTTCTGGAAATCCTTTTTAAGTACTCCCCTAGGGTACTTAAGGGATATTTCGTTCGAATTTCAAATCTCTCCACCAGTTTATAGACTTATTTTGTTCGTATTTTGTCTATCTGTCAAATTAGTGACAAAGTGAATGATATGGCGTAGTTTTGCTGTCCCTTGCGGAAAGTCAATCGACCAAAATGGTACCGTATGTTCCGTTTTGCTCGATTGACTTTCCAAAGGACAAGAAGATTTTTGCTTTTTTTTCAATTGGGCACAAAGTTATCTTTGTACACATAGATGGAGTACATACAATACAACCCACAAATATAATGAGTAATTTCTGAGTTTATAGGCGGCTCTTCTTAGTAAATGCAACTTTCCGAACCGTATTAGACTATACATAAGCGCCTGCGCAGGTCTATTTAAATGAATTATCACCCAGGATGGTTTAAGCACCCCATTTTGTAATTGATGTAAGAGTTTATATGCACAAATTCCATGTTATATTAGGAGATCTACTATAGACAACTGATTCGTTTGATAATAAGGGGGCGTCCATTAATCACGTGAGTCCCGAATAGGGGTGAGGGGGTTCTGATAATATCACGAAAAGTCACGGTAGGGGGGGTGGGGGTCTTGAGGCATATCACGTGTATTTTTTTTGATGCGCCCATGCAAATCTAACCACGCTAACTGCTGAGGAACATGATGCTTGTTTCTATTTCACGAACCTTTTTTGCATTCTTTACTTGTTTTTAAGGCCGGTTAAAAAATACACGTGATTTTGGTAGCGGGGAGAGAGGTAGCCTAAATTCTCACCATATATCACCAGGGGGAGGGGGGGGGGTCAAAAAATGGTCTAAAAAACCTCACGTGATTAATGGACGACCCCTAATCATAAATATCCTGAGAAATTCTTCACACCAGATCCTCCACGGTAAAATAACTTATAAATACTGGAGATTAAAGTTGGTTATCGGTATAAATTTAAAACAATCAGATATCTATAGTTCACTCTATTTATCATAGTGTAATATACGATTAATAAAGTAATTAACAGTCGTAGCAATCGTTTAGCGACGTTGTGGCATTATTCAGAATTTTATTCGTAATAATATAGTTGTAAAGATATATATGTAAAAATATTTTTTTCTAATAATTTATAATTAGTAAATATGCTGATGCTTACTGATATTGTATTTTTTATGAAAATATCTAGCAAGCAGGTAGTCGTACAAGAGGGATCATGCATAAACAATAAAGGTTATTTTGGGCCTAGGAGCAAATATGACAGCAGGTTTTTTTCTACAAGATAAACTGTCAAAATAGTTTTATGTAACGTGATATATGGATGATCCCTCAGTTATTTAAAACAAGCCTAATAATAATAAAATATCTGCCTGTTTAAATGTCGAATATTTGAGTACAAATTAATTTAGACACGTGAGTAATTTCATACGTATTAATGAATATTTTATATGTCAACTGCGCCATGGATTTAGTCAATAGGATTCCGTAGCTATTTTTTTAACAGTTTCTTATTTTGGGTGTTAGTGGTTCGCACTCATTTGTTGTATTTATTTTACAATAAATATATTTTTTTTACAGACAAGTATTATGATAAGCTCGTATTTACTTAACAGGCTTTTAATCTCTGTTTCGCCAATTGACATTACATATTTCGTAACTTATTTATACAGAGTCCGGTAAATCTTTCCAGTTAATTTCGGAGAAAATAGAAGAAATTATATAAAATACGGCCTTAAATATTGAAGAAAGCATTTTTCTTCATATAAAAAAATGATAACCCGGAAATTGAATATACAGAAATACGAATAGCTTTTTTATTGGAAAGTTGGGTTAGTTAATGTTGTACGGAACCCTCCATGTGCGAGTCTTACACGCACTTGGTCGGTATTTTATTTTCGCACAAGTATCATCTACTGTCAAAAAAATGTATTAGCATTAGAAATCACCATATTTTTTTCTGGCGAAATGATCGTGATTCTTTGTTTAATTCTAATAATATATTTTTGAACATATATTATAACAAATGTAGATTTCAAACTGTTAATGGTTTTAGCTACGGAACTCTAAAAACAAAAATGGCTGATCTCTGCATAAACGCTAGATATAGCCTCAGTGGTGAATATTTGAATAGTTATTAAACATATTTTTTAAATTTCGTATTTAAGCAAACACGACTTTTATTACAATAATTTATTGAACTTTTTTTTAATAAAAAAAAACACTATTTCAAGTGTTTAGATGCTCTCTACTTATTATATCTGTATATAATATTGAAATTATTGTTTATTCTTGTAAATATCACTCGACCACATATCTTACAGAGTCAGTTCAAGCCACGTAAATAACATCTTTCTTACAAACATTATTGAACAAGGATAGAACATATTTAAAGCTGTCAAATTAGTCTTTGCCGTCTTCATTTGCGAGTATTTAGACGTAACCTCGATGGATGGCGGATGGATTGAAACACGCATTGGACTAATTTCACAGGACTAAATTTCTTGCATCCCTTTCTTATGTTCTTTGTTAGAAAGAGACATAGTGAGAATAAATTAGATGTTTTTTTTATTTGGCCGCAAACAAAAAACAAGGAGTCTATATATTAGGTCAAGTATACAGAAAAATAGGACCATTAACTAATAAAGCAAAATTAATATCGGCTGATTAAAATAAACTATGGAAGTTATCTCGCAGTAATATATAGACAACCCTGAAGTGTGTCATAATAGTTAACCAAGGCCTAATATTTACGAGCTATGTACTATTTATCCTATATCTATGAGCGCTGTAAATATAATATACGTTTTGACAGAAGATACACAGATTTTTACTATTAGCAGATACACAATGAAATTTATTTCGTTCGGCAATAAATGTCAAGAGAAATCTTTTAGCAAGTCCTTGTACCGGAATGACAGGTAGTTTTTTATGATGGAAAACGATCATCGAGCCAATCATGGAGGCCTGTGATTGACAACAATCTCACAATGGTCAGTGATGATGTGGCATACAAATCCTACAAGGCTCCGCAAACGGACAATCTATTTCTCTCAATAAATCTTGTCGTGCGTGACCGAACAAAAGGAATTTATTCTGGGTCTGATATTAGAAAAAAATATATCATAAATTATATTTATGATGGTGCTTCCACACAGCAGTTTTCAAATAATCAAATATTCGAAAATATGGTGGAGCAAGGTTGGATAGCTCCTCCACTTAAAGGGAAGTTTTCCCGCCAGACGATGGCTGATGCAGAATGTGGACTTGAACTTCGTCAGTGCGATGTAGAATATTGTGGCGCCATTTATTTATCTGAGTTTGGACAATCTTGGTGTAGCTGATTGATGCAATAAATATATCAATTTTTGTTCTCGTTTTTGACTGTAGTAAAAATTCGCTTCAAGAACATTCTTTGGGAACCAAGGACCAATTGTAACGCCATTCAAACTTATTTTTTTTACAACAAATGTGTATAAAGTTTGAGAAGCTGCTATGTGGAAGCACCATTATCTAGCAACTCTGTTCTTTGGTTATTTTGAACGTTTTATATCCCAACGAAACTTATTGATTGATTTTTACACGCATTTTACAGTTTACTTACAAACTCAAGTGCATGTCAAATATTTGTCTACAAATTAGGTGAGACGATAAAAAACTTTCATGCATCTAAAAATTAAGTTAAATTAGGTTCTGATACCCTATGCCATGATTCTAATAACTAAATCATATTGTCACTGGTGTAAGACATTTAGGAGCGGGATCGTAATACGAGCCCCTGCAGTGTTTATCTAAGACCGTTTACAAAAAAAGCTCTGTAGTAACATCTAGTCTTATATTAATACATCATATTTTTTATTTGACATGCATTTAGTATTGATATAAATGAGGAGAAAAAATATATTTTTCAGTATTACTATTTTTTAAGATAATCCCTTATATAACAATTTATGGATGTATTTAGTAAATAAAAGTGAACCCTGTCAATAATGTTGTTTTATTTATTTCCATTCCCCTTGGTATTGGTGAAATAATTTATTTAGATTATATACACTCGCGTCGATTAGGTGTAAATAAAAATCTTCGACGATGATCGCTTTTGATGAGCAATTGTAGTGGCGCCGTAAGTGCATAGGAACGTTTTTGTCACTGTAAAAGCAAATATAATAATTTCCGTTAAATTCTTAAGAGAAACCTACAAAACCTAAACGATAAATAGATAAACTGCTTTATTTTATATACTTACTAAGTGATCAACACGATAGTTACCCACTTCTAAAAAAATCCTTAATTTCGCCACAACTGGGGCTCTTGCCCTATCTGTTTTACATTTTTTGAATAAAAGTACAAGCAGCCATTTTCAAAACTTTTGTAAGTACTCTAAAATACCAGAAATGCAATTCAGGGCATCAGGGTTTGAAAACCTGATGGTTTACTAAAGGTGTTGCCTTTTCTAGTGTGTACCTACCTTTTTGGTAAGTCTGCCAACAGAAATCCCCCTGGCCCCGCTAACCATATGAAAATAAGTAAAACAGGCTCTCCAGAAAAAAATATTTTTTATTTCATTTTCACAACAAAAATACCATTAGAATGTCCCAGAACAAAATAATCACCTACAACTATTAACAAATATTATCAATAATATTGTAGATTTATTTATATTTCAAACAGATTCATAATTATTATTTGCAAAGAAAATATAATGAGCATTTTCTTAAATACATAGTAGTGGAAATAAGTAATTATTAATGTGAAACACTGAGTCACATACGATACATATAACATTAAATTAGTCAACATAAATGCATTTGTATGTATATGTATACCGTTTCACTAAGATGGTAATTAAAAATGGAAGGTTAAGCCCAGTGAAGACAGCGATATCTCCATTTGTATTATACAACTACTCTCGCAACACAGCTATGGTATCATAGTTAAACAGTATACCTATAATAATATTTTGAGCTACTAAACAAGTTTTGAGCATAAATCGTGTACTTTTAAACTTCTATGAAGACAAATATGACTTATATGTCAAAAAGTAAACACGATGTTGTATTATGAACAATGTATGAATTTAATTCATTGTAAAAGTATTCGAATAATAATTATTAAAAAAACAACAACGAATACATGTTATTTCATGATATAGGTAATAGGAGAGTATCGATATTATAAACATATGTACGTATATTAAATGTATTTATTTGTTTAAACATGTTGATTTCGAGAAGCACTTTCACATACAAAATTAGTCGCATTACTTTGTATGGAAAAGCTACCACTCAGTTAATAATTTCATCTGAGTATACTGATCATTATTATGTTTTTTGTCACCTAAATACTAGTTAGTGTATTTAACGATTATAGTCGTGTTTTATTTAAATTAATTTTCATAGAATTTTATTTCAACGTAATAAACATTATTATGTCGTTTACAATGCTTAAAAATAAAATCGTCCTATTTAGGAATGCTCAATAAAGAAATATTAGTCATTGTTTATTGTACTATTATAATATTTATCATATTTTGCATTGATTTTTATTTAAATTCAGACAATTATAGTATTCTCGAATGAGTCTATCAATAATTTAAACATAATTTTCATAAATATTTACATAAACATAACGGCGGGTTAGTTAAAGAGAATGATATAAATGAAAAGATCACCAATTCGTATGTAACGTACCTACTATTAACTAAGTAAATGCTACCACAAATTATATTGAACCCGGTAATTCCCCTTATTATTTTACCAATACATATGAATATAAAGTAAAAGTTACATCAATAAATAAATATTATTTTTAAAAAAGGTAGCGCTCGTGTTATGGCTTGATAAGCCGTTTTTTTATCGATCGGCAAAGTTAAGCAATCACTGGTGAGGATGTAATCCGGATGGGTGACCGCCTATTGGTAATCCAACTTGAGCGTTTTCCATGCTTCAGAAGGAGCGTAAACTCGTTAGTCCCGGGGTATCACTTAAATGTGATAGTCGTTAATCTAGAGGCCTCCTAGGCGGCTTGAAAACTCCAACAGTAGGTACCGCATTAGTTGAGTCACGGATCTGCAATGGGCATGCGTGAATTTGCCCATTCCCTTTCACCCTCATTTGTGAGAGTAGCCTGTGCTCAGCATTGGCACATAAAACGCTGCTATACATGTTCATTATATTTATGTAACTTTTGCCTTGTATCCAACTGTATAATATTATAGTATTGTATTTGATTATAGCACCAAATCTACTCTAAGTATTTTCTAGTACTATAATGTTGCCGATTCTGTTAACACTAAACTAATTTTAGTCACATCACATCTCTTTCTTACAAACATTATTGAAAAAGGATAGAACATATTTAAAGCTTTCAAATTAGTCTTTGCCGTCTTCACTTGCGGGTATTTAGACGTAACCGCGATAGATAGCGGCTAAATTTATATTGCAAAAAAAGCATTAGACTAATTTGACAGAACACATTTCTAATATCCTTTTCTAATGTTCTTTGTTAGAAAGAGACATAGTGAGACTAAATTAGTTGTAAACAACAGAATCAGCACCAATATTGATTTAACTGCCGCAAATTGTAATTTTCATTAATTATTTAATTTAAATTATTATGTTTATGTTTTTTTTATTTATACGTGACCACATTTTGACCATGTTCGAATGTGGTAGTCACGCAAAATTAAGAAATAATATATCAAGTGATATCTATGATACCAAGAATTCAGTTCAGGATTCTGGACTTTAAGTATTTTGTATTTTCATGAATTTGTCGTTTTTTTTTTTCGAGCGCATTATATTAAAGTTTTTTTTTTTAAATGGCGTTGAGCTTAAAGTTCATTAAAGAACCGACGCAAAATTCAAGATTGATTTACTGAAACAAAGTTCGTTACGAACACACAACCTGTAATATAAGAAGTATAAATGCGTATAAAATTGCGATTGGCGACGGTTCAACAATGAACACATGTAAATGTTGAGCTCAATATCTTTACAATTATATACTATTTAATTAACCGAGGAAGTCACAGTACAATGTTTAACTAAAACAGTATCTCAACTACGTCTTTCGGTTGTCGTCTATATATAATATAGGCGAATAAAATTTCGAGTGGGTTCACCAAATGATCGCGATTTATTCACACTTGAGCTACTGTTTTAGATAATTTATGTACTGTGACTGACTTGATTTGAGTTTTTATATAATTCTAAATATATTATTATATATATTTAAATACATCATAGTAATGAATACATTGGAATATTAATTATTTAACTACTATTATACACAATTTTATAACATGTTATGACATAGGTCTCTTTGTATATTTGTTAGAATATAATATGCCACAAGATATAGGTTACACAAGTAAAATTCATCACTTTTCGAAGTGAATTAAGTGAAAAAATTACATATTTGTAGAATTTATCGATTGTAAATTTATTATTTCATTATTATCAAAGAATAATGAAAGGTTTTGAACAGAAATAAAGATTTTTTTATAGAAATTGAAATGGCGTTACAATTGATTCTTGGTGGTGCCTAAGGAATAACAATACAATATACTAAGTCCCGACGTTTAAACCTCGGAAAATCAATTCCTATAATAAATCTATAACAGCCAGAGATCGCTTATCTAGATATTGAAAAAGCATACCCTAGTAAATAATTGCCAGACTACCTTTTAGAAGAAGAAATAATTCATGTGTAAACAATTAATTAATTAATATGTTGCTATGTTCATTATGTTTTTTCATGTCATCATTATATAGGTAATGTAATATTATATATAATTATTTTCGTTTCACATTACCATTTCATTGTGTCGTATTGTATGTAACTCGTATCCTGCGTCCAGCATCTCGTAGCTTCAATCACTCAAGTCTCTAATTCACTTTATTAACAAATACCTACACCCTCGACAGTGGCTTGTACCCCTAAACCAACTACCCCGATAACTGAATTAGATTCACTAGTTTATCTGCAAAGAACAAGGTTGGTTATTAGATGGTGGAGAGGCCAAAGGTGCTAGAATACATAGATCAATCACCCCCTTACTCATAAAGCGCTATTTAACTAATATACTGTTTAAATGGTCATGTAAATAATGTCATATTATTTGACAATGACAATAGAGTGACGTTATTTACGTGACCCTTTAGACAGTATATTAGTTAAATAACGTTTTATGAGTAAGGGGGTAAGACAACATCGATTTTAATAAATTTTATTGAGGTTAATAATTGATGATCGAAAAAAATCTCCTTACCAGTTTTCATGTGACAGCTATGTACTATTTTTCTGTGATGATATTGGAACATCAGCCTTATCTGATAAATCCTGAAAAAATTAAAAACTTTAAAATTCATGAATTATTATAGTCACCACACGACCCGAGATGAAGAGCTCACGTTCTTGTGTAAGATGCTAGCTGTCCCCCGCGGTTTCACCCGAGTCCCAGGAAAAAGTGGTCAATATTCCACACCATAGGCTATCTACGTGCAAAATATCATTGCAATCGGTCTAAACTCCTAAAGGTTTAGTCCGCGAAAAGGTAACAAATAGACAGAGTACCGTTTGCATTTATAATTGGTGTGATGAGCTTTCAATATGGACTGTTTTTATTGACAGAGCGCGCGCGTAGCGTTCAACTTGGAAAGAAATGCTTTCTTATGTCTGTCCAGATGTCCGGCGGATGTCCAGCTGTTCTCCTCTACACGTTCGATAATTATATGGTTCTTTTTGTCGAATAATTCCACAAACTGTATCTATGCAAAGACAAAGACAGACTCGCGAGGCCTAAAGCTCATAGAGCTACACTAGTTAGTATTGGGTGCCGTCTGAACTAGAGATTCACATGCAAGATTTTTGTTGAAGCGCCATTATGTTGTTGTGATCACATTAGTGCACTCATAATAATTTATGAACATTGTTTGACATTTTGTATGGAAACTGTGAATTGCAAATTTTGGCAAACAACCTGTAAAAATAGTGACAGTACCTCATCTAGTTCGTTGGTGGGTGTGGCATGTCCGTTGGAGACGAGCGGCAGCGGGTCCCGGAGCGTGGCGTCCTCTGCGTCATCGTCCTCGTCCGTGTGCACGTCGTAGAACTCCTCGCTGTCCATCTCACCGTCTGTGCCTGATTGGCACATTCAGATATTACACTCACACCCCACCACTAGGCCAGCCATACTCAAACTGCGGCCCACGGGGCCATCCGTTATAGCTTACAATTCTATTAACTTACCCCCTTATTCATAATGAAGTTATCAAACGTTGATTAGCTAAAGTTCTGAAGTCTCAAAAGAGTGAGACGTAGGACACTATTACACTGATTTAGTTAAAAAGCGATTATGAATAAGGGGGTTAGTGTATAAAAGGTCATAATATATGATGTTGGTTTCCTCTCATTTCAAATATATAGAACTGTATAACTAGCTAGATCCTACCAAGAGAAGGATCTAGGAGATTCATAGCACAGGGAAACCTAGAATGAGCTCCTGTCTCCCCCAGCAAAATTTAACTGCCTATTTAAAATAAATATGTTTTATGTGGGACTGAATAAAAGATTATTATTGTTATTTGAAATTCCGCGGAAATAATAGGTGCAGGGCACTGATTGCACAATTTGAACTTCAAAAGTCTGAATAAATTGAATAAATTACTTTGACTTTGTAATTTAAGTATGCAGCCGAAAGTCGCCCAAGAAAAAAAGTACGAGTATGGTGCCGTAGGCTGTTCCTACAGTTTGGCAAAAACAAACTGAACTTTCTTTTTGTATGCTTACAATATTGTATCATCTGATATCCTGTGTGTTTATAGCTTCCTTAAACAAGTTTTGATACTTGCGCTATTGTTGATCATTTTGTAATGAAATATTTATTCATTCAAATATGGCTTTAAAGCTATGAATAGTCTGACTCTAATGCACGCTTCTGATGTTTACTTTTGTTGAAAAGAGCCGGCAATAAGCTCAGCAATTTTAAAAACAAACAGATATATAAAAAAATATCAAAATCATTCATTCAAATAGACCTTCGCAGGCACTTATGATATGTCTGACTCTAATACCAGTTCGGATGCAACCTGCATTTGCTGAGAAGAGTCAGCAATGACTCTTTTCAAAACAAGCTTAGACTCATTACAAGAAATGAAATATATAATTAAATGAGATATGCAATGAAATTAAATTAAATGTTTTATGCAATGAAATATATTTATTTGCTTGAAATACAGCAAGTAGAGATCTTAAAATTAAATGTAAAAATGCAACATAATTTGCCAGACATTCGCAATACAAATTTTATACAATAAAAAAATAGTTAGCATTTACCACAGTGATAAAATTATTAAAAAGTGCCTGCGTAGGACTATTATAATATATAATTTTAATTATTGTTACACACACCCTAACTAAAATATACTAACCCAAAACCGACTGGTAATCGGTGAAGTACTCCGAGTCCGAGGCGTAGCTGTGGTCGGGCGCGTCGGTGGCGCCGTCGCCGCTCGGGGG
The DNA here is from genome assembly GCA_947623365.1 of Achlya flavicornis. Taxonomy (NCBI): domain Eukaryota; kingdom Metazoa; phylum Arthropoda; class Insecta; order Lepidoptera; family Drepanidae; genus Achlya; species Achlya flavicornis. Next base: position 18,363,828 of record OX392467.1, on the reverse strand, counting down.
CGCCGCCGCGCGCGCCTTCTCGCGCCGCGGCCGCTTCTGCTTGACGCGCCGGAGCTGGCTGGGTATGAACAACATACATACCTCATTATTATACATGAAAGTATGTATGGCGTCGTCCTAATTGGCGACGATCAAACGATGCGTTTTCGTCGCACAAAGAGAACACACAAAACGCTTTAGAGTGTCCTAATTGAAGCTCGCAAGTCATCGCGCGAGCACAGGAACATCAGCGCGATCGTGCGACGAAATCGCATCGTTTGATCGTACGATCGTCGCCAATTAGGAGGATGCCTTACTCTTTCACGCTTAAACTACTGGACGGTTTATGATAGGACAGTAATAAAGCTTCAAAATTACATGTAATAAATTGTATCCCCTGAAAACATAAGATCCTACGGGAACGTGGAGGAAACTGCGGGGCAGCAACTAGTCTATCTTTATATATATAAACGAATTGCTGTTCGTTAGTCTCACTCATACTCGAGAACGGCTAGATCGATTTGGCTAATTTTGGTTCTGAAATATTCGTGGAAGTCCAGGGAAGGTTTAAATGTAGGGTAGGGTAGGGCACCACGCGAACGAAGTCGCATCGGGCAACTAGTGTACAATAATTATTATGATGTCCAATGGCTAAAATTCAAGAGTGAATAACATGGGTGTTATCAAAGAAAACAGATTAATCTTAAGCCTATCCCATCCAAAGGATAAAACCAGACAAGTGCGAGTGTGACCCACGCACCGTGGGTTATAGATTCATTCATCATTCACAGAAACTATAACTGCAAATGAAAGTTTCTTTTGAAAGAAAGAAAGAAGAAAGAAAAAAACATTTATTTGCCACACACCTTAAAATTAACAACATATTACGAAAACGTATAAAAACGGGAATTTGTGTGCACAAATTGGCTCAGCATAATGCTGTGTACAGTCAGCGCTGATTTTCAGCCGGCGCGAGTGGGACGTTTTGTTTGTTGTTTAACTTCAAATTAACTATCTTCGGATTTTTGTATGACGTTGATCCCTGATTTAATGAGACCCTATTGGTTTTTATTTGCTAGTGTGAAATTATGCATTGACTTATATCTTGATTTTTTCACAGCTCCAAGGGACCTATCTATTTGATCCTTGCATTCCTGAGAAAAAGGCGTTTGACAAACAGACAAGACTTTTAGTTTCATAGTGATCATATGTTCCTTTTTAGGGTTCCGTAGCCAAATGGCAAAAAACGGAACCCTTATAGATTCGTCATGTCTGTCTGTCTGTCTGTCTGTCTGTCCGTGTATGTCACAGCCATTTATTTCCGAAACTATAAGAACTATAATGTTGAAACTTGGTAAGTAGATGTATTCTGTGAACCGCATTAAGATTTTTACACAAAAATAGAAAAAAAACAATAAATTTTGGGGGTTCCCCATACTTAGAACTGAAACTCAATTTTTTTTTTCATTAAACCCATAAGTGTGGGGTGTCTATGGATAGGTCTTCAAAAATGATATTGAGGTTTCTAATATCATTTTTTTCTAAACTGAATAGTTTGCGCGAGAGACACTTCCAAAGTGGTAAAATGTGTGTCCCCCCCTGTAACTTCTAAAATAAGAGAATGATAAATCTATAAAAAATATATGATGTACATTACGGTGCAAACTTCCACCGAAAATTGGTTTGAACGAGATCTAGTAAGTAGTTTTTTTTTAATAGGTCATAAATTGAAATTAATATCAAATACTCAGGTCTATACTACCATTTACTTATATACCTACAGGTTTGTACGGAACCCTCGGTGCGCGAGTCTGACTCGCACTTGGCCGGTTTTTTTCCCTTTTGAGTTATGGAACACTAAAAAAACATGATAAATTTCCTATATAGTACATCTGCAATAAAAATATTTAAAAATAAGTATATTTACGTTTCTTTCTGCAACTCCCTGAGCGCCTCCAGTTCTGATCTCATTGATGTCACTTGTTTGTCTAACCTCGCCACTTCTCTAACTGAAACAGTTTGTCACACAATAAATAAATATCCTGGGACATTCCTCACACACGGCCATCTGATCCCAAACTAAGCAGAGCTTGTACTATGGAAACCAAATAACTCTTAAAATACATATAATACTTTTTGTTTGTAAATACATACTTAATATAAGTAATTACACCCAGAATCGGGACATACAGACATGTTCATGCACACAAATGCATGTCCTGTGCGGGAATCGAAACCACGACTTGCGGCGCAATAGGTGGAATCTTTACCAGAGCCTTAACCAACTGCGCTAACTGCGCCAACTGGCCCGTCAAGGATTTATAAAGGTTATTTTCATGCTTAATAAGTGAAAGGCACAGTAGAGTTTCACATATTAAACCAAGATTGTCACTTGGACTATAGAAACTGGATAGTTATTCCATGATAAGTAAAAGCACACAGGGAGTATATAGCAATACTGCTATATACTCCCTCTGGAGGTATGAAGAAATTGCAGGTTCAGCAACATGCAAGTTTTGCAAGAATCTATAGGCTACTGTAACTGTTTACCATCAGGTGTACTGGCTGGATACCTTAGAAGTATAAAGGTAGGGTTAAAAATGTAAGATGATGTAATATTTTTGTAATGAGTTAGGAAAATTCAGATGAGAGTGATCTATGAGAACTTACCTGTAATTAATTGAGTATTAATTATTACTAGCTGTCCTGCATGACTTCATTCGCATTGTGTCCTACTAACCTATACCCTAACCTAACCTACCCTACCCTACCACTACCCCTACCCCACCCTACCCTACCCTACCTAACCTACCCTACCCCTACCTCTACTCCTAAAGCTGATGTGTGTATATCACTTCAGTGCACTTGTCCTAATATAATTATCGAGTCTATTCTTGAAACTGTTCACTTATTGGTTGGCTAAAATTTGGTTCTCTTTAATATTATAAATGCAAATATGTATGTTAGTTTTCTTTTAATGCCTTCAATGGCACAATCAATTTGTGATGTAATTTGACATGCTTAAAGCAAAGGTAGCAGCATTGCCAGACATCCCGATTTTTTGCCAAAATTACATGTTCCGCACGGGACAGGCTCAGTCGACTTTTCGAGAATTATTCGATGGTGAAACCATCGTTAGAAGTAGAAGTGGGAAATTATAAAGACAAGACATCACTGCACAGAAACAGCACCAGCTTTCCTTAATTGATTCCTGTAATGAATGAACTATTTACATACCTACAAGTATACATATATATAAGTTTCTACAAAGCCGCAATGCGCGAGTCTGACTCAAACTCAAACAAATCCCGTTATGCACGAAAACAAAACCTGGCAAAGCTGATAAATAGGTACATAGGCTACGTTCAAACCCGGGATCGCGAGTGAAACAGCAGGAAGACAGCTAGTAAGAAATATATATAGATGAGTAAATAATGTTATATATGTCAGATGTGTCTCAAAGCATGGTATACTTACTCAACATGGATCTTCTCTTCTCAGCGTATATTTGTTCGTAAATAAACACGCCGGCGGCGCCTACAATGCCAACAATAGCTGCTCCCACCATTACTCGGGGAGAAAGAAAGCTATTCATTGCTAATTCTTGATATTTTCACTCCACTCAAATTTATATATTTTTTCTTGCGATTCTGATTTTTTAATAATCAGTTTATGAACGAATGGGATGGTTTTATAATAATTCGTGAGATTAATAGTGTCAGAATAGAAAGCAGTGCAAATATAAAGAGAAAATCAACAAAATATGCAAGTGACTAGGAGCGAAATCTTAGTGAGAATCTTTGGCGGGATACTATGTTGGTGCACTTAATTTGATGATTAAAATGAGGGATATTGGTTGTATTTGTTTAGAACGTGTTACATTGACAGGAATCTAATATAATTTTGCTTTATTCGCACAAGTGAAATCTGCTCCGTCCGCTGGATGTCAATCAAACAAAATATTTGTAATTACGTTACGTTCCAACTTCACGATTTATAATCCAAAATTATCCCAATCTCAAATTATTCACCTATTTTAAGATTTCGATAATTTATTATTGCTATTTCCTTTTGTCTCCTAAGTGTGAAAAGAAAAAAAATATATGCTAGTAGTTTTATATAAAAATTATACTGCCATAAACTGGAACGTGTTTGGATATAGACAAAAAGCCACATCTACACTCATATTTTAGGTGAAGTTGACGTATATAAATCGACTAAATCTTATAGATATTGCTTATGGCAATACCAATTTTCTAAATGTCAATTGTCAAACATAATTCATAAACATGAAATGTCAAGCAAAAAATGCATAGCGGGTGAACGAACGATTTAATAAATTTATGGAACTTTAATCTTACTAAGCCCTCCAGAAAATGGAGTAATTATTGTTAAAAATATAAGAACTTCTTTTCATGCGGGTGAAGTTGCCTTATAGTGGTTAATTCCTCTTTTTTGTATATTCGTTTGCACCGACAGCACTTAGATTCAAGCAAAATGAGCAATAAAGAATTATTAGAAGACATTGCAAACAAACGTGATGATGAAGAAACTGATTTGGGAGCTAAACCCACAATTCATGAAGGTGTCAAAAACTTAGATTCTATACAAACGAAAACCAATATAAACAGTGAAACTATGAGTGACCCAACAAAAACATGTGTTACTGACATTATTACGCCACAAACAAACGAAGAAAATATTCTTGAAAATACAGCTGCTAATTCGTCTATGGAAAATTGTACGAAGCTTAGTTCAGAAAAAGAGATAATACAAGAAATAGATGCTCTTTTTGATGTTTCTTCATCAGAAGCCAGTCGGGATCTAACTTTAAAAAAATCTGGAAGCGGAGATATTGTAAAAAATACTAATCTTGATGATTCTCTTGACATTACTATAAAAAACGGTGATGAACCCCCTGAGAGCAACAAACAAGCACCTAACAGTCATACTGAAGTATCTAATACAGATGACAAAATTATAGATTCTGACACTGAAAAGGTTGATGAAGGTATAGTTCTCAATATACAGAAACCTGTTGTAGAAAAAGCTATCAATAAAAATACATCTGATAATGAAATTGATGCTGAAAAAGAGATTAACAATCCAGTAGTTGATAATATTGTCGAAATGGATGAAACTGATACTGAAATGTTAGTTAGTGACAAAGTATTGACTAACATTTATGAAGATAAAAATATTAATAAAGATTCACTTGACAGCATTGATAAAATTGATGGCACTGAGATAGCAGATGCAACAGAACAAAACAGTGATAGTAATGAAGATATGCTATTGAGATGGGATGATGAAGATGAGGATGAACAGATTGAATCAACTAATGATAATCAAGCTGATGATGATGTGGCAGTATCAGGTTTAATAAACACTACAGACCAAAAAATTAAGAGCCCAACTCCTGATAAATCTAGTCTAAAACCTGCAATAGAGACTGAAATCAGTTCTACAATGGATATTTCTGATGTAGCACAAACTATTGATACAGAAAAATTTCTTAAAGAAGATGAAAATCTAGGTGATGATGTAACAGACACAATTAGAGAAGATGTAGCTATAAAAGCTCATATTGATGATGTAAACTCCATAAATAAAGAACCAATATTACAACAATCTGATGCTACATCTGCAATGGAAGTAGACACAGTAATCCCTGACGCTGATTTGAATAAAGAAATCCAAGGGTCCATATTGTCAAGTCAATTAAAATTTAAAACAACTGAGAAAGAAACGAAAATGGATCTAGATTTATCTTTAGCTAACGATGAAAGTATAACTACTATGGCTGTAGAAGAAGCACACAAAAGTCCTGAAGAAAAAGTTGATGTACATAATCCAGACACTTCAGTTAAGGAATATAGCATAGATTTATCTATTGTTACTGGTGAAGTGAATGGCCCTGAAAGAAATGCAGATTGTCATGATCTATTGCAAATTAAAGAGCAGAATCAAGATTCTTCATTAGATGATTCTATTGTTGCTAATACAGAACATGGATTGAATAAGCCAGATGTGATGTTAGAGATACCTACACAAGAATTAATAGATTTTGATAATTCTAATGTTGAAGATGATGATGAAATACAAACGTTAGATGAAACAGTTGATGGTAATGCTAACGATATTGAACAACAAGTACCAAGCGTAGAGACGCAAGAAAACTCCGACGAAAACAGGGAAAGTAAACAGGTTCCAAAAATACTAAAAGAAAATCAAAAAATAGGTAATACAGTAGAACCTAACGAAATTGACAACCACACTAAAAAACTGCAAGAAAACGATAAAAATAAAGAAATGGATAGCCTACCTAAAGGACAAGTAGAACAAGATAAAATTAATAAAAATGATATTCAAGGTACAATACAAACTGTAATAGAATCTACAAAAGATGGTGTTAAAGACAAACCCTTAGATTCTAAAAAGAAGACAGAAACTAAAGTTGACAAACCAGTAGAAGATATTGAGGAATCCATAGAATCAATTGCAAAAGAAATAGAAGATCAGCAGAAAATCATAGATGCTCAACCATCTACATCAACTGAGATGACTCCGGACACAGCAGATGAGGTCCCAGATGTGTCCGATAGCTTGGGGCTCTTAGCAGAGTCTTCAAGGGTTTTGGAGGATGATGATGATGATGATGGATTTGATGACGATGGTGATGGTGATGGTGATGATGGATTTGATGATGATGGTAAGATTTTCTTGATATTTGAAGTAGATATTCTTTTAAACTTTTTAGCACCCAATTATTCAGGGTCAGTATACTTTTTCCATTTGATGCTTTTAAGTTACTCTTCTCTCTCTTTAAGACTAAAAATGGTAATTATATTTAAGATGATGATAGATCAGTGATAGTGACATTGAATGCTGTGATTAAAGTCCTATTTATCTTGGGCTTTTGGTGAGGAAACCATAACATGGTAGGGAACTTTTTGGTACCAGCTCCAATTGAAAATCTGTACCCTAGGACCTACTGGTGCACCAGTGGCGGCATATGAAAGCCAGTTCCTTGAAAGCTTTGTGTGCTGACCTCTTCAGTCAGTCATACTAAGCAATTAAATAATTCCTCCTCATAACAACTCTTGAACATTAATGTTTCTGCAAAAAAGGAATTATTTATAATTCGTTTTTTTCTTTCTATTTTAATAGCTTCACTTGTAACTATGTAAGAAAACCTAGGAAGTAAATTTTAACCTACTTCTAGTTATATAGATTTGAAACTTTGCAAGTGTTTGTAGTTCGGATGACAAAACAATAATTTGGTACCATCGAGCTGATCTGATGATGGATCAGAAAGGTACACTGGTACACTGGAACTCCATAAAGGAATAATGTATGTTAGCCGTGTTTGGACTTCTTGGAATCGTCTTTAGATGCACTTTGGACATGTATCCCCTTATTAATAAATAAGGTGTAAGTCAAGTATAGTAATACCTAGGTTTTAAATACATCCGTCACTTTCTAATGTCATATAAACAAAAAGGGCTGAGGCTATCTACCTGGGTGTTACAAGACTTAGGGGGCGTCCACAAATTACGTGAGATGTTTAAGGGGGGGAGGGGGTCGAGTTAAATCTCATCTAATCTTACGTTGGAGAGAGGGGGGGTCTCGGCAAATATCACGCAATTTTTTTCTCTCTCTCCATGGACTGAATTAGAGTAGATATTCTTTTTTTAATCTCAGTAGTTTCGATTTAAGTATTCTATTGTTAAATTTTTATTACACTTATAATTAAATTCTCAGCAATATTGATTACTAGTCTTAACTAGTCTTCAATAAAGGACGAAGCAAATTATTATTTTCTTTTTACAATAACAATCCAACGCGTTTACGTAAGAAACCCACATTTTGAAAAATCTCACGTGAGATTGGGAGATGGGGAGGGGGTTGAATAAAATCTCACGACATCTCACCAGGGGGGGAGGGAGGGACAGAAAATTTTAAAAAACACCTCACGTAATTTATGGACGCCCCCTTACTAACACCTTATTTATTATGTATAGGTATAGTTTTTAGGGTGTGATTATGGAGTCTAAGCGTGTTTTTCAACTATAATTGTATTCTATACATAGAAAGCAGCAATCAAATGACAGCGGAACATTCTGAAGACTCGAACGCGCCACCGTCAGAATCCGACGCACCCCAATCTGAATCAGATGTGCCGAAAGGCCAAGATGAGAAAGAGATAGAAACACCGCCGGTAGAGAAGGATGGAGAATTTGACTTCCAAAGCAAAAGTGCAAGCAAGACAGAAGTTGGAGGCAAAGATAGTGCTCCGGAGTGTGAGGAGGTAAGGTCCTTCTTAGGGTTCTATAATCAAAAAAGAACTGTTATAATTTAGCTCAGAGACTTTTAGTATTTATAAGATGTAATTTGCCATGGGTATACATATTAATCAACCATACTAGATTGATTTTTGACAACTCCAATAACCTTGAAATATTACTAAATTAATGTTTGTACGCATGCTAGAATAGCCTTATTGATTTATTATATACTACAATTATTAGTTTAAATAACACTTTAGAACTTCTTTTAAATATATTAAATAACTGGATTGAATAGAATAATATTACGGATGTCTCCTGGACAGTCAGTAAAGTCAATGCTTGTAGTGTATCTTTATACATAAAATTCTATTGTACGTGTGTATGTCACTGAACTCCTCCTAAACGGCTGGAAAGATAATTTTTTTTTTTGTATGTGTCTGGGTGGCGCCCTATATGGTTTAGATAGGGTAGGGTAGGGGTAGTGGTAGGTTAGGACACCACGCGAACGAAGTCGTGCCGGGCAACTAGTAAAGTATAATAATAAATCCAATCTAGCTATTCTAGCGCCATAGAATGCGTACAAACATTTATTGAGTAATTTTCATGGTTTTTTCCTAGATACCGACTGCAGCGCCATCTGCCGACTTGATTTGTGAATCTAAACCATCCAGGGCGACACCGAAACGCATACAAAAAAAAAACATTCAAATCGGTCCAGCCGTTTAGGAGGAGTTCAGTGACATACACACGTACAGTAGAATTAACTCCCTGGATAGTTTAGATAGGGTAGGGTAGCACCACGCGAACGAAGTCGCGCCGGGCAGCTAGTACCTATATAATTTATAATTAACTCAATAATGTTTTGGTATCTTATTTTATATTTAACTAGCAGACCCCCGCGGTTTCACCCGCGTACGGTTTGAATTTTCTCCTTCGAAAACCAATGCACGCCACCGATTATTAGACACCGAGAAAATGGAGAAAATGAACTTCCAAACAAATTTCGAAATTAAATTTCGAATTCTAATCCAATTTACATTATTATTTTATGTGACATTCCAATTTTAAAGAGCATTTCAGCATAATTTGCATTGCACCAAGTTTTTTTTATAAAATCGGCTCAGTTCAGATTACAGAACAAAAGGCAGATAGAGCGCGCGAAACACGGGAGTGAGGCCAAAAAAAGCAATTAGGTACAAATTGAAAAACACATACCTGGTATTCGCTTTTGCTATGTTTAAAAACTGCTGTGTGCTAATTTATTAAAAAGAAAGTGTTTTCCGTTAAATAAAGTTTTTTAAACAAATTCAAAAGCGTATACCAGGTATGTATTTTTCAATTTGTTTTTTTTTTTTTGGATTCACTTCCTTGTTCCTTTCGCTCCATCTGCCTTACTATGTAATCTGTTAAAATCGGATTGAGATTTCAAACATGTGTCAAAATAAAAAAACGTAATTTAAATCAAAAGTACTAAGGAGTATTGATATCAACTTCGATGCAAATCACCCCTAAAATAACTTTCTACCCCTTTTTGACCCCGTTAGGCGATGATTTTCAATAAAATACGAAACATGTCTTCCATCAATTCTGTTAAGGAATGTTTATGCAAAATTTGAAGTAGATCGGACCAAGGAATCACGTTGTCCCATACAAACTTTGCCCCCGTTTTTCACCCCCTTAGGGGTAGAATTTCGGAAAATCCTTTCTTATCTACGTCATACAAAGAACACACCCTCCAAGTTTCAGGCCTCTACGATCAGCGGTTTAGGCTGTGCGTTGATTCTCAGTCATTCAGGACAAAGCATTGATTACAATTAATCTTACATTTCAGACCATATCACCAGAAGATACAATGGGTGAAGAGAGTCGTCCAAGCGATGAAGAAACAAAACAAGCTGTAGATAACATCATGGAAGTAAGTAGTTTTCTTATCCACCAACAATCTTTAAAACGAAATTCTAAGCTTTTAAAAATGAATTTTAATACAAAATAGCTTTACGAAGACATTGAAAAGAATACCTTTTGGAGCCTGGCGCCATTTTGTATTTTTTTTTTCAAATGGCAGCGCTCTTTTAAACCTACATCGATTGGGGACACCCATAGAAACAAAAAATACTAGGGTGTGTGTATGTCCTAAAACGTCACGTTATTTGTAAAAAACATTGATGTTTGACAACTTCAATAACCATGAAAATTACGCATTAAACGTTTTTACGCATTCTATCGTGCTAGAATAGCTAGATTGATTTATTATATAATGTAATTTTTTATTTAAAGAGCCTTTTGCAAAAAAAAAAATGCTGGCCGAAAAGTATGCCAAAATCTTCGAATCCTTCGAATACTATATAATATGTATACTACAGTAGTACCAACTGATATACCTACTTACCGATGTACCAGCGCAGAAGATACATTTTCAAACCGCGGGAAATGCTATTGGTCGGCAGCTGCCGCCATGTGTGCGGAGGGGCGTGACTTGCGAGTGAGACGGAACTAACAGCTGCACTGTATTATGTACCTTATAGTAGTGATCTATGGTTGTAAGCTTTAAGCATTCTTTCGTTAATCTTCGGGCTATACTTTTTCTGTGCGAATGAAGATGTACAGTCGAGGACATAAATATGTATACACTTTTTGAAATTCAAAAGCGATTTTCTCGCATGTTTAACATTTAAGTGTTAAGCTATTACACAAATCATAAAAGTATATGTTAGAAGATTCTGCCTTTATAATATCTTATAATTTTAATCAGTAGTTTAAGAGGAAACCGTTGTTGAATTTTACTAATTGTATACATATTTATGTCCTCGACTGTACCTACTTTTATGTATGTATGTTTGATTCTCAACAATGCTGTAATGTAATAGCACAGTCTAATAACCATACAGTCGGTCGACGAAGCCGTCTAGACAGGGCAATCGTGCGGGGTGTGAGGGACGAGACGCGGGAAAGCCGTTACCGACCTGCGAACAAAATTATGTTAGTAGCTCGGTAAACAGCATTCAGGGCTAACGCGTGTTTGTGTCTGTAATTATTTTATTTAAAATGGTGCAAACGACGTGTGCTGTGAGAGACTGCAAGTCTTCATCCTATTTAAATAAAGATCTGCGGTTTCATCAGCTTCCACACACAGACGAAAGGTAAATAAATCATGGTTTGTTATCGTAGAGTGCATACAATAATAATTTTATATTTGTCATGTCGTGTCAAATTAATAACGCCAACAAAATGGCCGAATGGCGGACGGTAAAAAATATCTAATAGGTACACAGGTATAGGTAACAGGCACAGGGCATGAGTGTTTGTTTTTTTTTTTTTTTTTCAATAGTTCTGATGATGGAGTAGGAGGGTAAGCACTGGAACTCCATAGTGGAACATCGTATCCTAGCCGTGTTTGGGTTTGTTGGAATTGTCGTGAGATGAACTTTGACCATGTATGGTTTTCAGGGTCTGATGATGGAGTAGGAGGGTAAGCACTAGAACTCCATAGTCGAACATCGTATTCTAGCCATGTTTGGGGTTGTTGGAATTGTCGTGAGATGAACTTTGACCATGTATGGTTTTCAGGGTCTGATGATGGAGTAGGAGGGTAAGCACTAGAACTCCATAGTCGAACATCGTATTCTAGCCATGTTTGGGGTTGTTGGAATTGTCGTGAGATGAACTTTGACCATGTATGGTTTTCAGGGTCTGATGATGGAGTAGTTATTATAATATTGTTTAAAATATAATAATGCTAACAATGTTTTATTGTTATCTGCAATAAATAAATAATTTTGTAAATATTGTTTACTTGTGACAACCCTGGCCGTCGCGATACTGTCTAGACGTTGTCGGCATTTTTCACAAGATCAAAGGCGTCGGACGACTGTATGGTTATTAGACTGTGGTAATAGGGAATGGATTTAGAGTAACTACCAGAGCACGGGGTTCTTCAAGGAGGGTGTGAATTCTTGCAGGTTCGGCCACGCTAAGAGGCTCTCCCAAAAGCATCTGTTCCACACTTGTTAAAGGCTACCCTCCGTTGGGTCAAGCCCCTCAGCCCCCCCAAATCGAAATTCTGGTAACCGCTTACCGTCAGGCGGGCAGTACGCTTATTTGCCAACTAAGTGGTATAAACATCTTGATTGGGTGCTTGGATTTTCGACACCTTCAAAGGACTGTTAATTTCAACTTTATTACATAGTCCTGGGAGAAAGGGTCTGAAGATGTTGCTATGAGGGTTCCATTTTTTCTTTTGAGGAACTCTAAGAAGAGCTAAAACTACAATGGTACCATCTTATTTTACAGAAAACCACGGATCAATCAGGGGATATTGAGACAGTGAAGTTGTCAGATACATCTGACAATGAAGCGGACTCGGAAAAGAAGATTGCAAAACGTAAGAATAGTGTCCTCAGACAACTGCTGCTTGACAGTAGACGTTAGTATATTTTTCCTGTACTAAATAAATGTATAATTCTTTATACATACGCGACAAGAGAAACAGATGAATAAAAAGTAAAACATTGAACATTCAATAATATCGTGTGATGTCTAAAAAGGATTACGACGCTGTTTTACTCCAGGGTATGTGGTACACACGACTACAAATCAAGCTATGCATTTCTAGTATAAGGTGACCTCCCATTGTACGGAAATCCTATACAATGCGAGATCAGCTTATACTGGCAAGTTATAGCTTGATCTGTAGCCGTGTGTACATACTTCGGAACTGATTTTCAGTCGAACCCCTTTTCGACATGATGAATATCCGGACAACAAAAGCACAATAAAAAAACCATCGGATTAGTAGTTCCAGAGATTAACTTACATCCAAACATATACTCTCTTTATAATTATGTATTAGTGTAGATTTAGATATTGACTAGCTTTCCGTCCGCGGTGTTTTATCCCCATTAAAAGTTGTGTACACAATGATTATTACACATTTGTGGTGCCATAAAAACAAAGGCAGTTATTTTTCGCCATTGTGTGAATTCAGATTTACGTATTTATATTTTCCCAGTCGTAGAATAATCGAATAAAATTCTGTACATAATATATTGAGAATACATAATATTATTCGTTATTCGTCGAAAAATCTATGTCCGAATAAAGTCGAGTATTTGAATAATATTGGCGGCATATCTAGTAAAATATAATAGACTTCTAGTATTATCTTTTTTAAATCAATGTTGGGTTGGTCTTGCTGAAGTTACCAGCTCTGAAATTGGAAAAATGAATTCCATAAATTATTATCTATCATCATCATTATCTACTTGCCCTGTTGCCATCATTCGGCTCTTCTATCCGTCATATCTGCATTTACTCCTTTCTTACTCATATCATATTTAACACAATCCATGCAATCTATTTTTCGGTCTTCCTCTTCCATAACATTTTTATCGAGCAAATTTTTGCTATAATTATTTACATGTATATTATAATAATTAGGAAGGCGGGCTGATAACGAATATTATTTACCAGAAATATTCCTACAAAAATCTAAAGTTAGTTGAGAAATTTATACTGCAGATCTAAAAACGCTACATTCTATGATCCACATTAAACACGAACCCCCTTATTAATAAATAAGGTGTAAGTCAAGTATAGTAATACCTAGGTTTTAAATATATCCGTCACTTTCTAATGTCATATAACAAATAGGGCTGGGGCTACCTTAATACCTGGGTGTTACAAGACTGACTTACACCTTATTTATCAATAAAGGGGTACAGTAGTACCCAACTGATATGGATATGGATTTTCAAATTGTATTTTCTTTTTTGGCTTCACTTTCGTGTTCGGCGCGCTCAATCTGTCTTTTATTCTGTAATCTGTGGCCATATCATAACAGTATTTTTCATATTAAAAACAACTTTAAAATAATATTAATATGGAATATTTTTAACAGATGAGTCAAATGAAAGCAGCAACCAATCGTCGAACAAGACTAAGAAACTGGAGATTGCTACGCAAAAGAACTTTGTCAATATCGTGGATTTGGAAGAAAGCTCCTCTGAAGATGGTAAGTGTAGAATTGATTTTACGTGTTTGTAACAGGGTAATCCGTACTTCCGTGCTTCGGAAGGCACGTAAAACCGTTGGTCCCGGTTATCACTCTGATAGTCGTTAGTTAGTTAGACAGAATGATAACTCGCAAAAGTAGGTTGACCACTAGCCTGCCTCAACAAATCCGCAGTGGACAAGCGAGGTGGAGTATATGCCCATTCCCTTTCACTCTCATGGGAAGAATTGTGAAAGGAGTCCCCTTAAGGTAAACAGGGTACTAGAATCAATGGTTTATTTAATACTATTTTTGGCCTTCGTTTGGTTGGCTCAAAATTTACCGTGGTCAGTAATGATGTAGCCGAAGGTGGCAAGGACACAAAGCGTAGAAAGAAACTTATGAGTTGGCCTTCAACTGACAAGAACCGTCAAAAAAGAGAGCATAGCGTTTTTTCCCTAAATCGCTTTCTCAATGAGCAGCTCGACTGTATAATTACCTCTACCTTACAGAATACCGCATCCAAATAACTTTATGTTGAGTATGTGCGCGTGAGTAAGGTCGCCAGAGTTCATTGGGGAGGAAAAAGGGTCGGTATCACGCGAGTAATGGGTGTTGCATGCATTCATATGGCTACAGTTACCGCTTACCACCAGGTGGCCGTCTTCTTTCGAACATAATTTTTTGGAACTGTTGACCATTGGCAATTTTTTTTCATATTTGATAAGATGCCACGGATGAGAGATCAAATGAGCAACCAGAAGAACAGCCCACCTCACCTGCAGACAAAGACAGTGTGACGTCAGTGAACATTCCCCTCGGTGTGGAGGTGATGTGTACCGTATCTGGGGCAGGTGGGATGTCTGAGATGCGGCACAAGGGGGACGAGATGATCATCAGCGGGGTGCCGAAGCCACCGCCGCACAAACCGGTCAGTGATTACTGATTAAAAAGTATATTGTTTTCAGGGTAATTACGTTCAGCGTTAAGTTAAAAAAATATGTGATTATAAATTTGATAACAAGTTTTTTTTTTTTTAATTAAATTGTTTTTTTAAGTTTCGATGCTAAAACGCAAGTGTCGAATTTGAGGAGAAAGATAAACTTAAAATTTTAAGTCTCCCAAAACAGCAAGATTACGTATGCATACGAAATATATCAGAGTAGCTGTCTCCTGCGGTTTCACCCGCGTTCCCGGGATGAAAAGTATCCTATGTCCTTTTCCATACCATGGGCTGCCTGCCAAATTTCATCGTGTTCGGTATAATATTAGTTAGGATAGTGGAATATCAACCATAGATGCTAGAAGGTTTTTCTTAATGTCAATTGTTTCTTGTCCCCTTCTGACATAGGAAAAACGCATTTATTCTCATTCCATCAAGGGTTATTATAATTATTATTTTGTTCGCAGGCAAGATTGAACACAAGTGAAGTGACTATCAAAACTGCTAGCACAGCTTCGACGCTTGTTATACCGGAGGTATGTGAATAACCAGGGCTATTTCTGTAATGTAAGGTAATCTGTACCGGCGCGCTTTTTTTTAATACTTTTTCTTGTTTTAACAGATTCCAAAACTAGGTCTAGAAATTTTCAACATAGATTCGGACGAAGACAGTTGCAGTGGAATGAAAGGTAATCAGACTATTATACGCCGTTTTGGAATAAAGTAAAGATGCTTTTTAAGGAGGATATCCACTAGTGATGTGTAGCGAGGAATGTGCTTAAGCTGACAAAAGGATTGCGTCATTAGAACTATAACGTCAAAGTGAAGCGATGTTTTTGACCTGGTGCCATCATCACCTTTCTACCATCGCACTGCTCGCCGGCGATGTGGAGTTCATCCTCACATCCTCGAGCCGCCTCGATCGTCCACACAACGTTTTAGTCGGACGTTCTTATTGCGGACCATTAGGATGTGGAATGAGCTCCCCGTTACGGTTTTCCCTCAGCTCTACGATATGGGGTTCTTCAAAAAAGGCGTAAAAAGAGCTCTACAAGGTCGGCATCTGCGGCTCTACATTGGCATCCCCCTGGTATTGCAAATTTCCATAGGCGGCGGTGACCACTTACCATCAGGTGGCCCGTCCGCCTGCTGGTCAACCTATTGACATTAAAAAAAAAGATCTATTGGTCAGCTAAAACATTCCTCGCTCACATCTCTGGTGGATATCCACCCCCTGGGAAATAATTTGGTTTTTTCTCCGTGGGTGAAATGTGGGGTGGAACCAGTCAATTCACATAGTATTATCATCTATATTTGTTTATTCATAAACAATATTGATCCATGTCATCATACTCCTCTGGTTTTGTATGGAGTTTATATTTGGTTTCATAATGACATAAGCTAAGTCCAATAAGGAAGAGATTCTCAAAATTTATATATTTTTAGATGTTTCAACCGCCTCACCGAAGAGTGACATAACAGAAGAGATAAAAGAGACAACAAAAGAGAAATGTATAAATCTGGCATGTAAAAGTGATGGATGCGTCCCGTTTGTGCCAGCAAACGCTTCAACTGTAGCGTTCTTCAATTTCAAGAAAAAGAGACGGCCTATAGTCTGTCAGAATTGCGCCGATATGGTCGCCACGAGAGCTCAGGTATTGTTGTCTCTTTCTATTTGTATCCGAAAGAATAACCCTTTCTAACCGAGCCATTCACATCTTTATTTAAGAGCTGTGCTCTTGTCGGTGTAGCTTCTTCGATTCTGCTCTATCATTACGAACATTTTGCACCTCCTTATACGACAAGACGTCTATTTTTGCCGTCACTTGATCTATGTAACTTATTCTTGGTCTTCCTCTTCCTCGCTTTCCCTCTATCTTTCCTTCTATTATGGTTTTGACAAATTCGGGCCATACATCTTTCCCCTACTATTCTCTATCGTCTCCATAATGTGCCTTTTCTCTTTTACTCGATTCAATACTTCCTCAGTCGTCACCCTCTCGGTGTTTGAAATCAAAGAGTGGTTCTCTGGTGAAACCGGGGGGCGATAAGATATTATAATATTCCAAAGGGTGGATGTAGCATTATTATGTAGATGGCTCTGGAAGTTGGACTTAAAATGGGGAAAAATGTATGGAACAGGTCTTTTTCTCGCCATTTCACAATTGGTCCCAAAGAAAAAGTGGGCCATTCATTATCGATATTCATATTAATAGTTCCACCTCAAAACCAATACAATGTACGAAAAAAGGATCGTATAAGAATTCCTTCTTTTCCTAGTCATACCTTTTTTAGCTCAGAAAAAATAAATGACTTTGACCCTAAAGTCCTTATATCAATTTCAGGACTTAGTCGAAGGTATAAGAAAATTCACGCCCATACTAGACCTAGACGCTGGCAAGGAACCTCAGGAGCTCGTGGAAATATCAGATTCCGAGTCCGAAGACGAGAGCGAAGTGGTTGATGAAGTGAAAATGGTGATTGGCGAGAAGGTAGCTAAGTAAGTAGTAGCTAGCTTGACGGTTCATCCGAAATGGCGATAGATGGGATGTAATGGTATATTGCGAAAAATCCGCCAAATTCGCCTCACATAATTAATGCCCTGGGATCGCAAAATTAAACCATTGGCCCGAAATTTAATTTTCTAATGAACTGGAAACTTTGTTTGGCATATCCTATCCTACTATCAAAATCAATAAGTAATGTATTCAAGTTTAGACCCCGTTGCACTTATGAACGTTAAGTAGGCTAGGTACATACAGTTGAATCTACCACTATTCTTACTAATATTATAAAGAGTTTGTTTGTTACGCTTTCACGCCTCAATTACTCAACCGATCGTCATGAAATTTTGCATGCAAATAGCCTATGGTATGGCAAAGGACAAGGACTTTTTATCCGGGAACGCGGGTGAAGCCGCGGGGGACAACTAGTAATATTATAGATGTGAAAGTTAGTGAGGATGTGATTCGTGAAGATGTTTGTTACTCTTTCAAGCAAAAACTACTGAATTTATTTGGATGAAATTTGGCACACAGAGGAATGTATTCTGGATTATCACAGGATTCTTTTTATCTCGGGAAAGCAATACATCCTTCGGAAATGCGAGTAATATTTAAAAAAATTGCCTTGCTATGTTGGAAGTTCCTCATTTGAAGAAACGGCAAGATTTACAATAATAATAATAACCATGACCACTATCAAACCACTGCTAAAATTATCACGGAAGTTCACTCGGTCCTAGAACCGCGTATCTTCGCAGTATTAACAAAATTCTTAAAATCTTGAAAATCTACATGTAAAATGTACTTTATTACAAAAAGTAGTACACACGGCTACAGATCAAGCTATACATTTCCAGTATAAGCTGATCTCGCATTGTATGGGATTTCCGTACAATTGGAGGTCAGCTTATACTAGAAATGTATAGCTTGTTCTGTTGCCGTGTGTACAAGTATAGAAAAAAAAATACAAAAACGATTTTCATCTAGCGGGCAGTGATAGATAGATAGATAACTCTTTATTTTACACCAAAAAACAAAAACAACATAGAAAACAAAAGTACTTAAAATTAATTACTGTACAATGGGCGGTCTTATCGCTAAGAAGCGATCTCTTCCAGACAACCTTAACCAGTGATACCTAAACAACGTAGAACCTGCATTATATATATCATTGGTGTTCCATCAGTTGTGACACAAGGTAAACGTTGACACCAGGTAAATATTGGTAAATTCCAAACTAGTGGTAACTTCAACCTGAACTTTACAGATTCCTCGAAGAGAACCTAGCGGATATGCTAAATGAAACGTGGAAGAAGTTCAAAATGGACGAACGTCTACTAGAAACACAAGAACTGTTGAGCAAGGAGCTAGAGGACTTAGAGAGTAAGTACTTTATCTATCTATCTATCTATCTATATATATAAAAATGAATTGCTGTTCGTTAGTCTCGCTAAAACTCGAGAACGACTGGACCGATTTGGCTAATTTTGGTTTAGAAATATTTGTGGAAGTCCAGGCAAGGTTTAAAAGTAGGGTAGGGTAGGGTAGGATAGGGCATCACGTGAACGAGGTCGCGCCGGGCAGCTAGTTATAGATTAAAATTTTAAGAGTATTAGAATATCGCACTTGGGGCAATGCAGTTTCCTGTCCGTGAAATAATTGTTCAAATCCGACTGGTAGTTCCAGAGATTAGCCCGTTTATACAAACACCTCTTCTGCTGTATTATATTATATAGGTAGTATAAATTAGTATAGATAGTATGGATTTCATAGGCGGTGGTTCTTTTGGGCTCTTTTTAATTGCTATATATTTTTAACCGACTTCAAAAAAAGATGGAGGTTCTCAATTCAGATGCAGTTTTTATTTGTTACCTCATAACTCCGCCATTTATTAACAGATTTGGAAAATTATTTTTTTGTTAGAAAGGTACACTTCCTATTTGACCCCATTTTTATCTGTAAAGGATTTGATTACTTTTTAGTGTACTTTGAAGTCGGTTTATGTTTTATGTAGAACAGTTTTTTATGTTAGATAAATACACGAAATACACTAACCCCCTTACTCATAAAACGTTATTTAACTAATATACTGTTTAAAGGGTCACGTAAATAAAATCACTATTGTCTTTGTCAAATAATGTGACATTATTTACGTGACCCTTTAAACAGTATATTAGTTAAATAGCGCTTTATGAGTAAGGGGGTAAATAATTAAGTTCTCTTCATACAGATCAAACCAAGGAGATAGACGATATATTCAACGAGTGTCAGATGGCAACAGACAAACTGCGCAATGAACTGTACTCTACATTCGAAGGCGAGAAGCAAGAACTACCGGCATTGATCATATTCGATACACCTTATAGTGAGGTAAATACGAGGTTTATACTATAAACAAGCATACGGCTCGCCTGATGGTAAGCGGTTACCGTAGCTATATGTACGCTTGCAACACAGGAGGCATCACTCACGCGTTACCGACCTTTCCTCCCTCCCCAATGAGTTCTGTTAACTCACACGCAGGAACACAACATAAAGTTATTTAGTTGCGGTATTCTGTAAGGTACTTCCTCAGTCGAACTGCTCATTGAACGAATAAACTCGATTAATAAGCGAATGCCCGAAAAAATTGTGTTTCTGGCTTCATGTATGTTTCATTATAACAATATCTAATCTCACTAATCCTTACTATCCTTACTATAATAATATTACAAACCAGAAAGTTTGTACGTATGTTTGTTACTTTTTCACGCAAAAACTACAGACTGGATTTTAATGAAATTTGGCACGCTGATAGAATATGTTCTGGATAAACACATAAGGTACTTTTTATCCCGGGAAAGTAATGACTCCCCCGGGTACGTGGGTGAAACCGCGGGGCGCAACTAGTATTATATAGGGTGACTGGTATGATAACAAACAACTTTCCCAAAGAAACTAATAGGAATAAGTAACTAAATTAAATAAAAGCTGATGGTGTATACTTATTCTTGTTAGGTACTAAATATTATGGGGTCATGTACTAAGAAAATAAAAATAAATAGATTCTTTAGGAAAAAAAATTGTTATCATGAGTACAATCATGTGTCTAAGTATCGTTTACTAATTAAATTACCATTCACCCTATATATGTGAATGTTTGGGTTTTCAGATGTATGTGCCTCAAAAACCTCTTCAGTTCTGTCTAAGTTTATTCGGAATGAGAGTTATAAGGGTCTGTTTATTGAAACTGGAAACTATAATAGATAATGCTTTTTTATAACAGTTCGTTCTTCCCGAGGACCAAGTGACTAGGTTGAATTCAGTGGAGGTAAGACTCAAAACATATATTTTCCATTGACAATCAATAAATATCAAGATATTATAAGAATGGTTCTCGCCATGAATCTAAAACCTCTTGATAAATGGCGCCCATTTATCCAATGTGGGCTAACACGCTTGAATTATCCGCGAGAGGCGCTAGTGTAGCGTGGGTCTCTAGAAATTTCAAATGTATTTAACGCGAATTATTCATGGTTATTGTAAAATTGTGCCATTCCAGATTAATTATGGCAGACATATTTGCAAATCGATACCAACTTTTTCAACACTGAGGCATAATTAGTTTTTTTTTTTTTTTAATTATTATTGTGTATAGGCCTGTGTTTGACCACAATCTCACCATGATAAGTGATGATGTGGCCGAAGGTGGTAAGCACACAAAGCCTAGAAGGAACTAGCTCTCAAGCGCAGCTGTCGGAACACACCGATAGATGCTTGGCGACAGATTTTCAACTTGACGGCTCAAGCTCAGTGTAGGATTCGAACCCGAGACCTTTGTCTCGGTATCCGACGTCACTGTTACTGAGCCATCATCGCTTAAATTTATTATCAATTACCAGCTGTCCCTCGCGGTTTCACCCGCGTTCTCGGTGTAAAAAGCCTATGTCATTCTCCATACCATAGGCTATCTGTATGCCAAATTTCATACTGATCCGTTGAGTAGTTGAGGCGTGACGGCATAACAAACAAACATACTCGCTTTCGCTTTTATAATATTAGTTAGGATATTGGCCCTGCCGCGCTAAAACGACTTTTTCAACAACAGCGATAGGACCCACTCGCTAGTGGCGCCAACTGGTGGCTTACTAAAATACTACTCATTATTAAAATATGTTGTATGTTTGTACAGCCGCGTCAGAGCAAGCGTCGCTTATCGTCGGCGAGTGAAGCCGCGGCGCCGGCCAAGCGAGCCGCCATACCGCTCGGATACACTCCGCTGGATACCGACGCTAATGCACAATATTTACCGGTAACACTTAGATATATACAAGAGAATTGTCTATAAGCCCATATACTTGGTGGAGAATTCGAGATGGCATATTTTCGAAACCTATGTTGGGTTAGTCATGCTGAACAACTTTTATTATGGGACCAACACTGAATTCTCAAAAAAAAATGTTTACTTTCCATACATTATGATCGAGCAAGGTTGACATTTACTATTGGAAGTAAATTTTTTTTTTGGGAATTCACTATCGGTTCCATAGTAAAAGTTGTTCAGCATGATTAACCCAACATAGGTTTCGAAAATATGCCATCTCAAAATCTCCACCCAGTATAAGGTCCTTCTAAAGTCTTGGCGTATATTTTGAGGGATAGATATTATAGGTCGGTCATTAGTAATAAAAAAAAAACCGTCTGATGGTCCAAGAGAAAACAAAAAACCAAATTGTACTTTATGTAAGTACCAAGTATTAATTTATAAATAATGAGGTATTTACATTGTACGGATTTTTTTATATTTATTATCCTATTAAATAGATACAAAAGTTTTTCAATTACGCACGTTCAGGATGGAGACAAAAATGATAAAATGTGTAACGAACGAACGCGGCGATACAACGCATTGGCTGCCTTTCTGTCTGGTATACCTAGATATATCAAAACTTTATTTAAATTTCAGGATAAAACACCAGCGCCTGTAGACAACTCGATGAAAATTGACGATGATGTAAGTAATATAAAATGTTTTTTTTTTAAATATATATATACCTTAGATGTACCTGTACGAAAAGAGTCGCTAGACTAGATGATTTTAAAATGTTATAAATTTATAATATGGTTTATCTTCTTTTTATCCAAATTCCAGGCGTATTAAAATAAAACCGGCCAATTGCGAGTCGGGATCGCACTCGAAGTGTTCCGTTAAAATGTTTCTTGTATGGCTCTTTAATTCTAATTTTTTATTATTTGTTGTTATAGCGGAAAATGCGGCAATAGAAAAACCTACACATTTTTTTTTAATTTTAAAAGTCTACTTATTACATTTGAGATACAGCACACTGACAGACAGACAGACAGACGGGCCGACGGACAGCGGAGGCTTACTAATAGGGTCCCGTTCGGCACCATTTCTGTTTCTTTTTTATACGACTAAGTCGGTAAACTAGCATACGGCCCGCCTGATGGTAAGCGGTTACCGTAGCCATATGGACGCTTGCATCACACAAAAAGTATCGCTCACGCGTTACCGACCTTTCCACCCTCCCCTATGAGCCCTGGCGACCTTACTCACGCGCAGGAAGACAACTTTACACAAAATAAAGTTATTTGGCTGCGGTATTCTGTAAGGTCTACTTCGACAGTCGGCCTACGCTACGCTCTACCTCTCTTAAAACTCTACTTCTCTTAACCGTTTAACCATAAAAACACCAATTCTAGCTACGTGTTAATTATGTTATTATCTCCACATTATGTCCCCCAACTCGCTATCCCCCTAGTGGTACTAATTCTGTCCCCACTTGTCCCCCAGCGAGACGTATCAGTAGTGCAGCTGTCGGCAGAATCAGCTCCGGCAGACCTGCCCGCGCCCGGGGACCTGGTGCGCGCACCCATCAAGGCAGGCATGCCGGTCTTTGCCATGAGGAACGCGTTCGGGTCGTGGTTGAAGGGAAAAGTTCTGGAATGCCAGGCTAAAGGGACCACGGTGAGTGTTGTATTTTAAGTGATTTTTTTGTTGTGAATCGAAGAATTTATGTAAAGTAATGTAATACAACGTGTAACGAAAGGGGTGAAGACTAAAGCAGGTACAGACTATAAAAAGTATAACGTTTTTTTTTATGCCACTTAGTTGGCAAACAAGCATAACGCCCGCCTGATGGTAAGCAGTTACCGTAGCCTATGGACGCTTGCAACACCAGGGGTATCAATCGCGCGTTGCCGACCCTGAAGAAATCTCTTCACACCCTTTTTGAAGAACCCCATGCTGTACTCCAATAGGAAAACCACGGCGGGGAGCCATTCCACAATCTGAGCGTCTGCAGAAGAAAACTCCTTTGAGCCCGCACAGTTCGAAACAATTCTGGTTTCAATATGTTAATAAAAATTATATTTGTTATCTGTGCGCGAATAGATCCGATACTATAACCTTGAAGCCCAATTTCGCTGACACTTGTCTCTTCACTTGTAGAGTAATCAAACGTTCACAATGTGCCGAGTGAAGTTCGAGCACAAAGTGAAGAACCCGTGCAAAGTGCTCTCCGCTCGCTGTCTCGCTTACGCCGAGCCGGCTGAAGTCAGGATGACTATCGGTAAGTTAACACCGAATAATAGTTTAAAGATCTGCTCCTACTCAATATAGCAAATGCGAAAGTGAGTTTGTTTGGTGCCTCTTGACGTCTCAACGAAGATTTTTGTTCCGAGTCTGGCATACTCCTAGGCGCCATTTTGTTTTTCTTTTCAAATGGCGAGGCATGACTATATCTATATACCACGGATGGGGACACTAGGATATATAGTATATAGATCAATCTAGATATTCTAGGTACCATAGAATGCGTACTAAATATTTATGAGTATTTTTTATAGGTATTGGAGTTGTCAAACATCGATATTTTCTTGCAAATAACTCTCCTTAAGTAAATCAGGATTGCTTAAGTTGCCGGAGATTAAAATCTGGGCACATGATGTGAGTGTGTTCTCTTAAATTAATATTCGTAACGTTTGCCATGTGTCTATCGCCACTGCAAAATTGACAAGGCCGTTTTAACACGAGACGATAACGTCACCGTAAAAATGTCGTGACGATTTATTGTATATGCGGTGCGGTGTCGTGTGTGAATTCGGGTCATAGAAATGTATTGTCCGCTAAATCGTAACGTCATTTTTATGGTGTCGATATCGTCTCGTGTGAAAACAGGCTAATAGTGTGTCCAACTTTTAATATTTTTGGGTTAATGAGATGGTATAAAAATTATACCCTCTCCTCTTATATTTGAAAGTTGTTAGAGTGATATGAAAATGAACCTTAGATTAAAGAGATGGACCTTATTTTTAAGGCAATACGGTTCACTTTCATATCACCCAGACAACTGTCACAGGTATCAAACTATATTTTATGAACATATAGTGCTAGAAGTTTATCTTTATAGGTACAAGAGTGATAGCACTGTGCAGAGACTCGACGAACACTGGTAAGAAGGACTCTTTCTACGCGGGAGTAGTCGCTGAGATACCTAACCCTGTCAATAATTACAGGTAAGTGTTATATTTAGATGATTTGCCATTTTTAGTTTGATAGACAATTTTTTGCCTTAGTATTTTTGTTATGATGTGGCTGAAGGTGGAAAGACATAAAGTCTAATTGGGAGCCGGATCCCAGGTGCAGCTATCTAAATACACATGGCGATATATTATGAACTTGAGGGTGGTAGCCAGCCAGGCGGGTACTACGAAGTACCCTGTACTATTTTTTTCAGGTTTTCTCCCAAAGCTCAAGCTCATTTGTTTAATTCTTACCCATGGCTACCGCTTTGGCATTCGATGTCATTTAACCTTGCATTGCCTCAATCCATCGAACGCAGTCTTTTTTTTTTACGTCTAAGTCAGTAAACAAGCGTACGGCCCACCTGATGGTAAGCGGTTACCGCAGCCATACGGACGCTTGAAACACATGAAGCATCGCTCACGCGTTACCGACCTTTCCCCCCTCCCCTACGAGCTCTGGTGACCTTACTCACGCACAGGAACATAACTTTACATAAAGTTATTAGGCTGTGGTATTCTGTAAGGAGATACTCCCCAGTCGAGCTGCTCTTTGAGCAAATAAACGCTACGCACTACCTCTCTTAAAACTGTCTTCTTTGTCTTCCGATTTAGAACCTTCCTATTTAGGACTTCAACAACTTAATGAAATAATTCGAAATTAAGTTTGTCCCATCATGATTAAATTTGGCACACAGGTCGATCATACCCTGGAATAACAAATGGGATAGTTTTTATCTTGGAAAAACATTAGAACCCTCGGTAAAGCGGGTGAAACCGCGGGCCGAAAACTAGTTTAATATATGACTTTGAACTCAATGATCCCATATTGTAACAGGTACCTAGTATTCTTCGACGATGGCTACGCGCAATACGTGGTACACAGCGACACCCGTCTTGTATGCGAGT
Organism: Achlya flavicornis; assembly: GCA_947623365.1. Classification (NCBI taxonomy): domain Eukaryota; kingdom Metazoa; phylum Arthropoda; class Insecta; order Lepidoptera; family Drepanidae; genus Achlya; species Achlya flavicornis. The sequence continues at coordinate 18,337,689 of OX392467.1, read as the reverse complement.
GTTCGCATCTAGTGTGGGAAGAAGTCCACCCATTTTCCCGGGAATTCGTCCGGGATTACTTGCTGGCTTACCCGGAGAGACCGATGGTGAGACTCCACGCGGGACAGAGCTTGAAGACTGAGTGGAATGGTCAGTATGTTTATTGAGTACTTGTATGAAACAAGCATACCGCCCGCCTGATGTAAGCGGTTACCGTAGTCTATAGACGCTGGCAACAACAAGGATATCACTCACGCGCTGACGACCCTGCAAAAATTTCTAAAAACCGTTTTCTCTCACCCTTGGGCTATGGGGAGTTCATTCCATAACCTGAGCGTCCGCCACAGGAAGCTCCTATGAACCCGCAAGACCATTAGAATAACTGAATATGATAACATTAGGTTTTATTCTCCTTGAGTAGTTAATTTAGTAATCGTTGACCAATCAAAGATTACTGAAAGATCATATCTATTCACTTTGTAAAGAAGTGAAGTGTCATCAGCGAACATTATTATCTCACGTAAGTTGTTGATGTAAATAAGAAAAAGAAATGGTCAAAGAATAGAACCTTGTGAGACCCCCCATCGTTACTGAGTATTAAGAGGAAACTTGACTATTAATATGAAACCTCTGAATTCTATCAATCAAGTATGAATAAAAAACCTAAAATGAATTTCTCTTTTACGGTAGTGGTTTAATTTCCTTAGTAGTATTTCATGGTGTACATAATCAAACGCCTGATGAAAACTCCTCCCATGCGTAAAAAAATATCAGTTATTCAGCGAACCCTAGTCAAATGTGAAGCAGTTAATTACTATTGAAATGTACTATGATTAGATCAAGTATTATTTTTTAAATCTACCCTAAGGGTGATAAGGTAATCGCGGGTGAACATGTGCAACTTTTTGTATATTTGGAAAAAAAACTGAAATAAGAAAAGATCTTCCACGACTGAAAAAAAAAAGCCTTGCTGGGTTTCTTGCCGGAGTCTTCTCAGTTTAAATGTATTTCGAACCGGTGGTAAATTCAACTGTATGTACCAATTTAACGTTCATAAGATTGTGACAAAGATAAAAAAAAAACTTTTTGATTTTGTTTTTTTTTTATGAACTGAGCTATTACAGCCTTCTTAGAATTCATTCTGAAATACCCCTCCAGGCAAATGGTGGGTATCAAGAGTGGTGGTAGTAGACGCGTCACTGGCACAAGTGCAGTTCGATGAAGATAACCGTGTGGAGTGGATATACCGCGGATCCACCCGCCTGGCGCCGCTCTACCTGGAGCTGCAGGCCGCCGAGAGGACCAGGGCCAGGCCGCTGCCGCGAAGCAAAAACCAGGCCAGGGTATGTACCACTCTATTATATAGGTATTAGGTCAGGTTTTTAATTGGGGACGTGGCTGTGAAGCAAGAAGAAGGCCAGGGTATGTACGTCTTTATTATCTAGGTATTAGGGCAGGTTTTTAATTGGGGACGTGGCTGTGAAGCAAGAACCAGGCCAGGCGACACTATTATCTAGGTAGTAGGGGAGACTCTTCATTGGGGAATTTTCATTGTTTAGGGACCGTAATACCCAAACTTAATATAAAAACGTTAGTACCGGTTGTCCGGTACACCCCAATAAGATTCCAATTATTTTTTATTAAAGGAAATGGTCATTTTAACATTACTTATTTCACAAAAAAGATGCATTTAATGTCGTTTTTGATCAGGAGATCGGGGTTAAACGAAGTCACTCAAGCAATATTGCTGAATGAAATCAATTCACAGCAGATCCTATGCAATTTATAAATAAATATCCTGGGACATTCCTCACACATGGTCATCTGATCCCAAACTAAGCAGAGCTTGTACTATGGAAACCAGATAACTGATATAATACTTTTAGGAATCAGAGACGGGAATAATTTAGAAAAATACAAATATCACCAAATTATCACTTTAATTTTACAAACTAAACAATTTATTATCAAATGAACGCAATAAAAAAAAAGTATTTAAGAGAAAAGAAAATAAAGAGCAAACAGAAAAAGGAACAAATCACAGTAGGCACATAAACTTTTCAAACGAGCAGAGGTTCTGCTTAGCTAGTGAACTCTACAGCGAATACTAGTCCGACTGAGCGTGCGAACACTTATAAATACATGTCCCCACTACTTGTCTACCCCCACTTCTAGTGACCTATTGATTCACTCTGCTAACACGGCCTCTCCTGACTGGAGGACGTCCTCGTGCTCCTATGTCTCAGATAGCAGTTTCTGCTGCATTGGAGGTGCCTGGTACAGGCTCTGGCACATCGTTGCTTTCGTCAGCTCGCTCAAGCGTGGACTCCGCATTATGATCATTATAGTCTGCATCTGAGAATGTAAACAAAACTTTCACAATCCTCAAAGTTTTTAGAGCTTTAAATGTAATTTCCAGAACTATTTCCCAGAGATTACACACATCATGGTAATGCAACAGAACCGCTGCAGACACTTCAGCTGCATCACCACAATCTCAAATTTCAATAAGGTTGGAACTCTGGTTCTCACCGGAGACACATAGACCCACAGTGAACCATGTTCACCCAAGCCAGAGAGGAAGCACGACGTTAGCTATCTCCGACCGACCGTAAGAAACATAGGCACGACGTTCGCTTATTTCTCACAACATGGTACCAAAGTAAGCATACCAAGTAACTTCTACACTTGCATGACATAGGCCCGACGTTAGCTTATCATACAAGTGCAGCGCAAACTAGCTCTCGAAAAAGGCAGCACACGTGTCAGGCAGGAGTCCACTCCCCTCGCCACGGCACCATAAATTGTGCTGCAGCCTGGGTCGTTTTTTCATAGGAGCCTGCCAGCCCTTGCAGCTCATATCGACCTTGGGAAAGCGCCCTGATCACACGGTACGGCCCGCGCATGCCCGAGTCGAGCCTGCTAGTCGCTTGTGCCTGTTTAATAACAAAAACAATTGAATTAGTTTCAAATAATCGAGGGGGTCTACGGTCCGCGTTCACGGTTGTGTCTTTGTTTATGCATCTCTCTGTGACTCACGGTTTTGATGAGAGTCGTCTAGGGCTAATATCTCTAGACAAGGCGACGTATGAGAGGTGTAGCCGCTTCAATGCCCATTAACAAGTCCAAGGGTGATTGCCTGGAGGTTTTCTGCTTGGTTATATTCAAAACCAACTGCAGTCGCCAAATAACGTTTGACCATTAGTTTTTTCGGTGGTTGCATTCCATGCGAATCCTGTTTAGTAACGTCCAACAGTAACGTTCAACTAGCCAGTTGGAGTGATGCATTTCAGCGTAATGAGATGTATATCAATGCCTAACTCTGTTACAAGTTTCGTAAACTCTGAACCCAGAAACATACGACCACGATCTGCTACTATTAGTTCTGGAGTACCTACCAAACAAGGAAATTGTATACCATTTAGGTGGCAAACAAGCATACGGCCCGCCTGATGGTAAGCAGTTACCGTAGCCTATGGATGCCTGGAACACCAGGGGTATCACGCGCTTGTTGCCGACCCTGCAGAAATCTCTTCACACCCCTTTTAAAGAACCCCATGCTGTACTCCACTGGGAAAACCACGGCGGGGAGCTCATTCCACAGTCTGAGCGTCCGCGGAAGGAAGCTCCTTTGAGCCCGCACAGTACGAAACAATTATGGTTTCAATGTGTGAGGATGGACTCTCCATCAATGGCGAGAGTTGCGATGATGGATGGTAGCCGTGGGCATCAGCTTAAACAATTCTACAGAACACTGTTCGTTGTACAAGCGGTAGAACACACATAAGGAGACAAAGTCTCTCCTCAGACTGAGGGGCTCTAAACCGCTTGTGAGCTCGGGATCATAGATAGCCAAAACTGGTTCGCTCGTAAGGTGCGAAATTATGTACGTTGTTGTTGTTTCGTCAATTTTGTGATAGAAGCGGTTTTAGTAGCAAAGCCAGATATATAGCGGCGGAAATTGACAGACTTGTTTTACAGTTTTCGGAATTGGCGCTTCAACCAAAGCTTGAACCTTTTGTTCGCTCGGCTGTACCTGACCCTGACTTATGGTACGTCTCAAGTACTCGATCTTAGTTGACAAAAAAGAGCACTTCTTTAAATTAATAGAAAACCCCGAATCGGTCAACGTCTGAAGCATTTTACGGGCCAGTAAACCCTCATTAACAGTATTGCTCAATATGAGTATGTCATCAATGTACACGAGGGTTTCAATTCTTAAAATTGCTTCAGCTACGGTCATTAGTGACCCGCTCATTGAGCCAAGCTTTAGCATCCCCCTTCAGACAATTCCCAATGCGAGACAAACACTGATTGTCATTCCAATTAATCGTTGATCAAAATTAGAAATATAGTAAGCTTGGTTTGATCTCACCGTAGTATTAATTGATCGTATGGCGTCGATGATACGATCAGTTATGCTGAGGTCGCGGTTTGTAACCGCACTCACGGAATGCCCCGGCGAGGACGGAGCTGCCAATTCTGGACACTCTGCCACAGTCGCGGTTACCACCCGCGGTCGCGGCGGCGGCGTCGTAGGGAACACGCCGGTGGCACTCGGCGCACGTGGCTGCGGCGAAGACCTCCGTCTTCCAGTTCTTTCAGTGACGTCAGTCGATCTAGAATTAAATTCATTGCATTGTTAGCAGAGCTACGTCTGTTACAGGTAAGACTAGACGCGAGTTTCGATGGTCAGAACTCAAATAATAGTTCCTGGAACGGGACCTACGATTCCTAGAACGCGAATCACGATTCCTAGAACGGCTTCTATTTTTTCGGTTATTATTAGGCATATTTTTTTTATCTACCCGCAATCTTGCGATGTAGATTTTAAACTTTTAATCAATGAACAAAACAATTGGGTGAAACCGAATAGCAAAATAACTAATACCTACACACTAACTCCTACACTGTAGGTAAAGAACAATATTAAATTGCGATAGTACTCACAAAGCAACTTTCAATGTATATTCGTAAACACACAACTTTTTACTGCTCAAAATCACACAGAATAAATTGGAACGTACTCACCAAAGATTTTCCAACGAATACTTTACCACATAACCACACCACTCACTTAAACAACGCTTGTTAAGAACAGCAAAATCGTTTTTACTTGTTTTTACAACTTGACAAATCAACCGCCTTAACTCAGATTTTGCAAGTGAAAATAATCGTGGGCTAAGAGCCAATACCACTTCTGATTTTAGGAATCAGAGACGGGAATAATTTAGAAAAATACAAATATCACCAAATTATCACTTTAATTTTACAAACTAAACAATTTATTATCAAATGAACGCAATAAAAAAAAAGTATTTAAGAGAAAAGAAAATAAAGAGCAAACAGAAAAAGGAACAAATCACAGTAGGCACATAAACTTTTCAAACGAGCAGAGGTTCTGCTTAGCTAGTGAACTCTACAGCGAATACTAGTCCGACTGAGCGTGCGAACACTTATAAATACATGTCCCCACTACTTGTCTACCCCCACTTCTAGTGACCTATTGATTCACTCTGCTAACAATACATATACTACTAATCGAAGCTAGTGATGAGGGTGATACGGGACATTTGCGAAAAAAGGGTCGCGTAATTGGTTGGAATAAACACGTTCGCGGAGCGCACGGGGAAGCACGACTTAAGTATCAGAATTGGTTGTTCCACAACAAACCCCAGACTGGAAAAATCTGGTGTGAGATGAGAGAAAGTCAAAAGATGTTTCGAAGTAAGCTGAAATGGTGTCAAAAACATCAAGATCAAATTAAGATGGACATCATTGCATCTCATAGATCGTCAAAAAATTTTAGCCAGTTTTGGAAATCAACCAATAAACTGAATGTTAGGCCTGGCTTGCCTGTGTGTGTTGCGGGGTGCAGCACACCGAGTGATATTGCCAATATATTTAAAGAGCAATTTAGAGTATCTTCTTCACTAGGCTCTCAATCTGAGATGTTCGATGCCGAGGAAGTCACTGATGGTGAGATCCTCTTTTTTTCTGCTAAAGAAGTGGACGAGGTGATACGCAGGATGGCGAGGGGTAAATCACCGGGACATGACGGCCTCAGTATCGAGCATCTTAAATATGCTGGAATCCATCTTCCTAGATTATTGGCAACATTCTATTCGTTGTGCATAAGCCACTCTTATCTACCGACTAACATGATAAGAACTATAGTAGTGCCAATCCTAAAAAATAAAACGGGTGACATCTCTGATCGCGCGAATTATAGGCCTATTTCACTGGCAACGGTTATTGCTAAAGTGTTGGACAGTTTGTTTGATAAGCAGTTAGATAAATACCTGTGTTTTTACGATGCGCAGTTCGGTTTTAGGCCCGGGCTATCTACCGAGAGTGCCATTGCATGCTTGAAACAAACTGTCCACTACTATAAGGACAGACACACTCCGGTGTACGCTTGCTTCCTTGACCTTTCCAAGGCATTTGACCTTGTAGCGTATAATGTCCTTTGGCGAAGGTTAAGAGAGGCGAGCGTACCACGGGAGATGTTGCGTGTATTCCAGTATTGGTACGGGAATCAGCTTAATTGTGTTAAGTGGGGTAGTGTTCTCTCTGAAGAGTACAGGTTGGAATGTGGGGTTAGGCAAGGGGGGTTGACATCTCCTAAGCTTTTCAACCTGTACATAAATGAGCTGATTGTTGCACTCAGCAGCAAGCCCGTCGGCTGTAGTATTGATGGCCTAGTAGTCAATAACTTTAGTTACGCTGACGACATGGTGCTGCTGGGTCCAACAGCCGGCTCAATCAGGGAGTTACTACGTACCTGCGAGAGGTACGCAGCTAGTCATGGACTTGTGTACAATGTACAAAAAAGTGAATATCTGATCTTTAAGGCCCCCGGAAGGAAGATTGACTACGATCCTTCTCTTTTTTTAAGTGGAGTACCACTCAAGAGAGTAACTCAATTTAAATACCTGGGACATTATGTTACCGAGGACCTTAAAGACCAGGTAGATATTGAACGTGAGCGCAGGGCATTGGCTGCTAGATGCAATATGTTGGCTCACAGGTTCTCTCGCTGTAGTGAGGAAGCTAAGGTTACATTGTTTAAAGCATACTGTCAAACCTTCTACACGAGTGCCCTGTGGACCAACTATACGCGGAAGGCAATCAGTGCCCTGAGAGTTCAATACAATAATGGCTTCAGAATTCTGTTGGGACTACCAAGATATTGTAGTGCCTCAACTATGTTCGCTCAGGCTAGAACCGACGACTTTTACGCGATCATGCGTAAAAAGAGCGCTTCCATACTCTCAAGGACGCGATCTAGTCCCAACAGTATCCTGAAGACGTTTTCGAGCAAATTTGATACGCCTTTGATAAAACATGCCATAGACATGTTAGTGCGATCAAACTGTAAATAGGTAAACAATGTGTATTATTATTATTATTTTATTTTTATTAATTTGTCATTTTATTTTATTTTATTTTATTTGTTAATAACATAGCTTTTAAGAAAAATGTATTACTAACAATTGGGCCTCGTTGTCAAAATAAACAATATTATTATTATTATTATTATATACTCCTTTTTTGTTTGTAAATACATACATACTTAGTATACATAATTACACCCAGACCCAGGACATACAGACATGTTATCAGATCCGAATTATTCGATCGAATTTAGTGTTTATTTTATTCGGGATATGTATGTCCTGGTACATGCATTCAAGGCCAATACATTACATTTGGGTAAGCGTGCTCCATCTTAGACTTTTTCATCGTCCTTTATGGAGGGTCAGCGACTAAACGCAAGACAAAAGATTTGCATAGTGTTATATATATGTTATCTTTGCAGTCTAACATGCCTTACGTGGAATACACAAGGACAGATGAGCAAGGCGGCAACAAGACTGATGAAATGCAAGTGCAAGAACAACAGCAGAATGAGGTACTTATTTTAATTATTTTCCTCTTATGTATAGGTCTGTATTTGACTACAATCTCTCCATGGTCAGTGACGATGCAGCCGGAGGTGGTAAGCACACAAAGCCTAGAAGAAACTGGCTCTGAAGTGCAGTTGTCAGAACACACCGATTGGTGCTTGACGACAGATTTTCAACTTGACGGTGGTAGTCTACCAGGTGGGTACTACAAAGTTATGAAATTAAAGTGGGCTCGTTATGGTCCGTTCACACAGACCGGCTCTGAGGGAATATCATATATTGAGACGCGTTTAAAAAAGAGCTTAGGATCACCCACCCGTTTCTGGACAACATTATATCCCTCCGGACCTTGAGTTAAACCACAGAGCATAGTTAATTCATAATATATATGTTGTGTTAGGAGATGCGTCGTCAACGCGCGGTGGCTAAGAAGTCGACAGCGACGCCCGTCGCGCCGACGCCGGTCAACATCGCCGGGAACTTGGACACCGTCACCAGCAGAGTTGTGGTATGTCAGCTTATACACTTACATCTCATCATCTGTCTGCATTGGTCCCAATTATTTATGGTAGGCGCACGGTCTGAGCACGGGCCTCCTTTCATGAGCTTGAAAGGGAATGGGCAATACTACATCACGCGTACCTAAGCGCAATGTATGCTATGTACAGTACGCGCGAATGATGGCCGATTTACAAACTGGTGGTAACTTCAGTAGATTTTACCTTCATAAGTGCCCTACTGGGGCCTAAATTGAATAAATGGCTTTGACTTTGAGTTTTCATGCTAAATTCAGGCCTTCTAGGCGGCTTGAAAACTCCAACAGTTGGTTGACCACTAGCCTACCTCTACCGATCCGCAGTGGGCCTGCGTGGTGGAGTATCTGCCTATTCCCTTTCACCCTGATTTGTGAATGGAGGCTTTCTTCTTTTTTTTTTCTGCTCAGCAGTGGGATATTATAGGCTGATGATGATGATGATTTACTTGTTTTAAAATGTACATGCTAAGATACAGGTCGGTTAAGTAAAGCTGGCACGTTCACACTATTTACACATATGCAATTTCACGATACGGTATGTTTTATTAAATATTTGCTTCCAATCAGTCAATTTTAACGGACGAATGCAAAAAATACCACTCTATATTATATGAGCAGTGGCAAAAGCAAAACAAAAACTGTCTCCTTCATACTCATAAGCTTGACCTTGCGCGAGAGAGACGGACAGGCTTTCCTTGATGCGCATGCAGTGCGACGTCACGCCGCTTATTCACAGACACTACATAAGCGCAACGTGTAAATGTGTTGAACGTGCCAGATTCTGTACGCGAATTATTCGAAGCGTGACTCTCTCTCTTTTTTTTTTCAGTACTACACTCCTAAGAATGCGGTGAGGCCGCTAAAGATGTCCGCCCACACGTGCGGTCCCAAGTGTAAGCGCACTGACGTACTCGCGCTGAAGGAGTTGCGAACTTACAACCCGCTCGCTAAACCGCTGCTCAGTGGATGGGAGAGGTGGGTCACACGTGTACCCCCTTCTTCTTAGTTTTAAGTTTGGCAACCAAATCCAAATTAGGGCTTATTTTTGCCAGTGTCTTGTTATATTATAGTTTCCAGTCACAATAAATCACTTTCACATTAGTCCTCAGTCAGTTACCGTCCATTAAAGTCATGTTTTACTAAAACTCTTCACGGACTTTTTGAGACTACTTGAAAAGTCACGATACACATTATTCATTTCACTTCACTGATACACATTGATCTTTATTGGATAAAATACCACCGATATATGCAATAAATCTCAAAATACACGAATTTAAGAAAATAAAAACGAAAAGGCAACGTCACTGCTAGTTCCCGCCAAAAAGTCGTGTACCCCCTTATCATATAAGTCTAGTTACAAAACGTGCCACTTAAGATGTGACTTGACACACCACGTGTTTGTCGTCTGACGTTGTTGATGATGGATGACTTCTCTTTAGCGGTATCTATTTTATTATATTTAATTGATAGTGAGTCAAGTCTCATCTTTAGTGGCACGCACTATAAACTATCTTATGTAATAAAGTCTCTAAAATGTATCTTCTCAGCTTACCTAGCTATAAACTTCAATAAAGAACTTAATTTACTGCACAAAAAAGTACACATTTCAGTGAGAGAATTGACATGTGAATCGCGATGTCGCGAGATGTAATCGAATTCTCTCACTAAAATGAAAAGTTAAAAATTTTGAGAAAGAGGATATCGCGCGATAAACTCATGAAATTAATAAGACTTAAAAATGATCACACTTTTAATTTATTTATGTACAGTCGAGGACATAAATATGTCTACACTTTGTGAAATTCAATAGATATTTTCTCTCACTGTATAGATTAAAATGTTACACAAATCTAATCATGTATGTTAAAAGATTCTACCTCCATTTATCTCGGTAATTTTAGTCAAACAATAGAGAAGAAAACCTTTGATGAATTTCATTACTTATTTAATTATGTCATCGACTGTACCTAAATTGAGTATCTCTTTTAAATATCTTGACATCTGCACCCGAATCCATCCACATCTGTAAATCTGAACCAAATATTTACATGTCAAAAGATTATTAAGAATGAGCACTATTTTTGGTCATGTAAATACCGTCAGTTCTTATGAAGATGTCAAGAAGGTGATCGATAAATTTATGACTACTCTATTTCCCAACAGACAAATAGTCCGTTTCAAAGGACAAAAGGAAGTGATGTATCGCGCCCCATGCGGGCGGCGGGTACGTGATTTAGGCGAATTGCACCGTTATCTCCGAGCCACAAGGTCTGATATGCCGGTGGACCTGTTCGACTTCCATCCTAATACGCATTGCCTCGCTGAGTTCGTGCTTAACAAGTGTAATGTTGGAAAGAAGGTGGGTTTTTGGTTTTTTATGGGAGAGTTAAATTACATGTCACGTCGTGGGTTCGATTCCCACCGAGGACAAACATTTCTGTGCATGATCATTTTGTCTTGTTTTTTTTTACTGTTTTAAGGTCTTTGTGTAAGCCTTATACCATGAATAATCCTGATTTAAATATCATCATTTGCGAATATTGGTTAGTAATTAGTTATGTCTATGTTTGACCACAATTTCACCATGATAAGTGATGATGTGGCCGAAGGTGGTAAGCACACAAAGCCTAGAAGGAACTGGCTCCTTCTAGAACACACCGATACGTGCTTGGCGACAGATTTTCAACATGAGGGTGGTAGCCAGCCAGGTATGTACTCCGACGGTCGGCATCCGACGTCACTACCACTGAGCTATCATCGCCTTAATGTTTTTTTTTTATTACTAACCGCCTTACTCATAAAGCGCTATTTAACTTATATACTCATTAAATGGTCTCGTAAATAATGTCACATTATTTGACGATGACAATAGAGTGACGTTATTTACGTGACCCTTTGATTAAGGATACATCCAGAGTGTCGCAGCTGTGCACGCGTCGATAAAAATAGGCTCTAACTGTTAGGGGCTAAATCAAATAAAAATGCAAAATAATGATCAATATTTAAATTTCTCCCGATTTTAATTGGAATATTTTAACAACTACTATCATTATGAACGTCATTATGACAAGCAGAATGACGCAGAGGGAGCGTAAAACGTAGCTGTTACGCGCAGTAGCCTATAAAAGTTGGCCTGTTTTGTATATTCGTGTAGTATGGCGACGTTCTTTCTAGGTATATTTATTTTTATGACGTGACCCTTTAAACAGTATATTAGTTAAATAACGTTTTATGAGTAAGGGGGTAAGTGTTTAATAAGGCGTAAGGTATATTGTAAACTTGTTGAACTCCCCAGGACCTATCGCACGGCAAAGAGAACGTGCCAGTTCCGTGCGTCAACTACTACGACGATTCACTGCCGGAGTTCTGTTCGTACAACACGGAGCGAACGCCCACCGCAGGGGTACCGCTTAACCTGGACCCGGACTTCCTCTGTGGCTGCGACTGTACCGATGACTGTGCTGTAAGTTTAAAATAATACATTAATAAAGGTCATCTGATCCCAAACTAAGCAGAGCTTGTACTATGGAGACCAGATAACTGATATAATACATATACTACTTTTTGTTTGTAAATACATACTTAATATATATAATTACACCCAAACTCAGGACATACAGACATGTTCATGCATACACATGCATAGATAGATAGATAGATAACTCTTTATTGTACACCAACAAGTATAAAAACAACAATAACAATAAATTCTTAATATTAAAAATACTGTACAATGGGCGGTCTTATCGCTGAGAAGTGATTTCTTCCAGACATGCATGTTCTGTGTGGTAATCGAACCCACCACCTGCGGAGCGATAGGTGGAATCTTAACCAGACTCTTAACCAACCACGCCAGCTGGCCCGTAAAATAATTAAGTGCGAGTATAACTTGGGTGGATAGGGTTCTTTATTATTCCGTATCTTTTTTTATACTACTAAGGTAGCAAACAAGCATACGGCCCGCCTGATGGTAAGCGGTTACTGTAGTCTATAGATGCTTGCAACACCAGGGGATCACTCGTTCACACCCTTTATAAAAACCCCATGCTGTACTCCTTTGGGAAGACCATGGCGGGGAGCTCATTCCACAGTTTGAGGGTCCGAGGAAGGAAGCTCCAATGAAACCGCACAGTTCGAAAACATTTACCCCCTTATTAATAAATAAGGTGTTAGTCAGTCCTGTACCATCCAGGTATTAAGATAGCCTCATCCCTTTTTGTTTGTATGACATTAGAAAGTGACGGATATATTTTAAACCTAGGTATTACTATACTTGACTTAAACCTTATTTATAAATAAGGGGGTTAGGTTCCAATGTGTAAGCATGGACTCCCGTCGATGGCGAGTGTTGCGATGGTGGTAGAAGGTAGCTGTATCAGGTCAAACAATTCTTCAGAACACTGAGGAATCCTTTCTATATGTACTAATTATTATTATTATTATAGCCTTTATTAATTCCTTTTAATACAGTTAATAACAAAATAAATTCACAAAATTATTCCCATTAAATTAAATTACATTAAAGTTCAAAATGATAACAATATTATTGTAAATTCATGCATTAATATTCACACTTTTATTTATTTAAGGACCTCTCAATGAGTAAAGGCCTCCTCCATTTTACTCCATGTGTCTCTGTCCTTTGCTTTGGTAATCCAATCTTTGCCAGCCACTTTTCGTAATTCATCTTTCCATCTCTCTTTTGGTCTTCCTCTGCTTCTTTTATTAAGCGGTCCTGGCCAAGTAGTGACTTTGCTAGCCCATTTGTTTTTGTTCATACGTACCACGTGACCGGCCCATTTCCATTTAAGTTTTTTACAATGTTCTAAAGCATCTATAACCTTTGTATGTACTAATATCATAATGTAATATGTAATAATGAGTGTATCACCCATGGCTTCATCTGAAAATCAGCGCTGTAACATTCTGCAGCTTATGCTGAGCTGGGGCCTTTTAGACCCAACTAGTACAATTAATGTTATGTTTATTTTATCATATAATTTGTTTCTCTTTTGTGTAATTGTACTAATTTGTTGTCTAATAAATATATCTTTATCTTTTTTATCTTTAATAAACAAGTGTGTGTGTACAGGATAAATCAAAGTGCGCGTGTTGGAAGCTGACGCTGGAGGGCGCGCGGACCATCGGGCTGGAGGGAACCGACGTGGGCTACTCCTACAAGCGACTGCCCGAGCCGCTGCCTTCGGGCATATACGAGTGTAATTCTAGGTAACATTCATCACCATTATAGTAGTACTTTGTTAGCTTTCGCGAACTAAATTCATTGTGCAGTGTACCCAACTGATAAGGCGCGTCGTGAATCTTCGTTCGCACAGAAAAGAAAGTATTGCCCGAAGATTAACGAAATAATGCTTAAAACTTACAATCAACCTTAGATCAATACTATAAGGTTCATAATACAGTGCAGCTGTTAGTTCCGACTCACTCGCAAGTCATACATGGCGGCAGCATCAGACCAATAGCATTTCCCGCACTTTGAAAATGTATCTTCTGCGCAGGTACATCGGTAAGCCATATTAGTTGGGTACTACTGTAATATTGTATCGGGTCTATTCGCGCATATACTATTATCAAAATTAATATTTTAAATTTTGACTAACTTCGACGTTTCGACCAAGTTGCATTGATTGTGGTCACGAGTGAAGTGGAATCAGCGGGTATCAGCGTCTCGATGAACGGGATTTGTTTCCAACTACCCGCATTTAATAATAATTTAAGGCGATGGTAGTTCAATGGCAGTGGCAGTCGGATACCGAGAAGAAGGTCCCGGGTTCGAATCCTACAATGAGCTTGAGCTATCAGTGAAGGAAAACCCGTGAGGAAATCATAGCTCGGTGGTAGTACCCGTCTGGCTGGCTAACAGCATCAAGTTGAAAATCTGTCGCCAAGCACCTTTCGGTGTGTTCCGACAGCTGCACTTGAGAGCCAGTTCCTCTCGGCTTTGTGTGCTTACCACCTTCGGCCAGATCATCACTTACCTTTGTAATTTCCAGTAACTTTGAACTTCATAGGTGCAAAAGAGCTTAAACTTATTTGTATAAGACCAAAGTTGGTTAAGGACCCAGCATTCGGCCCTCCAGATGGTAAGCGGATACCGAAGCCATATGGACGTTTGCAGCACACGGGGGTACCGCTTTCTTGTTATCGACCCTTCCCCCTCCCCAATGAGGTCTGGCGACCTTAAACTCGCGCAGGAACATAACATAAAGTTATTTGGGTGAGGTATTCTGTAAGGTAGACTTCCACAGTAGAGCTGCTCTTTAAGCGAATACACGCTACGCTCTTCCTTCCTTCTTCATTTCATTCATGAATTTATATTTCGTGATCATCCGGTTTTAAGGTTAGTTCAATGTTTCAAATGTCTACCTCGTCGGGAAGTCAAACAAAAAAACTGACAGAAGGACTAGAAGCCCCGACGAGCAGCACTTGTGACGACTATGTATATAAATATGCATTAATTTCAGGTGTAAATGCAAACATACGTGTCTCAATCGAGTGGCGCAACATCCTCTACAGTTGAAACTTCAGGTATTGTGATGTACTTTTTTTTTTCAGTGGTAGTGACGAGTGATGTACTGACGAAGGTAATGAGCCCTATATTGAAGTTGAGCTTTCAGTAAAGGAAAACATCGTGAGGAAACCTTAGCAGGGTATTTTGTAGTACCCGCCTGGATGGCTACCACCCTTAACCTAGCTACAGGGCTATTGTGTAACTTTGTTGCAATCACTAGTTTCAATTGCTTTCTACCTACGGTGTGAAGATATTTCTGCAGGGTCGGCAACGCGCGAGTGATACCCCTGGTGTTGCAAGCGTCCATGGGCTACGGTACCCGCTTACCATCAGGCGGGCGGTATGCTTGTTTGTTACCATAGTAGTATACAAAAATAAATTTATTCCAAATTTTAAATCAAAGCTTCAATAATAGCTGAAATATAGCGCAGTGACAGATGGACAGACAACTTTACCATTTTAGCTAGATCAGACTCTAGTATAGTAAAGGGCACGAGTGGTGAGCCAGATTGACACCTGCGCAGTAGTTAATTGTTCGGTCTGTTTGGCGGAGTGAAGCAGGGGGAGCGCCGAGCTGCACAAGATTGGTTCGTCAGTCGATGCTCGTCGTCTGTGATTTGGCTGAAAGTGTAGATGCGCGAGCTTGCCCCCACTACTGCCTATCTGTGCTCACCATTCGTGCCTCATACTGTATCTTTGCATTTTTTAACAAAAAAAAAGGGGTTATATATCCCACGCGTATGTTTTTTTTTTACTTTATTGTTCAATTAAACCTTCATATGTTGTACCAGGTATTCAAGACCCTAAACCGTGGTTGGGGTATACGAGCACTCAACGACGTCCCCAAAGGTTCCTTCCTCTGCGTATACGCTGGGAACCTCCTCACTGATGCCACGGCTAATTTGGTAAGCTTTAACTTGTAGCGACCACCCACATAATAAAGTTCACACGCCGATAAATAGATGGCGCCTTAATATCCTGCATCGCGCTTACAAAGTTTTCTCAGCGATTTGCATATATACAAGTGTCCGACATGTACAGTCTGACCGCGGTCCTGCGGCACGATGGTCCAGCCTGACGGAAGATCTTCTCTGGATCTAGAGTGGAGGGAGGAGTCATCCAACCTTGTGCACCGCCATAAACTTCTTGTTAGAAGTACTTCTAACAAGAAGTTTATGGAGGTGCAATTGGATTCGGCAATAAATGAAACCAACATACAGTAGTACCCAACTGATAAGGCGCGTCGTTAATCGGTTCGCACAGAAAACAAAGTATGGCCCGAAGATTAACGAAAGAATGCTTAAAACTTACAATCCACCTTAGATCACTACTATAAGGTTCATAATACAGTGCAGCTGTTAGTTCCCCCTCCGCACACATGGCGGCAGCTGCCGACCAATAGCATTTCCCGCGCTTTGAAAATGTGTCTTCTGCGCAGGTACATCGGTAAGCCATATTAGTTCTACTGTAAATTACTCATAAATACGAACTAGACATGAGTCGTACTTGCGAATTCGAGTACCAGGGCTTCAAAGTACGTCCACTAATAAATACCAAGGCAAAAAACTAGGGTAAAAATATAATATGTATGTATGTATGGACCAAAGTAGTCAGATAATAAAGAGATCATCATTATTTCAGGACGGTCTGAACGAAGGTGATGAATATCTAGCGGAACTGGACTACATCGAGGTGGTGGAACAGATGAAGGAAGGCTTCGAAGAGGACATACCCGAGTCTATCAAGAAATTAGACAAGGTTTGTACATACTATAGCTAGACTCTCGCGAAGATTTAGAAAAAAAAAATACATATCCATGTTTCGATCCATATTGCTGTGTTCAGTGAGTATTAATGAACCATTAAATTAACTGAGAATTTCAGTTCGATTCGTTTTTATTACAGAAAAAAATGTAACTGTGCAAAGACTTTTTGTTATTGAGTGATTCATTCAATTAAATAAATAATCTGGGACACATGGCTATCTGATCCCAAACTAAGCAGGGTTTATACTATGGAACCCAAGTTACTGATATAATAAATATACTACTTTTTTTTTGTAAATACACCCAGACGACACCTGGACTATTTTTCCAGTGTAGCTCATTCAAACAATACTATCTACACACCCCGGCATTTATTTTCCAATAGCCATTCCTATTCATTTATTTTCTAATCAACATTTATGGCGTACTAGTTGCGCCCTGCGGTTTCACCCGCGTACCCGGGGGAGATATTGCTTCCCCGGGATAAAAAGTACCCTATGTGTTAATTCAGGTTATAAACTGTGTTCCAAATTTCATACAAATCCGTTCAGTAGTTATTGCGTGAAAGTGTAAAAAACATTCATCCATAGTCACAATCTTTCGCATTAATAATATTAGTAGGAAGTAGGATACAAGAAATTGCACAGTAAATTCATTTGTATTTTCCGAATGCATCTATTTTTTCTTAAAAATTCTATGCGGGTTATATTTGTACCAATTTCCCTCTTTTATATGCAATATTTTATGTATTGTTCTGTAGAAAGAAAGCAAGACAGACGACAAACAAACGTCATCCGAGGAGACATCGTCGGAAGAGGAAGAGGATACGCCGGATAAGAACGATGTGATGGACGACGACTTCTCACCCGGATATATAGGTCCTGGCCTCACTAAGTTTAGGTTAGTTTAGATTTACCGGTATTTACAGTTATTTAGTTAGTACCTTTAGTGAGAGAGTGAGTCACGGCTAATAGCCGAAGTACGGTTACTACCTCTAGAGCAGTTACTTCTAGGTTTTGTGTGCTTACCATCTTCGGCCACATTATCACTGACCGACCATGGTAAGAATGTGGTCATACACAGGCCTAAATTAACAATTATACTTACCACTATTTTACCGGTATTTTAGTATGAATACCAGTATTTTCGCGACTACTTAGGTCCAATTTTTTTTTTTTATAAATGTTTAATTTTACTTATTTATAAATATGTCTGTGTAACATGATTTGTATAGAATCTGTCAAGCTGTCTTATGTATTAATATGGTTAAAAGATGTCCGACGTTCATAAAAGTGGGCCTATAATAATATTATTTATATAAACAGCAAACGATTGAGAAAACGCGGCAAAGGCAAAAAAGGTGAAAAAGCTGAAGAAAAGGATAATAAAGAGAAGGAGGCCAAAAAAGATGGGAACGGTGATGAGGAGTGCATCACCATTAGTGATGATGAAGAAGGTACTGGCTTTCTTATACTCTTATCTTTTTATAGTCTTTGGGCTAAGGTAAATTAAGCATTTTGTGTAAAGCTTTCAAATATAAGCACCAAAGGGCTTTACTTTGCTTATTTTTTATGACATATTTATTTATTTACTTTTTAAAATATCAACTATTTAGAACATTTAAACATATTTCATACCATAGGAGGGGGGAGTAAAAGTTTTGCTTACCTTTGCTGACAAGAGGGAGGGGTTAAATCTACAAAAAAATCTGCTTACGTAAAGCTTTAATGGGATCTACTTAATAAAACTGCTGACTAACAAATAATAAATAAATAAATATCCTGGGAAATTCCTCACACACGGTCATCTGATCCCAAACTAAGCAGAGCTTGTACTATGGAAACCAGATAACTGATATAATACATATACTACTTTTAATACATAACAAACGACGCACAGTACAAACAGATGGTGTGAAGATATTACTTTTAATTATATTGTTTTATGTTCTAGTGAGGCAGCCATCAAGGTTTACAGCGCAGGCAGGAATGGGTGCAAATGAATTTGTACCAAAATATAGGTAACACTTTTTTTATACGTCCAAGTCGGTAAACAAGCATGGACCGCCAGGTGGTAAGCGGTCACCGTAGCGTAGGACGCTTGTAACACGGGGAATCACTCTGTTGTTACCGACTCCGATGTTATGATATTGAGGCTGCATTCCGAATTAATGCTATAATCGCTGTAATCGATTTGAGCGTGCTTAAACCCGTACCGAATTGAATAATGACAGATTACGATGTCCCGTGAAACGTCATGGATGACGTCATGATATCCACCATATTGCGCTCACACCGACCATGCCCTAAACTGATATCACCGTGAGCGCTTTCAAAAGTGACGGTTTATTATGTTTTCGGCAAAAAGTCTAATAAGATTCTTAGTTGTCTATTTGGCAAAGATACTTTTTATGATTTTATGAGAGAAAAATAATAAAAGACGCGAATATTCCTTTTTGCGAGTTAAATTATAAAAGATATAAGAAGTCCAAGCGCATTGTTAATTCAGATTTTAATTAAATTCTCAAATGTTCTGTTTTGTATACTGTGAGCGCGATAACGGGCGTTCCGAATTGTTGAAAGTTCTCAGCTGTCAATATCGTGATATCTAACTCGGTACGCAAATTATTGCTGTGAGCACTGTGAGCGATATTAATCAATTCGGAATGTAGCCTTAGTGTAAAGTTGTGAATAGTGGCAGTGATACACTAATATGTATTGTTTGTGTAGGTCTGTGCGCGCACACTTCGGCAAAGACGAGGCGTGCTACATCATGGACGCGAAGGTTCAGGGCAACATCGGCAGGTATCTCAATGTTAGTATACACTATTTCATTACACTTTATTCTAACTATAATATTATAAACGCGAAAGTGAGTTTGTTTGTTACGCCTTCACGCCTCAACTACTCATTGGATCATCATGAAATTTGGCATGCAGATAGCCTATGGTATGGAGAAAGATATAGACTTTTTATTCCGGTAACGCGGGTGAAACCGCGGGAGACAGCTAGTTTCTATATACATTAACCGTCTTATTAATAAATAAGGTGTAAGTCGAGTATAGTAAAACCTAGGATTTAAATATGTCCGTCACTTTCTCTTCCTTTATAACAAAAAGGGCTGGGGCTATCTTAATACCTGGGTGTTAAAAGACTCAACTTACACCTTATTTATTAATAAGGGGTATAAGACTAAATTTAAGTTTTTTGTTAAGAGTTCAAATTTCGCTTTTTAATACTGGTATAACTGACTAAGTGGAGCGCTTGTGTTGTAGATGATTAGCCATTCTTAATCGATCGGCAAAGTTGAGCTACCACCGTCGTAGTCGGTGCATGGACAGGCAGTGGCGTGCATTCCATATAGGCAAATAAGCAATGCCTACCTCATAAGATTCAATACAATAATAGTTTGATTCAATTAAACTACATAACCACTTTAAATAAAAATTCTAACCTAACAATCAATACGAAATTTCAAACTTTGCCGCGCATGCACTCGCGAGTTCGCCTCTCAAATTCACGCACACTAAAACGATTTCGGCATATTCATACACACACACACACACTTCTTTAAGATAATACGACGAAAGCATAAATCACGCTTTTGCTATGCGTAGCATACTGACATTTGACATTCGCGATTTATGGACCAAAAGTAACCTTACCTACTCTGTTGTAAGTAAAGTAACCCATCCAAATTAAAAAGACTACAGTTTATCAACATTAGAGCAACTCAAATATAACTTCGCAATTTATTTGTGTTGGTTTGTTTATGGTTTGGCTGGCATTGCTTGCAATGTTGTTGTTATTTACTTATTGTTATTTTGCGAAGTGTATCTGTGTGAAATGAAGAAATTTTGTGGTGAAGATGCAAAATGTATTGATAAATTAGTCCTTTAGTCAGTTTGCGTTTGTTGAAAATAGTAGGTAGTAGGTAGGTAGTAGTTATTGCTGTAGACCAACTCCAAAACATTCATGGATTCAAAACAAAGGTAAAAATCTTAGACATTTTAACACAGAATATTATGTTTATTATACACCTGGCTAACTGGGTCCTGTTATTCGAATCTATTATTCCGTTATTACGTATTTTGTTTGCTAATGAATCATACCAAATGTGTGTGGAATGATACGCTGACCTAAACAATTTTACGAATCTGGTCAAAAAACATGATCTATCTAAGAGGCATATTTAGGCGTGTATGGCCATGATTTATTCTGCCTACCTAGTCTGAAAACCAATGCACGCCACTGTGGACAGGTGACCGCCTAGTGGTATATCAAATCGAGCGTTTCCGTGCCTCGGAAGGCACGTAAACGCGTTAAGCTAGTTGGAGGCCTTCTAGGCGGCATGTACTCTCCACCAGTAGGTTGTCCACTAGTTGAGCCTACCTCCACCTCGCCGCAGTGGGCACGCGTGGTGGAGTATCTGCACATTCCCGCCCACACACATTTGTGAAAGGAGGCCTGTGCTCAGCAGTGGGACATTATAGGCTGATGAATACTGGGATATATTAGAATGTGACGTCGTTGGCTCCACACCTCAACATAATATGCTTATATGTATTGTTTCCTTACTGTCTAGCAACACTAGTCCAGTCGCTATTGGTCATGATTTTGTTCTTTACAACTAAACTAATTTTAGTCTCACTATGTCCCTTTCTAACAAAGAACATTAGATAAGGATGTAAGATTTAGTCCTGTCAAATTAGTCCAATGCTTCTTTTCAATATAAATTTAGTCGTCATGAAGACGGCAAAGACGGGGCTTTTTGGCGGGAACTTGCAGAGTGACGATGCGTTTTCATTTCTATTTTCATAAATTCGTGTTTTATTGCATATTATGGTGGTATTTTATCCAATAACGATGAATCCATGTGCACCAGTGAAGTGAAATGAAATGAATTATGTGTAACGTGAATTTTCAAGTTGTCTCAAAAAGTCCGTGAAGAGTTTTAGTACAATGACCACCATTGTTGTAAAACATGACTTTTATGGACGGTGACTGACTGAGGACTATAATGTGAAAGTGTTTTATTTTGACTGGAAACTATAATATTACTCGACACTGGCAGAAATTAGCCCTAATATGCAAAGACTAATTTGACAGATTTAAATATGTTCTATCTTTTTTCAATAATGTTCGTAAGTGCAGTGGGCAGCAAGCCCTGTAATCGATGTAGTGCCGGTGATATTGAATGTGTGTCGTGTGTCGTGTGGCAGCACTCGTGCAGCCCCAACGTGTTCGTGCAGAACGTGTTCGTGGACACGCACGACCCGCGCTTCCCGTGGGTGGCGTTCTTCGCGCTCTCGTACATCCGCGCGGGCACCGAGCTCACCTGGAACTACAACTACGACATCGGCTCCGTGCCCGAGAAGGTGCTCTACTGCTTCTGTGGCGCGCCCAACTGCAGGAGGCGGCTTTTGTAAACAACTACATACCTTTTGTACACTCACCAACATAAGTGTCGTGGTTTTCCCAAGGGATCATAATGGGGTTCTTCATAGTGGGGGTGAACAGATTTCAGCAGGGTCGGCAACAAGGCTACGGTAACCGCTTACCAGCAGGCAGGCCGTGCTTGGTTGCTACTACATAAAAGTTTCTTTTTTTGAAGTTGCTGACGATTTCCAAATTTTCAAATTAGCTGAACTGTAAAACTATCCAAGATGAAGAAATTTATAGTATGTAGGTTTTTCTACTTTTTATTTGTCTATTTGTGTTATAGTGTACATGTGTTTCGTAAATTTAGATCTGTTCAGCTACTTATGTTGCTGACTGTACATTGATGTATAAAAAATCTGGACGGAGCAGGATAAGTGAAGCATAATATTTCTTACAAATATATGAGTAAAAGGAAACAATAGATACTGAGCCTTATTGTCACTGTAGAGGTCTCAAAAGGGAATGACAACCGAACTGCATACTATAGTGTACATGTGACCGTGAGACTGGTATTTAAATTTCATTTAGCGAAAATAAGGTAATAAAAAAAAAACTGACTATTTAGAACAATAATCGGACTGTCGTGTATCGCTTTTCAGAGAGCGGCAGGTGTAATTAGGGGTCTCATGTAGGTTTAAGTATTATTAGAAAAAACATTATATAAATGTCTAGGGTATTATAGAAAAAAATATGTTCGTATGTATGATTGTAAAGTGAAATGGTCAAAAATGTATGCCGGTTTCTCCCTATCTTTTTATCTACTGACTTATTTTTGTAAGTTCAAATTCTGCCGTGATTAAGATGTTGCCTATGTTGCCTTCTGAATCTCTTTTCTACGATTGGTCGTCGCGTATTTTGCCTTAGGAACGTATCAGACTATTAAATTATTTAGACCCGATAAAATATCTGCGGACTTTTCCCGTCGCACTTCGATTGTGATAAGGTAATTCCCGCTTGAATTTGCTACCCATGGACAATCGATTATGTGAAAATTAATCAACAAAGAATCATGGCGAGATCCATACATTGATTTGTACAAAAAATATTTTAGAGCTTTGAATCACTTCCAATGTTGAGATTACATGACCAGCAACATATTAATATACTTAAAATATTTTATAAACCCCGCAAAACAAAACATCTACATAATGGTTTTGGTCGCGATTCGCCGGCATGCCATAGGATGTCGCATTTTTATCCCGGGGATCTAAAAATATTTTAAATGCCTCAAGTTATTCCTAAGGCACCAAGGATTCGTCATTCAACGTCTCTAAAAATCAATTTTTTTGTTTAATCTCGCCATGATTCTTTTTGTAGTATGTCGGGTCTAATATTTCCATCGGGTATTTAAATTATAAACATCTAATTATGTTTAATTAAAGTTCTCGTCCACATATCACGTGAAAACGATCCGTAACTATTTAGTTCTTGAGTAATATGAAAATTAACCTTATTACTTTACCATAAGGTTCATTTATTTAATATATGATTGATAGTGTGATACAGATGAAGCTTATGGTAAAACAATAAGTTTAATATTCACACCACACAATTGTCGCAGGTATCAAGCTATATTTTAAGAGCTGTAGTAGGATGTTTTTATGTGATGTGTGAAATTAAAGTCAATTTGATTTTGGTAATTATTTGGCGTTATATGTGGACAGCCTTTAAGAATTATATCGCTAAATCAGTTTTAAATGTAAGGAGACATTTTTAAACTGTATAATTGTATTCACGTAACGTGTTTGTTTGAACTTCGATGTAAATAATGTGTAATTGAATGATAATAAAAATAAATAATTCAAGAATAAAAAAAAACATCTTTTTTTTCCATCTTTATACGGGATGGATACGAAAATACGACATGAAACCACGTATATACGTTACTCATGTATACGATCAACTTTTACTATGGGACCATCTTCGAAATCGCAAAAATTTTAATAAATATAAAATTCTACTGCGTGTGTATGTCACTGAACTCCTCCTAAACGGCTGGACCGATTTGAATGTTTTTTTTTCTATACGCGCCTTCCTACGATGGCGCCCTGGATGGTTTAGATTCACAAATCAACCCGGCAGATGGCGCTGCAGCGACATCTGCCGGGTTGATTTATTATATATTATTATATTTTTTCTTTCTGAAAAAGGTCTATATATCCTAACTAATATTATAAATGTGAGTGAGTTTGTTTGTTACACCTTCACTCCTCAACTACTCAACGCATCATCATGAGGGTGAAACCGCGGGGGACAGCTAGTTACAAATAAAGTAGAATTTTATTTAAAATTAAACAGACCTGTTTCAATATGAGTCTGAGGTAATCTTAATAATTTAATAAATAATTGATCTGATTTATGTCACCTAAGTTGCTAGAACTAGAAATAAGAATATGACATAAAAAAACGTGTGGCACTCGGAGACTGCCGCGGTAAAGCTATTGCATCAATGCCACCTAGAGGCGGGTTGCTGAACTAAAGAGACAAGCGTGATATTTCAAAAAGTCATTAAAAGTTCTGCTATTCATCGATAGATGGCAAAACTAAAAAGTATCACCGCTGTGCCGGTCGGAGTGGGGGGTGTTAGGTTATTTTCGTTACGGAATTTCTGGATTCGGTCTCCACGCTCAAGGCCCGCGATAGAAGCTATGCAATAGCTTAACTAAAATCAGTCACTCACTTAATGATTATAAATTGTAGCAAAACTGTCACAAAACACGCAACGCGTAACAGGGTCACTACGTGTCACGTTCTACTACAACCACTCGCGGTGTAATACATAGAGTACCTTTTTAGGTTTCCGTAGCCAAATGGCAAAAAACGGAACCCTTATGGATTCGTCATGTCTGTCTGTCTGTCTGTCCGTCCGTATGTCACAGCCACTTTTTTCCGAAACTATAAGAACTATACTGTTGAAACTTGGTAAGTTGATGTATTCTGAAAACCCCATTAAGATTTTCACACAAAAATTTAAAATAAAAACAATAAATTTTGGGGGTTCCCGATACTTAGAACTGAAACTCAAAAAAAATTTTTCTTCATACCCATACGTCTATGTATAGGTTTCAAAAATGATATTGAGGTTTCTAATATAATTTTTTCCTAAACTGAATAGCTTGCACGAGACTTCCAAAGTGGTAAAATGTGTATCCCCTCCTGTAAGTTCTAAAATAAGAGAATGATAAAACTAAAAAAAATATATGATTTACATTACCATGCATACTTCCACAGAAAAATTGGTTTGAACGAGATCTAGTAAGTAGTTTTTAATTCGTCCCAAGTTGTAATACTGATTGCGTCACTTTTGGTCGGGTATGCATTGAAGGGCTCGAAGACAAAGAGACCGAAATATACCTGTATCCCTCGCCCACCAAAAATGGTCAGTTTTTAATATTAGTGATAGTGTACTTTTTGAGTCGTTCTGTATATTTTACTACTAAAATTTTGAGATAGGTCACTTTCGTTTTTAGCGTGCGATACTCTCTATAAGGGGCTCGAGTGGTGAGCACAGATTGACACCTGCGCAATAGTAAATTTTTCGGTCTGTTTGGCGGAATGAAGAAAGGGGGAGCGCCGAGCTGCACACGATTGGTTCGTCAGTCGATGCTCGTCGTCTATTGGATTCTTGCGTGTCATTTGGCTACTGTGATTTGGCCAAAACTATACATGCGCGAGCTTGCCCCCACTACTGCCTACTTGTGCTCACCATTCGTGCCTCATACTGTACCTACAGTCACTGTAATCATATATCATTTTATATCTATGGAAGTAGGATACTAATAACAAAAACGACATATTCACAAAAAGAGTCATTTATTAATCGGTCATAGTACACGTCCACATAAGGGTATAGATAGAGTCCTAGAGGCCGGGCATGATGTAGGCGATGTTGTGCAGCGTGTCGCGCAGCAGCGGCGCGGGCGGCGCGATGGCGGGCACGGCGCGCGCCACGCTCAGCAGCGGCGCCAGCGAGCACAGCAGCGTGTCCAGCAGCACCGACACCGACCCCGACACCGCTATCTGACCCTGAACACCGACAACCAACATTCATTACCATCTCACGATCATCATCAGCCTATACTGAGCACAAACCTGCATACAAATTACGGTACAGTAGTACCCAACTGATATGGCTTACCGATGTACCTGCGCATGCGGTACACGCTGCCAGTGCAGTGGGGACGCTAGTGCATACCTCGTGCTCCTTGAGTCGCTCCCCGATGATGGCGAGGCTCTCCCCCAGCAGGCGCAGGTGAGCCGCCACGTCCACGGGCCCGCACCCCGTCACGCGGTACACGCTGCCAGTGCAGTGGGGACGCTAGTGCATACCTCGTGCTCCTTGAGTCGCTCCCCGATGATGGCAAGGCTCTCCCCCAGCAGGCGCAGGTGAGCCGCCACGTCCACGGGCCCGCACCCCGTCACGCGGTACACGCTGCCAGTGCAGTGGGGACGCTAGTGCATACCTCGTGCTCCTTGAGTCGCTCCCCGATGATGGCAAGGCTCTCCCCCAGCAGGCGCAGGTGAGCCGCCACGTCCACGGGCCCGCACCCCGTCACGCGGTACACGCTGCCAGTGCAGTGGGGACGCTAGTGCATACCTCGTGCTCCTTGAGTCGCTCCCCGATGATGGCGAGGCTCTCCCCCAGCAGGCGCAGGTGAGCCGCCACGTCCACGGGCCCGCACCCCGTCACGCGGTACACGCTGCCAGTGCAGTGGGGACGCTAGTGCATACCTCGTGCTCCTTGAGTCGCTCCCCGATGATGGCGAGGCTCTCCCCCAGCAGGCGCAGGTGAGCCGCCACGTCCACGGGCCCGCACCCCGTCACGCGGTACACGCTGCCAGTGCAGTGGGGACGCTAGTGCATACCTCGTGCTCCTTGAGTCGCTCCCCGATGATGGCAAGGCTCTCCCCCAGCAGGCGCAGGTGAGCCGCCACGTCCACGGGCCCGCACCCCGTCACGCGGTACACGCTGCCAGTGCAGTGGGGACGCTAGTGCATACCTCGTGCTCCTTGAGTCGCT
Organism: Achlya flavicornis; assembly: GCA_947623365.1. Lineage (NCBI taxonomy): Eukaryota > Metazoa > Arthropoda > Insecta > Lepidoptera > Drepanidae > Achlya > Achlya flavicornis. Next base: position 18,310,505 of record OX392467.1, on the reverse strand, counting down.
CCCCGATGATGGCGAGGCTCTCCCCCAGCAGGCGCAGGTGAGCCGCCACGTCCACGGGCCCGCACCCCGTCACGCGGTACACGCTGCCAGTGCAGTGGGGACGCTAGTGCATACCTCGTGCTCCTTGAGTCGCTCCCCGATGATGGCGAGGCTCTCCCCCAGCAGGCGCAGGTGAGCCGCCACGTCCACGGGCCCGCACCCCGTCACGCGGTACACGCTGCCAGTGCAGTGGGGACGCTAGTGCATACCTCGTGCTCCTTGAGTCGCTCCCCGATGATGGCGAGGCTCTCCCCCAGCAGGCGCAGGTGAGCCGCCACGTCCACCGGCCCGCACCCCGTCACCCGGTACACGCTGCCAGTGCAGTGGGGACGCTAGTGCATACCTCGTGCTCCTTGAGTCGCTCCCCGATGATGGCGAGGCTCTCCCCCAGCAGGCGCAGGTGAGCCGCCACGTCCACGGGCCCGCACCCCGTCACGCGGTACACGCTGCCAGTGCAGTGGGGACGCTAGTGCATACCTCGTGCTCCTTGAGTCGCTCCCCGATGATGGCGAGGCTCTCCCCCAGCAGGCGCAGGTGAGCCGCCACGTCCACGGGCCCGCACCCCGTCACGCGGTACACGCTGCCAGTGCAGTGGGGACGCTAGTGCATACCTCGTGCTCCTTGAGTCGCTCCCCGATGATGGCGAGGCTCTCCCCCAGCAGGCGCAGGTGAGCCGCCACGTCCACGGGCCCGCACCCCGTCACGCGGTACACGCTGCCAGTGCAGTGGGGACGCTAGTGCATACCTCGTGCTCCTTGAGTCGCTCCCCGATGATGGCGAGGCTCTCCCCCAGCAGGCGCAGGTGAGCCGCCACGTCCACGGGCCCGCACCCCGTCACGCGGTACACGCTGCCAGTGCAGTGGGGACGCTAGTGCATACCTCGTGCTCCTTGAGTCGCTCCCCGATGATGGCGAGGCTCTCCCCCAGCAGGCGCAGGTGAGCCGCCACGTCCACGGGCCCGCACCCCGTCACGCGGTACACGCTGCCAGTGCAGTGGGGACGCTAGTGCATACCTCGTGCTCCTTGAGTCGCTCCCCGATGATGGCGAGGCTCTCCCCCAGCAGGCGCAGGTGAGCCGCCACGTCCACGGGCCCGCACCCCGTCACGCGGTACACGCTGCCAGTGCAGTGGGGACGCTAGTGCATACCTCGTGCTCCTTGAGTCGCTCCCCGATGATGGCGAGGCTCTCCCCCAGCAGGCGCAGGTGAGCCGCCACGTCCACGGGCCCGCACCCCGTCACGCGGTACACGCTGCCAGTGCAGTGGGGACGCTAGTGCATACCTCGTGCTCCTTGAGTCGCTCCCCGATGATGGCGAGGCTCTCCCCCAGCAGGCGCAGGTGAGCCGCCACGTCCACGGGCCCGCACCCCGTCACGCGGTACACGCTGCCAGTGCAGTGGGGACGCTAGTGCATACCTCGTGCTCCTTGAGTCGCTCCCCGATGATGGCGAGGCTCTCCCCCAGCAGGCGCAGGTGAGCCGCCACGTCCACGGGCCCGCACCCCGTCACGCGGTACACGCTGCCAGTGCAGTGGGGACGCTAGTGCATACCTCGTGCTCCTTGAGTCGCTCCCCGATGATGGCGAGGCTCTCCCCCAGCAGGCGCAGGTGAGCCGCCACGTCCACGGGCCCGCACCCCGTCACGCGGTACACGCTGCCAGTGCAGTGGGGACGCTAGTGCATACCTCGTGCTCCTTGAGTCGCTCCCCGATGATGGCGAGGCTCTCCCCCAGCAGGCGCAGGTGAGCCGCCACGTCCACGGGCCCGCACCCCGTCACGCGGTACACGCTGCCAGTGCAGTGGGGACGCTAGTGCATACCTCGTGCTCCTTGAGTCGCTCCCCGATGATGGCGAGGCTCTCCCCCAGCAGGCGCAGGTGAGCCGCCACGTCCACGGGCCCGCACCCCGTCACGCGGTACACGCTGCCAGTGCAGTGGGGACGCTAGTGCATACCTCGTGCTCCTTGAGTCGCTCCCCGATGATGGCGAGGCTCTCCCCCAGCAGGCGCAGGTGAGCCGCCACGTCCACGGGCCCGCACCCCGTCACGCGGTACACGCTGCCAGTGCAGTGGGGACGCTAGTGCATACCTCGTGCTCCTTGAGTCGCTCCCCGATGATGGCGAGGCTCTCCCCCAGCAGGCGCAGGTGAGCCGCCACGTCCACGGGCCCGCACCCCGTCACGCGGTACACGCTGCCAGTGCAGTGGGGACGCTAGTGCATACCTCGTGCTCCTTGAGTCGCTCCCCGATGATGGCGAGGCTCTCCCCCAGCAGGCGCAGGTGAGCCGCCACGTCCACGGGCCCGCACCCCGTCACGCGGTACACGCTGCCAGTGCAGTGGGGACGCTAGTGCATACCTCGTGCTCCTTGAGTCGCTCCCCGATGATGGCGAGGCTCTCCCCCAGCAGGCGCAGGTGAGCCGCCACGTCCACGGGCCCGCACCCCGTCACGCGGTACACGCTGCCAGTGCAGTGGGGACGCTAGTGCATACCTCGTGCTCCTTGAGTCGCTCCCCGATGATGGCGAGGCTCTCCCCCAGCAGGCGCAGGTGAGCCGCCACGTCCACGGGCCCGCACCCCGTCACGCGGTACACGCTGCCAGTGCAGTGGGGACGCTAGTGCATACCTCGTGCTCCTTGAGTCGCTCCCCGATGATGGCGAGGCTCTCCCCCAGCAGGCGCAGGTGAGCCGCCACGTCCACGGGCCCGCACCCCGTCACGCGGTACACGCTGCCAGTGCAGTGGGGACGCTAGTGCATACCTCGTGCTCCTTGAGTCGCTCCCCGATGATGGCGAGGCTCTCCCCCAGCAGGCGCAGGTGAGCCGCCACGTCCACGGGCCCGCACCCCGTCACGCGGTACACGCTGCCAGTGCAGTGGGGACGCTAGTGCATACCTCGTGCTCCTTGAGTCGCTCCCCGATGATGGCGAGGCTCTCCCCCAGCAGGCGCAGGTGAGCCGCCACGTCCACGGGCCCGCACCCCGTCACGCGGTACACGCTGCCAGTGCAGTGGGGACGCTAGTGCATACCTCGTGCTCCTTGAGTCGCTCCCCGATGATGGCGAGGCTCTCCCCCAGCAGGCGCAGGTGAGCCGCCACGTCCACGGGCCCGCACCCCGTCACGCGGTACACGCTGCCAGTGCAGTGGGGACGCTAGTGCATACCTCGTGCTCCTTGAGTCGCTCCCCGATGATGGCGAGGCTCTCCCCCAGCAGGCGCAGGTGAGCCGCCACGTCCACGGGCCCGCACCCCGTCACGCGGTACATGCCGCCCGCCGACACGCCGCTCGAGCTCGATGCTGATGCCGGCTGCAACACCAAATTAAAATACTATTTAGTACTATACTATTAAAAAATCGACCCAAAACCAACGATAAAATTTAAAATTCAAAATCATTTATTCAAATAGACCTTCGCAGGCCCTTATGAAAAGTCTGATTATAATGCTCTAATACCGGTTCGGTAGGTTGCATTTGCTGAGAAGAGCCGGCAATAAACTCAGCAATTACTGTTTTCAAAACAAGCTTAGATTCATTACATAATATTTACATTCTAATCGCACTGAAAACAATTGCGTGCCCCGGCGCGGCGGCAAAATTACAAAGTAGACTGAATACATTTTTAATAAGTAAATAAATAGCAAACTTAAGCAGACCAGCCCCCACAAGCAGCACCTGTTCACAAGTATGTCGCGTGTGGCAGCCAGATATACTACTATGGTGGCAAACAAGTATACGGCCCACCTGACGGTAAGCGGTTACCGTAGCATATAGAGGGGTATCACTCACGCGTTGCGGACCTACCAAGTCGCCGTGCCGGTAGCGGAAGAGACTTATTTGGCTGGTCTCTGCCAACACAGCACCCCTCATGCAGCTCCATTATCATGGATAATTTAATGTAGTATATTTTGTAAACCCTAATGGGTAATTTTTATATGAAATGCGTCCCAATGTATAGGAACTATAAGATATGGTGGAGATTGTTAGCCACATCGAGGGCATCATTTCATTATATGACAGTTAGTCTGGATTCCTTGGAGAAAAACACTGTGAAGTGTGCCAGGTCTGGTAGCTTACCACAAGTTGGTGTTGTGGCGGCGTGGTGGGAGTGGTGGGCGCGTGCGGCGGCGGCTTGTGCGCGTGCGCGTGCGGCGCGGTGGCCGCCCCCGCGCGGCTCGCCGGGGGACGCCCCGGACCTGCGTGGCTCACTGGACGAATACCTGCAATATTTAATACTATCCTTTACCTACACTCATATCGCCAGCCCAGGAAGCGATCCTTATAGGCCCATCAGCCTTCTTCCTGTGCTAGGTAAGCTTCTTGAGAAAATTCTTCTGAATAGAATGCGACCGCACTTACAGGAAATACTTCCATCCCATCAGTTTGGGTTCCGCGAACAACACGGCACAATCGAGCAGATACATCGTCTTACTGATACGATCAACCGCACGCTAGAAAATAAGCAATATTGCTCTGCAGCATTCCTCGATATCAGCCAAGCATTTGATAAAGTATGGCACGAAAGACTGCTACATAAATTAAAAAATCTTATTCCACATTCCTTCTTTCATGTACTGAAGTCTTATCTGAGCATGAGGTGCCTTGAAGTCAAGCACAATAATGAAACATCACAAATGTGCGAAATCTCATCAGGGGTACCGCAAGGAAGTATATTGGGGCCTATACTCTACCTAATCTTCACTGCCGACTTGCCTACACACGAAAAGACCACAACGGCCACATACGCCGATGATACAGCACTACTATCAGTGCACGTCAACCCAGCGACAGCATCTACAAATCTTCAAACCCATTTGTCAGAGGTTGAAGTGTGGCTTGACAAATGGCGTATCAAGGTAAACCAAAGCAAATCTGTACATGTAACATTTACCCTCAGAAGACAGACATGTCCACCGATCAAGCTACATAATATGGAAATTCCACAAGCTGAAAGTGCAAAATATCTGGGCATGCACTTGGATCGCCGCCTTACTTGGCAGAAACATATTTGGAGCAAGCGCAAACAACTCGACTCAACTTTTAGGGCCATGTACTGGTTGACTGGACGCAAATCAAAATTATCCCCAGCTAGCAAAATTACAGTATATAAGACAATCCTTAAGCCTATATGGACCTATGGTATCCAGCTGTGGGGCACGGCAAGCAACAGCAACCTGGAAATACTCGAGAGGTTCCAAAGTAAAACACTAAGAATAATGTTAAACATACCATATTTTATAAGTAACAAATACATACACATGGATTTGAATATTAACACTGTTAAACAGGAGATTGCTAAATTCAGCAAGAACTACCAAGCTCGACTCTCGAGCCATGCCAATGAATTGGCTCTAAAGCTGGAAGGCACAGGAAGCGTTAACACTCTCGACTTAAAAGACACAGTGTCCCTTGTTTGGCTCACAGATTTGAAGACAACATATGAGAGAGCTCACTGGAGCCAGCTCTCTGTATTGTGAAATTTTCAATATGGACAACGTAATGGCTCATGTGAAAACAATCACAGATTGCCAAGTCGCGAAATTGACAAAAAAAAAAAACTCATATCGTAAATTTCCTCTCACCTTATGAGACTCAGCACCTACCTATACAAATCGGTTAAATGAATCTTTTTTTGCATTCGTCCATTAGAATTAACAGACTCCTTACTGGTTGAAGCCTAAACTGAATAAATAGTTTTACCTTTGATGAACTGTGCTTCCTATCTATGCCGCTACCTTCATCAAGAATGGGTGTGCTGATTTATTTTAACTTATAATAAATAATACGACAAAACTTACTCGGATTCGATATAATCTTGTTAGTAGTCACCTGGCTCTGTTCTTTTTGCATCGCGAATCTCTTAGCCTTGCGCTTCCAAAGGTAGCGTTCATTGTAATTCACCTGTTCAAATAAGTAAATTTTTTTTTTTTTTTATTGTGTATAGGCCTGTGTTTGATCACAATCTCACCATGGTGAGTGATGATGTGGCCGAAGGTGGTAAGCACACAAAGCCTATAAGAAACTGGCTCTCAAGTGCAGCTGTCGGAACACACCGATAGATGCTTGGCGACAGATTTTCAACTTGAGGGTGGTAGCCAGCCAGATGGGTACTGCAAAGTACCCTACCACCGTGCTATGGTTTTATAATAACTTAAATAAAAAAAAATACAAGAACTCTAGACATAAAAAGTATCTTGTGTGTTATTCCAGGATATACCCTATCTTTGTTGAGGGTTTCACCCCAATCTGTTTCTATCACTTTTTTAATGGATAAGATAGAATACTACCAGCCTGACTCATAAAAAGCTATTTAATTAATATACTGATTAAATAGTCAAAGAAATAACATCTTACTGTAATTGTTAAACAACGCGACGTTATTTACGTGACCATTTAAACAGTATATTAGTTTAAATTTATGGGTACATCGTTTAAGGATGTTCAAGGAATCGGATTGTTCTCATTTTGTTTTTTGATCCCATAGGCAAATTACAAAATACGTATCATAGGCGCATAAAACTGGTGCAATCAATTAAAACGCAAGAAATAGTCTTATAACCTTAACAAGTAATAATAATTAAGACTTATAAAGTTGTAGTCTTTGCCCCGATGTGAAGTACTGCCTCGCTCTATTGAGCACTCCAAGCTTAAATCACTTACATTAGACCACATCTCCCCCAGCCGTTTGGATATAGCCGAAAAGTCCATCTCGGGGTGTTTGCGTAACAGTTCATTACGCGCTTCTTTCGCCCACATCATGTACGCAGTTATACGGGTTTTACCTGGAAAATAAATCATGAAATTAAGTGTACCTTAAATCTCATGAGATTTAAGGTACACGTCCACTAGTTCGCACCGGCCGCAACGCACGCACAGCACGCATCGGATTTTCGTTTGCTTTGTATAGCACTGCGTCCACTATCGGTATCGCCCGCAACGAACGCTAACCGAAGTTTATCTAACTAGCGAGCCGCGCGTGCGCAGTGCGAGCCCATGAACGCATGCCACCGCGAATTCCGTTGAATACGGTGCGTACCGTGCGTGCTTTGCGGCCGGTGCTTACTAGTGAACGCGTACCATTATGATGCTGTGACGCAGCTCCTATTTACCGGTATCGCCTACCTCATTAGGATATCCTATCTAAAATTGGACGACAACCAGGAAGTTCTGAATAATAAAATACCTAAAACTATTAGAGAATTGCCTTTGACATTGTTTGTAATTAAATTGAGAAATTGGTTGGTAGAATATTCTTTTTATAATATAGCAGAATTCATGACATTTAAAACTAAGTAAGGAATTTGTTATTTTTTAATGATTTTGTATTGTGTTGTGTGTATTTTTAATTTATTTTCTGTACTTTATTTTAATTTAATTTGAACGACATTTGGTATTTATATTTTTGATGACATTAATTATTATATAAATACCTACTCAATTTTGCACGCCGTCACGGCGAAACATGTAGAACAAAAACATTTTTTTAAGATCTATGTATTCACCATGATTCAAGCAAATAAATTATCTTTATCTTTTTATCTTTACCCAGAATAGTTAATTCTGCTTCAAGTAATAGTGTACTTATTTTGGTTCATCAAAATATTTACCTCTTCACCACTTCACTTTAATAGTTGTCACAGTTGTCGGGGCCGTAGTGCCTGGCTCAATTTTAGAATTTATAATACCTCCACAAAAAAAGGCTTGTGTAATACACAAGTCAAACAACAAGTTGGTGTTTTAGCAAGTAAAGGGTTCCCGTTACTTTTTCTTAAAAAAAAAAAGATTCACTGGCCAATCTTTAAATCCGATGATTGAAACTGAACTTGAAAACTGGTCTTGAAAAACATTTGTCAGAAAAATCCAACGCAAGCAGTTAAAAGGTTCCATTTGGCCCATTTAGTTTATGTTGCATAAATAATACTGAGCAGGCTTCTATTTTTCATAAATTGCGCAAATTAAAAGTAATGTTGACCTGTTCATGTCACCAACCTAATGTCACACCACTTACTGTTCTTTTCCTCTGGACGACTTCATATCCTTTGAGGGAAGAATAAAATTACCAGGAAATATACAATGTGTACTACAACATGTATCGGAAAGGATAGAACCATAAAAGTACACATCTTATTTGGTATTAGGAACACAGATCGCGAAAGAGAACATTTTATAATAATACTAGCAGACCCCCGCGGTTTCACCCGCGTACGGTTTGAATTTTCTCCTTCGAAAACCAATGCACGCCACTGATTAAGACACAACAAATCAAACACAGATATTTTTACAATTAAAACTAAAAAACTATATTATACCTACACAAAAAAATCTAACTCAAAGAATCTTATTTAATTATTATAACAACAAATGAGAATGAAATTAAATTAACTACAATCAAAATATTCAAATGAAATAGACAAAATGAACTTTTTTTTTTATTGGCGTCACACGGGTGTATATTTTGCCAATTTCCAGTTATATTATATAAGTTCTAGTCACAATAAATCACTTTCACATAGTCCTCATGCAGTCAGTTACCGTCCAAAACTCAAAATACACGAATTTATGAAAATAAAAATGAAAACGCAACGTCACTCTGCAAGTTCCCGCCAAAAAGTCCGAGAAAATGAACTTCCAAACAAATTTCGAATCCTAATCCGATTTAAATATTATTTAATATTTGACATTCCAATTTTAAAGAGCATTTCAGTTTCCAGAACAAAAGCAGATAGAGCATGCGAAACTCGGGAGTGAGGCCAAAAAAAGCAATTAGGTACAAATTGAAAAACATATACCTGGTATTCGCTTTTGAATTTGTTAAAAAGAAAGTGTTTTCGTTAAATAAAGATTTTTAAACAAAGCAAATACAAATTCAAAAGCGAATACCGGTACGTGGATTACGTAACTTTATTGCAATGAAATTCTGATTGAAATAACCTCTGAATCGGTAGAAATATTACAAAATCGGAAATGGTTCCATTTCTAATGAACCACTGTTTGTATTTATCAGAACGTAAAAAGATATCAGAAAACCGCTATATTGAACCGATTTCAATTCGAAAATGATTGAAATTTAGTTACGTAATCGCCCCCCCTGGTATGTGCTTTTTTGGCCTCACTCCCGTGTTCCTTTCGCTCCATCTGCCTTATTCTGTAATCTGTGAAAATCAGATTGAAATTTCAAACTTGTGTCAAAATAAATTTTTTTATTTAAATCAAAAGTACTAAGGAGTATTGATATCAAATTCGATGCAAATCACCCCTAAAATAACTTTCTACCCCTTTTTGACCCCGTTAGGTGATGATTTTCAATAAATTATGAACACGTATTCCATCAATTCTGTTAAAGAATGTTTATGCAAAATTTGAAGTAGATCGGACCAAGGAATCACGTTGTCCCATACAAACTTTGCCCCCATTTTTCACCACCTTAGGGGTAGAATTTCGGAAAATCCCTTCTTATCTGATGCCTACGTCATACAAAGAACACACCCTCCAAGTTTCAGGTCTCTACGATCAGCGGTTTAGGCTGTGCGTTGATTGTCAGTCAGTCATTCAGGACAAAGCATTTTATATGTATAGATAAGCAAAGAGGTCATACGTTGGCTGATTCATGTTATGGTTCCAAACAGGCCAGCAGCATTTCCTCTCTAGATAGCCAAGTTAATTGGCAGAAAACTCCAGTCTTTGGAGGATAAAGTGTGAACAAATCAGTAAAATGGCAATGATAATTTCATACCTTTATCCTTCCTCTGAGCTTTAGCCCTGCCAACGACTCTGCCATCCTTTACTATCAGTTTTTTCTTGCTACTCTTCTCCATCATGTAGAGAGAGTTAGCCGGAGTTCGGGTGGAGCCCTCATCTGATGCTGAACTGTCTGTTTCCATGCTAAAAGTAATACAATAATTTTACAATATCTGCAATGACATAGCTATATGAATACTGATTGACAATGTTGAGGAAAGTCAAAATAATGTTTTGATAATAATCTGTGCATGAGTGGACGTAATATATTATTATTTAATAATATATCGGGGCAGCATAGCTTACCCTACCCGGACCCTTTATCAATATAAGTTTGCAAATTTTTGATATGCACATTCTGACGGAGCCCCTACAGCAGTAGCTATGCCCGCTTACCACTATGCGCACAGCTATCTAGTCACTAACTAAGATTGTCCTATGGAAACCAGATGACCGATTAATATATAACTGTGTAATTATATGATTATTTTGTTATTTGACCCTGAAAACTATTTGAGTCATGCTGTTGAAGTTGATGCCAAAAACAAATGTAAATAAAGAACCATCTGAGCACATTATGGCATTGGATGAGATACATAATATATGAAATATACATACTTGAATATTCATAGGTACCCAGTTTCTATGTTACCTTTCAGATAAAAATATTATTATAACACATACCTATCAGCATTTTCTCCAGTATTTTCATAGTAATCAGATTCGCTACCGGACGCAGTACCAGCTTCTTCAACTGGCCTAGGTGGAGCACTTTCCTGTACAGGGAATTCCTGATTTTCTTCTTGGCGAAACCCAGCGTAAGATTTCACAGGCGTTTGGCGGCGATATCTAGTCTCAATATCGTCTGGAGACTCGAAATCCATCAATTTGGAGCTCTTCTTCCTCACACGACCGCTTCGGGATATACCAGTAACTTCTAAATCTGAATAAAAAGTTTGCGTGAATTTGCTTTTTGTTAGAAATCCATATGCGAGGGAAAATGCTAGATAGGTTTATAGGCTTACCTTCTTGCATTGTGATTTTGTATGTGTATTTATTTCATATAATACCTACACTAATGTAGGAAAAAATTGTTGGTTTATATAAAATTGTTTAATTTTACGACTTTCTACTCTAACAATCTTCTAAAACACCTAAATAAAACAAAATACGATGATACGACACACACAATTCAGACAGACACCAAAAATCACCAAAAAAACACTAGGCTTGTCCATATAATATCGATATAATTTGTTCGATGAATATGAAATATTTGTGGTTTTTTTTTCAGATGGACAAACAAATTAGGTACTAACTTTTTTACCTATAGGTACTTTATAGCTTATTCAAAAAGTTTATTTGGAAAGGGTGGCATCTGCTGTAATGTTCTATGGTGTGCAGTGCATGGTAGGCGTAGGTATAACCCCCCGGATTGAGAGGGTAGCGGGTGCCATGCACAGACTGCTGCCCAATCTCGGGGGACCGAGAGAGGAAGTTCGCCGCCTCTATGCGGGGGTCATACGATCCGTAGCCCTATACGGGGCGCCCGTATGGGCAAAGAGGCTGGCCATCCGACGCTGTAGAACGAAAGTCTACAGCGTCCAGCGTAAGATTTGGGGTCTTCTGACACAAGTATTTTTTTAAATACTTAAAAGAAGTTGGGGCCTTCTTTCTTCTCCTTTAGTTAATATTGTAAAACTTGGTTGAGAAAATAAATTTATTCATTTATTTAAGGCCATCTTAAATAAATGAATAAATTTATTTTCTGTACGAATCGTACGGGGATATCGCACAATATCCTTTGAGGCGGCAACTGTTCTGGCTCGCTTTCCGCCGCTGGACATTCCGGTGGACATGGATGCGAGGGTTTATGACCGGATCCGCATCGTCCGCCAGAGCGGTGGAGGCGATCCAGAAGAGGTGATCAGACGGCAGAAGCGACTTATCGCATTCGCAACGTGGCGTGCAAGGCTCCGCGAGGAGCGGCATGCGTGCAAACGCGTTGTTGGAGCAGTCCTGCCGGTCTTCGAGGCCTGGATGCAGCGACAAGGTGGATGACTCACCTACAGACTTACACAGATTCTCACCGGGCATGGGTGCTTCGGTGATTATTTGTGTAGGATCGGACGTGAGGCGCCGTCGCCTCACGTCCGCAGGCTTGCTTCCATTGTGGTGGAAGCGACCAGGACTCCGCATCGCACACGCTCGCGGTGTGCCCCGCGTGGGAACCCGAGCGGCGGATCCTGGTCGACCTGATCGGTCGGAATCTCTCCCTGCCAGCAGTCGTGTCGGCGATGCTGAGCAGGGATACGGCGTGGAGGGCCGTAGCCTCCTTCTGTGAGACCGTAATGGTCCAGAAGGAGGCTGCTGCGGGATCGGGAGAGGGCCGATCCCGCCCGGAGACGAGGCCGCCGAGGCGCGGCCGTGCCTCGTGGCGGCCCTCCTGCCCTGTAGCTGGGGCTTAGAATCACAGCTACGGTGTTCCCCTGCCTATCGTAAAAGGCGACTAAACGGGGACCTTGGGGATCTCGGGCAATCAGGGTGGAGACCCTGAACGCCCAGAAGCGGCCCCGAGGAGGACGATGAGGCGTTGTGGTCACGACTCATCGTGCGATAGCACCGCGAGGGTGCTGGGGGGAGGTATCACACTTCCCCCGGGACGGGCTATCACAGCGCCGCGCGTGGAGGGGCGAGCAGGTACGCGATCTGAACGAGAGCCCGCCCCCCTCTGTAGCGCAGGTGGCGATCACCGTGGGGTTTTTGCCGGTAAAAGTCCGGCATAACCTGGCCGCTCCCTCCCAGGGCGGTCGGGTATCCTATGAGGATTTCCCCACGCTAATAAAAAAAAGGCGTAGTATAACAAAATACAGAATTGAAATGTGTTAGATAGAACAACGACATCTTTTATGTTTGTTTTTGGTAAATGTATTGTTTTGTAAATAGCATAGAACAAAAGTTGTTGTTTATGATGTTAGTAATATGGTCCTGAGAGGTTGTACGAGTGTTTTACCAATAACCTTGAATGTACTATTTTTTAGAGCGTGAATTTCCTTTTTAAATTTGCACCGATATGTTTTATAAATTTAATCATATTTCCAAAAAATATCGATACAATATATATCGATACTTATTGGCATTTCTGAAATCCCTACCAAACACCAAAGCCAAAGTTTGACACTTGACACATTTTTTTTTATGTTTCCCATGACCATGGTTACAGATTCGTTCAGACCATTGAGTAAAAAGTATAAATATAATCACTTGTACATTTCACAAGTCCGCCCGCAGTCCGCACTGTCAGTCATCGTGAAAAGTCTGGTTTTATTATAAAGTAAAGTCTGGCACACGAAAAAGCGGCATATTTAAAAAAAAAAGATGTGGCATCACTAAGTATAGTAGGAATAAATTGTTTTGATACTTTACAAAAAAAATATAAATATTAAGTTTAGGTTTGATTTTCCGAAATAATATTTGCATGTAAATAAGTTAAAATTTTACATAAACTAGGTAGTAATATTCTATTTTTATTTAGAATGCTTTTAAATAAATATCCTGGGATATTCCTCACACACGGTTATCTGATCCCAAACTAAGCAAAGCTTGTACCACTGTACTATACAGGATGATTTTACACACGATCAAAGAATTTAAAACGTCCAGAAGGATAGTCGCCTCTATGGCAACATGAAATAAACAAGCCAGAATTGACAGTATTTGACAGCCGTGCGCAGTACGAACTGAGAGCGATTTGCTCAGGGAGCCCCTCAAGCGGAGTGAAATTAAATGTCATGCTTTAGTAAGGCGGATTATCCATCTGGGTAGAGGCACGATGCCCTATGAAAATCTTTGCACACGATAAATCGAACTAATTTGAACCTTATGTACACGATTTGACAGGTATTTTGAACAAAATTCTATGGAAAGAATACTCCTCATTACACTTCATCAACTCTTGAAAATACGCCGAAGTTAGAGACTGAGTTTATTTTCCTTCAATATGAGAAATTATTTTTAGTTTGGGTAATAAAAGATAGAAAAAAACGACTCATTATACAACAACCATTATATTTGCATTAACACTTTCATAAATAGCATAAGAATCATGTATGAAACGGAATAATTTATAAAAGCAATACAACATGTAATTTTTACAATTACATTTTTACTATTAAAGACCCTATTTGTAGACTCATAGAATTATAATTACTTCGTTTTGGGTCATGTGGTAAAGTTTTGACCATAAACTAACAGATTATTTGTCCATTGTTATACATTTTATTTATTATAAATAAAGCTGCCTTTTTTACATTTGAAAATAAAAAATATCACTGTGGGGTACAAACCAAAGGGCTTCTTATTATTAACATATTTGAGTTAACTATCAGTAGATAATAAACCTTAAATCAAGAATACATTGTTTCCGCTCACGGCTTCGATTCCCGCGCTTTCTACATGTCACATTTAAAACATTGAGCTATTATTACGACGTATAGAGAAGACGCCACACATCACAACTAAGTTCTAAGTGAGGCCATGCGGCCACACTTAGAACGATGAACGAAACGCCGTGAAAATCATGGTGTTTGCGAGAAAAATACTCCTAAAAGCGTTCTGATAGCGCTACGTGTTTCTTATGTCTGCTTATGACAACTAATTATTGTTTAAGCGCTAAAGAGAACTTCAGTTGACTCTCAAAATTGGACATAGCCTTTGCTTATGATAGCTTCTCTATACGTAGTAAATGGTAGTAATAGTAACTCAATGCATTAAAAGTGAATGGATAAACGCCATGTTTTTCGGCGAATGTGCCATTGTTGTCGAAGATGCAAGAATCAAGCCGCTGGTTAGTGGCTATTTGATCAGTGTGTAGCCGAAGTGAACTTTAGAACGTTGGCATAAGGTATATTTTAACACTGTTTAGGCAAAGTATACAATAAAGAAGTAGGAACATTATTTTTGTACTGAGATGTAAAGGTTTATATTTTCAATTGTGCATAATGTGTTCAAGCCTTGTATACAGCGTGACCGTAAAAGTGGAATCCCGAAAAAAGGCGAAACTAGACCAAAAAATAATGACTAGAAAAAGAAACAAATAAAAATCATCTTCATTGATCATTGAAAAAAAAGAGCCTGATTTAATAAAGTTTCCTATAATAAGCTAATATTGAGTCATGATAGCCACTTTTTTCTAGCTATTTGTTATTATATAATCAATATTTATTTATTTTTTCTATATTTTTGACATACATTTTTGGTCGAGTTTCACCTTATTTCAGCATTGCAGTAAATCGAGGGTCCTCTTTATTATTTAGATGATTTTTAATCATAAACAATCAAATGTATGTTTTTTATATGGAAGTTGCTGCAAACGTTGTATGCGAAAGAAAAAGGATAAAATGTACACAATTATATAATTTAAGTTTAGAACCGTATTGCAACAAAATATAAATTATAGTTGGTACAATTAAACTATAAGATTATTTCTAGAAAATAATATAGGACTTCTACGGTAAATCTAGATATATTCGATTCAACGTCTTAGCTAGACGGTGGCAACATTGTTCAGATTTTTGTATATTTTTTTCAATTGGCAATAAATTAAATAATATAAATGTGATGAGGCTGGAGTTTCACCACAATGTCACCGCGATGTGGCCGAAAGAGATTAAACCATGTAGATTTAACCTTTCTAGGGCTTAAGTTGAATAAAATTACTTTCATTTTAGCCCTTGCTATGTCTTGATAATGTTTTGACCAAATGCCGTATAGCTACGATGTCGAATAACGATCCAATAGTCATAAAGATTAATATATGCGCTGGAGTTGATCGCCTTCAGAAGCAAATGGGCTCATGCTTGCCGACTTATTAAATAGTACTTTCTGCACTAACTTTTGCGCATACTATAAGTTACGTGAAATAAAAATCTAGACTACAATATTAAAAATGTTGATTTATTTAAAAATAAAATTTTAAGTGGAGAGCATAGCAAAATATGGCAAGAAAATAAAAGCCGAAAATCAAATTAATAAATATTTATAATAATAAATTCCGAAAATCACCGCTTTATATAAAATTGTGGCGCTAGTTGTCTTAGACGATGGAAAGGAATTAATAATATTTTAATATAGCGGTAAAATAGTATCGTGGCGAACTGTACAGATTATTAAGTAAATAGCAACACAGTTAAGAACAAGTTACTTTGCCAAATAAAATCAGTAAAACATTTAACGACCAGCAAAAAAGTTTTCCATCTAAAAATAATCTAATCTCTAATCTACCGAACTATGCATAAGTACTAATTTGACTAAATCGATCACAAATCAAAAATCACAAAAAGCATATGTTTATCCTCAAATATTTTACAAAAAGGTTTTTTTGGTTACAATATAAATTTGAGGTTCAAGTATTAGGGTGCATTTCTACATGGGAGAATATGTCCAATCGGGTAGAATTCAATATCACGTTCTTATCACAATACTTCTCCGATTTGGAAACGTACCCTTAGAAATAATTTATAATATTCACGTTGCGTCTGACTTCACTGTATTCGTATGTGTCTTTAGGAGTTTCTATGTTTGTGTTGATTTTATTTTGTAAAAAATGAGCGTAAAATTCGCTTCAAAATTAATTGATACCCGCGCTTTCGACATCTTAGAAATTCTATACAGATAAGAGTGCCATGTTTTTCGGCCAATGTCGAATCCGACAATTATATCAAAGATTCGAAAATTGGGCTCCAGGGCCTCGATTTGCATGTTACATATCTTAAAATTCTACACATTTTTACAGATGTCTAATGCGACCTCTATGTTGAGAGCGCGAGAAATGAGCCCAAAGTGCATACAAAATTACACTGATCATTTTCATGGTATTAAATGATTTGTTCAGCCAAAGTTACCATGGTAAGTGATAAAGTGGCCAAAAGCGGCGCACAAAGCCTTGATGTAAACTGACCATTTATTTTGTACTTATCAATTATTTAAATGTCAAATCAACAAAATGAAAGCACAGTTAACTTTCATTAAATCGTTAAGGCCCAATTTTACCAAACATAAGTTACTTCATCCATAAAATAAAAAAAACAACGGGTTGCACTCCGGGAGAGCCGGCAGAAGTGAAAACTTGAATATTAATGTTGTGCATTTTTTAAACTAGACATTTTTCACATTGTGTTTTCATACAAGGGGTTTTCCAAAATTCAACCTCTTGGAAGTGAAATAGGTGATCGCGAGTGAATTCGCAAAGCGGAAAGCTAGTTCAAGATACATGTACATATAATACTTTTGAATAAGATTTTTTTATTGTTTTAAAATGGGAACAAAACTGGTACACTACCTTCCGGCTAGACAGAGAATATTATAAGAATTTGAACATAACCCCAGTATAAATACAGTCTAATTTGCAACTACTCTCCCTCCGTCTTACGAATTTTCGATCAGGTCACGTGACACCTGACGCGAGTTTAACATTTTTTACCCATCCCAAAAAAAGTGCACAACGCCGCTTATGAAGTTTTCACACAAAATGTCTGATTTAATACAAATTATGTAACAACGCCAAAACTACATATAAATAACAATCAATGGTCGCATGTACGAAAGACCATCACTAGAGAACGGCGCGACTGATTTGGCTGTTTTTTGTTTTGTTGTTTTCATAATTGTCAGGTTTTTACGGAAAGGAAAATTGAAAATACTGGTCTTTTTCAGCTAGTTTTTTGATAAAATTGGGCCTTAGGCCATAGGAACCCCTTTTAACTGTACAAAATCAACTAATACGACCAATGATGTTACCAAAAAGAATTGCAAAGCAAACTATGAACCCGATACCCGTTAATATTTGATTGGGTTCCAACATAACTTTTGTTTGGGTTAAATCTTTGTCTTTCTCGTCGTCCAAGTCCTGATGTACCACGGATAGAACTTTGGCTATTTCCGCGTCAGATTTTGCGCTGGTTTGCGACGCGGCTACTACTATACGTTTTAATTCGCGTATTTGTGTTTCTACTACCTGCTCTTGGCGATGAAGGTGGTCTGGAAAAAAAAATAGTACATATTTTGATTATAAAAAATATTAGTAAAAAAAAACTGCATAAGAAGTATTATACATACATTCTAATTTCCTACTAATGTCATAAAGGCGAAAGTGAGTTTGTTCACAACCAATTGTAGATTATAACTTGGAATAACATTTAGAAAAAAAAAAACATTTGGAAAAAATAGCATAATAGGATAATTTTTTTTTACTGTGTATAGGCTTGTGTTTGACCACAATCTCACCATGGTAAGTGATGATGTGGTCGAAGGTGGTAAGCACACAAAGCCTAGAAGGAACTGGCTCTCATGTGCAGCTGTCGGAACACACCGACAGGTGCTTGGCGACAGATTTTCAACTTGAGGGTGGTAGCCAGCCAGACGGGTACTACAAAGTACCCTACCACCGTGCTATGGTTTCCTCACGATGTTTTCCTTCACCGAAAGCTCAAGCTCATTGTAGGATTCGAACCCGGGACCTTCGTCTCGGTATCCGACGTCACTACCACTGAGCTATCATCGCCTTAAAATACTCTGAGTATATTGGCTATTTTTTCAAAATGTTTTTTTTTACAAAAAAAAAACTTGCTGGATTCTTCCCAGTTGAAGGCCGACTTCCAAAACGGTGGTAAGTACTCCAGTAGATTTGACCTTATAAGGCGTCGTCCTAATTGGCGACGATCGTACGATCAAACGATGCGATTTCGTCGCACGATCGCGCTGATGTTCCTGTGCTCGCGCGATGACTTGCGAGCTTCAATTAGGACACTCTAAAGCGTTTTGTGTATATAATATCGTCGTGCGACGAAATCGCATCGTTTGATGGTACGATCATCGCCAATTAGGACGACGCCTAAGGGCCTAAATTAAATAAATGACTTTGACATTGGATACTTTTTATCCCAGGATTATATTAGATACTTGTCTTATAAGCCATTATAGCTTTACAGTTTCGAATGAGTTTCATACAAAGACGGATCAAATCCTTGAATAAATCATAGGTAACACTCGGAAACGCTGTTAAAAACTAGGTGCAGAAGATAGTACAATAAGTCTAAGTCTTGTAGCGACATCTATTAGTAAAACAAAGGTAGTTCACACGCAGATAGATGCCGCCACGAGATCCTGCATCGCGCTAACAAAGTTTATTCGACAATCTGCATATATACAAGTGTCTAACATGACGATCTTCCCTTTTAAAGGGAGTAGTAACACAACCCTGCTCCTCCATATTGGGTGACTGCTAGCATAACTGATAGATGTAGCTACACTCTTACAGTAGTACCCAACTGATATGGCCCGATGTACCTGCGCAGAAGATACATTTTCAAAGCGCGGGAAATGCTATTGGTCGGCAGCTGCCGCCATGTGTGCGGAGGGGCGTGACTTGCGAGTGAGACGGAACTAACAGCTGTTGTGTATTATGAACCTTATAGTAGGGATATAAGGTTGATTGTAAGTTTAAGCATTCTTTCGTTAATCTTCGGGGCCATACTTTCTTTTCTGTGCGAACGAAGATTCACGACGTGCCTTATCAGTTGGGTACTACTGTACTGTTCTCTTGCACATCATTTTGTGTTCCCAGTTTACTTACCAATCATTGATGACTGTTTATTGACTAGATTATGTATATTTTCCTGCATTTCCTTCAAGTTTTGTGCGAGTTGATCCTGAAATGACATATTTATTCTTATAAAAAACTGCGTATAACAAAGGAATATTTAATTTTGTCGTTTGAAAGTACTTGTATACACTTTTAGTATGGAAGCAACTAAAAAAGCGCAAAGAAAAATCAGCTGTTCTTACAAAAGTTATATACTCAAAAAAAAATTAAGGAACCGCTGTTTCTATAGTAGTAAAGAAATTGGAAGAAGGTATTTGTAAATTGTTAATATTTGTGTGTGATGAATTTCCCCGGTCCAAGCCAACCCACCTCTAACCTTCTTACCTGATAAGCAAACTCAGTCTTCATAGCTTCGGCGATCTCCTTGCCACTAGCGTTAACCCCCCCTCCGCCGGCGATAGTGTACAGCACGCTGGCACTCCGAGCCATCTGCTGCTCCATCATGTCGCGGAACTCGGCCATTTTTAGGTGGTTATTTATCGTCGAACCAGCTATACCGAGCACCGTGCCTAGGTTATATGGAAATAAGTAAGATATAGTATTTATTTTTTACAGTGTATAGTCCTGTGTTTGACCACAATCTCACTATGGTAAGTGATGATGTGTTCGAAGGTGGTAAGCACAAAAAGCCTAGAAGGAACTGGCTCTCAAGTGCAGCTGTCGGAACACACCGATAGGTGCTTGGCGACAGATTTTCAACTTGAGGGTGGTAGCCAGCCAGACGGGTACTACAAAGTACCCTACCGCCTCAGACATGTAGCTTTGATGTGTTCTATAATATGGACATAACTTGCAACAATGAGCTTCAAACCCATATTACATTGAAACAAGGTTCAAATTAAAAAACTTGTCTCTTCGCTCTCATTTGACGATATCAAAATTTAAATCACTATAATTTCTAAACACCTGCGTTCACAAAAACAAAAGAAATGGTACCACTTACCAAATATTGAAGCAACTATGTACCAATATTTGTTTCTCTCAGCGTGAGCTCTTTCTCGTTCGTGTCCCAACTTTACAGCAGCGGACATAGTAGCAAATAGTTCGCGTTCTTCGCGCTCCGCGTCGTTGAACATTGTGCGGAGTGCTCGCTCTTGGATTATGAGCTGTAGGATAAGGGAAATAAGACTGAATTTGCGATCGCGACATCGAACAATTAACCCAAAGAAGCGTAATGACGTCGATTTTGCTTGCAATCTATTCCGCCAATTTGCCACCATCGACAATGCGCTCTGATTGGCTACGACAAGGACGCATGCGCTCTGATTGGCCAAGTCAAGAACACACGATGCTGTGATTTGTCCTCACTGTTTAAAATCAGTGACAAATCACAGACTAGTTTCGGAATCGTATTGCTCGGTATTACTCCTCTAAGGGATTGTTCCTCGATGCTTCGCAAAAATCGGAGCAAGTATGACCGGCACTCGCCAAACCGATCCGTTTTATGTCTACGGTAAATCGGAGAAGGCCGAAAAGATAAATAAAAGAAAGAAAATAAAGTGTACACGCGCTAAACGCAGATGGCAAGTGTATGTTGGGTAGGCGAAAATCGGACACCGACTTTTGCAGTGTAACATAGACTAAAACGACGTAGTTGGGTACAGTCGAGGACATATATATGTATACACTTTTTGAAATTCAAAAGCGATTTTCTCGCATGTTTAAGGCGGGGTTCTCCCAAAACCGGAGTATTGGTTCTCATTTCATTAGTAAATAGCAGTGATTAAAATTTTGAAAAAAATATATGTTATTTTACACTATATAAGCTTCCTATTTCGGCCTTTCGATACACGATTACGAGCACTTTGCTGCATCGAATTAAATCGCAAAGACAGGTCTAAATGGTCTAATGGTTCTCATTTCATTTGAATTATATAAGTTTTTGGGTAATGAAACTTATACCATAAAAAAGGACATGAAAAATGGATTATATGACGGCCCTCATATTTTGAATTATGTTAAATTCCATCCTCCTAATTCCAAAAATAAGGTTTTTTCAAACGCTTTTCGCGCTACAACTCCCTCGCCGTGTCCCTCAGTCCCGAGCGGAACGTGTTGGAGGTCGGACGTATGCCAGTTTTTTCTAGATATACACCACCCCCTGAGTGACGACTCAGGGATAGTCAACATTTGCCTAGACAGTCGTATTTAGAATATTATTCATAATGAAAATAAAATATTTAAATTTTTAGTATCAAGTTGTTCATTTGTCTTCATTTGATAACTAATTACTTTTCAATTGTTATCGAACATAAAATATGGCTTCATTACAAAAATCTAAAAAAATAAATTACTCTCTGATTCGTGAAGGTGATGAAGAATCGGAATCAGTAAACTCTTATTATAAACTGATATATACATATAGGCTTATTCTTGTACACGTGCATGGTAGGCATTAATTATCACGAATTTTTCAGACGCAGACAAAGCTGCCCGTTGTCTCTTTTTAGGCGGTGATAGAATGTCTAAAAAACTAAAAACTCAACAATACACCGATAAATCGAAAAAATAACATTCAATAACGACAACCGCAAGTATCTAAATGAACAAAAAAAAATTGAAAATTAATTATCTTGTATTAAAAGACCCAAATGTTTAGAGCTTCTGCCTTATTGCCCAGTATTGCTTAGTATTATACAAAGAATTGCACAATCAGTTATATTTTATTCTTAGATCTCAAAACATGGCATATAAAATCTGAAAACTCTGTGCAATATTTAGTTTTACGTGTTTAG
The DNA here is from genome assembly GCA_947623365.1 of Achlya flavicornis. Classification (NCBI taxonomy): domain Eukaryota; kingdom Metazoa; phylum Arthropoda; class Insecta; order Lepidoptera; family Drepanidae; genus Achlya; species Achlya flavicornis. Next base: position 18,288,341 of record OX392467.1, on the reverse strand, counting down.
CATATGCATACAATTTTAGCACAACATTTTAGTACTTTTAGATTTTGCACGAAACAGAATATTTTATTTGGTCTAGCAACATGACCATAATACAAAAAGTGCCACAGTATAGAATTGTGGCAGTATGACTATTCCATTTCATAAGTATTATCTAAATTATCTAAACTCTGTATATTACATATAATTTCCTAAAATCCCTTATTATATACTAATATAATAAAGCGGAAGTTTGTTTTGTTTGTTTAAATATGGCCGCCCGCCGCTCCAAGATGGCGGATACATTTTCTTTTCAATTTTGAATTTGTGAAATTTTGAAAAAGTGTCCTCCATGTTGAAATAATAATAATACTTTTCGGATTGCTCTCAAAATCGATATCTGAGAGACCTTGGGGTCACAAAACAAAAATCTTTTCTCAAAATTTTGAAAAAGTGTCCGCCATGTTGAAATTTTTAGATAATGGTCCGATTGCTCTCAAAATCGATATCTGAGAGACCGTGGGGTCACAAAACAAGAATCTTATCTCAACGTTTTGAAAAAGTGTCCGCCATATTGAACTTTTTAGATAATGGTCCGATTGCTGTCAAAATTGATATTTGAGAGTCCTGGGGGTCACAAAACAAGAATCTTTTCTCAAAATTTTGAAAAAGTGTCCGCCATGTTGAACTTTTTAGATAATGGTCCGATTGCGCTCAAAATCGATATCTGAGAGACCTCGTGGTCACAAAACAAGAATCTTTTCTCAAAATTTTGAAAAAGTGTCCGCCATCTTGAACTTTTTAGATAGTGGTCCGATTGCTGTCAAAATCGATATTTGAGAGTCCTGGGGGTCACCAAACAAGAATCTTTTCTCAAAATTTTGAAAAAGTGTCCGCCATGTTGAACTTTTTAGTTACTTGTCCGATTGCTCTCAAAATCGATATCTGAGAGACCTTGGGGTCACAAAACAAAAATCTTTTCTCAAAATTTTGAAAAAGTGTCCGCCATTTTGAACTTTTTAGGTAATGGTCCGATTGCTGTCAAAATCGATATTTGAGTCCTGGGGGTCACACAAAACAAGAATCTTATCTCAACATTTTTAAAAAGTGTCCGCCATGTTGAACTTTTTAGATAATGGTCCGATTGCTCTCAAAATCGATATTTGAGAGTCCTGGGGGTCACAAAACAAGAATCTTTTCTCAATATTTTGAAAAAGTGTCCGCCATGTTGAACATTTTAGATAGTGGTCCGATTGCTGTCAAAATCGATATTTGAGAGTCCTGGGGGTCACAAAACAAGAATCTTTTCTCAAAATTTTGAAAAAGTGTCCGCCATGTTGAACTTTTTAGTTACTTGTCCGATTGCTCTCAAAATCGATATCTGAGAGAGCTTGGGGTCACAAAACAAGAATATTTTATCAAAATTTTGAAAAAGTGTCCGCCATGTTGAAATAGATAATGGTCCGATTGCTGTCAAAATCGATATTTGAGAGACCTTGGGCTCACAAACAAGAATCATTTCTCAAAATTTTGAAAAAGTGTCCGCCATTTTGAACTTTTTAGATAATGGTCCGATTGCTGTCAAAATTGATATTTGAGAGTCCTGGGGATTACAAAACAAGAATCTTTTCTCAAAATTTTGAAAAAGTGTCCGCCATGTTGAACTTTTTAGATAATGGTCCGATTGCGCTCAAAATCGATATCTGAGAGACCTCGTGGTCACAAAACAAGAATCTTATCTCAAAATTTTGAAAAAGTGTCCGCCATGTTGAACTTTTTAGTTACTTGTCCGATTGCTCTCAAAATCGATATCTGAGAGACCTTGGGGTCACAAAACAAAAATCTTTTCTCAAAATTTTGAAAAAGTGTCCGCCATTTTGAACTTTTTAGGTAATGGTCCGATTGCTGTCAAAATCGATATTTGAGTCCTGGGGGTCACACAAAACAAGAATCTTATCTCAACATTTTTAAAAAGTGTCCGCCATGTTGAACTTTTTAGATAATGGTCCGATTGCTCTCAAAATCGATATTTGAGAGTCCTGGGGGTCACAAAACAAGAATCTTTTCTCAATATTTTGAAAAAGTGTCCGCCATGTTGAACATTTTAGATAGTGGTCCGATTGCTGTCAAAATCGATATTTGAGAGTCCTGGGGGTCACAAAACAAGAATCTTTTCTCAAAATTTTGAAAAAGTGTCCGCCATGTTGAACTTTTTAGTTACTTGTCCGATTGCTCTCAAAATCGATATCTGAGAGAGCTTGGGGTCACAAAACAAGAATATTTTATCAAAATTTTGAAAAAGTGTCCGCCATGTTGAAATAGATAATGGTCCGATTGCTGTCAAAATCGATATTTGAGAGACCTTGGGCTCACAAACAAGAATCATTTCTCAAAATTTTGAAAAAGTGTCCGCCATTTTGAACTTTTTAGATAATGGTCCGATTGCTATCAAAATCGATATTTGAGAGTCCTGGGGATTACAAAACAAGAATCTTTTCTCAAAATTTTGAAAAAGTGTCCGCCATGTTGAACTTTTTAGTTACTTGTCCGATTGCTCTCAAAATCGATATCTGAGAGACCTTGGGGTCACAAAACAAAAATCTTTTCTCAAAATTTTGAAAAAGTGTCCGCCATTTTGAACTTTTTAGGTAATGGTCCGATTGCTATCAAAATCGATATTTGAGAGTCGTGGGGATTACAAAACAAGAATCTTTTCTCAAAATTTTGAAAAAGTGACCGCCATGTTGAACTTTTTAGATAATGGTCCGATTGCGCTCAAAATCGATATCTGAGAGACCGTGGGGTCACAAAACAAGAATCTTTTATCAAAATTTTGAAAAAGTGTCCGCCATGTTGAAATTTTTAGATAATGATCCGATTGCTGTCAAAATCGATATTTGAGAGTCCTGGGGATTACAAAACAAGAATCTTTTCTCAAAATTTTGAAAAAGTGTCCGCCATGTTGAAATTTTTAGATAATGGTCCGTTTGCTGTCAAAATAGATATTTGAGAGTCCTGGGGATTACAAAACAAGAATCTTTTCTCAAAATTTTGAAAAAGTGTCCGCCATGTTGAACTTTTTAGATAATGGTCCGATTGCGCTCAAAATCGATATCTGAGAGACCTTGGGGTCACAAAACAAGAATCTTTTCTCAAAATTTTGAAAAAGTATCCGCTATGTTAACTTTTTAGTTACTTGTCCGATGGACACTTCCTTGAAGTTTGGCAAATGTTTCATTTTTTGTGATCCCAAGGTGTCTCAAATATTAATTTTGAGAGCAATCTGACCAGTGCCCAAATAGTTCAATATGGCGGTTTAATTATTTTTGTTTAAAGATTCTTGTTTTGTGATCCCAAGGTATCTTACATACAGTGGCGTGCATTGGTTTTCGGACTAGGTAGGCAGAAGAAATCATGGCCATATACGCCTAAATATGCCTCTTAGATAGATTATGTTTTTTGACCCGATTCGTAAAATTGTTTAGGTCAGCGTACACACGCCACGTACCACACACATTTGGTATGATTCATTAGCAAACAAAATACATAATAACAAAATAATAGATTCGAATAACAGCATCCAGATAGCCAGGTGTATAATAAACATAATATTCTGTGTTAAAATGTCTAAGATTTTTACCTTTGTTTTTAATCCATGAATGTTTTGGAGTTGGTCTACAGCAAGTTACCTACTATTTTCAACAAACGAAAACTGACTAAAGGAATAATTTATCGACACATTTTGCATCTTCACCACAAAATTTCTTCATTTCACACACAATACACTTCATAGATACACTTCGCAAAATCACAATAACTAGATAACAACAACATTGCATACAATGCCAGCCAAACCATAAACAAACCAACACAAATAAATTGCGAAGTTATATTTGAGTTGCTCTAATGTTGGTAAAGCAGTCGTAACTGTAGTCTTTTTAATTTGGATGGGTTACTTTACTTACAACAGAGTAGGTAAGGTTACTTTTGGTCCATAAATCGCGAATGTCAAATGTCAGTATGCTACGCATAGCAAAAGCGTGATTTATGCTTTCGTCGTATTATCTTAAAGAAGTGTGTGTGTGTGTATGAATATGCCGAAATCGTTTTAGTGTGCGTGAATTGCCGTAAATTTGAGAGGCGAACTCGCGAGTGCGTGCGCGGCAAAGTTTGAAATTTCGTATTGAATGTTAGGTTAGAATTTTTATTTAAAGTGATTATGTAGTTTAATTGAATCATAATATTATTGAATTGAATCTTATGAGGTAGGCATTGCTTATTTGCCTATATGGAATGCACGCCACTGCTTACATATCATACGATCGAACCAGTATCTAAAAAGTTCAAAATGGCGGACACTTTTTCAACACAAAAGTTTCATGTTTTGTTAACCCAAGATCTCTCAAATATCAATTTTGAGAGTAATCGAACCAGTAACTAAATAGTCTAAATAGTATAGTAGTTTCTTTTCCGTAAGTAGTATGGGTTATGGGGTATTATGTGCAAAATACTGTGTTTCCTACCATTTAGATGAAGTGGATATATGAGCGTACCCAGCTTCTGACCCAGGGGGGGGGGGCATATCAGATTTTTCTAAGTTCCCCGCACTTGTTTTGCCTTACACACGATATGAGGACACACATCATACGTCGCGCTTTAGGCGGGAGGCGGGAACAGGGATTGCAAAATTCGGATTTTTTTCAAATCCGGATTCAAAGTTTATCATCACATATAAAGAAAGAAATAAAGAAAAAAGATTTATTCTGGACAACACACAACATTACATTAAAGACTCTACAGTCTTTAATGTAATGTTGTGTGTTATTTACTTGTGTTAATTATAAAAAAACAAGAATTAAAAAAAAACAAACAGAACCAATTTAAAAACTACACAAAAATGCAATGTTGCGTGATGCCCGGAATAGGTCTCGACTCAGCAATATGCTCAGGTTAGTAAGAAAGACTAACCCTTGCGCTGGTTTTCAGTCGAGGCCCACGTCCATGACAAATCTGTAAATGTATTTTTTTGCAATCTTTTGTAATTTTAATTGTACGCGTAGTTTATGCTTAATTATTAGTAGTTTGAAGAGAGGTGTTCTATTTTATTGTATTTCCATTGCTTGCTTTTGAATAAAAATTCAATTAAACTGCACGTAATATTTAAAAAAAAATGGGCTTGTATTTGGCCACTGGACGGCTCCATAAAGGATAATGACGAAGCCTAAGGTGGAGCACGCTAACCCAAATGAAACCTATTCATTCTGGCCGTGAAAGTCCCTAGATTCTAAAAGTCAGGAAATACAGTCGCCGGAAGCAAGTTCCACTCCCTTGCTGTACGCATTATAATTGAGGATGCAAAAGAAATGTTTTCCCTGTGTCTTGTGGTTCGGAGAAAAATAGGGATTGTGGTGGGAATAAGGTTGAGCAATTCCTGCACACACTCTCAAAAATATATCCTGTAGAAAACCGATAAGGCAAACAACCTTTCTTCGATGGTCGTGGAGGCTCGTGAGTTTCGTCATAATTAGTCTCATATTCGATGAGTCTTCTGGCTCGGCGGTTTATTGAGTCGAGGGCGAGAGCCTGGTGGAAAGGACTCCGTTTGGTGATGAAAAGACACACCTGCGTCTTGGTGGCATTAAAAGTGACCAGATGGCATTGCCCTAATCGGAGACTGCCTGTAAAGTTACGTTCAAACGCTCTACCATGGCCTCTCGCAACAATTGGATCTAGTCACTGGTGGCTCGTGCGCTGGAAATATGACAACGGTGCTATCGTCTACGTACCCAAAGATACCGGGCTTCACCAGATCGTTAATATGCAGCAGAAATAAGGTTGCAGAGAGAACTGAACTCTGTGGCATTGATTACGAAAAGGTCCGACGAACACCCGTCTGTGACTACATGAATAGACCGTTCACTCAGGAAATTGGAAATCCAAGCGCACAGACCATCAGAGATTTCATATCAAGTAAGCTTGCTTAGAAGGCTGGTGTGTCAGACCCTTTCAAAAGTAACAATTTTCTGAGATCAGCCGATGTACAAAATGCTTTCGGCGGTAACCCGACTAAATATAACTATCAGTCTTGATATTACGTTGTGCAAAGAGTTGTTTTTTCGCGCCGCGCGCGCATCGCCTCCATCTAACACTCACTGGCCGACTTAGACCGAGCTATTAGCTAGATGGACGAGCGGTAGCAGCTAGCCGCTTGTGAGCCGAGCGGTGTATAGATTTCAGAGTAATACTGACCTAAATCTACTAGATATTAAATGAAAATTTTTAGTTAAACATCAACTATTATCTATTATGACTAAAATTCGAAAAAACCGGATTTTATTATCAATACCCTAAAATCCGGATTTTTCAGTTATTTTCAAATTTCGAAGTATCCGGATTGCAATCCCTAGGCGGGACTATCCCGCTTTCAGGTTGTCTGCCCCACTGTCACCAGTGAGAGCAAAAATGTCCCGCTTTCGCAAACAGAACAAACGATAACTTAATTTGCGGTACGCAATCGAATCAAATCGAATGAGTTTTTTTTTCTGTTATGAATAAAATATATACAAGAGACAAATCGCAGCAAGTGTGGCAGTAGGTACTGAAACCCTTTTTGATTACCAACATTAACAAATCTTGAAATGAGCACCATTCCTACTTGAAAACTAGACCCGATATTTTGAAACTGATTTGTTCTGCCGACAAATTCGAAACATCACACGTTAGAAGTCATGTCACTAAAGTTTAGTAACTTAGCTAATCATCATATCAGCCCATGGATGTCCACTCCTGAACTTAGCTAATATGTTTTGTATTACTTACGTAACCATACATCCCGCTTTGGGCGGGACAGTCCCGCTTTCAGGCCCCGGTGAGGGAAAAATGTCTCGTTTTCAAAAACTTAGGTTTAGGTTATTTTCAATAGCTTAGGTGCTTGTAATAGCTAGATAGGTTCGGTTCGAAGAAGATTTTCCACTAATTAATAAAATATTTACAAAAAGTCCAAACGCAGCATTGAAAGATTGAAAGTAATTTTGATTATCAAACTAACAAATCATGTAAAGAAATAATGAGGTCCGTTCGTACTTTACTTTAAAACTAGACCCGAATTGACCCGTTATTTTGAAACTCATTTTTTCTGCCTACAACCGCTTAGACGTTAGAATTCAGAAACCATGTCACTAAGGCTAACAAGTAATTATAACGAAATAGTTCTTAATTTTACAAAATAACCTAGTAAAATAACTTTTTTTAAATAATTAAGCAGGATTCCCGCTCAACTTAAAAAAAAATATGGTCACGTTATGCATGAATGCAATTTGACCGGACACGCAGCGTTTTTTAAAAAGTTAACGCATATCATAATATTGTAAAGTACGAAATCCAGGTGGGGGCAGCTGAATATGGGCAAGATAAATATTATGTCTAATGTTCATATTCCGCCAATACCGGTGATTGTTGGGAACACTATTCTCGAAGTTGTAGACGAGTATGTTTACCTAGGACAAATTGTCTAACTAGGAAGGTCCAAATTCGATAAAGAGGTCAATCGAAGAATCCAACTCGGCTTGGCAGCGTTCGGGAAGCTACTTCATATCTTCACGTCCAGAATACCTCAGAGTCTGAAGACAAAGGTCTTCAATCAGTGCGTGTTACCAGTTATGACACACGAAACAGACACGTGGTCTTTTACTGCTGGCCGCATAAATAATCTCAGAGTCTCTCAGCGAGCTATGAAACGAGCTATGCTCGGAATTTCTCTACGTGGAAACGAGGACAAAAATTACCGATATAGCTCGTGGAGTTGGCAAGCTGAAGTGGCAATGGGCAGGCCACATCGCTCGAAGAATAGATAACCGATGGGGAAGGAAGGTTCTTAAGTGGCGACCACGAACTGGAAAGCGCCGAGCGGGACGACCTCCCACCAGGTGGACCGACGAGCTGATCAGAGTCGTTGGGTGTCACTGGATGCAAGCGGCCCAAAACCGTTCCAGGTGGAAGTTAATGGGGAAGGCCTATGTTCAGCAGTGGACATCGTTAGGCTGATATGATTATGTGAAAGGGAACCAGTTTGAAAATTCATCCAGCCAATGAAAAGAGCAAGACCACCAGGCGAAATCAGAAAAAGTTCATAATGTAGATATTGTTTGTCACAGGAACATTTTAATTTATTTAATATAAAGTATTTTTACTTTTCAAAAAGTATTTCAAAAATATTTTAAATAAGTTTTTTAAATATTTTAAACACTCACAACAACTAATTTTTAATCATATTACATTGTTTTGTTCCCAAAACCAACATTTACATTTATCATTGGTATAACCACAGACATTAATATCTAAATAGATACCGCCTGTCGCTCAATCTGTATGGAAACCAAGCGTGTAACTTTTTTACCACCTACTGTGACGTTACACAAGCGTTTTAGTGATATGAATAATTATCCCGTCCGCGCGAAACCGATTTACTCCGACTCGTCCGCCTGTATACCGACTTATTAGGTTCTTTTTAGCAGAGTAAGTAGGTAAAATATACGTTTTTTTATATACTTAATCAATCTTAAGTCGACTAACTTAATCAATGGATCAGAGTAGTCAAGATCCGAAGAATCAAACGAGTCCCAAATCGATGGGTTTGCGTCGTTTTATCACAAGGTTCAAATTAAACTTTCAAGATTTCTACGAGTACCTGTTCTCTATAGCGTATGGTCCCGCTAACTTTGTGTGAAGTTAGCAGTGCCGGCTTATTTCAGGAACTATGTTCGAGGAACAAAAATATAAGTTTTAGTTAAAAAAATATTTTTAATTCCAGCTTTTTTTGGTGACTGTACATTTTGTTGATTAGTACATGCATTGTCTTCTAATATACCAAATATCAAGTCAATCCGACCACTGGAAGTAGGTGAAATTCTACTTGCAAGATTTGATTTGATTTGTATGAACATACATACATACATACATTGCAAGTTAATAAAAAGATTGTAAATAAAAAAAGGCCCACTAGGCGGTCACCCGTCTGGAACTCTGGATACCGTCCACCCCGGTAATTACTTAACTTTGTTGATTGATGAAGAACGGCTAATCAAGCTACATCGCTTCAACAAATAAAATAAACAAATATTCCTACAGTCTTTCCATTCACAATATTATATTAGTATTGCAATAAAACCAAATCGATACCTAGAACCTTAATTATTATCTAAATACGTAAGTATCTACTGCTTTATTTTCTGTACTGTGGCAAAATAAAATCGGACGCCATAATGGAATTTCAAATGGTGCGCCGCGGTGAATTTTGGCGCGAATAGCTGCATCGTGCGTAGATGAATACGTAGCGCGCTCAAATGGCGGGGTACGAGGTAGCGTAAAATACCTACAGGTCGTCGGAGAACCTCGCCTTAACGTTTAAGTGTTAAACTATTACACAAATCATAAAAGTATATGTTAGAAGATTCTGCCTTTATAATATCTCATAATTTCAATCAGTAGTTTAAGAGGAAACCGTTGTTGAATTTTAATAATTGTATACATATTTATGTCCTCGACTGTACAAATCGGTGACGAGATTTTAATCGGTAGTCTGCGTTAGTCCATAATTAATATAATTTTTGAAACCTTGCCAAATCTAACTGGCGATCACTTTCTTTATGTACTTATATGATAACATTGTTTATTTCTATTAGTTTTATTTATGTATGGCAATTCTTTTGTCATTTGCAAGTGTGAGTTACATTCAAGACTTTTAAATTATCATCTGAGGTGTGGATAGTGAGTACATACATGTTTTTTTTGCTGTACGCATTTTATACATTGTAAAACTATTCATTGTGCTCACTTCAGGTTTACACAGTTCTGGGATTTAGCCAAACATCTAATGGCAGACATGTTTTTTCATTGAACAATTAACCCATAGAATCTATTCTGCTAATAGACAATGCGCTCTGATTGGCTAATGGCCGGAATGGAAGCCTTACCGTACCTCTACCATGAGTTTTTTACACTAACGTAATCTATTTTGACGTGAATATTTTGTATAGCGAGCACCGCCTCTAGTAGACACTTTTGGAAGCATTTCATACAAAATGTTTCACCGTAGGCGCTAGCGACTGTAGATTACGTTAGTGTAGAAAACTCACGGTAGAGGTACAGAATACTACAGAAACATAACTAATTTGGTTCCTGCGCATGAGTAAGGTCGCCAGAGCTCATCGGGGTGGGGGGAAGGGTTAGTAACGCGTGAGTGATGCTATGGGATGCCCGAAAGTTGCAAGTTGCAAGCACCCCTATGGCTACGGTAACTCATTATCACCAGGTGGCCAAGTCTGCTATTTTTAAAAGACTTCAAAAAGGAGGAGGAATTCCATTAGGATGTGGAATGAGCTCCCCGTTACGGTTTTCCCTCAGCGCTACGATATGGGGTTCTTCAAAAAAGGCGTAAAAAGAGCTCTACAAGGTCGGCAACACATTGGCGATCCCCCATTTTGTATTGCAAATGTCCATAGGCGGCGGTGACCACTTACCATCAGGTGGCCCGTCTGCCTGCTTGTCAAACTATTGACATAAAAAAAAAAAAAAAACAAAAAAGGAGGATATCAATTCTGATTTTTAGTGTTTTTTTTTAACTAAAAATTTCATTCTCATACAATCCCATTACAATATTGCCACAGAGCCAATGTCCGTAGTCTACTTTTATAATTGGTTTTCGATGCTATTGAATTAGTAGAATATTAAAACTGTACATTTTGACAACACTGATAGTTAATTGGAACACGATTGTAATAGCAGACTTGGGCCCCAGGTGGGGCATACACTTGTTTGCCTTAGTGGATTAAAAAAGGGGTATTTTTAATTGCTCCTCTTTAAGTTATAAAATTACGCAAACATAAGAATCTCTTCAATTAACTTATGGCATACCAATTAAACTTATCATCAAAACATGTTCTACCACCCGGAACTAGGGTTGCCATCCGTCCGGGTTTCCCCGGATTTGTCCTAGTTTAAAAGGCATCCGGGGAGCGTCCGGGCGGGGTTTCATTTGTAGTCCGAGTTTTTCAAACTTCAATTCTGAAGATTCTGTTTTGTGACATTTAAAATTATGATAAAATATGACTTAATTAAAATTTTATGTCTTTGAAAATAAATATAAAGTTGATCTATGACATTTTGAACTGTTTTTTTATTATTCTGACTAATATTTAAAAAAAAACACCTGTTGACATGGCCGGGTTCTAGGCTCCAAAATCCGGGGTATTCACACGTCTTGTACTGGTTGCTAAATTTTAGAGATGGCAACCCTACCCAGAACCGACTCGGGGCAATCCAAATTCAGTTGGTTAGGTTAGGTTAGAACATAGAGGTGAGTAATATATAGGGAATTAGAACTGTGTACATACGGAGCGTGAGTCAGGTGAGCGGTGCCGCATTCAGTTCAAACTTATATTTTATACTGATACCACAGAATATTTAATAGTACTACGTACAGAAAACCCACTTCGAAAACGACATTTAAACAAAAATCGACTCTAGGAACGACAGAATAAAGCGCAATCCAGTTCGCGCAGCGCTGCGCGCCTAAAATTATATTCACCTACAACTTCCCTCTCTTTCTATCGTATAACTCTATCCTGTATGACGCGGCACGTGTTACGGTAGGGTTGTCTAATGACGTATTATGAATCTTCAATATTTCCTTATCGCCTATGTATGTCCTATTACTATTCTCTGTGTTTATTTTATTTCTATGCTATTCTCCTTTCGTGAACAATGACATTTAAAATATCCTAGCTAACTAGTATTAGATCAGAAAGTTATTTTAAAATGTCTACATACTTTAATCTAAGTTGTTAGACCTATACGTACTTTGTATACTGAATGTGTATTCTGTCTACGAAACTGAATACAACTATTTTGGGGAAGGGTTTTAGTAACATACATGCTTATCAAATCTGGAATGACTGACGACGCGACAAGAAACGGCACGATTACCTAGTCCAGTAGCCGTCAGCCGAAATTCACACTATTTGTTCTTAATAATCTTCATGCAAAGATTTTCATAGGGCATCGTGCCTCTACCCAGATGGCTAGTCCGCCTTACTAAAGCATGACATTTTATATCACTCCGCTTGAGGGGTTCCTGAGCAAATCGCTCTCAGTTCGTATTGCGCACGGCTGTCACCGCGACAATAAGTATTGTTAAATTTTTCTGAATATTGTTCTACTGATTTTTGAAATAGTGGTATGTTAAATCTTAGTTATTCTAAGAGTTGTAAGGTAGAATTACTGTATATTTAAAGAGGGAACTCTCTCTATTCTGGAACTACTAACAGTTTCTAAAAAAAAAAAGTCAAAATCGGTTCATAAACGACGAAGTTATCCGCGAACACACATAAAAATAATTAGACTGTTTTACAAAAAACTTAAACCGACTTCAAAGTACACTAAGAAGTAATCAAATCCTGATCTGATGACAATGGGACCAAACGGGAAGTGTACCCTTCCAGACAAAAAAAGAATTTTCCAAATCGGTTAATAAACGACGGAGTTATGAGGTAACAAACATAAAAAATAAAATAAAAAAAAAAAAACATACAACCGATTTGAGAACCTCCTCAAACCTCCTCCTTTTTTTGAAGTCGGTTAAAAAATATACGGTCGAATTGAGAAACCTCCTCCTTTTTTTGAAGTGGGTTAAAAATCATTCACATGAGTTTTCGAGGTCTAAGAGGCCCGTTTATACAAGAGGGTCTCTTCTGATCGCTCTATCTTTGTCTCTTTTTAACACACTGGTATGTTATCAAAACGGGCCTATTATTATAATAAGGACTTTAGGACAATACAATGAAACAACAACAAAATATCTAGAACTATAAAAACAACGATATCTACACAAGATAGTGTTAAAAAAAGAACAGTAAACACTTTATATAGGTAGTACGTAGGTATTTATACCCACACGCGTCTTGCGCTGCGTGCGCGTTGCAACCGACTAGCGTTGTTCCGGTAGTCCGCGTGCGCGCGATCGTACCTAAACATGGGAGTGGGACAGGCCTGCTGATACTCAGTTTGATTTATTTAGTGTGCAATTCAGTATTTTTGGTTTGAGCTTTGATTTATTTTGTTCGAATAGAGGGAATTAAATACATGCCTTAAAAAATAGTTAAGTTAGTTACCTTATGCTCCTCCGTGCACAGTTGCAAGTATTTATCGTCCCCCTTCATTGTATTCTGCATTTCTGCATGTAACTCCTTCAGGCGGGACTCTATGTTTGCGAGCTGCTTGCCGAGATCACGCCGAGTGTCCTGTGATGACATGAAGCGTTCCTAGAAAAATAAAATAAGTTTTTTTTATGGTTCGTAGAATGTGATAATAATTCTATCTATGTAAACCAATATTATGATATTCGGTAATATGTCATTGTTGGAATAGTAATCCTGACGTTTTTCAATACATTTCGATGGTCCGCTAAATCGCCACAGTAAAAAAATCGTCACGACATAGCCGAATTATCGTTCCTGTGTCGTGCAGTTCTGTGTCGTTATCGTTGCGTGTGAAAACGGTACATCTGTGCGGTACATAGAAATGTATGGTCGGCTAAATCATCAGTTTTTTTTACTGTGTGGTTACGGTGTCGTTATCGTCTCGTGTGAAAATGCACTGGTAAATATATAGGTATACAGATTAATTTTATTCGTCAAGGCAACCAAAACGTTTCATGTGGCGCGTCATACAGGATAGTTGTTCACGCGTTGTAGTGTAGGTGAATATAATTTCACGCACGCAGCGCAGTACGATCTGAATTACACTTTATTGTGTTGATACAAGAGTCGTTTTTTATTAATATGTCTTTTTGAAGTGGGTTTTTTGTAGGTTTACTATTGAATATTCTGTTTTGATAAGAAGTTTTTATGATTATTCAAGAAAAAAGTAGAAATCTATACTTGTCTTTATTATTTGATCATAGTGTAACTTTTATGACTAGGGATGTACCCACCTTACAAAACACTGCAGCAAAATATCTGAATGATGTGTTCCTGCGCGTAAGATCACCAGAACTTGGGGCGGGGAAAGTATCGTTAACGCGTGCGTGATGCAAGGTGAATCCAACCCCGCTGGCAGATTTTGATTATCTCAAAAAATGCCCGAGATTCCGATATTAGGGAACCGGTTTTTTAAAGTCCTGTATTTCCCAACCCCTTGAGGTACAAACGAAAAGAAAGATGGTACAAACGGGTACAAACGACGGTGAATCCAACCCCGCTGGCAGATTTATAGTATCTCAAAAAATGCCCGAGATTCCGATATTAGGGAACGGGTTTTTTAAAGTCTTGTAGTTCCGAACCCCTTGAGGTACAAACGAAAAGAAAGATGGTACAAACGGGTACAAACGACGGTGAATCCAACCCCGCTGGCAGATTTTGATTATCTCAAAAAATGCCCGAGATTCCGATATTAGGGAACGGGTTTTTTAAAGTCCTGTATTTCCGAACCCCTTGAGGTGCAAACGAAAAAAAAGTTGGTACAAACAGGTACATACGGAGTACTAACATATGCAAAAAAAAAAAACCAATATCTTCAAGTCGGTTTCTGAGCATTTTTTAACCCCCCGTATCTCCGATCCCCTTGAGGTACAAACGAAAAAAAAGTTGGTACAAACGAAAAAAAAGTTGGTACAAACAGGTACATACAGAGTACTAAGTTATGCAAAAAAAAAACCGATATCTTCAAGTCGGGTTCCAGGTTCACACAGGTAAAACGCGAATATTCCTTCTTGTGAGTCAAATTCTAATAGATATAAGGAGTCCTAGCGCATTTTTAATTCAGCTTTTAATTAAATTCTCAAATGTTTTGTTTTGAATACTGTGAGCATGATAACGGGCATTCCAAATTGTTGACAGTTCTCAGCTGTCATTATCGTGATATCTAACTCGGTACGCAATATTATACAATTCGGAATGTAGCCATAGAATCTGCATACTTCAAATTCAAATAACAACAATAGAACTTCTAACTCTTGTTATGGTAGGTGATCTATGCACAACAACAAACTGGTTATAAAAATATTACAAACTGAAACCAAATCTAGAAGTGGTAAGTTAGCTTTTCATATGAAATTGTGTACTCAAATATATAATTTATTGCATGTATATGACTGCTCAGTAGAAAAGAACATTTTAAACAAACCTTTCTTTTAACCACAGTTTTATTTTTATTTGGTTGTGATCTCTCCCAAATAACTGTTTCATTTAATACATATTTCCAGGGACAACTTAAATAAATAATAAATAAATAAATAAATATCCTGGGACATTCCTCAATGAAGAACCGCTTGACTGATTTTGTGCAAACTTCACATAAACCATCTACTAAATAGTCCGAACAAAGCGTAACCATTTGGTTTGGATAGGTGAGCCTGTTCTTGAGTTATAAAATTACAACAAAAAGTGGCATTGATTTTTATATATATAGAATATATCAGATTCTGCTACAATCCATAAATAAATAACATAAAATATGCAGTTTTTGAATATCAAAATTGCCCTGCAATTGAGTAGTTCTAAGCATAGAAAGGCTATAAAAAGAACTCTCATGGTCATCAGTTTCCCTAGAAGGTTGTCTAAAAGTACATAAAAAAAAAACATGTAATAGTCTGAGTGTTCATTACACAGGCAAAAGTTTTGCTTAGTGATTAGATCTATTTTTATCGTTCTCTCGATTAGCTATCGCTTCTCTTCTCCAGTAAGACAGGTCATTACAACTATCAACCTTATTTACATACCTGTGCTTCTATGACAGTGTTTTGTATAGCCATGATCTCTTCAACGCCTGTAAACTTCTCATACCTGGAGACCAACTCCTTAACCCTCTTCGTAATGGCCTCATACTTCAAATTTTCAGCGAAATCTCCCACTTTGGTAGCTGGAACGTATTTAGTCAAAAGTTGATCGACTTTTTCGCGACCGTTGGAGTTTAACTGTGTAAAGTGCACCTTGTCTTTCAGCCTCTGCGCTAACTGGCGGAGTCGGTCTACCATGTTTACATATTATTACGGCTAGAAAATTTGATTTATGACCATTTTTTTGTGATAAAAGTTAAAATGATATCATCCTCGATGGTTTAGGGAAATTGACTGACAGAAAACGACATTAGTGTGACATTGACATCGAACTGACGTTTTGTTAAGGATGCGTTCGTGTGAATGTATTCGGAGAGAGTTACTGCATTCTTAAATTCGTGTAAAAAAGCATCTTGATGGTTTTAATGTGGAATTATCTGAACTCCAAATAAAATATATATTGTGTCTTGATAAAATTATTTTAATGCAATTATTTATGATTTTTAAACTATAAGTGACAGCGAACAAAGGTATATAAAAAAAGTGGCCTATCAAAAATATGAAGAAGGTTTACATCAAAATAAACTAAATAGTTCCAACATGTAATAAGCAGTGAAATATGTGCTATGTACACGCTATGTATGTTGTATGAGAGTTAGAACATAGCGTTATTTCACTCAAATTGCTGCTCGACTGGGGAAGTACCGAAAGTAAGACAGAATACCAAACTTTAAATTGTGTTGCTGAGCGTGAGTAAGGTCGATGATCTCATTGGGGAGGGGAGTAACGCTTGTACCTGAGGAAACGCTTTAATTATGCCCCGTGTATAATGTATTGTAACTTTGCAAGCGTCCATATGGCTACGATAACTGCTGCTTAGTTGGCGCGTACGCTTGTTAACTTAAAAATTACTTCATTATTCATCATCATCATCATATAAGACCTCGTTGATCCACAACTGAACTGAGCCAATGCTATTTTTCAATCTCATCCACAGTTAGCACCTACACAATATAACTAGCAATAAGCTTGCTTTCACGACTTTGCCATCTGATATGACCACAGATCATCATTATTATTTACCATCATTATTTTTACATCTTCTTCTCTTGACCCGCATCTCGGCTGTCTAAGATTTTAAAATGTATTACTTGGAACAGCTTACTTTACCGTATAAAAGACACGCGCAATGCAGCGATTAATTCTAATAGTAGGTACCTACCTACCTAAGTGCTTCGATAGAAGCAATCTACAAGACTTTATTTATGTGTGTGTACCTGTGTACCTACCTACGTAACTTTAAGACTTATTATTTATAACTGATAATATAATGATTATGTAACAATCGTGATTCAAAGATAAGAACATACTATTGACATTGCTCTTTAATAGCCTTGGCTCAGAAAATCACACAATCTGATAGGTACGTTGTGTGTGGCTCATATGGATATTAATTTAAATCATATTGATGTCTTATCTATCGCATAAAACGTTAACTGTCAGAAGGTACTAGAAGAAAATCAAACCACCGAAGGGAAATACAAAGATTTGGTTGTTTACTGCCCGGTTTCTATAAACAAAAACGAATCGTTTTGCTTACCAATGGTAGGTTTTTTTATTGCCAAAGTGGGCTTTTAAATCATTTCGTAAGCTAATTTTAGCTGTGATAGCTACTATATGGGATGGTCTGCTATGCAAAGCTGAGGTGTTTGCTTCATTATTAGTAAAGATATAAGATTCTTAATTTTAACCGATAACGGTCCGTAAATTATAGGAATCGGGCATTAATCAGTCTAGTGTAATGACAGCTCACTGGTCTAGATGACCTTATACGTTAGATCATAAATAAGTCAATTGATAACATAATGATATGCCTGTGGATCACGAAATTTACATGAAACAAAAGATCTTATTGCTATTTTTTATAGGGATTATTAGAAAATGTTGGTCTAAATTGAGACACCGCACGAAGGTTTCCGTAAAATAATATTATAAAGTGGTGGTAAAATAATATTAAAACACAAGGCTACGTGTTTGACCACAATCTTACCATGGTAATGTGGCCAAAGGTGGCAAGCACACAAAGCCTAGAAGAATTGGCTCTCAAGTGCAGCTGTCGGAACACATCGATGGGTGCTTAGCGACAGATTTTCAACTTGAGGGTGGTAGCCAGCAAGGTGGGTACTACAAAGCACCCTAACACCGTGCTATGGTTCCCTCACGATGTTTCCTTCACCGAACGTGCTCAAAGCTCAAGCTCATTGTAGGATTCGAACCCGGGACCTTCGTCTAGGCATCCGACATCACTACCACTGAGCTCATATCGCCTTAAAAACGCAATTGTGCAATTTGCTATGACATTGGTAGTAGGGGAATCAAATTAATCAATAAATATCTTGCTGAAATTTTTATTTTTTGCCGCAGAGCTTACCATCCCTGAAAGTAGTACCTGTACCTATACGTCGGCTTAAAAACCGACGGGATATATCTGATCAACCCAGTCTGTACGAAGACTGACTAATAAAAGAAAGGGTTGCCTCCACTCCACTGGGAGTAGCACTCTTCCTGTTACTACTGATGACTGATGAGATACAATAAAAAAGAAAAAACTATTGGTAAATAATGTAAATTTCAGGGCTCTATCTTGCTTGGTTTTTGGGATAGTCGATCTCTAGATATCTACCGGTTAAAAACCGTTAATACGCACAAATGAAACGTAATCTCAAAACATGCGTAATCGGACAATCGGACGCATCTTTTGTTTGACGCGATGAATAAAACATTATTTTAAACAAAAGCCGACATCGGCTGTGACATAATGAACGGTGCAGATTACTAAATATAAAATAGTATTTGTCACAGTTGAATTAAGTATAGGCACTCAACTTTGTTGGAACTTTGAAATAGTTTAATACTTACCTACACAGATTACAGAATAAGGCAGATGGAGCGCGCGGAACACGGGAGTGAGGCCAAAAAAGCAAATACAAATTGAAAAACACGTACCTGGTATTCGCTTTTGAATGTGTATTTGATTTGTTTAACAAACTTTATGTAACACAAGACACTTCTTTATTAATAAACTGTGGTTGAACAATGCAAATACAAACTGGAAAACGAATACCAGGTATCAGATTTTCAATTTGTATTTGCTTTTTTGGCTTCACTTTCGTGTTCCGCGCGCTCCATCTGAATTATTCTGTAATCTGTGCTTACCTACATAAGCTTGCATATTATAAAACGCGACGTCTCTCCTCTGTCTGTTAATAAATAGTTATACGGATTTGTTGCACTATAAATGTGCCTAGAGGTAAGTATAATTGCCTAGAGGTAGTAAGTATGCCGATCTCTTGGAGGTACACACGGCTACACATCAAGCTATACATACATTTCCAGTATAAGCTGATCTCGCATTGTATAGGATTTCCGTACAATGAGAGCAGCTTAATTATATTGGAATTGCATAGGTTGATCTGTAGCCTAGCCGTGCGTACAAGCCTAACTCACACAGTTACATAATAGTAAGTATGCTGATCGGTTTTCATTTGCATTGAGACGTCGACAGTGACAATAAAGCTCAGTATCACTTGTGCTTGGTGTGCCAGTACCACAGTATTACATACAATAGTAAAACTGTGCCAGTACTGAATTTACTCATACATACGTAGGAGATACTGCGTTACCAATTTGATGTTTATGACTTTATCGTGTCGACGATGACTTTGCCAATGTTATAGTTCTTTTACATAAGGCGACGCGCGCTACGTCTAGGTGTTTGTACGTCTATGTAGCTATGCCACTGATTAAGTAATAGTTACTTCTAAGTACTGCGTCAAGTTCACATGAACTGTGGCCACACGCACATCAACCTGACATATAGTCCGTGCGACCTTAGTGGTGGGACTAAAGTGCAATGAATCTGTGGCCCGGTTACACGGCGCGGTTAACAGGAGATTAATGTTGACAGTGTGTTTAAATCCTGCAAATTATTTTAGGCCTGTGTTGACCACATGATGTGGTCGAAGTACTCGAACGTCATAAGCACACAAAGGCTAGAAGGGAGTGGCTCTCAAGTGCAACTACACATCGGTGCTAGGCGATAGATGTTCAACTGAAGGGTGATAGTAAATTGGGCAGATATTTCAAAGTGATATGGTTTCCACACGATCACTAAAAGCTCAAGCTCATTGTAGGATTCGAGCCTACGTCCTCCGTGATGGCGTTCGGCTATCCACTACCATGACACTGAGCCATCAACCCTGCGGATTCACACACTTAAAATATACCATGTCCAAAGTAATACCAGTGCCTAAAGTAACTATTTATCAAAAAAAAAAAGGTTCATCCGTTCTGAACTGCACGCAAGCATATCCTGACTGAAATCAATTTGTTTTGTGCAGGCATTCAGAGTGATTCAGTCCGAAAATGTTTTGATTAAAAAATCGGCCAAGTGCGAGACTGATTCCCACTCGCTCACCGAGGGTTCCGATCTTCTTTGAACATATACTTCTTGGTTTGAGCCAGTACGGTTGCAAAAAACCACATAACTAACTTTGTAAACGAATTTTTACGATTTCAAATACTTTACATCAATTTTAATTAATTGTAATTATTACAGATTTTTCGCATTGTGAACTTTGGAGATAATTGGGGGATTGTTTTTTTTTTTGATATTTTTCATCGTTATTCAAAAACTACGCAACATAAAAGAAAATAAAATCCTTTCTTGGAATGTACAAGAAGCCCATGATGATAGCCCATTCAAACTTGTAGCCCTAGTTTGAAATTTCGGTCCCCCATTCCGTCTGGTCCTTTTTGCGAAGAAAATAAAAATACTCAAAAATTTAACATTTTTTTTTTATCTAATAGGCCCATTTTGACAGCACATGTACATCAATGTGTCAGAAAGAGACAAGCATAGTGCGAAAAGAAGAGACACCCTCTTGTCAAAACGGACCTCTAAGACCTCGACAACTTTACTTTTTTGACGGCACAAACATTTAATTATCAATGTTTTAATGGCTCATCTAAATAATTATCTATGAACTAAACACGCCGCTAACAGCTAATTGGACTTCTAATTCGCACGGTGTAACCTGCCCAATGATTTATCTTCACCTCTTAATATGCGGTGTGCGCGTACGCAACGCGCAACCAATCCAAAACAACACAAGGATTTACGCACGTAACATTAAAACATCATTTTATCCTTACGCAAATTAGATCTAACTCCATGGATGCGGAAGAACTAGGTTGTATTTTTAATATGTTATGTATGTTATATTGTTTATGGTAATGGCATGGAGAGTATTGGCGTATTGGCGACAAGGAGTACCTAATACAAGATTGGTGAGTTAGCTAAAAAGATCTATTATTTAGCTCGAAATATTATAGCTACAACATTGACCATAGAATACTATTTCTCTGGCGTTCTTTATTATACGCTCAAATTGAAATACAGACTACGCAGAACTTTAGGCTGTAGTGTGGGTAGCGGTGGGCTTCGAAGCATTATCAGATATAGAACTATCATCAGCAAAATAGCAGCAAATACTTATTCAATGCGACTTCAATGTCGAAGGCGCGAGTGTCGGGACCCCTTATCCCAAACTAGTCAAAGGCTGTACTATGGATGATAATGTGATAATGCTGATAGCTGATGTATCAACTTATAGTATATCAATTTTGAAATAAATAGTTAGTTATGCCTGGTTAAGTATTCTCGCGTCAGTGAAAAATAAAATTGTTTCAACTTGATAGGTACGTTTTCAATTCAACGTCAATTCAAGTAGTTTTAAGTATATCAACCTCCAATGGCGATAATCCAAACAAAACCATATCCTGTATAGATGTTTAGACAAATATAACAAACAGACATACCTACCTATTCATGCACGCAAATATTTTTTTCTGGGTGGGAATCGAACGCAGTGGAACGAATGTATGGGAGAGGTTGGACATAGGCATTTCTGAGAAAAAAAGTTTAATTTTGAAAAATTAGTAATGCTATCATATTAGGTTCAAAGATTTTCATAGGGCATCGTGCCTCTACCCAGATGGATAATCCGCCTTACTAAAGCATGACATTTAATTTCACTCCGCTTGAGGGGCTCCCTGAGCAAATCGCTCTCAGTTCGTACTGCGCACGGCTGTCAAATACTGTCAATTCTGGCTTGTTTATTTCATGTTGCCATAGAGGCGACTATCCTTCTGGACGTTTTAAATTCTTTGATTAGGTTATCAAAGTTCTTCAAAACTTGTTCTGACAAATTTATTTCTATCTCTCGTATTTTGGGAGTTATTTGAGAAAATGTGAATTTTTTGTATGAAAATGACAGTATCTAACTCTCTGTCGCCTGATTCCGGCCTCGTTTCAAGTTGTGGGTATTACTAGTATTATTAGTAAAAGCTACATTTTCTGCTAAGACACATGGTGCGCCAAACGTGCACCTTCTGATATATAGGCTGATGTATTTTTTTACTTAATCGAGTTCTTTGCCTCCTGAATCTGGTCCTGTTTTAAGTTGTGGTCTTTACTATCTTAATACACATACCAAGAGCTGCATTTACTGCTAAAACACATGGCACCCCAAATGTGCTCCTTCTGACATACATATTGATTTATATATTTTTACAAAAAACACATTTTCTCTTTATCATTTTATGTATACTATGTTTTTAGACTTATAATAACATGATTCACACATGGACTATATTGTGGTATAGATATTAAGAGTATCAATATAAAATATAACTTTAAGAGAACCCGAGAACCTAATTAAAGGAGATATAGGTTATAAAGAAAAAAAAATTGCTAAATGGACACAAACTGGAAGAAGCACGGATAAGTTCCGCAAGAAATACGAAGAGTGGCTGCAAGATGTAATTCAGTGGCCAGAATGTCCAACGAAACAAAACGAAAATGTAGTCCCTTCTACAGAAAATGTAAGGGAAGATATCGAACACACGATCGACACAGCTGATCTAATGAAATACATAATGGAAAATCCAGAAGAGGCCTCCAAAATTAAAGCCTTTATTCATGGAAATACAATTAAGGTTCGGGAAATTACACCTTTGAAAGCATTGGCTCTGTATGTCTCGATGAATGTATCAAAATGGCCCTACAAAATACTTCGAGATTTTAACAATCAAGAATTAATTTTATAATACCCCAGTTACTACATGCTAGTTCAAGAAAAAGTGAAGTGTTGTCCAGGCAAAGAAGGTCTAACAGTTACAGAAAACTCTGCAAAAACAAAATTGCAAGCTTTGTTGGACGTGACCACGAGAAGACTTATAAGATCTTTAAAAACTTCTGTTGATTCCAATCAACAGCTCGTTTTTACGTTAAGTTACTATCCAGGCTACTTAGCTCACTTCTACTTGTCTTTTGATGATACACGCTTTGGCTGGATGATCCATCAAATCCCCATTTGCTGGTCAAAACGAGCTGTTGATTGGAATACGATAGTAATACCCACAACTTGAAACGAGGCCGGAATCAGGCGTCAGAGAGTTAGATACTGTCATTTTCATACAAAAATTTCTAGTTTTTCATAATTAGACCTTTTTTTCTCATTCATACATTCATACATTCGTTCCACTGTGGCACGGCCGAATCTGTGAGAACCACGTGAGAACTATCGTAAGCACAACACTATAGAACAAAGTTCATCAATCTACACAGCCTATTTTTGGACTATTTCGCTCAAATTTCGCTACTTCGGACTTATTTAAGCAAGAGATGAGCAAGAGAAATAAAAAACTCGAACTCTGTCACTGACCTACATGTAGCTCAATGTCAGCTGTTACAAATTTTCAACTAAAAAGTGCAATATGTTTGCTGTGATTATAATATCATGAGGAGATTGTGATCGTATTTTTTTTTACATTTTGACAGTTGGAAAAAGAAGTAAAGCTATCGATGTATTAAACCGTAGAGTGAAGATACCTTATTAAACCAATTTTTGATTGACCCGTTTAGTGGTTTAGGTCATGGGTTTAGGTACCCTATGTACCTATGTCACTCGGGATGACAAGGATTCAAATAATAGGTAGGTACCGTGACCAAGGGAAATAGGGATTCATTTTTATATGGGTATATAGATTAGAAGTTATGATTTAATAAAAAACGGACCCAAGTGTTAGCATTAACATTATATTATTTGAATATTATTTAATTTCATACCATTGAATATTGATTAATTATAATTTATTGTCAGCATTATTTATTATGAAAGTGTAAAACGGTTTATTTTGATATTGTGTATTTGAATATCGAGGAATGGCAACACCAGAAAAGGATAATTGTAATAATGGCGGCCATTGGAGAAAGTGTTTTAATTCATTTTGTGGTAATTACCAAGTTTACCAACGGTGTAATTACAGATTTAGCTTGTTTAAGCCAACTTCTTTTCAGTAAATGAGGGATGGTTAATACAAGTATATCAAAGAGCATCCAACGTGCTGAGCAATGAGCTAGTACTTACTTTGTATTTTTTTTTCAGTGCTGAATATAGAGTACCCGACCGACTCCAACAACCCACCCCTAAGGTTACTCTCTGACCAACTATTTTTCTAGTGGCTCAACTTTTTAGGAACCAAGACTATAAGTAGATCTTTAACATAAGTAGGTCATTGATTGAACTATCACTACTTCTACTACTACGATTCAATTCAATTTTATGAAATAAGTAGGTACCCTCAGAACTTCATTATTACTTGACGGTTTGTCCTTGCACAGTGTTGCTAGAAGCAAATTATGTAACAGCTCTAGAGATTAAATGCACATGGCCACTGCAAGGGTCAGACCAAACCTGTATAACGAGTGTCACAGTTTTATGTACCTACCGTGGTTTTAGTAACTATTTAGTAATCTGTGGTTTTACTATGTAGCTTGAGCTAGCCCAAAAATATACACAGGGCCGTAGTTAGGTAAAATAGGTCAAGGTTGGGCAATCACCCGTAGTAAAGAAGGGCATCGATACAAATGTTTTGGGGACATTTTTTTATTATTACATTTCGAGTGACAACTAACAAAAAAAATATTCACCAGTCTGGCTACCATTCTCCATCACCAACTGCCGATGTAATCCAACGGCTGTAGGGTTTTGAGAGGCTATAATTTACCACTATTGTAATCAGTTGAATCGCAGTTCCTGGAATTATATTATTATCATATATGAAGCTATAGGACGCGCGTCCCTGCATGAGCCAACGAGTTAAAAACTAGCTTTTCGCCTGGGGTGTCACCTGTGATCCACTATTTTACCCGGTCAGAGGTTGAATAATGAAAATGCCTTTTTTGGTGCCATAAATTTTAGGAATAATATTGCAAAATTTCAAGTTTCTATACCCTGTGGTTTGAGTTGTGCGTATATCTGTCAAACATTCGGTATCTCCTTTTATATAAAGATAGATATGAGTGTCGTAATCAGTTTGCCCCAAGCGTTACTGAAACCGGTACTATTTACATTTATTTTGGCTCACGTCCACGTCCCTGTATGACCTTAATTAAGGAGGTTAGTTACTTTTACTTAAATTATGAGTGTTTATTTAGATTTCTTTTATGTTACAAAAAAGTATTGAACGACAGGGTCAATAGTAAGATTGGTTTGTGGAGAAAAATGTAATTGCAATGAAACTTGATGTGACTTTTTAAGTCACAAACAAAGTCAGGAATATATATTATCCTAATCAAACATACTGTACTAATTCATTATATTGTACAATCAAACTTTAATGTATAAGCTGTTTAGCTTTCTGACATTAATAAAAATCTCACTGATTTTAATATTTTTAATCTACTCCTAAAGAAAATAAACACAATATTGTAGCAGGTACTATAAATAAAGTTACTGTAATAATAGTTTAATGCATAGGTAATTGGTGAATAGAATATTGGGGTGAATTTTTGCATACAAAATGTGTGGCTTTGTGGGCTTTAGCAGGTCAGGGCCGTATCTGGGCGGGGAGTTTCGGGGCATCGCACCCGCCTATGAGTTAAGGTCGTTATTTATTTCTCAGATTTGATTGTTCAATTTTTGTATGATTCATTTGCGTTCTTCACTCCACCCATAAGTACAGGGTGTAACAGATTTAGATGCTAAACCGTTAAACGGTTTGTACAGAATCGTTCGATTACGATACCTACATTTACATCATATAATACCAACATCTACGATTACGATAGGTGATTCTGAACAAACCGTTCAATGATTTAGCATCCAAATTAGTTACACGTTGTATGATTTAAGTTTAGCCCGTCTATCAAATTACAAATATTATTCAAAAACTCATTTTGTACTTAGAGTTTCCAGGAGATTTTTCGTTAGGTGATGAAATATTTTCCTAAAATAAGGGCCGCCTTTGATAAAGATTCGGGAGTTCGGTTTTAAAATGGGAAGGAAATGTTACACGTTGCGTAAAATGCACCTATAGTATCCGTATACCTAATATACTAATAAAATATATGGTTCTAGAGCGTGGGAGTACCTACGGTTGCCACCTAAATGGTATAAAAAAGGGTTTTTTTTTCATTTCCCCTCTATTTATTCGTAGATGCAAAATATTAAAATAATATACTCTATCTCACTCCCACAGTTAGACGAATCCATCGAGGAACAATCTCTTTAGAGTAGTAATACTGAACAATCAAATTCCGCAACTAGTCAATGATTTGTCACTGATTTTGAACAGTAAAGACCAATCACGGCGCGTGTTATTTTGACTTGGCCAATCAGATAGTAGGTGTCCTTGACTTAGCCAATCGGAGCGCATTGTCGGCGGTGGGAAATTGGCGGAATATATTTCAACCAAAATGAACGTCATTGCGCATCAAAGGGTTACTTTTTCGATGGACGAATCTAACGACACCTCATAAGTTTAAATCTATCGAACCAATTGCTGCAGAGCGTGCCAGAGAAATGCATGCGCTTTGCGTGTTTGTTTTTACGAATCAAATCTTAGTTTTATTTAATTATGGTCAGAAACTGCTATTATAATCACGCGACAACACGCTACTGACAACACTATGAAGTGCACGCACGTCGCATTGCATTTTGAAGTTACCTACATAGGTATTTGTTTTGCACAACACATTAATTAATTCTATATATGTGTTTTTTTTTTTAAGTTAGAATTTCGACCCCTTTTCCGACCCATAGCACAGCCCATAGGAGGATCGCGGGTGAAAGATAGTTGATTGTATTTATAGAACCATGAACATTGGAACATTGGTTAGCTTCTTACAAGCATACGTCTGCTTTTCCACCAGGGATGTGCTATGCAGCTATTCTGCGAGGATGTTAGCTAAGCTGTGAAACTATGTGACCGTTTCCACTGATAATAAGCTATGTAGCGGTGCGTGTAAGATGTGCTATGAAGATGCGCCGCCGCAAAGTAGCCGGGCGAGGAAGGTGCGCAGCTCGATGTATAACGGTATAACTTTTTGCTTCCACGATGGCATGTCTACTTTCAGCGACAAACGCGGGCCTACTGTAGGTACCCTGCTCGCAACCATCCATAGCACGCATCCTTCCATATAAAAAACTTATCTTAGTTTTATCCGTTTCCACCAGTGCTAAGCTATGTGCACAAATGAATATGATTGGTGGATATCTAACGCATCCATAGCAACGTACACGCAGCCTAGGAGTACTTAGGTACTACTAGAAAATAATTTACCGCCCCTAAAAGATTAAAATAGGGGTTCGCACCTAAAACCATGGGGTGAACAGATAGTATATTATACCTAATGGAATGTTCTAACTGCTTACTCTGCTTACTACTAATGTATAAATCTTAAATAAATAAATATAAGTTGCCGTTTCGTGATAAGGTTTAAATTACTGATAAAAACTGAGCATAAAGATTTTATTATTCTAACAATGTTCTTTGGACTTCGATATGATAGATTGACCTAATTCAGATTGTTCTAGTTCCCTTTTACTGATTTCCGTATTCGATGGGTAATATAACTACCAATTTGCCCCGAGGCTTCACTTGCATTCTAGGGAATTCAAATAAATGATTTAAAGAGAAAATATTTTATCATAAAAAAAATTGCTTACTTTTTTCAAATTTACAAAAGAAATATTACGCACACTCCGTGAATAGCAAATGGTATATAAAAATAAAGATTGTCTAAATAAAGGGTCTAGAAGTAATTGTACAGCAACCTACGCAACAATCGCGTCTGCAACACGTTGAGTCGATACGCGTTTCGTTTCTAAACGATGCTAAAAATATATCAATGGCCCTAGAATTATAAAAAATATATAATAAAATGCTTTTAATTCGTGTAAAAAACATAAAAATATTTTGGTTCGAATTTTTTTAATTTACCATTTTTTGATAGGTTTGTTGCGCCACCTAAAGCTTGTTTTGGAAGTCCTTAATTTACCAAAACAGAGGACAGCGACCGATGCCCCCCAAGGTCGTGTATCGTTAAAATGCTCATGTAGAATTATTCGTGGATTATAATTATTAGAAGGAGAGGCCATGGATGACAGATGAATGGCTGTAAAGCATAAGGTTAAACACATTACATTTCGCAATACAACGCGCCGCGCGTTGGGTCGTCCACGCTTCGGAGCGCATAAGCGCGCGCGGGTAACCGAATTTAAAAAGTAATCGAAATTATTTGTTTTTTAAAATTCCTAACTTAAAGACCAGTGACAATAAAGTACTTTTAATTTCTTTGATAAAGTACTAATGCTGCCAGTGTTTTAAAAAGTTTTTGTTTGTTTTCCGAACATTCCTATTATGTGAGTGCAGTTCATTCAACGGATGTTGTTTTAGAGAAAGGTCAGTTCAAGTTTCCTTGACTTTTTTCGTAAACATTATACTCTTTTATAAGTACTTAGATTTTGTAAGGTAATCTCGTTATATTTTTCTTATTCTTTTGTATATATTTTTTGTAAGTGTTTGAATTTTATATTAATTAATTCATCCCTAAATATTTTTTATTCTTGTTTACTTATTGTTTTAAAAAGTTATAAGTGTCCCCATACAAAATAAAGTATTTTTTTTGTGCATTTTTATTAATAATTTCAGAACAAAATGACGTGGTTCCTAAAATATACTTTTAGTGTAGATAATAATAAGTAGTATTGATAAGAATAGAAAGTAGAGAATAACCTAATTAACTACTTAACAATCATATAATACTACCAATTACCCGTAATTTACTAGGTAGATATTTATAAAAATGCTAAAATATTAATTGATCGAAAAATTGTAATTATGTTTAATTACATTCTTAGATCCTTACCCGAGTAGCATAACAAGCTGTATTTAAGTTCGTCTTTATACTAGAAGCTGTATATTCAGACTGAATAAAGGCTGTAAAAGCGCTAATACAATCCTTATAAGTGCAAAAAGGGCCCATATTATACTGCTTATTAATTGCGTTAGTGTAGCTGTATAGTAGCTGAAGAAGTAACAGACAGGCTGTATAATAGCTGTATTAGATTTATTATTCGTTGTACAAAGAAACCATTACACTACAGACAATATCTTATTAGTGATTTCTAAATAGGGGTTTGAACAGATTTACAAAAGAATTAAAATAAAAAAATATTTTCGATGACACACTGAATGGCGACATAATTTTTAATAAACTTTATGAAATTATAAAGTGAAGGACAAAATCTTGGACTTGGATTACTGATGTATTAATTGGTGAATTCAATGTGCAGATTCTAATTTATTATGAACCTTATGTTTCCCGTACAAACAAGAAATACTAAATATGTTAAATAAGTGTTTGTTTTTATGATACGGCTATAGCTGTTCAACTAATTAAGAAAAAGTACTTCGCATATCTCTATTATTAACATCACTATGATCAAAAATATCAGTGCCAGATTTTGATTAAAAAAACGAAAAATTCTCAAGAATAAATTCGCTGAACACACAATAGTGATACCTCTTAGAGGGCTCTACCATTCATTCAGATTTCTGTGGCTTTACCTCTGGGCTTCTGATCGATTGACACTAATCATTGGAACTCCTGAAACACATACACTCCTATACACTAAAAACAGGTAACAGGCCCTGATTCTGTTATTTACAACTAAACTAATTTTAATCTCACTATGTCCCTTTCTAACAAAGAACATAAAAAAAGGATGTAAGAAAAGTCAATCAATCTAAATTTAATATAAATTTCATTTTAATATAAGTTTCAATATAAATTTAATCGCCATCTATCGCGGTTACTCCTAAATACACGCCAAATATGACGGCAAAGATTAATTTGACAGCTTTAAATATTATTATGTTCTATCCTTTTTCAATAATGTTCGTAAGAAAGAGATGAGATGTGACTAAAATTAGTATAGTCTGATTTACAACAGAATCGGCACCAATGGCTTCACTGAAATGTAATAAGGTGTGTGTCAGTTCCAAGACCTCTCCCTATTTTTGAGTTACATAAAAAGGGTTTCTAAGTACCGGCGCAAAAATAGAAATGAAAAATTAGAAAGGATTTTAACAGTAACCTAGAGCTGGTCTTCTGGTTTATTATAATTAATGATTTAAATTCATTTCCGTTTAATTAATTAACGTGTTATAAATATCGTTAACCTTCCAATGGAGTATTAGTGCTTCGATTATTCAATACCTAATCTTTTATGCCACAGCAGTCGTAAATATCGATTACTAGATGTCCCGTGAGGTTTCACACGCTTTCCCGGGATAAAAAGTAGTCTATGTCGTTCTCCATACCATAGGCTACCAGCATGCCAAATTTCATCGCGATCGGTTCAGCGGTTTAGGTGTGATATCGTAGCAAACAAACTCACATTCGCATTTATAATATTAGTTAGCTATAGCAGCATTGATATTTTGAAAACAAATTATCTCCATTGAATTATGATTATCTCACTTATATTATAAATGTTAAAGTTTGGATGTTTGTGACTCGATCACGCATTAGCGGCTGCACTGATTTGGATAAAACTTTGCATATAGAAATAAAGAAAGAAAAAGATTTTATTTGTCCCCCACCAATCTGATGACTACGTACATACAATAAAAATTATACATATAATTAAACAGAAAAAGTATAATAATAATATTAAAAACATAAAAAAAAAACTTTGAAACATATTATTAAAAAAATCAAAAAACACGAAATGAGGAAAAATGGGCCTACAGCTCAGCACTTATTATAGGATACTTTTTATCACAAGAAAACATAAGATTCCTCAGAAACGGCGAAAAATTGCGGTGTGGAAACAATAAAAAAGAAATTGTACCTACTACCCTACACTACCCAGGGTAGTAGTTTGATATATTTACTGTGGTAGTAGGTACCATTTCTTTTTTTTTTTTTTTTTTTTTCCGTAATGATGTCAAAGTCAGTGCCAATTTATTCAATTTAGGCCCTAGTTTTAGAATATACAAACTACGCCCTAGAAGGGCACTTATTAAGTTCAAAGCTACTCAAGTTATCACCAGTTCCTAAGTTAGCCATCAGGGGCGAAGAGGCTTGTAAGGTGTTTGCCTGGCAGGCGGGTACTGTAACTTACCACCGTTCCTTCAACGAAAGCTCACTCATTATAGGTTTCCATTGAGGAGAAATCACTTTAGAGTAGTTATACCGAGCAATTAAATTCCGCAACTAGTCACTGATTTGTCACTTTTTGAACAGTAAGGATGGACCAA
Organism: Achlya flavicornis; assembly: GCA_947623365.1. Taxonomy (NCBI): domain Eukaryota; kingdom Metazoa; phylum Arthropoda; class Insecta; order Lepidoptera; family Drepanidae; genus Achlya; species Achlya flavicornis. Next base: position 18,256,861 of record OX392467.1, on the reverse strand, counting down.
TCACTGCATCGTGTTACACGAATTTTTAGCATTGTTAACGAAAAATGAAGTTGTTTGCATTAAATATAATGCAATAAAATATTACACAAAATTGTTTTATCACAAAATGTATTCATCGAAACCTTGAACATCGTAACGTGAAATCTTTGCAATAGTTCAAAATAATAACCTTTAAACGGTCTAGTTTTGGAATTCAAAAGAACAGGCGAACCGTGAATCTAGCACTACTTAAATCAAGATAAATAGGGTAATTGTGAACGCATTGAAATGTAGTAACGCATTTAACCCCAACGCGTGCGGCGTTGGGGTTAAATGCGTTACTACCTGCTATGCCTATCCCTGGGGTGACTATGATCAGAATTTTTTTCAATAATAATAATAATAATAATAATAATTTATTTTGCAGGAAATGTGGTATAACAATACGGTCTTAATATATCTAATACATGGTTCTCACTTTTCACCAGAAACTGGCATGCAAAATTTAATTCAAATACAATTAACACGGTATGCCCGCACTTATAAATTCAAAAATTATTTAAAGTGACAAATTATAATTAAAAAAAAAAATATTATAAAATTTACTAGTTACATTATTTAAAATTATTCAAATTAACATTATATAGTAATTGTAACATGCAGAAAATAATCAAAATCATTCATAAATAACAAAGTCAATGTACCTACCTAAAACAATGTCAAAAAATCACAAAGACATATTATCACATTACATAATCCCATCATACTGAAAACTAGTCTATGTTTTGAGCAACTCCCTAACATCGTAGAAACTACGTTCCAACAACCATTTACGTAGCTCATATTTAAAACGATTTATGGGTAAGCATTTTAATTCATTGGGAATTGCGTTGAAAACTCTGGTTCCCATTACAACACAGTTTTTATTATATAAAGCTGTTTTGGGAATTCTGTCCAGAACCAATCTATCGGCATTCCTTGTGTTTCTAGGAAAAAGAAACGAGGCTTTTTTGAAAAACATTGCGTATTTTTTAACAAATATTGAAATTCATAAATGTACATGCTGGGTAGTGGTAGAATTCCAAGTTCTTTAAAAACTGGTTTACACGACTCGTAGGGGGGTATTCCGACCATCGCACGAATACATTTCTTTTGTACTAGGAAAGCTCTATTCAAATGATTAGAGTTTCCCCATACTAGCAATCCATATCTAAGAACGGAGGCTACATAGCCATAGTAAGCTGCCAGGATTGTTTTTCGCTCAGCACATTTTCTAAGCCTATATAAAACATAAACAAAACGATTCAATTTACTGCATACTTTATTGACATGCGCTTGCCAGTTACAGTTGGTGTCCAAAACGATTCCTAGAAAATCAGTTTGAGTTGTTTCTCTGATTGTTTGATTTTCATATTTAACAGTAGTATTTACTTTTTTGCCACCTTGATTACAAAATTGAATGTAACTTGTTTTATTAAGATTTATCTCTAAATAATTATTATTAAGCCAGGATATTACTAATTTAATTATGTCATTTATTTCAGATTCGATGTCAGTGCCATAATTTTGGGTAATTAAAATTGAAATGTCATCTGCAAACAATGTGCATTCATATTTAGTGATGTCCGGAAGTTCATTGATATAAAATAAAAATAAAAGTGGACCTAAAACACTTCCTTGGGGCACGCCAGATCTATTTAGTTCATATCCTGACTTGAAATGTGCAATTTCATTATTTTCACCGATGTTACAAATTTCTACACATTGTGTTCGATTCTCTAAATAAGATGCAATCCAGCTTAAAGCAGGTCCTCTTATTCCGTAACCATTCAGTTTTTCAATAAGTAACTCATGTGACACAAAATCAAATGCCTTTGTCATGTCAAAGAACACCACGAATGTTTGTTTGCGATCATTTAAGCTATTAAGAATTTTAGTAACAAGATTATAGCAGGCTAAAGTTGTTGATTTTTCTTTTTGAAAGGCGTATTGATTATTTTTAATAATATCAAATTTGGTTATAAAATCTACTAATCTTCTATGCATAGCCTTTTCAAAGACTTTTGCCAGAATAGGTATTAAAGTAATTGGGCGATAGTTACTTAGTAACGTTTTATCACCCTTTTTATATAAAGGCTTCACTATAGATATTTTCAATAAATCGGGAAAGCATCCGTTTTCGAATGAGAGGTTAATCAAATACGTAAGTATAGGAGCCAATTCAACATTACAAGATTTAATTACTTTAGTCGCAATCTCATCGTATCCTTCCGCAGACGTATTATTAAGACTATTTCGACGGGTGCAAAGTAAAAAGAGTTATGTACAAAACAGTTACTTTACAGGAGACCGCATAATAGTAAAAAGTGCTCCCATTTTTTTAATTTTTAACCAAATTTGTTGAAATTCTCATCACTACATTATTATTTATTAACGTATCTACATGTATATTTAATTTCATCTAATTATGTTTATTTTACGAGATATTGCAGTTGTCTGCATCTACATTGTACTTTAAAATATGTCAACTATGTTAACTACCACTTGGTCGTTTCTACGTGGGAATTCAAAAATTTGGATTTAATGAGGTATATAGTAAATATTTTTTAGCAAATACTAAAAATGTTACCTTAACTATTATTAAAATTAGTTCTTGACTATGATTAAACCTAACTACATCAAGTTCAGAACATAATTGTGCAGATGTATTTTTCTACGTCTTCACGTTAGTCCAAGGAACAAGATTTAGAAGGAGGTCAAATGAAATATTTACTAAGGAATTATTAATTTATTATAGAAAATAGTAATCCTATCATGACATTTTCTGAATAAAAGACTTACGTACTCAATATTTATGAGGTAAACAGGTGCTATGTTTGAGAAATAAACAAAAAAAATCTTCTTGTAAAACAATTAAATTAAATCTAGTAAAGTTATAAAGTCTTGATACTTAAAAATAATTAACTTTAGTCTAATAATCAAGACAAATATAAATATTATAGTCGTTTAAATGACCTACTTATAATCACATCGTAATAATAAGTATTCTGTATTTTAACAAACAAATCCTCTAAAGTATCTTCTACAATAAAAAGTATTGGTACATCTTTAACAACAAAAATATTTTCAAAACTAAATTCGAACATTATAAAAAAAATGATACAATATTTTTAAATTTAGGAAACAAAATATAATTAAAGTTTCTATTATTTTTAATTATAATTGGATTAATTATTCAGTCTCATTCCCGTCGGTATTGGAACTATGTTTCAAATTTTTATAAAAGATTTTTTTTATAATACCTAGGAGGTATCAGATTTTGCTGACATAGGTTTAATAAGTCTTTGTACTTGGCACTTGCAATTATGATTATACAATAACCATTGTAAGGCCACGGCGAGAACGAGTACCTATTTCTTATTTGAATCAAATCAATTCGCTTCGGTTCTGCTTCATGTATAAACTTACCTATAAAAAACCATTGCTTTTCGTGATCACAGAGGTCCCAAAAACGATCAAAGATACGTTTTCTATATTCAGGAGATATCTTTGAACTGCAGTTAAATTTGCGTCTTTTTCTACCGTTTAACGAGGAAGGTGTAGAACATTCACTTGATGCCTCCACTGCCGAAGAGGCATCACTGGTGTTGATAATTGGAGATTGACAGTTTGAAAGTGATATACTTGATAGCCTGCCTGAGTTTAGTGAATAGGTATTTTGATTTATCTCTAATAATGGACGTGGTGGACTTTTAGTAAATGAATTGTATTCTGAGGGTGTTGGTGAGATTTTCTTTTACTATCCCCATGATCCCCATGATGATGACATGAGAAATATTAAAGGGTGATTTTGGACTTTTTGACCATAAAATAAACAATAGTATTCAATATTAGTAGAAAAAAAATGTTAGTCAATTAATTCAGCTAACAATAAAGAAAATAAAATAGTTAGAACCAACTTCCAAAAAACATATTGCTTATTTACTTATGTAAATTGAGACATCTACATTATAATCTCAAAGTAGAAAAAGTTATATGGCAGTTGGTCGTTTATGCGTTGTATCGTATTAAAAAATGATCAATGATAACCTATTCATAATTACAACAACTAAACAAGACTTAACTTAAAAAAAAAAAATCACAATATTATTAATAATTAAAAATACGTACCAGGACTAGTACCACGGTTGTTACATGTAAGTTTTAAAATTTCTTTTAGGTTCATAATAGCACATTGTCGTCTCGTTTTGCCCAAATTCACTAACCATTTATGTCTTTCCATGTCCATTATGGAGCACTCCAATTATTAATTATTATGATAACACTTAAAACAAACATAAACACATTACAAGCGAAAAAAATAATAATAATTGCCTGCGCCTGCGTAAATACGACCAACGGCAGTTAAACGCATCTACATCGTGCCATTTTACAAAACAGGAGTAGTTGTCCTCTTTTACGTGACAAAAGTACAAAAAATAATGCGATATGTTTATTTTTCTTTTTGCCATGTTGTAGAATATGATATGTTTAGTAGGTTACTGCAATAATCGGAAAATCGCAAAATTGCAGTTAACCCTTTTTACTTTGCACCCGTCGATTTATAATGTTGAATACTTCATCCGGATTAAAAGGTTTTAAGAACATGCTGCTAGGTAAAAAACTTGAATTTGATTTGTGCCGCCTAGTACCATGTTTCGTCATATCTATTTGGTGTTTATTAAAAGCGTTGGCAATATCTACGGGATCTTTTAGAATCTCACCGTTATTATTAATTTCTTTTATGAACTCTGTTTTAAACTGTTTTTCTGTTTCATGTTTAATAATTTTCCACGCTGCTTTACATTTATTTTTAGATGACGTCAAAATTCTATCATTACATTTCCGTTGCGCCACATCAAAACAGCGACGTAACAATCTAAAATATGCTTTGTATTCTTTTCTTGTTTTATCAGACTTATCTTTATAAAATTTGTAACGAAGTGATCTTTTTACTTTACAACTCGTCTTAAGACCCTTGGTTATCCACTTAGGTGCCATATTTGTACTCATTATTTTGAGTTTTATTAGAGGAAAACATAGATTGTATAATAAAGTAAAAAGATTATGGAAACATTCGAACGCTGCATTTATATTGATTTGCCTATACACCTCGTCAAACGTCAGGCTTTTTAAATGTTTCCTAAATTTTGAAATATTTTCATCGCTATAATCCCTCTGAAATTTAAAATACACGTCTATATTGTTTTTTTTCTCTAAAATTGGAATATTTAATATTTGTGCGGTATTGTGATCTGAGAGATCAAATTGACGAAGTTCGCCTTTTGCCGATTTTATGTCACTAATGATATGGTCTATACAAGTTTGGTTCCTTGTTGGTTCTACAATATGAAAAGTTAAATTAAAGTTTTTGGTAATATCTAAAAGTTCTTTCGATTCATTACTTTCCTTCAGTGTATTTATATTGAAATCACCAGCTAAGACCAACTGTTTACTTGTTTTATTTTTGTATTTGTAAAGAATATTCGTAAGTTTATCGAGAAATAAAAGAGGATTTGAGTTTGGAATTCGGTAGAAGCACATTATTATAATATTAAGGTTCGAAATTTCTATTCCACAACATTCCATAGTACCCTCAGTAGCATATTCAGTTAAAGAACAAACTCTATATAAAAGACCTTCTTTTACCAAAATACATACTCCCCCTCGTTTCTTTTTTCTGCAAAAAGAGGACGCTAGGTTGAAGCCATTTATATTAACATTTTGTTCATTACCTTGATTCACAAAAGTTTCCGATAGGCAAATAACATCTGGTTCTTTATTTTCATCCCGTAAATCAGAAAGTACAATTTCTAATTGATTTCTTTTACTAAAAAGACTTGCAATATTTTGATGCATTATTCTAAAGCACTTACTAGGATCGAAAAAACATGGCTGCAATTTAAACAGTTTCCATTTTTGGGGTGGGGGTCTAGATCTATGTACTAAATTACCCACCTACATCATTACGAGCTAAGGGCGGGAAATCATTATTTTATGCATTTTGTTTTAGTGCAAACCTGTTTTAGGAGTAGGGTTATAAAAAAAAAAACAAAATAACCAAATTGAGAACCTCCTCCTTTTTTTTGAAGTCGGTTAAAAAGGAGGAGGTTCTCAATTCGGTTGTATTTTTTTTTAATGTTTGTTACCTCATAACTCCGTCATTTATTAACCGATTTGGAAAATTCTTTTTTGTCTGGAAGGGTACACTTTCCGTTTGGTCCCATTGTCATCGGATCAGGATTTGATTACTTATTACTGTACTTTGAAGTCGGTTTAAGTTTTTTTTTAAAAAAACAGTCCAATTATTGTCTATAAGTATGGATCAAAGCTCGTAGTAAATGGTCTAACTTGGCCATCGACTGCTTGGATATAAGATCTCGATAAATGAACAGTTACTTATATCTTTTAACTAATTAAAACTTAACTATTGCCAGACTTTCTTCGAATGTAGATCAAATGCAGTATTTATTACCAATTGAACTGTTTGACACAATGTGATCAATGCATCCTACATTTAGGCCAATTTGGTATGTAGGTCGCGATGTGACGGTGACGTATTGATATTTTATACTCATTAATGAGAAGCTCTGCCCCCTTACAATCAACCTTATTGCAATTCAACTACGTCTATCGTTTTGTTGTCAAAAGGAGCCATGGAATAAAGTAACATTTGATAGAAAAATGCTTTTAAGAGAGGTAGACCTTACAGAATACCGCAGCCAAATAACTTAATATATTTCCACGCGTGTTTACTCAAGCTCGCAAGAGCTCATCGGGAAGGCGGAAGGGTCAGTAACGCGTGAGTGATGCCCCGAATGCCTACGGTAACCGCTTACCACCAGCGTGGGCCGCGTGCCGACATCGAAAATATAAAAATAAAAATCAGAGGAAACGCTGCCAGCCTGCTGGGAACCTTGCCGTACATCGGTAGCAGCGGCAAACTTGAGGAAATGTTCTATACAGGTTGTTGTTTTGGGTTGACCGATTCTGGGTCGATAATACAAATGATATTGGTGCTAAAAAAATATAAAAAAATACTTTATTTTTTAATAAAAATAAAAACAATATAAGTTAAATTGTAGACGTAATACGCAACGGGAGTTACGAGGGAAATGTGTGGGGCGACGCACAGTGGAACGAATGTATGGGAGAGGTTGGACATAGGCATTTCTGAAAAAAAAAGTCTAATTTTGAAAAACTAGTAATGCTATCTTATTAGGTTTTCAAAGTTATTCAAAACTTGCTCTGACAAATTTCTTTCTATCTCTCGTATTTTGGGAGTTATTGGAGAAAATGTGAAATTTTAGTATGAAAATGACAGTATCTAGCTCTCTGACGCCTGATTCCGGCCTCGTTTCAAGTTGTGGGTATTACTATCATATTACGCGTAGTAAAAGCTACATTTTCTGCTAAGACACATGGTGCGCCAAACGTGCACCTTCGGATATATAGGCTGATGTATTTTTTTACTTAATCGAGCTCTTTGCCTCCTGAATCTGGTCCTGTTTTAAGTTGTGGTATTTACTATCTTAATACACATACCAAGGGTTGCATTTAGTGATAAGACACATGGTACGATAAACGCACACCCGATATATAGGGTGATATATAATATAATAAAAAAAAACTCCAGTTTTGTTTATTTATTAACTTTATGTACACATTATTATTATAGTAACTACAACCTAAGAACATTTAAATTTTAATCATCCTCCTCATTATCATCTTCGTCATCCTTATTCGATTCAGATTCGGAATCTATATTTCATATAAATCATTGACATCAACAAATTCGGTGTCATTATTTTCGGAATCCGTTAGATCATTAAATTCCTTAAAAGAAGATGCTTTTACGGACTTATTTATTATTGGACGAATGCTTGTAAGCAGTGGATCCGACGATAATAAAAGATTGTGCATAATATCTTTATTGCATGAGATACTGCTGCATTTTCGAGACTGCCCCTCTCTGTATTTTCGAAAATCTTTGTTTCTAGCCTCAGATGCCTCTTCAGATATAAATCGAATGGGCATAATTGACAAATTTTGAACTATGTCTGGCCCGTGTATAAGAAGTTTATGAAGAGAAGAAGGCATGTAATACCATGGGTACAAATCTACGTAAAGTTAGCTTCCGCCCTGATGAAATACACTGCAAGATCACACAGGTTTTCTCAACAGCTCTGCGTCTATTCCCGTAAGTTCAGCAGATTTAGCGTAGTTTTCAAAAAATCTTCTTGCCGAGTTGCCATTGTTGGTAGATCCACTACCTTGTTTCAAAAAATCGAGAAGTAAGCCCGTTTCTCTTCTTACAGCCTCTTGGATCCTTCTTTTCCTCTCATCAACTTCCCTTTTTGCTACATCAACCTTCGCTTGCCACGACTTTATGTCTAATTTAAAGGAAATGTATAGAAAACATTCCATTGATCGAATCCAAGCGTGAAGAGAGCTTAAGCCGTATTTGTACATATCCTCGTTTACTGGTTTCCCTTTTACTAACTCCAAATTATTTATTTCTTTAGGACTAGCCTTGCATATGTCACACACTGAAGCTGCTGTATCTGATATAATAGAATGAATTTTACCATCAATCATTGTCAATAGCAGCTGGTGTGTAACACTAATTCCATCAGTAAAGGTAGATGGAATTAAGGCCTTAATTTCAGCTTCAATTGCAGCCAACTCTGTCTGTACATTTTCTTTGGATTCTTTCATAAATTTAAACATTATGGGGCGGTAAAATGACATTGAGGATGGTCGGTCGTTTTCAAAAATTATAAAATCGTTAAGAGACGAGTCGCAGAGGCACAAGACTTATCATGAAGTTACTATCCAGGCTACTTAGCTCACTTCTACTTGTCTTTTGATGATACACGCTTCGGCTGGATGATCCATCAAATCCCCATTTGCTAGTCAAAACGAGCTGTTGATTGGAATGAACAGAAGTTTTTAAATATCTTATAAGTCTTCTCGTGTCACGTCCAACAAAGCTTGCAATTTTATTTTTGCAGTTTTCTGTAACTGTTAGATCTTCTTTGCCTGGATAACACTTCACTTTTTCTTGAACTAGCATGTAGTAACTGGGGTATTTTAAAATTACTTCTTGATTGTTAAAATCTCGAAGTATTTTGTAGGGCCATTTTGATACGTTCATCGAGACATACAGAGCCAAGAGCTTTCAAAGGTGTAATTTCCCTAACCTTAATTGTAATTCCATGAATAAAGGCTTTGATTTTGAAGGCCTCTTCTGGATTTTCCATTATGTATTTCATTACATCAGCTGTGTCGATTTCTCCTGCTTTTCTAAGCGCCCTTTCAGCCGAAAACACGATTTCAGCGCTGCTGCTGCTGCTACCACTGCATCCAATAGCATCTTCAGTTCGTCTTCTTTTTTGCCGGTTACTAAAATCCTCAAAGGATTTGCGAGGACTAGGATTTGTACAGGTTGACGCATCTGATTTAGCCGGGAAAATCGTGTGTTCGATATCTTCTCTTACATTTTCTGTAGAAGGGACTACATTTTCGTTTTGTTTCGTTGGACATTCTGGCCACTGAATTACATCTTGCAGCCACTCTTCGTATTTCTTGCGGGACTTATCCGTGCTTCTTCCAGTTTGTGTCCATTTAGCAAAAATTTTTTCTTAATAACCTATATCTCTTTAATTAGGATCTCGGGTTCTCTAAAAGTTATATTTTATATTGATACTCTTAATATCTATACCACAATATAGTCCATGTGTGAATCATGTTATTATAAGTCTAAAAAAAACAGTATACATAAAATGATAAAGAGAAAATGTCCTTTTTGTAAAAATATATAAATCAATATGTATGTCAGAAGGAGCACATTTGGGGTGCCAAGTGTTTTAGCAGTAAATGCAGCTCTTGGTATGTGTATTAAGATAGTAAAGACCACAACTTAAAACAGGACCAGATTCAGGAGGCAAAGAGCTCGATTGAGTAAAAAAATACATCAGCCTATATATCCGAAGGTGCACGTTTGGCGCACCATGTGTCTTAGCAGAAAATGTAGCTTTTACTACGCGTAATACGATAGTAATACCCACAACTTGAAACGAGGCCGGAATCAGGCGTCAGAGAGTTAGATACTGTCATTTTCATACTAAAATTTCATATTTTCTCAAATAACTCCCAAAATACGAGAGATAGAAAGAAATTTGTCAGAACAAGTTTTGACGAACTTTGATAACCTAATATGATAGCATTACTAGTTTTTCAAAATTAGACATTTTTTTCTCAGAAATGCCTATGTCCAACCTCTCCCATACATTCGTTCCACTGTGCGACGGCGGCTTGCACCTAGCTCTAGTCTGTGCACGTGCCTAGTGATCATGCGTTGCGGTAATTTTAGTAAAAATTCAATAAAATATTTCTCAATGTATTTACAATATTTAATGGGATTAAGGCAATTTTTGGAAAATATATTTTTTATACTACCGCCACAGTCTAATAACCATACAGTCGTCCGACGCCTTTGATCTTGTGAAAAATACCGACAACGTCTAGACAGTATCGCGACGGCCAGGGTTGTCACAAGTAAACAATATTTGCAAAATTATTTATTTATTGCAGATAACAATAAAACATTGTTAGCATTATTATATTTTAAACAATATTATAATAACTAATCCATCATCAGACCCTGAAATCCATACATGGTCAAAGTTCATCTCACGACAATTCCAACAACCCCAAACATGGCTAGAATACGATGTTCGACTATGGAGTTCTAGTGCTTACCCTCCTACTCCATCATCAGACCCTGAAAACCATACATGGTCAAAGTTCATCTCACGACAATTCCAACAACCCCAAACATGGCTAGAATACGATGTTCGACTATGGAGTTCTAGTGCTTACCCTCCTACTCCATCATCAGACCCTGAAAACCATACATGGTCAAAGTTCATCTCACGACAATTCCAACAACCCCAAACACGGCTAGGATGCGAAGTTCCACTATGGAGTTCCAGTGCTTACCCTCCTACATCATCATCAGACCCTGAAACCTTACATGGTCAAAGTTCATCTCACAACAATTCCAACAACCCCAAACACGGCTAGGATACGATGTTCCACTATGGAGTTCCAGTGCTTACCCTCCTACTCCATCATCAGACCCTGAAATCATACATGGTCAAAGTTCATCTCACGACCATTACAACAACCCCAAACACGGCTAGGATACGAAGTTCCGCTATGGAGTTCCAGTGCTTACCCTCCTACTCCATCATCAGACCCTGGAAATCATACATGGTCAAAGTTCATCTCACGACCATTCCAACAACCCCAAACACGGCTAGGATACGAAGTTCCGCTATGGAGTTCCAGTCCTACTCCATCATCAGAACTATTGAAAAAAAAAAAAAGATTTCTAAACACTCATGCCCTGTGCCTGTACCTATTAGATATTTTTTACCGTCCGCCATTCAGACATTTTGTTACATGACAAATATAAAATTATTATTGTATGCACTCTTCAATAACAAACCATTATTTACCTTTCTTCTGTGTGTGGAAGCTGATGAAAACGCAGATTTTTATTTAAATAGGATGAAGACTTGCAGTCTCTCACAGCACACGTCGTTTGCACCATTTTAAATAAACAAATTAATATAAAATAATTACAGACACAAACACAGGGCCCTGAAATCTGTTTACCGAGCTACTAACATCGTTTTGTTCGCAGGTCGGTAACGGCTTTCCCGCGTCTCGCCCCTCACACCCCGCACGATTGCCCTGTCTAGACGGCTTCGTCGACCGACTGTATGGTTATTAGACTGTGCTACCGCCCCTGGGTCGCTCGTCACCGACCAAAAAAACATTCTGTTTATAAATTGTAATTTGTAGATATATATTATTACTAGCTGACCGGCGCGACTTCGTTCGCGTGGTGCCTACCCTTATCACTTAGGGTATGAAAAATAGATATTAGCCGATTCTCAGACCTACTGAATATGCATATAAAATTTGGTAAAAATCAGTAAAGCCGTTTCGGAGGAGTAAGGTAACTAACTAACATTGTGACACGAGAATTTTATATATAAGATAAACAATATAAGTAGGTAATAAAAATATATTGTGTACACGCTTGATATAAGAGTTGGTTGTATGGCAGGGACAGTGAGCAACAGTCACTCAAAAGTGTAATGACCTGCTAATTAGTGCATGTTGCAATCTAATACATACTCAGTAGGTATCATAAGTATGGATAAAGTTTCGGCCAGTTCTACACACAATTGATGTTCTGTCTTCCACTATAAGCGATAAAAACATATATCTACATGATGGTGGTGAACTCAGTATTTTTACGTGGTCTCAGGTATGGTGATGGTGCACACATAGAGTTAGAATATTAAAGAGTGATAGCGTTAATAACGTTATCTTGTGCGAAGAGTGAGCAGTTTCTATAGCATAGATTAACCTGTAACTGAGAGTAAACTGTACACTGTTGATTTAAATCAGACAAAATTAATGGCTTGTCATTTGTTCTCGATAAAAGAATCGATAAAAAAACCGGCCAAGTGCGAGTCGGTAACTTATAGGTAAGTATGTAAATAGTACGTTCATCACAGGAATCGAGTCTCGAAGAATTTTCCCCTTTTTCCAATTGTGTTGTAATTTTTTGCAAATAACTCTGTAACGTGACATTTTAGGACATAGGCACACTTGTAATTTTTTGTTCGTATTAGTGTCCCCAATCAATGTATAGGTTTCATCATGCGCCGCCATTTTCTAAAAAATCTAAATGGCGCCCGATGGGTTTGCCAGGCTCCGAATAAAAACCTTCGATCCTTTACGGTTTTTGGATTTTTTCCTTTACTTTTTTGATTCTAGGTCAACGGGAAGTATCACCTGAAGGTTTGGATTCCCTTGCGAGCGTCAAAATATGCGGCATAAATGGCCGTATCTTTAGAAGTTTAATTTTTTGAAAGAAAAGAGAGATTTTTTTTTATTTCTATCACAACGCACTGTGCTCCAAGGGATTGCAGACCTGAATATTTGACATTAATTTCAGCTCGATACCTCCACGCGTTACTGAGAAAAAGGGTCTTGACAGACGGACGGACAATAGAGAGATCCTATTAGGGTTCAGTTTTTTTTCATTTAAGGTGCAACCCTAAAAACTACAAGAGTTTGCTTTTAGGTTTCAGTCATCTACGATTCAAAGAAAGCTAAATATTTGCTATATTTTTATTTTTATATTTGCGTTTGACAGAGGAACCCTGTTGGGATACAGGGTTCCTCTATCAAACTAATCAATTAATAAGCCATTACGGCGTACAAGTGGGCTATGCAAAGAAATTGGACTAAGCTATGTCTTTCTCTATGCCATATACATAAAGGCTTACCGCATCCCAAATTCTTCGCGATCTTTTTAGTGGATTTGTTCTTTCATCTCTGCTTTTCATCCATTGTTTTTGTAAGTAAATTTTTCTTTTACTTTGACAAGACTTTGACCATTGTTGACGATGGAGCGGTAAACAGTACAAATTTAGTCGTTTTCTTCCATTAATAGACAATGGTTTAATAACCATACAGCCTATTCTTATTATTTTGTATGTAACTAGCTGTCTGGAAAGGAGCGGGACGACCTCCCACCTGGTGGACGGACGACCTGGGGCTCTACCGCGTATCTTTGGTGGTAATCGTAACAAACACCAATAATGAATTTCATCATTAGGAGTATCGATAACAACTTCTACCCCTTTTTAACCCTGTTAGGCTATGACTTTCAATAAAATACGAAAAACTTCTTCCATCAATTCTGAAGAATGTTTATGTAACATTTTAAGTAGATTGGACTAAGGATTCACGTTGTCCGATACAAACTTTGCCCCTGTTTTAGGTACAATTTCGGAAAATCCTTTCTTATCGGATGCCTACGGTCATACAAAGAACACACCCTCCAAGTTTCATGTCTCTACGATCAGCGGTTTAGGCTGTGCGTTGATTGTCAGTCAGTCATTCGGGAAAAAGGACTTTATATGTATAGATAGGTATACAACAAATTGGATTACAATGTTTTTATGATTCCACTTTTTTTAATTCACTTTGGTAACGTCAGTCATATTTTTAAAATCTAGCTTAGCATAGCTCAGCGCAGCGTCATTGCTAGCCTAAAACCTAACGCTGTTTAGGTAGCAATAGTACAATCGCCTCCCAAGGTTCCCACTCACTCAACATAGCACCAAGATAGCAAACTAATCGAACAAACGCAGCATACATCTCACAAGTTTATGCTGTTTTTTATTATCCAATACGTGCATTAAACATTTTAGATTGAAGTGAGCTATGTTGAACTAGAAATGTAATTGTTTTTCTTGCTTATATGTTGATAGTTAAAACATTACATACAATTGTGTTATAAATAAAACCCTTGAATTCCAGCAGCGTATTAATAAAATCTATTCTATTTAGTCTGTGTTAGAATTTAATGAAGTAGATGTGCCAATCCAAAAACATTCTTAAAGAAATAGATTAAATTGAACACAGATAGAACAAAAAAACAATCTTACAATTTTGTAGTACCACAAGGAATCAATTCACGTCATTACTATTCCTTCTATTTAATCCTGAATTAATGGTTATCAAGTCAATATAATCTTGAATGACGCAATAGTGTTTTACAGATCATAGTTCATTTTGATAATGATTAAGAATTTGTATCAACAATTATGAATTCATTCTGTATCTTATTATTGTCTTTAGATAAGCGTTGCTTTCTAGCGATATCCTAATTACTTTCTACAACACAATCTCTCTCTACGCACCTAATGGCTGAAAATGATTAATTGGTCTCCTGCGGCGGATGTCCATGTTGGTTGTGTCCTTACTGTCACATTCTTCCGCCTCCTTGCAAGCAAAACTCTCTGGCAAAAGGAGTGGAGTACGCCCTGCACGCCCCACGACCTCTCGCTGTTAATCATCGCAGCGAAAACGACGCTCGGCAGCGTGAAATTCGTCCCCTCTTCGGTGCAGAGCTCGCTTTGTTCGCTTGCCCAAGCAAAATTCAAAATTCAAAATCATTTATTCAAATAGACCTTCGCAGGCACTTATGAAAAGTCTGACTCTAATACTCTAATACCGGTTCGAAAGGTTGCATTTGCTGAGAAGAGCTGGCAATAAACTCAGCAATTACTCTTTTCAAAACAAGCTTAGATTCATTACATAATATTTACATTCTAATTGCACTGAAAACAATTGCGTGCCCCGGCGCGGCGGCAAAATTACAAAGAAGACTGAATAAATATTTAATAAGTAAATAAATAGCAAACTTAAGCAGACCAGCCCCCACAAGCAGCACCTGTTCACAAGTATGACGCGTGTGACAGCCATCGCCCTCCTCGCCATATTGGAGGGAAGTGAGCGACCCGTCGCTGGGTAAATCTCTAGCCGACTCGAGGAGTGTGGAGCTTGGTGCTTCTCCTCGAGGCACCCAGCACAGTTGTGACACTCGGCGGTCGGCTCCCTCCCGTCAATTCAACATGGATGTCTCCCGAAACAACCATATCCCATGAGGATGTGCGTGAACTGGCAGTTCAACATACCGTGCTTCGGCTCGAGCCACTCCTCCAATGTCCTCGATGGTCCGCGCTTAGAAGACTGTAACGAAATTATAGTTTTCATGTAAAATCAATTTGTCATTTGTTAAGAGTTTCCTAAGTTAGGCATTGGTTGGTGGAAATGGGCATAAATGATTGATTTGATTAAGGCCTATGATGGCATGCGTGCTAATGTAATGTCGTGACGTATAGATGCTCACTGTGGTTAAAAGTAGGGCAATTCTATATCTATGCAATGTATACCATGTATGAATGGATGCCATTTCATTGGCAAACAAGAGGTTTAATAACATTAGAACAGAATATTGTGTCATCTATGTTCAGAATAAACTTGTTTTCTTTCTTCTTTCACCTAAACCTTTAATTTAGCTTACTTGCATGTCACCGTAATTTTGTGAACACCGTTAGTTTAGAATCCATCTAGCGAGATTGTAAACTGTCGATAAATTGTGAACTGTAGTATACAGCTTTCAATATAATTAATTTTCGATTTTTTTGTGATCGTCTGCCTGTGATCAAATATGTCAATCATAAAAACTAATCAAAACCACAAAAATATTTTCTGTCCTGACTACTAAGTAATGAAAAGCGCCCCACGCTTTTCATTCCAATATTTGATACCTATAATTACATAAATTGCTTACATTGATTGAGGCCCTTACGGGATAGGCAGTAAATATACATAGGTTCAATTTTATTATTATTATTTAACACTTTTTAACCGACGAAAAAACGGAGGAGGTTTACAAGTCGACGCGTATATTTTTTTTTTCTTTTTTTTAACCGACGAAAGAACGAAGAGGTTTACAAGTAGACGAGTTTTTTTTTATGTATGATTTTGTTTTTTTTTAAACTGTATTTTTTTTTGTTAACCCTTTATTTGTCATACCAATCCGTTCAGTTATTGTGTAAAAATGAATCAGAGCTTTGACTCGGACGCGAAATGTCGGTAATGCAATCTTCTAGTCCACTTTCAAATAAGACCCTGTACGGATTGGTTAATTCCAATTTCACGAAATCCCTGATACATTCACTTGGATTACATAACTTATATAGTTACACAGTAACGATCCACGTTCCCAAGTAAAGTCAAAGGTCGAAGTGCCGTTGTCTGATCATATCACATCATATTCTCGTGAACACACATCAAATTATGTATTTTTTTTATAAATTCGATGTGCTTGCGTTTGGCCACAGATCCGGCCATAAGTGACGATGAATAAACCTAAGATGGAACGCGCTTACCTAGAAGAAACCTTATCTGTTTTATCTGTAACTAGCTTAATCACACTAGCAGTTCCTGGAAATCAATTTATTTTAATACTATCTGACCTAACCGACTTTTACACTGTCAAAAATCCCATTATAAAAGCACTTTTAGTTTAGCTTGAGCACCTTAGCCTCCCATCCGCTAGCACAGAATAGTCAATATGCCACTAGTGTTTGTGTCTGTTTGTTTGTCTGTTCGGCACAAATTTTGCAATTGGATGATGATGAAGAAAACATTTAATGAATGCCAACATATTTTTTTTGTCTTACTGTGGAAAGATAGATGACGAAGTATCATTTAAAAAAGGGAATGGAACGCGCGAGTGATACCCCTGGCAAGCGTGTATAGGCTACGGTAACCGCTTACCATCAGGCGGGCCGTACGCTTGTTTGCTACCATATTGGTATAAAATATAAATAAAAAAATACTAATGTGCAATCAAAAAACCGGGTTTAAAACATTCTTTGACATTGATACGTTTTAAAATCTATTACAAAATAAAATTTCACGTTCAAAATTAACATACTAATTTAAGATTGATGCAAATATTTTTTTATATAAAAAAAAAAACCGGCCAAGTGCGAGTCAGACTCACGCACCGAGGGTTCCGTACAAACCTGTAGGTATATAAGTAAGTGGTAGTATAGACCTGAGTATTTGATATTAATTTCAATTTATGACGTATTAAAAAAAAACTACTTACTAGATCTCGTTCAAACCAATTTTCGGTGGAAGTTTGCACCGTAATGTACATCACATATTTTTTACAGATTTATCATTCTCTTATTTTAGAAGTTACAGGGGGGGGGACACACATTTTACCACTTTGGAAGTGTCTCTCGCGCAAACTATTCAGTTTAGAAAAAAATGATATCAGAAACCTCAATATCATTTTTGAAGACCTATCCATAGACAACCCACACTTATGGGTTTGACGAAAAAAAAAATTTTGAGTTTCAGTTCTAAGTATGGGGAACCCCCAAAATTTATTGTTTTTTTTCTATTTTTGTGTGAAAATCTTAATGCGGTTCACAGAATACACCTACTTACCAAGTTTCAACATTATAGTTCTTATAGTTTCGGAAATAAATGGCTGTGACATACACGGACAGACAGACAGACAGACAGACAGACAGACAGACATGACGAATCTATAAGGGTTCCGTTTTTTGCCATTTGGCTACGGAACCCTAAAAATGTAGCGCTCACGCTCTAGCTCCTTTTGTACTTTAATTCTGCAATAACTTAAAGTGAAAATTATAATATTTAGTAGGTACCTAGTCGTGAAATAGTAGTTTATGAAACTGTTGCATAAAGGGGTTATGAAAACACGAGTGTGAATTGTATGTAATAATATCACAGGAGTGTTTTAATACCTTACAATATTCAGTTTTATACACTACTTTATCTAAATTCATGTAATAAATAGGTAGCCTACATACCTTTTAAATAATAAAAAAAAGTTAAAAGAACATTAAAATTGATTTAATTATTATTTTCAACACAAGCTCGTAAAGTGAAATTTATTGCACCGTTTTAAGAATCTTAATGCAGCTTATTACGCACTAGTGCTTTTTACTTTACATTACCGCACAGTTTTATGATAGGTATTATACCTACCCTACCCGATTATGATAAGTTTGTACTTGACTGCAAGTGATGTGTGTTAAAAGGGTAAAATAGTTAGATAGCTCAACGCTGTCAAAAAAAAATTGTGCGCCATAAATTGTTAACGTTCTCATTGTGTGGTTGATCAAATACTAGTCTGTTTCTTTCCTCGCAACTGTGCTGAAAAACGTCGTATGACACGCGTGTGCATTGATTATAACCAGTTGGTTATAAGCACACATGTATCATAATTAACTATTTTTTTTGTGTGTTATATACTATATTATATGGTTTAAAAATAAAGTAACTAAGTATTTATCTTATCTCCTTTGTCGGTTCAAAGTGTACTTAAGAAAAAAAGTTTATTTTGAATTTTGTCATAAATCTATTTTGGGATAAAGTCAAAGTCAAGGCCATTTAGTAGGGCACTTATGTAGGTGAAGCTACTGAAGTTACCCCTAGTTCGTATGTCGGCCTTCAACTGAAAAGAACAGGTAAGAAACTAAGCAAATTTACATATTTAAATATATTACCTTCCGCACACGTTTGGTATATATCATAGACAGAACGTAGAGAGCTACAGGTCGGTTAACTAAAGCTGGCACGTTTCAACACATTTACACCGTCTCTCTCGCGCAAAGTCAAGCTTATGAGTATGAAGGAGACAGTTATTGTTTTGCTTTTGCTACTCATAAATATAGAGTGGTCTATTTTTGCATTCGTCCATTAGACTTGACTGATTGCAAATTTATGAGTACTGTGAACGTGCCAGCTTTCGTTAACCGACCTGTACCGCCGTATCAGCCGTATAGGCCGTATCAATGGTAACGGGGACCCCGGGCTACAGGAGCCTTGAACGTACGCAAAAATTATATTATTATTATTAATTCTGTCAAAGTAATTGTAGTGCTTATAAACATTTTATTATGTCGTTCATAATTACCCCATATCGCGGACTATCTCAATTACCCCACAGGGTGTCGGGTAAAAAAGAACGATAATGATTTTTAACCGACGAAAAAACGGAGGAGGTTTATAAGTCGACGCGTATATATTTTTTTTTTTTTTATTCTTAATTTCCTTTTGTATGTAAATTAGTGACAGTTACAATAATAGTTAATTATATTTGTGAACTATCTTTTCTTATTTTAGAGTGTTTTAAGTTAGGTGTTCCCAATTACCCCACTTTCCCCTATTTATGTGTTATTGTATTGTATTGTTACCAACTCTATCAGTTGCGCGCGAGGGTGCCGCGGACGTCTCACATAGACGTCCGCTGCATTCTTTTCAGCATTTATTTTAATACTAATGTGTATCTATAACATATAAACTCAAACTCCCTAGATATTGTATATTTTATCTTCGATAAAAAAAAATATCTACTTCAAAATACACTAAAAAGTATGAAATAAAATAACTCTAATCTGACACTGATTTGAAGCCAGCGATCATCCAGCGATGGAATAAGTATGTCGTGCTCTTTCGCTGACTTCAAATCAGTGGCTGATTAAGAGTTATTTCATAATTGAAGTTGATTAAAAAAAAAAAAAAAAAATTTTTAGTTTTTCTTAAATGCACTATAATTTGACCAAGGTTTTGTGAGGTTTTTCCTTTGACACCACACCCGTAGCTCGTATCAATAAACCAGGCCGTCACCCATATTTGTCCATATCTTGAAATCTACTGAACCGATTTCCATAAAACTTGCACTGTTCCCTAAGTTGAAGTAAACCAAAAGAAGAATGGTTACAATCCGAACTTACAAACAAACATACATACATTACATGCACCTATGAAATTTTGTATATATTTGTTTGGAAACCCCAATAGATTATCATATGTGATTATATTTCAGTTTTATTAATATTACATACATACGTGTCGAATAGATAATCTCCTCTTTTTTGAAGTCGATAAAAAATACAGCATTAAGGAAGATCCTTTTCGGTCCAAAATTGCTAGTTTTTGTGCCTTGTAATATTGAAACTATACTTACAGATATTAGTTACTGAATGGTGTTTACCAAATGTAACCTAAGTTTTGAAATATCATTGATATCTAGGCATTATCTAGGTAAGCTCAGAGTAGCTCAGAGTATATAAATACTACCTACGTACAAGTACCTTTACTGCCAGTTTCTGTAAGCCAAATCAAAATTAATCTCTTTTTGAAAGTACGTGTCATTGTCGTCTAAAATGACAAAGAGTTAGGTACTTTGATTTGAATTTCAGAAATTGGCAGTTAGTTTTGTAAGGAGTTTTCTCGTGATAACGAAACCATTTAATAAACAGAGAATAAATACATATTTATTATAAACTTATAGCCATGGCTGACCCGAAAGACGTTGAACTGTCCTGTCTTAAATTCGAAAATCGCATACGTAATCACAATCCAAAAAAGCTTTTTCAACTTTTCCCGAATTTTCCATTCCTTCTTTTTTTCATTCCATTTTTTTCCCTAAAAACAGTATTCGGACTGTGATTCGGACAACAAACATTAAAAAGTTTTTCACATCTGTCCAGCCAGCCCATAGAGATCGGTGATAGTGACGAACTTATGCGAGCTTAATGCTTATCATTTAGCTTTAAATAGATAGATTAAATTAATTTCTAAAGAATTGAGTTTGTCTGTAAACATCACAAATAAAAGGTCGAATTCGCAAAAGTTAGAAAAATATATATTTTTATCTCACGGTCGCCGAGTTATGGCCTCATGTTATTTAAATAAAGTGCTCTTACAAAACCATCCGAGATATAAATGGAGTTCGAGATTAAATATAAATTCAGTTACAAAATAACTGCATTGTCTCTTTCAGCAATCAACGCATAACGTCGATTTATAACAGTTCCCATTATCCCATAGCCAACTACCGGCTCTATTATCAGATCAGCAGGGCTATTTTAAAACATCGGATTCGAAAACGGAAACGGATTATAAAAAATCCTATGCGAAATTCAGCAATTCCTATTTTAATTCCCGAAAACTTCGATGAATCGAATTGATATTTCCGTAAAGAAACATCAAAAATATTGGAATTCAGAAATTAAAAAAGCAATTAGTACGGTATATGGCCTCGGTAGTTTTTGAATCCGTTTACGAGATCGAATCCGAGCGTTTTAAAATAGCCCTGCAGGTGTATTTCTTAATAATATTGCATTGTTATCCAAGCCTATTATGCATGTTATTTCACCTCATTCGGAAACCGGGACTTGGGCCAACGAACATGCGGAATTCTCATTGGAATTATCTCATGTTAATAAATGTTTTAGTAAACGCAAACGCAATTATAAGGGTTTATTAAGATCAAAAAGCGCTTTCATAAATATTTTTTTAGCTCGTAATTGTTTTTGGCTTCCCCTGACCACATGACATAGAGCGACCGCTCCTGTCGCTCCACCCAAGAATTTTGTAATCTGTGGCCAGGAGCCGGCGGTAACGTCCACTCTTTAAATTCAGGCAAAGTAAACATTATTATTGGAAAAAAATATATAAAACTTCTCGTACCTATATTGTATGAAATTAGCGAAGAACGAAAACAAAAAAGGTTGTAAAATCGTCACATCGATCGTCGCGTATGAATGCTTCTTGTCACAAGCTCATGTTAAGTGACTATCTATACAGGGTGTTGTTTTGCATTCGTGCCATATTTACAGAACACATAGTAAATGATTTATTTAGTTATTATAAAATAGGTAATTAATTCTGGGCTTAATAAGTAAACAATTATTGATGATTTGTAATTAACGTCAAATCAGAATAATACTTCATAACTGCACAGAATAGGTCTGCGATCTGGGGCGAGGGGAGAAACCGGGCCGCTGCGCAGCGGTCACCAACCTAGATCTTATAAATCTTTATAAAACATCGTCAAAGACCCCGTCTTTGACGATGTTTTGTAAAAATAAAAATCCCCCCGATTTTTATTTTTACAAAACTTTAAAAATAATATTTAATTTTACGACCATAATTTAATATTTTTTTAGTGTTCTATACAAGGTAAATATATGGCACAAATGCAGAACAACACCGGTATAGGTCTTTGGTGATATTAAATATGCACTTCCTAATATAATTATCACATATTATGATGATATGATAAATAATTATGGATTATCTCATATAGGTAGGTAGGTAGGTAGGTACAATAGCTGGTTTATAGCTTTATAATAAGGTTTGTTAAGTGTTATAAAATTGTTATAAAAGAAAAGGTGACATAGGTGCAAATACAGGGGGTAGGTACAGTCAATTATCATACAGGGGGCCTACCACAAGCTCTTAAAACAAGGTTAAAATAACCTTATTTGTCTTTTGTCCCTCTTTGACATCCGGCGTCAAAACAGGGGGCCTACCACAAGCTCTTAAAACAAGGTTAAAATAACCTTATTTGTCTTTTGTCCCTCTTTGACATCCAACGTCAAAACAAGACAAAACACAAATAAGGTTATTTTAACCTTGTTTTAAGAGCTTGTGGTAGGCCCCCTGGACAAAAGACAAATAAGGTTATTTTAACCTTGTTTTAAAAGCTTGTGGTAGGCCCCCAGGTGATGTTTTGATAATAGAATAAATGTGTAAGTGAGTTTTTTTTTTGTTTGTTACCTCTTGACGCCTCAACGGCACGACTAATCGGGATGAAATTTGGCACGTAGGTAGTTCACGACCTGGATTAACATTGCTTTTTATTAATTATATATTAATTACCCGGAAAATCATAAAAATCCCTCGGGAGCGGGATTTAAATCGCCAGATGGAAACTATCAAGTAAAATTTATTTTTAAGATAGTTCTTCTTCTTATTTTTAATTTTGGCAACCAAGCCCAAATTAGGGCTCATTTCTGCCAGTGTCGAGTTATATTATAGATTCCAGTCACAATAAATCACTTCACATTAAAGTCCTCAGTCAGTCACCGTCCATAAAAGTCATGTTTTACTACAATGGTGGACATTGTACTAAAACTCTTCACGGACATTTTGAGAAAACTTGAAAAGTCACGATACACATAATTCATTTCATTTCACTTCACTGGTGCACATGGATGATCTTTATTGGGTAAAATACCACCAAAAATACACAATAAAACTCAAAATACACAAATTTATGAAAATAAAAATGAAAAAGCTACGTCACTCTGCAAGTTCCCGCCAAAAAGTCTCTTTAAGATAGTTAGATCGCCATCGACGGGGAATCCATCCTTACACATTGAAACCAGAATTGTTTCGAACTGTGCGGGCTCAAAGGAGCTTTCTTTCGCGGACGCTCAGGTTGTGGAATGAGCTCCTCGCCGTGGTTTTCCCAATGGAGTACAGCATGGGGTTCTTCAAAAAGGGCGTGAAGAGATTTCTTCAGGGTCGGCAACGCGCGAGTGATACCCCTGGTGTTGCAAGCGTCCATAGGCTACGGTAACTGCTTACCATCAGGCGGGCCGTACGCTTGTTTGCCACCTTAGTACATAAAAAAAAAGTTTATAATAATAATTTATTTAGGAAAATAATACTTACATAGATCTTACAAACAAAATAAATAAAAACGAATGCAATATAACAAAGATAAAAACCAAAAACAACATTTGAATTAAATTACAAATACACATCATACAATTATTTCTTTTTAAGTTATTTCGTTAAGATTTTCGAATAGATTCGTGGTATATTCAAACTAAAGTGAGGCCCGTCATCCTAGTAATACTATAAAAAATAATGTCTATCCCTTTGGTCCATCCATTACGTGCATCAGCTATTAAAACGTTCACCTACACAATTTTCGCATTTTATAACATTAAAGTCCGCAAGATCTATTAGGCCCGTTTTGACAGCACACATATGTCAAAAAGAGACAAACATAGTCCGACATGAAGTGCCAGCCACTGTCAAAACGGGCCTCTTAGATCTCTACAATATATTTCCTATACATTTACATATAGCATACCGTAATTGCATAGGAAATACGTATTAGAATCTAGTAAATAATTTCATTCTAAATGTTTTCTCTCTCTCTTCCAGAAAAACCAAAGAACGAAACAAAGATGTCGTCAGAAACAATACTACCTTTGAACAGTAGCACATCCTCCCGCTCAGCGTCTACGCGCTGCATCGACAGCGATTCAGCGGCATCAAGCGACTCAGTGGATACTGCAAGCGATATAGCGGAAAGCGCAAGCGATTCCAATAGCTTATTCGAAGAGAAAACAGATAATGAATGCATGGAAGATTGCATTGATGTTAAGATTAACTGTGCAAGAATAGAAATAGAGAAGAAAGATAGAAGGACAGCAGTTTGTTGTAGTAAGTACCTACCTTTGTAAATTCGCAGGCTGCACTCGAATTCGAAATTAAAAAAAAATATTACTCCCATTAACATAAAAAGAAAACTTAAACAACACCTTGTATCGAATCTTTGTAATTTTTTTGCCATCCGTAGGTATTTCAGAGAGTACCGTCACTTCATTGATATTTAATTATGTATTTATTTATTTTAGAAGCGCTCGTGGTATAGCATTATTAGCCGTTCTTAATCGATCGGCAAGTTAAGCTACCACCATCATGGTCTGTACCTGGATGGGTCACCACCTTGTGATTTCAAATCGAGCGTTTCCGTGCTTCGGAAGGCACGTAAAGCCGTTGGTCCCGGTTATCACTTAATTGTGATTTGTGATAGTCGTTAAGCTAGTTGGAGGCCTTCTAGTACTCCACTACACCAGGTTGACCACTAGCTGTGCCACTAGCCTATCTCCACCGATCCGCAGTGGGCACGCGTGGTGGAGTATCTGCCCATTCCCTTTCACCCTCATTTGTGAAAGGAGGCCTGTGCTCAGCAGTGGGACATTATAGGCTGATGATGATACGTGTGAAATTATTAGTTATTAGCCCACTGGTCTCTTCTTCTTCTTATTTTTAAGTTTGGCAACCAAGCCCAAATTAGGGCTAATTTCTGCCAGTGTCGAGCTATATTATAGTTTCCAGTCACAATAAATCACTTTCATTATAAAGTCCTCTGTCAGTCACCGTCCATAAAAGTCATGTTTTACTACAATGGTGGTCATTTTACTAAAACTCTTCACGGACTTTTTGAGACAACTTGAAAAGACACAAGACATGATACACATAATTCATTTCATTTCACTTCACTGGTGCACATGGATGATCTTGATTACCTCACGTAGGATGCTGGTTTTCACAGGTTCAGCTGTTGACAGTTAGTCAGACAGTAGCTTTTTTATAACTAGAAGGGTGACAAGTAAGCAGGCCGCCTGACGGTATGTTCTTACCGGTCGCCTATAGACATAAGCAATACCAGGTGAATTGTCAAGAATTGTCACAATCCGATTAATTGTTTCGGAGAAATGTGTGGACAAACATACAGACAAACAAACTAACAATAATATTACATTAACCCGTTGGTTTT